>OY728120.1:765520837-768020837 GCA_963277665.1 Viscum album
ATTCATTTGATTCCTCAACACCAATTCTTTATTGTCTATAATATTGACAGGATCTATATAGTATGATAATTCAGGTTCCAATTATATTACATTAAATTGGAGTACATGAGTTGTTTATGGAATGAAATTCCATAAAAAGGAGATGGGTAAACCATTATGTACCTTCTAAATATAAGGAGGCATTTCCCAAAAATAAGTCACTTCCCCAATTCGCTCCAAAATTGTTATAGGGACAATATACTTGGTGGTCAGTTTCACTTTCATTCGAATTCTTATAACACCCATCCATGGATATAAATTCCAAAAAATATCATCTCTCGATTTAAATTCCAAATCCTTCCTTCAATTATAAAAATATCTAATTTTACTTATTTTAGTTAATTTTATATGGTTTTGAATTGTTTTTACCTTTTTTTATATTTTCTCAACAAGCTCTCGGCTTACAAGCTTCCTTCCACCAACTTCATCCAAATATGTTTGTGTATAATATCCCTTTCCATAAAATCATTCATATAGTTTCATATTAATTATTATATGGAAACTATTATTATAGTCAACATCCACTAAAGTGGAATATTGATCCCATATACCTTGATAGTCATGTGTGTCTGATCTCAACATGTCTTCTAAGTATTGGATCATCCTTTCTGACTACCCATCAGTTTAAGGGTGATAAGCTGACTTATATGATGCTAAGTATAAAAATATATATATAAATTTCCACAATTTTTATGTAAATGAAGGATCATAATAATATGCAATAGAATGGGGTTCTCCACGAAGTCTTACATCATCATTAATATAGAGTCGTTCAAGGCACTCTAGTGTAAAATTCACCCTTATTGTGAGGAAATGTGAAGATTTGGTATGTCTTCCAAAAATCACCCATATTGCATCATTCATTCGTGGAGTTTTGTGTAATCTAATTACAAAATCTAGATTTGGGTCATCAAATTTCCATGAAGGAATATTCATGGGTCTCATGACACCTCTAGAATGTTTTCCTTCATCCTTCACCTCCTGAATGTGTAAACATATGGATAAAAAATCAAAAATTTCTATCTTCATATTATCTATCTAGAAATTTTCTTTAATATCTCTATACATTATATTGATATGAGGTTGCATAGAGAAATTATATCTATGGTCATTGTTTCTAACACTTTTCCATAGTGGCACTCATCATTTTGTTTTGTGTTGGAATACTTATTGATGGTCGTGTTGTTCCCCACATTCCCTCTTTCCAAACTAGGGAGACATCTGTCACCTCTCGAGAGACGTTTGCTCCATGATCAAAATGGGATGATGGGATTTCAGTTCCACCATCCATGGATTCCTCCTCAGGACTCATCAACCAGTTATGGTCTCCATTATATACTGATATGTTGATCATTAAACGCGTTATGGTGCCATAAGTTTGTGGTCGCCTATTAATTAGGCTTATTCTATTAGGACATTCAAGAGGGTCCCACCAGGGAAGCAACCTTCGATTAAGAGAGTAGTAATGCTGAGGAATAAGTGGCTTTTCATTATGCTGGAACACTATAACAAAAGTATTTTACCCTTATGATAGAGCCTCTAAAGAGAATGAAAGCCTGAGGTATAACACATCGAATGTGGGAATCTTAAGTTGGAGGCATATCTCTGAATTTTTCCTCAACATCCCATGTTTAACACAGGGCATTCCACAGGTTTAACGTCTTGTGGAGATAGATCACACCGATCAGGACATTAATAAGAGTGGATCAGATGGGTAAAATTCAAAGGGGGGGGTATTCATAAGGTTTACTAGATGGACAGATCAGAATGCACAATGAGGGCGGACCCAATGTTATGTGTCGCATAAAGAGAATATATCACAACATAAAGGTTGATCTGGCCAAAAGGGTGGATCAGAAAAGATGATGGGACCACATGAAAGGGACACCATGTTTTTCCATGTGCTGGGGTTGAACCTCGTGGCGGTTTCCTACATACCCTACAAATAATAAAAGGATCAAAATACCCAATGATCGAAGAGGGTGATGAATCAGGGTGAAAAAAAAAAGACAACAATGTAGAGATAATCTCGGGCTTACACAAGGTTAGTGACGCATCACCAGATTTACACTAATGGTAGGATGGTTATGGATTGTGTAGTTCTTATACATGGTTAGATGGCCAAGGACACAGTGTGAACTCACTCGGATGTATTGGCCGAGGAAAAAATGAGGAAGGATGATGGATGATTTAATAAAGTGGATTATAGAAATGGTATGTAACTGATGTGAATATGATATTGATGTTGGTATTGAACCTTATGGAGGCTTCTTATGTATACCCATGGATGGGAATCAATGTCAACATTGTTCGATGGGGTGATGGGAAACCTAGGGAGGTGGTTTGTGAGAATGGAACACATGGATGAGGACTCAAAAGGAATTGAACCTCTGGGTTGGTGTATGATCTTCCCAAAACCCCAAGTCACAAGGGGGAGACCAGGATGGGACATGAGTGATGTGATTTAATGTTAGGGTTTCTTCTTATTATCCTTGTGGTAGGGAATCAAGGTTCATGTAGTTCATGATGGGGCATGGAATCAGGGTATAGAAAAAGGATAGAAACCCTAATACATGTTGGGTCTTTCACATGAATAGAGGACCATCGCAATAGGTACACTCTTGGTTGGATGGGTATGGATAGTGTGGTTATTATTCATGGAATTCTACCTATGTAATGGTCTAACAGCTATGATGGGAGAAAAAATTATGTGGGTCCAAACAATGGGGTTGCCAAAGTTTACCCGTTATAGGGGTTCAACATCATTGAAGCAACTTACGTACCATGTCTTAGAGATAGGGATCAAAACCCATGTAGTTTGAAATCATATAGTTTAACATAATACATAACGAATGAGTCATATAGTTTAACATCATGTGGAATGAAGGTGATGAAACATGAAGTGATCGAGACTGATAGGTGACATTATTGAACCTAAAGAAGGCTTCCTAAATACATTTCATGATAAGGGAAATGATCATTGTACATGTCGTGTAGAAAAATGGGGAATTTGTACTATATATGGGTATCACCCTAGTTGGATTTAATGGTTGATTCCATCTCTAATATCATGTGAGCTTTGCTGATTGTGAGAAAAAAAATTCTAGAAGGAACCTGACGATTGTTTCGTGAGATATGTGAGCATGAGAAGTGATGTGTAACGTCCCTGACCTGGAAGCCACTAAACCGGTGCTCCGAGCCAGGTGGTTACATAACCTTAAGCGTGCCTCCCCGTATGTCAAAGGCTGCTGACTAGCAGCGGGGGTCTATGTAGTCAAGTGGGGAGACTATACCCCCTTTGTATCAGAGTAAGACACAACAGAAACAACCAATAGTGGAAACAATAATCAATAAACAATAAACAAGAACAATAACCATTTCCAACAAGAAATATTCCATGTCATACTACAAGTGCAAGAGTGAACAGAAGCCCAAAATAAAGACAATGTCCAAAATCCAAAAAATGGTTCCGACTCCAAGTCTAGATCCTCCACCAAGTGCTACCCATGTCCACTCACTATCTAGCAAGGACCCTTTCCCTTATCCGAACCTGAAAACATGAAGTCTTCTTGGGTACCCAATAGCGGACTGATCAGGTTGTGAGTACAACTCAGTAGGCCACCACCAATAGTGTCTAAAAAATATCCATTATAAAAAAGTATTGCATGCAAAGGAATATTAATGATAATTAACAAGTAATTATTTTAGGTTCCATTAACCAGTTTAGAGACAAAGGCATTTCCACATCCATTACCATTCATTATCCACCAATTATCATCACTTACCATTTCATCACATATCCATGGGTTAATCAAATACATTATGTTACATGGATTAAAGGATGAAAATCACAAGCAAGAGGGTAAACCCATCATTATCCTATCTCACTAAGACTAACCCCCACATAATAATTATATCCTCACCTTTAAGCTTCAGTCCGGGTGGATGCAACCGTTAGGAGAAAAGAGCCTCAGTCCTCATTCCTAAACCGTGCATTTAGGGTGGAGTTTAGAGCATCAGCCTTCGATCTACCTATGGGCGTAGATCCTCAAGTCATACCCCACACTACCAATTCATGTGAACATTATTATATATATATGTAACCATCAACCATCCAAAACATTGCCCTTCGGAAAACACTATTCACAACAACCCACATGGGGATCCACATCATGCCTTAATGCATTAACACGTTATCAATTCACATCAATTAACCGTTCTCTGAATCCCCATGTGTTATTCCTATATCACTAAGCATTAAACACAAGACCCATAATCCATCCCATTATGGTCTTTAATCAGTTTACACATTAACCCATTTAACCCATTCATCATTCCCATGAATCTACCATTCAACCCATTCAAAATAACCGTTAGGTTATTTCCATGTGTAGGTACATCACCTAACTTCTATTCCAAGTTCAACCAAATATTCCAGGATATTAATCAAGGTATTTACCCTTTATTACCACAAGTTCACTTTTTCAGTCACATTCCCTAAGTCTGGGAAAAGCCGACACATCCCATGGATAGACCCAATTAGGTCAAGTAATTCCCAATGTATCCCATGGGGATCATGAGAATTTACATTTACCATTTTAAACACCAATATTATCAACAATGTTAAGTTTATTCCAAACATAACCAAGGGAAATCAAGAACACAACTAAACATGCACAAATACTCAAATAACTATGGGATATCACTTGTAGACCACCTACCTTGAAATTGCGGTTGAACGCACCCTCAATAGAGTCCTTAGACCTTGATCCGACCAAACATTGGAACTTCAACCTAAAACTCACCCAAAAGATAGGGTTTTAGAGCTTCGAAACAAGAGTGAGAGAAGATAGAAACCCTAAACCAAAAAGAGAAGTAAGGATAGGATTATCCTTACCCGGATCTTCGATCTGCAACCAACGGCGCTCAAAATAGCAAAGAATCGAAGGAGAACCACCCTTGGGATGCTTGGGTCAGCCGAGTTCATCACTAGGGTTGAGAGGGGATGAATGGAGGAAAATCTAGAGTTGGGGATTAATAGCCCGGATTGGAAAACATGTAATTTTTCTAAACATTAAGAGGTTGTACGGTATAGCTGCACGGTTTGACAAAGCATGCGCAAACAGTGCGCATGCTACTTCCAGGAGGAGAAGGGTTTCACGGTTTACCTGGGCAGGCCGCACGGTTTTCCCTGGCCGTGCGCAGGCCATGTGCCCTGGCCTGTCTGGCCCAGATTTTCTTTCTTCCACGCCACGAGCCCCTGAAACACTCCCAAGGACTCTCATACTTTCAGGATACATCCCTTGAAATCTGGAATAAGGGATTCAACCAAAACATAATGAAAACACACCCACCCAAAAACCGGGATCTTACAACCTCCCCACCTTATAACGGCTCATCCTCGAGCTGAGCTCCCAAGCCTCATTGATCCAACGAAGAGAAGAGTTCGGGCCACCGAGCCTGCATTTCTGATTCTCGCTCCCATGTTTCTTCCTGATCTTTCCCATGCTTCCATAGTACTCACACTAATGGTACAACCTTACCTCGTAAGACCTTATCACTACGATCCATCACATGAACCAGATGCTACTCAGAGGACGCATCTGCCTGAATCTCTACATCCTCAACATCAACCATGTGAGATGGTTCAGGGTGATACCATCAAATTTGCAACACATGAAACAAATCATGCATCCCACCATACAACTATGTAAGATCCAATCCGTAATACACCGGTCTGATCCTCTCCAAAATCTCAAAAGGTCCCACATACCTGGGTGCCAACATACCCTGCTTTCGAATCCGACAGTGACCCAACCTTGGTGACACACGAAGTAACACTTTATCACCCACTGAAAACTCAAGAGGTCTACGCCTACCATCTACATGAAACTTATGCCTACTCTGAGACATATCCATATGCTTCCTAGTCAACATGACTCTCTCTGATGTCTCCTCCATGATACTTCGCCCCAACAACTCAGATTCCCCGGCCTCTAGCCAACATAATGTAGATCTGTATGGCCTCCCGTAGAGTGCCTCAAATGGTGACATCTGAATCATAGCCTAAAAATTGTTGTTGTAGGAAAACTCAACTAATGATAGATGAATCTCCTAAGAACCACCAAAGTCCAAGGCACAAGATCTTAACATGTCTTCCAACACATGGATCATACGCTCCAACTGCCCGTCCGTTTGCTAGTGGAATGCCGTAATCAAAAACATCTGTGTACCAAGTGCTTTCTACAACCCTTCCCAGAAAAATGATGTGAAATACAGATCTCAGTCTGAATCTATGGTTTGTAGAACACCATGGAACAACACTATTTCCTGAACATACAGCTCACCCACCTCGTCGACTGTATAGGTCTCCTGAATTTGTATGAAATGAGCCACTTTCGTTAACCAATCCACAAACACCCAGATTACATCATTCTTCCACAGAATCCTCAGAAGACCCACCGAAAAATCCATTGTTACATAATCCCGCTTCAATTCCGGAATGGGAAATGGATGCTACAAACCACCTGGGCGTTGATGCTCGACCTTCACCTGCTGGAAGGTAAGGCACCGTGCCACAAAGCCTGCAACTTATTCATTTCAGGCCACCAAAACCGCCTTCGGAGATCATAGTACATATCGGTCAAACCAGGATGCACTACAAACTTTGATGCATGGAACTCACGCATCAACTCTTCCCGCATACACTTTGGCACAACCACACGATCCTGATCCCGATCCCGAACAACACCTTCCACGTCAACGGCCCAACCAGAATGTAGCTCCCCACCTTTATGATTTTCCTTAATGATCAAACAATTAGGATCATCAAGCTGACCTACCTTAACTCGACTCAAAAGCGTTGACTCCATCATTAAGGAAGAAAGAGTGACCTGACCACTCTCCTCCTACACCTCTAGGTGCAACTCTACAAACAAATCCATCACCTTCCACTCAGTGTTGGACTCCTGAACCACCTAATCTTGAACCAACCTGCTCAGAGCATCAATAACAATGTTTCTATTTCCTATCATGTGCACCAACATAAAGTCAAAATACTGGCAATATTCAACCCATCATCACTGTCGAAGATTCAGATCCCGCTGTGAGAAGATTTACTTTTGTATCTTATGGTCGGTAAAAACTGTAAACCGTTCTCCCAACAAATAGTGCCTCTAGCACTTCAAGGCTTACACTACTACAACCAACTCAATATCAAGAGTGGGATAGTTCTTCTCAGGGGGTCTCAACTACCTCGACCCAGAAGCCACAACCCGCTCATCTTGCATCAACACATCCCCAAGCCCGATTCCAGACGCATCACAAAACACGATGTACTTCTTACCCGGTTTAGGTAAGATCAAGATAGGTGTGGTAGTCAACCACTTCATCAACTCTTGGAAGGCATTATAACAATCCTCAGACCACTTGAACCTGATTCTGTTCTTATTCACGCCCGAGAGTGGTGGTTCCAAGCGAGAGAAATCCTGAATGAACCTTCGGTAATACCCGGCCAAGCCCAGAAAACTACGAACCTCAGAAACGCTATTGGGCTGCTCCCAAGATACAACTTCCTGCACTTTATATGGGTCCACAATCACACCTTCCTCCGAAATGATGTGACCCAGAAAATGCACCTCACCTATCTAGAATTGACACTTTGATAGCTTGGCGTATATCTGATGCTTTCTTAGAATACTCAGGACGATATCAAGATGTTGGGCATGATCGTCATGAGTTTTCGAGTACACTAAGATATCGTCAAGAAAAACAATCACAAACTGATCTAGATAGGGATGAAAGATTCAGTTCATCAAAGCCATAAACACCACCGGTGCATTGGTCAAGCTGAAAGTAATTACCACAAACTCAAACAACCCATACCGACTCCAGAAAGCTATTTGTGGTACGTCAGAAGACCTCATCCTCAACTGGTGATAACCCGAACATAGATCAATCTTAGAAAACACTGATGCACCCCTCAACTGATCAAACATTTCATCAATTCTAGTAAGAGGGTACCGATTTTTCACCATCATATGATTCAACTTCCGATAGTCAATACACAGCCTCAATGAACCATTGGCCTTCTTTGAAAAAATCACGGGAGATCCCCAAGGAGACATATTAGGACGGATAAATACCTTACGCTACAACTCTTCAAGATGAACCTTCAGTTCCTGGAGTTCTGCCAGTTCTATTCGGTATGGCGGAATAGAAACTGGCTCCGCTCCCAACAGCAACTCGATCGTGAGATCAACATCACTCTCATGTGGTAACCCCGAGAAATCCTTAGGAAACACATCCTGAAATCGATCCCCCACAGGAGTAAAATTAGGTTGTTCCCCTCCCTCATCATCTTCAAGCTTGAGAAATGCCACTTGAGCCGTGAGTCCACTCATCTATTGACAAAACAGCCCCGCACACCCTTCTCGAATATCCCATTCACCGCGGTGGACATAAACGTCACCTTCATGTGACCGGAACGATACTCTGTGATGATAACAATCTATATGTGCCCGATACAACACCAACTAATCCATTCCCAATATTAGGTCAAAACCTGACATTTCGAGAACGAACAATTCCCACAGAAAATGATACCCACCAACTTCCAAGTCACATCCCTTGCACTACTTGATATCTTCAACCCACACTCCCAATAGTGTGTCAATTGACATAACTCAACACACCCCCTCCATAGGAAAACCCATCACTACCACAAGTTGAGTAGAAAAAAAAAGAGATGTGTGGCAACTGTGTCAAACAACACACTAGAAAATGTAGAAGCTACAAGGATAATACCTTGATAAGTAGATGGTCCAGCCTCACCATTACTAGGCACAAACTTAACTGCCTGAAGCTGACTTACCCCTCTACCCTGGGCTCTAGCCTGAACACCCTGTGCTGCACTGCCTTGATGGCATGAGCGATCTTGCCCTGGAGTTCCATATCCACCACCCCTACCAGTATGGCCCATGGAGATCCAACTTCCTTCCTGGTATGGGGAAACGGATCCCCTTCCCGTATCTGGTTTCTGATTTTCCTCATTATGCTCACCCGTCTTCCGAGGGTTCCTACAGAACCTCTACACATGCCTCATCCTGCCGCACGAACGACACTCTACTGGAGGTCGAGGACACTGACCACACATATGCCCCAGCCTACTGCACTGATAACAAAACACTTGGTTCACACACTGAGAAGCTTACCCCATATTCGGACCACCTTGTTGGAATCTTTCTAAATGGCACTTCCGACCTTAAAAAGATGCACCACTTGTCCGCCCAACTGGCACGAAAATCCCACCACCCGACAGGTTCCCTTCAGAGATGAGTGCCTGATCCATCACCTCTGCAAAATTCTTCAAGCGGAAGATATTTACATGATACCTGATCTCATGACTCAACCCATCCTGGAAACGCATTTCAATTACTGCCTCATCCCCGGATAAAACTGGGACGAAGCATCACAAATCAGTGAAGTGATTAGCATAGTCCATCACTGATAGTGATCCCTGAGATAGGCACATAAACTCTGTAGCCCGCTCCTGCCTCAATGTCTCTAGGTAAAAATGCTCCAGAAACTTCTCTTGGAAAATATTCCATGACATCCCCTCAACCTGCTCGGTCTGAGCCTGAATGTCCCACCAATGCCCTTCCTGGCCCCACAACATATAAAAGGACAACTTTACTTGATTTTCAGTAGGGGTCTCCAGATGATCCAGTATAGTTTGGATAGACTCTAACCAGAACTCCGCTGCCTCTGGCCCACCCTCTCTATTAAAATTCGAAGGGTGCTGCATCTGGAACCCCTGGTCAGCTCAAACATACACGGTGCAACCTGCCCTAGGTCTTGATCCATCATCTTCATAAGGCGAGCCATGTTCTATCGAAACTAGCCTCTCTACTTTCATTGATCACCACATTTTCGTGCTCTTCTACTAGAGGATTGTTCTCAGCAACATCCTTCCGTTTCCCAACTGGAAATCAACGTCATGGTGGCATCTCTCAACATTGCCAAACATGATACTTAGCACGCAAACCTTAAAACATTCATGAATTCTTCAAAAATATCTTTACTAGCTACAAAAAACCATTTTCATTTGCTAATTTAACAACACTGGAACCTCAAATTCACTGCCCCGACCATCCCTATCGTGGGCCATGGTCCACATGGTGTAAACAACCATGCACTACCACAAAAATCACAAAACACGTTGAAAAAAAAATCCCACTTCATTTCAACCCTTATATTGAATTAAACATCATTTACCCACTTTTTTATTTCATTCATCTCATTATTTCAAGTTTTCATGAAATGCATGATGCAACCTACTTTCCTACCCCACAACCCACCTTGTGCATGTGAATAACACAATGCATGTCACCTATCTCCCTAGGCGCCTACAATGATGCATGAGTACAAATCCTCATGCCGTTAAGGCCATGAGCCAAATATCATAAAACAGTAACAAAAAACCACATGTGCATCACCCAATGGTGAAATATCATCAACTGTAACAACACACAACCAAGAACAACATTTCCCACCCAGGGTGACTTCGGTTTTCCCTTGTACATGGGTTAGCTACACCCAAGCACAAGCTCATTACCAAGGACCGACACATCTTCACCCTTGGAAACCTATCCCAAATAACAACCCTCAGAGAAGGAGAATAAAGACCTCCTCTGATACCACTTTGTAACGTCCCTGACCCGAAATCCATTAAACCGGTGCTCCGAGCCGGGTGGTTACATAACCTTAAGCGCGCCTCCTCGTACGCCAAATGCTACCGACTAGTAGCGTGGGTCTATGTAGTCAAGTGGGGAGACTATACCCCCTTTTTATCAGAGTAATCCACATCTGAAACAACCAATAGTGTAAACAATAATAAATAAACAATAAACATGAACAATAACCATTTCCAATAATAAATATGACATGTCATACAAAAGGTTCAATAGTTAACAAAATCCCAAAATAAAGTCAACGTCCAAAATCCCAAAAATAGTTCCAACTCTATGTCTGGATCCTCCACCAAGTGCAACCCATGTCCACTCACTATCTATCAAGGACCCTTGACCTTATCTTGACTTGCAAACATGAAGTCTGCTCGGGTACCCAATGGCGACTCGAGCATGGTGGGAGTACAACTCAGTAGGACACCACCAACAGTGTCTACAAAATATCCAGTATAAACAAGTAGTGCATGCAATGGAATATTAATGATAATTACCAAGTAATTATTTCAGGTTCCATTAACCAATTTAGATCCAAAGCCATTTCCACTTCCATTACCATTAATTATGCACCCATTATCATCACATACCATTTCATCCCATATCCATGGGTTAATCACATACATTATGTTACATGGGTTTATGGTCGACAATCACAAGAAAGAGGGTAAACCCATCGTTATCGTATCTCACTAGGACTAACACCCTCATAATAATCATATCCTCACCTCAAAGCCTCAGTCTGGGTGGATGCAACCGTTAGGAGAATAAAGCCTCAGTCCTCATTCCTAACCCGTGCATTTGGGGTGGAGTTCGGAGCATCAGTCTTCACTCGAACCGTGGGCGTAGATCCTCAAGTCATAACCCACACTACCAAGCCATGTTGACATGCTTATATGTATATATATATATATGTAACCATCAACCATCCAAACCATTTTCCTTTGGAAAACACTATTCGTAGCAACCCACATGGGGATCCACATCATGCCTTAACCCATTAACACATTATCATTTCACATCATTTAACCATTGGCCCAATCCCCATGTGTTATGCCTATATCACTAAGCATTGAACACTATACCCATAATACATTCCATTATGGTCTTTAATAAGTTTACACATTAACCCATTTAACCCGTTCATCATTCCCATGAATCAAACATTCAACCCATTCCAAATAACCTTTAGGTTATTTCCAAGTATCGGTGCATCACCTAACTTATATTATGAGTTCAACCAAACATGCCAACATATTCATCAAGGTATTTACAATTTATTACAAGAAGGTCACTTGTTCAATCACATTCCCTATGTCTGGGAAAAGCCAGCACATCCCATGGATGGCCCCAATTAGGTCAAGTCATTCCCATTGCTTCCCATGGGGATCGTGAGAGTTTCCATTTACCATTTTGAACACTAATATTACCATCCATGCCAAGGTTATTAAAAACATAACAAAGGGAAAGGAAGAACACAACTAAACATGCACACATACCCAAATAACTATTGGATATCACTGGTAGGACACCTACCTCGAAACCACGGTTGAACGCACCCTCAATCGAGTCCTTAGACCTCGATCCGACCACACATTGAAGATTCTACCTAAAACTCACCCAAAAGATAGGGTTTATAGCTTCGAAACATGAGGGAGAGAAGATACAAACCCTAAACCAAAAAGATAAGAAAGGATCAGATTAGCCTTACCCGATGCTTCGATCCGCAACCAAAGACGCTCTAAACAACCAAGAATCGAAGGAGAACCACCCTTGGGAAGCTTGGGTTGGAAAAGTTCATCACTAGGGTTGAGCAGGGATGAATGGAGGAAAATCCTGAGTTGGGGTTTAAAATCCCGAAGTGGAAAACTTGTATTGTTTCTCAACTTTAAGACACCACATGGTTTAGCAACACAGTTTTGACAAAACCTTCGCAAACCGTGCGTATGCTACTTCCCAAAGGAGAAGGGTTGCACGGTTTATCTGGGCAGGCCGCACGGTTTTCCTTGGCCGTGCGCATGCCGTGCGCCCTGGCTTGTCTTTCGCAGCATTCCTTTCAACCGAGCCCTGAGCCCCTGAAACACTCCCAAGGACTCTCATACATTCATGATTCATTCCTTGAAACCCATAACAAGGCATTCAACCAAAACATAATGAAAACACACCCTCCCAAAAACCGAGATCTTACATGTTGCGTGTATTTTTCATGGTTAGTGGCCCAAAGTGGAAACATGTGATTTTTAATGGTTAGAATCCAAGGAAGACAGAGATTGGGACATACTCCACAAGGGATGCCTGGGGATGATTTTCAGATGTAGGAGGAAGATATGGATCCATGTATAGAGGACACCATGTCAAGGTGGGTTGGGGCTTAGGTGAAGACGACCTGAGATGTACATGGAGACAAATAGGATAGAATGAGAGAGAGAGACAAAGAGATAAGATGAATTGTAAAGGGTGGAATTAGAAGTCTCGTGGTCTCATCCCCTCAAAGAAATTCTCAGGATCACCACACTTGTATCAATCATAGATTACTATAATGTTTTTAGGATGAGGGTTGCTTTGTAGTTCGACATCCTTCAGCTCAGATGATGTTGACTCGCTTCTCACCACTAAGACATACATAACTTGTACCAACTCAAACCTATGGAATGGAAGGCACATGAAATTCCATCATGAGTAGGGTGGAGGAGAGGTCAGTTAAGGGGACCACATTAGTATAGTTATGCGAATAAGTAACAGTTGTTAGCATGCCTATGAAAAGGAGCATGAGGTAGGGAAACACAACATGAGGCACCACACATAGAACTATGATGTCACACAGTACAAGCCGGGATGGTTGAATAGGAAAGGGGATCACGATGCTAAAAGCCTCATAGATAGGGGTTTTGCAAATATTGAGTTATGTACGGTGAGTAGTGGGTTTGTGAAGGAAAGGGATTTGAAAATAAAGGAAAAGAGGACCCCCTTAATGGGATGATATTTGTGAAGCATTCGGACCTAGCTAAGGAATGAATCCAATATGATCATGGAGGATGATTTTTGATGTATGAATTCCACATAAAGAATAGATTACCCAAAATGGACTCCTACACTCATGATATATATATGGAATCAGGAAGGGAATCCCTACTTAATGTGGAAAAAAAAATTAGAAAATGGAATGATAGTCATTGATCATGACATATCGTGGGTGATTCATTTTTCTCAACAAATTTTATAGAAAGTGGTGATTGACGAATTGAGAGCTCTAAATGCGAATGGTGTAGCAGTCGATCCTTCTGAATAGGGGAGATATCTATTTATATGCACCTAGGATCATGGTGCACTAAAGGCATACCAAAAAGGGAATAGTGGTCGATTAGCAGAGGTGGCTCAATCATAGTTGGGATGGCATTCATCGTGGTTCAGTATAGTGGTCACAAAATTATCAATCATAATTACAGGGAATTTTATCAAGGTTCACTACAATGGTGGTGGAGGAGTCAATTCAGTGACCTTTACATCGATCACTGTGTAAAGGGATTTGCGATAGATCTTCAAGAGGTAGTCCCTCTAGTTTTTTGTTATGCTTTTGTGGACCCATTTCAAGGAATGGATTTTGGTGACAGGAAATTATTCCATTAGAATGGGACTTGAGTAGAAGATAAAGGGTCATATTTTGAGGGTTAAATTCTATAAACATGTAGATCTTAAATCAGACTCACGATGGAAATAGGTGGAGCGCTGTTTGAGATCATGGTGAAGATTTCTGCAGAAATGGTCACCATGAAGCCAGGGAGATTATCTTATATAAATAGAGAGAGATTACCATTTTTCCACATCTATCTCTATGAACATATGATTTGTATCATTATTTGTGAAGATTTTTCACCCCCATGAACATTCATTGTGAACCAGGATCCATGGATTAGTGCTCTGTAAATTCTTCTTAGCGAACCGGTGCATCACGATCCTTTCTTGTACTATGAAGCATAGTGATCCCTCAAGGCTCTATGACATTGTGATCTACAAGAAATTCATTGTGATGGAGATCTAAGAATGATCATTCTGAATAGATGTAGAAATTTGAAAAATTCCCAAAATCGACAAGCTAGCAAAGAAGTTTCTCAGGAGGTACTTGAGAATACTGCTCCAAGGGAAGAGATTTTAGACAATCCCAAAATCGAGGAACGCATGTGGATCCATTCTGACCACGAGTCCCAGGAGGAGAAGCATTCAGAAGGGAAAAAAACTATCCCCTTTGTATGATACTTCTACTATACAGTTTCGGGATGAGGGATGGTGTTATGATTCCCAATGCAAGTAGGGATGAACTAGACTACTAGTTCAGGGGCATGTTGTTCTAATACCAGTTGTTCAGGGCTACCAATGTCCATACCTTTAAGTACCTCATGCATTTTTACGACTAACTATTTGTACAACCACATTAATAATAATGATGGGAATTCACTCTATCTAGAGGTATATCCTCCTCATTACCAAATGATTCTGATGGTCAGCATACAGAACCCATATAAGTGGTGGGCTGATAATTGGGACCAACACTAGGGTGGAAAACTCACTGATGAATGCGTCTAGGATTAATGGGTCTATGCATATTTTGACACTTTTGGGGAATAATTTATTTATGTTGGACTATATGTTGATGCATGAGATTCTCAATTCCATATGTACCCGTCGAAGCATATGATGCTGCAGTTTCTAATTAAGAGGTCATTGAGGACAAAAATATTCCATCTTCACCATGGTGAGGTCGATATCAACCTTTTGGACCTATAAAATATCTCAGGTATTCCATTACTATGGGAAATTGACACTGAGTTCCTTTCTACAGAGAGAATATGGGATGGCTCATAGTAGATGCCATAGATGGTAAAGGCCCGGATAGACCTGGTGTTGGTCAATGAAAAACAGTCGGTGATGGATGTACATATTAATTTTTTTATCTAATGCTTCCTAAAAATCCCACCAAAGCAATCTGCTGAAGGGGGTGAGGAACCTAGGAAGTTACTAGCCATGCCACCAACTTTCCAAAATGGTTATCTACGTAGCAATGAAAATTCCTAGTGGAGAATCACAGAGGACAACCAATGGAAGCTATTAGGGTATATTGTTGACGCCGAGTAGCTACCAGTTGTTAGGATGGATGGGATTATCACTTAAATTAATTCTGGATGGATGATTCTATTTAGGGATATTAAAAATGGAGTGCATCCAAGATCATTCATTATTTATTCCATGTAGCAGAATGAGCATTGTTTCATCCTCAGAATCCTAGTATTGGAGAAGCTATAAAAGGTGTGGTGGAACATCAGTGAGGGAATGTTGACATAGTGGTTATGTGGTCCACTCCACTTCCTATATGGTTGGATAGTGGTACAAATAAGGGTTAATGAGTATCTAATCCCTATCTCATATCATGTATCATATTTTAAACCAACTATTTTGAATGAAGGGGGTAGTTTCTCGACCATGGTGACTTCACCAGAAGCACTGATCAGAGTCTTGAGGGTAGAATAAATAAATTTCCATCCCTTCGTTCATCGAATGATAGTATTTACTGATGATGTCCATGGAACTTAGGATAATCAATCACACCTATTGTCATTCTGAGGCATAGTTATGGTTGCAGAGGTAGTTAGTGAGCCAATCTACAAGTTGTACACACTTCATCATTTTGGAAAGGGAGATTCGATTCATGCGGAGGTCGACTCCTCAAGTTTAACATAGTGTTCTTAATTAGAGACATCGGTGTGTGCAGAGGTATATGTGACACCTAATGAGAAGAGAATATGGGAAAATGTGAAATGAGATACCTCCACCTACCACCATCTATAGTCTGGTTGAGGAGTATAACAAGGGCTAGGAGACAGACTAAACCGGGAAAATGTTGAAGCAATGGACTATCCTTGCTGATGGGGAAGTACCTCCTCAACCCTGAGTTAGGGGACATACAAAATAAAAACATGATGTGGTGTAAACGAAACAAGGATAATGATTCAAATTCCATATCTATACAGGTGTGGACGAGGAATGATGACAGATCTAGTGGCTCAAACTGGGAAGAATTCGGAGGGTGGGAGGACAACCAGAGGGTTCTGCATGATACCCACTATGGCTCTTGGGATGTTTCTATGCCACATAGATATGCCTTAGGATTATTTGTATCCCATGTATTGGGATACCTGGGATGTCAACATAAAATTCATTAGTCCCATTGAGATATGGTACCCTCTTAACCATCTTAGAATGTGTCTGTTAGAGATTGGCTATGACATGGATGACTTTCCGGTGACATAAGTGTATGGGTAATAATACATCGTATAGAAGGATGACACCATGCATTCTTAGGGCACCTCATGTCCAATGACAGATCACGTGAGATTACTGCCCAATCCAACATTCCCACCACAACTATACACTACCGAGCATAGGGAGAACATACCTTTACATTATGAATCAGATCAGTCCTCCAGAGGATAAGGGAATTACAAGGGAATCCCATTGGAGTAAGGTGAGGTTGAAGCTTATGAGCTGGAAGTGTCTACCAAAACTCATGTGGCAAACCTTTTACCACTCTTCTATGGAACGTACTTTGATGATCCCTATTTCTTGACTGACATGGGTCCTATGAATGAGATCCATATATGCAAGGACCATTCCCACATAAAATAAAGTATATCTTCAGGCCCTGTAATTGGGATGATTTTAATTTCATAATCTATCAAGGCTATGACACCAAGGGAGACCATTCTGGAATCTTCAGTGTTCTGAACCATTGGGGGGGAATTTGGGGATTCCAATGACAAATACCCAAGAGAGGGATCATCTATTTGAGTTATGTAAGTATTCTCTATCACAATTTCACAATTGTTGTCTATCGAACCTGGCCTACTAACATGGTTTATTATTATATTTGAACAGTACTTAAAATTTCATTTTCCATGCTTGTGAGTATGGAACAAGATCTGATATCTCCTTTCCCAAGGGGAACAATTATTGTTGTTGAATCATACACCCATGATGAGAAGGCCACGATGATTACAACTATGGTTAGAATAGCTGGTCAGGCTAGACCTAAGATTATCTTGGTGGAATCTAGTGTTGAAGACCAACATCATGATATTTATCCCATCATATATGAAGAGAAGAAATAGGTATACCCTTCAGAAAAACATATAAAGGCATTCCTTGAATATGAACCTACTATCATAGAAGAGTTGTAAAAAACAACTTCTAATGAAGAAGATAATAGGGATTGTCATTGCCAGTCATGGAAACATATCATGATCTCTATCAATGAAATTCTGAAATCAAAGTGTATTAGAAGAAAGGGAAAACATTGATCTCAGTTGTGCGAATTATGTGCAGGAGGGGTGGATGGATTAAATATTAACATGCTCATCTGGGATTACATGGTGGATAAAATATGTGACTACAACTGTCGACTTGGTCTCAGCTGGCAGTGGGGTTAGTCTATTAACACCTATAAATTCCTGGAGTCCTAACAATATATCCAATGGATGGAAAGGTGGCTGAATGAGGGTTCATCTTTCACCACCACCCAATTGAAATTCATATCATGATTACAGACCCAACAAGCATAAGAGGAAGAGAAATTGAGGTGAGCATATTGTGAAGTTATCGATATCTAAGTTGAGGGGGATCACACACAAATGAGGGCTAGGAACTTCACCCCAAAAACATCAAGGAAGGGAGGAATCTCAAACAATGATAGTAAATCCTATATTCCACTAGCCAAAGTGTTGTGGAGTTGAGATGGTCTATCGACGGTTCTAATCCATAGGGGATGTACTATATCAGACTCACAAAAACGTTTCATGATTTCTTATATATTAAATGTGAAGGTAAATATTACTTATTTCTTTGACATTTTAATGTTGATCATATCCATGAATAAAAAATGATCGATTCCTTAAGCTCATGCATATCATGTACATTGTGAGAAACAAGGGATGAGTATGTAATTTCTCCACATGGATATGTGAGAGTCATTAAATCATTGAATGCATGGATTTTGAATGACCAGAAAACATTTTTGAGATTATTAGTGTTTCAATTAGTGTTTATGGTTCCCAAAAAAACCAAATTTCCATTTCCCAACATGTTTAGTGCATGAGAAGGATAATGTGAGGAGCGTTTGAATCAATTTGAACAAAGGGTAATAAGAAGTGTGAATTAAGACACACAAAATATGAAACAAAATTGGGGGTGGAATTATGATTGAGTATATATATTGACCATTTTTTATACTCATTATCTATATAATGTTATCATGAAATGAGGAAAAACAAATGAGGGTCAACCACTGGCAGTATTTGAAAACATGGGGAAAAACTTGAAGTGTCTTCTGATGTCCACTAGAACATTTACCCAAAACAATAGGTGATCACTAAGGCTAATTGTCCATAAATTTTGGGGGTACCTTAAAAAATGATTGGAAATGAGGATCAAATATAGAGGGAACTCAAATATTATAGGTTGAATGTTGGTCTATTCGAATGAATTCCAACACTCTTGAATTTTTTCCCCATGAAAAAAGTAAACTAGGGAAACGTATTTGTCTGAATTGACATAAAAAATATTCCATTCCAATAGTTTAAATTCATGTTACATGGAATGAGGAATCCTAGTTTATGGTTAGATAATTTGGACCATTGTTAGAGGCCAAGGGCATGGGATATTAAGAAACCTAAGAATTGACCTATTGAATGAATATATGAGCATTCCTATGTATCCCATAAGAATATGAATGAATAAACATATAGTTTTAATGTTTTAATCGAATATGTAAAATAACAAAATTGGTAAAATTTTGTTATGTTAAAAACATTGATGTTATTACATTTTTTAATTTCATTGAAAATTATACAGTAAGAATCATAGTTGAAGGTCATGGAACTGAGACTGTAAATTTCCCAGTTAAATGTCATGTGTGTGGTATATGAATATGAAATATATCATCATACATTAATGAAAAGGGAATTTAGTGATTTTATTAGAGATAAACAGTGTGTTTAGGGTACATATTTCATGAATGAGGGTCATAGAAGCCTAGTCCATACCACAAGCTTCTAGAAGAGCTAAAGCCATGTTGAGACAAAAGGGTTCAGGATGATGTGGCTAGACTCGATAAGAAATCTATTCAAGTGTCACTATGTATCCAATGATGAATATAATCAACCCACACATAGTTCTAGATGGTGGTACAATAGGTGGCGAATTCAATAGGGGAAAATTTATTCTCGATTATAGATATCAAATGGCAGGGTAGATTATCATCGTATAGATCAGATGTAAAAAACATAGTTTAAACATCATATGACAAGGATGAAAGATCTCAGTTTATGGTCATAGAGCTTGGACCAAAATGTGAAAACTCCTAAAAAGAAAATATGTGATACAGATATATAAACAACTTAACCTGAAGGGGGACAATATAAGTCCAAACCACATCACATACATCCATTGGAACACACACGGTTCAATGTCATGATGCATTTACTTTACGGCTGATGCACCTAGTTTAATGTTATATAATTTGGACTGTAAAGATACACAACTCTTTCATTATATCATAAATCCTATCAAAACCCCTAATCCCATGTGATACATGATCAATGTGGGAATCATGGGGTAAAAAGATCCTACAATGCAAGGAAGCACACAATAGAAGAATAGAGGAGTGGAGTCGGGTAATTTAGAAATCTCGTCTCAATTTTCAATAGTCATTGGATGAATGACACATTGGGTATATAAGTTCTATATGAAAAATGGATGTGGAAAATAAGTGAATCATATGTCCAATACGTAGGGAACAATGGGATCGTCAATAACAATGGAGGATGGATATTGGCCATGATTTCAACATAGCATCCATATCAGGTTACCTAGAATGGGAAACAATATCATAGGAATGACCACTGAAAATATTCACAGTGGGGGACTTGTATCAAATTTGTGTTCAAAATCATTCAGGACGTTGACCCAGGACAGTAGGGAAGAACTAAGGATGATAATTCATATCGTTACTGGGCCCTTTCAGTCATGAAAGATAATGGGTGACCAAATTACGGGACATATGATTCATGAAATTTGATTGAAATAATGACCATGAAGAATCCAACTCTCTAGTTCGTAATAAAAAATATATTTATTGCACTTTGATGTAGTTGGATAGAGGTCAAGGGGATCATATTAGGAAGGGGAAACTTGAGAAGATGGGCTGGATAATGGGGCAAAATGGGTTGTTGACCCCAAGGCTAAACATAAGGATTGAATAACTGGGAGTTTCATTGTGTCCCATAATTTTGGGAATCAATCCATATGTATTAATTGAAACAACATCTAGTTTAATTTCTTGTGGTAAGGACAACAATGAAGGGTAATGTTTGGAAAAGGGATGATCACAGCATGACAGAACAACCCAAACATGAATGAGGAAATAAGGGGTTCATACCACACCTTGAACTTCCAAGAGGGTAAAAAAGACATGGGGCCAGAAATGGTTTTGTGGCTTAGGGCTGGACCCAAAGAAAAATGTACATGTATTCCTACATATCCCAAGAGTATGGGAATCAATCCACATGTAGTTTTTGTAATTCCATATAGTTTAATGTCATGTGGTAAGGGAAATTAGATTGTAATTAATAGATGATATTACGTTTTGTGGAAGTTGTAAACCTGATGTGAATGAGGATAAGAGTATTCCACACCACACCACTCTCCACTAATGAGGGGTTCAAGCCATGGGGATTGAAATGGTTAAGGTACCATGGGCGAGACTCAAGGTGAAATTATTAAGCATTCCTGCGTATCCCAAGGGAGTGTGAATAAAACCATACATAGTTATTGATATTCCATGTTGTTTAGAAACATACAGTTAGGATGAAAAGGTTATAAGTAGGCCATGTGGTTCTTCATCATGTAGAACACTGATTCTAGATAGTTTTATGCCTTGCATCCTAGACGGATTGTGCAATTTATCATCATACGACAAGGACATAGGATATCTTAGTTTATATTCATAGATCTCGGACAATTCGTGCATTTACCATTTTCAGTTTATCAGAATGAATGACAATGATACTTACTCATTAAATGTATTCAATGAGGAATTTATATATTTTTGGGGTATTGATACACACACCATTCAGGGTAACCTAACCGTATATACCATTGGGGTAAACCTTGTCGAGAATATAAGTAACCTTATATTTGGGATCCATATTTGGTGGATTCCTACTTGTTATTATTGGAGTTCTCAAGGCCAATACCATGTCACCTTGATTAAAGTAAGAGAGAATAAATTTCTTATTGAATGCTATGAATATCATGTCCTGATGCCTCTCCCGTTTTTTCATGGCACAAATAAAATTTTCATTGATAGCTTCCAGTTCAGGCTGAAAAAGTTCTTATACATTTTATGAATTGTTTTATTATTGATGGATGTCCTGAGCGATGAAAATTTAATTATATTCACAATAATTCCTCTTTTAAATAGACAATGGTGTATGGGGACACTAGGGTGGAATTTTGATTGGTCATCTGGTAATCCCAAAGAGCATTGGTGAGATTTTCTGGCCAAATTTTCTTATTTTAACCAACAATCATATGAAAAATATGAGTGAGGGTCTCGTTGAATGCCTTTTTATACCCATTTTCATTCACATAGTCATGGGAATAATGGTTGGACCAATTTCTGTACCCGAAATACAATTTCTCCATCTTAACTACCCAAAAGTTATTGTCATTATCAGTGAGTAGGGAGTGAGGGAATCCAAATGAGTGGATGATGACAGATGTCAAAAAATTTACAGTGGAATGGTCCATGATTTACTTTAGTCTTATTACCTCTTCCCTCATAGAAAAGAATTATTTGGTGGTCAGGATGACCCTGCATTGGTGAGCTGTTTCTGGTGGATATGGTCAAAGGAAATCTTGTCCCCAAACCATAAAGGGAAAAGAGAATGTGGTAGAATAGAGAGGCTCTAGTGGTCAATCCAAAAAATTGGCATGAACATGTAATGAGTGGCCCATGTTGGAAAACTCTCTACATTCATAGACCATGGTCTGGCAGAAGTTGCCTTGTATTTGATGGGAGATCTTTGGCCCAAACTCATGGGATCTAAAAGAACCAGAAATAACCTCCTATATAATATAGGGAATCTCAACTCCTTGAATGTAATATAGGTTAACTCTATCAAACCCATGCATGTAGAGGATCAACTAAAGACTAGGGCCACACTGGAGAGTGGATTGTATTGGGCGCTAATAGATTCACTTACAATTGGAATTTTATATCATGTTATTTCCATGTTGGTGGTACTCAATAAATGTATCCATCCAATTAGGGGTATATAATTTCCCTGTAGGGGGACTTAATGGTCCTTATGTGGATTCACTAGTGGTGTGATTGCATTCTCATGGTCTATTTTCATTGTCATGAGTGACATGAGAGATGACACATTGATGTGCCACATGGATAATTAATTTTTCCTAGTCAGACTCTATTAGATAAGTGTAAAGGCTAGACATTGAATCAACTAAACCATTCGGTGACTGAATGATATGTGTAACCTTCGATAGGGAAGGGAACCGAGACACTAGTTGGTGAGTGCACTCCAATAGGGGTACCAACTCCGTATTCCTGATAATGTAGTCACCATTGATATAAATGATGGCTAAATCATAGTTTCCATTCTCATATAGGTGAGGAACATCAATTTCGATATCCATCTTGAGTCCAGTGATGAGGGCCATGTAATCTACCTCATTGTTATATCATCCTTATAACAATAAGAAAGAGTAGGGAATGATAGAATGTTCCAGAATGATGAAGATGATACCTAGGCATACACTATTGAGACTTTGATTGTTGAAAATTATGTTTGTAGAACTTTAAAGAAGCACTATAAAAGTGAATCTGGAAATATGTACAACTTGGTCTACTGAGAGGATGAACTCGTCTAGGAATTCATGATCTAGAGATTTATCTATAAGGGCCAGATGGGTGTAAAGGAGGTTTTCTAGTTCCTAACCCTTGATAGCATTCTTTAGAACAGACCTGTGGTCTAACTACTGATGGAATACTTCCCACCAAGCTAGATGTCCTAGTAACATGGGGAGGTTCAGAATATACTTTAGTGGGTCCACACGGGACACCAAATGTATTTTGTGGTGCTGGTGATAATTTTGATGTATCTAAACTACAAATACCAGCACAGGTAACCTCTTATTGATAGAAGAGTATCTAGTCTCTACATCGAGGAGAATGTGGCAATTATAGTATAAATTTCACTCTATCCCCTCGTTATTCTTCTGGGAGATAAGGGCACTGACTGATCATTCCTGGGTGGTCATATAAAGGACTATTGGCTTTCTGGAGATGTTTGGAATTAGAACCGGAGGTTTTATAATGTACTATTAGATTTCCTCCATGGTTGAATGAAACTCTCCATCCCACTAGTAGTAGGTACCTTTTTCATGAGTTGTGAAAAATTATTACACTCTTCGGCCTTATTCACAATGATCCGACATATATAGGCCAAGTGGCCATGATAGACTTGGAGATCCTGAATGTTTCTTGTAGGAGGCATCTGAATGATGGACTTGATATTATATTGATCAATCTCAATGCCTCTATATATGATTATAATTTCCCGAAACATTACATAGGTAACAATGGATTCACACTTCAAGGGGCTTGTCTTCATATTGTGGGTGTAGAGGAAGCCATCCACATTTTCCGGATCTATGAGATGGTCTTGATGCTGGCAGGATTTATCCACCAGGTCGTCTAGTATCATTCCGCCAATTTCATGAGGATCAGCTTGAATATGAGGTTCTCGGAACACTGATAGGTGGATTCTTAGTTATTTTGGCCGAAAGGCATTACCTGGTAATATAAAGTACCCCGTGGCTCTATAAAGGTTTAAGACTCTTCAGCCTCAGTGGCCATTGAGATATAGTTTTATTGCCAATACATATCCATCACTACTAGAAAAGGGGCCATTGAAGCCCCCCAGAATCGGGCGACCGCCATTGGCGGTCGCTGGCCTTTATAAAAAAAATCCGGGCCTTTTTACGCCCCCACCCCCGCGCCCCCCTCTCGATCGAACCCTGCTCCCCCCACCGTCGCCGCCCCCCGACGCCGCCCTCCCCCCACCTCCCGGCCTCCCCCACCCCTTTCGCCCCGACACCGCCGTCCCCCCCCCGGCTTCCCGGCCTCCCCCGCCGCCCGGCGTCCCCTGCTCCCCCCCCCCCCCCCGTCGCCGCCCCCCGACACAGCCCTCCCCCTCCCCCACGCCTCCCGGCCTCCCCCGCCGCCCGGCGTCCCCCGCCGCACACCCTCCGCCCTCCGTCATCTTCCCTCTTCCCTCCGCCCTCCGCCCTCCACCCTCCGCCCCCTCATCCCTCCGCCCCACCCCGGACGGCTCCGGCACCGCGGATAGCCCCCCCCCCCCCCCCCGCACCCCAGACCGCTCCCCACACCCCAGACGCCCCCCCCCCCCCCCGCACCTCAAACAGCCCCCCCCCCCCCCCCCGACCCCGGACAGCCCCCCCCCCTCTCGCTGCCCGTCCCCCTTCCCCTCACCGCCTACTCTCCTCCAGCTCCCCGCCGCCGCCGCCGCCCATCCCCTCCCTTGCTGCACCGCCTTTGGCTCCTGCTCCCCTTCGCTACCTCCTCTCTCTCACTGCACCGCCTTCGGCTCCCCTCCCTTTCAGGTTTGTAGCTCAATCAGGTAACATGGGATTTTAGTTACATTATTATTTTATCAATGGTTCATAAACAAATGATTAATATTTATTTTAGATATTGTTGATTTGGAAAATGTAAATGTAATAAGTATTGTGTAAATGTTTGTTATACGGATATAATTATGGATAGGAGTTGGATTTATCTTCCAAATCGAACTTATAGAGAATATTTCAATGGAATTATGCAGTTTATTGACTTCACGAGAGGATTTGGAAGTGACTATATTAGTTGTCCATGTAGAAAATGTGCTAACAGATATCAATTCACACGAGATACTGTGAGGGAGCACCTTTTCTTTAATGGATTTGTGAAAAATTATAAGAGTTGGACTCGTCATGGAGAAGAATATGTTCGTTGTCAAAATACAGATGCAGCTCAGATGGATGTTGATGCAAGGATGAAGGATCCAATGCATGAAATGCTTACTGAAATGGTACGTGGGTCTGATCCTGAAGGCATTGACATCCAGAGTCTTGAGACCGGTGAGATAAATCTTCGCTCTGGTGCAGATCGTGATTCGAGGAGGTTTTATGAAGCACTTGATGATGCGAAAACAAAATTATATCCTGGATGTACTTCTTACAATAAACTGTCGTTTATCGTGAGGTTTTTGCATTTTAAGACTTTGAATAATTGGTCAGACACATCATTCAACATGCTTTTGGTTTTATTGAAAAAAGTTCTTCCTGTCAATGCTAAGATTCCTGAGTCGTATTACTATGCTCGTAAGTTGACAGAGAACATAGGTTTTACATATGAGACCATAGATGCATGTGCAAACAACTGTATGTTGTTTAGAAAAGAAACTGCCCATTTGGATATTTGTACGGTTTGTGGTGCTTCCAGGTGGAAGGAGAACATCGGAAATAATACTCATCAATATCAGATTGCGATACAGGGGAAACCGATTGGCGTAAAGCAAATGCGTTACATTCCCCATAAACCGAGGTTGAAAAGTTTTTTTATGTCGTCTAAACTTTCTAATTTAATGATATGGCATCCAGAAAGAATTCATGGAAGTGATATGTTAACCCACCCGGCAGACTCTCATGCATGGAAGGATTTTGATAAGAGACATCCCGACTTTGGTAAATATGTTCGTAATGTCCGATTCGGATTGGAAAGAGATGGTTTCAATCCATTCAAGTCTATCGTTGGTGCAACTCATAGCACATGGCCCGTGGTGTTGGTTCCATATAATCTTCCTCCTTGGCTTTGTATGAAGCAACAATTTATATTACTTTCCACTCTTATTGATGGACCTAAAAGTCCGGGGGATAAGATTGATGTTTACCTTCAGCCATTGATTGATGAGTTGAATGAATTTTTGGGCGATGGTGTGATGACTTATGACTGCGAAACGAATGAAATGTTCAAACTGCATGCTGCTTTATTGTGGACAATCAATGACTTCCCATCTTATGAAAATTTATCAGGCTGGAGTATGAAAGGGGAATTTGCTTTCCCTTGTTGCAATAAAAGTGAAAAATATGTATGGCTTAAACATTCCAAAAAATGGGCATACATGGGTCACATGCGTTTTCTCCCTCCTCAGCACAGATTCAGAAAGGACAGAGTGGCATTTGATGGTTCTAGAGAGTTCATCCCAGCACTAAAGATCATGATAGTAGTCGAAATGTTATCGCAGATTGAGGAAGAAAACATCTGCACGGTATATGAAATTCAGGATTTGGTGGCTCCTCTAGTACATAATATTCATGCTGTGGGTAGGCATCGCAATCACAATTGGAAAAAGAAAAGTATTTTTTATAGTCTACCGTATTGGAAAACAAACATGTTGAGGCATAATTTGGATGTCATGCACATTGAAAAAAATGTTTGTGATAACATATTGTGGACCATTTTAGGTGTTAGTGGAAATTCAAAGGACCATGTTAATGCACGCCGTGATTTGGAAGAAATGGGTTTAAGGAAACAGTTGCATTTACTGTTAGCTTAGGGAAACAAGGCATATATGCCTGCTGCACAGTATACGATGATTACAGAGGAGAAAGAAACATTTCATTCCATTTTGAAGATGGTCAAGGTGCCTGATGGTTATTCTTCTAATATTTTCAAAGTGTGTGAATATGACGAGCAAGACATTGCAAGGGTTGAAAAGTCACGACAATCACATATTACTTCAGCAGTTGATTCCAATCGCAATTTGTGATTGTTTATCCCCCATTTTTGTTCAGCCCTTGATTGAGATGGGTAATTTTTTTAGACAGCTTTGTTTAAGAAATCAATGAATGAGTGATTTAAAAAGTTTGCAGGACCGAATTGTACTTACGCTTTGTCACTTTGAGAAACTTTCCCCCCCCCCCCTCATTTTTCGATTTTATGGTCCACTTGACAGTGCACCTAACTGATGATGTAATGGATGCTGGTCCAGTGCAATTCAGGTGGATGTATCCTATTGAACGGTATTTGAGTACATTGAAAAGATTTGTACGCAACAGAGCTCGTCCAGAGGCATCAATAGCCAATGGTTATTTGATGGATGAGTGTACTACCTTTTGTGCAGAATATCTTACGGATGTTGAAAAAAAATTAGATAAGACCTCTCGGATTCATGATGGTCCAGTTGGAGAAGGAACCACATTTGATATGGACAACATCGAGTGGATACAAGCACATCGATATATCTTGTTCAATACTCCATCAGTTGCACCATTAATGGAGTAAGTATCTTATCAATGTGCATGTATATCTTTTACATGTTTTGTTTGCATAAGATGATCTTTTAAACATCGCGTTAT
Organism: Viscum album; assembly: GCA_963277665.1. Taxonomy (NCBI): domain Eukaryota; kingdom Viridiplantae; phylum Streptophyta; class Magnoliopsida; order Santalales; family Viscaceae; genus Viscum; species Viscum album. The sequence continues at coordinate 765,549,166 of OY728120.1, forward strand.
CATTTGAAGGAAACACATTAATGAGATAAAAGAAGAGATGCATCGTGCGACTGAGTTGCAAATTCAACAGTCTCATTATGCGTCATTTCATGATTGATTCAAGGATTATGTATGTATAAATTGATTTTCATTATGAGTGAAGTATTATACTAATTCATTCTGCATATATCAGTATTGATTTTTATAAATTATGTAGGTTTGTAAGTTGAGGGAGTTAGGGGAACCCACGCTACCTGAAGTATTTATCCAACTGGAAGAGGGTCCATCTATAATGGATCGTCGTTATAAAGCTATTGATGCTAATGGTTTTATATTTCACATTAAAGATGTTGACAACAAACGAGAAACAAAAAACAGTGGCATCGGTTGTCCCTTTGTCGATTCTGGTTATTACTATGGTCAATTGATAGACATCATTGAAGTTGTATACACACACGGTTTGAAGTACATATTGTTAAATTGTAATTGGGTTGATCCAGTGCGTGGATGTAAAGTCGATCAATATCAGTTTTCATTGGTGAATTTTAACTATATGTTATACAGAAATAATGAACGAGTTGAGAATGAACCTTTCATTTTGACATCACAAGCGGAACAAGTATTCTCCGTTACATTGCCTTTGGATCCAAGTTGGAAAGTTGTTGTCAAAATGTCTCGGCGAGGAGTGTTTTTATTTGAAGTAGATGAACCCGAGACTGTTCCGTTTGTTTACCAACAACATGATCAACATACCATAGTTCAACGTGAAGAAGATATTTATTGGGTCAGAGCAGCTATTGAAGGAGAAACGGTCGATTTTCATTCTTAATGAAAGGTATAATTGTTTTCCCACTATTCAGTAGAATGTCCTAGGATATTATAAATTATCTAATCATTTTATAAATCTGTATAAGTTTTAATCCTCACTTTTGTAAGTTAATTCAATCATAAATATTTAGGTTGTTTTTACTCTTGATTTATTGATGTTATGGTCGGTGTATCATCCCTTTGAGGTATTCTTCATCTGATTCATGTGCTGCTTGAATTTTTATTAGTTCTATCTGAAATTTGGCTATGCATTGACTGGTTTTGTACATAATTTGTATATCTGTTTTGTTAACTTTCTAATTTTTTAAATTTCATTCACAACTAATTATTCAATGCATTTTTTGTTTGATTAACAGTTGTACAAGTTTGATTTTTTAAGAACAATACAATTTATCTTTTAAACACTTTGGACTCATTGCTGATGTTTTCTATGACTGCAGACATGTCAGGGGAAGAGGCAGAAGATCCACCTCATCCATCTGAGGCATCTACCTCTCAGGGTCGAGGTAGGTTTGAATGTCATTGTCTATATTTTTTATGTAATTGACATACATATATATATATATAAATATATAAAATTTTTCATTTTATATATAAAATTGTTTTCAACAGGATCAGACTCGGCTGCTTCTTCCTCTCGTAGGAGAGGCCCTGGTCGTGGCTTATTATCATGGAATTTCGACACGATGATAGATGTTTCATTTGATGAGGTTTTTCATCCTATGGGACCGAATGCCCAGGCATTTATTCATCAGCTAGGTTATGTCATACGTGACCCACATCGATTTCCATTGACCACGCGTGACTGGGCTTCTATCCCTCAGGACACATTAGATCGTCTATGGAGGGAGGTTCATGTAAGAAAATCATTTTACTTTATTTTCTATGTATAAAGAATACTAATATGTTTGATTATTTTCTTTATAGAAAAATTTGAAAGTATTCCCTGAAGAGTTTCGGCCCGTGTGTATGAGAAAATTCCGTAAGATGTGGAATGATTATAAAGGTAAAGTGAAGAGGGACCACTGGGTACCAAATGTGGGTGCCCTAGACATTTTGGAAAAAGTCCCGAGAGGTGTCCTCCCAGCTCAGTGGCGTGACTTGGTTGCATATTGGTCTACTGAGGGTGCTGCGGTTTTTATATTAATTATTTTCGTGTATATATATTTTCAAGAACATGTGATTTGTTTGAAATTTGAATGAATTGAATGTAGGAGGTGTCAACACGCCATTCTGAGAATCGAGCGTTGCAGGGACCACCTCACAGGCTCGGGACTCGTCACGTGTCTTAGATCCGACATGAGGTATATATTATTCATTTTTGAATATATTAATTAATATGGTTTTGTGTTTATGTTCTTTTAATATACAGTTGCGAGAGCAAGGTGTAGCAACTGATAAAATGTCGGTGTGGATGAGGACTCGTGATCGCAATGATCCAGAGGTTGCAACATTGATAGTAAGTGTCTGTACTTACCAATAATTACATAAATATATATATTAACATATATATATTTATATATATTTAAATATTCCACAGGATCAATTTGAAGCTGAGTTAGAACATCTGCTAGAGGACCAACGATAGCTTCCCATGCGACGGGATGAGATCTTTCATCGCATTATCGGTCCGGACGGGCATGGCTATAGTTTGACCTATGGAGCAGGGATTCCTCGTTCTGTAGTGTCACGCGCTGCGGTTGTCGGTCCTGTTGTTTCTCATATGACACAGCAGATGTCAGATTTTTAGGCACGGCTGCACGCTTCCGAGGAGGCAAATGCGCAATTGACAGCTGAGGTTAGAGCACTGCGGGAATATGTGCGTCGAGTTGATGGTGCAGGGGATCATACGACGCATGTATATACTGTATTTATTTATTTAATTTAAATTATTTTTGTTATTAAAATATTTATAATGTTTATTTGTTGTAGGCCCTTGGCCCACCAGAAGGAGGTAGCATTGATGACAACGCGTGACGCATCATATATTCACGAGATATGTTTTTTGTTTTTACTGGTGGGGTTGACATTGATGTACTATATGTATTCATTTAATTTAAATTAGAAGGTTGTGTACTTATAATTTCTTTCTTTTCTTGTTTATTATATGATAGCTAATATTATCTAAGGCGTGCATTTAAAAACTCTAACACCCCGCACCCCCAAACAGCCACCTGCACAACCGTACAACCCCCCCCCCCCTCGTACAGCCCCCCCGCACCCCCGTACAGCCCCCCGGCACCCCCGTACAGCCCCCCGGCACCCCCGTACAGCCCCCCGCACCCCCGTACAGCCCCCCCACACCCCCGTACAGCCCCCCGGCACCCCCGGAAAGCCCCCCGCACCCTTGTAAAGCCCCCCACACCCCCGGACAGCCCCCCCGCACCCCAGGACAGCCCCCCGCACCCCCGGACAGCCCCCCGCACCCCCGTACAGCCCCCCGCACCCCCGGACAGCCCCCCGCACCCCCGAAAAGCCCCCCCCCCCACCCCGCACCCCCGTACATCCCCCCCTGCACCCCCGTACAGCCCCCCGCACCCCCGTACAGCCCCCCGAACCCCCGTATAGCCCCCCCGGCACCCCCGTACAGCCCCTCGCACCCCCAGACAGCCCCCCCGCACCCCCGTACAGCCCACCGCACCCCCGTACAGCCCCCCCCCCCCCCCCCGCACCCCCGTACAGCCCCCCGGACCCCCGTACGGCCCCCTCGGCACCCCCGTACAGCCCCCCCGGCACCCCCGTACAGCCCCCCGGACCCCCGTACAGCCCCCCGCACCCCCGTACAGCCCCCCCGCACCCCCGGACAGCCCCCCCGCACCCCCGTACAGCACCCCGCACCCCCGTAGAGCCCCCCCCCTGCACCCCCGTACAGCCCCCCCCCCCCCGCACCCCCGTACAGCCCCCCGCACCCCCGGACAGCCCCCCGCACCCCCAGACAGCCCCCCCCCGCAACCCCGTACATCCCCCCGCACCCCCGTACAACCCCCCGCACCCCCGTACAGCCCCCCCACACCCCCGTACAGCCCCCCGCGCCCCCGTACAGCCCCCCGGGCACCCCCGTACAGCCCCCCCCCCGGCACCCTCGTACAGCCCCCCGCACCCCTGTACAGCCTCTCGCACCCCCGTACAGCCCCCCGAACCCCCGGACAGCCCCCCCGCACCCCCGTACAACCCCCCGCACCCCGTATAGCCCCCTCCCCCCCCTGCACCACTGTACAGCCCCCCCGGCACCCACGTACAGCCCCCCGCACCCCCGCATAGCCCCCCCCCCCCCTGCACCCCCGTACAGGCCCCCGTACCCCCGTACAACCCCCCCCCCCCCCCCCGCACAACCCCCCGCACCCCTGCAGAGCCCCCCGACACCCCCGTACAGCCCCCCGCACCCCCGAACAACCCCCCCCCCCATGCACCCCTGTACATCCCCCCCCCCCCCCCCCCGCACCCCCGTACAGCCCCCCGCACCCCCGAACAGCCCCCCCCCCCCCCCCCCCGCACCCCCGGGCAGCCCCACCGCACCCCCATACAGCCCCCCCCCCCCCCCCCCCCCCCCCCCGCACCCCCGCTTAGCCCCCCGCACCCCCGTACAGCCCCCCCCCCTCGGCACCCCCGTACAGCCCCCAGCACCCCCGTACAGCCCCCCCCCCCCCACACCCCCGTACAGCCCCCCCCCCCCGGCAACCCCGTACAGCCCCCCGCACCTCCGGACAGCCCCCCCGCACCCCCGTGCAGCCCCCCGCACCCCCATACACCCCCCCCCCCCCCCCGCACAGCCCCCCGCACCCCCGTACGCCCCCCCTGGCACCCCCGTACAGCCCCCCACAAACCCAGACAGCCCCCAGCAACCCCGTACTGCCCCCCGCACCACCGTACAGTCCCCCGCACCCCCGGACAACACCCCCTCACCCCCGTACAGCCCCCCACACCCCCGGACAGCCCCCCGCACCCCCAGACAGCCCCCCGCACTCCCGTACAGCCCCCCGCACCCCCGTACACCGCATGGACCCCCGTACAGCCCCCCCCCCCCCCCCCCCCCGCACCCCCGAACAGCTCCCCATACCACCCGAACAACCTATGAATGCCACGAAACCGTACGACAACAACCGGTGCGTGAATTGTGAAATGGTCGGCTAGACGACACGTCATTCGGAGGTTCCGTTTGACCGCGGCGGCCGGAAACGCGTTTCCGGCGCCATAAAACACCAAAACTGCGTGCGGCGGTCCAATTCGGAGAAAACATGCTCCGAACGACCTGAAACCGCACGATAACGATAGAAATATTATTCCTGAGATGCAGGAGGAGGCGGCACGTCCATCGGACGTGCGGTGCGTGCGGCACGACCGAATGCGTCGTTTTCAGCAGCGCGGCACGCACTGAAATTGCGCGTCGGGGGGTCAAAACCACCCGAACGACGTCCGAATGCCTCGAAACCGTACGACAACAGCCGGTGCGTGAATTTTGAAATGGTCGGCCAGACGTCACGTCATTCAGAGGTGCCTTTTGACCACGGCGGCCGAAAACCCGTTTCCGGCGCCTTAAAACACCAAAACGGCGTGCGGTGGTCCAATTCGGACCAAGCGTGCTCCGAACGACCTGAAACCGCACGAGAACGATAGGAACATTATTCCTGAGATGCAGGGGGAGGCGGCACATCCATCGGACGTGCGGTGCGCGCGACACGACCGAAGGTGTCATTTATAGCAGCGCGGCGCACGCTGAAATGCCGCGTTGGGCGGTCAAAACCATCCGAACGACATCCGAATGCCACGAAACCATACGAAAACAGCCGGTGTGTGAATTGTGAAATGGTCGGCCAGACGGCACGTCATTCGGAGGTGCCGTTTGACCGCGGCGGCCGAATACGCGTTTCCGGCGCCATAAAACACCAAAACGGCATGCGGTGGTCCAATTCGGAGAAAACGTGCTCCGAACGACCTGAAACCACACGAGAACGATAGAAATATTATTACTGAGATGCAAGAGGAGGCGGCACATCCATCGGTCGTGCGGTGCGTGTGGCATGACCGAAGGCATCGTTTTCAGCAGCGCGGTGCACGCTGAAATGGCGCATTGGGGGGTCAAAACAACCCGAAGGACCTCCGAATGCCATGAAACATATGACAACAGCCGGTGCGTGAATTCTGAAATGGTCGGCCAGACGGCACGTCATTCGGAGGTTCCGTTTGACCGCGACGACCGGAAACGCGTTTCTGGCGCTATAAAACACCAAAACGGCGTGCGACGGTCCAATTCGGAGAAAACGTGCTCCGAACGACCTGAAACCGCACGAGAATGATAGAAATATTATTCCTGAGATGCAAGGGAGGCGGCACGTCCATCGGACATGCGGTGCGCGCGGCACGACCGAATGCGTCGTTTTCAGCAGCTCTGTGCGCGCTGAAATGGCGCGTTGGGGGGTCAAACCCACCCGAACGACCTCTGAATGCCACGAAACCGTACGACAACAGCCGGTGCATGAATTGTGAAATGGACGGGCAAACGGCACATCAATCAGAGGTACCGTTTGACCACGGCAGCCGGAAATGCATTTTCGGAGCCATAAAACACCAAAACGGCGTGCAGCGGTCCAATTCGAAGAAAATGTGCTCCGAACGACCTGAAACCGCACGATAACAATAAAAATGTTATTCCTGAGATGCAGGGGGAGGCGGCACGTCCATCGGACATGCGGTGCGCGCAGCACAACCGAATGCGTCGTTTTCAGCAGCTCGGCGCGCGCTGAAATGGCGCGTTGGGGGGTCAAACCACCCGAACGACCTCCGAATTCCATGAAACCGCACGACAACATCCGTTGCGTGAATTTCAAAATGGACGGGTAGACGGCACGTCAATCGGAGGTGCCGTTTGACCGCGTCGGCCGGAAATGCGTTTCCGGAGCCACAAAACACCAAAACGGCGTGCGGCGGTCCAATTCAGAGCAAACGCGCTCCGAAAAACCTAAAACCGCACAAGAACGATAGGAATATTATTCCTGAGATGCAGGTGGAGGCAGAACATCCATCGGACGTGCGGTGGAGGTGCCGTTTGACCGCGTCGGCCAGAAATGCGTTTCCGGAGCCACAAAACACCAAAACGGCGTGCGGCGGTCCAATTCAGAGCAAACGTGCTCCGAAAAACCTAAAACCGCACGAGAACGATAGGAATATTATTCCTGAGATGCAGGTGGAGGCAGAACATCCATCGGACGTGCGGTGCGCGCGGCACGGCCGAATGTGTCGTTTTCAGCAGCGCGGCGCGCGCTGAAATGCCGCGTTGGGTGGTTAAAACCACACGAACGACCTCTGAATGCCACGAAACCGTACGACAACAGTCGGTGCGTGAATTGTGAAATGGTCAGCTAGACGGCATGTTATTCGGAGGTTCCGTTTGACCGCGGTGGCCGAATACGCGTTTCTGGAGCCATAAAACACCAAAACGGCGTGCGGCGGTTCAATTCGGAGCAAACGTGCTCCGAACGACCTGAAACCGCACGAGAATGATAGGAATATTATTCCTGAGATGCTGGAGGAGGAGGCACGTCCATCGGACGTGTGCTTCCCGCGGCACGACCGAAGGCGTCGTTTTCAGCAGCGCGACGCGCGCTGAAATGGCGCGTTGGGGGGTCAAAACCACCCGAACGACCTCCGAATGCCACGAAACCGTACGACAACAGCTGGTGCATGAATTCTGAAATGGTCAGCCAGATGGCACATCATTCGGAGGTGCTGTTTGACCACAGCGGCCGGAAACGCGTTTCCGGCGCCATACAACACCAAAACGGCGTGCGGCGGTCCAATTCGGAGAAAACGTGCTCCAAACGACCTGAAACCGCACGAGAACGATAGGAATATTATTCCTGAGATGCAGGAGGAGGCGGCACGTCCATCGGATGTGCGGTGCGCGCGGCACGACTGAATGCGTTGTTTTCAGCAGCGCGGCGTGCACTGAAATTGCGCGTCAGGGGGTCAAAACCACCCGAACGATGTCCGAATGCCACGAAACCGCACGACAACAGCCAGTGCATGAATTCTGAAATGGTTGGCCAGACGTCACGTCATTCGGAGGTTCCGTTTGACCACGGCGGCCGGAAACGCCTTTCAGGCGCCCTAAAACACCAAAACGGCTTGTGACGGTCCAATTCGGAGCAACCGTGCTCCGAATGACCTGAAACCCCACGAGAACGATAGGAATATTATTCCTGAGATTCAGGGGGAGGTGGCATATCCATCGGACGTGCGGTGCCCGCGGCACGACCGAATGTGTCGTTTTCAGCAGCGCGGCGCGCGCTGAAATGCAGCGTTGGGCGGTCAAAACCACCCGAACGACCTCCGAATGCCACGAAACCATACGACAATAGCCAGTGCGTGAATTGTGAAATGTTAGGCCAGACGGCACATCATTTGGAGGTTCCGTTTGACCGCGGCGGCCGAATACGCGTTTCCGGCGCCACAAAACACCAAAACGGCATGCGGCAGTCCAATTCGGAGCAAAGGTGTTCCGAACGACCTGAAACCGCACGAGAACGATAGAAATATTATTCCTAAGATGATGGAGGAGGCAGCACGTCCATCAGACGTGCGGTGCACGCGGCACGACTGAATGCGTCGTTTTCAGCAGCTCGACGCGTGCTGAAATTGCGCGTCGGGGGGTCAAAACCACCCGAAAGACCTCCGAATGCCACGAAACTGCATGAAAACATCCGTTGCGTGAATTGTGAAATGGTCGGACAGACGACACGTCAATCTGAGGTGACGTTTGACCGCGGCGGCTGGAAACGTGTTTCCGGAGTCAAAAAACACCAAAACAGCGTGCGGCGGTCGAATTCAGAGAAAACGTGTTCCGAAAAACCTGAAACCGCACGAGAATTATAGGAATATTATTCCTGAGATTCAAGAGGATGCTTCACATCCATCGGACATGTGGTGCGTGTGGCACGACCGAATGCGTCGTTTTCAGCAGCTCGGCGCGCGCTGAAATGGCACGTTGGGGGGTCAAAACCACCAGAACGACCTCCGAATGTCACAAAACCGCACGACAACATCCGTTGCGTGATTTGTGAAATGGTCGGAGAGACGGCATGTCAATCGGAGGTGCCGTTTGACCGCGGCGGCCGGAAACACGTTTCCGGGGTCATAAAACACCAAAACGGCGTGCGACGGTCGAATTCGGAGCAAACGTGCTCCGAAAAACCTGAAATGATAGCATTTCTTAAATCGGGGGTTTTAAATTATTATAGCACAAGGATTCGATATTATACATATATTTAATATTATATATATTAAATAATTTAAAATATATTATATATATATATTTATTTAAAATATTGTATTTAATAGTATATATGTGAATATTTTTTTTAATATATATATATATATATATATATATTTATTTATTTATTTCAGTGGAAATTTTTTTTTAAAAAAAAAATTCTATAGCGACCCCCATTGGCGGTCGCTATAGGCCTCTAGCGATGAGGCTAAAGCGACCACCAATGGCGGTCGCTGGGTGGCCGCTATAGCCCTATAGCGACCGCTTTTGGCGGTCGCTAATGGTGGTTTTTTAGTAGTGCATCAAAAAGAGAGCCTTGTATCTGAAAGTGGTGACAATCAACAATTATATCATGGGAAGATGAAAACCATACTTTGGTTAGTGATATTTGGGATCCCAGAAGTCGATTCAGACATTGTTTATCCATTCTACTACCTGATTTGTAAAATGCTGGCTAACCATTGGGGGTATTTTACTTCCTAGATGAAGTTGTCTCTAATGAGATTATCAACTTCATCCTTGATCATAACACAATGAGAGGGGTGAATATTCTTGGAAGGGTGATTGAACCTACTATGGTTTATCAGGAGATCATGGTGGTGGATGGAGACATGAGGGGCTAGCCCTAGAATTTAGTTAGATCACTAGGAAAATACATCTTGATGCTATGTCATGATATCCAAGTACTAATGATATTCTTCTATGGACATGATTAGGTTAACCAGTATTTCTCTTGGATCTGCCTTAGTTCCAAGGCTCACCGGTACCAACACATTAAATGTGGTGTAGATTTCCTCTTCAAATTTGGTAGGAGAATCATTGAAATCCACTCCAATGTCCACTATGAGAGGATAATCAGTACGAGAAAAATCTTCTAAATTGGATGATATCGATAGAACACTGGTGTAGGCCAGTGTGACAATGGAATCCCCACCCGGAGATTCCTTCACTGCTAAATCCATGGTGATGAAATATATCAATCTCATTCCATTAGATCTAAAACCTATTTTTTCATGCATGATAATATCAAAGAAATAGTGGCACAACGTCTTGAGTTGGTTCAACCCAGCTCAGCGAAAAAATCATGTATGGAATATTTCTATTACCATGGGGTGAATATCCTGATACCTTATAGGGGTAAGGAGATCTGGAATCACTTGATCCTGGTTCATGTAAGAGTTCGAAGTGATATTCTGGGGTTCTTTATACATATAAATAATCATTCCTCATGTCTAAGAGATGAAAATGTAGTTTCCCATATCTAGGGTCGTAGCTTCCAACAGATGGATTGTGAGTACAAAGGAATTGTCCATGTATTTCCACTGATCGGCCACAACTTCAGTGTGCTCAACCATGTTGGAATGTACTTACATGTACTTGCTTTGGTAAGAGTCGGAATCTAAGTAGTGGGAATTAAAATAGAAAATGGGAGATGTGTCACACTAGAGTATTCTAACTTGACCATTATGGGAGTACTTGAGACACTGGTGATAGGATGAAGTAAATGTCACATGAAGGTGGAGCCAGGGTCTAGCAATCAACGTGTTTTAGGTGGTTTCCTAAAATATAACCACACACTCGGTTCTAGAAACTAGGCCAATGAATTAGGTCATCATATTTTTTTACCCAATTGATTTCAATTCCTTGCTATCATAACCCTAAATATTTATGTTAGAGGGATCCAAATCTTCTTCAGACAGTCCTAGTTTTCATAGCACTCTGGTCCGGTTGAGATTGATCTGAGAACCTATGTCACCAAGAAAGAGATAGACTTTTATGCCTTTAAATTGGATAATGATGTACTGTGGGTGGATGCGACCTTTTATGGGAGAAACTTCATATTCACCATATAATGAAATGATTTCATGAAATTATTAATTATTTACTTCCACAACATGGAAGGTTCATGTGGCCTCTACCTCTGTCTTAAACTAGCAGGGTCTTCTCAAATCCTCTTTGAGGGATTAATGCATGTCTACAGATATGTGGAGGCCCTTGAGGATTGAGATCCTTGTAGGAATTCTAGTGAGATGATTGATTATATCATACATCTGTGATAGGTTTTCATTTCCACTAACATGAGGTCTCTCTGTGCTATGAAGTATAACAGGCACTACTGGTCAAACCGGTATATTTTGGTTACTACTGGGGATATCCCGCTTCTTGCCTATCAATCAATGTGAAAGGACTACCGGCTGATAGCTGGAAGACTGAGTTATATACTCTATAGTATGTGACTGATCATATTGAACTCCCATTGGCTCTTTCTAGCTGATCAGTATGAATAGTGGTTGGAGAAAGTTTGATGGGGAAGAATGAGAGGGTTTCACATGCCATGCTCTGCATTGAGCCTATTTTGTGGTCTTAGTGGAATGAACATCTTGGTTATAAGCACTTACCAATTCATTATCTAAATTCAAACATACATCACTTCATCGATGTTCATCGACTAGGGACACTAGGATGGTCTGAATGACATTCCCCATTGTCAAGAACCATATAAGGGTACATTAACACAATAGTGTTCACTGAGACATACTCCTGATCATCTCTTGATGAATCCTTCATTAATGGGCCGACCCTTGTGTAAATTATAATATTTGTAAGCGTAAAATCACTAATAGTACAAGATTACATGGGCACCATTGGGGGACATTACTTTACCATATGTCATCATTTCCTAACCATCCGATAAGATGAAGGTTGAGATGTGGATTCAATAGTGGGAACTGAGGAAGGTTTGGCGACCTCGGAAGGCTCAAGATGGTTCTAATGATCAGGGATTATACCATTATTAGGAGTGACCACCTTGAAACCTTTCCATTTGTATAACATCTCAAATATATAGCTAGAGGGATATTTCCATTAATCTTTTCCATCGCTATCAGGACTTGTAGAAATGAATTCTACCTGTATCGGGGTGGGACCCAACTTGAAAATATTGTTGTCGACCTAGTCGAGGATCCACTCCATGAACACATAACATTTAATGATAGTATGTACAAGGAACCGGTGATAGGGTAAATATTTTGGGTGACGAACAAGATCATCCTCTTTGGGCCTCCCGCACTCTTGGTACTGTAGGATTATCTAATCCATGGAACTATTGAAGTAATTAGGGACCTAATAATCTGCAAACAAGTAGGTCTAGTTCCTCCTCTCTTGAAATGGGACTCTTGGATTTTGGCCCTAAAGAGCATCTAGAGCCTGAAATGGATGTGGAACCTTGTTGTCTTTCCTAGGCGGCAGTGGTTAATGAGGTGGTGCCTGCTGATTCTGAAGGAGGCGCTACAGACCCAAAGATATATGCTAAGGTAGTATTACTTGGTGAGGTTGTGGAGGTGGATTTCTTGAAAATAATTCCATTTTCCTAGGGGACACTACCTATCTGATGGTGGCTATTTCATCATTAGCGCCCCATCTTACCGGAGCATCCAGAGTCGACATGCATACCTATTTGGCCTCTTTCTAGTCTTCCTTTAGACATTGAGACGTGTCATTCAAATCCAAAAATCCAATAGATAAGTTCTATGTGATGAGGGAAGAAACCAATTCAATCATCACATTCTCCAAACACATTATTAGAAACATCTCCTGAGTCCGCAACATTCAAGTGAATACATGTGTCCCGTCAATCTAGAGACAATGTCTACAATGCACTCATCTGGCCCCTATTTTTACATGAATAGGCCAACTATACCTGTCCTGAAGTTAATGGAGATGAATTGATATAGAAATTTTCTATGGAGATCTTCCCAACAAGCTATATACCCAATGGGAAACTAGTTGTACCCAAAAAATCCAAGCCCATCTAGTATCTATACAATGAACCAGTGTTTGGCGGACATTTTTTATGATGGAGTCCCTATTATATGTCAACACCATGAGGTGAAGTGGGACAGGTGTTGCATTGGGTCGATCATCCCATTAAAGGGTGAAAATATAGGGTTTCCAAAATTTTGGGTTGTTGGCATGTCACCTACCTATGTTAAATACAGTTTATCATCAGTTAGGATTTCTACCTAATAAGTTTCAAGAGCCTAGAGAAGGGAAATAAGAGTAGACAGTGGATCAACTAAAGAAGTGATCCTAGAAACCATTGAATTGGTGAGCTCTTCAATGTGGTAGGTGGGACCAGTGACATGCAGAGTGGCTGGTGGAATATCCCATGGAGCTGTCAGAGGTTCGACCTATGGTGCAACTCGAGGAAGAACCAATAAATCCATCAAAGGGGCTGCTGGGGGATGATAATCATGTAGATCATGTGGATTCAAAGATTCATACCATTATCTCATTCCATATACCGTAACAAATACCTTTTTTGGATGGGCATGGTTTTGAAGGCCACCTAGAGGTAGCTTACAAGGAAAGAGTTGTACCTACCCATGCTTCCTCGGTCGAGGATCACTTTAATATAAACATCGCTCTGTGGAATGTTTGAAATGAATATTGTCAATTTTATTCCCCTAAATTGTGAGTGGTTGGAACAAAACGGTGTTTTATGTTCTGTCCTCTATCTTCATTATTGAATTAGAATGATCAGAGTGTTTATCATTTTAAGGGGGTCTTTTTCCCTTACTGGTGTTTTGATAGAAAGAAAATTACATTGTGGGGCTAGAGTGGCTGAGAAAATTCCCCTATTTACAAGTGAAAATGTTTGGGGGATGAAAATAGCATGTCACTTCCCTAGGCAGTATGTTCTCTTCGAGGAGTCCAACCTCATCTTCCTTCTATGTGATTATAGCGATATTCTACGAAACTGCAACATGAGGCATGTCCTCAATATTACTAGGTAAATCAGGCTGATCTAGTATTTAATTGAAATGTAGTTCTTCATACTACCCCCAACCATGCATCTTAACATGAGGGTATGCCTCAATAATAACTCTACGGGCACCATGATTATTTATATGAATTTTTGTTAGAGGATCTTTTGATAACCAGATAATGTTGGACGCTGAGCCACATAGAGCGCAACCAACTCAACCAAGTGGTTTTGGTGGTTGAGGCTGTCATAATTCTCTTAGCTCTGTCGATAAACCAACCGATGATGGAGGAGGAGAAAACATGTCCCCCATAGCTCTAGTGGAATATGGTGATCTCCTCCTGGGAGAGGGACATAAAAATGATAAAGTTTGGAGTTGTAGCTAGATAGAAAATTTTAGGGAATTTTCTATGCCAAGAATGTCCTAATGGATCCTTTGCTAAACAGCCAGATTAGATGTCTGATTTCCCCACTGATCAATTGGAGGTTGATGGGGAACTGGTATTGGAACTGACACAAATCTTTGTTGCAACAGACTAGTCTGTGGGGAGTACAGTGCCAGAGCATAAAACCACTTCATATTGGGCTATGTTCTAGGGACTATACTGACTGCATCAGCCCATCCCTATAGAATGGGGTGTTGACCAATGCCTCCAGTTATATGGTGGCGGTCATCAGTGGTAGGTCACTCTAGTGTTCATCATCTACCAAACCCCAGAATGACTCACTATGATCTCCTTTCTCTGTAGAGGGTGAATCTGGTCATAGTAGAGAACACTACATCGAAAGGCAATGGAAAAGAGGAAGATCATCATCCTCCAATATTTACCTACAGGGAGATTGCAGGATCTGATAAATCTTATTTACGGGATGGATGAACCTCAAACATCGGGTTCCTTCCTCTTTCCCTAAAATAGAGGATGAAGGAGAATGTCACATCATTGAGTCACACTCTACTTTCATATCTGAAAAGCAATTTGGGTTGACTACAAAATGGATCTTCTCAGGGTTCTTATATTAGAGGCGATAGTTCTCCCTCCTTTCTCTTTATGGTTCATAGAGGAATGGTGAATCTTCAACATGGGGTGTACCTTCACATAGATTGGTTCTAGGAAAGGGAGGACCTAAGCCTGAGCTAGATGTAATATGAGGATATCCTTCATATAGATTATCATTGCAGTGAACAAGGCTTCCCATTTGTTCAGTTGGGGTGTGAGGAGAACCAAGGCATATGGAGAACAGTACATGCAGAGTAACTCCATGCTGATTTCATGATGCATGGGGAGGTCCTCTTCTATAGGGAGTTCTAGAGTTGGAAGGAACTCTATTGGAACTACTAGAAACATGGGAATGAACTTCATTTTGGTGAAAGGGTATGTGTGGATGACCATCACATTGATGACCAGAAATATGATAAAATATTCCCTATCTGGGATCATGATCCCGGGCAGGACCTCCGCACTGGGAGTTGATGAGGCGGGGATGACCTCTAATAGAATAATCGATGGTGGACTGAGAAGGTTCTCCATTCTGAGCGTGGGATTGTGGAGAACCTCCACTATGGTTGTTGGCTGTATAGGGGTAGCCTCTATACTGAACACCATTGTCATGGGTTTGCTTGTGATATCTATTTATCAAGTCAGTGATAAGAAGAGTCAACCCACACAGCCCGAGTAGTGGCTACAGACTCAATCCTCATCAGGAATATATGTGACTCTACATTTATGTAATAGGGGGTATATAGTGAGAATTGGTGGCGACATGTTTTGAGGATGAAATGGAAGAGGAAAACCCTAGATGTGCATCCTCCTAAGCCTGCGCCTGACATTGATGTTGGGTTTTCCAACTTAGAGTCAGCTAGGTATGGTTGAAATCCTTTTCCATGGTCTTTGGGGATGAGTGGTAGAATTGACTTGTCCTTGTGGGAGTTTTCCTTGGTGTCACCATGGATGAAGTCGAATCTAGGATGAGCAAAACACCCCTCAACTCATTGGAGTAAGGTACTTAATCATATAAGTGTTTCATGAAGAAACTCCTAAAATAGTTGGATATCGGGGTGGGGAGCAGCGGATACCCGTAAGGCCTTTTGGGCGGTTGCAACACTGAGGCATAGAAGACTCTTGATCCTGGTGGTCCATTTCCAAAATTAGGATGACCCCTTTCAGCTCATGTTTCTAAATAGGATTGTTTATCACCCTTCTATGAATAATATCGAAGGATGAGATGGGGTGTGGGAGCCCTATAGTCATAGTCTTGGAAGCTATCATGGAATAGGTAGAGCTGTATAAGAATGTCGTAAAACCATTCCTCATTCCCCAAAATCTACAGGAACATGGAGAATGCTTCCACATAACTATACCTTGGGTATCAAAAATAAGGTATATTCATCCATCATTAGAGATATGTGGAAATAAATTTTCAATTCCTTAGCTTCATTCAGTCTTCCATGGTTAATGTAAAAGATCCACACTGAAAATACCACCCATAGGTTTATTACCCCAAATTCATGTGAATTCAATGCCAGACCCACTATATTCATGGCGAGACCTAGTGTCAGATATCATAATTAGGGGACATGATTTTCGATTAAGGTTTGGAGTTCTACAAATAATTAAGTTGAGGAGAATAGATTCAAATATGGTTCAAAATTTATGTTTCTAATTATTTTCTTCTAAGGAACACCTCATTGTGCTTCATATTGGAACACACTTCGATGGTTACATTGTTTTATGAATTCATACTTTCCAATGGTGGGTGGCATCTGTTTCCTCCAAGGGGACATTTTATCCGGGATCATAATCGGGTGATGGGATATCAATTCCTCCTTCTATGGATTCCTCCTCAAGGACTCATCACCATGTTTGGGTCTCTAATATTGATTCATAAATTTTTTTATAAAACACATCTCGGTGCCATATATTTGTGAATGCCAGCTAATTACGATCCTTTTGTAAGGATATTCCAATGCATCTACCCCGAGAAACAACCTTCAATTTGGAGAGTAGTCATGCTTAGGAATTTGTTGCGTGTCTTGATGCCCGAACATTGTAATGCATGTATTTTCACAATATGATAGGTATTATCAAGGGTGACGATTCCCAAGGAATCCCACATCGAATGTGGGGGATCTAATGTCGAAGGAATGAATCCAAGGTTTTCCTCAGCTTCCCATGATTAGAAATCGAATTTTGGGAGTTTAACTTCTTGCGGAGATAGAGAAAACTGACCATAACCCTAGGACGAGTGGATTTGATGGGTAAATCCCTAAGGGAGAGCACCTAAAACGTTTTCTGGATGGACGGATCAGAATGCCCAATGATAGAATACCCATAGTTTTGTGTCCCATAAAGGAAATATATCACACCATGAAGGTTTATCTAGCACAAATGGTAGATTAGAAAGGATGATTAGTCCACACAAAGGGGACACCATGATTTTCCATTGGCTGGTATTGAACCTCGTGGAGGCTTCCAATGTACCCTGCATAGAATATAGGGATCAAAATCAATTTAGTTTAAAGGGGGTGATGAATTGGGGTGTACACAAAGGAAAATGACTCAGAGACATGTTGGGTATTAGGCATGGTTAGTGGCTCATCACAAGAGGGAGACTATTTTTTCATGGTTATGGATTATGTGGGGATTATGCATGGTTATCTTCCCTAGGAAATGTTTTGATCTCACTTGGATGTGGTAGCCTAGGTAATAAATAAGATTTAAAATGGGTGATTTAATATAGAGGATGAGAGGAATGGGATAGAACTGATGTGAAGATGGCGATGATGTTGGTCTTGAACCTCACGGTGGATTCCTAATGATCCCCATGGTTGGGAATCAATGTCTACATATTCTGATAGGGTGATGGGACACCTAAGGAGGTGGCCATTGAGAATAGTGTAGATGGGTGGGGACACAAAAAAGTAGAACCTCTTGGTTGTGGCTTGATCTTCCTAAAACCCAAAGTCTAGAGGGAGAGAAAAATATTGGAAATTAGTGATGTGATTGAACCTCAGGGAGGATTCCTATGTGTCCCTGTGGTAGGGAATAAAAGACCACATATATCCGGATGTGGAATGGAATCAGGGAGTACACAAAGGATATTGATCTAGATACATACTAGGACTTACTCTTGGTTAGTGGCCCATCGCAAGAGGGATAGTCTTGTTTGGATGGCTATGGCATGTCCAGGGATTATTCATGGGTTGCTTCTCAATAACTGCTCTAACACCAATATGGGGCCGACCAAGGATGTGGGTCCCAACAAATGGGAAGCCGATGTTTACCAGGGTTCGGGGTTGAACCTCATGGAGGCCTCCTACATGCCCTGTCCAGTAGATAGGGATCAAAACCCACAAAGATCTAAATCATACAGTCTGAAATCATGTGGGATGAAAGGGGCACGTAGTTAAACATCATGAAAGATGAGGGTGAACCGGCATGAAGTGTTCAGGACCAATGGGTGATGGGATTGAACCTCAAGGAGTCTTCATATGTACCTTTTTTGAAAATAGAAAGGATAAAATCCCCGTAGTTTGGAAAAAAGGGGCATGGGGAAAAGACATGTTTAGCTGCCCAATATTTTTTCTTGGTCGATTCACAATCAATGCTAATGTGATATATTCTTCATGTGAGAATCATGATGAAAAAAGAGACATATTGATCATGTCTCAAGAGATTCAAGAATGAGAGGTGATGTGGGGCTTATTCATGGCTAGGGTCCTGACGAGGAAATTGGGGATTATGCCTGGTTAGTGCCCCAGGAGGATAGTGAATAGGAATTACACTAGGAGGGAATCCTAAGGAGGATGTCATGATGTATGAGGAGGATATGGATCCATGTATAGAGGAAACCCTTTCAATGTGAGTCAGGTCTTATTTGAAGACTACCTGAGATGTATATAGGGACAAATCATATAAGGAGAGAGAAGGAGGATTAGTAAATAAGGAAGTAGGAGGCTCCTGGTCTCATCCCTCTTATGATCTTCTTAGTCTCTCCACACATGAAACAATCATTTTTTAACATCATGTGTTAAGGAAGATGGTTTCCTGGAATTTTAATTCCATATAGTTCGAATGGTGATGACTCACTCCTCAACCAAAGGACATACATTTTTTGTACCACCCCACACATAGTGAATGGAAGGAATAAGAAAGTCCATCTATAGTTGGGGTGGAGGAGTGGTAAATTTAAGGGAAAACATTACCATGACTATGAAAATTAGAAATAGTGGTTAGCGTGCCTATACGAAAAAGCATGAATATTGGCAACACAACATGAGGCACTACATGGGGATCCATGAAGACGCATCATACAATCTAGGAAGGATGAATGGGAAAGGGGTTCGTGGATAAGAAAGCCTAACATAGAGGGTATTCAAAATTATTTGGTAATTCACAATGATCAGGGGATTCATAAATGAAAGGGCTTCATGGAGTAGTGTAAATAGGACCCCTACAAAGAAATGAGCTTCATAAAGCATGGTTACCCAACTGAGGAATGAAGACCCTTTGAACATGGAGGGTGCTTCATGAATTATGAGTACCTAGAAAATACCTGAGTACTCAATATAGAAGAATAACTTTGTGATGGTCATAGATATTTTCTAAGGGTATTCCCACATAAAGAGCAGGAAAATGGAGCAATGAGAACGCAGGTTCACGATGCTCTAGTACCATGGGTGGTGCCTTTTTTTGTATGGATTGAAGAGCAATTAGTGGTTTATGAATCGAGAGAACATAAAATGAAAGGTCAGGGAGTCGATACTTTTGAATAGGGGGAGCCATATATTTATAGGCACCTAGGTTTGCGATTCTTTGAAGGTACACCGTGAAGGAAATGGAGTTAAATGACCAGAGGAAGCTCTATCTTAATCATGATGGCTTTCCTCAGGATTCTCTATGGTGGTCACAAATGTATCTATTGGGTGCAGCAGCCTCCTTCATGGTTATATATGAAGGTGGAAGAGGAGTCCATTCTGTGACCATCACGTCGTTAATGGTGGAAAGGGGATTCACTATAGAGCTTCAAGAGGTACACAATTTTAAGATTTTTATGCTTATGTGGACCAATTTCAAGGAACAGATTTTAGCGCCAAAAGTCTTTATCCAATAACTCCCTTTTCATTCTTGTGTATAAAGAGAATATATAGCCTCCTCCCAAATTTCAGAACTTCATCCTCACACATAATGTCTGGAAACATCCCATCATTCACAGAATTATTTTATTTTGGAAAATTCTCATCATCATCCTTATAACATTTAATTTTATCCAATAATGATGATTTTTCCACCGGTTGAAAAAGTAATGATGTTTCAACTTCCTTGATAATTACCATATCTATATTTACTATATACATTTACATATGATCTTTTTCAATACTCGTTTTATTCAGAACACCGTGATCCTTCCTACTGAAACAATTTATTAGCATATTTGTCTTCCCTAGGTGGTTGCGTATTGAACAATCATTATCCTTTAGTATCTTCATTCATCGACTTTTCCACATTTTGTGTTCTTTTTATGAGAATATATATTTCAAACTCTTGTGATCAGTATATATCTCTAATCATTCACCAGGGAGATAATGTCCCCATATCTTTAGAGAAAATATTATAAATTCTAAGACAATATCATGAGTTGGATAGTTCTGTTCTATATTTTTTAATTTCCATGATTCAATGTAAATAAATTTATTATTTTTCATAAGGAACAACCAAGTAATTTCTTTGATGCATCATTACTAATAAAAAACCCTCCATTTCCCAATTTCAGATTTAAGATCAGATAATTCACTAATCTCATATTCAATTCATTAAACATTCCTAACATTATTTTGTCCAGACTAAATTAACCCCTTTAAATTTAACTTGGATAACGAGTAAGATAATTTGGAAATGTTCTAAATTAGGCACCGATAATAATATACTAAATAAATAAAACTACATAATTTGGTTATGTTCATTATTGTAGGGAATTATTAAACTTCCTTTATCTTCACATGATCAACTAAGATTCCATCCTATGTCAGAATATGGAATACAAAAGAAATATTTTAAATCTATAATTCACACTTAATAAACAACCCATATAACTATTTCATATAAGAGTATTCAGAAAAACATGAAAGAGATTCTCATGTTCATCGTAGATTTTAGAATATACCATGATATCATCAATAAACACCACAAAAAATCGTCATGATATTACATGAAAGCCCTATTAATTAGAACCTATAAAATAGAGGTTTCGTTAGACAGTCCAAAAGGAATTTCTATAAACTCATAATTACTATACATGGATTGAAATGTCATATTTTGAATATCGTTCTTCATCATAGTCAATTGTTGATATCCAGATCAAAGATCAATCATTGAAAAATATTTGTCTCTATGATGTTGATCAAATAAATCATCAATAACGGGTAGAGGATACATGTTCATTTTCATAACAACATTGATCTCCCAATGTTAAATGTATAGTCTCATAGATCCTTCTATCTTCATTACAAAAAGAAAAAGAGATTCCCATAGATAAACACATGGGAGAATAAAACCCTTACTATTCAACTCATATAGTTGTTTCTTCTGATCTACTAATTATATTGTTAAAAATATATAATGATCCTTTGATATAGGCTTTTCAAAAGTAATTAAATCAATAGAAAACTCAATTTCCCACCCCAGATGATGTCCATATAAATCTTATGGAAATTAAAAAGTTTATTCTACCACAATTAGTACATAATAAATTTGAATATTTCTTCCCTTGCACATAGATATTGTGTTCTCTCCCCACAATAATTGAATTAAATAGATATATTGGTGGTGGATCTATATAATCATTAGGTGGCTGGGTTTCTTTTCTAAAGATAATAGAATCTACATCATCCAAAAAAATTGTAATTTTCATCTTCTTTCAATACATTTTGATATCATAATTTGAAATCCAATTCATAGAGAGTATTAAATCAAAATCAATAAAAGGTATGATGATAATTTCAAAAACTAACGCATATTTATGTTTCATAAAGTGGAAAGATCGACAAATCTTTGTTACAAAGATAATTTCCATAGGAGTTTTGGCTAAAAAAATATTTTAATAATCAAAATGGAATTTATAATTTTCTAGGAATAATGGAATGATATTAAAGCATCCGAAGATACAAAATAAATTAAAGAATTTTCTATATTTGAGGAAATCAATAAAATACCTACCAATACATCATTAAGAATTTCAGACATAGCAGTTTTCAACACATAATTTTGGTCTTTCTCTCCTGGAAATTTCTCAGATAAGTTTTCTTGATGCGTTTGGAAATCATTAGCATAATGTCTGTTCTCATTAAAATTGTATCACTGATCATTTATAGGTTGTTTCTTTTCCATGAAATGTAGGGCATGGTGGCCTTTTTCTAGACACATGTAGAAGAATAATTTTTCTCTAATGTATGCATTGGGGTGTTTCCTTCCTTAATTATCACATGTTGGATAAATCTCTTTTTTATTCTTCCCTTTATAAATTATTTCCTATATTTACCACTTCGTATCGTGGTTTCCTTTTATGTCGTAGGAATTAGGGAATTTTTTTTTTCTGGATAGCACATGAGACTATATCATCTTATGATGTTAAATTTTGGGAAACTAGTTCCATTTGGAGGAATGGTTTTAAATCGTCGATGAATCAATAAATATTTCTCATTAGATTACGTTTTTTGTCCTAGTCATTCCTTACGAACCATGAAACATTAGTTTAAATCATGGAAACATTATAGTCCTTCTTTTTACACAGATTAAATAATTGACATTCCATATCCTCTCATTATTCAGGGGGAAAATGTTTTCATGGAAAATGCAGATAAAATCAATCCATTCCATATTTGTATGTTTATCATCTTCCTTTGTTTTTTTAATTAGTGACCACCATTTATCTACATATCTTGATATAAGATAAAATTCCATTAAAAACATATACCATTCATTTATATCCAACTTGAGAAATATATTCTCTATGAATTTATCCACTTCTAAGCTAAAAATGGGGTTTTAGTTGAATTGAATGTTCAAGGTTTTATCGCATAAATCAGTCTACCATTTCTCATCAATATTATGGATAAGGATTCTCCATATTGGTATGGTTATTTTCTATAACTTGAGTCATCTATCCTAGTATATTTATATATTTCTCAACACTAGAATTTTCTCCACTAATGACATCATTATATTGTATAGGAATAAATCCCTACAAGGGACACTTGCATTGACACAGTTTTGATTTCTTCCACTAGGATCCATTTCTAAATAATGGAATAAATTAGATTTGGTTATAAATAATAATGTACAATCTCAATCATGAAAAACATAACTTCAATTGCATTTTAATGAATATATGATCTCGTATTAAAAAATATAACTTCTTTGGGGAAATATTTTCATTTAAATACTTCATTATGGTTTGTGATTAATATTTTAATTATCCAAAAAATATCCACTGGGAGTGTTAAAGAAGATGTGTAGTAAGGCTTATTACCATGTACCAGGTTTCCCCAAGCTAGTCCCAAGACACCTTTTTTGAGTTTTTACCCCTAGTTACATCTATTCTAGAACCACAACCACATGTAATATCTATACATCGATAAATTTCCAGGAAGATCCACATAATGACTAACTTACCAAAATTATAGGATGATATTGCATTATTATCCTCACCATCTATATTATGGCCCTGTTCCATAATCTATTTTTTCTAAATCTAGTTTCTACAATTTATACTAATCATCCCATGATACACAATTTAGAGACCAAACACCAATAGCCCATTGTCAGATCCTTAATATATTACATCAGGAAATAAACATAGAAGATATATCCTAATGGAAAGAATATTTTAGTGGTTTGGGGAAATATATACAAGCATATGATTTACATTACAAATTCTTAGGAAATACAATTAAAATCCCAATGGAAACATCCATAAATCCATGATTATCCATCACATTCATTCATAATATTCATCTCCGCATCCTGGGAAAAAATAAAACATAAGAATGAGATGATATTAGATCATAAATACGTGTATGTAATACAATATATGTTATCATAAACATAAAAATATAACATTATGAATAATGAAAAACAGATGCCTTTAAAAATAATCCAGATCCTAATATGGATGGAATACAATATGAGTAAATATGAAACTTAAAATATAATATGAGAATTAACCTTAATCATTGATATTATACTACTCAAACATCACAAGATTTATAAATTAAAAATATAATAATGAGGGAATATATAATTCCATACATTTGAAAAATATTTTCCAGGTCTCAGTGAAGACTCATAAAAATACTAGGGTAAGGCCTCAGCCAAAACCCAATTATTTATTGTCTCTTGATACCTAGAGATGCATCGAGGAGACATAGAGGGACCCAACCATCATTTACTATATACAATTAATTCCGTGTTTGAATGGGAATAAACATAAACAACATAAACATATGAAATGTAAAAAACTCTTCTCAACAATTAAATATAATCCCTAACCATTCTGAGTAGTATGGTGAATGGTTTAATGATAGTACATCCACAACCAAACTAATCATAAACCATTTAATAAAATAAGGTGGATGATAAAAGTCAGATATAAAACTCAATAATGAAAAAAATTATTAGAAGTTTTCAAATGGATAAAAATACTCTACTAAAATCAACAAGGAATTCATGAAAGAAATACCCTTCTTACATTGTAAAGAAGACTGATTTTGATAAGGAAATAGATTTTATTTTTCATTATTTATTTAATAAAAAAATTAATTAATATATATATATATATAATGGAAAAAAGAATTTTTTTTATTAAAATAATGGTTTCATAAATAATATTATGGATGATACATGAATATGGGTATGAAATCAATATGTTCCCTTTAAGCAAGCTTGGGTTTGGTGAAGAAATGAGAAGGTAACCTCATAAAACATTTATTATTCCATAAAATAATGATGAAATGATCTTAATAAATAATTTTGGAAGATATAGATAAATATTATTTAGATGAATAATATATTAATAATGAGAAATAGAAGTGGTTTATATATAACGAATGCATAACCCAAATGCAAATGGAGTTTCAGTAGGAAGACAGTTACCTTATGTTAGAATGTTTATAGAGCATGAACTTAACATCCTGGATAAAAAAAATAAACAATTTAATTTTTTAATTTATAACCTTATATACATTATTTTTATTTATTATATCTTAATTATTTTCATTTATATCGTTTTTGTAGAGTTATAATATATAAGTTTATTGTTGGGGAGCATTCGTTTCCTTGATATACACAATCAGTGTCCTTGTATATGAGTATAGATGTTCCTGTGGAGTGGGTATAACTATATAGAAATAAATTTATATGATATTAATTAAAATACATATGTTTAAATTTTCATATATATCATTTGGTTATATGGTATGTGGACATATCATTTGATAAGACATTTATTGATAATCATTTACATCATTATGGTAGTTAATGATCATAACAAACTAAATTAGTTCAATAGTTTTATAATATGTAAAAATTTTACGTTAATTAAATAAAAAAATTTGTAACAAATATATTATATTCAGGTTTAGAAAAAAATATGTTTTCTTTATCATCCTTTAAGGATAAATTGAATAATGAAAATCTATCGTGCATGATGCTTGAAAATCATCTCCTCTCAGATGATTATTTCGTTTTTAAAATAAAAAACACAGAGAATGGAGTTTGAGGAATAATATTACACTGGAATAATATCATTATATTATATATATTATACTGTATTTATCATTCTCATTTTAACATAGGAGTTCAGGAAAGGATTTGAAATCAAAAAAGAATTTGAATTCAAATTCAACGAAATTAATGGTGATTTAACTTTTCAAATATCCACTTTGAGAACCTCCTTAAATTGATTGGTTTTCATATTTTTATGAGACCAGGAGCTACTAGACATCTGGGATTGTATTGTGGAGATTATTGGGTAGAAATTTGAGAAGGACAAAATGTTTAGAGGTGTCATGAAACGGGGTGGTGGGGATGATGTTTATATTGAAGGAGAGAAGATTTTTTGAGTATTTTATTAATTTGTTTGATATTTTGGTTCAAGAAATGAATATTATGAAAATTAAATTAATATATATAAACATGATGAAGGTATGAAAATTATTATGATGAGTACATAATTAATTACTCCATGAAAAGTGTATTTTTGTTATAATGTATTTATACAAAAAATTACCATATTTTATAGTTCAAAAAAATTAAATTATGTTAAAAAAACCCAAAATTCACCCTTACCATTTTTCAATTTGTAAAATTAATCATCAAAATCCATTTTATAAGAATAATTTTCTAAATAAGAGAAATTTATTTTTCAATTAAAATAATTATTTACTCAAAAAATATGGTTTTTAAAATTATAACTTATTATATAACACTATGAGAAATTAACTATGTTCTCATTAAAATAACATAAAATTATAAGAACACATAATATTGATTTATTAATAAATTTTCTGAAAATAAATTTTCTTTTAAATTGTTTTTTTATTGTAATTAAGTATTTATGACTTATAGAAATACCAACACAAAATTTGTACATTTTAAATTATTTATTTACTCATACCATGATATACTTATATTATATTTTCATTTGAAGGAAGGTGAAATTTTATTTATACATTCATTGGTAATGTTACTAGTTTATTGGCCGATTTACTATTCATAAGGTTCACATTACTATTCCTAAGGTTATATTAGTATTTCAATTGTATTAGTACATTAAATTCTATAAATATTTATATTTTCTTTAATTCTTCATTTAGAATTTTTGTATTATTTTTTTCTATAATGGATTTTATGTGATCAATATTATATTAAATAAAAATAATAAGGGAACTCTCATTGATATAATTTTGGTTCATAATAGGAAATATTTAATGAAAAAAAATTTATGAATGTGAGAAAATAATTTCATTCCATATATCTTAAAAGAGGATATTCTTTTCACACTATTTAAACAAATAAAAAGCAACATATTAAGAAAAAATTTCATTAAAAATTAACCGTGTAATATTTTTATATAATTACAAATTAAGAATAAATTAGCTTTCTAAATTGTTTTTTGTGTGTGGGTTAAAGAATTAAAAAAATATATTTTAATTTGAATTTAAATCTAAGTAAAAGTCCATTGACCAAAGATGAAATAAGGTTAACCAATCATTAAAATTATTTACATGATCATTTAAAACAAAAAACAGAGGAAATTGGTTTAAAACATTAATATTATTGGAATAATAAAATGATAATAATATATATGGGATTTAAATTAAATGATTTATATTATCACATTTAATGAAATCATTTCATTGATAATCCCAAAAAATTATATTGTTTCATATACTCGTAATGACTTTGAACCATCCAAATAATAACCATGATGAAATATATATTACTTTCCAGGAGACATAAAATAACCTGAATAATAATTGATTCATTATATAACATATCAATGTTTATTTATATCCACCATATGGTTGAAAAATATGTTAAGATGACATATGTCTCACAAAAACAAAAGTTAAACGACAGAACCTTACCTCAAGTCACATCATGATTCACACGCAATCAAATATACTATATAAAAATAAATATTTATTAAAAATATATTTAATAATTTATTAATACATTATATACTATTTATAATTACATAATAATTTCAATTTTTTATTTTATTAAAAATTTATGCAATATAATACTCATTTTGATAAAAACTAGTCTATTTTTATTTCTCATTATATTCAAAGGTTCTTGTACATTCATCATATTCATGGTTTCTTCTTCTAGAGAATCATAATAATTAAATTTTATATAATTTATTAATTATACATTATTTTATAATTATTCATATAATTAGTGATTAAAAATAAATCACATGGATGGGTAGATTTGGTTGTCCAAATATATTAATGAGAGAAGTTATCATTTTCCAAATTATGGAAAATTAAAATGGTTGAAAAGATATTATAATTAGAGAATAAAAATTATGTCAAAAATATTATATAGTAAAGTTATATTCTTCATAAAAACCAACAATGAATTATGGTATTGTAAAATTATTTATCTATCTATGTTGTGGGGTTCTCCTCACGTATAATTGAGCAATAATTCCATTTTCCATTTCATGAAAAGAAGTTAAAAATGGATTCTCTACAATCATAATAAAAATGTATTGTATTTAAGAAATAATATTCATTATATTATAATGGATAACATAGATTTAAATTAGGTATCGGAATATATAATATTAAAATTTATCAGTTAAGAGTAATACATCATTGTTGATAAAAATCATTTGACATACAGATTAATACGTTAAAGGATGGTATTATGAACCAAAAACAACCAATAAGAAATTTTTATGGATTATATGAATTTAAATGGGTGAAAACTTTCAATGATTAGTCTCTTTAATTGTGAGGAGGAAAGGAGAGTTGTTGTATTTTTATAATGGAGGGAGAGGACACGCTCAAAATTTTACAAAACATTACAATATATTAAATCCTTAATCAATAGAAATAATTCAAAAATTAATCATAATTTATCATGATATTATGTAAGGAATAATTATTTTGAAATAAAGAATTTATACAAGTTTTTAAGTTATTTTAATCTTCTTTTTTTATAATCTTTTTAACATGTTTTACCTCTTAATATGGTGACTAAATTTTTGTCGATAATACAATTCATATAAACCAAATAGTAATATGAACTTATTAAATAAAATTAATAATTATTTTTAAAATTAAGTGATCTATTTTTCATCATTAATTTTTTCTGATTTGTATAAATTTAATTTTATATAAGATCATAATACATAAAAAATATAGTTTCAATAAAAGTTAATTATTAAGTTTGAAAATAGTTCACATTATTTATATTCCAGGTAAAATCTATTTTTCCAAATTTCAAAATATTTTAATAAATATATTATCATTAAATAATAAGAAACTCATTCATTATAATATATTATCGTGATTTATAATTTTAAAAAAACATTAAAATAATAAAAAAAATTACAAAACAACTTTTCATTTAGACCGTTAAATGGTTTTATATTAATGTATTACCAATTGGGAAGCTGATGACATCATTTAATAAATATGTAAAAAATATTTTCTCATAATTTATTTAATCTTATTCATACCCACAAATCCTACGGTTATTTAATACCGATCACAATATGTAATTATATTATTATAGTATATATTTCTTCATTTGAACACAATGTTGTGTATAATGAAAAATATCAAACACATCAAATTTACTAAAGAAAATTAGATCATAAAATCACAGTGATTTGTAATTATTTATGATTATTTTTGAATATATGGTAACCTATTATTGCAATAAAATCATATTGTACCACATAAATGGAGAAAAATAATGATAGAGGAAGGATTAAAATGATCCCTTGTACATCAGTCAGATGAATGAGGGAATCCCTAATTGGATTTTTTACTTGGAAATATGAAAAATACCAAATTTAATCGTCCTATAAATACTATCCCAGATTCCTATTAGTAATCACTATATAGCTACATGAAACACCCTTAAAATAGTGTGAATTTCCATACATATATCCACTTAACCACATACTCAATACACCTATATTGGGAACTCAATGGTATATGAAAAATATTTCAACACACTAAAAAACATGTTGTGTAAACTATAAATTTAAATTGGCTACCTGGTGGGTTCTAAAGATGTTTTACATAGAATAACCCAACTTTTTTTCCGTGTCCCACACCTCCAAATTTATATATGAACCTCATTTTAAAAAACCTAGTAATTTTTGATATATCTATATTTAAAATAGGATTCACACATTCAAATTAATCTAAAATACACAACTATTTGATGATTTATCTTCCATGATTTCACCAACACAAGATAATATAGTTTATAATAATCTCTCCACCATAGCATTTATCACCATTGATAATCTCATTCATGCATTAATCAATAAATATGAAAGCCTCTAATATCTAGAATCGTCTATACATATTTATAAATAAAAATAGTTTTTGTTTTACATTAAAGATTTATATACCAGTTACACAATCTATTTCCTAAAATACATATCATTTATTCCAATCAATCATAGTAATCAATCTTTAAAAAATATTCCTATATAGAAATATGATTCATTTTTATCAATCTTGCATGGAATTAACAATTCGGTACCTCATTCCACTTAGTATCAATGATACTTGAACAACCCAAGTACTATAGTACCGAAACAATTCCCAAACATAATGAAAATTTACTCAACCTATATATTCTTCCCATTCCCAATCAATTATGCCGCAACCCAATTTTTATATATTTTTTTCATTACCACACCACCATCCACATCAAGATAAAATTGAGAATTTATAAACCAAAAAAATTTTATATCCAATATCTCCCTCCCATTAATATATCTATGTATAACCCCTCACTACATTGAAGACATTTTTATACACTCTTATGAGTAATAACATTTACCAATACTAGCCACTAAGTCAGCAAAAGTTTCTAAAGTCGCTATTTCATGTTTTTTAATGCCTATTATTTTAAAAAAATTTATAAAATGATATCATCATTTTGATATTTTAATTATATATTATAGAACATGGACACATTAATTAAGGAATTATTGAGAATCCTCACCAATAACGTTTGGGGATCACTATGATTGAAAATATCCACATTTACCACTTTAATTCAACAAAATCAACGATAATAGCTTCATTGCGTCGATGGTGCACACGAATTCATAGAATGTACCATATCAATAATTAATGATCCCTATCATACCTAGATCCCATCATTACAAAGGAATCATACCTCATTATTCATGTACAATTAATCTAATAAAACATACCCCATGATCCTTCAACCATTATAAAAAGATATCAAATTAATACACCTATTTGTGGTCCGACATGAATCACTGGGTCTGAGCGGAAGATTCATATAGAGTTATGAAAAAGTTCGAAAATTTAACTGGTTCTTGACAATTTTTGTGGGTATTAATGATGATAGTTAGTAGACTATACCCTCAGTAACTTTTAGTAAAAAATTTAATAATAAATCATTTTACACAGTATAATAAATTAAAAAATCTATTAGAAATTGAGTGGAAAGTATCTCAAATCATAATGAATAATAACCAATAACCTCCAAACTTGTTCATCAGAAAGGGAAAAAATAATATATATGAGAAAATAAGACACAATAATATCCCTCTGTAATAAATATCATTATCACCTTTAATTATCATGTAACATCCTCTATCTCTTAGTCATTAGGATATTCCATTTATAGTATCCAAGATCATTGTGATATTTTCCTCATTGAGATGACCAATTATGGTGTGGGTATAAACCAAGTATCTCATATAAAATCAACCCTTAACACATTTTCCCATGTTGGGGAATGTCTTCCAGTTAATAAATATAACACTCACATAAACAAATTGAGAAACAAGGGTTGAGTCATCATGTGAAAACCAATTTCCATAAACCCTAACACAATATAATTTATTATGTTTTTAATAATGAGGTAATAGTTATTTACAACATGTCATAAGAAATGACACACTTCCCAATATTGGTTTTCCACATAAAAATATATATTATGTCACAATGTTCCATTTTTATGCATCCCATGTGACAAGAAGTATTTTTTCCATGTTCCACCTTTATGGATCCCTATAGGCATGTTAGTCATATTTCCAGGATTTACAATCCTAGATGCAACACACTAATGCTGGTGACTAATAGGAACACCATACACACCACCATATTGGTGGTCATTAAAGGGAACACCACACAGCCTATGTTGACAGATATTATAATGCTTGAATGAATGTAAGTCCCACCTAACATTTATGACATTGTAGAATGAGCACATTACCCTTGAATAGAGTTATCTTATATCTTACTTAAGTGGAAGAAAACACTTCTCCTCGTCATGTTCAACTACATATTTAGTAGAAATGTCCTTAATCATTCTTATACAACAAATTATCAATAGTTTATATCCTTTTTAGCATCATAATTCTACCCCTACATGAATTTTACTAACTAATAATATGAATTTAGTTCCTCTAAATAATTGAACAATGTCTCCATAGGTTATCCAATACAACATGAAATATTATCATAATAAGTAATAATATTGTACATCATGAAAAAATTTCAAGATGAAACACACACACACCCACATTGAAAAATTACCCATTATGGTTCACAAAGTCAATAAAAAACATCATAAAAAAACCAATCGTGGGTCTCAAGTGAAACTCACACAAATTCATGAAACAAAAATCATGCCTTGGTTTTAAGAATAAAAATAATATCATAATAATATCATGTAAATGGACTTAAATATATTATAGGCCACCCAAAAATAGGCATGTTATCATCTCAATAAAAGGCAAAATAACATAATAACTCAATTTAAAGAATTTTATTAATAACATAGTCATCCTATAAATTTTATCAAACATATTAGCATAATGATTTTGAGGTAAATACCATGACTCTTCAATAGTTTTTTCAATCAAACCACATTTCACACATCCCTACGAAAGCTCAAATGTTAAGTGTCTATAGAACTAGTCCCAACACAACATCACAAGTTTTTTATATTGTTATTCTAGAAGGATTCATGTGTTGGTGTAGAACTAACATTTACTCAACATAAATTTCCAACATTAGTAATCATCAAATATAGGGGAAGGAAATATAAATACATCACTCAAGGAATGACCAAAATATGATTAATTATTAAAATAAAAATGCTTGTATTCCATATGATCATCCTTTATAATCCATGTTTTAATTTATAGGATGTTCATGCAAAGATAAAATCTCAAAGAACCAAAAAAAAAATGAAAAGTGGTTTGATCAAATCACATTTTCTTCCATAATGGAAGCTTGTAACTCATCATATTGAGTGAATAAATATAAATAATGTGGGTTGAATAAATTTATGGGTGAAATGATTGAGAAAAAAATGAATTAATGACCCCCATATAATACAAACATGTTTCCCATTTATATTGTCATGATCTTGGGAGGAAGAAAATTATTTTGGTAATGTTAAAATATATCCAACCAATTAAATCGCCTCTAATATCTCCTATGCCTGACCAATGTGTATTAAGATTCTTGATAAAAATATTATTTTTATACTATTTTTATAATATTTAGGTCATTTTATATCAATATTTCTGCAACCATGGCAATGGTGAGGTTTCTCAAGCCATGGAAGCCAGAACCCACCCCACATCACTATAGATAGGCTATTCATGGATCTCCCCATTCCCCATTACATGTGTTAAAAAAGAGACAACCATGGGATTAACTACATCATGTAATTTATAGTTCGGAATAAAAAAATCAACCCCACTGCATCCACAAACATTTATGATTCCAGTTGCCTCCTAAATAAATAGAAATTATGTTCAATGATAATAAGGATAAAAAATCACACATGACATGATGAAACAAATATAAAAAAAATCCAATAATAGTTATAATGTGATAATTCTCCTCCTCTAATGACATATAAACACAAACAAGTGTCTCTAGTGGTCCTGATTAGATAACTCAAGGAACTACCATAAAGACAAGTATAAACATGGACTCGTCCATACCTCCATAAAATCATGAAAATTGGATTTATATTCACACCTAGTAGTTTTATCCCAAATTCAACTATAAGGACCAATCTATCCTCATATGATGATCCATTCTCTAATTCCACATCCCCACAGACAATAACTATTATTGATCATAAGTTTACATTGGAATCTATGATATTTGGCACAAATAACTCACACTTAAATAACATTAATGAAGATCCAAATGGTAAGAAAATATTTTTATATACTTTATTATAATCTTATAAAAAGGCCTCTAGATACACATGATTCCAATAACATAGATTCTACATCATATGATCTACCATGAAGAAAAAAAAGTCATCCCTAATGACCACTTAATGTATCCACCAACGGTTGTCAAATGATATATCTCTATATTGAGTGGCATCCAGCCACTTATAGAACATCTGAACACAATCTAATGTATCATACCCTAGAATAAGTCCAAAATATAGTTTCCTCCCTTGAATCAGGCCATTATATCAGTGGGTGACATTGTCGACCATAGAGATAATGTTATGATGATATCTAGATTGAATCCCACAAGTCATAGAT
Organism: Viscum album; assembly: GCA_963277665.1. Taxonomy (NCBI): domain Eukaryota; kingdom Viridiplantae; phylum Streptophyta; class Magnoliopsida; order Santalales; family Viscaceae; genus Viscum; species Viscum album. The sequence goes on from OY728120.1 coordinate 765,583,323, forward strand.
TTACGTGAAATCATTCACTCCTAGATTCTTTTCCCATGCATCACTAATGTATACGAATATATCCAAACTAATATATTTTATGATAAATATCTCCCACATTGATATTCAATTATCTGGGGGAAGATATATTTTACTCAACCTCAACTGAGTCCCCAGATCCTTCTTAATCCTTTCCATATCTTGATAAAAAAACACACATATCCATCTGATACATTATTCTATTTCACTTGATGAAGTCATAAAATCCCCAAGACTTAATTCTTTACACTAATCCATAGAATATTTTTTCTGAATTTGTATCCAATGATCCACTTTAATTAACTAATCATCTATTACACAAATAGAATCATAACAACATGGATTCATAGGTAAATACATCATGGATTCCATCATCACATCTCCCCACATCCATAAATTCACTAGAATATACCTTACAAAACCATTAGGATACTAGTACTTAGCCTTTACGTTTTTGAATGTAAGGTATCCCAAGAAACCAGTGATATTTCTCTTCATACCAGGCCCCAAAAATAGAAATAATATGTTATGATACTTGTTTATCAATATAGGGTGTTGTGCCTAATTTGAACAATGAGTGTTCATCATTTTATCATCCCTCAAAGAATCTAGTACAACCAATAGCATATGTATATCTTAGATCACATATTCACCATCTGTGCACTATAATGTAAAAGAAATTATCTCAAACAAGAATTCCTGTGTCACCATGCATTCTATTCAAAATCTTAGCTCACATTAGCTAGGTCCACCAAAGAATATGTTATCATTAGAGTTATTAAATTCATCAATAAAATATTATACAATTCAATAAAAAAATAGGCCATCAATCTCATCATATTCCATTCTTCAAGAAAATAAAACTCTAAAAAGATCATGATTCATCGATGTTGTAATGGCCCAAACTGTGACTCATTAAGTAGTTTTCCAAAAACGTGGTTCCATAAAACAGTTCCACCAAAACGGTGGCACTAGTCACAATGGCATCGTGATGGTGGAACCGTTCAAGGTTTCACACTGAAATGGTGGAACCTCTTATGATGTTCCACCGAACCGGTGGAAGCATGATGGTGGCAGAATAGCAGTCACACGATCACCGTCTTACCCAATATTGGTGGCACCACTTACGGTGTTCCACTAAACATATGGAACCACTTACGGTGTTCCACCAAACCCATGGAACCATGATAGTGCACCATAGTGATTGCACTATCACTGTCAGACATCAAAATGGCGGCACTGTGATGTTTTCACCATTACTGTGTCTCACCAAATGGTGTCCCACCCTTTGTTATATTTCCAATTTCTCCCCCACAATGTATCATTTGATGTATAAATGTTTTAATACCCCTTTAAATTCTATTAAAATTATCATAAATGATATCTAAAATACTACAAGATTCATGCAACCCCTGACTTACCAAAATGAGTGGCATTTTCCTTGGTGTCACACCCTTTTCCTATACATTCCAGTTTGGCCCATGTTATGTCTTTTCCTCTATTTAATGGATACCCTTTAACTCACATCTGTTATGGACAAATCATTGATGAGAATTATTAAATGAAAATTAATTCCATTGTGTTCAAGCACCCAACTACGTGGAGAATCCACAATCTGCGTTTAAATCATTTCAAAAATTCATATCCCATAACTCCAGGTTCTCACCTTTTATCGCACGGGGATTTTTTCTTCTTCTGGTATGGTCTATTTCTTTTCCTTGGTTCATTTGGAGTCCCCCTTCCTCAGGCTAGTGATACCCCTGTTCTAGAGCATTTCCTGCTCACTCTTGGATTCCTAAGAGTTCCTCCCCTACAAGTCTTGTATCCTTAGTACATGGCATGGAGAGAAAGAATTTGATTATTGATTGTCCATTTAGGATTTTCCCTTTGTATCTCTTTTGTGTGTATCATGCGTGGTGGGTATGATACCATTCCCACAGGGAAGGATGAAACCAGACAATAACGATGATCATAAATGTTTTCTAAAAATTAAGGGGTGTGTTTGATGATGTTTCTATACTCTTTTACATTTTCTTATATGATGAGAATTATATGGGCTTATGTCCACTAATAATTTTGTATGTTGTTGTCCTTTAATGCTCACTAATGAACCTATGTTTTCGGGATAATTCTGTGATTGAATGGATTTAACATGGAAACGAGTCAATCATGTATACTCAGTTGATTTAATGGATGCGCAATGAATAAGAATCCTTGTGTGGTCACCCCATTTAACCAAATAGAAAGATGTAACTAATGGAATGGTGTGTTTAAATCATAAAACTCCATTGTTCTATTCCGGTGATGTGTATGGTCATTCTACATGATTCATGTGGGGTGACATGGATGGGGATGGGATCCCTTCTTGTGAGGTTGTTAGTTTCTGGATTTGGGGCTGTGTGGGGCCATATGTTGGGGATTGGTTTTGTTCCAGTACATTGAGAGATCTCACATATCCCTTTTGATGTTGTGACTTTACAATAGAACTGTGTGTGAATGCTTAATTTTCTCCTTGGATGTTTTTCCTTCCCTTTATTCGGGTTATTCCTGTTAGTTGCTGGACATGAGGAATTATTTAAATTGAACCACTTGAATGTGATAACAATAATGGGTTCAATGGGGAATTGTTTTCTGGGAATGATTTGTGACTTGGTTGTGGCTGTTGTGCTTTTTTATTAATGAATAGTAACAAGGGTTTTTATGTATGTGATGGATTTGGAACCCATTTGGGGGGGGGGGGTTGTGTGCTTATTTACCTATATGAATAATTTAGTTCTTATGTTTCTTATTGACGCCCCACAGAAGTTGAGCACTTCATTCCGAACATCCCCATTTTATGGTGGATGGTTTTTTCCCAACACTCCTATGAGTGGATGGTTATTAGCTCCTTTTCTTCACCTTTTACTGAGTAGCCCAAGACACATCGGGTAGGCTGTGAGGGCCTGAGTTCCATTATAGACCATGATTCTTCAAGAAGTGTAGTTGTTTTGGTTGGAACAGGAGTGTTCAGGCAGTTTTTTCCCAAGTGTCTTCAGGATATGGCACAGGTTTCATCGGGCGTGGTAGTAGTTATTCAGTCCCAGGTGTCTTAAGGAATGGAAATAGTTGGTGTGGCCCAGGTGACTGTGGGTGGGTATGTGTGTGGTTATTGTGGACCAGGTGTGTGTGGGCGGGATGCATGGTTGTGGTGGCCCAAAATGTTGTTGCTGGGGTGACTGTGAGACTATAGTGAAAATGGCAGGGGAGGTCTGACGTGTAGGATATCATCAATAAACATTGGGAAACTGGTGCAGGGTAACCAAACATTGATGTGATATTACTATAACTTTACATGACTTGCGTTATTTGGGGAGTGTGCATGGGTGAGGTTTGGGTTGATAGTTTCCTTTCTATGTTCTATGGTTTTCTCCTTTTCTCACGGGGAATTAGAATGCCTCTACATATTTGAAGAAGTGCTTTTGGTATTCCCTATAGAGTATACATGTATACTCACCCTATATATATAAAAATATTTTAGGTTTCCTTGATGACACTGGAGAATGTGCAAGGATATATTAGCTCAGATGCTGGGACCGTTGGTGGTGCTACTTTTCTTTTCTTTTGGTACATTCCTTTTGTGTTTTCTTTTACTTTTAGTACATTATATTGAAACATGCATATGGGAATGGATTGTTTTTTCCATTACATTTTTCCATGTTTTGGTGTTGTTTGGGATTTACTATCTTATCTCCTGATCCATTTAAAAAATGTGGTAATTCCTTCCATATCACATGTGATTTTATACCCTTGGTGCAAGTCGCCACTGCAGGGCTAATTGAAGGTGGGACTTGGTGTTCATTGTCTCTCCATCAACCTAAAGATGGAAGGGTCTAGCAGTTTGCTATCCCTTCCCTCATTTTGGAGAATGTGGGTCATGACATAATGGAATCAAAGGGGAGGATGAGAGATTTGATGGATTCTCGAGTTAGGCATAATGAATATTTCATGGTATGGTAGGGAAACTATGTTATGAAATCTTGGTGTGTGAAATATGCCAGAGAAGTTGAGCTAGGACGTGGGATTTTATCCCCCCCCCCGTGATCTAATGTAAGGACTCTGGACCAACAGAATGACCTTGTGAGGCTACACTGATTGCACGATATAGACCCTAGGAAAGGCTAATTAATCAAAATGACTTGTGTTCTTGTGCGTCTCGGGTATTTTGTGGATTTAAAATAAATAAAAAGTCTACATAAAATTTAAAAAGAAATCTTCTACACTACATAGGCTTTGTCATTCCTTATTTAACTTGTAGCTGTGGCACCCAGGCGGTGACCACTGGTAGTGCATGCGATCAATGCCCATGAGGATTATTTGGCTGATCAGTAGATGGATAATCAAGAGGAGGATGAAGAATAGTGTAAGAGGATGCTTCATGCCCTTCATCGGTAGAAGATCTGAAAGTACGAGGGAAGAATCTTGGACATGGATACAGAGACAAGGTTTGAGGAGTTTTTGATTGATTTTAGCTTGATCCATGCTCTAAAAGAGTACTAGGTTCTTCTGCCTATAATCCAGATGTGGGGAGCAGCTTTTTAGGGGTGGACGCTCATTCTTGGGAATAAGAGGGTGGCTGATGTTTCCTGGACTGACTTTCAGAGGGAGTTTCTAGTATAATTCCTCCCCTCCACGATGAAGGCTTTGAAGAGGTAGGAGATAATCTCCCTTATGTCGGGGATTAGGTTATTGAGGGAGCTAGGGATCATGTTCAAGTATCTCATTCACATGGCTCCAGAACTCTTTCTGGATGAGGAGTATCTGGCGAGATGTTTAGATGAGGAAATCAAAACATCTCCTTAGTATACTATTACTCCCTTCACTTTACATAAATACTTGTAGGTTTACAAGAACATTGAAGTGGTGGAGAGGATGCACACATTGGGAAGTGTACTATGATAGGGGAGCCAGTTGGACTCGTCAATGGGGAAGGCTGACATCAGCAGCCTCCGGCTTCCAGGCCATCTAGGCTTCGGTCACTGGGGAGCAGGCCCCAACAGTTCCAGTTTCAATCTCCTGGTCCTCAAAACGTATTTCCAGGCCTAGGACCGAGATGATTTATCATTGGTAGTCGTGGGAACCTTTGGATTCAGTTCTTGGACCGAGTGTAGTATAGTGGGGGTGGGATGTTTCAGCGCCCACCTCAGTAGAAGTAGTATCCATCTAGGCCCTTTCAACAATAGTAACATGGAAAATGAGCTCCCTCTCATCTGAGAGAAGATGTTTCAAGAGGAGGTCAACCCCAGGGGTCTCCTTAGGGACCTTGACTAGGGCGTGGTCAGGGAGGTGACCGACAACCGAGGGTAGTGGAGTAAGTTGTGGGCAGTTTCACACCACAGAGGTAGCAGTTCCAGAGGGGCCAAAGGTTGTTCGAGGTAAGAGAAGCTTTCTTAGCACTCATTCATGAGCCTTGTTTAATTTGGGAACTTTGCACTAAATTTTATCACCCAATCAATACCATGATTTGGGTCTAGATGAGGTGATACTTCATGTTCCCCTTGTTTTGAGTACGCTAGGCGGAGGTCAGACAAGCTTGCCTCATGTTTTCTAGGGATGTGGACTGATATTGGGACCACATCAGTCTAATGGGGACCTTATTTTGCTGTAGATGCAGAAATATGATGGAATTATATTCATTTAATGGTTTTTATCTTTCTGTATTGTAATTTAATCATTCCAAAGAAGGGTTGTGTTTTTAGATTTGGGAGAACAACTGGTGACATGCGTCGGTGAGCAGGGTTTCCAGGATGGCAGTTGCAAGCAGAGTCCCTTGTTTCCTTGTTAGCTAAGAAGTCAGTGGAGTAAGATGATACAGAGATGTTAGAAGTCACAAGGATCATCATTGAGTTCCTGGACGTCTTCCATAGAAAAATGTTAACTCTACCCCCTTGATGTGATGTCTAGTTTGGGATAGACTTGCATCTCCATGCTCGTCCAATTTTGAATGCTCCATATCAGATGGCGCCTTTTGAGTTTCATGAGTTACTGATTCAGATTGAATAACTGATGAATAAGAGTTTTGTTCGACCAAGAACATCACCATGGGGGTGATATGGTCTTTTTCTCGATGAAGGTAGATGTTAGTCTCAGTTTGTGTATAGACTACCGGAGGCTAAACCAGATAACGATCAATAAATTTTAACAACTCTCAAGGATCAACGACCTTTTTGATCCACTGTAAGGGGAATGATTGTTCTCCATGATTGACCTGCAATCAGGATATCAATAGTTGAGGGTGAAGGAGGGTGTCATATTGAAGACAGCCTTCAGTTGCAGATATGGGCACTTTGATTTCATGGTCATGTCATTCGTCGTTACGAACACACCAGCCATGTTCATGGGGCTTATGAACTCCATCTTCCTGGACCAATTCATAATCATGTTTATTGATGACATCATGAACTACTCAAGATCAGAGGAGGATCACATTGAGCATATGAGGATGATTTTAGAGGTCCTCTGACAGCACCATCTCTATGGGAAGTTGTCCAAGTGAAAGATCTTGACATGAGATGTGCACATCCTTGGACACGTGGTGTCCGATCAGGGGATAGCAGTGGAACTATCTATGTTCGAGGTGGTTGTTTTTGGTGAAGCACCCATGAACATGGAAGAGGTTTATATTATCCTTGGTATAGTGGGTTACTACCAGAGATTCATTCCCACCTTCTCACAATTTGCATCACCCTTCAATGACTTGACCAAGAAAGATCATGAATTTAAATGGAGTGAGTATTGCCAGGAAGCCTTCAGTTATCTGAATGGGAAGCTTGTTAGTGCCCCAGTACCGACATTTCCAGAAGAAAGTGTGACGTTTGAGGTGTTCTATGATGCTTCAAGACATGGATTGGTGTGTGTACGGATGCAACAATAGGTGGTGATCCCTTATGGGTCTAGGAATTTATGTCCCCATGAGTGTAACTATTCAAAAAAAGATCTAGAACATGCAGCGGCCATGTTCGAACTAATGTATTGGAGATATAACCTCATCGAGGAGGACTTCATGGTCTTCACTAATCATAAGATCTTGAGGTATATATTCTACCAATGAGACCTAAACATGTGAAAGTGGAGGTGGATGAAGTTTATTCAGGACTACAACTTTGAAATCACTTAAATTGTAGGTAAGGGTAATGTGGTGGTCGATGCCTTGAGTAGGATGTCGTAGAAGGATGTGGTTGGAGAATAGGAAGATTCTTAGAAGGTGATGGAGGAGTTAGCTACCGTACGCCTGGATGCAAGGCTGGAGGATGGTAGAGGTTGTCTTTTCTAGATGATAGTACAATCCACTCTATTGAAACAGTTATAGGAGTCTCAGTGGGGGGACTTAGATGCTAATGTGAGGCACAATCATGTCAGCCAGGGCGATGCTTTGGGAGGATGGTTGGAAGACGAGGAGAATCAATGTTATTTCATGGTATGTTTTTTGTCCAAGTGGAAATGCACAAGAGAGTTCTTGGTGAGTTCCTCAACACACCTTTGGTGGTTCAACTAGGATTTTCCAAGATGTAAAAGAGTTTTATTGGTCAGTTTTGGTGGCCTGAGGTGAAGTGGGATGTGGTAGTGTTTGTGGAAATGAGCCTCATGTGTCAGCAGGTGGAGGCTATACACCACATCCCAGGAGGTCTATTATAACCTTTAGATATCCCGAGTAGAAATTAAACGACATATCGATGGATTTATTCTTGGGAATACTAGGAGTTCAAGGGGTTTGTGATGTTATATAGATAGTTTTGGACCAGATGATGTAATGAGATCAATTCCTAGAAATCAATAATTCGAGTTCAGTGGATGCCTTGTCAAAGAGGTACATGGATGAGATGGTGTGGTTTCATGGAGTTCTGATGTCTATAGTCACTGATTGGTATAACAGGTTTACCTCATGGGTCTGGAAAGGATTATAAGATTCTTTTGGAACCCAATTATGCCTCAACAATACATTACACCCCCAAATAGATGGGAAGGCAGATCAGACTATCTAGACTTTAAGGGATATGTTACATGCTTGCGTTTTGGACATTGGGAGATCATGGGTACATGACTTCCCTCTGGTAGAGTTTTCCTAAACCAATAGTTATCCCTCTACCAATGGCATGGATTCGTTCAAAGCCTTGTATGGGAAGACATGTTTCTCAATGATGTGCTGGACAGAGGTTGAGGAAGTGGGTGTTCTTGGCTTGAAGGTGGTGCAGAGCATGATGGAGAAGGTTCATATTATATGGGAGATGATGTAGGAGACTCAATACTGGAAGAATTCGTATTCAAATCATAGGAGAAGACCCTTGGAGTTTCATGTCGGGGATCACATGTTATTTAAGGTCTCACCTTTATGTGGGAAACATAGGTTCAGAACGGGATGTAAGCTTTCTCCCAAGTTTGTCGGACCCTTCGAGGTGTTGTGGAAGTTCAGTGAAGCGGCTTATCAGCTGGTGCAACCAAAAATGCTAAGAAGGGTGCACAACGTCATCCATGTGTCTCAAATCCGTTGGTATCTACATGATTATTTTCTTGTCCTCGACTGGGGGGAGATGGATATTAAGGATGATGCGACGTTTGTAGAGCGACAAGCGAGGATCGATGATCATGAGGAGATGGTTATTTGTGGACAAACCATCCACGTGGTTCATGTGTTATGGAGGCATAGTGGCCTCAAAAAGAGTACCTAGGAAGAAGAGAAATAAATTCATGCCCAGTACCCAGAGATGTTTTGAGATTTTTTTCTTTTTTTATAACATGTTTTTGATGTAGTGCTTGATGTTGTTAACTATGAAAAGGATAGTTTCCCTTTTTCTCTAGATGTGTGCGAAGAGAACTGATTGTGGGTAAGAGAGGAACTGATCCCTAATTAAGACACATTAATATGGGTGTGTTAAAACCCAGGCAGGCGAGTCTGTGCCTCCTAATGTGGATAGTATATTGACATGGAAGAGGGGACTCCCTAATCCATATGACTGGATGATATGACCTTAACATGTTTTTATGGTTACATGGGGGATAGGAGTTGTAGTGTATTAGTTGTTGTTCTGAATATAGATGAGGGAGAGGTGTCCTAGATGTCAATGAGGTTAACTCCTGATAAGTATCATTTGAGGTGGTTGTTAGGACCCCTAACTTTTCATCGGGACTAGTTTCTATTCTTGAGGGTAGGAATAATTTGAGAGGTATCAGATGTAATGACCCAGATAGTGACTCATTATGAAGTTTTACAAAAACATGATTCCATCAAATATTTCCCCCAAAATTATGTCACAAGTCACAGCAACACTGTGATGGTGGCACTGGTCACGGTCACACACCGAAACGGTTTCACCGCTAACAGTGTTTCAACAAACCAGTGGAACCGTGATAGTGGAACTGTAGCGGTCACACTATCACAGTCGCGAACTGAAATAGTGGCACCGTTTAGGGTGTTCCATCGAACCGGTGGCACCATAGCATTCGCACCGTCACGATCGCACAATGAAATGGTGACACTGCTTATGGTGGCACTGTGATGGTGGCAACATTATAAAGTCTCATCAAACGGTGTCCCAACCTTTGTTTTTTTCCAATTCCTCCCCGAACGTTTATTTTTGATGTAAAAGTGTTTTAATATCCCTATCAAAGCCATTAAAATCCCATTAGTGATATCTAAAATCCCCCAAGTGTCGAGCGACCCCTGACTTACCAAAACATGTGGCTTTTTCCTCGGGGTCACATCATTTTCCCTTATTTCCAGTTCCACCCATGTTACGTGTTTTTCACTATTTAAAGGAAACCTTCTAACTGAAATCTGTTATGGCCACCTCTATGATGATAATTATTAAATTAAAATTAATTCCATCTTATGTAACCACCCAACCGCGTGGATAAACCACAATTCGACTTTAAATAGGGTCATGAATTCTTAGACCATATCTCCGGGATCTCACTTTTTATCGCATGAGGATTCTTTCTTATTCTGGACTGGTGTATTTCCTTTCATTGGTGCATTTGGAGTCCCCCATACTGAGGCTAGTGGTGCACCTGTGCTGGAGCCTTTCATCTTCACCATAGGAGTTCACCTAGTTCATCCATTGCATGTCATGAATCCCTACTTCTTGGAGTGTGGAGAAAAACATCAATCGTTGATCATCCATGTAGGGTTTTTCATTCATCTATCTTTACTATGAATCATGCAGGGTGGGTATGATAATGTTACTATCGGGATCAATGAAACCAAACATTAGAGAATATAATAAATGGTATTTTAAGAATTAAGGGGTGTGTTTGATGATGATGTTGTACTATTTTACCTTGGATTATAAGTTGTAAAATATATGGGATTATGTCCACTGAAAATCATGGTCGTTGGTTGTCCTTTCATGCATGCTAACGAACTTATGTTTTCTGGATAATTCATTGATTTAATGGATGAAACATGTAAACGGGTTAATCATGTAAAATAGGTTGATTAAATGGATGCTGAATGGATAAGAATCTGTGTGTGGTCACCCCAGTTAACCAAACTGAAATACGGAACTAAAGTAATGGTGTGTTTAAATCTTAAAACTTCCTTGTTCTATTTTGGTTATGTGTATGGTTGTTCTGCTTGATTCTTGTGAGGTGACCTGGAAGGGGATGGGATCCCCTATTGTGAAGTTGTTAGTTTGTGGATTTGGGGCCATGTGGTGCCTTATGTAAGAACTTGGTTTGGTTCTTGTACTTAGAGGGATCTCAATGATCCCTTTTGTTTTTGTGACTTTAAAATAGAACATGGTGTGAATGCTTAATTTTCTACTTGGATATTTTTCCTTCCATGGCTCTTGGTGGTTCCTGTTAGTTTCCTAGTAGTGATGAATTATTTAAATGGAACCACTTGAATGTGATATCAAGAATGGGTCCAGTGGGGAATTGTTTATCGGGAATGAGTTGTGACCTGGTCGTGGTTGTTGTGATTTTTTATTAATGAATAATAACTAGGGTGTTTTGGTATGGGATGGTTTTGGAACCCCTTGGTTGGGATGAGTGCTTATTTACCTATATGTATAATTTAGTTCTTATGTTTACAATTCATACCCAACCCAAGTTCAGTACTTCATTCTGAACACCCCCATTTCATGGGGAGGGTGGTTTTCCCCAACACTCCTATGAGTGACTGGATATTAGCTCTTTTTATGCTCCCTTTCTTGAGTATCCCAAGACTCATCAGGTAGGCTGTGACTACCTGAGGTCTATTATATCCTAATATTCTTTGGGTAGGGTCGTTATTGTGGTGGTCCTCGGTGTCTGTGGACAATTTGATTCTCTTGTGTCTTTGGGATGAGGCACATGTGTCCTGGGGCATGGAGGTAGTTGTTCTGGACTATGTGTCTTCATGGATAGCGGTAGTTGTTGTGGGCTAGGTGTCAATGGGAAAGGATTTGTGATGTTTTTGTGGCCTAGGTGTTTGAGGGTGAGATTCATGGTTGGGGTGGACCAAAAAGTTGTTGTTGGGGTGGTAGTGATACTACAGTGAAAATGGAGGGGGAGGCCAGACACATAGAATGTCTTCAATAACCAGTGGGAAATTGGTTTGGTGTACCCAAACATTGATGTTTTATTACTATTACTTTACTTGCATTATATGAGAAGTGTTCCTTGGTGATGTTTGGGTGGATAGTTTCCTTTCTTGTTGCTTTGGTTGTCTCCTTATCTCATAGGTCATTACAATGCCTCCCCACTAGTACACAAGATATTTTGTTCTTTCCTACTGTGTATACTTGTATACTCACCCTACATATATAATTTTTTTCTTGGTTTCTAGGACGACTATAGGGACCGTGCGGGACCATATTAGCTCGGACGTTTCAACCATTAGTGTTTCTTATTTTATTTTCTTTTGGTACTTCCCTTAAGAGTTTTCATGTACTTGTAGAACATTATATTGGAACATGAATATGGGAATGAATTGTTTTTTTGAAGTACTTTTACTTCTAGTTTTGGTGTTGTTTGGAATTTACTATCTAATCACTTGATCCTTTTCAATAAAAGGGCAATTCATTCCATATCCATAAGATTTTATACCCTTGGTGCTAGTTTCCACTCTGGGGCCTATTGATGGTAGGATTAGGGGGGTCATTATCTCTACTTCAACATGAAGAAAAAAGGTTATGACAATTTTTTGTCCCTAACCTCATCTTGGTGAAGGTGGGTCAGGACATACGCTTTCTTATTGAAAACATCTGTAATGACTATGTCCTCTCCTAGAGAATACAACTTATCAAACTCAAATTTATGTAAATACTTCACCCAGTCAAATTTCATTAGGAATATACACCACTATAATAGGTTGTATTAGAGTATCTTATGGTTTTTATAAATAAAAAACCTATCACTAAAGATAAAATTTCACCAACACATAATAGTATAACTAACATCTTCTAATTTAAATTCATTCATCGGGTAGTAATTTTCATGGGGACCAAATACCAAAACCCAAAATCTATAAAAATACTCTTATACATTATATAAAAATACAAACAATTATAGAATAACACTAAACTATATATCAAATACTATGTATTGGAAATTTCTGAAACCTTCACTTCTTTTCATAGAAGGGTTCCTAAAACAAATTAATCCACTTTAATGTCAATGATTTCATTATAAACCACATAATATGTTCATGAAAATTGTATAATACGTTTATGAACTATATATAGTGACCAGATAAACCAAATAACACTTGATCTCAAACTAATTATCGAGCCTTATCCATGACATAACTATCATTAAGATCAATTGGTCAAAAAGGTAAACCATTTAATGAAATTAAATGATAATGGTTCAAAACATCCTATATCCAAATGTGACACATTAATAGATTACATTAAATATGATGTGAGATATGTGTACTCAATATAATCTCATGTTACCTTGGATCAATGTCTTGATTATTAGAGTTTATCAAGATAACATCCTTGACACAATGATAAAAATTTTATTGAATGTCTGAAAAATAATAATAAAGATATCCATGTAAATATATAGATAATTTATCAACCAAAATGGTGTAATCAGATAGTCATAAAGACCACACATATACTTAAATTTTCATTATCTAAACATCTTCTTCTTAGTCACATTACTCTAGGTTTCCAGACTATAATTTAATCATGGATATTCACTAGGATTCCTACATATGGTAAAACAATTCATTTATCCTCAATAATGGTTATCTATTCATTATGGTAAATTGCTTCAATCTATATTAGTCAATATAAAACCAATGTATACCATCTATCCTTCTAAAAAACTACATCAGATTACCCCATGGTGATGTTCTAATCCTGAAAATTCCTTTCTCCATATAATCTTCCACATTCATCTTCAAACATATGGATTTTGTAAAAGCAATTATACCAGAGGAATAAATAATCTCAATATTTTTTTCTTCCACTGGTCCCATATCGGTCATCAGGTTTTAGAAAATAAACTTAGTAATACTTTCTTGTCAAATATCCTGACCTAACACCATATCTATAATAAAAGGTAATATCAATAATCCTTGTCTTATATGACTGATTACCATACATTTGATATGAATATTGAAGTAAGCCCATTAAATATGTTGTGTAATGTGACACTATCTTCGATCATTTTATAATTCCTTTAATCCTTTTAGAATGGTGTATCATTAGAATATATAGACTAAAGTCCACTAAGAAAATGTCATTGAGGTATTTTATAGCCAATCCTTAACATATTCATACCTTCTTTGTGACACCAGGAAACATCCTAGAATATTTTTTATGTATGAAGGGAGCTAGTTTGAATCAACGGTCTTCTGTAGTCTCTATTAAATCATTGATTCCTTCAGTGATTTCATGACTATTCTTCTCTTATTGATGGTATCTAGTTACCTAAACTGATGGAGGATACATGATATGAATAACATGAGAATAATCACCCATAATATATAAAACACCTACACCCTAAGGAAGAATTATGTGGTAGAACCTTGGATAAAGTTTCCATTCATTTGGACCAATTGGAGCATGTGTGGGATAATTATCCTCCATGTCTAGTGGTAGAAACAGAATATTCTCACTTATAGGAGAATTATAGCATACTATACCAGAAGAATAGTCAAATGTATCCAAGTTTGAGTTATTAACAATTAAAAACAAGTTTTCATTATTTCATTAATTACATGATTAAGCTTCTATAAGGAACACACAATGAATTTTTATTGGATGACCAATTGTAGGATATCCCAACACAAGTTATAACCCTACAAGTTTTACCCAAGGATAAATCCCATTAATTATTACATAATAGTTATTTAGAATCATATATATATATATATATATTTATATAAAATAATATGATCAAGATAAACTAACTAATCAAAATTGATATGTCACACTGATTATGAAATTTATATATCACAAAAAATGGAATATAGGTCTATCATAACTAGATAGAAAAACAAAGGCATTAAATTAATGAAGAATTATATATACCACAACATGAATATATATAAATATATAATATGGTCCAAAATTTATACTCATGATATGAAAATAAAACAAATTCCCTTAAAACTCTAATAAAATAATATAATCAGATCAACAAGAATAAAAATAACCATAATAATGATAATTGTCTTTATGGTATGATATAAAAGATCTATCTAGGGACATATTAAAATCACGATTCTAAGTCCCACATAGTCTACCTCTATTTTTTCATGACCATAATCATAGTATAGTGTATTGAAACCTAGAAAAAACCTCATTTGATATAATTTCATTACACCTCGATCCAAATCACTAGGTCCCATTCAATTTTCCACCTAGCCTCAGGCATGTATTCATATATTTAAGAGGTATTATACTAGTTATAAGTGTATGTATATCATTAGGGGAGAAATTATAACCAAAATATAAATAATGAAAATAAAAAATAACAACACATTTTAATTCAAAACAATAAATAATGAATTCACTAACAAAATTAATGGAATGTATTTTGAGAAATAGAAAATAATTACTAGGATCCCAAAAAAATGGCCAAGAAGACTATAAGCATTACAAATAAGTAAATAAAAAAATTCACATTCCATAATTGTACATCATGGTACATCCTCCTAATATAATTCTCTATCTCAAAGATCTCTTTCATTAAGTTGTTACATTTCCTATATAACTAATCATGAGTTCATCATGTTCATTTAAATTTCCTTCCAATGTGTGAGTATAAACCCAATAGTAAACCACTAATACATATTTTATATGTTTAAAAATGTATAAGACTATATTTCCTGATATAAATTCTTTTTTTATGTAAAAAATTTCCACGCATTTTCTAATCGATAAGTGATAACCATGTTACAATGATCCTCGACCCACCAACTTCATCATGATATTGGTAATGATATTGATGACTATCACTACATTTCCTAACATGAGAAACTAGTTCCTAGGTCAATAGGAACCATAGGAAAATAAATTCATTATCCATGTTCCTCATTTATGTAACCCCACATTCATTCATGTTCGAGTTTCATGTACATTCATAATGAATCCCACATGCTTGTCAGGCTTGTTTTCATGTTCGACCTTTATGGAATGCCACACACCCCATCCTAGTGATGGTTTTTAATGGAATAACAAATACCCCACCCCAAATTTGTTCATTATGATGAAATCTATCAGCCCACCCCAATGATTTTCATTATCATAAATGCTATATACCCCACCATATTGATGGTCGTAGTCCTCAAATTATGGTAAATCCCATTGGCCTTTTTTTACATATGTTAATAAACACATCACCCCACATTTAATTCTCCGCTATCATATTGTATCAAAATTATAAAAAAACAATCTACATGTTATTCTCTCATAAAAACTATCATGTATGGGATACGACTCATAACATTAAACGTTCCATGACATCTATCTTTTTTCAAATCATCAAACCTCCTCTCCATGGTGTCTTGTAACCAATAATATTAACCCATTAATCATGATACATGATGGAAGATTAAAAATACTATGAAATACTAAAATAAATTCATACCATATCAGGGGAAAATAAATAATATGATGAATATTCTTCTAGAAGATACATATATACAAGTCCATGAAAAGATAACAGAACATGGGACACACAGTCTATATAAAAAATATTTAAATGAACATGATGGATGTGTCTCAAGAGGCACACACATCCGTGAATTATTCACATATCATTAATTTGTTTTAGACATCACAATTATATCCGAGAAACATATTATATAAGGACATATTAGTCAGTAGGGGTACACAGACATGTGATCAATTCAATCAAGATTTAAAAAAAATAATTACACATCATTATAAAATGATAATAATGAAATACACGACATCAAAATTATTTAGAATATAACACCTCATAGATCATTATTTAAACATCATTACACATAAAGAGAGTCATCACATAAACCATGTTTATACTCCAACAAATAAAAATTAGTGCATAACGTTATCTATGAAAAGATTCCTACACAAAATCACAAGGTTTACATAATAAGTTTTAGGAAGAGGTAATTTAAATGGATAAAACTAACACTTTACAAATGTTAATTTAAAAAAATGAAATTCATGACATGATTTTAGAAGAAATTAAAATATATCTATAATGTAAAATCCAATAAAAGAGGTTAGATGAGAACTCCATGTTTTTTATTCAACAAGAACATAATTCATCTTTAATTTTTTTATTTCTATAAAGGTCTGGGGTGGAGAAAATTAAGAGAAACCAAAGAAACCACAAAATAAAATAAGGATCAAGAAACTCACTATTATATCATTAAAAGTGTTCCAGAAATAATCATATTTAGGGAATAAAAAATAATATTGGGATGATTCTATTAGTAGAAGTAAGAATTATGTTAAAACCAAATTATAGATCACATATTTAATCCAAACATTTTTCCTTTATATTTTGTTAATATATGAGGAATAAGGATGTGTTTTTTTGGTGTACTAATCAAATATACTATAACCCCTCCATACTCCATGTCATGGACAGTTCCATGATATTCTTCATGCAATCCTAAAATGGGAATCATAATAGTGTGTCCCTAAAAAGTAAGTTGATTATCATCATCAAAGTCTTCACTATGTATTTAGTAAATTCCCCCATTATTTTCCCCATAAAACACTTTCATTTTCACCACTACTAGGATATACCATAACATCTACATTTCCCTATTTCCTATTTTTTACAGGGGACCTCTAGAGATTCCAATCAAAATTTTGTTTCCAATTTTGAACCATGAAACTAAAAAACCCAACTTTATAGAATCAGTTATCCTCTAAAAAATCACAATTTCAATAGTTAGAATACACTAAAACATCACATAGAATGTTAATACATTAATTAATAATTATTCAAAAAAATATTGTTTTACAAGAACTAAAACTATTATATATCATAAATAGTCATTTTCAAAAAATAATAACACATATTGCATATATTAGAATATATGTAAATTCCTTAAATAATATGTGTCTTTTATATACTTAATTATTTATGACTTTTTATTTACTTTGTATAAGTCTCATAATTCAATTGGTACCTTATTATTGTAAACTAGGATTCTACCTATTCATCGATAATATCATAAATCCACTCATATTGTGTATATTCACTCAATTTAGTGTAAGTATTTTAATTAATCTCATTTATTAGGAATTCATATCTAATATTATTTCAAATTATAAAATATTCTGTCCAATTGTATTGAGAAAAATAAATTAGTTCACAAATACACTATGAATATCTCATCTCCCTCCCATGTCAATCTTATCTCTAATGATTTACAATAATCAATATATATTTTACCATCTATATATTTTTCTTCTTCTAAAAAATCCCAAAAAATCACTGTGAATAGATAACTCCCATATCCATTAAATACTGATTAAAAGGTTAATCAGACCTATATATAGACATTTTAAACCCTCACATTATTTAGATAAGCTGATTAATCTAGCTTAACAAGAATCTCATTTTTTTACTATAATCAATCAACTGATCTATGGTGCCCTCAACCATACCAAGGTTTCCATCCATTGATACTTTATTCATCATACAATATGTACTTATCAAATGAATTGTATTTCCAATCATGGATAATTAATTTCAAATAAAAATCACTTACAATTTGATCACAGTATAAACCAATAATTTGACCATATATGGGGTGTGGAATCAAAATATCATAGAAAAATCATTAGGGATTATAAATAATTATTCTCATAATAGTTTATTACATCCCCCATGATTAATAAAATATATTCATTAAATAAATAAATTATTTGTTGTACCCTTCTATAATAATCAACTACTGAGTTAGGGGAGGAATATGGGACCCCTGAAAATTGTTGATCATTTAAGAAGTGAATTGGAAAAGGGGTAGTTTGGAGTAGATAACTAAATGGAGACTTGTAAAATATTGTATTAATATTTAAAATGACAATAATTTTTTAAATAATTATATACTTTTATAAAACCACATTTTTGAGAAATTATTAAACAATGATTTGTTAATGCTGATAATAACATTACTCTAATATTATAATCAGAATGAATTTTATATTTTTGTATCTAGATATTAACTTTTCATAATCATATATATTTCCTTCCTAATTTATTTAATCTAGATGATGGTCCATGATTTAGTTACTTTAATTTATCCAATGGGAAATATTTCTTGCACTATATTATGGTTTATTTTTCATGAATATGGGATTTTCCTAATAAGATTCCATGTCATACAATTTACGAGAATCATTGGAATATATGGTCAATACACAACAATTGTTTCTATATTATTATAAAGACATATTAATTGGAAAAATAATTATTGGGAGTGATGATGGAAAAAGTTGATAAATTTTGATAATACAGTATGTTTATTTGTTTGAATATCAATTCAAACATAAAACATCACATTTTGATTTTTTAGGAATTTAAAAAAATGATCCTCTACTATAATATGTGTGATAAAATAATAAAACATTTCTACATAAATTTCAGAGATAATTGTAGAACATATTTTGTAAGGATTTGGGTGAATGAAAATGGTGTACACATGATCGAATATCCATATTTACATAAAAAGGTAGGTGGAATATTTATTAACTTATTGATAAATATTTTAACCATTGTGGTAGTGGGAGTAAATGACCAACTTATTAGTTTTATTATATTTTTATTTTTCGATAACGATATAATAAAATAGATTTTAGGATATAAATAGTTGGCCTATAAGTATTATAACATTATAAATTTTTTTTCTAAAGTGTGTTAAAAATTATAACATTTTATGTGTTCCCCATAATTATCTTTTCCTACTCATTTATACTAGGATTTTCAGGTATATAATCATAATCGGTATGATATTTCTTGTATTATTATAATTGATGTTATTTTTTCTAATATATTGATAAATAAAAATTCTCCTTAGTGTTTCTTTTTAATATTTCATTGGTAAAATCAATAGGTAATAGAGATGTATTTTTTCTAGAGTATTTATATTATTTCCCTATCAATTATTTCTTATTTTTATATGATAAAATAATTGTATAATTTAACTAAAAATGCATCCAAATATTCATTGAAATTATACTTCATATATAGAATGATATGATTGCTTGGGGTTTCTCAAAATAAATATATCTTTAATATTATCAATGATGGGAAATCTTATAAATTAAAATAAAATAATAACATTGAATCAAAAAGGTATAGAATAAAGTGAATTATTGTCATCGATCATAAATAAATAGTTGAATCATTATGGTTATAATAAATGACAGGAATTTGGGGGAACATTCATGGTATAAAAGAGAAATATAACAAAGATATTGTATAAATTATGTTGATGCCAAAAAAATGGGAAGACGAAGAACAAGATAGACACCTACCAATATACACCGTGGAGCCCTTTTGCGGAGCCCCATGGCCCGGTGCCCGACATGAAGAAAGGTGGCGGTTATTCTCCACGAGCTTTTTTACATTTGCGACCTACTGTAGAGCAAGGAGGTAGTAACCCTCTAAGAGCGGTTTTGACGTTCGTGACCCGCTGCAGAGAAAGGAGCCAGTAATCCTCCGTGAATGCATTTGACGATTGGGGACCGCCACATAGTAATGAGGTGGTAACGCTCTGAAATGAAATTTAATGTTCATCGTCCACTGTGGAGATAACACTCTCTTCACGCTGAGTGATCTCTACACCGTGGTGCCTCTTTCCTATAAATACAGGTCTCCCCTTGAGCCAAGATGATGGAGCATCTAATGTTTCACATTCTGATATCTCAAATTGTGAAGCACCTCTTGATCTGCAAACCATGAGTTCTTCAAGGTACTTATTCTTTGCGAAGTTCCTCCCCGATGGCCTTAATTGATCCCCTCTTCTATGTGGGATACCTTTTGTGAAGACCACAGGCCTTTATGAAGGTAGGAGATCCCCACAGGGACTCGGGTTTTCATGAAGTGTTTATGCTTCGTGAAACATCCACCACACACACATGACCTTTATGTCAATTCAGGGTCATTGTGCTTTGTGAAGAACATCTCTTCATGACACCCTACTTCGTGAGGCACCCCAACTTCGTGAGGCATTACTACGCAAATACCTTTCCACTTCACGAATCACCTCAAATATGAACCTATTCCCTATGCCTAGCCTAGGAAACTTCACTTCGTAAAGCACATCCCTTCACGAAGACCCTCCACTTCTTTGAGCAACAGATCATCACAAGGCTTCTACTTATGGCCCCATTTTCTCTACAAATCTTTTTCCCATGTGGCCCTTCAGGTTCGCATGAAGAAACTTCAAAGTCCTTTGGATGATACCGCCTGTTGCGTTTCATCGCCTCATGATTCTTCGTAAAGGCATGATAAAAAATATTTCTTCTTCGAATAGACATGCTATCTTTGGACCCCCCAGTGTGATCACCTCACGACACCCCCTGACCACAACGTTTCCAGTCCCTTCACTTCACTAAGTTGTAGAGGGTGCCAGTTATGTACGTATTAGGGGTGTTGAGAGAACCCACCTCATCCAAGATGTAGTACATCAAACTTCCAAACACCATCTTCCTCAACACATGATGTTAAAATGTGACCATGCCCCGTGCATCAAATTTGGGGAAAGGGAAACCACCCAAGTGTAAGCCCCCAGCTTTCCTCACAAGACATAGCATCCCTTCACCTTTCTTCCTGGGTGCCAAGTCCCTCTCCCACTAGGATTTATCACTATTCGAGCATCCATCTTGGTGTATGTCCCAATCTCTGTCACCTCGGACTGCTAAACACACATAAGACCATGTTACTTATTTGACCTTCTAACTACGTGTATGCCCCACTCTACTTACCATGGATGCACCATTCACGATGTGATTGTCCAGTCTTTGTTGTATCATGTTTATCACGCTGAGCATAACTCATGTGGGATTAGGGAAAGCACTGACCATGATATCCTCACTGGACAGCTTAGAGTGTAAGCCCCACACTCATCAAACCTAAACTATGATGTCTTTGATCCTTACTAAGGAAAGGTACCTAGGAATCCTCTTTGAGGTTCAATCCCAACATCCATTGGTCATCCCAACCACCGTCACGTCGGTTCACCACATGCTGCATGAAATACAAGGACTTTGATCCTTGACAAGGGTAGGTATATAGGAAGCCTCCCTGAGGTTCATGCCCACCACCTGGTCATTCCATCCCCCTTCACGTCGGTTCACCAAACCCATCCGGATCTACGAGGTCATTGATCCTTTCCAAGGAAAGGTACGTAGGAATCCTCTATGATGTTCAAGCCCACCACTCGATCGTTCTGACCCCCTTCACGTCAGTTCATCAAACCCATATTAAACTATGTGGTCTTTGATCCCTACCAAGGTATGGTATGTTGTAAGCCTCCTCAATGTTCAAGCCCCACACATAGTCATTCTGACCCCCTTCACTTCGGTTCACCCCCATCCTGCATGACGTTAAACTCTGAACCTCAATTAGTGGTAAGCCTTTATCTCCCCCAATCAGCGGTAAGACGTTGTTTCCCACAGTCAGCATTAATTCGTTGCACCCACCTGAAATACAAGTTCTTTGATCTTTTCCAAGGAAAGGTACGTAGGACACCTCTCTGAGGTTCAAGCCCAACAAACATTGGTCCTAGGTCCTCCTCCACATCAGTTCACCGACCCCCAACCCATTGGAACTACATGAGTTTGATCCTTGTATCCTAGATAAGGTATGTAAGAATCCTTACTGAGGATCGACCCCATCCAGCAGTAGGCTATTACAACGCCATTTAGTGTTAATTCGTTGTCAACCCTATCCAGCGGTAAGCCGTTGGGACCCCATTCAGTGGTAAGCCGTCACGACCCTGTCCAGTGGTAAGCTGTTGACATCCCCATTAAGCAGTATGCTGTTGAAATACCCAATCAGTGGTAAGACGTCATCAGATGAACTACATAGACTTGATTCCCTACAATAGGGATACGTCGGAATCCTCTTTAAGGCTCAAGCCCAAATTCATCGTCGTCCTCATGGAGGTTCCGTCCCATTCACCATCCACTTCATTCAACACTCCATCATCTATCTCAATTCTTACCCAGGCACCAAATCACAATGGGATCATTCCACCCCATTCCCAATTCCACTCAACAACTATCGAGAAGCTATCCACACGTTGGCTCCAACATCTGTGTTCCCTCCAGAGGTTGCACCCATATGATCCACATTAACCAGTGTTCCGATCAGTCCGATGAGTCTCTGTTAGAGGTTAAACCGGTGGCATACCCTATGTTACACATGTGAATCTGAGGAAAACCTTATTTACATTCCTATGGAATATGAATCCCCATGTTTGACCCATGTTGCCTCAGGCTTCCACGCCCTTGAGAAGCCCAATAATAAGGGGAAGAAACCCAGATGCGCGAGTGTCCCAGCACCCAGACAAACCAGTGATGTCCAACATGACTACTCCCCTGACCAAAGGTTGTGGCCCCAACCATACCTTTTTGAATGTTTCAGCAGAAGCAGTGTAATTAACTGTTGTTCGTGAAGATATGACACTAAGAAGAGTTCTACGAACAATGTCTTAAATCATTAAGGGATACACATACTAGGTGACGAGTTCCGAGGAGGAATCCAGGGAAGGAAGAATCGACATCCCATTATACCGTTTTGATCAAGGAGAAAACTTCCCTGAACAAGGAGCAGATGTCGCCCGCCTTTGGAAATCAGGAATGCGGGGCGATGAAACTACTCCTTTCGTACTCAAGAAGACGGACACACGTGCCCCGAAAAAAGCGTAAAAACAGAAATTGTGAAACCGATGTGAATATATTCTCCAAAATATGGAGATTAGTATCGTTCAAGAAATAAATGGATTAACATGTCACCAGATCTAGTTATCCAGCATCGGGTCCCGTCAAGAAAATAGAGGGCCTAGTGTGAAACTCACCAGATGTTGGGGTAGTAGAACATTGGACATACCGGTCTGTGATGTTGTCAGCATTGATCCATATTACTATCCATGGAAGACGAAATAGAAATGGGACACTGGTCATTGATTTCCATTTTCTTTCATCAATGATGAGTTATTATCCCTGCTTTCAGAATCAAAGTTGATGCACCCGGAACTCAGTCAACGTATGCCCACAGACACATTGGTAGGGGCAGTACCAGCGTGACTGTCCTGCATTAATCAGCCTCTTTTGCGACGGTCTCAACAGCCTCTACACCCAGGAACATGGGGCACCCACGCTCCATCTCCCCATATGAGGTCATCCAATAAAGGGTGATCAATGACCTCATACGCCTGTACGAGGAGTAGGGTATTATCTCAAATCGGGATATGGCCCGCTAGGATTTAGAGTCATCTACGCCTCATCGTCAACGCTGCCCTCGAGGGGCACGCAGGGATACACTACTCCCCACTCCATCATATAACGGTTTCAGGAGTCTGTCCCTTGAATGCTTCGAAGACTCTCTACCCTACGCCAATGAGTTAGGAGATGTCTGGGCCAGCCCGGTTAGTGTCCCATTTTATGGGCCCCCAGCGAGGACTCCCACCTAGCCGGGTCAACACCGCCGCCTGGTCTCACTGTACAAGGAGCAGGTAATCTATGTACCTGCACCACCGGCTTCGGTCCATCTAACCAGATGCCGGTGTAAGGAGCAATCCAGAGAGGACGCCCACCAAGGGGCATCAATGTCAGCAGCTACTGTGGCTGGAGCCACTGCTAACACATATCACCAACTCCCTATGTATGATGAACGGGAAAATTCATATTCCCAACTTGGATCGATGCCCCAACCACCCCATGGGAAGGTAGGGTCGACTCTCTTGGTCTTCGGCATAGGCAGTGGCCACCGCAGACTAACCCATGGCAATGACACCCAGTACAGAGGTCTTCCCCTTATCACTACCATGGAGAAAGCAGGCCTTACCCTCTTCCAGGCTCAACATGGAGGTCTGCCCTGTGTCACCTTCAATCCAACTGAGGGTCCTCCCCATGGCAGTGATGCTCAGTATGGAAGTCTCTCCCATGCCCACTACACCAGATATGGATTCATTCCTCCCACCACAACCCGTTGGTATGGGGACATTGCACATTCAGTCACTCTTCAACATGGGTACCCCCCCTTGTCCTCATAGTTGCCGGTAAAGGCCCTCCCCCCAGCAATCAGAGGTGTGAGGGTCGGCTTTGCCTCAACAGCACCCAGCATGGAGGTCCTACCCATGTTCAGATCGACCAGTACGAGGCTCCTCCTCATACTGATTTCATTAGAGGGACCAAGCATGGGGGTCCCACCTATTCTCATACGGGCTTGAGTGGATGTCCTACCCACTCCAACATGTACCACAGAGTTCCCCCCCATACCCCTTTTGATATATGCCTGGTGATCCTCACATCCTGGCTTTCTCTGGTGGAAGTCCTCCCTGCCCCAGCACCAGTATGGCTGAAGGACCTCCTCGTGTCTGGAATCTGCCCTGTCCAGAAGAGCTATCCTGGGTAAGGAAGGCAGGTCGTCACCACCATAAGAAGGATTCAGGGAAGGTCTAGACAGAGATCAAACCAGTCCGCTTCTCACACTCCAAAGAAGAATACGACTCTGCATGGGAACCCTCCCCTTGCTCATTTGAGTCAAGGGCAGGGGAAGGAACTAGAAGTATCAGACTAGTAATCACGAAATGTGAGGTCCATAATATTCCTGTATCCATCTGTAGGTATATCCAGGAGGATGAAAATTTGGCAACCCCACAGTTTATGGTTGTGAAATCACCACTATCATCAACAGAAGCACTCTCTACCTCTAATAAAGATCACATATATCTATCCAGGGGACCAATGACGGGCAAGAAGCAACATGGACTATCGCTAGTACCCATAACCCCTTTCCCATGAACTATGTCCACCAACCATTTTTATCATTAAATAGAGTCCAGGTCAATAAAATCTTCAGAGGACTGCTCGTGATTCAGTGGCCAGTCAGCCCGTTCTCCGTATTCCCTACCAGCCAGCCTGACCTCCCAGTAGTCTACCATAGTATTGTTTCTAGTTCCTCAGCCACCCCCAATTGATGAATGGGGAAATCAAGGGCCAGAACCAAAATCCAAGCCGAGGATAATGTGGAATATCCTCACAGTTAACCACTTCCCTGAGATGTTTTTCCCCTTGGAGTGCCAAATTTGAGTGCACTGGAATCCCTCACCCCAAAAAGAAGTTGATTGTTTCGGTCAAACCCTCTGGGCGATGCACTTCTGCCTTCATAATCAGTGAGTGGATTATCCCAGGAGCTAAGAAAATTTTGAAGACATTAGAGAGCAATGGTGTCTAGTGGATTTGGATGCACTCCCTCTGGCCCATCACCCCGAGTCACAAGGCCATAGTAAGGCCCTCCAACAACAATACATTTAGAGTTTCATGCTACTTACCAAGATCATCAAGGAGGCTTCCCCCCACATGAAAATCTGTGGCTGGGGGAAGTATGCTTCCCTCCCCATCAGTCCTATCTGATGGTAGCCCAACTCGCCAGGCGATACTGATTACATGACCTCAGGAAGGGTCATAGTCCACATGGACGACATAGTGGACGAGGAGAATGAGCACGAGCTTCATGACCGGAACCTCCCCACTAAAGGAATTCCACGACTACTAGACCCCTCAGGGAGGGTTACTCGTCAATAGAGGAGCCTACTAGGTCTTCCTGCGCCCACCAAGGCATTGGTCCTTAGCCGAAATCATGCTTAAGGGTAAAGAGCATCTCGGAGCCGCCAAACCCTGTGACCTATCCAAATCAGTGTAGAAGATGGATGATGTCCCTAAGAAGGCCGTGTTATGCCAAAAACTTGATGAATAGAAGAATTTGGTTGATGAAATCCTCGTTGAACGCGTTGTAGAGCGACATATAGACAATAGAAATCCTAGGCTAGTGCCGCATGGGTAGGAACAACATCCCCTTAGCCAGCTACCTCTAGGTGACCCTAGCCATCCTACCCCTGCAGATAGGGTTGAGGTCGGAACATATAGAAAGAGGGCACAATATGTCTTGCCAAACCCTCCAGAACGGCGCGACACTCCATGGAACCCAGCTCAGGTTCCCCCAACTGCCTCGTAGGTCACTCCACCAGCCGCTCCACGAGCTGTCGAGCCACCATACCATGTTGAAGAACCCACCAATGCACTTGGGGTATGGGAAACCTATCAAGACATGGACCCTCGCCCATATGTTCCAATGGAAGCACTCATTACCCACCTTGAGGCATTGGAAACACGACAGGTGGCACTCCCACCTGATGGAAAGCCATATCCAGCATGGGTGGATGATATACCAGCACCTTCAGGTTTCTATAGTCCCATATTTCCCCCTTCCATGGGACATGGGACCCACCACAGCATCTGTCCCACTTCACCTCAAGGTGTGGGCCCATGTTTGGGACTCTAGCACAGTAGAAGGCTACCGAGCTCCGATGTTTTGTGCAGGCATTGGAGGGGCCTGAATTTTTTTGTTACCACCAGATCCCTATCAGATCAGTGACCAGCTGGGAGGACCCCCATAGGCAATTACTCTACCAGTTTAGCTCCACCAGATGGAAAACGAGCATTGCATAACTCTTCAAGAGCAAATAGAGACCCGATGAGCGTGTCGTGGAATTTATCGTCTGGTGGAAAGGGCTTAAATACACCCTTGACATGCCACTAACTCAGGATAAATTAGTGAAGATTTTTGTAGGGAATGTTAAAAAAGAACTGGTTCCCCCTATGATCACCCAGAACTACCCTAGAGGATTCCGAGACTTCTCTAATAAAGCCCAGCGCCTGGAAGAAGCCCTACAACAGGCCAGCCAGACATGTCTGTTCCCCCTATAATTCCTGCAAGGTGGGCTGCCAGAGCTGAGCCCACCACGGTTGACCAAATAGAGTCCCCCAGATATATGGAATTATTACCAGTGGAGATGACTCCACAGCCTCATAGAGGCCTTCCACCACAGGTGCTACCTCCAGCCCAGTAGTGTCTGCCTCAGAATTGACAGGTGCCCTCGGGCAAAGCGCAGCCACAACCCAGGAGGGATAACCAGGCTCCACCTCCTCGACAGACTCCTCCAACTCCTCATTAGGGACATGCTCCATGGACCCCCTTTCTAGATAAAAGAAATAGAACCTACTAATTTAATGAGAATTGGGTTCCCAGCTATTTCTGAAGTTCCATGGAATAAGGGATTGTTCATTTTCTTGAGTAGAGAAGGCCAGAAGAGGTTAACCTAAATGATTCCCCCAATACTTCCCCTATCATCAGATCTTGGTACACACTACCATGCCATGCTATGTGTTTAAAGAATGTCATCAAGACCAGGTATATAATAACATAGTTAGGTTGGGCCCAACCTCGACATACGTGGCATGCATCATCGTAAGGTCAGACAATAGTAACAACAGTGAGGGCGAGTGGCTGTAGGTTTCTAATAGAAGATCCTAGAAATATGATGACTAGATGGATTGAAAAATAGTCTCCCATGCTGATGGTATCCTCCATGCATGCCTAAATCGTTCAGAGCCTTTAGAATATACAACCACCACTTCTGCATCGTCATCTCTGTCAGCCTCTACCGATAAGAGAAAAAACCAGTGGCGCAAGGGAAGGCAATATGCCCCGCCAATGCCATCGTTGTCCAATACTCTCAGTGACTTCATGCCCCATAGATGGGGATTCCTCCCAGAATCGTCCTAGTAGTGGATGACTCTTTGAGTGATAGTTAATGGTATGATTTGGTTAACACCATGGAGATGGTAAACCCCTACAAGACTCCCGATGATGGGGAGCGCCAGAAGGATCTACCCAACGTCCCCAACCGATGCCAACATCGGTGGAACTGCGAAAATATTGGTCGTCGAGGTAAATTAGTTGGAACTTCTAGCCAGGTTTTGCACGCCACTGAGACAAGACAACAGACTCAGCGCAGAGCTTAGAATTCGCAGCCTCCCCATCTGGTATCATCAGTCCCACCTCCATAACCGTTTGTGTTACCGGATTAGGTGGAACTACCTCAATCATGCCGCGACCAGAGACCCCATGCTACAGGCTGGTCTCAGCCATCCGACCATCATCTGGTAGCCACTCTTCATGATCTAACTTGTGAGCAGCGGGATATACCCAGCACTTGTCAGCCGCCGGCCCAGTCGACAGGGGCTACCATACCGCCTTTCATAGGGAGAACTCCTACAATCAGAAGTTCACACCTAGCATGGAAGTATGATGTTCTAAAGAACCTTTCCAGCATCCCAGCAAGGATTTCCATCCTTGAGTCCATTCTTCTATTGGCAGATATGCGTGAGGCCATCGCTGAGGATTTAATAACCCCCCTCATGTTTTATATATAGGTAGCAGCTTCACATGCCTTTCATGCGGAATAAATAGAGAATGCTAAATACCAGACCATTATCTCATTCTCCAGAGAAGATGAAGGTTCTCCCATACAGGGGAACATTCTCCCGCTGTACATCACCAGCCAATTCAATGGTGTGGAGGTTCGCCACTGTCTTGTTGACACAGGCTTTGGGATTAACCTTATCCCGACATGGACAATGCGGAAGCTGGGGTTATCCGAAGATGACTTGACTCCCTCCGACCTAAAAAACCAGGGATACAATAGTACAAATCAGACCCCGGTTGACAAGATCCATTTGAAGACCCAGTTCAATGACCTAGATTCCATTACCAAGTTTATGTTTGTCTACCAAGAAACCGCGTACAATTCATTGATGGACAGACCATGGCTCCACTTTCACGCGGTGGTTCCCTCATCGTATCACTAGTGCCTCATGTAATCCCTCAATGGGCGATTGGGAGTGCTCCAAGGTGACGCATCTCTTTTGACTCTTATGAAGCCCACTACCTGGATGTCGACTGTTACAAGTGCAAGGATATGAAGATTCAATCCAATGAGGTCAAGCTTCCTTTGGCTGCAACCAACCCCTGGGCACATCTGGATGATGCCTACATCTTCCCGATCCATCGATTGGAAGCCACAAACCCTGATATGGGGCAATGTTTTATTGTATCTAGTACAAGGGGGAAGCATATTCTCATGTCCATGAGACATCAGGAGATCACTTCATATTCTTATATGAATCAAGCCTCGGTGATCCCTGATACCTCTACTCCCATAAGGTATTGGGATGTCCGCCCCATGGCAACGTCAATACGTTATAGTTGCTTGTTCCTCCGAGATGGAATTAACCATCTCAAGACAACACTCCACTATTTCTTTCATGTCATCAAGCGTGGCCCCTTGGGCCGAAGACCAGATGGGATCGGGTCAACAAACTTCACGGCTATGGTTTTGGTAGCACCAAAATCTCCCAATGTAGTGACCACTGCCGCCTGGGCTGGTACCATCCTCCCATATGAATATGTTGACCCATAAGAAGATCCTCCCATCGGGGATCCCTTGTCCACAAGAGAAGAAGAGGATTTGGATGATTCTCCTCTCGTCTTTGAAGAGGGTGTCTCTGCCACGATTGATGAACTGGTACAGGTGAACCATGGTAGTGAGGTAGATCTGAGACCTACATTAATCAGTGTCGTTGTGTACCTTGAGGAGGAGCATAGGTATTTAGACTTACTGAAACAACATTGTGATGTATTCACCTGGAGCTATGATGATATGTCGGGACAAGATCCCCATGTAGCCGTCCACCGCCTCAGTCTCCCTGCAAATCATCACGGGTTCAAATAGCCTCCTGGGAAGATGCACCCATCTCACTGTTCCATGGTAGATGCAGAAGTTGATAATATCATCAGAGCCAATTTCATTAAGGAGCTCCAGCACCCCAAATGGCTTCTCAAAATTGTACCATTCAGGAAGAATAATGGACAAATCATTGTCTGCATCTACTTTCTGGATCTTAACTATCACTGTCTGAAGGATGATTTCCCCCTTCCTGTGACAGAATTGATGATCGATTATACGACTGGGTTCCAAGCCCTCTGCTTCATGGATGGTAACTCTGGATCCAATATGATCCAGATGGCCTCTAAGGATGAGGATTCTACAGCCTTCAGGGCACCACAAGGTATGTTTTGTTACCAGGTCATTCCCTTCAACTAAAAGAATTCATGTTCCACTTATCAGCGGGCCATGCATCGCATATTTCAGCCACTCCTCAGGAAATTGGATGAATACTATGTGAATGATCTAGTGTTAAAATATCACCAGTTCCAGGACAATATCAAGGACATTGAGAAAGTGTTCAACTTCCTCTATTCCTGCCACATAAAGATGAACCCATTGAAATGTGCCTTCAGGGTAACCTCTAGGAAGATCCTTGGATTTTTTTTTCAGGTACTGGGGCATCGATATTGACCTAGATAAGATCAAGGCCATCATCCCGATGCCTCCCACGAGAAATATTCGGGAGCATCGAGGTATTCAAGGCCACATAACCTATATACGATTATTCTTTGCGAATCTAGATGACAAGTGTATGCCCTTTTCTCAGATCATGAAGAAAGACACCGCCTAAGAATGGGATGAAGAGCGAAAGACTGTGTTTGAGGAAATCAAGCAGTATCTTCTCTAGCCTCCAATCTTGATGCCACTCATCTCTAGGAAACCATTGATCCTTTACATGACTTACCCAGAATGATCTCTTGGTTCCCTTATTACCTAGAAGAACAATGAGGGGATGGAGAATAGCCTTTACTACCTTAGCCACATGCTCCTCGATACAGAGACCAGATACTAACCTATCGAGAAGAGCTGCCTCGCACAGGTATTGGCAGTACAGAAATTCATACATTACTTATAGAAGCATGATGTACAACTAGTGTCTCAGGTCGACCTGCTGAAGTACATTATGAACCATCCCCTACTGATAGGCCACCTATCACGGTGGGCAGTGATTCTCTATTAGTTCAATATCATTTTTTTCCATCAGAAAACTGTTAAGGGGAAAGCATTGGCAGACTTCCTTTCTACCCATCTGGATCCTGCTAAACCGTCCATTAATCTCAATTTACCTGATGAGGCAATCCTCTCATTAGATCACTCCATCCCGTGTTGGAAGATGCATTTCAATGGTTCTTCCCGAAGCCCCATCGGAAGGAGGCTCAATGACCCTAGGCTCAACATAGTAGGCTTGGGTATTATATTTATTACCCCAGAACAAGTCATTCATCCATACTCATTCCTATTGTGAGAAGGTTGCGCCAAAAACGAGGAAGAGTATCAGTCTCGTATCACTATCCTCGAGATGGACATTGAGATTGATGTGCCCCATTTTCATGTGAAAGGGGATTATGAACAAGTCATCAAGAAGATCGACAATGACAACATCGTCAGAAAGCCAGAGCTCAAACCATTGTTGGAATGCACTCTCCAACTAATGGCCCAGTTCCCATCTTGGATGGAGGTTACTCATGTCCCTCGATCTCAGAATGATCAAGCTGATGCCCTGGCCAGCCTGACTACATCACTTGTAGTGCCCAAGAAGGATGAACCAATTATCCACGTGGCACATCAGAGAGTCATTACTCATGCCTCCCCAGCTGTTGATGATGTCTTACATGTGAAATATCTTACCATTGGAGCCTCCACGTCAGGACCGTCAGATGTAGTGGTTGAAGTTACTCCTGATTTGAGGTCCCCCTTTGTCGAGTATCTCCAAAATGGTTACCTCCCGTCTGATCAGGCCGATCATGAGTGAATCTGATGCCACACATTACAGTTTACCCTCCAGGATTGTCCCAAAATTAAACAGATCCTACAAAAGTGCGGGTTCAATTGTTTTCTCCTCTGTTACATCCATGGAGTCGAGATTCCTCAGGTCATGCAGAAGGATCATGTTGGTTCCTATGGTGCCCACTAGACTGGGCTGAAGCTATCTCACTGGATCCAGAGACTGGGGTACCTTCCGCCCTCTATGATCCATGATATCATCAAGTTTTCCAAGAGATGTCATGCATGACAAGTTCATGCCAACTTCGTGTATCAGCCACCAGAGCCTCTCCAAAATACAAAGTACTCTTGGCCCTTCACAGTCTGGGGACTGGTTGTCATGGGAACATATCCACCCACGACAACTCACCGGTGTAGGTTTATCCTGACCACTACAGATTTCTTCTCCATGTGGGCAGAGGTAGTTCCACTCAAGGAGGTCAAGAAATGTTCCATCATTGACATCGTGAACTCCAAAACCATCTACCGATTTGGAGTCCCTCATGTCGTCCTCACCGATAACGACAACAACTTCCGTGCAGCTGAGTTGAAGAAATTGTACGCCATGTACAACATTTGCCCTAACCATACCTCCCTCTATCATGTGAATGAAAATGGGTAGATAGAGGCGTTCAAAAAGAACCTATCTTACATTTTTGCAGAAAATTGTTGGTCAGAACAATAATATTTGGCCGAACAAGCTCCCCAATGCCCTATGGGATTATCGGACGATGACTCGTAATTCCAAACAGGTGACCCCATATTCCTTAGTATATGAAACAAAATATATCCTGCCTATTGAGATTTAGTTTCCTTCATTACGCACAACAGTTTATGACCATTAGGTTCTAGATAAGGTAGCTAAAATTCGTCTGGCTGAATTGGAATCACATGATGAGAATAGGCTTCGTGGCCTACACAACTAGGAAATATAACAGAACAAGATGACCAGAGCCTTCAACAAGAAGGTTTTCCTCCACTCTTTCCTGCAAATTGATCTGTTATTGGCCCTCCAGACAGCAATGATACCTAGAAGGAAACCACCTAAGTTGGAGCTGAAATGGGATGTACCTTTCATTGTTCACAAGGTTAACCCCAATTGTGCGTACACACTGGTGACCATGGATGGTGAGCGTATAACTCCTCCCAAAAATTCCAAATTCCCAAGCATTACATTACCTGAGCCAGTTGGTCCGACATGACCCTAAACTATTTGGTCCCACACGAACCTAAACGGACCGGTCCTACATGACATTAAACTGTAAAACATCCCTCATAACGTTAAAATTCGTCTGGCTGAATTGGAATCACATGATGAGAATAGGCTTCGTGGCCTACACAACTAGGAAATATAACAGAACAAGATGACCAGAGCCTTCAACAAGAAGGTTTTCCTCCACTCATTCCTGCAAATTGATCTGTTATTGGCCCTCCAGACAGCAATGATACCTAGAAGGAAACCACCTAAGTTGGAGCTGAAATGGGATGTACCTTTCATTGTTCACAAGGTTAACCCCAATTGTGCGTACACACTGGTGACCATGGATGGTGAGCGTATAACTCCTCCCAAAAATTCCAAATTCCCAAGCATTACATTACCTGAGCCAGTTGGTCCGACATGACCCTAAACTATTTGGTCCCACACGAACCTAAATGGACCGGTCCTACATGACATTAAACTGTAAAACATCCCTCATAACGTTAAACTGTATGTCTTCCTACAATATTTTAAACTACACCCTTAGAAAAATGTACGACTTGATTCCATTCGCATGGGATACGTAGGAATGCTCAGACACACGGTCTTGAGGCCATCCCCCAAACGCTTCTCTTTGACTACCCCCTTTGGGTATAGTCCTCTTAGATGGTCCTTGCATATTGTAGTGTTGGATTCTTTATCCCCACTCATGTCAAGATTAATATGGTCATACCATGTTCCCCCTCCCATTCTTCTATCCTCCCATTTCCTCACTACACGATGACAAAACTGCACGAACTTTAAGAACTACGTACGACTTGATTCCCATCCTCATGGGATACGTAGGAACTCCCGGACATTTTGTCTATTGTCCCAGCCCGAACATCAGAATATCCCTTCAGGTCAAGACATATGGTATGGTACAAGATTTTTTCCCAATTCACGTGGATCTCATCTCAATCCCAGCATATGTCCTGCTCCCCAGAGATATTCGTCACTTTCACTTCCCTGCTCGACATTTAAATGGATGGGAACAACTATGCTCCCCCCACTCCTTTGATTGGGACCCCATCATCCTTAACATCCAAAAGTTCCCACAAATGGCATGGGTGCTTGGAATAAGGGTTCCCCTACCACTTCGGTCCGATGCCCTCGAGGATGTGGAGCAAAAAATTGATAGAAGTTCCACGTTGCAAATATGGTAAGCTGTTGATGCTCATTTGTGGTTCCCATTTCAGGCCACGCTATAAGGAATCTACGTTTCAAACATAGTAAGTGGATATCCTTTGTCGTTTTCACCACCCCCGTTGATCCCAAGCATTGAGTGTGGTGGTTCATCCTACCCGCTGTAGCTTCAAATTGCAACTCCCTTTGGGCGATGTCAGCTATTAGAACCATATATGATAAGGAATTATCAATCCGACTCATTGTTTCCCATAATGATCATTGCTCACATGGGATTCAGAGCTGTGATGAGGCGGTAACCGCACAATAGGTCATATGGATACAGATGGCTGGGACGCCCAGCCTCAGGTCCTTTGACCCCTTCGGGTCCCTCACCCTAGTACTCATTTAGGATTGTGTGGTGTACTGACGAATCATATCCTCATTCATATCAGGCTATTTCTCCATTCCACAGATATCCCCTTGAGATATACCTTCATTCATTTATCATCCATCCTGTGAGCACATGCCCTACCATTCTTGGCATGACCCATCATTTGGGTTTCCACCACCCACTATTTCCAGTAGGGCCCTCAAATTGCATGGATACATGGCCCAAGGTCTATCCTACCATTATGAGCTAATTCCCTCATGGATTGTGAGTGAAAAGTGGATGTATGTCCCATGTTGTGAATATGGTCAACGGTCGATGCTCAATTGTTCTCCCCCCTATGGGTCACATAAGGGTGGATAATGTGTTGCAAACTTGGTCAATAGTTGTCTTCAATCATCATTGCCTCTTTGGGGTCTTCCATAAGCGTGATAATTCAACCTCTCTATCCCATCCACATTACATTAAACTAGTCATATATGGTCCATGTTCTATGAACCTAAAATAATATCACTTCCATCCTCACTAAAAGACGTTAAACTGTAAGCTGGACATGACGCTCCGTCCATGGCCCAGCCATAGGCCCTTGGCCTTTTTGGGCCACTGGCCCAAGTTCTCAATTATGATTTTATGGTGTGGTGTGGGATTATGTCCTAATTCAATTCATCTTAAACACTTCACCATACACATCCCTTGTTTTAGGTATCTTACCCCTTTCTTCTTCCTCGCAGCAAGACGTTAAACTGCATGTTGGATGGGACTTTCCATCGGAGTGCCCGCCTTAGGACCCTTGGCTTTATCGGGCCCTCTACCCATGTTCTCACTGAGGGTGGTATGGTGTGGTGTGGGATAATGTTCTCATTGATGTTGGGTTACTCGTTGTTCCATACACCTCCATTGTGTGGGGTATCTTACCCATTTACGTCCATATTACATGACTGTAAACTGCACATTATGATCTCCTAGAACTACATGTGGAATGATTCCCATCCTAATGTGATATGTAGGACCTCCTGAACATCTAGACCTCAGGTGCTGCCCCATCTCTTAGAAAACACTTCTTCACCTTGGCCTCTTTGCCTGCACATTCGTAGGGACAAGGGTATATGGTGTGGGATTATTTTTTCATTTGTGTCGGCTTTGTAATGACCACACGATGTTCCTCATTCTCCTGAGAATTCTCTATCCTTTAGTTCTATACTCATCTTTTCAAATTTTCCTTTCTTAAGTTCAGCCCCTTTACCCTCTTCGGTGATTCAACAATGTACCCAAGAGTACTATGGTTCAACATCTGGAGTGTTAGATTTTACCTGGACTTGATTTCTCCCACCATCTATGCTTCATGTTCCCCTTAATTTGAGCTTCCATAATCTTTAACACCCAAAGGGACCCACAAATGGCATGGATTCTAGGCCTAAGGGCTCTCCTACCATTACAGGCCAACGTCCATGAGGGTTTCACGAAACAAATTGACACAAGTCCCACGTTGCGAATATGGTCAGCGGTCGACGCTCATTTTTTTGTCCCCATTTCAGGCTAACACGATATGGATTCTGTGTTTCGAACACGGTCAATAGTTATCCTCCATCGTCACGCCATCCACTAAAGCATTGAATGTTGGTTACATGATTCATATTATTTTCCACCACATCATGTCCAAATAGAATTTTGACATTCCTGGAATTATCCCTTAGTGTGCATCAGAATGTTAGGAGGACAAAAGCCGTGGTAAAGGCATTATTTGGTGCTCCACTCGGATTTCCCTTTGGCGTGCATTCCAGGTATTGTAAAAAAACCTCTTCCTACCTTGTTTCCCACACATAGTTCGACTCACAAAGGATTAGGAATCAAGTTTAGGTTTGCACATACATGGATGGATTTCTCTCCTCTATGGTCTGATATCTAAGACCATAAACTAATAGCTCTTTTAGAACATTGTACACATTGATTCCCATTCCCATGGGATACGTAGGAATGCCTAGACATCTTGTCTCTGGGTCTAGCTCGAGTTCCACTAATTTATCTCTTATGTTCTGCCTTCGGGGCATTAAATCCTATGGGATTGCATGGCGTGGTATGGGCTTCTGTCCTCATTCACATCAAAATTGCATTAGTCACACCACGTACACCCATTTCTAGGAGTTTTCGCCCCTACATCCTATTCCACATGACATTAAACTGTATATTTTCCCACATGACATTAAAAGGCACCTTCATGAACTACACATAGCTTGATTTCCATTCCCATGGGATATGTAGGAACACCCGAGCATATCGTCTGTAGGTCCAGTTCAACTGGGAGCTAGTTTCTCCAACCCTTTATTCTCTAATCTTTCATGTTCCCTTGGCCCGAGGTTTCCTCCTCAGAATCTTGTATTGTATGGTGTGGACCTCATCCTCATTCACATCAGGTATTATTTAT
This sequence comes from Viscum album, assembly GCA_963277665.1. NCBI lineage: Eukaryota > Viridiplantae > Streptophyta > Magnoliopsida > Santalales > Viscaceae > Viscum > Viscum album. The sequence continues at coordinate 765,620,782 of OY728120.1, forward strand.
CAGGCCATGCACATCCCCTATGAAACCTTATATCTCCTATATACATCTTTTCCATATGACTTTAAACTACAATGCTTAGTCCCACAAGAATTTAAACTATTGTGTATATCCTGCATGGCATTAAAAATGAATGGTTGGTCCCATCACATGACCCTAAAATGTGACATTATCGTCCTAGCCACATGAAAAAAACGGAACTGCACCATGATATCCTCACTCTAGGAGGCATCAGTTTGGTATCAGTCATGCACCATGACATTTTTCAACGTCTGCACAGGGATGGATTTTTGTGGCGATGCCTAGAATTTCTATCCTAGGTCCATCGCTACATAATAAAAAAACTCATTCATCCTAAAGGAAAACATTATCTATCAAATACCACTTCTTTTGGTTCTAGGGAAAGACCAGCACGACCTTTTAGAATTACATGTGGCTTGATTCCCACCTTCTTGGGATATGTAGAAATTACTAAGCACTCTGCCTCGGGTACAACCTAACTTACGTTTTTGGTCCCTCGACCTAAAACCTCCTCCAAGAAGCGCATGGTGATCTGGACTATGCCCTCATTCACGTCGGATATTGAAATTAAATCTTCGTGTTTTTCCTATTTCCTACCATCCGCGGTCCAAGCTCTATGACCATAAACTAAGACCAATCCACGTCTTTACCGCAAGATGTTAAACTGCACGACATCTTCCATAACTACATATGGCTTGATTCCCATCCTCATGGGATACGTACGAACGCCCAGACATTTTTGTCTCCGGGTCCAGCCCCATGAATCTATAAATCATGTCCTTTAATTTTCGGCCCCTTGGCCCGAACTCATTTGGGATCATGTGGTGTGGAGAGTACCTCTTAGGTTCTCATTCATGTCGGGTTTTTCAATAGCCACATCATGTGATTACCATATCTTTTCCCAATGTGGTCTGAGTTCTGGGACCCAAAACAAAGATCTCTCTATGGAAACTACGTGTCACGTTTGGATATTTTAGCACCATGCACATGGTCCATTTAATTGATCCACATTAATGGTCCACCCTAGGAAATTATGTTGGAAGTGTGTGACCCCAAGACCTTTTTCATTGGGAACAGACTCGACTCTATCTATATGATACGTCTTATAGTCATATTCAGATGTGTTTTGATAGAGAGCCTAAAGTATTGAATTTTCATTGGGACATTCCCCTAGTTATATGTAAAAGAATTGTGAGCCTGTCATCTGGATACTCATCCTCTTCTATGTATGAAGGGACCCCTTTTGCGGCCTGGTCTCAAGCCACACTATCTTACCTAGTGCCCTGGGCCAACATCCCAGAAGATCTCAGATGGAATTTAAGACAGGTCCTGTGTTTTGAACATGGTCAACAGTCGACCCTCATTTGTTTGTCCCCATTTCAGGATAACGCGACTTGGATGTTGTGTTTCAAACAGGGTCAACATCTATCCCCTATTGTCACACCACCATCATTGTGGTCCAAATCTCGAGCATTATTATTCACATATTTCCACATCCTTATGTTCAAGTGGAATTCCAACATACTCAGCTTTACTCCTCCGTGCATCTAGGTGAGCTATATATGCAGGTCATCATCAGGGGGACATCATTCAGCTAGTGTCGCATTGTCCCTAACTTGTTCCTCCCTATTCTATGAAAGTCCCATCAGTAATTATGGTTTCCCACATAGAGAATGACTCATGTGGTATTAGTAGTTTTGGTAGGATATGTACTGACGCAACCGTTCCACGCACACCTTTCCTCATCCCTCCAGACATTAAACCGCACTCTCAGTACTACGTATGGCTTGATTCCCATTTTCATGCGGTAAGTAGGAACAACCAAATAAGGCCTAGAATAATTTTCACTTTGGGTCCCTTGACCTGAAGAGTCTCCTCTGGGGATACATAGTGTGATCCGGACTCTAAGTCCTCATTCATGTCCGTTTCATACCTACCGCACCACATACTCCCTTCATAAGATTTTCCCTTTCACTCCACATCCTATTGTATGAGGTTAAACTACACGAGTCTACATGTCCTCAATGCATGACAATAAACTATTATTCTACCATGAACAACTTAAAGATGCCCTATGTTAATCATGGGATGCATCAATTTCCTCTCCAGAGAGGATTCTTATAAGGCCCAAACCTTAAACCTTACTCAATCCTGAGTTATTACAAGATTACACATTTATGATCTTTTCAGGTTTAGAGTTTTAGAGAATTAGATCATAAAACTTGCATTACATTCAACATTTAAACAAAGTGGTTACATAAAAGATAGTATTCATTTTTCCCATCAACGGAAACATATTTAAAATAAAACATCGATTATTTCATGACACTTCCTTGACACTATCATCATATCCTGTACCCTTCCCTTTACCTGTGAAAAACATTTCAAAAACATGGGATGAGCATATAAAGCTCAGTAAGGGATATAAAAATATGGAAAGGAAACATGAGTACATGTATACATAAGAATGCAATCATACTTTTCCCATAAACATAAGCACTTTAACATACCTCATAAAATCATGAATAAATCATAGAAATCAGAAGACATAAAGGTAACTTGAGGCATTCATAACATTCTTACATAGGGAGTAACCCTCTTGGTTACGTTTGGAATACCCATCACAGTATATTCCCTAAATCTCTTCGGAGAAACCTTAAAGTTTAACCCCTTCACGTTACCCAATAAATTGGAGAGCTATATCGGGATCACCCGCCCTTAGTTTATCACAGAACCACCCGTCTTCATAATAATGCCCAAGAACCATAACATAATCGTATCACATAAAACATGCATAAAGGAAACATAACATTTCCACTTTTCAATCACAAGATATCAATACAACACATTGATATAAAAAAATTATGAAAACCATTTAGAATACCAAAATAAAAGAAAAGTAAAACATGGTATTTATTATTCATTTAAAAAAATGGTATGGCTTGTAGAGGAAGCCTAAACTCAAATAATAGTCACGACGATGGAGAAGTCATTGTCGCTGCATACGTACGACAAAAAGATTCCCTTTTTTCGTTTAGTAAAATGCTTCGTATAAAAAATATTCCTTTAGGATAAATGTAAAAGTAAAAGGGGTTTATACACAGTATAAAATAAGGTTGTGTATAAAACAAAATATTCCTCAATGAATGGAGATTGAGACAAAGTCCCATACAAAGACGGTATCCTTGGATTAAGGATAAATCAATTACATAATTATGTGTGGAAAACTAATACACCAAATATAAGTGGATATTAAGTGTAAAACAATCATAGGTTATTAACACATATTCATATAACGACATATTAAAGGAGTACAAGCTTATCCCAAAGAATCAAAATTGGGTTAAGAAGTTCCCTTGCCAAAATTGGAAGCCTAACGACATCACTACAGAATTCAGAAAATGAGTTGATGAGAGATAAAAAGGGTATCTCATCACTTGGACATAAAATTTAAATCACTAAGGATATAGAATAACATATTCCAACATAATTTTATCTGAATTAAAAGACATAATAAAAGAAGTCTTTTAAAAATAGGAGGTTGAATGGTTCCCTTACCGACATGGGTATCTTTCGGAACATACACCCCGTGAAAAAAGGACAATAAAACATTGATGTAAATACTCATAAATGAATGTATATTACAAAATGAGTAAAATAATGGGTAGTAAATACACCACTCAAAGGAAATTGTGGCAAATGTAGCATAACTCTCATGGGAATAAAAGTGAGATGAAAGATCCCTTATGAAAACTCGGCAGCCTAACGGCGCCACTTAAAACATACAAAAATGGATTGATGAGATCAAATAGGGTCTCTCATCATATAAACATAAAGTTTACAGCATGAGGAATATAAAAGAAAATCCCCCAACAAATAAAAGAGGAGCTTAAAAGTAGTGACATAAAAGAGAGTACTTAAAAAGAAAGAGAGAGGTTAGATCTGTTATGAAAATTCGGCAGCCTAACGGCGCCACTCAAAACTTCCAAAATGGATTGATTGATAGAATAGGGTCTCTCATCATAAGAACATAAAAATTACAGTATGATTAATATAAAATAACATCCCAATCACAAGAAAGATGAGCTTAAAAGGAATGACATAAAATAGTGTACTTAAAAAGAAAGAGAGGAGTAGGATCCCTTACCTCAGGTTCGACTTGACTCGATCGTTCTTTAACATCCTGAATAATAAACTTGATATAATTTCCACTTTATTAAGAACCTCTTTAAAGTTCATTATTCTTTTTATATCACTTATTTCCATGTTATAAACATTATGTAATCATTTAAATTAATAATGCTTGTTTTGTCGATATTTGGTTCTTAAGTCGAAATTGGACTTCTTACAATTACATGTTGTTCGTGTGGTCAAAGGTTCATTATATCCAGAATGATATTCATGATTTGGATATCATATATATAATATATATCCATAATATACATGTATTTATAATATTACATAATCATTTAGAGGTATGAAATGAAATGCACCGTTAATGGAGACGGTAAGCCGTACGTACACATTAACACTACTTTCATTTCTATGTCATATTAATAGAATTAAAACCAAAGGAAAGGTATGTATATCTTAATTCCAGAATTATATTCATCATTTATATGTAACGTACTTCATATATAATAACTTTAAATCCATCCTTTATACATCCCACATATGGCATTAACAAATCAAATCACATTGAGGGGGCGGTAGTCCGCACTTCCTAAAATGAAGTTATCGTGTTTACCCACAATGGAAACCATAAATTAATGCCAAAAAAAAAAGCTTATGTAAAACATAAACACATTATATATCATATATAAGTATAGTGACATCTTAATGGACACCTTTTAAGGTGTTATAGGAGTGTTGAACAATCATCGTTTCATGAGGCAGAAATTTACCATCAATAGAAACAGTATGTTCTTTAACCATTTGATGTAGGTGTGTGTAAGTCTAGCTCTAATTCTTATTATAACAACATCCTAGTATATTGGAGATACTTTATTTGTTACAAAATAAATGAATAAAAATAGTTTAGGGGGTTGTAGAAGCAAAATAAAACAAAAGAACACAATTGAAGACATTACCTTAAAATCGGGTAACTCTTTTTGATTTGAGCTCAAATGCTTCCTTGGGAAGACTTCTGCACAAAGTGAGGCTTCTAGGAGTAAGAGAGGGATGTGGAGAGGCAAAATTAGCAGGGGTTGGCTGAGTCAATGGCTTTGGATGTGTGGGTAAGGAGGTAGAGGTGGGGGCCTTTTATAAGAGGAGAGGAGGGGCACTCTTGTAAAGTTACAAAATGTTACATTATTTGCAAATGTGTTTCGGATTTTAAAGGTCCCAAATTAAATTATTTCGATGATATGGTGGTAAGGGTTCGAAATATACCCATAAAATATGTTTTTGACATGTGTAGGTCATATATTTTACATTATATTTTCATTTTATTTAAATTCATTATTAATGAGGTAATCGCTGCATCATCATGATTTCATAAATAATTTAATATATTTAATGTCTTAAAATTATAAAAAAATACCATGATGTAGGAAATAGTTTTATATTTTTAATGAATATTTATAGTAAAAAATATGACTTGTATAACCTCATTTAAAAATTGTTTTAGTGAAACATCTCATGCTTGTGAAATTTTTATTTTAAATTTAAATAAAAAGTTATTTATGTCATTTTCCCACCAAAGTGGCTCCATGGGGTCCCCAAGTTGACACATGTATTTTCTTGGTCGGACATGACACATCCAATGAGGTTAGGACATGTTTCTAGGTCATTTCACATTATTAAAACAATATTTTTAACTTAAATTACACTAATAACCTCTAATCGCGATTAAGAACCTAAAAGTTACTATTCAACAAAAAATTATTTTAATCCCATTGAACCACATTTTACTTCCTAATGAAAACCATGTATGTTGGATTTTTTAAATTCAAAACACAAAGGTGGCAAAGTTTCATTTAAAGAAAAATCAGTTTCTTTAACTACCACTTAGTGGTTTCACTATTCATCAAAAATTGATGTTCTTTTGAAAAATACCAAAACTTCACCCTAAGATATATTTGATATTCCGAATTCAAAAATGAAGTCTACTCTAAAAAATTTAAAAAATATAAGTTGCATTAATTAATTTAAAAATTAATTCCCGCTGTCAAAACAAATAGCGTGTTTTTATGAAACAATATCTATTAAAAGATTGACACTAGTTTAAGTACAATTTCAAAGTGAAATTAATTCCAATGACCACAATTAGATTAAATGGTAAAACTATATTCTAATTGTACTTTAAAACCAATTAAAAATATAATCTAAACACATAAATAAATTAGACTAAAAAGTGGGTTTGAATTAAAATACAACATTTTTCACTATTCATTAAAAAATGAACTTTATCGGAAAAATACCAAAAATTTACCCAAAGTAAATTTTGATGTCTCGATTCTAAAGAAGAATTTTATTTTGTCAAATATAACACACAAAAATATCAAAAAGTGGATTTAAAAGAGGTTCACCATCAAAAGGCGATTAATCGACCATTTAAAGAATATTAGAATGTTTACGCTTAAAATTAGATTCATTCACAATTTTAATCCTCTAACATTTATTGTAAAAAGTAAAAATATTTTACAAACATATATAATAATTTTGTAGTTACTTCTATTCATTCCCGCCATCACAATATCTAGTAGTTAACTACCTTTTAAAATAATATTATTTTATTATTAGAGTGCAACATAAGATTCCCAAGAAACTCGTTGTTGCGTGTTGGGTATGCCATCGAGCATAGCGTCCCCTTTAAAGTTATATTAATTTTTTATTCACAAATATGGATAAATGTGAAAATTTCGTACTCTTTATTTACCTGGGGTGTTACATCCTTCCCCCCTTTTGGGAATTGTGTCCTCGCAATTTTAAAATTGGTCTTGGAAACTTCATTGAAAATCCCACAATGGAACAAGAGTCAGTAAAAAAATCGCATTAAAATAAAGAAAGATAAGTACAAAGGTCACCCGAGTTAACCCATAAAAGGATTCCAAGTATGAAAATATGGACATGGAGGAAAAAACAAAGGGTCATGTTCTGAGGGAGAGTGATAGAAAACATGTTTAGGAGAAAGTTAACCACAAGAAAATCACAAACTTTTGATGGGTTAAACGGTATTCGATTCCCTAGTAGGAAAAGTTAATAGAGAACATTTTTTTTATTGAGGAATTTATTAATAAGGAAACATAATTACTTATCATGTTGACTTTCAACTTTTATTAGATTTCTTACACAAACTCATATTTTCTCTAAAAGACGAGTATTTAGGATGACTTGCAAATATTAAGAGAGATATAATCAACTTCTATAGAATCACCTAATCCAAAAAAGAGAACTATATATTTCCCATGTCTTTAGACTTTAACCAAAACCAAATCCAATAAGGTTAGTACAAGATCAGATAATCCACAAATGGATAATCCTTTATAAAAAATAAAATCTATTCTTAATCTCCAAAATTTTTCCAACAAAATCGAAAGTTCAACGAAGACCATTCAATAAACAATTGTCCATAAAATTATTCAAAGTAAACCAAACAAATATTGAAACCCAAATATTTGACGGATTTAGTCACATAGGCTTCCAAGGTACAAATTACCTTTTATCTCCAAATAACATCAGTTTCTCTTATTTTCTCATATTGAAAAGTAATTAACCTAATCACAAATCCGCGATGATAGGTTAATCATTTACATAGATAACCCAAAATAAATTTACTCTTGATTCCTAAAATCATCTAACTAAAAATAATTAGTCAAACTAACCCGAGACTTCATATAGTCCAGCGGTATGCGATAAATACCAGTTGCACTTTGGTTGTGGGTTCGATTCCCGCAGCTATGTCCGACGCGACAGGTTGTCACATGGTCTACGTGTTGTCCTTCTTATAAAACTCCAAAAATAACCCTAACATGTTTTAATCTCAATAGTTTCCTTATACCTCTCATTTTCATCCAAATTCGTTACGATCTCAACATCTTAATTCTTGAAGTCTTATTTCACCACCATAAGATAAAATAAAACGATTCCCAAAATGAATAACATCATACCTTGATCATGGCGTCCACTCTGTTTCATCGTCATCTTTCTCACGTAGGTAGAAGTCCCATGAATTACAACAATGATTTAGAGATATTTCAAAATCATTTGCTTCCTCCATCCAAATACACCTTGTACAACAAGGGTCATATAGGTGTTCACAGAAAAACATTTTTGGAAAATAATCATGTATGACATATAATTCCAAAACATCTGAAAAAACATGAATTCTATAAAATAGTCGGATTGAATTTGATTTGAAATTTTCTATTATTGGCCCTTTTAAAATACCATAAGTATGTGCTGAGAGACTATATTTTAAAAGAAAATATAAATAGGTTGTGCAAGTGTCTCCTTCCTCAGCACCATTTTTAAAATCGTAATATGCTTAAAATTCTTGTGATAAGGTAAAATATTTGGAAATACCTTGATAATATTTACCTTTCTTGAAAATATGATAATATTGTGAAAATAGTATTGTTCTAAAAACAACTAATGATCCACGATGATAACGAGGTATAGTGGAGGTGTTTGATATCTCAAACAACTGCTTGCAAGTGAGTTGTATGCTAGAAAAAGTTTCACAATCATCCGAACATGACTTTTCAATAATTATTACAAGAATGACATCAAGAAGAGATAGGAATGTCGTTTGAGATCCTTCTCCTTCCATTCGTAACCGACTTTACTTGACCTGAAAAAAAGTTATAAAACAAGGATTTAACTGAAATAATAGATATAGGGACTAATCATGTGTCTAACAAAAACTCATAATCCCTAAAGTCGCCTAAACCGACCTCTGATACCATCTATAATGCCCCAGCCTTAAACCTTACTTAATCTTGAGTTATTACAACATTACACATTGAGGATATTTTCAGGTTTAGTGTTTTAGAGAATTAGATCATAAAACTTGCATTACATTCCACATTTAAACAAATTGGTTACATAAAAGATAGTATTCATTTTTCCCATCAACAGAAACATATTTAAAATAAAGCATGGATTATTTCTTTACACTTCCTTGACACTATAATCATATCATGTAACCTTCCCTTGACATGTGAAAAACATTTCAAAAACTTGGGATGAGCATAAAAATCTCAGTAAGGGATATAAAAATATTGAAAGGAAACATGAGTACATGTATACACAAGAATGAAATCATACTTTACCCATAAACATAAGCACATTTACATACCTCATAAAATCATGAATAAATCATAGAAATCATAAGACATAAAGGTAACTTGAGGCATTCATAACATTCTTATGTAGAGAGTAACCCTCTTGGTTACGTTTGGAATACCCATCACAGTATATTCCATAAATCTTTTCGGAGAAACCTTAAAGTTTAACCCCTTCGCGTTACTCAATGCATTGGAGAGCTATATCGGGCTCACCCACCCTTAGTTTACCATGGAACCACACGTCTTCATAATAATGCCCAAGAACCATAACATAATCGTATCACATAAAACACGCATAAAGGAAACATAACATTTAAACTTTTCAATCAGAAGATATCAATACAACACATTGATATAAAAACATTATGAAAACAATTTACAATAGAAAAATAAAAGAAAAGTAAAACATGGTATTTATTTTTCATTTAAAAAAAGGTATGGCTTGTAGAGGAAGCCGAAACTCAAATAATAGTCACGGTGACAGAGAAGTCATTGTCACTGCATATGCACGACAAAAACATTCCATTTTGTCGTTTAGTAAAACACTTCCTATAAAAAATATTCCTTTTGGATAAATGTAAAAGTCAATGGGGTTTATACACCTAATAAAAGAAGGTTGTGTATAAAAAAAATACACCTCAATGAAAGGAGATTGAGACGAAGTCCCATACAAAGAAGGTATCCTTGGATTAAGGATAAATCAATTACATAATTATGTGTGACAAACTAATACACCAAATATAAGTGGATATTATGTGTAAAAAAATCAGAGGCTATTCACACATATTCATAGAACGACATATTCAAGGAGTAGAAGCTGATCCCAAAGAATCAAAATTGGGTTAAGAAGTTCCCTTGCAAAAATTTGACAGCCTAACAGCGTCACTACAAAATTCAGAAAATGAGTTGATGAGAGATAAAAAGGGTATATCATCACTTGGACATAAAATTTAAATCACTAAGGATATATAAGAACATATCCCAACATAATGTTATTTGAATTAAAAGACATAACAAAAGAAGTCTTTTAAAAAAAGGAGGGTGAATGGTTCCCTTACCGACATGGGTATCTTTCGGAACATACACCCCGTGAAAGAAGGACAATACAACATTGATGTAAATAGTCATAAATGAAATCATATTGCACAATGAGTAAAATAATGGGCAGTATATACACCACTCAAAGGAAATTGTGGCCAATTTAGCATAAATCTCACGAGAATAAAATTGAGATGAAAGATCCCTTATCAAAACTCGGAGCCTAACATCGCCACTTAAAACATACAAAAATGGATTGATTAGATCAAATAGGGCCTCCCATCATATTTACATAAAGTTTACATCAATAGGAATATAAAATAACATCCCCCAACATAACAAATAGGAGCTTAAAAGAAGTTACATAAAGGAGAGTACTTAAAAATAAAGAGAGTGGTTAGATCTCTTACGAAAATTCGGCAGCCTAACGACGCCACTCAAAACATCCAAAATGGATTGAGGAGAGGGAATAGGGTCTCTCATCATATGAACATAAAAATTAAAGTATGATTAATATAAAATAACATCCCAATCACAAGAAATATGAGCTTAAAAGGAATGACATAAAAGAGTGTACTTAAAAAGATAGAGAGGAGTAGGATCCCTTACCTCGGGTCCGACTTGACTCGATCGTTCTTTAACGTCCTGAATAATAAACACGAGTTAATTTATACTTTATTAAGAACCTTTTTCATGTTAATTATTCCTTTTATATCACTTATTTCCATGTTATAAACATTATGTAATCATTTATGTTAATAATGTTTGTTTTGTCGATATTTGGTTCTTAAGTCGAAAGTGGACTTCTTACAATTACATGTTATTCGTATCATCAAAGGTTCATTATATCCATAATGATATTCATGATTTGGATATCATATATATCATATATATCCAGAATATACATGTATTTATAATATAACATAATCATTTATAGGTAATAAATGAAATGCACCGTTCATGGAGACGGTAAGCCGTACGTACGCATGGACGCTACTTTCATTTCTATGTCATATTAATGGAATTAAAACCAAATGAGAGGTATGTATATTTTAATTCCAGAATTATATTCATCATTTATATGTAACATAAATCATATATAATAACTTTAAATCCATCCTTTATACATCCCACATATGGCATTAACGAATCAAATCACTTTGAGGGGGCGGTAGTCCGCACTTCCTAAAATGAAATTCTCGTGTTTACCCACAATGGAACCCATAAATGTATGCCAAAAAATAAAAATACAAAAGCTTAATTAAAACATAAACATATTATATATCATATATAAGTATAGTGACATCTTAATGGCCACCTTTTAAGGTGTTATATGAGTGTTGAACAATCATCGTTTCGTGAGGCAGAAATTCGCCATCCATAGAAACAGTATGTTCTTTAACCATTTGATGTAGGTTTGTGTAAGTGTAGCTCGAATGATTCTTTTAAAAACATACTAGTATATTAAATATATTAAACTATTTATGAAATCATTTCTTGAGGCTTCTAGGAGTACGAGAGGGATTTGGAGAGGAAAAATGACTAGGGGTTGGCCGAGCCAAAGGCTTTGGAAGTGTGGGTAAGGAGGTAGAGGTGGGGGCCTTTTATAAGAGGAGAGGAGGGGCACTCTTGTAAAGTTACAAAATTTTACTTTATTTTCAAATGAGTATCGAATTTTAAAGGGCCCACATTGATGTATGTTGCGTATAAGTGGGTAAGGGTTCGAAATATACCCATACAATAGGTTTTGGACATGTGTATGTCATAGATTTTACATTATGTTTTCATTTTATTTAAATACTTTGTTAATGAGGTAATTGCTGCATCATCATGATGTCATAAATAGTTTAATATATTTAATGTCTAAAAATTATAAGAAAATTATAATAATGTAGGAAATCTCTTTATCTTTCTAATTAATATTTATAGTCAAAAATATGACTTGTTAACCCCATTTAAAAATTGTTTCAGTGAAACATCTCATGCTTGTGACATTTTTTTTAATTTTAAATAAAAAGTTATTTATATCATTTTCCAACCAAAGTGGCTCCATGGGGTCCCCAAGTTTACCCATGGATTGTCTTGGTCGGCCATGACACATACAATGAGGGTAGGACATGTTTCTAGGTCATTTCACATTATTAAAACAATATTTTTACCTTAAATTACACTAATTATCTCTAATCGCGATTAAGAACATAAAAGTTACTATTCACCAAACAATTATTTTAATCCCGTTGAAGCACATTTTACTTCCTAATGAAAACCATTTATGTCAGATTTTTAAAATTCAAAACACAGAGGTGGAAAAGTTTCATTTAAACGAAAAATCAGTTTCTTTAACTACCACTTAGTGGTTTCACTATTCATCAAAAATGGAAGTTCTTCAGAAAAATACCAAAACTTCACCCTAAGCTATATTTGATATTCCAAATTCAAAAATGAAGTATACTTTACAAAATTAAAAAAATATAAGTTTCATTAATTAATTTAATAATTAATTCCCACTGTAAAGAAATAGCGTGTTTTTATGAAACAATATCTATTAAAATATTGACACTAGTTTAAGTCCAATTTCAAAGTGAAATTAATTCCAATGACCAAAATTGGATTAAATGGTAAAAATATATTCTAATTTAACTTTAAATCCAATTCGAAATATAATCTAATCATATAAATAAATTAGACTAAAAAGTGGTTTTGAATTAAAATACAACATTTTTCACTATTCATTAAAAATGGACTTTATTGGAAAAATACCAAAAATTTACACAAAGTAAATTTTGATGTCCTGATTCTAAAGAAGAATTTTATTTTGTCAAATATTACACATAAAATTATCAAAAAGTGGATTTAAAAGAGGTTCTCCATCAAAAGGTGGTTAATCGAACTTTTAAAGAATATTAGAATGTTTACGCTTAAAATTGGATTCATTCACATTTTTAATCCTCTAAAATTTATTGTAAAAAGTAAAAATATTTTACAAACATATATAATTATTTTTTTGTTAGTTCAATTCATTACCGCTATCACAATAGCTAGGCGTTAACTACCTTTTAAAATAATATTATTTTATTATTAGAGTGCAACGTAAGATTTCCAAGAAAAAAGTTGTTGCGTGTTGGGTATTCCATCGTGCATAGCGTCCCCTTTAAAGTTATATTAATATTTTATTCACAAATATGGATAAATGTGAAAATTTCATAGTCTTTATTTACCTGGGGTGTTACAATTCTCCCTACGGATGTTGGTCTCTGACCACACTGTGCCCCAAGAACTACATTTGTCTGGATTCCCATTCTAATGGGATACATAGGAACCCCCATACATCCAGTCTCTAGGTCCATCCTGAGGAATCGTAATTCCCATTCCCCACTCTTTTTCCAGTCCCTTGACCTAAGCTCTTTTGGGGAACCATGAAATTGCAACTTTACACTGAACAAGTTCAGGATTCCCCACGATAATGTTGTGAGGTGAAAATTTACTCATCATAGAAATACTGTTTCAAATTCTGTTTGATCCTTGATCAGACCGATGTACCCACCTAATACATTTCCACAACGATGGATAATTTCCAGAGTGTTGGACTCCAGTCGGACAACCCCATCAATCCACTCTCCACTCTTTGAGTGACCTTTATTTGGATCCTTTCACTCATTCATGTCTTGAGGAACCCCCTAACAGTATGGATGCACAACCTATGGCTCACTTACTATCCTGAGCATACATTCCTGAAGAATAACGAATAACATTCTGAGTTAGGCCCCATGTTTAGAACATGGTCAGCGGCCGTCCCTTATTTGTTATCCCCATTTCCGGCTATCACAATAAGGATACTATGTTTCAAACATGGTAAATAGTCATTCTTAATTTTCATTCCATCAGTACAATGTTCCAAATCTTGGGTATTGTGATACACACCTTCCATTCCCCCTGTTCAGGATTATTCCAGTGCCCCTGGCGTCACCCCATTCGTGCACAAGACCACACTGGTAAAACTGTAATTTGACTGTTCTGAGAGCTTCATTCTCTAGTTAGGTCTTCCCTTCTCTTCCTGGGAATCCTGATTGGTTTTTCAGACCCTAGATACCTGAATATTGGTCAGAACTCTTATGTTCACACAGAAGAACATATTGATCATCCCTTTTTCTCACATTGGGCTCAACCCGCATGAGCATAGGGATTGATCACTGGGCGTTTCACAAATATAGAAGATGCATGTAAAAACAGTACTAATAACAAGAATCATGCATGATATGACATCCAAATAATCAAATCATGAAAGTGAATTATTGGTTTGGTGATCTTTATAGCACCTGGGGGTCTACCCCTCCCATGGACCGTTTAATCCTATCAAAAGAAAGTTGCAGCTCTGCCACCCTCTGGCTTGTGGCATCTAGGATTTACTGCCACCTATTCAATTCTCACTCCTCCTCCTTAGCGATGGGGCACAACTAATCCGATACAATATGGGCATGCTCTACGTCTGTCCATATGATGGTCATTTCCAATGAGGCTCACATCAGACCCTCTTTAGCCTCTTCTAGCGGGCCTTCAATTGTAGTATTAGCCCGATTGCATGTTAAGGCTGGATGAGTGCTCATCCGCCCAGACCTGTAGCTGCTGCACTTTGTTATTATCCTCTAATAGTTTCTAGAATTTCACTACATTCCTCTACTACAAGCGCACACCAAGGCCATGGTCATACTCCTGAATCTTCTCTGCCATAAGATCTCATACAAGCATGTGAGGACGTTGTTCATCCACTCCCCCAGCACATAGTTCCCGTAGTCACAAACGATGTCTGTACATCTCATCCAGTCATCGTGCTTTGGGAGTTTCGTCAATTAAGTGCTTGATCAGCTTCCATGATTGGTGATAGACTATTTCATTGTCCTCTTCATTATAGGTCGTCTCGTTCCAGTCAGTGCGGTTGGCATGCTCATATGTGGGGATGGCCATCAGGAACTCATCAGCAGGGTCCACATTTGGTGTTTGATCAGGCATGGCAGGACCTATGAAATTTGATCAATCCTCATCCTCAGATCCCACCTTAATAATCTGAGGTAAAGCTCTGCTGGCTGTCCCACCAGCGATCGGGGTCGCCAAAGTTTTGGTTTGTCTGGATATCCCCCTCCACGATCACCGACATTCCTCTGGGAAGGACGCCACCAGAAGCCCTGACCATCTAAGCCAAGGCGCCCCACACCATTTGAAGAACCATGAGCACCAAAGAGGGCTTGGATTTCAGTTGACATGGTTAGTGGGTGACAATCATGAATTTGGTAGAAGAGACTTACAGAGATTGAATTCTATGTCTCGTTCCTGGATTTACGTCGTTGGGACCCCGAGGCGTGGCCCCCCATATATTGTTGGAAGGTATAAAAGATCCATAGAGGTCACCTTAGGTGTCCTAGACCAACTGGGCTTAGAAATTGATGAAACCACATGTGTGGATCCCAAAGGCCAATCACTTGCATCCACTGAGGGATGATAACTGATTCTGTGTATAAGACTCTCCTGCACAGTTCATGTTTTACCAAGGAGTCCAGAATGACCAGGGAGCAGAACCTGAGAAAGGGGCTTGTTATTTTACTTCATGGACCTCTGAAAATTCTTCGAGGTTCGAGTACCAATCACCAACATTACCCTCCTCCAACGGGCTCTCTCTACCGGCCTCATCCCCCCCCCAGGAGGAATCGTCTGATTCTTCCAAGAGAGGGAAGCACTCTCCCAGTTCAGCGACATACAATTGTTGAGGGACCATTTGATCTAGAATCACCTTCACACAGTCTGTCATTAGATGTTGGGAACCCCAATAATGTACAAATTCTTCTATATCTACCATGTATTGCTCCACCTCTACCCTGGACACCATAAAGCCAGCCCTGATTGGTCCTATCCCCGAAAAATCATTCCAATGACAGTTCAATTGTTGCCACATCTCGGGCGGGCTGGGGAATTTCCAGCTGACTTCCCGATGTACTAAGCCTCAAGGAAGATAGTATTCTCTGGCATGTCTATGTGGTGCAACCGCTTCCCCGGTGCCAGGGTGGGTATCCTATGGAACCCTCTCGGTGGTCTCCCCTTTGGATGACTGAGTTCTTCTGGAACCACTGGGTCCACTACCATTGTTGGATCTATCGCCACTTCATCACCCTCAACTAATGTGGGTCTCAACGCCATGGCATCACCACCACTGCAAGATGCCCTTGCCATCTTCTGGCCCTATCCTCGGGGTTTGGGCAGCTTACTATCACCGACACAAACAGTTGGTTGCTTCATCATCTCCCCTGGGTAGGCCGCATCCCACCATTGGGCTTACTCTTTTACCTACACGATGGAATCAGTAGGAGAAGGTAGCTCATTCAACATTTTCCTGTATTCCCATGTGAACATGAGACACTTATTCCTCATCACACATGGGTGTTCCTCATGGTGCACTACTAAATAGACACTTAGGGTCAGTCACTGCATGAACTAAATTTTTCGGGAAAATCGGTAAGGGGTGTACGACTCATAGAGGGTCTCACGATCCATCCTTTCCAGCAAGACTCCACCTCAAAAGACCAGTAGATAATACTATTTATCTTCCGTTCCTTGGCCATCATCAGTAAAAGCACACGTTGGAAACATAAATGGGTGAAAGTTGAATTTCCCCACCTTCCACATCTGGTTCGGTACCAATGTTGTGGTAAGATTGTCCAAAAATATTTCTGAAGTGTTTAGAATAGAGGGGCAGAAGTTCGACGCCAGATGGGAAATGGGTTTTGGGTACTCATAAACCCCCCTAACATGCGCCTTTATCCACCCATACAGGAGGTCGAATGACCCGAATATTCTTTGTGGCCTCTTCCCCTCACTGATGTGCCTTAAAATCTTGTATATCTAGGTGAGCATCAGGATCCCGAGGTTGACTCACCATCCCATCACCAACATGGATTCCATGATAAATGTGATGGGTCACACTCCCATGTTTGTATCCCTCACTGGAATAATTCAACCACAAATGAGAGCCACGATGAAGGCCGCCAGCCTGAATACTGGCTGCTACTCAGTGATGACGCTGAATCCCCAGGTTTTCTATTTACTGTCCTCCATGAGCTGCCAGTACAAGTGTTCCTTGCCTCGTTGATCCCCCATTGGGAATTTTCGATGCCTCACCAAAAACTACCTGTCTTCTCGGAAGTTCCGAAACTACTTGAACCACCACCTAAAATGGACATCCCTCATGACTTCTTTGTCCTCTCCCAGTACCAGCTCCATCAATGACATCTCCATCCATCGCATTTTCTCTGGATCCTCCCACACACTTATGATGTGTAGGAATTCATCATACATCACCCCCAATATTGGGACCCTGAAGATCTTTTTCACGTCCAACAAGCAGATACCAACATCCCCGTGGTGTGTGTGGAAGGTGTTGGTCCTTGATGAACACATACTCAGTAGCTCCGACATCAGCTGCTTTGGCTGATAGATGTGAAACTGGGAGGCCAAAGCTACCTCATATAGGCCCACTCTCCTCAACTCGGCCCAAAACACTTCACATGAGGCACCTAACTAGTAGGCCCAAGCCCAATCATCTCTGAAGTTGATGCCCTGGTGTAGGTCCCACTCCTCAAACCATCCCATCCTCAGGTTCCTCAAGGATGCCTTCAATATTATCTAGTACAGAGGGGGGGGGGGTATGTCTCCGGCTGCAATGCCTCCCCATCCATATTGTTCAGGTGGTTATACACGTAACCAACATCGATGGGCGTGGAGTCTTCTTGGGCATGACCGTCAGCCACCCTGAACCATTGGAACTGACATGGAATACTCTTGAACCTGTAAGCTAGCTTATCCCAACATGATTTAGGAATGAAGACATCATCCCTTAGCCTGAATCCGTGCAAATGCATCCTCTTACAGAGTGGATAGTTCCTCTGGATCTCCGATATCATCTCCACCAACGAACTGTGGTCGGAATGGATCGGTATTAACTCCCATAGGACTAAGCTATTCACCATCTCCTCCCTTCGGGCATCGTCTACGAGGATGCCCTAGCATCCTTTTGACAAGACATTCAGTTTTATGTTTGATCATTTCTTGTGTCCGTTTCACGAATCCCTATCATGGAGTAATGTCGTGGAACTCATTCAGAAAGATTTTCGTAGAGCCCTACCCCGAACATCCAAAATATTGATGCTAGGGGCCGTTGCGGAGTCGGAGACTCGCGGTGCGCCACGAAGCAGAAGCTCTGATTCGAGGAGAGCAAGGGCGGTGTACGTGGCGCTTCTCGAATCTAGAGTGCTACGAGCCGAAGAAATGATGGAAATAAAGTATAAAGGATGGATCATCTACACTATTTATAGAGGATGACTATATGAGCTTCGTGATGTGCCCAGCCGGCACATCCCCTATCCACTTCTTGAGACCTCTTCACAGAACAGCTTCGTGGATGATGATAGATTTTGGCGATTGACCCTCAGAATTTAACCGTTGATTTCAACTCGAGACCAAGTCTAGGGGGGGGGGGGCATTTTTTGATTCCAAAAAATTGGGATGATGAAGAAAAATAGGGACACCTCCTAGTCATCCTTGTGGAGCCCTTTCACGGATCTCCATGGCCCCATGCCTGGTGTAGAGCAAGGAGGTTGTAATGATCCGTGAGCCGTTTTGACGTTCGCGACCTCCCACTGAGCAAGGAGGAAGTAACCCTTCGCGAGCCATTTCGAAATTCACGACATTCTATTGATCAAGGAGGTAGAAACCCTTCGTGACCACATTTGATGTTCAGGACCCGCAGCGCAACAAGGAGGCAGTAACGCTCCGCGAGCGCATTTTACGTTCGTGATCCGCTGCGGAGCTAACTCTCTCTTCACGCCGAGCAAGATTTGTGTCACGATTCCTATTGATTATAAATACAGGGCTCCCCTAAATCCCATATTATAGAGCATCTGACCATTATCCTTCTGAGCCCTCAAATTGTGTAACTCCTCTTTCTCTGTGAACCATGAGTTCTTCCAGGTACGTCTTATTTGTGAAGTGACTCCCCCTTGGCCTTAATTGATCCCCTCTTCAAGAGGGATTCCTTTTGCAAAGCCCATGGGCATTCACGAAGGAAGGAGATCCCCATGGGGACTTAGGTTTTTGAGATGTGTTTATGCTTCATGAAACACCCACCACACCCACATGACATGTATTCTAAGGTAGGGTCAATGTGCTTCGTGAAGAACATTGCTTCACGACACCCTGATTCATGAGGAACCCCTACTTTGTGAGGAATTGCTTCGCTAATACCATTCCACTTCACGAAGCTCCACCCATATGAACCTATTCTCTATGCTAATCCTATGCAACTTCACTTCACGAAGCACATACCTTCACGAAGCCCCTCCACTTCATGGAGAAACAGAGCTTCACTAGGCTCTACTTATGGCCCTTTTTCTCTACAACTCCTTTACCCATGCAGAACTTCAGGTTTTCACGAAGCAACTTCAACGAACCTTTGAGGATACCACCTATTACATTGCTTCACATCATTCATCTTTTCATAGGTACGCTAACGGTTATTTATCCTTCCCCTAGCCACGGTAATGTGGACCCCCATTGGGATCACCTCACGACACCCCCTAACCAAGGTGTTTCCGGTCTCGTCGCTTCACCAAGGTATAAAGTGTGCTAATTATGTATGTCTTAGGATGCGAAGCGAACCCACCTCATCAGAGCTGCATGATGTTAAACTTCCAAGCACCATCATCCTCAACACATGTCGTTAATCTTTGACCATTCCCCGTGCATCAGATGTGGGGAAAGGGAAACCACCCTGGTGTAAGTCACCAGCTTTCCTCTCAGGAGGTATAATCCCTACTCCTCTCTTCATAGGTGTTAAGTCCCCCTCCCACTAGGATTTGTTAATATTCGGGCCTCCATCTTGGAGTAAGTCCCAATCTCCTTCACCCCAGGCTGCTAACCACGCGTAAGCCCCTGATTCCTCTTTGGGCCGCTTACTACATGTAAGCCCCAATCCACTTACCAAGGACACACCTGTTGTGATGGGATCATCAGGTCTTTGATATCTCTTATTTCTCACACCGATCATGACTCATGTGGCCGTAGAGCACGCACTATCCATGACATCCACCCTAGGCAGCTTAGAGTGTAAGCCCACACCCATCAAACCTGAACTATGAGGTCTTTGATCCTTTCCAAGGCAAGGTATATAGGAAGCATCCCTACGTTTCAATCCCACCATCCATTGGTTGTCCCAACTACCTTCACGTCGGTTCACCAAACGACCCATGAACTATGAGTTCTTTGATCTTTTCCAAGGCAAGGTACGATGGAAGACTCCCATAGGTTCAAGCCCACCACCCGGTCATTCTAACCCCCTTCACGTCGGTTCACTAATCCCATCCTGAAGTACATGGTATTTGATCCTTGCCAAGGCAAGTTACGTAAGAAGCCACCACAAGGTTCAAGCCCACCACCCAGTCATTCCAACCCCCTTCACGTCGGTTCATCAAACCCATACTGAACTACATGGTCTTTGATCCTTTCCAAGGTAGGGTACGTAGGAAGCCTTTATGAGGATCCAGCCCAACACTCGGTCATTCCAACCCCCTTGACATTAGTTCACCTTCATACTGCATGAAATTAAACTTTCTTCAGGAATGAAGACATCATCCCTCATCCTGAAGCAGTACAAAGGCAACATCTTGCACAATGGATAGTTCCTTTGGCTCTCCGATAGAAACTCCACCAATGATCTGTGGTCTGAATGGATCCATATTAACTCCCCTAGGCCCAAGATGTTCTCCATATCCACCCTTTGGGTAGCGTTTGCGAGGACCCCATGGCAGCCTCCTGATGAGCCATTTAGTTTTTAGTTTGAGTGTTTCTTTTTTCCTGTTCGTGAAGCCCTTTCGTGGAGCAATGTCGTGGAGCTTGTTCGCAACGAATTTTGCAGAGCCCAACCCTGAACTTCCAAAATAAAGTCACTAGGCGTTATTGCATATTCAGAGACATGTTGTGTGTCATGAAGCAGAAGATCTGATTTTCAGAGAGAAAAAGCAGAGTACGTAGAGCTTCGTGAATCTAGAGCGCTACGAGCCAAAGAAGCGAAGGAAAGAAAGTAAAAATGAGGTGTCAAATCCCATATTTATAGGTGATTAAATTCATAGATTCACGGTGCATCCATGCCACGCTGAACTTCGCAGTGCGCCCAGATAGCACATAACCTATCTGAATCTCGAGACCTCTTCATGGAATAGCTTCACGGAGGGTTAGAGATTTTGGTAATTGACCCTCAGACTTTTACCCTTGATTTCTCCTCAGCTCCAAGTCTGGGGGGGGGGGATTTGTTGATGCCAAAACATTGGGAAGAAAATAAAAAAGAGGGAAACCCCCAAGTCTTCCTCATAGAGCACTTTCATGGAGCTCCATGGCCCCGCTCACGACGCAGAGCAAGGAGGCATTAACGCTATGTGAGCTGTTTTGGCGTTCGCGACCTGCCGCAGAGAAAGAAGGAAGTAACCCTCCATGAGCTGTTTTGACATTCGCGACCCACCACAGAGCAAGGAGGTAGTAACCCTCAAGGAATGAATTTTACGTTCGTGAACTACTGCGCAACAATGAGGTGGTAACACTCTGCGACCACATTTGACATTCACGATCCACTGTAGCGCTAAATCTCTCTTCACGCCAAGTTATCTCTGCTTTGTCGTGACTCTTGACAATAAATATAGGGCTTCCCTCGAGCCCACACGACAGCGCATCTGACCATCCACCTTCTGAGCTCTCAAATCGTGAAGCACCGCTTTCTTTGTGAACCATGAGTTCTTCAAAGTTCTTCTACTTAGTGAAGTGCCTCCCCCTTGGCCTTAATTGAGCCCCTCTTCAGAGAGGGATGCCTTTACCAAAGCCCACACTCCTTCAAAAAGGAAAGAGATCCCCACAGGGACTCGGGTTTTCATGAAACATTTTATGATTCATGAAACACCCACCACACCCACATG
The DNA here is from genome assembly GCA_963277665.1 of Viscum album. NCBI lineage: Eukaryota > Viridiplantae > Streptophyta > Magnoliopsida > Santalales > Viscaceae > Viscum > Viscum album. The sequence continues at coordinate 765,643,130 of OY728120.1, forward strand.
ACATGTATAGTAAGTGAGGGTCACTGTGCTTCGCAAAGCGCATTTCTTCACAACACCCTTCTTCGCAAGGAACCCCTACATCATGAGGCATTACTTCACTAATAACTTTCCACTTCGTGAAGCTCTTCCCATATGAACCAATTCCCTATGCCTATCCTAGGAAACTTCACTTCATGAATCACATCCCTTCACAAAGCCACTCCACTTCATGGAGCACCAGAGCTTCACTAGGCTTCTATTTATGGCCCCTTTTCCTCTATAACTTCTTTTCCCGTGCATCCCTTCATGTTCGCATGAAGAAACTTCAATGTCCCTTGGATGATACTGTCTGTTTTGTTGATTTTCCTCATGCTTCTTCGCATAGGCATGATAATGACTATATCTTCTTTGCATAGCCATGCTCATGTGGACCCCCATTGGGATCACCTCACGACACCCCCTGACCACGGTGTTGTTGACCCCTTCACTTCACAAAGGTGTAGAGGGTGCCAGTTATGTATGGCTTAGGGGTGCAGAGAAAACCCACCTCGTCCGAGATATATGATGTTAAACTTCCAACAACCACCGTCTTGAACACATGACGTTAAACTGTGACCACACCCCGTGCATCAGATGCGGGGATAAGGAAACCACACTTGTGTAAGCCCCCAGCTTTCCTCGCCAGAGGTAGCATCGCTAGTCCTCTCTTCTTGGGTGCTAAGTCTATCTCCCACTAAGATTTGTCACTATTCATACATCCATCTTAAAGTAAGTCCTAATCTCCATCACCTCGGGCTACTAACCATGCGTAAGCCCTGATTCCTCTTTGGGCCACTAACTACGTGTAAGAGCCACTCCACATTCCACGGATGCACCTTTCGTGACATGATCATCAAGTCTTTGATGCCTATTATTTCTCACCCCGAGAATGACTCACATGGGATTAGATCAATCACTAACCATGAAATCGTCCTTGGGCAGCTTAGAGTGTACGCACCAAACCCATTAAACCTGAACTAAGAGGTCATTGATCCTTGCCAAGTCAAGGAACTTAGGAAGCCTCCATATGGTTCAATCCCACCATCCATTAGTCATCAAAAATACCTTCACGTCGGTTCACCAAACTCCACATGATCTACGAGGTGTTTGATCTTTTCCATGGCAAGGTACATAGGAAGAATCCCGGAGGTTCAAGCCCACCACCCGGTCGTTCTAACTCCCTTCACGTAGGGTCACCAAACTCATACTGAACTACGTGGTCTTTGATCATTGCCATTGGAAGTTACATAAGAAGCCTACACAAGGTTCAATCCCACCACCTAGTCATTCCGACCCCCTTCACGATGGTTCATCAAACCCATCGTAAACTACATGGTCTTTGTTCCTTACCATGGTAGGGTACGTAGGAAGCCTCCATGAGATTCTAGCCCAACACCCAGTCGTTCTTACCCCCATCACGTCGGTTCACCCCCATTCTTCATGAAGTTAAACTGTGAACATCAATTAGTGGTAAGAAGTTTTCTCCCCTAATCAATGGTAAGCCATTGTTTCCCCCATTTAGGGGAAAGCTGTTACACCCACATGAACTACAAGGTCTTTGATCCTTTCCAAGGCAAGGTATGTAGGACACCTCCCTGAGGTTCAATCCCAAGAACCATTTCACCCCATGTCCTCCTCTACGTTGGTTCACTAACCCCTATCCCATAGGAACTACGTGATTTTGATACTTGTCTCCATAATAAGATACGTAGGAATCCTCCCTGAGGTTCGACCCCGTCCAGCGGTAAGCCGTTGTGACGCCATTCTGTGATTAGCCATTGTAAACCCTATCCAGTGGTAAGTCGTTGTGACCCCATTAAGTAGTAAGCTGTCGCAAACCTATCTAGTAGTAAGATATTGATATCCCCATCCATCGGTAAGCCATTGAAATCCCTAATTAGTGGTAAGCCATCATTCGATGAACTGCCTAGACTTTGATTCCCTGGAACGAGGATACGTAGGAAGCCTCTTTGAGGCTCAAGCCTAAATTCATCATCATCCTCATGGAGGTTCCATCCCATTCACCATCCACTCCATTAAACACTCCATCATCCATCCTGATTCTTACCCTAGCCACTAGATCTCGATGGGATCATTCCACCTCATTCCCCATTCCCCTCAATAATAATCAGGAAGCTAACCACATGTTTTCCCCAACATCAATGTTCCCTCCAGAGGTTGCACCCATCTGATCCACTTTAATCATTGTTCTAATCAGTTTGATTTGTCTCCACCATACGTTAATCCTATGACATACCCTGTGTTAAACATGATAAGATGAGGAAAACTTCAGATACATTCCTATTGAATATGATTCCCCGCGTTCGACACTAGATGCATCGGGCTCCCATGCCCTCGAGAAGCCCTATAATAAGGGGAAGAAACCCAGACACGCCAGTTTCCTAGCATCCAAAAAAGCTAGTGATGTCCAAGGTGACTACTCCCCTGACCGAAGGATACTGCACTGACCGAACCCATTGGAATGTCCTGATAGATGCACTGTAATTAACTAGTGTCCAAGAAGATATGACACTAGTAATAGTTTCAAAAACAACATCATCAATCTATAAGGGAGACCTGGACTAGGTGATAAGTTCCGAGGGGGAATCCATGGAAGGAAGAACCGACATCCCATCATCCCATTTCGAACATGGAGTAAACATCCTTGAACAAGGAGCGGATATTTCCCAGATTTGGAAATCGGGAAATCGGGGTAACGAAACCACGCCTTTAACACTCAAGCAGACGGACGTGCGCGCTCGGACGAAAGCATAAGAATCAAATTAGTATAAAAATTTCATCTTAAATTTTAATTTATGTAAATTAGAGAGTTTTTGTAAATTGATGTGTAATTTTTTTCCATGATAATTATTATGACCACGATTCAATGTTATTGACAAATTCTTAAGGGTTGTACAATTTTAAAAAAAATGATGATAATTATTCTTGATATTAATGATATATAATTTTTTTTGGATGAGGGTAGATACATGGACTTCTATAACTTCGATAAATACAATAATACCAAAATAGACTATATGATGATGATTTGTTCAGTGTTGACAAAAAAAGTAAAATATAAAAAGGAAATAATTAATAAATAATGTAAAGATCAAAATATTTTTAATATAATAGGACACATAAGGATAAATTTGATGTTGAGGATGATTTCATGAATTTAAATAATTATACATAATAACTTTTCAATGGAATGAATTATGACAATGATAAATACAAGAGATGAATTATATTTTTCTGTATTAATTTGTGAAATATTGTAAATGTTTCATATTTTTTTCTTATGAATGATCAGGAATAAGAAGAGGAATATTAACATAAATTATGATTATAGTGAAATAAGGTGTCATGTTGTTAAAATGGGGTGATATACTTAAATTTAATATTAAAATGCTACAAATTAAAAATAATTAATTACTCTTAAAATAATACATTACATATTGTGAGAATGAAAATTAAATTTATGAAGTGGAATCAAATAATGAATGATATATATCCATTCTGTATATATTAAAATAGTATCATAAACAACCTAATTAATAAGAATAAAAAAGAGTAGAGGAGATATTTTGATATGTGGCAGAAATGTATTTTCAATTATGGATGAATCTCTTAGTGTAATTAAGAAAATATAACAATATTTATAGTGTAATGGAATAATTTATCAAATCGAAATAATGCAACATGATAAGTGAAATGATATTGATATTCTGATTTTGTAAACATTGTTTTCATTTATGAGGGGTGATATAGATGAACTTTTTAATTATAAGGAATTGATTCTTGATAATAATAAAGAAAAAATTTATATTTATAGTTAGTATGTGATGGATAATAGGGCTAATAAGTTTTTATTTAAAAATTCTAATTATCAATTCCAATGTGTAATTTTTATTAATTATATAATAGTGTTAGTGAGAGTTCTAAATGGGATGATAAAGTATCTAAATTTACCCATAAATTGGATGATTGTATTATAGTTCCTAGAACTAAATTTTTAAAACACTATCATCGATTTGAATTTTAATAATTAATTAATAAATTTAATTATTTTTAGTATATATCAAAATAATGATTATACACCAAAAATAATATTTTTAAATGGTGATAATAATTATAAAATAAATCAGTTATAGATAATTTATTAATAATAGGTTTTATTGCTAGAAAAATCTAAGTCAAACAGTAGAACTATTATGTATGATTCCTTTAAAATTAATTAATATATTTGAAATCACTAGGAAACCCTAAAATTGAATTCTGAGGAACCTAAAATAAAACTAATGAGATTCTAATTTTATTGATGATTTTTGTGTTTTAGAATATAAGGAAATAAACCATAAATGTGATATAAAATTTTTTATGGACATACATTGATGATATTTTATGAATATTGTGGGAGATTAGTTTAGGTTCATAAAAATATAAAATACACCATCTGAAAGAGAATCTAAAATTTCAAGGTACATATGATTTTGGGGAAATATATGTGAGTTTTAATCTAAAAATACACACAATTTTATACTATATTATTATGGTTATATAGTGAAAAATAAAAAATGATCACTCCAAATATTTTAATAAGATAAGATTAAATGAAGAAATGTAGGTGGTAAGGGGGATTGGAAAGTAGTGAAGTGGGTAAATAATTGTATACCCGGAAATTATTAATTCACATATATGACTATAAACAAGTATCCCTTGAAATATGTCAATACATATGTTTAATGATATGTTCCATTCATAAATAATAAATACCTAAATGTTGATGTAATATGATGCACCATAATTGGTGAAAAGAATATTGAATCTAGTAATGTTCTCATTTACAATAGTTTATCCAATAATATTTTATGTGTGTCTAAATATTTTGACAATGGTATTGAAGAGATCATTCAAATGAATGCATAAATCATTAGTATAATAAACATTGTAATAATAATAGTTAAAGGAAATTTAATAAGTGGAATATTATTTCATATTTCAGATGTTAAATTAATATCTCGAGAAGATTAATGGAGGAGGATGAAGTTTGTTATTGAAGACATATCTATTTATGTAAAATAATATGGAAGTGTTATTCATATATAAATATATATGAAGAATATATAATATCTAAACCATGGAAGACACAATACAGTTAATGTGTATCAAAATGTGGAGATAGATAAACAATGATATTTGATGATGGGGATAAAAATTTAGAACCCTCCCAATTGGATAAACTAGGATATATATGTTTTTCAGAGGATAAAATGAACCTTTTATGAAAAATATTTTATTACTTATATTTTTATTTCTTTAATATGATATATTCCTATTATATATAGATTAAATAACTGGATCTTGATATGTTAAATCCTTTTAAAGGGATTTTGAAAAACAAAATTGATATGTTTTCATAAATATTCACTCTTATCATATATCTAAATAAACAAATATAATTTTTAAGAATAAATTATGAGAAATATAAGGATGAATGAATATATAGTGACATGTAAACTAATTCTAAATAGAAATATTGAATTAATGAATTGATTATTTTTATATATGAGAATAACCATGTTATTACAGCATGGAACATTATATTATTTTAATGGAACAAAAACTCATTAGATATCATCATGATCAATCAATGAAAACTATGAAGAAATTAAATGAATACTTTATATAAGATATCAATATTAAAAATACCTAATTTAAAATTAATATATATATATTTTAGGTGTACCATGCTATTTTGATACGAAATGGATATTTTTATAGATGTTTGATAAGAGAGAATATGAGGTGATATATCAAGGATAAAAATCCTATAGAAGGAGTTTCTTGTGTTATATCTAGAATTTAATGGTAATTGTTGATTTATTCTATCTCATTATTTTAGAAATCAAAACATCTTTTAATTAACAATTTCATTTTGAGAAAGATATTAATGAATATTAAGGAGTATTAAATTAATCTCATTGGTTATATTTGAATGTAAGAGAATATTTTTTATTATCATGTTGTTTCTAAAATTTAAAGTGATGAGTAACAAATTGAAAAATAATTGTCTTTGTATATAAAGAATTGAAAAAAGTTGTTCCTAAAAAGAACACTAAGATAGAAACATGTGTGATTACAATTTAAATATTCTAAAAAATTAAAATCATATATTCATTGTGTCCAATATTTAACAAGGGAGAATTTAAGAAGAATTAAAACATGTGGTTTGTATAAAAACTATATCAGAAGAACTAAATTATTTTGAGATAAATGAAACTTTAGATATGGCTCACATCCCAAAAACAATTATATTTAAAAATTAAATCGATTTATCTACAAAGAAATATGTTATTAGGCTGAAATTTAAATAAAAAATACTATATGTAAGGGAGACTATCAAATTAATGGTATTGATTTTGAAGAGGATTTTTATGAATTAAAGGGGATTGAAACTACATTGATATTTCTTCAAACAAGATCTCAATTTTCTTATAATTGTTTGAAAATATATGTCATTCCATAACTCATAAGATCTTAGAAGGATGAATATGATTAAATAAAAGAAGTTATTTTGTTTACCTTTGATGAATATAGTTCATGATCTTGATTGTGGAAGAAATTGATTTGTTGTGTCAATGGAAGAACATAAAATATGGAATTCAATAACATTAAAAAACCTAAATATGATGAATATTATAAATAGTGTAGTGGATGATAATAAGTTAATAAGGCGATATCAAAAATATAACTTATTGGGATTGGGTATGTTGATGAAATTATTATTCATTGAAAAATTGATGAGATATGTGAAGGATTTTAACACTAATAAAAAAACAAAATGAATACAAAGAATGGTTGGATGGAAATCAATTAGGACTTGAGTATCTTAAACTGGTTTTTCTTTTTTCAATCATCATAAAAATGTTCTCATGATTTCATAAAGAACTATTGAATGTATAAATAATTATTGGAATCCACTAAAGTAGGAATTAAGACAATTTATTTCCTATATGTATAAGGAAATATTAATTATAATAAAATAATTTTGTGTAGTATCGTTATAATACTAATAAAAAAATTAGCCTTATAATTAGGAAATGTAGAATCATTATTCTATAGAGGAAGAATTATTTCCTAGAAATGTTGGAAGAAAAAACCATTAAATATAAGGAAAAAAGTTGTGTGTATCATGTTATCCAACCATAAAACAATATATGGATAAAGTCACAAAATGAATTTGCAAGGGTGATTATTTCATTCCCACTTATGATGTGTTTTGATGATTAAATTCCAATAAACATGAAGAATATTCCATTTAAAAAATTTATAATGATTAATATTAAAATAAAGGATCATATATTCAATGAGAATAAAAAATTTAGAGATAATGAATTTGAATATCTTTTGATAATGGATAATGTTATTAATATCATGATGAATCAACTGAACGAGGATGGAATTCAACACTTTTGTGTGTTTTTTGATGGAATTCTCTCAGAAAATTTGTTCAAGTAATTTTTTTCGTCAATTAATTAATTAAAACGTTTTTAAAAAAATTATATAATAAGAATTGAGTTATTATTTGAAAGTGGTAGATACACTCTTTTTTTATATTTAATAATGATGGTGGATAATAGAAGATTATTTTTCACATGAATTTTGATACATGAGTTATGGGTTTCTAGATCATTTGGATTAAAGAGATCATTTATTTTTTTAAATGATTCATTCAAATAAAAATAATTAGATTTATAAGACATGGGGTTATTGATGAACCCTTGGAGATTAAAAGGGTTACATGTGGTGAATTACCAATGTAGAGTGAATATGAGTTGGTACCTAAACATATACATGGTGAATATAGCGTTAATATTCATAATTATTATTGGGTTACACTCATAAAAATCATTATATCATATACATTACTTTTTGTATTACTCTCACATAGGTAGAATGCACAATAGGAATTTATAATAATTATGACGATCGATTTTCAATAGATTATTATCAGAAATGAATTTATGTGATAGGTGTCCATAAAAAGTATCCCTTTGTGGAAGAAGGTATCAATGATATAATTATTTTCTATATTCCATTTTAGAATCCATATTTTGTGACGGACATGAAACACATCATCAAAAAAACTGAAATATTATTTATAATCCCCGTGCAATGATCTGTCACATATATCTACTGCAAATAACCTTTTCTAAAAATGGATAAAATTGAATTATTTCTAAACAATAAAAACAAAATTAAAAATACAAAAAAATCATTAAAAAATATTTAAAAAAAATTAAAACACACATAAAATTAATACATCCTTTCACATATAATATATCTACCATACCAAATTTCCAAACAAGAATATAATCTTCCAAAATCATCAACTTGAATCAGTTGGGGAAAGATCACTCGATGGACCAGGGGAGGAAACTACATAAAAATGCCACATTCAATTCTCCACATATATTCCATCATCTTCTCACCTCTTATACACTACTACTCACACTCCTCCCACTAATTTGGTATCTGTTGTATCATCTCATCCTGAGCTCTCATCCTCCCCACATAATGTGAATTAGACGACAATGTCAATGATGACTTTCCATGAGCTCCCTTCATGCTCATTTATTACATCATATAAATACCATAATAAATCATAGGTGTCAGTTGAGAACCAATAACGATCACTTGACCCTTCTCAACACCATTTGAAGTTTCCTGTATTCAGGCCCCTCATCGAGACAAAAATCAGCAGCGACATAGTATTTGGTATCAGATTCACTCCCCTAGGAAAGATAAGTAAAAACACATTTTTTCCAATAAATATAATGAAAAATTATATTAATAATAAAATTAATATTCACGACATTGTTCAAAAAAATCTCTAACCACAATATTGTGTTGTCATTCACCTAAAACATCTCCGGTACGAGGATCATATGTCATCTTCTTATAAACATAAAACAACATAATATATGGGTCATTTTTAGATTATAAAATATAACAAACATAATATAGTTAAAAAATATATATATTAATAAATAATATCACTTACAATATGTCATTTATGTATGCCAAATGTATCACTCATGGCCATATGGGTGACTTCTTTCCTCCCCATGCTCTGACTTCCAGCAGATGACATCCTCTTAAGAGTCTCTCCTCGCCAGAAAGAGCATAATATATAACATAACTGAGCTGGTATATAGTTGGGATGATCAGAGAAGCATGAATGGTTGAAGACAATTTCCAAATATTTATCCAAATATCTCCTTATGACGATTTTTATAAACTAACGAAAGCGCATTCATATATATTTGTCTCATGGATTTCAGATAGGACCACTCTCACTATCAGAAATTGGAGAAATTGAATACTTTAATACATTTAATAAATATGTAAGTAGTTAGATAAATTTTAAATTTTATATATTAGATAATATAGGAAAATCAAGTGGTCAATCATCTAGTCACGCAAAGTAAGGGTACAAGGTCCCATGACACCCTTGGCTTGGAATATTAATTTCTCAGAATAACAATAGCTTGGACAATTTCAAAATGTGAAAAAATATGCAAATTGTAACAAATATATAATCCTAAATTTATTATCAATACTATGAAACTTAGTTAATATATATTAAACTACTTATTAAATAGTTAAAAAATACTATTGTAAATAAGGATTAACATCAACAGATGGTCTTCTCTTTGGAATAGGATTAAGAATCAGTAATTGAGCAAGAATTCATCCCATATTGGTAGGTGCATTGGCCTGAGAAGGAGTTCCTAAATCGGGATCATCATCATGAAGTATGAAATTACTGTATGAATATAATAAACCAGCATAAGGATCATCTCCAACCATCAAAGTAATATATTCTCTCCAGTACGAGATTGTTAAAACACGTATTTAATATAAAAAGCGAATGAATGTCAAAATAAAATAATGTTACCTATAGTGTATTTTTAATAAAAATATTAAATTTAAAAAGATAATAAATATAAGAATATGATTATTACCTATAACTAAATACCTGAATACAATACATCAATAATAATCTTCATTACCATTTTCATAGACATTAAATTCTTCATCCTCATCTTCATCATTATCAACATCCATTTGTCTTTAAATTTCATCATCCTTTATTATATCATCAACATTATCTATATCATCATCCAATAACTGATAGGTTTCATCATAGATATTTATATCCCACCAGGTAAGAGATATATTTTTCAATGTTTCTTAAATAAATTCAATATTTTGTAATTCCTTAGAACCATTCTAATGTTCAATAAATAGATTCCCATGTGACTTTATTTTTTCACACTCCATATTTACTTAAAATCTCCTCAAACATCATAGTAATTTTCATTGTAAACGTGATTTTATTGATGTGGCAACATAAATGGTTCATTTTTCAAATGAAGACTGATATATTTCTTCTCAATGAATCCATGTCATGGAAGATCTCAAAAATCCCAATCATTATCAAACTAGTGAAATTTAATCATTGTAACATAATTTGGTCCTAGATAACATAACTCCATTATTTCAACTAGCATTCCATAAAAGTTGAATTCAATTTCCTTATGATGGTATCCTTTAAAGCTATCACCACTATTCATTAATTTATTTGAGTCACCATATATACACCTGTGGAATCGAAATCCATTAACCACATACCCATTTAAAGATTTTACCAATATTGATGGAGTGTTTTTTATCACACATAATCAACTTTTAATTTTATTTCCATGTTGTGTTACCTATAATAAATAATAATTATTAATAATAGATATCATTGAAAAATTGACTTATTATTCAATCAAAATAACTTTAGTTATAAAACATTGAATCCAATGTTCTATTTTTTTGGACGTTCTTTAAGAGAAGCAGATGTAATTTATATAAATTGATTTTTGATATGGTCATCATAAAGTCTAAAAAAAGTTATTTTAAATAATAAAATATTTTATAAAAATTTAAGGAAATAATAAAAAATTAGTAATTACAACACAAATAATGACATTTTCATCACAGTTATGTTGAAAATATGTATGAGATCTCTGCTATTGAAAATCAGTAAGCCATCGCTCATGATAATTACTTAAACCATGCTCAAGATGACTAAAAATTGACACCTGATGGTTTGTGACATCATTAAAATTGATCTCATTGCGACATATCTGATTATGTTTTGAAGGGTATTCCGACTAAGAATAATAAGAGCATAAATATGAAATATACTCATGTATGTATGTTTCTGAAATTGACCCTTCAACTGATTCCATGTTATGTAAATTCATCATTAATGTTTTCATACCCCTCTCAAATAGATTCTTCCACTATAATTTTACTAGCCCTCCACATTTAGCTTCATATAGAAAATCCATTATTATATGTTTCATTGAATCAAAGAAGCCCAGTGGGATTATTTTCACCTATTTACATAAAATAAGAAGATGTTTTTCTAGGAAATTCAAGGTAGTATAATATGATGTTTATGCACTAATATCATGGATAAAAATGTTATTTCAGTCAACACGTCCTAGATTGAAGAATTCAACAATCCTCTATGATGGATAGGCCGTTGGTTTTAAACTTATGAAATGACAATCATGATTTTTTACCTGGTAATATTCCCATTTAGGACAAAATGTGAAAAATTAGCAGCATAATCATCTAGGAAACTCTAATCTATAATCCATTGATAGAATAATAAATGGTTTTATTCACTAAGTGAGTTGGAAACTTTTGACATCAATAATTTTTGTGATATTTCATCTTTAAATAATTCCAGTTCTGGTTGTCTAAAAATATGCACCGGATTTAATGACATATTTACATTATCATGGGGCTTTCCAAGTGTCTCCAACATGGTATAACACATTTTGTCAAAACAAATCTTCTTAATATGAATTACATCTATCATGTGACAAACCAAAAAATCATACCAATATGAATGGTCCTAAATAATTCTATGCTTTATCCAATTATAATATCTACCAAAACCATTTATCTATTTCTAATTTATGGTTGGTCAAAATGTAACATGAGGTAATGATGAGACTATATATTTTAGCTAACTACCTTAGAGCATTTTTGGAGGTGCCTCTGTTTCAATTTGACATTTTATAAAATAAATTCTGGTTAATTGAAATGGTTTATCTGCAAGAATAAATCTATGATGATATTTAAAATCACTAATCATTCTCACATTTCAAAAAATAAATTCTTCGTTCTTAGCCATGCAGTATAGATGTGATTTTAGACCATGTGTGCTCCATCCAGATAACATACCATATTTTAGAATGATACTGATCATCTTTATTAATGCAACCTTCAAAATAAAATTATGATATGTGATTATATCATATATAGTCACAGCAGTGTTCCTTAATTAAATTAACTCATCAATTATTGGTTTCACATAAACATCAATATTCTTATATGGATGTCCTATAATTTAGAACATCAAATATATATACGGTTCCTTCATCAAAATTCATGGAGGAAACTTATAGGGTGTAATGAAAGCAGTCCAAAAAGAATATTGAATTCCATAAGCACCAAATGGACAAAAACTATCATAAGAAAGTTCCACCTGTATGTTATGGGGTTTTTTAGAAAAAGAAGGATGTCTCTGATCTAAATGTTTCCATGAGTCACTATTACATGGATGATTTATGCGTTATATGATGGAATTATTTGATTAAAGCCATTTCTTAAATCCATATATGTTGTAATACATAGATAAATGTTCTGTGGTGTAATTGTAAAATATATTATCTATTTGATGAGAACTCTTGACAATCTTTGTTGTGCCTCTTTATAACTCAATTCTCCACATGTTGGAAAATTAACCCAAGATTCATATCAACTAAAATACATGATACATTCATTTCTATGTGACTGTATCTTATGATAACATTGACCCATACTATGAACCAAAATTCTACATTTTATAGAAACATGTAGTTAATGTATTTACCTCCAAAAACAACAACTTCAACCAAGATAAAAACTAATTAAAACAACTATTAGGAATTCAAAAATAGGAATTGATAGCCATAAATTTTTTAATGGCTTCATGTTTTCTCATCTAGATTTCTACAAATATGGCCACCTCAATAGATTTCCAAAAATTCTAAAACATAGAATGTTTAGATTCAGGATTTGGAATGTCATATTGAGTTATTGTTTCACGAATACATGGACCATCTTGCTCGTTTATTTAATTATTAAATTATGGATAAGGAACAAAAAAATTTGAATTTTCTAATAAAATATTTTAACCATCTTGATACCAAAAAATATAATTGTTCCATAAAATAGAATGAAATATATGAATTCTGACATTATAAAATTTTTCTAATGTCATAAGACCACATTTCTGACACTGACATTTAATTGTTTCTTTAGTAATAAAATACGAATTTGACGATGGAAATGATATAACGGCTCCATTTCATTCAATGTAGAGAGTATTTAAACTAGTCTCATTTGAAATTTTGAGATTATCTATCCACTAATGATCAGGTAATAGATACTGGTGCCTCTTTCCTGGGTCTATAGTTATAAAAAAACAACAAAATAAAAACAATTATTATATATATTTATAACTAATTATAAATTATTATTATATTTTAAAACCATGAATTATTCTATATGGAATATGATTAGAGTGAGAAATTGGGATATCACTGGATTACGTGCCCCATAGAGGCTCGCTATAGATTAAATAATAATAATATATATATTATATAAGACACATGCTATTTTTTGAAAATATTAGAATATCTCTCGACCTTTGTCCCATATGAGACTCACGCTATTTTCAATGACAAGGTATTCTTTATATTTTTTAATAATTTTTTTTCAAATAATTGTTAAGATTTATTAATCATCAGTAATATTAATAATTTATTAATAATAATGACTCATTAATTGTTAAATATTATAAATTATTTAAATTAATTTTTTTAAAAAACATTAGGAATTTTTGTGGATTTTCAGTATATCTTATAATTATTATATATTTTTAAAAAGAATTAAAAATAATTATTCTAAATATTATTAACAATGTTTTCAATAAATAATACTTATTTTAAATTTTTTCTATAAACAAATTTTTCAAAATTTATTTATATAAAAAATTCTTATAAATAATGTTTAATGAAAATTTTTTCATTAAATAAATATCATCATCATTCTTAAAAAACGCATTTCTATTTATTTCATAAAATATATACATAAAACACATAATCAAATCTGTTTACATAAAATTAATTTTACCTGTTTTTTAATAGAAATTAATATATAAAATCTATACACATACATACAAGATCAAACAAAAAAAAATTCAAATATTTCTATAGTTTTTCATATTATTAATAATATTTTGTAATTAACACTGAAATTTACTATTTAGTATTAATGTTATGTAAATAATTATTTATATATAATTATATATAATTGTATTTAATTTTTTCGAAATTATTATAACTATACCACAAACATTCTGACAACTTTCTTTAAATAAATATAGGTACTAAATTTATATACACATAGATATAAACACATATAAATATTTAAAACATATTAATAATATTAACTAATTAATTATTAATTATTATAAATTAAGTAATTATTATTAATAATTATTTAAATTATTATTAAATTATTAGTAATTAGTAATTATATATATTTCACGATTTTATAATTAATATAAATACAAAAATTATATTTTGACTTTTTTATATAAATATAATTATGGAATCTATATATATTTAAAATTATATATAAACCTTACATGTATTTTTAAAATATTTATATATACATATTCAGATATTAATATATATATATATATATATATTAGATTATTTCATACTCAAATATATTTATACATGTTTTTTATAATAAATATATATTTCAAATAGATTTATACATACATATATATTTATATATATATTAAAAACCTTGCACATTTTTTAAAATGTTTATATAGGTCTGACTGTATATATATTTCATAACATTTACATGTTTTTTAAAACATTTTTATCTATTCATATTTTATTATACAAAAATGAATGTATATATATATATATATATTAAATGTTTTCAAAAACAATTATAGATGTATAAAAAGAAGTTATTTTTTACATATATTTATATCAAAAGATTTCTAAATTAATCAGAATGTCTTATTTATATAAATTTATATAATAATATTTATTAGACAATATAATCATATAAAATTTATTTTGGAAATGTTTTAAACATATCTACATATCAAATTTATATATATATATATATTCATAGAGACATACATATATGTATATATATATCACAAACCATAAACATATTTTTTTAAACATTTACATATATATACACAAAAATTTATCAAAATTAACATAGAACACAAACATACTTATAAATATATATATACAAATATAAATACAAAAAACATATAAAATTCAAAAATAAAAAATTACAAAATTCCTAAAAATCAATTAAAATAAATTATACAAAATAGATTAAAATAAAAATAGAGTTGAAAAATATTTCCTTGATCCTAAAAAAAAATTAATGGTGAAAAATAAGACAATTTTATAAAAATAGGTTTTAATCATACTAATATATTTGGCATTGAACCCAAAATGCGAAAAAACTAGATTTAAATAAAAAAAGAAATTAATACAATTGTATATATACTAAATATGAAATAAAGCATGAAAATCAGATAAATTTATAAAACAAGGGACCAAATCAGTATATTTTACATTGAACCAAAATAAGAAAATAAAACTGATGAAAAATGTTGGAGGAGTCTGTACCATGAATATTGGAGATGGAATCCTCCTAAAAATGGTAAGAATGGAGCTGCATGGACTTTGAGGAAAATCGTAGGTGAGAGGTTTTAATGTGGGAGAGGGAGGATAAAGAATAAATGGAGAAGAATAAGGAATACATGGTTAAACCCACTTTAAATCGATGGGGTTTTTTGTTATGACTTATATGTGATGGATTTAATGTCTTCACAAATAGTTTTTCGTAATGATTATTTTTGATAGAAACTACATTCTACTGTAAATAATATCGATCATAGGGGAATTTGCGATGGATTTTTTGTCCATTTAAAATGACAGTTGTGATTACTTTCCCTGCTAGGTGGCATGAATTCATGCAAAAAAAACAGTTACAAACAATTATTTATTCCATTATAATAAACCATTATCTGCGACAAACTAAATAGTTTGCCGTAAATAGTAAAACAAATTACACCATTGGGGACGGGGCATTTGGTCGTCATAAATGACCTATTGAAAATGTTCAATATTATAGTAGTGATACAATGAATAGTTTGTTCAAAAAATTTATGTACTTATAATTAATGGATTTATTTTTATTAATTTATTTTTAACAAGCTCATTGATTATTTTTGAATTGATTAGATTTTATTTTTCTAAAAATAAATGAATATTTACTCAAGATAACAAGATAATGGATGGATAAAACCCATTAAACCATCATTAATAGATAGTAATACTGAATTTACTATATTTAGATCATTACACTTAAATATATATTTTTTGTTTTATTATTTTAATATTATTATTCATGAGATCAGTCATAAATTCTTGTCACAGAGTGATGATATGGGGAACTTTTTCTACTTGGGAAATCTATTATTTGTATATGACT
The DNA here is from genome assembly GCA_963277665.1 of Viscum album. NCBI lineage: Eukaryota > Viridiplantae > Streptophyta > Magnoliopsida > Santalales > Viscaceae > Viscum > Viscum album. Next base: position 765,659,870 of record OY728120.1, read on the forward strand.
CAATCCATATGTTATATTCATGCACCACAAATGTACAGTACATTTAACATGGTTCCAGAAAAAATAATTTTCATTATTTATTAAAACTAATTATCATTATTTAACAATGATGAAAAAACTATTGTAAATTTAGTGTTAGTGATTTTTTTTTGACATCACTTTAATGAATTAGAATTCTCAAAACATAGTTTAAATCCAAATAATATGTATTAGAAAATTATGATGTAACTAACACCACTACACAATGATTAATTTAATGAAATTAAAAATTGTATTTTTAAATTAGTTATTACGATTAAACATTAAAATACTTTTACATATATTTTAATGTTAATATCAAATATGATTTATCAAGTATTTAGTATAATAAAAAAATTGAATTTATTTACAGACAAATAGAGTAACTTGTGAAGGGAAGTGAACGATTAAATAAATTTTTGACATTTATTATGATAATTATTGTTCATCGAGATTATGAAAATATTCATGATCCTATTTATTTTTATTGTTGATTAAAAATAATAACATAGTCAATATTATCACAAAACAAGGACACTATTGGTTACCCATGTGATAAAATGTGTGAGATAACATTATAAAGATCCTTTTAAAATGTGTGTGAAATCATGATCTCTATATCTCATCATTACTAAATGGATTCATTCATTGTTCCTATATTTAATCTATACAAACAAATCTAATGACATTGGATGTTAAGTTGAGTTTTTTGTTCAATATTTCACCCCCACATAGTGGGTTTTAGTGTTATTTATTTGGGAATTTCATTAATCCATTTAATTGATTGTTATATTTCAATGCTCTTAAAATTTAATCCCAATTAAACTAATTACACGTACCTTGATGATGAATATCATAATTCCAAAAGAACTAGTTTTTCTTCTATCCCAACACATTCCAAAATCATTCTAGATTCTTATAAAATCAACTCAATCACATGTCACACATGTTTCATTTCATAGTTTGAAGAATCTACCCATGGTTAAAATGTCAATGATATAAATATTCTTTATATAATAGAACACTTCTTTAACCCACATATGAATATCACCTAATTTGTAAATTATAAAAAACACCAATATACCCAATTTAACCAAAAAAATCACAACTCTAAGGGACATGTATTATTTATACGAGGTTAACCACCAATTTATAGAAGCCTTACACTCAATATGGTAAAATATATTACGGAAACAACAAATATTCTATCTCACCCAAATTTAGAACCTCATATGAAAAGTCACCCATTGTATTGGTCTCATCTTCATTTGTGTTTCCATTTACACAACTACAAACTACATGTTCCGTGTTATAAAATCCATTATTCAATATATCTCATCCATAATATGTGATACACTACATTGTATTGATATCATATTAGTTTCCTATTGTATGGAACCAATAATATTTTTTGGGGAAACAAAACATATTTTATTATTCTTGTTTTATATAACAAAAAAAAATAAGAACATCTTTTATCAATAAAATCAAAATAATAACATGGTAAATAGAATATTGTTATATGTTATATGAATGGTCTACTGAATCTAATTTCCATTATAATAGAAAAAATAAATAAATTCAAAATCATAAAAATAATACATTATCAAAGTATCATATATTTGATAGATAAAATTAATATCCATAATCCCAACACATTCGTAATTTTAATTTACACGCATATAATTGTTGGTTAGGAATAAATATTTCCAATATACTAGGTCTTGTCTAATCATATATTGATTTTCCATGTCTCAAATAGTATAAATATTACAATAAATAATCTAACACAACATTCCAATATGTTAGCCTTTATTACCATCACATAGATGAATTTGATGAATAATATGCCCTTAGTAATTCCTCCCCATATACTAATGTATTCCAGCATGTGTGGAGGGTTAAATTAAATATCTATGATAGATAATACCATTGGTATCAATGTAGAATATATTATATGATTCATATTACATACATTTTATTTAAAATGATATATTGTAATATATATGGAGTTTTTATGATTATAATTATATAAAAAACATACCCCATGTTGTTATAAATGGACCTATGTTTTAAAAGTATATTATACATCATTAGAGATAATTCCATGGGAAGAAATTATATATATGTTATAATTTTATAATATAATATAAAATAAATAATGATGAAAGAACTATAGGTTATTGTCATTGTTACAAAATAACCCCACATAATCAACATGAACTACTAGCTCGATCACCATCCATATGACCCATGTTGTGAAATAATTACTAAAAATAGTGTATACATTTGAAGTATGGTTGATTTATGTTATGTTGGTCAAAAAATAATATGAACAAAATAAAAGTAGCCACATAAAAAATATTAAATATTTTCATGCATTTATACTATAAAATGAAAGTAGAAAAAAAACATGAAGCATGCTATATATAATATCAATTTGTACTCAAGAATATGCCCTTATTGTACATTATTTCTTTCCTCCATCAAGTTTTTTATTATAATATATTAATTTTATGTTTTTTTTATTAAAATAAAATAAATTTATATACAAAATATATATCCACATTGTTGATATAATGATACTGAAGAGGATCAAAAAGCATTCACATTCACAAAAAATAACATAGAAAGCTTGCATATAGATAATTCAAACAACGTTAGGGTGGAAGAACATCATATATTAATAGATAATTTTTATTGTCTCTGTAAACTATAAAAATATATATAAATCCAATATAATAACAATAAAAATTATGTAATGTGTACGACTAAGTCTAAACCTTTCAGATGTTTATTAGAATGTTACCCGGTCTATCTACATCCAAAAAAAAACTAATTTCACAACATGATTTTCTTAAATATGTCCTTGTGAAATAGGAATATCAGTGAATGGAAAATGTAATCATTATATGAAAAATAATAACTCCAATGTATGAATAAATATGAGTATATAAAATTGTATCAGAAATTTCCACAAAATAAATATAACATTTTCTTGATAGAAATTAAGATATATCTTCATCATTGACAGTTAAATGGATTATTAAAAAATTAAAACAAAATATTATATAGTAATCCCAATCAAATTTAAAATCACAACATATATCATACCCATTTATTATTAACTCATCACACATAATATATCCTAATATTTCAATCATTATGATGTGGACTATCATCTATGTTAACATTTGAACATCCTGAAAAATTATTAAACTTAGTGAAGCACATATTTTTAAGATTTATCCCCTTATTCATGTAAATTTTCACTCTATTGAAGATATGACTATTTTATTAAACATTAGTTCCTATGTTCATGGACATTAAATTGAGCTTACATAGGAAATAATCATATTAATCAATCTTTAATATGTAATTTTTCATTAATTAATTTTACCCCCATTGGCATATAACACAAATTATGGTCACCTTAAAAAGTGAAATATAATGTAATGACATAGGTAATAATGATAAATATAGATAATATACAAATTAATTCCCAATGTGTGTTGATTGAATATGGATAAACCCTGATGATAGCCTTTTTTAAATCTTTTTTGAATTATGATTGGACTCACATGATCTCACTCTATACATTTAATATCCATAAATATGTATACCATTATGATGATTTCATATCCATGAAAAATGCATCATAAAATCCATTTAATAACACCAAAAAATCCCAAAACCTTCCATATAGGTTCTCATATAAACAACAAAAAAATGACTAAGTTACTCTTAGATTGACCTAAAGAAAGACACCCATAATAGTAACTATCACTATTCAAAATAATTGTATTATAGTTATTATTAGTTTTATGATCAAACATATGTGGGATCCCTACCCTATGAATAATAGTCCATATTTTATTCCCCATTATCACATAATTCAAAATTTATATCACTTAGGTAATTCATGATCACATTCCTTAATATACATATATTATAATAAAAAATTATATAAAGGTAAAAATAATTGAGGAATATCTACCATGTGGTAGAGTTATCAAATTTAGCGATTCTATTTTCATACATGACTAAGTCAATATCAATGATTCTTTCACCCATGTGACTGTATCTCACCATGCTACTTTTTTAATAACTATTAACCAAATATAATTAATATCCTTAATTAATTATAAATCAATCAGAAATTTCATAATGTTATCAAGTATTGTATCCTCATTACAATTTTATATAATTAAAATCATGGGGCTCACATGAAATTCCATTTCCCAATACATAAAATTGCATACATTACTATATATATTATTTATCCATCTTCTCTAGAAATTGTTTTAAAAAAAATTATAGTTAATCAAATAGTGTACCTATAATAAAATAATCTGCTACTAATTTTTTTATTTAATTAGAAAGATCATTTAACTCTTTAACAAGAATATAATTTAATAATATTCTCATTTCTCCTTGTTTTTAAAAATCGCATCGAAATCACATTATTCAACCACATAAAATCAATGGATAATTGAACAGAAGAGGAAATATAATGGAAAAGGATTTACAAGACTCCAAAAACTATTAAAATACCTTCAAATCAACAAAATAATTTGAAACTAATAAATTTTTAAGTGATAAAGGGAGGTTTTTCTCCCCTTCCCATTAATTGAGCTATATATAAAACCCATAAAAGTGATTTTAATTTAAAATATTAAAATCACTATTTTACACTTCCATGAAATTCAATATTATGTTCTAATAGTTACATACTATATATACTAAATAATAACTACTCTCTAGTCACCTCATCAGGTGCCTAAAACACTATCACTGGGTTTTTAGTCATACCTATAATAATCTATATCACACCACACAACTCATCAAGTAACTGATCAACACAAATAAATTCATAGAAATTTATTATGCTTGTCTTCATTTTCAACAACAATTCTATATTCACCTCATATAACATTGAAATTACGTTAAAAAATAAATTTAGATATACATGATATATGCATCAAATGAATCTTTGTCATTTAATGATTTCAAAAATAAAAATTCACCCAAAATCAATTTATATTGGGCATTTCCTATACCATGATTCAACTATATCATTAAGAATTTATTAATTAAACTTCTTATCTCATATGTAATCAATATATTTTAATTTTTAATAATAATAAAAAGAATGTATTGAAACACATGATTATAAATATGTATAGATTTTTATGTAGGATAATACATATCTTCTTCTTAAATATTAAATCACTATATATTACATTATGTGTTCAATTAGAGTTAAATATTTATTCCTCCTACACGGAGAATTAATTGATAAATTTATCCTTATCATCCATATGTATTTAACATTAACATAGTTGTTATGATGGCACGGCTCTTACATTTTTTCCCTTAACTAAATATCATGTAATTTGTTCTATAAAGCATTCCATATTAATAAAAACCATACCCATATAGAATAGTTTTTATAATTAGAAGAAACAAAATTACACATTTTTTCTATTCAAAATTAATTTATTTTTTCTTTTTTAAAATCAATAATGATTTAAGTTGCATAAAAAATTCTCTATATTGTCAAAAAAACCAAACCAAATTAAAATAAGCATGGATTCAACATCTCCATATAAATATATAATCATTTAATATCAATAATGGGAAAACCTGTATTTTCCATATAAATATTGCACTCCAAAATACAATATTTAGTTTACAAAAAGAAGATAAATTGAGTTAAAAGTCATGTTACTCGGTAGTGGGACTCAATTATGAAAAAAATATGTTATTAGGTGTGAGAAAGATGATCTTTCTTTACGATGTGAACCCGTTTCAATGAAAATTTATCCTAAAAAAATCTAATAATATTTGGTTTGTTCATATGATATAATTATAAAAATATTACACTCAATATAAACTCATGAATAAAAATATACAAACACAAGATAATTTTATAATGTCACTAAGTTTTTATAATTTTCTATTATATAATGATTGGAATGTTGTAACCATCATTATATTACCTTTATTGTATTATAAATTAAATTATTTTATAGTAGTACTATATCCTAATATTCCAAACAACAATAATAAGAATAATAAATGAGCACAACTTATATTCTTCCATCATCTTCATTATCCTCTAATCCATGGATAATGAATCTAAAATATAATTTTCTCAATAGTAAATATCAACTAATATGAATAATATATGACAATTTTAGTTAAATATATATTAATTCACCTAGTGATAATTAATTTTGACATAGTATTTGATAATTCATGTTGTAGATTCATGAAAGATATCACTGATTTAACTCGTTATCCATTTATCTAAAAACCATTATTAATTTTTTTGATTTCAATAAATCTGGTGGTATAATTTTTATTTAGTTTCATATCATGGATAGAAATAAAAAATTTATTTTAATATCCCACAACACTCTCTTCATTTCTAGAACCATGATTTATATGAATTAAACATTCAGTCTCAAAACTAATTTATGATCATAACAACCATAATATGGTTTAATTGGACGTATAAGTTAGATTCATTTTAAAAAATCTCTATAAAACAATTATTCTTTTTTTATTTCCCATGAAAAATTTTGTGAGAATACGTAAAGCACAATCCCTCATGGTCCATTATATTTCCAAATTTCAGGTGTTTGAGGTATCCAAGGGACCCTCAGTTGATCATAAAAGAGTTTTCTAAAATCTCAATTACATCATATAGTTCATCCAAAAAGGTGTCACTGTGATAGTGGCATTGGGAATATGGTACTATGATGGTAGCACCATTCATGGTCGCACCATCACGGTCGCACCATCACGGTCGCACAGCAAAATGGTGGCACTGTTATGTTGTCTCAGCGAATGGTGTTCCAACCTTTTCCCCTTTTCCAATTTCTGGAGTTTTCCCATTACACTCTTGTATGTATATTATGAAAAAAGTTATTAATTTTTATTTTTATATCCATTTAATGCCAGTAAAATATGGTTTAATACCCTATAATTTGGGCAACCCTCAAGTTAAAAATACTTTTGGCTTTTTTTCCTCAGTGTAACACCCATCCTCGAGCCTTCCAGCTTCACAACTATTATGTGGGAATTTTTATATTTATAAGATATTTATTAACTCACCATTACCTCCACCATCTCTGAGAAGAATTATTAAATAACAATTAATTCCATTGCGTGTAACTTCCCAACCATGTGGTGAATCAACAATCCACCTTTTTGGAAGTTTGGGATTTCATATCCTGTAACTCTAAGATATGGCCTTTTATTAGATGAATATTTTCTTCTTACTTGGTCCCTTTCTTTTCCATGGTGCGCTTGGAGTCCCTCCTTCATAGACGATTCAAGTGCCCTTTCTGAATCCCTTCCCGCTCAACCTTGGAGTCCTTGCAGTTCATCCTCTACAAGTTTCACTATTCCCATTCTTGGCTCAAGGGGAAAACATCGATCCTTGATCATCTGGGTAGTGTTTTCCATAATCTCTCATAAATGCGTATCATGAGGGGGTGGGTATGATAATGTTTCCTCTAGGTGTGGATGAAACCAAACCTTAATGAAGATAATAAATGGGATTTAGATAATGAAGGGGTGTGTTTGATAATGATGTTGTTGAACTTTTTTTGTCATCATTTATGTGTTGTGAATTGTTTGGGAATATAACCATTGAAAATCATTGTCTTTTGTGGTCCATTCGTTCCACTAATTCACCTCTAATTTATAGGAAATCATGTGATTGAATGGTTGTAACATTGTAATTGGTTAATCCTGAAAACTAAATTGATTAAATGGATTCCCAATGAATAATAATCCAAGTGTGATCACTTTTTCTAACCAAGTGTAAGGAATAACTTGATAAATGGGGTGGTTAATTATGTAAACTCCCTAGATCCTTTCTACTAATAAGACCGGTTGTTCGGGTTGATGCTTGTGGTGTAATGTTGATGAGGATGGGTCCCCTTGTTATTCAGTTGTTAGTTTGTGGATCTGATTTCATGTGAGGACATATTTTGGGGCTGGGATTAGTTCCAATACTTCTAGGGATCTCACAGATCCCTTTTATTGTTTTGACATTACTTGAGAACCACGTGTGAATGCTTTAATTATGTTTTGGCTGTTTTACCTTCAGTTGTAATTTTGGATTGTCACGTTTCATGTCAGTTGACTGATAGTGAAGTAATATTTTAAATTGAATCACTTCATCATGATTACATGAACGGGTACAATGGGGTATTGTTTTCTAAAATAGGTTGTTCTCAGGTTGTGGATGTTGTGATTTTGTGTATATTGGAATAGTAACGAGAGTGTTTTTGTATAGGCTAGTTATGAAACCCTTAAGATGGGATGAGTAAATTTTTACCTATATGTTTAATGTTTAGTTGTTTTTTTTCTTATAAACACCCCACCCATGTAGAGATCCTCATTCCAAATACCCCCAATTCATGAGGGATGTTGTTTTTTCCAACATTATAATTAGTGGATGGTTATTAGAAATTTTCTAATCTCTCTCCCATGTTTCCCAAGATTCTTTGTTCAAGGTGTGTTTTGGTGGTTTGGACAGGTGTGTGTGGGAAGGATTGTTTCCCTAGTGTCTTCGAGATGAGGCCCAGGTGTCTTCGGGAAGCATAGTGGTTGTTATAGCCTTAGTGTCATTGGGTGAGGTAGAGGTTGTTGTGGTCCAGGTGTCTGTTCATGGGGATGCGTGTGTTTGTGGTGGCCCAAGTGTCTCTGGGTGGGGATGTGTGTGGTTGTGGTGGCTGAGGTGTCTATGGGTGGGATGTGTGGTTGTGATAGGTGATAAGGTTGTTGTTGGGGTAGCAGTGGGACTATAGTGGAACTTATGGAGGAGGTATGATGTGTAGAATGTCCTAAATAACCTGTGGGAATGTGGTGTGGGGTAACCAAATATCGATGTTCAATTACTATTACTCTATATGACTTGCATTATTTCGGGAGTGTTCCTTGGTCAGGTTTGGTGGATAGTTTTATTTCTAGGTGATTTGGTTATCTCTATTTTTTCTCATGGGACATTAGAATTCCACCCACTTGTGAATTAGAGATTTTGGTTTTGCCTACTAAGAATACCTGTATACTCACCCTACATATATAAAACTTCTTTTATGTTTCCAGGAGAAAATAGAAGACTATGCATGACCTTACTAGCTTGGATGCTGGGACATTTTTCATTGCTACTTTTTTTTTGTTTCTTATGGTACTTCATTTTTGAGTTTTCTTGTACATTGAAGCATTTTATTTTCAACAAGCATGTGAAAAAATGGTTTTTGGCATTACAATTACTTTTAGTATTTGGATTTTATTGATATTTACCATATTATCTTCCGAACATTTTCTATACAAAGGGTATTTCCATCTATATTGCGTGTGAATATAAACCCTTAGTTCTAGTTGCCACTTCGGGTCCAATTAAAGGTGGGACTTGGGGGGTCAATATAACTCCATCAACTTGAATAAGGAATGGTCTGGTAGTTTGATGTCCCTTCCCTCTTCATGTTGAAGGCGGGTCATGACAGAATGGTATCATAGGAGATTGATGTATGATATGATGGAGTTCAGAGTTAGAAACAGTTAAAATTACCTGGTATTATAGGGAAACAATGTTAGGAAATCTTGGTGTGTGAAATAGGCCACAAACGATCGGCTGGAAAATAGGATTTTATGCCCCCCCCCGTAATATGATGCAATGACTCTTGACCTACAAAACTTCCAAGTGAGGAAACACTGGTTGTGGGGTAGAGACCCTAGGAATGGTACATGCATCATAATGACGTGTGTTATTATGTGTTTTGGGTGGTTGAGGAGTTTAAAGTGAATAAAAATTTTAACCAAAATTTAAGAGAGATATTCTACATTAATCGAGCTTAGGAATTTCCTTGTTTACCTTTATACTATGGAACTCATATGACTACCTTGAGTTTTGCAGGCAATCGAGGCCCATGATGCTGATTTGGATTATCAATAGAGGGATGATCAAGAAGAGAAGGATGACAAGTGGAAGAATATGATTCCTTCTTTGGAGTGGCAGACCCTCAGGAAGTACAAGGGTAGCATGTCAGACATGGAGACGGAGGGTTGGCTCGAGGATCTGGTGATATATTTTAGCTTGATCTATGATCTAATAGATTATTGGGTTCCCATTTCTATAATTTATATGTGGGTAGTGGTGTGTCAGTGGTGGATGCTCTATCTCGTAGAGAAGAGGGTGGATGAGGTTTCATGGACTGACATTGAGAGGGAGTTCTAGGTGAAATTCATCTCTTCCCCAATGAAGGTTGAGATGAGGACAGAGCTAGTCTACCTTTAGCATTGGAATATGTCAGTAACGGATTTAGGTATCAAGTTCAAGGATCTCTTTAGTTTTTCTCTAGACCTCTTTATAGATGAGGAGTCATGTGAGAGACGTTTAGAGGAGGCACTCTGAACCTCTCCTCACTACGAAGTTACTCCCTTCACACTACTAACATACTTGAAGGCTCATAAGAAGGATAATGTGGTGGAGAGGATGCACATGATGGGAGGTTTTATGTGATAGGGGAGCTAGTTGAGCTTGTCTAAGGGGAAAGTCGTTTGTAACTGGACTCCAGCCTTAGTGCATTCCAGGGTTTGGTTGATGGGGAATAGGCCCCAATATTTCATGTTTCAATCTCCCAGTATTCTCCCATTCCCTATGATACTAGGACTGATATGTTTTATCTATGATAGATGTGGGAATATTCAGAATTAGTTCCTACACTAAGTAAAGTGTAGTGGGGGTGGGCAGGTTCAGCTCCTACCTCAATAGTAGTAGTTTCCAGCCAGGCCTTTCAGCAGAAGTAGCTATGACAGCGAGCTCCCACTACTCCAATTGCAGATGTTGTAAGAGGAGGCCAACCACTAGATGATCCTTATGAACCTTGACCAGGGTGTGGTCGGGGAGGTGGCCAACAACCGAGATGTAGAGGAGTTAGTCATGGGAAGTTTCACACTGTAGAGGAAGTAGTTACAGTAGAGCCAAAGGATGTTTGAGGTACGATCATCTTGTTTAGTACTCTTGCATGTTCCTTGTTTTATTCAGGAGCTTTGTACTCTATTTCTGCACCTAGTAAATCCCATGCTCTAGGTCTAGATGTAGAGATAATTCCCATGACCCTAGTATATAGTATGCTAGTCGGGGGTCAGCCGGAAATATCTTATGATTTCTGGGGATGTAGACTGATGTTGGGGCACATCAGTCTAGCGGGGACATTCTTTTATTACAGATGCATCCATATGATGTCATTTTAGGAAATCGACTAGTTGTTAAATATGTATTTCGTTATTTACTGCTTCCGATGAAGGGTCGTTTTTTCAGATTTGGGTGGCCAGCGTGTAACATTCATTGGGGGAATGGTTTCTAAGAGGGCATTCGGAAAGTGGATCCCCTTCTTTCCTTGTTAACTGAACAATCAGTGGAGTCTACAGATACATAGATAATGGATGTCCATAGGATCATTAGTGAGTTCTAGGATGTCTTCCTTTTAGAGGTGCTGACTCTTCCCCTTCAACACGGTGTTGAGTTCAGAATTGACTTGAGACCGAGTGCCCATATGATTTTGTTGGATCCCTATCGGTTGGAGCCTTCTGAGTTTAGAGAGATGAGGATCCATGTTGATTACTTAATTAAGAATGGTTTTATCCAACTGATCACAACACAATGGGTTGCTCCACTGTTTTTCAAAAAGAAGTAAAATAGTGGTCTCAAGATGTTTATTAACTAACAAAGGCTGAATCAGGTAATGATCAATAACTGTTACCCCTTCTCAAGGATTGAAAACATTTGTGAACAGTTGAAGGGATTATGTTGGTTCTCTAAGATGGACCTGTGGTCTAGATATCACCAGTTAAGGTTGAAATATGGTGTTATCCAGAAGACATCATTCAGGTTTAGGTATGGGAACATCGTGTCTGTAGTTATGTCGTCCGGTGTTTCGAATGCATGTAATGTGTTCATGGGGCTCATGAAATCTTTTTTCCTTATGTACCTAGGCTAGTTTGTCATTTTTTTCATTAATGACAACTTGATCTACTCAAAATCAGAGGAGGTGCATACTGAGCACCTTATGATTGTCTTGGAGCTCCTTTGACACTACAATCACTATGGGATGATGTCCAAGTGAATGTTCTTGACCCGAGAAGTTCACTTTCATGGACACATGGTATCATAGAAAGGGGTAGTGGTAGATCCATAAAAGGATGTAGCGATTGTTTCTTATGCAGAACACTAGAACAAGATATAGGGTTTTAGTTTCATGGGTCTCGCAGGCTATTATAGAGGTTCATACTCGGCTTCTCCCAAGTTGCAACTCCTTTGACCACTTTTCCTAAAAAGGATCAGAACATCTTGTGGAGTGATAATTCCTAGGTATATTTCATCTATCAGAAGTAAAGGTTGGTTAGTGGTCCAAAGCTCAGGTATCTAGAGGATGGGGTGTTGTTTGAGGTGTTTTTTATGCTTCTGGTCTAGTCTTGGGGTGTGTTTTGATGTAGCAGCCAGGAGTGATCTCTTATGGGTCTAAGAAGTTAAGTCCTCATGAGCATAAATATGTCACCCATAACCTATATCTTGCAGTAGTAGTGTTTTCATTGATGTTTTGGTGGCATCACCTCAACGTGGAACATATTGTTGTCTTCACATATCACAATATTTTGAGGCATATCATTACATTGTGGGACCAGAACTGGAAAAAAGTTGGTGGGTGGAGTTTTATTAGGACAATAACTTTGAGATATCTTAAACTAAAGGTATTGGAAACATTTTGGATGATTCCATGAGTACGAAGTCCCAGAGGGATGCTTTTGGGAATCCATGGATGCTTGGAATGTGATGGAGGAGTTGGCTACCTTACACATGGATGCAAGGGTCGATAGTGGAATATGATTTCTGTTTCAGATTTGTGTGTAGTCATCTATATAGCTGTAGGTGGAGGAGTCTCATTGGGGAGACTCAAAGAGTGAAGTGATGCATGATAGTGTTGACCAAGGAAATACTTTGGAAGTGTGATTAGATGGTGGTTAGAATGAAATGCTTTTCCATTTGAATTTGTTTTTCCTAGTGATGATGTGTGAGATATTTCTCCATGTGTTCCATAACATAACCCTATAAGTACACCCATGAGTGTTCAAGATGTACTGAGGCCTAAGGGAATAGTTTTTGTGGCTCAAGGTGAAATGGGCAGTGGCATAGTTTGTGTCAAGGATGCTAGTGTGTCATCAGTTGGAGGATAAACAACCCATCCCAGGAGGTTTGTTGTAGCATTTATATGTCCTCAAGTGGAAGTGGGATGAAAAATCAATGGATTTTATCATGGGACTACCTAGAGTTCAATGATGTTGTAATGTAATATAGGTGGTGGTGGACCGACAGAAAAAATCAGCTCACTTACCATTGATCAGGGGGTCCAGTAAGATTGATTCCTTAGCAAAGAGATATGTGGATGAGGTGGTGCAGTTTCATGGAGTTCTGAGGTATATAGTCTTGGATCGGGAAGCACTATTTACGCCATGATTCTGGAGGGAATACAACATGCTTTTTGAACCTAGCTATGCCATAGCACCACATTCCACCCCCAGACCGATGGGCAGACATAGTAGACCACCCAGACATTGGAGGATATATTGCGAGGCTGTGATCTGGACTTTGGGGTATTGTGGTACCACACATTCCCTAGGTATAGTTTTCCTAAAACAATATCTATCACTCTACCATTATCATGGTCCGTTCGACGCCTTGTATGGAAGACTTTGTCCTTCACCCGTGTGCTGGACAATGGTTGGGGAATTAGGTGTTCTTGGCCCAGAGATGGTGCAAAGAACAACAGAGAAGGTTAAACATATACTAGAGAGGATTATCACATCTATGGATTGGAAAAGGTCATATGCTAATAATAGGAGGAGACCCATGGAATTCAAGGATGGGGGCCACATGTTCTTAAAGGTCACCTCTTGACATATACAATGGTGGTTAGGAAGGGGAGTAAGCTCTCCCATAGGTTAATCATACCCTTAGAGGTGTTACGACGTGTCAGTAGAGTGTTTTATCAGCCGGTGCTACCACCACCCCTATAGTGGGTACACAGTGTCTTCCTGGTGTCTCAGCTCAGTTAGTATCTACACGATGATTTTCACGTCCTCGACTGGGGATAGATGGATATCATGGACAGTGAGACATTCGTGGAGCGACCAGTGAGGATCGAGGATCATGTGGAGAAGTTGCATCATGGAAGAACCATTCCATTGTTTCATGTGTTATGGAGTCATGGTGGCCATGGGGAGAGTGCCTGGGAATAGGAGGGATTGTTGCCTTCCTAGTACCCAAAGCTATTTTGATTTTTGTTCTGTGTTGTTTTGAAATTCACTTTGTTGTATTGCTTGAACTTGTTAATTATGAGATGGGATGTTTAGCTTTTTCACTATATGTGTGTGTGAAAATTATTCACCATGGTGATGGGACGATATTATCCCTAAATGAGATGCGTTAAGGTGGATGCGATTAAACCCATACAGGATAGTTTGTGCCGCCCAAAGTAGATAATGTATTGACATGGGGGAAGGAACTCCCTAATCCATATTTCTATATAGTGTGACCTTTATATGTTTGTGTGGTTACTTAAGGGAGATGAGCGGTGTTGTATCCATGATTGTTCAGATAATATACGAGGGAGAGGTTTTCCAAGATATCAATCTTTAATCCAGATTTAGAACATCCATAGGGCGGTATCGTCGCTGAGAGGTATTGTTTGAGGTTGTTGTTTGAAACCTCTCTTTTCTTCTAGTTTACTGTTGGATTATTGAATATGAGAATTGTTTGAGAGTATCTAATGTAATGGAATGGACCCTCCTGGTCTATTATGTTTCCAAATTTATGGTGTTTGAGGTATCCTAGGGACCATCTGTGGCTCTTCCAGGAGTTTTCCAAAAACTCGGTTCCACCAGACTGTTCCACTAAAACTGTGACACTGATCATAGTGGTGCCATGATGGAGGCCCCATGACGGTGTCACCACAAATGTAGTACCTTGAAAGAGGCAAAAATCATGGTCACACCATCATGGTCACATATAGAAATGGTGGAACGACATACTATGTCCCACTGGACTGGTGGAACCATTACGGTGGAACTATTATGGTGTCTCACCGAAAGGTGTCCCACACAATTCCTTTTTTCTAGTTTCCCATGTTTTTTCAGTTCTACTCCTATAATTTATATTTTTATGTAAAAGTTCTTTAATACCATTTTAATGACTTTTTATATAGTTAAAGATGTTTTAAATTCAACGTGATTTGAGTGTTCCTTTAGTTACCAAAACATATTGAATTTTTCCTCCGTGTCACACCCTTCCCTATTCCTTTTAGCATCGCCCATATTAAATGTGTTTTTCTATATTTTGAATATATTTATTAACTCACCATTATCTCCACCATCATCGAGCAAAATTATTAAATAACAATTAATTCCATCGTTTGTAACCTCCCAACCGCTTGGTCAAACCACGATCCACTTTTTTAGCAGTTCGAGATTTCATATTTTGTAAGTCTAGGATCTGGCCTTTGATAATGTGGAGATTTTATTCTTCCTTGGTGAATTTATTTTCCTTGGTGTTCTTGGAGTCCCTCCTTCAGGGTCGATTTGCGCGCTCATTCTGTAACCCTTCCCGCTCAGCCTTGGAGTCATTGGAGTTCTTCCTCATCAAGTTGTGCCACCCTAGTTCTTGGCATAATGAGAAAAATTCGATCCCTGATCATCCATGTAGGGTTTTCCTTCATCTCTCTTTACTGTGAGTCATGTGGGGTGAGTATGATAATATTTCCTATGGGTGTGGATGATTTAAAACCTTAACGAAGATAATGAATGTATTTTAAATAATGATGGGGTGTGTTTTATGATAATGATGGTGTAGTTTTTTATCTTCATTTATATGTTTGAATTTTTTGGGCGTATGCCAACTATAAATCATCACTGTTGGTGGTCCATTCTTTCACACTAATGCAATGATGTTTTCTAGGTAATCCTGTGACTGAGTAGCTGTAACTTGAGAACTAATTAATAATGTAAACATGGATGATTAAATGGATTACCAATGAATAATAATCCTTTTGTGATCACCCCATTTAACCAAATGGAAGGAACGAAAATGATAAATGTTGTGGTTAAATCTGAAAAATCCATGTCACTATTATACTAATAAGAATGACTGTTCTTCTTGATGCTTGTGGGATGATGTGGATGTGGATGGGGATGGGATCCCGTATTCTCTAGTTGTAGTTTTTTGTACTTGAGGCCGTGTGGGGCCATATGTTGGGTCTTGTTTTGGTTCTAGTACTTTGAGGTATCTCACAGATCCCTTTTTGTGACATTACAAGAGAACTAGGTTTGAATGCATAAATTACCTCTTGGGTTTTCCCTTAATTTTTTTTTTGGATTGTGACTATTCATATTAGTTACCCGGTAGTGAATGAATATTTTAAATGGAATCAAATGGGCATGATAATAATAACGGGTACAATGGGGGAATGTTTTCTAGAATATGTTGTGCTCTGGTTGTGGCTGATGTGCATTTGTGCATGTAATAAAAGTAATGATAATGTTTTTATATGGTCTGGTTTCCAAACCCTTAGGTTGGGATGAGTGATTATTTACATATATGTATAATTTTTAGTTATTTTGTTTCTTATACACACCCCAACCATGTTGAGAACATCATGCCGAACACCCCTATTTCATGTGGGAGGGTGTTTTTCCCAAAATTCTTAAGAGTGGATGGTTATTATTTCTTTTATGATCCCTCTACCATGAATCTCAAGAACCTTAGAGTTGGGTGTGTTGTGATGGTTATCCTATGTGTGTGCGGGAATGATTGTTTCCCAATTGTCTTCAGGATGAGGCCTAGGTGACCTTGTGTTCCGAAGTGGTTGTTCTGGCCTAGGTGTCTTCATGTGTGGCAGTGGTTATTGTGGCTCAGGTGATTGCAGGTGGGGATGTGAGTGGTTTTGGTCACTCTGGTGTCTGCCAGTGGGGATGTGTATGGTTATGGTGGTCTAGGTGTCTGTGGGTGGGATTTGTGGTTGTGATATCCCATAAGGTTATTGTTGGGGTAGTAATTAGACTATCGTGGAATTTATGAGGGAGGTATGACACATAGGATGTCCTAAATAACCACTGGGAAAGTGCTGCAGGGTACCCAAATATCATTGTGCTATTACATTTACATTACATGATCTACTTTATTTGGAAAGTGCACCTTGGTGAGGTTGGGAGGATAGTTTCCTTTCTAGGTGCTTTGGTTATCTCATTTTCTTTCTCATGGGTAATTATAATTGTTCCCCACCTGTGCATAAGAGGTTTTTTCCCAAATGACTATACCTATATACTCACCCTACATATTTAAAATTGCTTTCTGGTTTCTAAGAGGACATCAAGGGCCAGGCCAGACTATACTAGCTTGGACGTTGGGGCAACTGTTGTTTCTGATTTTTTTCTTTTGGTACATCCCTTTGGAGTTTCCTTGTACTTTGTTGAATTTTATTTTCAACAAGCATGTGAAAAAATGGGTTTTGGATTTACATTTACTATATGTATTTGATGTTGATTGATATTTATCATCTTATCTACTGATGTATTCCTATAAAAACTGTAATGCCTTCCATATTGTGTGTGATTATATACCATTACTGCTTGTCACCACTCCATGTCCTATTAAAGGATAGACTCGGTGGTCATTATTTCTCTTTAAACATAAAGAAGGAAGGGTATGGTAGTTCATTGTCCCATCCCTCGTCTTGTTTAAGGTGGATCATGATAGAATACATTATTTTTCTCAAATAATTTTTTTTGGTCTATTCCACATTAAAACCATTAAATGGTGACCCTTACGATATTGAATTATAGTTAGAACTATGAACCTTATTTTGATAATTTTCAAAAGACAGTTTTTCTCAAAAAAGTAATATAAAGTGCTTTAAAATATAATGTAACACGGATCACATGTGAATTATAATTATTCAATCAAACTTTGATAAATAAAATCAATTTTATTTCCCTATTTGGAGTCAGTTATTTATTTATTTAATTTCAATTAATTTTTTCATTATGAAATCCAATAAATAAAAAAATTTATCTATCATTTTGAAAATAAATACAATTCAAAAAATACATTCAAATAACATGATTTAATAACATGGGAATCTTGTCATTTTTTGATCTCAATAAGCTATTTATCTTAACCTCACATTAAATAATGTTTTATTTTTTCATGAGAACATTAAATATTATTGTCAGGTAATTTATTATATAGATAAAGCCTCATTATGGGACCATGAAACCGACTTATAAAATATTTCATCTAATAAATTTATCTTTATAAACAATAATTGATATCTTTTTTCATCATTTTAATTTTATGGAAGCTGCAATGATCATTTAACAACATTGCATGGTGTCAGAGGGTGGATTGAGTGAACTCATTCGATTTATATATTTCAGATGTTTTTTGTATTGGTTGATGTGGTTAGAGAGGTGACATATAGATATAGATATAGAATAGTAACGTATAAAATGTTAGTCAAAAAATAATCTTAATCAATACCTTTATATAAAAAATGATTTCATTGAGAAATTTAGGATATGTCATGTGTCTCGGAATGTGTCAAACTTTTTACTTTTATAATTATTAAACCTATTAGATATAAGGTATAGATATAGGGTATTAGTCTCATGGATCATACTGATTTATGATTAGAGTTTCATGAATGTTATATGAATTATTTATTTAATTACATGCATCATTTTAAATTTTTTTCACTTAAAAATATAAAATATACCAGTGATATATTATTTAATAAAATATCATTAATAGTATTTTTGATTCATTATTGTACTATATTAATCCATTTTTATTGGTATTTAATCCCTTAATGTATTATATATATTATATAAAATATTATGAAACTACATACAATTGGAAATTATATAAAGGAATACTGAGAAATTGGAAAATGGTATTTTTAATTGACCATTTATTTTAGGTTTTGGACTTCAATATTATATATTTGAATGATAATGATGATATATTTTTTCATAAAAATACCCTATGTTCTGAATTAATGATTTTATATTTTTTATATAGTCCAAATTGAGATATTTTTAGTTTGGAATTATTCTCTCTCCTAATATTTTTAAAATTCAGAAAAAAACATTATCTCGCATGGGTTATTGTTTAGAAAAAATTTATTTATGAGCATGTTATAGTTTATTTCATGGGATAATTCATGGATGATTTTTTATTTCCTTTAAATGATGTATTTATTGTTAATATTATCATTTATGGGATCAATATTTTTTAGAGTAGATGTGTTATAAAAGGAATGATGTTTTCATAATGAAGGGATACCATTATGTAGTGTGATGATGTTATGATTCAATGGATAAAAGTAAAAGAATATTTTAGTCTATTATGTGAATTAAAACAAAATTTATATGTGTTGTGTTGTGATGGTTATATGAGGTCAAATTAGATTATCATTTTTTGAATTACAGAAAATTTATGAGGTTTAACACCATAAGGTTTCTCATTATACAACACTTCTTTGATACAAAAAATGGGGATCACATCACATATACCAAATAAGTCCAGCTAGAAGCAATGGTTCTGACCATTTATTAAGAGGGAAGAAAAAAGTAAATAGGTGTGGTTGATGGGGTCATACAAACTGAAATTAACTCATCCACCAAAAAATTGTCATCAGACCATATTACGAAAAATAATTTGCATAATCAGAGTCACCAGTTGTCTCCCACTCAGATTGCGACATAACCTGATTGATGATTTTCAAGATATCTATATCCACCTTCCATGACACCTTATATGATGATCAGGTAGAAACATTTACAGGAACATTAGAATAACCCATGTGTGGTCTCCTATTTGATGGGACATAAGTGAATACTTTACTATCAATAATATTTGTCTTTCCAGTTAAGATTACATCCTTGTAAGAGGGGAGACATCACATGCAGTTCATTTGGACTATAACATTTCATATCTTATTTGATAGGAATATTTCGATTGATAATTATTATACCATGATAAAATAATAAATTCCTTAATTATTTCTTGACCATTATGTATTCTATTGATGTCAAAAAAGAACTTTTAGGATATATATTTAGTTATTTATTGATATTAGGGATTATACAATATAATAACATTTTATGGAATAACATGGTCAACGACTTTTTAATAAAGGAGTTAACCTAGTGGTGATATGTTAAAAATGGGAGATATGAGTTTATATATTTCATTGGGGTGTCTATGGACTTATTTTACATTCTTTATGGATAAGATTAATGGTACACACATAATTCAACTACCTTTTACGAAATTATGGTGGACGAAAAAATTTATCTATATTATGTTAGAAATTATGGTCATTAATGTGAATGGATTTTATGAATATCCATCTAATTCAGACACTTCTCCCACATATAATATAATATTAAAATTTATATATTTTTTGTGTTTGATCCATTTCATCCAAGATTATATTTTTTATCACATGTCCTTTACTAGGGTATTCACCTATTCACACCCAAAAAACTTCCCTTAATTTATATATGATATTTAAAGGTTCATTATCAACTCATATCCTCTCATATATATATTTTTTAGTTCCTCTGTTAATTTTTTGGTTTATGTTTTCATCTTCCCCTTTTTATCCATTTTAGCCCTTTATTAGTCACTATCTCAAATCCATTATTTGTAATGGGTTTTGTGAATCATCTACTCAGGGCCTCCATGTTTCATCAATTGTTCATGTAATAACCAATTTAGAAGACATTATACATTGATTCATTCTATTTCTATTCATATAGTCATTATTAGACTCAATAGTGACCCTTCAATATTAGAGTAGTTTTAGTCTATCTCTTTATCCAACTTGTTTCCTAATAAATTGAAAAATAAATAAATGGTTTTGGATTGTGGAAATATATCATCTAAATATTATTTTTAAATTTTTATTAGGTTATTTTTTGAATTAATAGGGCTTCAAGTCTCCAATTTTTACAAGTTTACTAAAAAGGGTGGTTACTATTGATAGAGAATCTTCTTCCTATGTGAATTCTAGTTTTTTATTTCTCTTAGTCTATTTTTACTATCTAAATTTTTTATCCTTATTACCAGAATATTTTCCCTTCTATATTATTTCTTTATCTAGATAAAAATATAATAGCTTTTTGTATAATGAAATTTCAAATTATTTTAGTTATTCTCTTTAAATAAGTAATCATAGTGTTATGGTGACACCCTTAGTGGGAGATGAATTTATCTAATGGTATATTTTGGATGATGGAATATGGTGATTATATTTTGTATGGTGATAGTGATCTATGGATGAAAAATCAACACGATATAATTTATGATATAAATTTTTTATGTCATCAATACACTTGTTTCAATATTTTTTTTTAAAATTTTTTGGTTTCTATTATATTGGAAGTTATTCTTTTTTCCATAATGTGATAAATTTTTCTTAATGGATATCTATAAGACTGGTATTGGTGAAGTAGTGGTGTCATTTTCTTTTCTTCTTCTTTTTGACCAGATGGAAGTAGTGGTGTAGATGAAAACTCCCAATGGTGGTACGATGTCCATCATTAACTATGAAGGATCATAGTTTCAAAATATAAATTATAGGACATGGAGTAGGATTCCGAGTACTTACTCATTATCTAATATCATAATCACTATCAATGAGATATTTTTTCTAAAAAAAGTTAAATTTCTTCATACCATTTGAATATATATGAATATTAGTTAATTGATCATATTCTTTCTAAAGCATCGAATGTTACCCTCAAAAGTGGATTATTTATAAAATATAATATTAGAGAGATAAGAACATTGATAGTGGGATCAAATATAATAGAATCCAAATACTATATACTAGATAAAATGAGAACATGAAACATGTAAATATTTTTTTGCATATACATTTTATCTTAATCTATCTCTCTACATATTATGTTTTCATTAATGGATTTCATATATTACATGAAAAAGAAAGAAAATATTTTGATTTTGTGTTTCGGTAACCACCAATTAAATCTCCCATACCCCCCTTAGTTGTTGTGTATCATTCACATGGGATATACAATTGGTAATATACCGGGCATGTTCATAAATATATTACTAATTTTTAATCATTTATAATGAAAAAAATCATCAAGGGAATAAATAATATCTATTTCTTTATATTTGAGTGTCATACTATACCATCACAACCCTTATCATTTTTTCTCATTGGATAGTATTTAATTAATGAATAAAATGACTATTTTAATGTTTTGTTGTAATGGATTTCATCTGTGTAATGAATAGATGGTTCAATATCATGAATACATTATTATTTCTATCCTAAACATAACTCGTTATATTATTATACTCACATGGTCAGTAATTAGAATACATAATTTTCTATTATGAATATTAAAGTAAATGTATGATTTTAAAATTTAATCTTCTAATACATCTATAATAA
The DNA here is from genome assembly GCA_963277665.1 of Viscum album. Lineage (NCBI taxonomy): Eukaryota > Viridiplantae > Streptophyta > Magnoliopsida > Santalales > Viscaceae > Viscum > Viscum album. The sequence continues at coordinate 765,682,453 of OY728120.1, forward strand.
TGAGTTAACATGAGTCAAGTGGTCTATAAAATAAAATATAATTTATAGAAAACACAATTATATCCATGAGGGATATAGAATACCATGAGTAATTATAATCAACATGTCACAAAAAATTCAAGGAAATTTAAATATCAGAAGATGAATGAATGGACGATTTATTAGTTGGATGAAAAATAAATCTTCCACACTTGAATGATATGTTTATATTCTTAAGGGATAAATTTATATTAAAAAATGATAAAAATTATCCAAAAGTAATATTATGAAAAAATATGTTCTATAGGATCAATTGATAAATGAGTGGACAATTGATAAACTCAAAATTTTCACTATAAATGATGATTTGTAGATAAAATTTAACTAACAATTGAAAATAAAATCTAAAATGGAGACCGAAATCAAATCTACATATGATTTGAAAATGATTTAACATAAGAGGAATCATAAATAATAAACCTATTCCCTAGATTATTATATGGATTTAAATTAGTTCATATAATTATTTCTAAAATATATATAGAGATAACAATGTTATTTCAGGGGTAATATATCATTTAATTGTTTCAATTGTGGGTTTGATTAGACAACATATATCATTTTACCATAAATGTAAAAATTAATTGGATAGATTAAAAACATAAAATAACATATTTGAGAAAAACTCAAAAAGTTGTTATAAAAGAAGAAAGTCCATTATAAGAGAAAAAGGAAAATAAATAAAATTAACAATCAATCTCATAAACAATAATAAAACATAATTTCGTTAGAAATCTAAAAAAGTTGGATGAAGATTTTCATTCTGAATTATAGTAAGTTTTCATGGCCAATTCAAAGATGTACTATGATCATTATAGTGAGTAATGACATTGTAATGAATTGGAATAATGTGATGGGGATTAAATAAAATAATTTATATTAATGAAGTATATCATTACGTGTTTGAAGAAAATTTGATATTAAAATAGAATAATTGATTATAAAATTAAAAAAATTCATTAAAAAATATATTTAACAGTCAATTTAAAGGAGAGTTATATGATATATTTTTTTAAATTATAAATGGGTGATCTCAGTGTAATACTTTATGTGAGTTACATGATTCTTTAGATTACATAAACTGACATGATTAGAATGAAATTGTAGTTGGAAATTGTTTAGTTAAAGTCTACTGAAGAGAAAACTTATTTTAAATACTTAAGGAAATTAGACATCAATAATTACGATATCGAGATAAAATATAATTTAAAATTATCTTAGTAGACTGTTTGAGTGACTTATAAGTTCGTATATTTAACACTTGTAATAAACTATCCCTATTTTCCACTAAAAATGGCACATTATCTGACTTACATGAAGGCTCGAAGGTAATTCAAAAATACCATGGGATGGATGACATATCTAGTGCATAAATAAACTACCATTGAGAATAATTTCACAAACTAAAATAATAAATATATGATGTATTTACAATGGAGACAATGAAAACCTATTATATAACATAAATAATAGAATAATCAATATATTTGTGATGCATAATTGTAATGATTTCAATACTAAATAATGGGAATAACATGAGGGTTTCTAAGGTGGTATGAGGAAGATGAATGAATTAGAGACAACAAGATGAAACAAATAAAAGTCTACTGCTACTAAGTTTCCATGTTATAGTGAGCTAGAACCAAATGCACCTCCACCATGGTACAACCAATTTATCCAATATCATCTACTATAGTTATTAATTCTACTGAAAACTAATGATATATGTGAATGATAAATAACATGGTTGGATACCACTAATAGAACCAAATGGATATATCATTAAACAAAAATATATTAGTACATTTTGAAGAAGGATAAAAACTTTTTTTCATGTTTTTCTATTAAAACAAGTTTAATTTTTGTAAAAACATTTCATGAAAAATATGATCCTTTACTTTTGAAACTATAATTTGATTTAATTTGGAAAAATATTACATAAATTATAGTTAATTATATTTTTAAATAAATACATGAATAAGTGGAATTTATTATCATAAACCATAAATTTCCATACATCAAAAAATATTTCATCATCATGGGATCCTAGGTGTTCAAGGATAACAAGATTTTCATAAATTATTATAAGAAATGATGTATAGTAAAAGTTTAGTAATTTTAATATAAAGGAAGGTTATCATATTTTCATTGTATATGAAAAAAATAAAAGAACCATTACATAACACTGTAAAAATAATATATATTTAATCCATCTCACCACGATAAATCAATATGCAATGATGATAATGAAATATTTTAGAAGATCTATTTAAAAAAAGAAAGAAATAATGATTTAATGGAAAATTCCTTTTCCTGTAACCACCTATTAAATGGTCATTATCATATTATATTTAAAAATCTATAATATCCCTTAAATTCATTGTATCCATTCCTATGGGTATTTTATTCTATATAACGATTCTAAATCAAAAATAGGCCTCCCTAGAATCCATCAAGGATCATTTCTGTCACAAAAAAATAAAATACATTTGTGTACATAAAAAATTATAAGATTCCACTGTATTTTAAAAATTGAAGTGTCAAATTTGATATTAGAAAAAAAAATCCCATTATTTTCATGTTAATAATGAATTAAATTAAATTATTATACAATAAAAGTTCAAATATTCCATTTCAATTTCAAAAATATAGATTGATTGTTCAAAATTTATTTAATGATTAATGCACATAAAAACACCCTTTTCCCATTTATCGAAATCTCATAAAATAATGTTTCATTTGATACATGTATCCCAATACATGTAGTAGAATTTAGTTGGGAAATGAAATACTTAGGGAATGTATATGAAATCATATATTTAATAATAAATATATATTCATGGGATGTCAACTCCAAATTTTTTTTTGTTTTCAATAACTTTAGGGTAAATACACCATGACATAACACTAACACATTTTATGAATCTAAGACATATCCCAACAATATATAAGACATAAAATCTCCTAATCATGAAAAAAATATAGATCTCATATTCCTTCAACAAGGATTATAGAGTTATAGAATATATATGAATACTATGGGATATAAAAGGTGATTATAAAATTTATAACTATCATCAAGACATGAAAAAACATTAAAGGATCACCCATGGATGAATATAAAATTCATGAATGAACATGTGGGAGTCATGGGTGTTGAATGAGAGGGAGAAGGACCACAAAATTGGATAACATGATATGGTGAATAGACTATAACACCACTATTAAAACTAGTACAACTTTGATATCAACAATCACAATTAAATATGTGAATGGATCATTTCCAAAATAATTAAATTTTTAAATTCCCTTCCATGTTGTTATTGGAATCTACCTAGTGTAGGTAATAATTGAAATAATAATAATGAGATCTTTGGAAATTAATTTTTTTATGAGAAACCATATTTCACTCTGTGGAAAGTTTAATTAAATGTTATAACCATGATATCCTCCCTTAAAGCCACCATGACTCTCCATAAAGCAATGACAAGAATTGTATAAGGTCAAAATATAAAATTAATTAAAAATATAAATACAAGTTAGTGATTTTTTTCTCCCCACAACATCACTCCATGTCCCACAAGAGTCTCAAGGATAGTTTTTATCATGAAGTAGGAGAAAATCAATTATTCACATAAAAAAGGAATAATAAAACCAAACTATTGAACAAAAAAAATAAAAAATCAACAATCCAACAAATATAAAAATTTTAATAAAAAAACAAAAATTTATTCTAATATATGTTTTGAATGAATTTTTTCTCTTGGAATAACATCTATATAGAATAAAAGTAAATGGTACTGATCCATAAAATCATGCTCCAAAAAAATGGAACACTCTAAAACATGGTTAGAACTGATGAATTTTTTATGAACATAATAACTAGCTAAAAAAGTAAGAATGAATTACTAATGGAAAACCATGATTTAATTCACGGTCCACCAAAATATATTTTGGAATTGTTATGATATATGGTGATGAAACTCTTTAATGTTAGATAATCACTAACGATGATTTATTCAATATTTGACAATTAACATATTTCATTGGTTCATCACAAACCACTAGACTCTAAAAAATAATCGAATAATGAGAAAAATGAACTATTATTGGAAAAACACTAAATATATTTCACTAAATTCTCATCCGTCATATCATGATAATAATTCCATAAAAAACATCATGAATCAACCATCACGAACTGGGGGATTCATTAATAACCACATCGAATAGTTCTTGATCATTAATTTAAAATAAGATACCCAAATATATCACCACATAAGTCTTATAAAATATGATAAATGATCTAAGGGAACAACATATAAAATTAAAAAACTACTTATAATAATTTGTACCAAAAATGATAAATATAGTCACACCTTAGGGTAACTGATGGTAACCGAGGAATATGATTATGAAGCTGTGGATATTTAATTAGATAGAGATATATCAGAGAATAACCTACCCCATATCCTAATTTACCTGAATCATTCACATGATTCAAAATCAATTATAGTTCAATAGTTATGATTTAATAAAATTATCAAATGTTACGAATAGAAGAGATGAACAACCAATCAAAAATAAAATCAAACATCAAATGTGACTGAAAACACATTACAAATTGTCAACTAATAAAATGAAACACTAAATAAACGAAAAATTACATGAGAACCCATACTGTTAGTATTAATAAATAACCATGTTTGACTCAAAAAATCATAATTGAATCTAAAAAATCGTCCAAACACAACCCCCAACAATAAATTGTCAATAAGAGGAATTAAATTACATCAAAGGAAAAGTAAAATAGTATTTACATAATTTAAATCATCTTTAGGATGTTGAATCATTGGGTACATAGAATGAATTGATTTAGATCTACCTATGATATGAAAAATACACCATAGAACCATTAATGAAAATAAAAACAACCACATGCATGAAGGTTATGTCAATTAATATACCAATAACATAAAGTCGCTATATAATCATAAAAATATTGATTTTAAGGAATGATAACCACTCAATAAAATCAAATGCACACTAAATAAATGTATTATCTGCATTTCAAAGGCCATAAAATTCTACAACCTTCTGTTTCATCACTTTATTAGAAAAGGTCTTCTAAATATGATTAATCAAGAAACATTCCAATGAATGTATATTCTATATATTAGATAAGATTAGTCATACAACACTTCCAAAATCCACCCCCAATCATTAAGGTCATTAATATGATCTTATGAAATGTATAAAACACAAGTGGGATGAATATATTCTCAACGATCAAAAGTTATAAAACAAATTTTGGTGAATCATGTTGTCAAAATAAATGAGGATCATTCTAGTTCTGAAATAATCAAATGATATCATAATTATAGTAAATGATAGTATGATGTCAAATATTTGGTATTTTAGAATATGGAAAAAAAAATTTAAGATAATCATGATCAAATAAAGAGCTCGTTAAACATAACATGGACATACTCGATTCACATGAATTATAATAAAAAAACATCTATAACTCAAACACCATAATAAAAGGATAATTAATAATAAATATCTAGAAATATTTTATATAAACATAAAATAAATCACTATATAATTTGATTTGAAATTCAATAATAAAACTTTATCAGAAATTAACCTAATGATCCAAGGTGGTTTCATTGAAACTCATTTATAATGGAACATCCATTAATTAAACTAGTGATTATACACACATTAATCAATTATAAAAAACCCCCTTAAAAAGATAACATTTCAAAATCATCTATTTTGAATCATTTCTAACATAATTTATTGAAAGTATTTTAATTCTTCCTTTTTTACACTACATTAATGAATTGAGACTAAATAAAATTTCCTTCCATTAATAATTTATTAATTTATTTTAAAAAACATTTATTTTTTAAAATCCAATATATTGTAGAATCATTACTAAAACTGTACATTATTTTCAATCCCAAATATTTTAAATGTATTTCAAAATATAATAAATTTATACATCTATTAGAAAAAAAATATTTTTAAAAAATAATCAATTTATCTTATCATTTCAATTTAACCCCAATAGTAAAAACACTCATAAAATATCTATTCAAACTCCATTCAATTACATCAAAAATAATGACAAAGGTAAATGCCTCAGAAAAATGTGGAGAAAACTCATCAAGAAAATGATGATTTTTAAGGCTTGAAAATTGGATTTCCCTAGTAAAGCTGAGGATCCATCGGCGTGCAAACTAATCGTGAACCCCAACACAATTTCACCCAGGTTCATTTGTTTTCCTATAACTAGATGCTTAGGGCCTTCATTTGTATGGAAAAATTTTCATAAATCCTAATTACTGCTCTGGTCACCCTAATACATCACCCAAGTCTTCTGAAACCTTTAAGGTAGTTATTTAATAGCTGGAGTAGTGGAATTGATGGAGGATCATAGGACTTATGTACCTTTAGTGTTTGAAATCCATAATATGTGCACACCTAAATTGGAAAACCTCCAATAATCGGAAATAATTGCACACGATCCATTCCCCTCAACTGAACATGAACACCCTAATTCTGAGAATACCTTGAAATACACTTGAAGGCTTGATTTAGTTATTTCCCAAGTATTAACATCCAGGTTGTTTATCACAGAAGTGGACATCTAGTCGCCTATGACTACATACGTGATAAAACCTGCACATGAATACATACATGGGTTACCATCCTTTATTCACATTATTTCTTCAGCATATTCATGCGTTTCATTAAGCCTTCTTCAAATCCATTCAGGGCAAGGATTCCTCATCATTGTTTACCTTATCTAAAAGGTGTAATGTTGAAACCTACACCAAAAACTCTTGACTTAGAAAAAAGTTGGGAAGGGAAAATTAGATAGTTTCCTATTGGGATTGAATATATCTAGTAATCAGTTTCCACATTTGGTTTGCAGTGGGTTCCGGATTCATGGACTGTCTGTGGGTTTTTATATCTGTAGTCATGTGGGCCTTTCTCCCAGGAAGAGATTTGGGAATTTATCGGTTTGGGGGAATATGATTTGGGTCACAACCTCCCTTTCTCATATCTAAAACCTTAGACATCATGTCTCTTGTTGGGAAGGTATAGTTTACACCTAATTTTCGTTTTGAACAAATTTGAAGTCTCCCTCCTCATCCAGGACAAATTTTTTGGGAACCATCCTAGTATTAGACCATGCCTTTATATAGGAGGTTGTAGTATTTATCCTATCCACTTCCTTCACCTTCAGTCCTTCCTTACATCACACCCTTGTCTAATTTAAACTGAATAGAGGGATGGTTCGTCGCCTTGGCATTGTCCAACTATTCCATCGTAGGCCCGTCATATTACACCAGGAGAGGAGGAAAAGTGTCTGGGCATTTGTTTAATATTTAAAAACCTCTTTCTTCTCACACTGAGCACTACTCACATGGTATTAGATATTTGTGATGATCAAAACATTTTCACTAACACTCTTCTAATTTCTGGAATGAACTATGAGAACTCTAATCCCACCATAATTGGGTTATGTAGTAAGCTTTCCTACGTCCGGATCTCCATCTCATTTCTTCTATAAAATGGAATATATTTCAGTATGTAATCCAAAACTCATTTATATTAATGGATTAAACTCTCCTGTGAGACTCATCAAAATACGTAGGATTTGGTTCCCATACAAATGGGATATCGACGAAGCCTCTCTGAGGTTCAACCCCATCACCTCAAATGAACCATGTTCTTCCTGGGCCATATTCCCAAGAGGGTCTAATTCAAAAAAGAAACCCATTTCTTATACAAGTTCCTTCATCTTATTAGGCACAATTCCCACACCAAGAATTGACTTATCAAATTCCACTTATATTTCATTACCACATGAAATTAAAATATATGGCTAGGTCCTTATCACATGACATTAAAAGGTTTGATGTGTCTCATTTAGCGACACCAATGTATGGGGGTTATGATTACTTTCACAAGGATATGTATGTAACCCATTTATGAGTATGATCCTGATATCAAAACAAACATTCATCTATCTAGATGACAATAAATTCTATAGTGACCCTCTCAGTGGTAGAAAGACCATTATTATCAAAACAATAGTTAAAAGAATCTATAAATAGTATATTAGAGGATTCCATTGAAGGAGAACCTGAAATACATGCAGATGTCCCTATTACTGAAGAACCTAGAATATATAAATATGATTCGATGTTCCACACATGCTAATAATTGATTTAAAATTTCAAGGGAAACCTATGTTATAATAGGTAAATTAATAAGGATTCAAGAAAATATCTTATATCTATAAGAGATTCTTGGAGTAGGAAATATTTTCTCCTAAATGTGTGTGATGAGTCTTACCTCCCATCCTCTCGACCAAAGCATGTTCTTATGTATCATAGGACCAAACCTAATGAACATCTTAAATTGGAAAGAATCACCCATTGGATAAATAATCATTGGATGTTTCTAGTTCCATAAATAAATTCAATGGAAATGACATGAATGTATTGATTCTTAACCAGAACACACGTTTCGAGAGAGGAGAAATAATATCACACGTATATATAACACAAAATTACATAAAGTTAATATATATTAAAATATAAAAATAACTTATTTTCCAAATTATAGAATCATCGAAAATTAAAATAATCAAATGAATATTCTATATAATTGTATGTTAACTATATGAAGTTGAATCGAAGTAGACTGTTCAATATTCTATAAACATTGATTCACAATATTGTACAACTACTACATTTCCCTATGTTTATCCCAATTTACATTAGAACCCATATATGAAAACAACTCCAACACAAATAAAAACTAGGTTCAATAACATGGAAATATCAACATAGAGAACCCCAGAATGTCAGGTGTCACCATGAATGTTGGTGATCATGTTTTAACTCTTGGTCTACCACCGCAATTCAGACAATCAATGATCTTAGGCACACTAAATTTCTATATATCAATCTATCCCCCTATTATACTAATGTTTTCCAAGAAAAACCATTACCTCCCCCTGTAGGGTACTTAATCTATCCTTCATAGTGCCCAATTGGTGTTCTGTATCCAAATGTGCAAGTGAAAATATTTTGGGAACACAATAACTAACTTTGGGAACTATTTCATTTTTTATAAATATAAAACTAGGATATTCTAATAATGGTAACAAATAAATCCCAATATATATCATGAATAATGAAATATCCCACATAAGAATACATTAAGACAATAAATAAATAAATATATATTTATTTATATGTGTGTGTGTGTGTAAATGTAGGAATTATAAGAGTTCCACTAAGGTAGTATATAGAAAATGAAGATAACCTGGAAAAAATTGAAGTAAATAAAACAATACACTGATACCATGCCACCATATTCAGGTGAGGTATCTCGATAAGAACCTCCATCATACTAGAATAAGTTTATCTAAGATATTCAAATGCATTCACGAATCTTTTTAAACATACGATGATATAGGGAGGATAAAAATATCCCTAATATCTCTCTAGATAGTTATCTAATTCATAAACCACTAAATGAAAATCCATAACATGGTAGATGTAAAATACGAATAAAATTTCGAATTTCGAATTTTATACTTAAAAACAAGGGTCATGCATTTTTATTAAAACACACCATTTTCACTATTCTATGATTCTTTTAAGTTAAAAATAATTTAATTTTATATTGTACAAAAGTTTTAGAGGTAGTCACAAAATTTTTTAAAATAAAATATTTAATGAAATTTTAAGTAAATTTTGAACGTATAATGTAAACATAGTTTTGAAAATATATCGTCATCATATGTTCATATGTATTCATTGGGAAAATAACTAGCATTATTTTTCATATAATATGATGTATTCTTACAATTAAATAGTTTTAAAATGATTTCAAGATATCATATTTTTAAAAATAAATGAATATGAAATAAGAAATTACATTATACTTTCAAAAAGAATATATGATAAACCAATTTTGTAGACATTAATAAATAACAAATGCTGATAATATAAAAATTGTCTATCTCTTTCAAAATACAGTATATGAAATATTAATTTTCCAAATATTTTTTATGAAGAGACATACTATATGGTACTTGAAAAATAGTGTTTAAAAAATAAATCATTTCAATAATATTAAAATGATCATGCCATATTAGTTTTATTTTCAAATTATCCAATAAATTATCCATCTGAGCCTTCCAAAAATATTACCGATATTAATTAATTCAATGATATTGAAAACAATTGAACTACATCAATTGATATAAACATGTAATTAATTTCTAAATTATGCCAAAATTTATAAATTCAGAAAAAATATATTTTCAATACTTTTTTAAATCAACATCTTATGTGATTTTTAGAAACCATAATCAAATTTACAACTAAGCATATATATTCCCAAAACAATTCTTAAACCATTAAAGTATAATAGGCAGACATTTCATTACAAAAGAACTACTTTTCCGTTTTCTGAAATTATAATAATTCATGAACACTATGATCAGGAACCTCAATATTTATGGTAAAAATAAATATTTTTTTTAAATCCATAGGAATAAAAAATAAATTATAGTATTAATCTTATAGTTAAATGCATGGAAAACCTAACTAAATTCTTATGTACATACAAAATTTAGAAGTAATCCACCAGTAAAAACCCAGTAAACCATTTGTAATGATGAATAGATCCACAAAAACATTAAGAAGTCAAAATGTAAAATCATATAAAATATTTGGATTTCAAATTACCCCACCAGGGATTCTAGGTTTTTGAAGGATAGTAGATAAATAAGGAAGAAAATTCATGTTTTTACATTATAAAAGACCCAAATAAATTAAACAATACAAAATATCCACCATAGAGGAAGAGACAAACCATTTATTCATTGATGTAAATAATTGGTGTATAATTATAGGGATAAGGACCCCCAAACACGATAAACTCAAAACGGTGAAATAGTTTAAAACCCCACAACTAAAACTTGAACAGATACATTCAGGACGTGAATCACTATTCACAACATGAATTTTATTTCATCTTTAATAAATATGTTATGAAATACCATCTCATGGAATGAACATATTCTAGATTGTGATGAGAATAATTAAAATTTATATTGAAATAATTTGTTTAAAAGTAGATCATAGTGTGAAACCTTATTTCATATCATAAACTATTATAGTATGAAGATTCTAAAAATAAAGCCTACCCCAAGCCTTATAAATCTCATAGAAACTAGAAGACAATAATGATACTAGTTAAAATATAATAAATAATTTAAAAAAGCAATGAATTATTAGGATTTCATAGATATTTTTTCATTGACATTATAATTAGTCAATCAAATATGATCACAAAAATATAGATGTAATACTGATAGTAGGAATACGTTGGTTATATGACATATAATTGAATAAACAATAATTATTATCCAATGTGGAGATATGTAAAATTATTAAAACAACGAGGTGTAGAAGATGAAATAGATTTTGGATGTTCATATTGGTAATACCATGATAAATAAAGATGTAACTAATCATAAGGGTTTCGAATGGAAGTAACATATCATTAATAAAAAGGTAAATAATTTGGTAGTTTGTTATAAGTAAAAACTTCCAAAAGCATATATTCTATTTTTATAGAGAATTTTAGTACTGAATAGTGACTAAAAATAAATAATATGTTAGATGGTGAAATATATTACTCCCTCAAATAAATTTTGGAAATTAATTTAAGGGTATTCAAAAAATTGATAATATAGTTAATCTAAGAAAAAATCTAATATACATCTTAAAATAACATATCAATTTTTATATGCTTAGTGAAACATTTTACATAAATCATTTTCTGAGACATGCCACCAGCAAAATTATTACGACACAAAAATTTCAACTTAAAAAATTATGACACCAAATATTTAATTAGGAGTAACCAATTATATTCAACAATGGTTATAAAATCGTATAATGAAAAAATGGGGAAATAATTTCATATTATATAGTAATTTGTACTCACATTTGAAATAATATAATAATAAATTGAAAAATAATGGAAGTTATGATAGAGGATATTTTACATTCATAAACAATGTATAAATAATTTTTAATGTAATTGGAGGTACCGAAATTAGTGAAAATGATGTTTGGTAACACCAATGTTCTAATTATTAGTATGATAAGTAAAAGTCTATCGAGTGTATCGTAGATTTGTGACAATGATAATTATAAAGTATTTTGAAATAATGAAAACATATATAGGAAGATAATGATGAAATTTCCATAATAAAGGGAAAATTAAAAACAAACAAATTTTTTATTTTCAACAGATAATACAATAAATGTAGGAATATTTAGGATGGTAATGTGTTTTTCACCTAAGGATTACCCATTTTGGCCAAAATAAGATTGATAAAATTGAACAATAAAATACTATACGAAATTTATAAATACTGGATGATTAACAAATCATTTCATACGGTTTATATCATAATGTTATGATAATGAATAGATGTAACAAGTTGGAAATTATCAAAACAAATATACCTCTTTAACCAATTCACTCAAATGATTAGATTCCAATGAGCATGAAATATATATTTTAAGATAAGTAATTTATTATTTTTAATTATTATTTTACACACAAAATATATTTAATCAAGTAAATATTTATTTCATTATTTCCGTAAGAAAAGTTTCCAAGGTATGTGGAAAATCAAATAGGGTGTGGTCTTAAAATATTTCATTATGATAATGGTTCCAAATGAATGAATAATTTCTTCGAGTAATATATTCAAAATAATAGGATAAGGATTAAATATAGTGATCCATAAAACCAAATAAAATATATTATTAGTGAGGAATAAATTGAATTTAGTGTGTATGTGGAGTACCATACTACAACTCATGTTAGCTAATAGCATTTTTAGAGAAAAGTCACTAATGTGGTTGTCAATATTAATAATCAGGGACTATTTTTAAAATCATTATTGAATATTCAAAACAATATTCATTTACTTTTTAGGATAAAAGTAATGAGAATAATATTATTCAGTATATAATGTTATATACTGATCAAAGGAATATATTTGTTCTAGTATGATGATCAATCTAATGATCAAACATTTTTAAGATATACAAATGGTCTATTGAGTTACTAATATTATTATAAGAATTTAGAAAATTTTGTCTATATATTTGATTTGGTTATTGATTTTATTAATATTTTCATAATTTATTATTTTATCCCTTTACTTATTTTATATGAAATGTGCATAATGTGTGTGAAATATTAATGTTTAAATATTAAATATAATTTTAGATAACTATTTGAATTCATCTAGATTCATATATGTTAAATGTATTAATAATAAATATCACCCTACTTATCAAACATTTATTATTCTTGATTTTTAGGGTTACATACTGAAATTGAAACATTTCATTAGAAGGAACCATTGTCCAAATCATTCATTTGGAGGGTCTTGTGGTCCACACCAGAAGACCTAAATAATATGGGATAAAACTAGACAATCCATGAAGATAGAATTACTGGGATCACTCTAGAAATACTAATACATCAATTCTCCATCAAAGGTCAGGGGAAAATTTAATTCATATTTTATAAACATTTCAAATCCCAACTCCAAAGGCATGAGGCCCAATTAATGTATTTAAACCCATCGCACCATTCTGCCCGGGAAATAAAAATATCACACCATTATTGAGTTTTTTCCTAGGATAGACTTCCATTCAAGCTGAACATTTTCAAAGTGAATGATGGGATATAGACGGCTGATGTTGTTGAAAAATGTGTTCATATTAGAGAGAATATTGTTATTAAAATACCCATTCACATTTTGGCCTTTAAAAAAGTTTGGATTGAAATAGACAGATTAATGTTTTTTACAAATACTACTATAATGTTTTCTCCTTAGGTTTTAGTGTCTCCATATTTTTAGAGTTTTCAAAAAAAATTATTATATAAAACTTTAAGGAATTGGATATCTTGAGATTCATATGTATGGAAGACCAAATTGGCGATTCAAGTGGAGTGGCATATTTGGATTGAAAACAGTCCACCTGCTTGGGCTATGAATATAACCCAATATTCTACTATCATGAGGATGAAAATTAAGAATATATGATCATTTAATGGCCTGACCAAAGCCATAAAAAATTCTTATGAGGAACTTCCATTCTCATTTTTTCACTTGAGATACCTTTCCTCTTCACTTTGTTTTCATTTACTTTTGTGTTTTTCATAGTTCTAATCTTGTAAGTATTTATTTGTAATTATGTTTCAATACTAGTATCATATTCAATATATCTTATTATCTTCCTCCTTATTTAGATTAATATTAATGTTCTTAAAATGTTTTAAATATTTTTTAAAACCATTTCTTTATACTACTTCCTCATTACATCGAAAGTCTTTTTTAACTCTCTTCAACGATCGTGTCTGTGTTCGACGCACTACTATTTTCTTACCCCGTAATTTTTGTTCTATTTATAATTCATCACCATAATCATATATAACTTGATTAGTAACCATATTAAATGATGATTCAATCTACCATTTGGGTGTGTCATTATTTAGAGATGTTAAGAGATTGAGAGATTTTTCTCAATGAGTATTCTTTAATTTAACATTGTGTTTGTTAAACAAAACATGTCATGGATTAATAACATGTTTTGTTTAACATGTGGTTTAAATGGATTATATTAACCATAAACACAATACCATAAAAAAGATCTGATTGATTTTATATCCACATGTTATGTTAAGGTTGTCATTATAGTGATAAAACATAAGAATTTCAATCAGCATTATCTTGCGAAGTGGGAGTCAATTTAAATGAAATATAATGCAAAGATCAAGGAGATCACAATTTTAACTCCATAAAAATGAACTCACCACAATTTCATCAAACTATTAAATCAAACACAATTAATTAATCACATCATTTACACTTTGCAAACAAACTCCCCAATCAAAATACAATCAACTAAAAACAATTGACTATTAAAAAGGTTTCATCACTGAGGATTCGACCCGAGTGATGCTATACACATTAGCAGAGCATCAGAACATTAAATAGAATAAAGGAGAAAATCGACCATGCTTTCAAATGGCACAGTTTTCAGGTATGGAGTAATTAATAAGTCATTAGTTTCGGGTTATTGTAAAAAGAAATTTAAAAAAACAAAGAAAACCCCACCTTCTCAATAAATTCATAAATGGAAAAAAACAGAGAAAAAACCATCTTCCTCTTTCTTCCAAAACATCTCTGAATTATTAGTATCCTCCCAAACTATCCATCATATTTTTTTGAACATGAAATTTAGAAAAAAACATCTCTAACATAGGAGGAACATTAGGGATAATCAATTCACTCAATAAACAGTCATTGTCAAACCAATTGAACTAGATATGGCTAATACTGGGGTACAAACTCTTAAAGAAATCAATGCCCCTGATATGAATTACCAACCCCTTGGTATTCAATATCTAAAAACAGAGGCTATAATTGAACTCAAATCGGGATTGATTCATCTTTTACCACATTTCAATGGGTTAGCCAGTGAGTATCCACATCTCCACCTTAAAGAGTTCCTAGTGGTGTGCTCTACCATGAAGCCCCATCGGGTTTCTGTGGAACAAATAAAACTTCAAACGTTCCCTTTTTCCTTAGTGGAATCTACCATGTCATAAATTTACTACCTCCCTCATGGTTCCATAACCACATGTAATGACATTAAGTGACTCTTTTTAGGGAAATTCTTTACTACTTCTCGTACTACCTTTATCCCAAAGGAAATAATTGGTATTCGTCAATTCCCAAATGAATCATTCCATGAGTACTGGGAGAGGTTCAAAAAGCATGTTACAACATGCCGACACCACTAAATCCCTAATGAAATCTTGATCCAATACTACTATGAGGGGTTTTTGGCTATGGATAAACTCTCATTGACGCCGCAAGTGGTGGTGCTCTTATTGATAAAACTCCCGCAACAATAAGAGTTGTCATAAGCATCCTAGATGAAAACACAAAAAAATTCCATACTAGAGAACATACTAATGTTAAACATTCCCCTTACAGTCAATCCATATACCTGAACAAGATTACTGAGTGGATGAGTGAACATACATGTCTTGTGTGACAACTAGCTATAGCATCAAAATCCCAGACCTCATCTTCTCCAAAATATATCTTCCCCGGATCTATCAATAACTGTGGAATATATAGCTCCCCATCTCATCCAACTTACACATGTCTAAAACATCAAGATGATACCTCTTATTCATCTGGACCAATGGAGCTCGATGCTGTATATACTCAGTGGAACACCATCCCTCAACAATCATGCCAGTTTGTATGAAACTTCAACACACCCAATTATGAGCGCTTCTCTTCTAAATATAACCCTAACTTGAGATATGTGAATCAAATTTATCATCTCCATCAATATCCTCATCAAACCCAAACCAATTCCAATATGGTCAAGGTGGTGGCAACTTCAAACAACTTACCCTTTTTCTCCTTAACCTCAATAGATCAATCCTCCCCTTCCACCTCCTGGATTCCACTATCATAGTGAGCCTTACCAATTCCCAAACAAATAAAATCACTTTCCGAAGAACCAAAATCAAGGTAATACCAATCTGGGACAAGCCCCTTCTTCCAATAAACAATGTGAAAGTGCAGTGGAAGATATTTCCTCCCTCACCTATTTGAGCGTAAAAAATAATGAAACCAAAATTGGTCAAATTGCATCGCACATGTACCAGAAACAACAATCAAATTCTTCCCAACCCCTAGCTCAAACTTTACCCAACCCCAAGAGTAATTTAAATGAAATTGAAATTACATCGGGGATGTGAATTTATATTCCTGATGATAAGTCCTCCAACCCCCCTTGAATTTTGACCAAGAAAAAGAAAAGAAATGAAACATGAAAAAGAACCCAAATCCATTCCCTCACCTCTTTTCATTCTACTTAGGAATCCAATTCATTTTACTCAAGCTATTTCTAAACAACAGAAGTCCTTTGATCCCGATCCTGAAATGATTGACGTGATTAGACATGTTGAAGTGAACATAACCCTCTATGATTCCAAAAAACAAATCCCTATGTATGTCATGTTTCTTAAGGAATTGTTCTCCCACAAGAGGCAGCACATGACCTTAGAAAATGTTTCCACCCAACACTCTATTCCCTTAATGTGAAAATATCTAGGGACCATTAAAGTTCTATGACCAATTGGATTTTCCATCATTTATGATGAAATAATAGACCTATGAGACTCAATTAATTTCATGCCCAAATCAATCTTATCCAACCTTGGTATTGGTCCCTTACATCCAATGGGCGTTGTCATTCAATTGGACAATAAAATCAATGGTAGTCCTAAGGGTTTAATCAAGGATGTCCTTATCTGGGATATTGATTTTCTCTTCCCTTCTGATTTCTATCCCCTTGACCAAGAAGGTGAGATAAACTCTCCTTAATCCCCCTGTAATTCTTGGATGGCCATTCCCCATGACTGTTAGAATGAAAATTGATGTCCATTTAAGAAATTTTCAATGGAATTTAGTGACCAACTGGTCATGTTCAACTTTTTCCCAGCCTTGCGATACCCATCCGAGTATCACTCGGAATTCTCAATCCATGTTTCTGAGGACACTTGTTTGAGTCAGTTGAACACTAATACATCATGTTCTTCTTATTATAATGATAAAGGATCTTGTTAAATCTGCACAGTGATTAACCAAGTCATAAATGTTGATGTTGATGAAGACCTTTCATTCAAATACTCTATCAATCTAGGGGAACATGAAAACACTCTTGAATCCCACATCAAATCTGATTTCTACTACTCTATCTTGGAAATTATTAAGGAAAATTAATCAAATGAAACTGAAATCCCTTCCTCTATTCATTAGTTATCAATCCCACAAATGAAAGGTGATACTGATCTAAATCCTCTTCCTGAACACCTGAAATATTCATTCCTTTTAAATGATCACTCTTATCCTATTATTAAATTTGCTTCACTTATAGAAAATGAGGAGTAAAAATGTGTTATAGTGTTAGAGGAAAACAAAGAGGCCTTAGGTTGGACCCTAGATGACATACCAGGAATCAACCCTACCCTTTTCATGAATCACATCCATATTTCAGAGTCATCCAAAACAATTAGACAACCACAAAGAAGACTCAATCCACCCATCCTTGAGGTAGTTAGGGAAGAGATCATGATGCTTTTTCTAGCTGGTATTGTCTACCCATTTCCTGATAATGAAAGGGTTAGTCCAATTCAAGTTGTACATAAGAAGGATGGGATAAATATTGTCACAAATGAACATGAGGAGTTAGTCACAACTCGAGTGAAGAACAAATGGAGTGTGTGCATCGAATATAGTAAATTGAATGTTTAAAGAAGAAAATATCACAAACCTCTTACATTCCTTGAAAGAATTATAGAACGATTAGCTAGAAGGTCACAATATTTGTTTCCATATGGATACAACAGCTACTTCCAAATCCTAATCGCACCTCAGGAGAGATAAAAAACTACTTTCACTTTACATTATGGAACATATTCATATAGGAGAATTCATTTTTCCATTTCAATTCTCCTTAAACATTCCAAAGGTGTTGGAGGAGTATCGTTTCTGAATTCATTAAACACTGAATGGATTTCTTCATGGATGACTTTACCATTTATAGTGGGTAATTTGAATCGTGCTTGAATTCATTCTCTCTAGTCCTCCAAATGTGTGTCAAGTGTAACCTTGTGTTAAATTTTTAAAAATGTCACTTCATGGTTGCAAATTGGATTGTTCTAGGGAACATAATTTCAAAATATAGTATTGAAGTTGATCCATTCAAAATTGATGTGATCTAATCACTACATGAACCCACTTTTTTCGATACATCCATTTATTCCTTGGTCATGCCTGTTTCAATTGGAGATCCAAAAATAACTTCAGTAGTATTTACCTCCCACTCAATTATTTTCTCTAAAATGCATCACTTTTCATTTCAATGAGGTTTTATAATGATCCTTCTAGGAACTCAAAACTGCTCTTACATCTGCTTCGATAATCCAACCCCTAGATTGGTCCTTTCAATTTGAATTCATGTGTGAAGCTTCTGATTGGTCCATTGGGTCTATTATTGGACAAATAAGAGATAAAATTTCTTATTTCATCATTTATGCCTCAAAAACATTGGATGAAACTCAATCTCACTACACTGTGTCTGAAAAAGAAACATTTAGCAGTGGGTTTTTCCTTAGATAAATTTCAGCCCTATCTATATGGTGCCAAAATCATCATCTTCACAGACCATTCTACTATAATGTTCTTACTCTAGATAAGTGATTCCAAGAATAGGCTCATAAGTTGAATCCTAATGGTCCAAGAGTTTGACATTGAAATCAAAAATAGACCAGGAAAATAAAACCCTTTGGTTGATCACCTGAGTAAAATTTCTAATTCTTATCATTAAGAAATCATTGATCCCAAATTCCCCACCTATCACCTTTTATCTCCCACTCCAAAGTAACCATGGTATGACCCAATAGTAAACTACATGGTTTCTGGTATATTTCATGAAAAGATTTGAAAAGAAAAAAAATGAATCTGAAAAGTAATGCAATACTATATTTTTGGGAAGATAATAAACTTTAAAAAATTGTGGCTAACATGGTAATTATGAGATGTTTTGATGAAGAATAACATTCCTCCATCTTAAAATTCTGTCACTTACTTCCTAGAGGTGGACACTGTGGACCACCACGGACCCCACGAAAGGTCATATACTATGGATTCTTCTAGCCTTCACTTTTCAAGGACTGAAATGAGTTCTGTCAATCATTTCCCACATGCCAAAAGTTTTTCACAATTACAATGAGAAATTAAATGCCCGAAAATACTTTAATTTTATATGAGATCTTCGATGCTTGGGAATCAATTTCATTGGACCATTCCCCCTTCCAATGGATTCTCATACAATCGTCTTATGGTTGATTATGTATTTAGGTGGGTTGAGTCCAAACCCACTAGAAAGGATGATTCACATGATATTAGTGTGTTCCTAAGGACACACATCTTCAACCGATTTGGCACACCACATGCCTTGATAAGTGACTTAAAAACCCGTTTTTGTAATAGAACCATGTAATAACTTTTGAAAAATAATGGTGTTGTAAATAAAACTTCAACTGCATATCACCCCCAAACAAATTGCATGGCGGAACTTTCTCATAGTGAAGTGAAAAGAGTTCTTGATGGAATTTTAAAACCCACCCAAAAAGACTTTCAATAAAGACATAGTGAATCACATTGGGCTTATCGAACTGTCTATAAAGCAGCAATTGGGATGTCTCCATTAGGCTAGTTTTTGGTAGAGACAGTCATTTAAAAGTGGAAATCCAACATAAAACCTTTTGGGCTATTTAAACCTGTATTTTTTATTAGGATAAATATAGTAATGAAATATTATAGCAATTGGATGAACTAGAGGAGCTTTGACATTATTCTTATGATAATTCTAATCTCCAGAATGAAAAATCCAAGGCACTTCATGACAAACACATCCTACAAAAGGAATTTCATGAAGGTGATAAGGTAATTCTCTTCAATTCTCAATTTTGACTTCAACCAGGTAAGATTAATTATTTTTGGGAATTTCCTTTTGTTATTACTAATGTTTACCCGGTTGATAAGTGCATGTTTAAGACCCCTCTTCTAAAAGAAAATTCACAGTTAATGGACATAGGTTAAGGAGTCACCATGAGGGGACATATAATCCTTGAACAACATCAACTTCCATCAAATCCCCAACTCCTGCAGTTAAACCACAACTGGATGGAGATGGGGACCCACAAAATCCAAACTGAGGGGAACCTATTTCCCTTTATCTATTATTATCTCTCTCTCTCTCTCTCTCTCTCTCTCTCTTTCTTCTTCATCTTCCTCCCTACTCCTCTTTTTTTACTACATTTTTCATTAAACTTTTTTTAATTTACTCTTCCTTTTTTGTGGGCATATCATTATAAAAAAATAAAAAACCTTAAAAAAAATTATTTAAAAAAAATATGAAAAATCAAGATTCATACTTACTCACCTTCCAATTTTCAAATTTTGTCCCACCATTTTGGGGAGTCAAAATACTTGATTTCATCCCAAAAATTTTGTGATTTCTTCATAAATTTGGATAAATAATATTGTGTCAAATCCACCAAATTTTGAATGCTCAATTTTTTTGATTTGGAAAATGACATTCCCCACCCATGAGTAACAACATTTGCTTTCATGCTAAGGCAACCTATGGAAATATTTTAAAATTCTGTGTTTATCACCCATATTTCCGAGTCCTAAATTTGTGGACCTTCGAGTTGAATTTCCTACTTTAGTGTGAACTAGTATGATAGAGGCATTTTCTAAACCACATGAGAATCAAAATAGCTAGATAGCCTGAAATTCACCATACATTTATCCTCCATTTAATTTACTATTAGAGAATATGAAAACCATTCCATTTTTAGCCACATTACAAGCCCAATACATTATCCCACCCAATACCAACATGGATTTTCATTGCATATTTTTTTTAAACTTTATGTGTGGGGGAATGGATTTCATTTTGGGGTTCCTTTTATTGATTTTAAACATGTTATCATATTCTTAAGGGCATACATCCATTTAAGTGTGGTATAGAGGTTTTCATTTAGGGGGAATGTATATTTTTTTTCCTTGTTCAATTGATATTGAAAAGTGTTCAAAAAAATATAAAAAAATCAAAATATTAAAACTAAAAAAAATTAAAAACAGAATGGGTTGTGTCTTGGGTGGTTCAAAAATCACTCTTCCTCAACCTTTTATATATTTATTAATATTACAATTAGATTAATGAGGAGATAAAACATGGGTTTGGAGATGAGTGTGAGATTTGTTTCATGTTCTACTTTCGAAAAAAATGAAAAAAATAATACTTATGTCATAGGGAGATGTTTCGTGGATGGTAATTATTTAATCATCTCATCCACATATAATTGAATTCCTTTTTTGTGTATTATTTCACTTTTTAATTCCCTCAGAAATATGTGTTTCCATCTCCTTTCATGTTTCATTTAAAAAAATGTGAATTGGTTTTCCATGTTGGTGATTTACCTCCTTTTTTCCTATCTTTTGGATATCATCTTACTACGATCCCATATCTACAGAAAACCCCCTAATAATAAATCTTTATTTTGAGCACTTTATGATAGAGAGTGGAAGCTGAGATCTCTTAAAAACTCTATGATTTTAACTTTTGCGTGGTGAAAGAGTGAATCTCCATAAATTAATTTTATCATTATGAGAGGAGTATGTTATTTGTGCCACCATTTTCCATTTCTAAATATGAAAATGAAAAAAATGAATTGTTTTTGGAATATTGTTTTTTATAGAACATGTGGTGGAATTCAATATGGATGAGTGGAGTTTTCTAAATATCCCCTGATTCAGGAAAACAATGTTTTAATATTTGTTGGGGAGTGATAATGATATTGTTAGGTTTTTATATTTATTGAACATGAGGACATGAAAGAGAATAAGAATGAGGGAATTGATGTTATTAATTTTTTTCTTAATTTATTATATACTACCTTTACTAATTTTATATGAAATATGCATAATTTTTGTTAGATATTAATGATTAAATATTAAATATAATTTTAGAGCACTATTTTAATTCATACATATTCAAGTATGTTTAATGTTTTAATAATTCATCTCACCCAGAATTTCCACATTTCATAATTTTTGTTTTTAGGGTTCCCTAATCAGATTAAAACATTTCATTAGAAGGAACCATTGGCCAAATAATCCATTTGGAGGGTCATATGGTCCACATAAGAAGAACTAAATAATCTATGAAGAAACATGAAAATACATGAATATGGAAATACTGGCCTCACTATAGAAATAAAAATCTTTTAATTCACCTCTAAATGTTAGGGTACAATTCATTTAATATTGGATAAATATTTCAACACCAAAATCCAAATACAGGTGGCCCAACTGATGAATTTAACCCCTTCCCACAATTATGTCCGGGAAATACAATTATCACACCATTATTGATTTTTTTGTTAAAAAGCATCAATTTGATCTGATATTTTTCAGTGTGAAAAAGGTTATATATGTGTAAGACATTTATGAAGAATGTGTTTGTACTGGAGATAATCTTCACATTCAAAAACCCATTCAAATTTTGGAATTTAAAATTTTTGGAATGAAATTAATAGATTGAAATTGTTTAATCAAACTTCCATTACATTGGCTCCCTAGGTCCAAATGCCTCCATATTTTGAGAGTAGTCAGAAAAACTATTATCTACAAATTTGAAGAAAAGGATATCTTTATATACATACATATTGATGGAAAAATTGGCAATTAATGTGGTGGGACATATTTGGAATGAAAACAGTCCACCTCCTTGGGCTATAAATCCACCCCATCATCTCTTTGCATGAGGTTGGAATTTAAGAAAAGAGGATCATATATTGACACGAAAAAAGCCTTTCCAATGTCTTGGGAGGACCTTACATACTCAATTTTTCATTTTAGAGACCTTTCCTCCTCTCATTGTTTTTATTTACTTTTGTGTTCTTTATTGTTGTAATCTTGAAAGTATTTTATTGTAATTTTGTTTTAATTATAGATTCTTTATAAATATCTCTTATTCTCATCCACCTTCTATAGTTTAATAGTAATGTATTTAAAATGGTTTAAATAATGTTAAAACAGCTTCCCTTATTTTTCTTCCTCATTCAATTGAATGTATTTTTTTTATCTATCTTCAACGATCGTGTGTGTGTTCGACGTACAACTCTTTTCTAATCCTTATATTTTTATTCTATTTATAGTTCATCACCATTATCATATATTACTATATTAATAAACATATTAATGTTTTATTAAATTAAAAATTGGGGTGAGTCATTATTAAGTGATGTTATTTTATTTAGAGATTTTTCTCGAATAGCATTCTTTAATTTAACATTGTGTATGTTAGATATAACATGTCATGGATTAAGGACCTGTTTTGTTTAACATGTTGTTAAGAAGGATTATTGGAACTATAAATACACTAACATCAACATTCTCTTATTGATATTAGAACCCCAAGTTATGTTAAGGCTTGGATTAAAGCCTTATCACGTAGGAATTCAAATCAACGTTATCTTGTGAAGTGGGTGTTAATTTAAAGGCAACATAAAGCAAAGGTCGAGGCTATCAAAACCTGAAAACCTTAAAAAATGAACTCATCCATATCTTTATAAATTTTTTAAATAAAACCCAAATCATTATTTACATAATTTTTTATCTGAAAACAACCCCCTCAATCAAAATACAATCGACTATTTCAAAAGTTTCATAACCGAGGATTCGGCCTGACTGCTGTTATACACATTAATAAAGCATTAAAACATTGAAAAAATGATAGGAAAAAATCTTTCACACTTTTAGGTATCACATAAAATCAAAATAAATATCACATATCAATAATTCTTAATTATATTTGAGATTCACTTTTTAAAAAAGGTAAGATACAATGAGATTGATTCTATTATTTTAATAGTTTTTCAATATTCCAATGATGAGTATGAAATTTATATTGGTGAATAAATATTTGAGAATTGAGAAACTATGTTTGAAAATTAATGATAACATTTTCATCTGTAAAATGTTACATAACATAGAATCAAGGTTGTTGAAACAAAATAATATTTTAAAAAAATCTAATCATATCATCTTTCATTCTAGAGGTAAACAAAATATTCTTGATTGAACTATGGAAGGTGATGATTTTATAAAAATTAATATATAAGTGATTAATGAACAAATATGAAATGGAAAATTGTATAATATACTAAATAATATAATTTTATTGGTATAAAGTTGTGTTTAAAAAAACATCAATGATAAGGGTTATATAGAGTAGAATAAATTACATGTTTAATGAGATAGGTAGCGTCTGAGGATGTCGATAATGAAGAAAAATTATCATAAATATAACATATTAAAAAATCAATGATTTTCATGAGTTATTTTTTTAATAAGATTTCATTTCCCAATCTAATGTCAAGTTGTAATTCTTGAATGATTAAATTCATTAATAAGTTATCATAAATAAATATAATGTTATACTAGTCTATAATGCTTCTAAATATTTTACAATGATGAATTCATTATATAAAGGGTATTTAATATTTACTAATAGTTTAATGATAATAAATTATAGTAAAAGTATGGTGAAAATTAATATATATGTCAATAGAGATAACATAAAAATTCTCATTTTGAATGGGTATTTTTATGACTTAATTGTTTCTATAAATATGATAATTAATTTGTTTGGAATTTTATTCAGTAATGATAAAGCACATTGGAATATATATAATTTTTTTTAATGACATTTTTGGGGGTTTCATGTGACAAAACAATGTGTCTTTATCTTTATCTCATAAGAAAAGTATGATCATGGGTTGAAAAATATGTTTTAATGGATGAATTAGAATAGCTATATACTATTAAAACACATGGGATTGATATTTCAATATATAAGAATGGAATAATTTTTTATTAAAAGGATGTTTTTTATTCAATAAATTAAAACTATACTTTATAGTTTAAATACTGAATATTAGGGATCTCCCAACCATTTGTTTGTGATTTCAAATCAATCATTTGGAAACACATCTATTCCATGTGAAATAATTCTTGAGATACATGAAAGAAACTATTTATTAAAGAATGAAATTTGATAAAGTAGCACCAATATATGTTTTTTTAAATTTTTAAGTTAATTGGGTTGGTGAAAAAAGGAGATAAAAAGTTAACAATTTGATGTGAATTAATTATTGGATGAATTTGTTTTATTTGGAATGTAGAAATATTCAGTCACTCTAAACAAAACAAAATCTGATTATGGTTCAACATTAAATTTAATTACTCAAAAAACGTGTATAAATTCATAACACAATTACATGAGGGTGAATATCTCATACCCATTCATAATTGGGAATGATAATCAAAAAATATTCGTTTAATAAAATTATTTAGTGTAATATTTGAGATCAAAACATGTTGGTAACAATTAAGAATTATTTAAGTAGAAAGTGAATCATAGAGATATGTTTTTAGTATATGTATTAATAAAATAATTAGTCATATATTTACAAAAAATATTCTAAAAAGAGATATTTATGTAATTGGGATGATTTATTGGTGTACATTCTCTAAAAAATCATTTTCTGTTCACTGAAATATTTTACCACTTTATTACATTTCATTATTATATAGTGTGGGAGAACACAAAGACAATATTCCTATGTTGTAGGGGACACACATTTTTTATAGTCCATGAAATTGTTGGAGAATATAAGATAAGGGAATCTTATAATGGTAATACTTTTTTTTCATATTCATTGATTTGAGTTGATATTAAATATAAAAAAAAATCAAATTTAGACAAATGGGAGACTGTTGAGACATTGAGTATTAGAGTTCCCTAATGATGTTAATTGAACATTTAGGAGTAATGAATGGTCTTATTCCATGCATGTTTAAAATAGAATTAATATTTATGAAAATAGTTGTAGAAATTTTAGGAACATCAATCTATCCATCAGTGCGGTGTTTATATTAAATTGGCATTTAAATAATGATATGACTTGTTTACAAAGATAATTCATTAATTATTTTTCATACCGAGTTTGTGTTTTATATATTTAAAAAAACCCATATAAGGATTGAAATATAATTTCACCATAGTTTTAGTTCTATTGTGATAATAGAAACAATGGTATAATGCATTTATTTTATAACAGAATTGGATGAAGTAATGTAATTTTTTTAACTTTGATATCAGAATCAAGAAGAATTTATCTATTTTTATTCATTTTTGATTTTGGAAAAGTTTTATGGTATGTCATAAATTGAAATTAAGAAGTGATGAGAGGGTTTTACACCAACATCTATTCGGTCATAAAACACTAAGGATCCATTTAAATTAGCGATTACAATATAGGAATTTTAATTAAACAATAGATTTTACTTATAAATATGATGGTGAAATATAGATAAAAAATATTAAAATTTAATATTATCAATTATTCTATAATAAAATCATTAAATGTGTAGACTTTTCAATCAAAAAAATTATTTAAATATATTTACAATTCACACATGATGTATTATTTTTATTATGATTAAATTTACATCATCATTACTTAATGTGTTATATGTATTTTAAAATAAGAATTTATCACATTAGTAAGTTGTGAAAATATATGATATAGTTAGTTATACCTTACAACAATGTGAATGAAGATATATTTATAAACTATAATTGGAAATTATGTAGGAATAATATCATGATCACCATGTATAATTAAAATTAAATTAAACAGTACAATTCTCATTAATCATATTCCTCTATACACATGTGACCTCCATTGTTATTATATCTAGTGTTTATATGTTTTAGTCTCCTTAATTAAAGATTAAAATCAATTTATATACACCAATGAATGGTATGATCATTTACAACAATTTCTTTCAAACCATATCATTGCAAACATTTATCATTTTAATTTCCTATGATAAATTAAATCCCAATGATGTAAATTTCATCATAATCACTATGATCCCAAAAAAAGTGATTATATCTCCCTTCAACAATTATTTTTATTTTGAAAATATACACTAGAATTAAATAATATGAAACCTATAACCTTGATTTATAAAGGACAAGGATATGTACATCCCCTATTAGATACAGTTAAAGTGATGTGCTTACATATTTTGATGAAGGGGATACGATGATCAAATATACATAGATTAATTAGATTATATACATTATCCTAGATTATTATTCTCGCATGGTTAATAGATAATGTACGAGATGGTTATCTGGGATTGACATAAAAATAAGTTATGTTTTTATATTCATTTTGACTTTTTATTAACTAACACGTGGAATGAAGTAGGAAGATAGATATGAACTTCATGAATATTAATGATAAAAATCATCAACATTAAGTTGATTAATATGTTTATTTCCTCTTTATATTACATAACGGTTATTGGATCTCGTTGGAATATTTATTCTTTTCCTCAATGTGAGATAAATTATTATTTAAACATAAAATTGAATGGGATAACAAATTATGCTATATTTTTTCATACCTCATCACTAGATGAGATTCCATATTATTGATACCTCAATAACATTCCATAATGATGATATACTTTTTATTTTTAACCTTATGATTTAGAGTACTGGGATTATATCACTCTACAACTCTTTATTGAGATCAATAAAATCATCACCATTGTATACATTATTATATAATAATATACCAGATACCATAGTTATATTTTTTCATCCACATGTCAAATACAATTATTGTATGAAATATTAGTGTGTAACTCGAATGAATATGGAATGATATAATTCCTTCTTCTACTTATCGCAATTATGGTGTGATATCATAATAATGCAACATTGTTTCTCTTCTAACAATATTCAATATCTTACATGATAAAAATGGAAATAATATAAAAAACAACATTTACATATTTTAAAAACTCCCTTTGGATAATATATCATATATTATCACCAAAATTTATTTATATGTATCGATATTGGAAAATCAATAAAAAATTTAATCTACATATACTTAACAACACTATTTTTATAACTCTATTTTTTTAAACATTTTCCTAATTTAAATATAGACATCATGTAACCATCTGTGTAAAGACCTAGATTCTCCATGTAAATATTTTTTCATTATATAAAATTATTACGAGTCAGTGAAAATTGATGTCACATGATTCTGAGGCACATGGATCATAGAATGAATTTATGATCTTTTTTATGGTATGTTCAATATACATGAGAGTAGTGTTTTCTAACATTTGAACCACTGATTGGAATAAAAATCCAGGAGAATCGTTGAATCCACTGAACTAGGATTCCCTTAAAGAAGGCTTCACTTTGACCACATAAGGTCGTGAGAAAAATATAGATTTTGTACTTTTAAAAGAATAATAAAAAACAACGTTATTTTATTTTTATTTTTCCTTTCCTCCAGCGGGCGAGAGGCAGTGGAGGGACCAACGCCGTTTCAAGCCATTAATTGGAGTGAATATTCAATATTTGATATAGAAGCATTGGAATACGAGAGGTTCATTCATTATATGAACCTTGTAAATTCCCAATAGCAGTACTCACCCTCCCCCCAATCCAATTTATATTGAGCTCGGGGAGGAGTGTTGGCATGACTTCTCTAAGTGATGAACCTCTAGTAAAATACCACGATGCCAACCACATGGAATATAGAATCGGTCCCAACGAGTGGTGATGAGCACCACCAAATCACTAACAGACGAACATCGACTCCTCCTTAAGAGTGGACGTTCTTCAAGTAATCTTGAGTGCGGGATTTATCTTGTTGTAAAATTATTTTTGAATCTCATTCTTCCCTCATGATATTGAGATAACACGGAGGGCACATGTTAAGGAAACAAGGCACGAACCATCTAGTACATGTTTTTCCTATGTGTTATTCACTAGATTTTATTTGGATTGGATTAATTTCGGAACATACTGACAAGCGGAAAATAGGGTGTCCATAGATTCCCTTGGTAACTTAAGATGGAACCAAATGGGCCACCAGAGCTCACCCGTTGACCGACTGATGACCACCGGAAATTGGTGCTAGAGGGGGAGGCGAAGGCAGCGGTTGGCACCGATCGACAGCGGAGGAGGCGACACGTCGTCACGCACCGCCGATGGAGGAGGTCGCGGCTTGAAGTCATATAAGTTGAGGTACCCACTTCCAGCGGGGCCCACGTTTACTGGGCGGTGCCATGTGGCACTGCCGCATCATCAATAGAATGGCTGAAGCTGTTCGGGAAAACTGGGTGGAGCCGCTCCCCCCCCCCCGCTTGGGTGGATCCTAACCAATGGGCCACGCCCTCTATAGGCCGAGCTGCACGAGCCCAGCGGACCGTACCCCTTTGTGGGTTAGGTCACGCCCTCGGCTGGTTGGGCCGCGCGAGCCCAACAGGCCGTGCCCCTATATAGGACGGGCCACCCAGCCCAACGGGGTGCACCTTCCATGGGCCGAGCAGCACGAGCCCAGCGGGCCATGACCTTCGTGGGTTGTACAGTGCCCCGTTGTGGGCCGACCTACTCCCCCTACGAGTCATGATAGACCGCGTCTTGGTAGGAGTCACTCTTCGTGGCCCACCCTGGCATGGATGGACCTAGACCGGGTTGGGCCGGGTCGCCCCGACAAGGTCGGACCAGAATTGGACCCCACCAGGCCCAGTTTCTCTTCAAGGGTTGTAACTTGTGAACAATATTTCCATTTGATGAACCATCTTTGGAACTGGGATCCTCGGAGTGAGACGGTCATTTTGGTATACTCCGCATGAGTTTTGGAGAATGTTGGAGTACCACTAGGTAGGATCGGACCCGAATCTTATTGGGCCCTCAGTACTAAAACGCTTTTAAGTCAAAGACCAGAGATTCGATTGATGCACCATCTATTGCGTTGGAACCATTACGACATGGAGGTCCTTTGGGATAATTCTTAGTGTAAATTAGGGGCAGTTGAGGTATTAATGATGGATTGATAACCATATCCTTCTAGAATCAAGTGTGCTTAGTGCGATAATAACGTGGCTGGCTGTAACATGAAGAAAGAACATCGATCCTATGTTGGTCAGCATCTGTCGATCCTATTTGGGTCACCGTCTATTGATCATTTGTGGGTCAACACATAGCGATCCTATGTGGGTTAGAATATATCGATCCAATGAGAGTCATCACCTAGAGATCTTATTTGGGTTAGCATATATCTATCATGTGTGGGTCAGTATAAAAGCCTCTTGATAGAATAAGATGGTCTAGATTCATGACTAATCCTCTATACATCTATACTTGAGTTATATAACTGGTGTGAGATTATCCTTTTACCTTCATGGTGTTACCTTTGTGGTACATTTACATTCTTGGTGTTACCTTCGTGGTGTTAAATTTGTGATACTTTTACCCTCATGGTGTTACCTTTGTGGGGTTACCTTTGTGGTACTTTTACCTTCGTGGTGTTACCATTGTGTTACTTTTTCCATCGTGGTGTTACCTTCATGGTAGTTTTAGCTTCATGGGGTTACCATTGTGGTCTTACCATTGTGGTATTCTTCCCTCGTGGATCAGTTGTGAAAATGGATTAAATTTTGGGGACTTATGATTCTTCATGTATGAGATTAGTATATTTTGATTACTTATTTATTTGTAAGGGAATATAACAAAGTAGAGATGATGAATACAACACCATGAGTTGGGATTTATATCTTTCTTTGTGGTTGTACCTTTGTGGAGATCTGGGAGACATTCATGGGTCTTGGGATCCCTACTGAGTATTGTTATACTCACCCCGACATGGGCTATGCCCGTACCATGCTATGTCTTGTGCAGACAATGGACAACATTGATCATGGTTGAGGGATCCAGGACTGGACGGTGTTCAGAGGTGGACCATTTGGTGTGATGTGCTGCAGTGACTACTGATCGTGAGTTTGTCCAACCCTATAGGTAGGATGATCAATAAATATTCCATGAGATGTTTTCTCTTGCAGTTGTACTTGTACATTCCAGTTGGGCTTGTTTTTCGGCCCCTTTACTTTCATTACAATTTTTAATACAACAGTTTACTTCATGGTTGCTTCATGTCACGTTATTGTATTGTGTGTTTTGTAAATTTTTAAAGGAAATTCCTTCCCATTAGAGGGATATGCCTTTCTGGTGAGAGTCACTAGCCCCTGACCTATGGAAGATGGGTTTGGGATTGTCAAAACATGGGCCCTAGGGGGTATGCCGTGACAATGTGGTATCAGAGGAGTCGGTTCTACCGAAGAACATGGAATCTGATCTTTTCTATGTGGAAATAATGTTAACTGTAATTAGTTTTGTTTTCAGTTTGGGGAATCCAATATTGGGGAGGCGGCCGAAGTATCCATACACCAGGACCCTAAACTCTGATTTCCCACTCAGTGAACGAAAACACTGATTGGGTGTGTTTTGAAATGTTTTTCTTATAATTTATTTGAGTTATCTAACCAGGTATAAATTTTTGACCATGGCACAACTATTTTCTTTCAGGATGCTACAATGTAGATAGCCAGCAAGGATTCCTGTGAGATTACATGATGACAGCCCCCCGATCCATGATGCCTCAGTGTAGGGACCTCTTTTAGTGATAGTAACTTCTGGTGGTGTACCCGCAACACCACTACCTGTTGGGCAATCATTGTCACCATCCCCACCAGCCAATTGTTTACGCCGACTGAGCACATTTCATGAGTTTCAGTGGAAGATTCCTTTGAGGTTCCAATGTTAAATGGATCAGAAGGCTATTGAAGAAATGATGGAGGTTGTGGCCAGTGTTTTTCACTTAGTTGGGACACCAGCTGATCTGAGGGTGATCCTAGCTGCCAATCTCTTTCATCAAGAAGTTGGGAGATGGTGGATTCTAACACTCTAGTAACATGATGAGGGAAAAATCACCTTTGTAAACATCATGGGTATTTTTAGGGAATATTTTTTCCCATTGAACCTATGCACTATCCATATATAAGAGCTGCTGCACTTACAACAGGGAAAAATGACTGCAGACCCGTACTCGGTGAGGTTCACTAGTCTCTCCCATTACACCACCGACATGATACGAGAACCTTTTTTATGGTCCATACATTTGATAAGGGTCTCCAACTGGAGATCATAACATCAATGATATCAATTAGCATTCTTACATAGGATATTGTGCTAGAGCGAGTATTTTTGGTCGAAATCTTCCTAGTTAAGAATGCACCGACTGAAAGAACCACCATTGAACATCAAGTAGCATAATAATCTGCAGTATGAAATAGAAAAAATGATGAAGGGGACCAAGTGGGATAGACCTTATTTGGTATGACCTCAGGATACAGGTTTTGGGGTGAGGGGATCACGAGAAAAAGGAGGATAGAGGAGGAGCATGCAGTGGTACTCGTGCTACTGGCATGATCACATGGCACGCGACTACCCGACCCGCCATAGAGACAACAGTAAGACAATTGAGGGACCTCCAAGGTAGAAGCAATTATTTGAGAGATGAGATCTGTAGGGCAGAATATGTGGTAGAGGAGATGGTCGTGGAGAAGACAGTGGGTGGAAATTCAAGGTTCTACTACTACCTCCTCCATTTTGTCCACCTCGACCATAGGGAGAAGGTAGACAAGGACGACCTCAGCTCCAGACAGCTGAGGACTTCAACCAAAGTTATCTAGAGATTATTTGAGGTACTATCTGTATCTACTCCACCCTAGCTAAAAAACTTATAAAAATGTTTCTAGTTACTCTATCATTTCCATGACTCTGGTTCAGTGCTCATAGATTTCGATAGAGCCATTGGATCGATCCTTCCGAATATATAATCCTAAGAGAGATGATTCAATGATTACACACTAGTGCAGGTAGTGTGAACATTCATTAGGGGATGGGATCATTGGCTAGGATGTTCTAGTAGAGGCATTGATGCCTTATGATGTCATCCTGGGTATGGATTTTTTATCTATATTCCATTCCTATATTGACTGTATTAGGTGGAAAGTGTGGTGTGTTCGTGAGGATGGGCCTAGGTTTTCCTTTACTAGCGAAAAGGGATCATTTACGGCACATGATGGACTTACCCGAAGGATGGTGTAGCTGATCACTCATCAGTTGGCTAGCCTTACCGTTGAAGTAGTTGAGGTTGAGAGTCCAAGCTGTCCTGTACTGGTGGACAAATATACCGATGTATTTTCTGATAATGTTCTGAGACTACCTCTACAGAGAGAGGTAGACATATACATCGACCTATACCATGGGACAACACTGATATCTACACCAGTATATCAGATGGCTCCTATGGAGCTTCGTGAGTTACGGGTACAACATGAGGACTTTCAGAGGAAGGGGTTCATAAGGAACAATGTTTCTCCATGGGAATCCCATATTTTGTTCTCGAAGAAGGATAATGGGAGTTTGAGACTCTATGTGGATTATTGGGGCCTGAACAAGGTGAACAAGAATAACAAGTGTCCACTTCCAAGGATTGATGATCTCTTCAATAATTTGAAGGGCGCTCGATGGTTTTCAATGATAGACCTCATATCATAATATCATCATCACAAGGTATGAGAAGAGAATGTGTAGAAGTCTGCATTCAAATGTCAGTATGGCCACCATGATTTCTTGGTTATGAAATTAGGCACAACCAATTCACCTGTAGTGTTCATGGGACCCATGAATAGTATATTTCAGCCAAAACTTGATGGATATGCAGTGGTTTTCATTGAAGAAATGTTGATATACTTGGCGTCACAGGAGGAGCATGCCTATCATCTATAGATTGTTCTGGATAAACATTGAGAGAAATAGATTTATGGTAAGCTCTGCCAGTGGTAGTTTTGGATATGGGAGATCCACATTATGGGACACATTGTCTCGGTGGC
Organism: Viscum album; assembly: GCA_963277665.1. Lineage (NCBI taxonomy): Eukaryota > Viridiplantae > Streptophyta > Magnoliopsida > Santalales > Viscaceae > Viscum > Viscum album. The sequence goes on from OY728120.1 coordinate 765,717,140, forward strand.
TGGAGTTGAATTAGATTTGATAAAGATAGAGGTAATTCTTTCTTGGGAGCCACCTAGGAGTGTGACCAAGGCGCAGATATTCCTGGGATTGACTGGGTACTACCAGATATTTATTCCTAACTCTTCCAGAGTAGTGGAACCCTTGTCAGCATTGAATAATAAGGGAAATCCCTTTGTATGGATGGAGAGATGACAATGTGTTTTCAGGAGTTGAGGCAGAGACTCACGAGTGCCCCCATCTTGATGGTATTAGAAGAGGGTGTTGGGTATGTAGTCTACTACGATGCATCAGGGAATAGACATGGAGGTGCCCTGATGCAGGAGCGAGAACTCATCTCTTATGGTTCGTGATAGTTGAGACATCATGAGTAGAAAAATGCTACCCATGACCTCGAGTTAGCGATGGTGGTCTTCAAGTTGAAAATGTTGTGACACTACATGATGGGAGAATGGTTTACTATTTACACTTATCACAAGAGTATCAGGTATTTATTCTCACAGAAGGACTTGAACCTGAGACAACGACATTGGATAGTGTTTCAATAGGACTATGACTTAGATATAGTCTATACTCCTCGAAAGGGGAACATAGTGACAGACACACTCAACAATAGGTCTGGTTTACAATTTCTGAGTGAAGTGACAGAGCAGCTAGCCGCGTTGCAGATATCCTTTGTAGATAGTGATGGAGCAGCTTACCTCCAGTCTATGACTACCACTCTTGCACTTCTCCAGCGAGTCCTAGAGGCAGTTCTTGGGGACAATGACTATGAGGATCGATGTGCTCAAATATCCTCAGGACATGCACCTAATGGAGTTCTGAAGGTGGGGAGCATGTCATCATCTTCATAGGATGCACCATGGTACTAATGGGGCTATGGGAGGAGGCATTGAGGGAGTTCCATACATCCCTTTTGGCAGTACATCCTGGTGTGGTGAAGATGTACCAGGACCTACTACATTAGTACTAGTGTCCAAAGATGAAGAAGGAAGTGGAAGAGTTTATATCACGATCCCTCATTTTTCGGCAAGTGAAGGTCAAGAATCATGTTCTAGCATGCATAACACAACCACTAGAAGGGCCAGAGTGGATGTGGGAAGGTTTCAACATGGACATTGTGATAGTGTATCCATGTACATACATGGGACATGATTACATATTGGTGATCATTACCCAACGCACCAAGTCGTCCCACATCCCATCCATCTAAGAGTAGGGATCAGTAGAGGGCTTGAGATGCCTCTATGTATACGATTTTGTACGACTTCATGGTGGACCAAAGACGATGGTCTCTGAATGTGACACATGTTTTACATCCGATTTATGGAAGGGATTATAGGAGGCGTCCGAGAATCTTCTACATTTGAGCACCCCCATTCATCCTCGGATGGACAGTCAGATGGAATAAACCATACTGTTACACAAGGAAATGCTTCATGCTTACATCCTAGATTTGGGTAGTAGTTTGGAGGATCACATTCCCTTTGTGGAGTTTTCATTCAACAACAAATATCCCTCCCCCGTCGGTATGGCACCATTTGAGTCCATGTACGGTCGACCTTGTAGGTATCCTCTAGGATGGATTGTCCCATGGGAGTTAGAACTAATGGGACCAGAGTTAGTACCAGCTACCACTAAGAAGGTGCAGATATTACAGGTGTGGATAAAGACTGCATAGAATAGACAAAAGTCTTATGTTGATAGGAGACGAAGACCTTTGGAGTTCGAGGAGAGAGACCATGTATTCCTAGGGGTGTCACCTTTATGAGGTTTGAGAATATTTGGCTGGGGTGGAAAGTTATATATGAGGTTTATAGGACCTTTCTAGGTTATCAACAGAGTTGGCGAGGTGGCCTATCACCTATATCTTCCCCCACAGATACACTAGGTGCATGAAATTTTCCACATGTCACTGCTGAGGATGTACATGCATGATCCATCGAATGTCTTCGACTGGGGAGAGATAGACATTGACGATGGGGTGAAGTTTATGCAGGTTCCAGTGGAGATTTAGGATCAACATGATTGGGTCCTTCGTGGATAATCAATACCTATTGTGTGTGTTTTCTAGAAGCAATGGAACCTCCAAGAGAGAACATGGGAGTGGGAGGCTTAGATTTGATCTCAATACCCCCATTTGTTCCCCTAGTATATGTTGTGAATTTCGGGGATGGAAATACCTTATGTGGGTAGAATGTAAAGACCTGGATTTCCCATTTAATGTTTTTTTAATTATATAAAATTATTTCGAGTCTACAAAAATTGATGGCATGTGATTCTGAGGCTTGGTGTGCCCAAAATGAATTTCTGATCTTTTTTTAAGTAAGTTCAGTAAACGCATGAGCATCATTTTCATTATTTTGAAATTGTGCTTAGATTAAAAATCCGAGAAAACCACTGAATATGAATCACAAGATTTTCTTAAGGAAATCATCACTTTAACCCGAAATGATAGGGATAAAAAGTCAAATTTTGGACATTTAAATGAATAATAAAATAACAATGTTATTTTATTTTTATTTTTCGTTTCCTCCAACAGACGAGCGGCGGTGGATGGAAAAATTATGTGTCAAGACATTGGTTGGATTGACTACTAAATCTTTGTAACAACAGTAATGTAATTTGAGATGTTCATTCATTAAATGAACCTCATAAATTCCCAATGCTGTTACTCACTCTCCCCCTCTTATTTATATTGATCATGGGGAGGGGTGTAGCCATGGGTTCACTAAGAGACGAAGCTCTACTAAAATACCACAACGACAAACAGTTGGAGGATGGAACCAGTTCTAGAGTGCGGTGATTAGACCCACCGATTCATGAACTGATGAACACGGACTCAACCACAAGCGTGAACATTTTTCAATGAATCAAGAGGTAGGGATGTGTCATGTTTTAAAATAATTATTGAATCTCATTCTTCCTTCATGATATTAAGCTAACACAGAGGGTTACGACCAAACTAACAAGGCCCAAACACTCCACTATTTGTTTTTCCAATGTGTTCTTCGCATGATTTTCTTCGGATTGGACAGATTATGTAAGGGAGTGAAAAGCGGCAAAGAGGGTGTCCTGATAGTTTATTGACACCATCGGATGAAAAAATGGACCATCAGAGCCCACTCAGTGTCCCGTGGAAGACCACTGGAAACCACTGCCGATGGGGAAGGCGATGGAAGTGGGTGGCCCAAACCACCTACGGAGGAGGCGGCGCACCGTCGCATGCCACAGGACGAGGAGGTCCTAGAATTTCAGCTGTAGAGGTTGAGCAGGGTGGCTAGCACAGGACGACCATGGCATGATGCCGCAGTGGTGGAGGGACCCACCTCCTGCCGGTCCTACGATGACCGGGAGGCACCACGTGGATCCACCTCTTCACAAATTGAACAACTATGGCTGTTAGGGAAAACTGGGGGAGCCCCCCCCCACGCCAGCTAGGTTGGACCCCAGCTACTGGGTCGTGCCCTCCACGGGCCGGGCCTCCCGAGCCCAGCAGACCATGCCCCTCTGCGGTCTGGGCAGCGCGAGCCCAGTGGGTTGTGCCCCCTATGGGTATAGCCAGAACGCGGCCCCTCCAATTCAGGCCAGACCCAGACCAGGTTGGGCTAGTCCCAGACCCAACTAGGCCCAATTTCTCTTAAAGGGCCATAACTAGGGAACCAGACAGATTTTTGATGAACCATCTATGAAATTGGGATTCTTGGTGAGAGACGGTCCTCTTGATACACTCCAAATGAGTTTTGGATAATGGTGGAGTATGGCCAGGTTGGATCGAACCAGAATCCAACAGAGCCCACAGTACAAAAAACACCTATATGTCACAAACCAGGCATCCGATTGACGCACCGTCTGTCCCGTTGGAACCATTATGACATGGTGGTCCTTTTTGATATTTATTCCTAGAGCTTTGTGGAAGTGGAGGTACAAATTATGGCTTGAGGAGAGGATCCTTCCAAAACCAGGCATGCTTAGTAGGGGAATCTCGTGGCTGGCAGTAACGTGAAGAAAGAACATCGATCCTATGTGGGTCAGAATCTATCAAACCGATGTGGGCCATCATCTATTGATTATGTGTGGGTCAGTGCCTGGAGATCCTGCATGGGTCAATATCTATCGATCCTATGTGGGTCAGCTCCTAGAGATCCTGTGTGGGTCATCATTTATCGATCCTGTGGGGGTCTCTAACAGAGCCCCTCAATAGAATAAGATGATCTAGATTTATGACTTATCATATTTACTTCTATACTTGAGTTAAATACCTGGTGTGAGATGAGCCTTTTTTCTTTGTGATGTTAAATTTATGGGGTTACCATTATGATACTTTTACCTTCGTGGTGTTACCTTCATGGTGTTACATTTGTGGTACTTTTACCTTCAGGGTGTTACCTTCACGGTGTTACCTATGCGGTACTTTTATCTTCATGGTGTTACCTTTGTGGTGTTACCTTTGTTTTACTTTTACCTTCATTGTGTTACCTTCGTGGTGTTACCTTTGTTGTACTATTACCTTCATGGTGTTACCATTGTTGGGTTACCTTTGTGGTATTCTTCCATCGTGGATCAGTTGTAAAAATGGCTAAAAACTTGGAGCCTTCTGTTTCCTCATGCATGAGACAAGTATATTTTGATAACATAGGGTTGTGTATGGGAATATACCTAAGTAGAGTTGATGAAAACTTCTTCGTGATTTGTTATTGAGGTCTTTCTTTGTGTTTTCACTTTTTGGAACTCTGGGATACATTTGGGGGGTCTCAGGGTCCCTACTATGTATTTTTATACTCACCCCTACACGGGCTACACCCGCAACTTGTAGTGTCTTGTGCTGAAGACGAACAACATTGATCAAGGCCGAGGGAGCCAGGACTAGATGTTTCTCATAGGTGGACAATTTTTCGTGACCAACTGTTGTGACTGATAATCATGAGTTGTACTAATGCTTCATGTAGGATACTCAATTGATGTTCGGGGAGATGTTTTATCTTTCAGTTGTATTGGTACTTTCTAGATGGGATTTTATTCCTATCCCTTTACTTGAGTACAATTTTTATTATAGTAGTGTACTTCGTGGTTTCTTCTTATTTTATTATTAGATAGTGTGTTTGTACAGGTTTAAAGGCAATAACATCACGTTTTATGGATTTTCCTTTTCAGTGCTAGTCACCAACCCCTGGCCTATGGAAGGAGGGCTTGAGGTAGTCACAGCACGAGCCTTGGGGGATGGGTCATGACAATGTTGGGAAACATATTTAAAAAAAACTATAATTATGAAATTATATAATTATTACAATATGAAAATAGATTATTAAATAAATATTTATCATGTTATATTTGGATATACAGTAAACATCAAACACAAGTATCTCTATATTGACGTCCAACTTCTCGATCATATATAATTATTCATAATTTAGAAAATCTAATTTTCATTTCCATAATGATACCATGGGATATATATTTTGTCAATAATATATATATAAATCATGCATCCATGATTCAATATGTTTAAAGTGAGTATTTGGATGAATATATCATTTTTAATTCATATTAATGGATGGGAACATCACATGCACCTCAAACTAAGAGATATGAACATTGTATGCACCATTTATTTGAATAGATATAAATTTACTCCATTTATCTGAATCATGTACCGAGATTTCATAAATATAAAAACCATTTTATATTTTACATATCTCAAGAAAGAGTTTAATAGTGATATAATCCATTAAGTTTGGATCTTAAGGATTATGATCAGTTTTACATCATCATATTGTAATGTGGTTTAGGTATTCAATCATATTTGTTTTATATAGTGATGTTTAATGAAAAACCATGATAAAATAACATTATTCATAAAATTTGGGTCTATGGATATATTTATCTTGAATTAAGGTATATTTTTTCGTGTCTTTCAATATTTCTGATGATGTCCAAATTCATTATCAATTATTTGACTTAATAAATAATTTTAAAAGAACATGGGAAATATGATCTAAATGGTAAAAGACTATATATTTTTTAAATGATAAAATGAGTGTTTGATCCTTTTAATTATCATGTATCATGAGTATTTATATCACTCTATCTCTCTTAACATCAAATCTTTAGATTATAGGATCCAAGATTTAACTGATTTTACAGAAATAATGTTGATTGTATATGTTATGGTTACCACTTATTCACCCCCAACCAACTAATGGATATGTATATCTTACCTAGGTATCATAGATTTAGATATCACTACTGTGGTTTTATATTTTCATAGAGTGATATTTATGTTTTCAGTTAATGGATTAATCAAAATGGAATTGATATGTATAATTCGGACTATTATTAAGCACTAATATTTATGAATGATGTTTAGAAGATAAAAGTTATTTAAAAGAAAAAATATTATATAATGCTGGATATTTCATTTAGAAAGGTTTCAGATTCACTTGTATTATGTAACAATACATGGTCTAATAAATTAAATAAAGGAAATTTTGAGGATCATTTTTCATGAAATAAGTGTCAAAATCTATTTTATATTATATTGATTAGGGTGATTTTATTACATATTAAAATAAATAACATCAATTTTTAAATTAAAATTTCAAAATTAATATTGTGTTATTTTTATTATTTTTCACAGAATATTTAATTTTCATTGAATAGTGAACCATACTGATTTATATAAAACCTTTACCTAATTTAATTTAAACCCAAAATATATTTTAAAATTCTTAAAATATTAATATAAATATACTTCATTTATAAATAATTTAATTAATTACATATTAATCAAAATTACATGTGATCTTGGTTTAAAAATACTTTTAAACACAACAAAAACGTTTTTAGAAAATTATTTATCATCATGAATTACTAGATACTTATAAAATGAATTTAAAAAACATATATAAATTTAATTTGATAAAAATGATTGCACATTTTTAATTAATAAATTAATATTACAAAATAAGTTCAATATTGTTTTTATTAGAATGAATAGTAAATCCCGTATAAATTCCTCCCAAGGGTAAAAGTGTAAATATTGTAAACTATAAATCCATGACCCTAGAAGCCAAGTTCCCATTCATTAAATTGTTATATTAGTATAGATAAAACATTAAAATCCCATAGTACTTATATTTCCAAGACCATAAACATTACATAATATTGATTTATGTCAACAAATTGACTTTTAATCACTTCAAGGATCTTCTCTTATTTAGGTCTTTAGAGAATTAGGTCATAACTTATACATAAAGACATAATAATTATAATTAGACACCTATTCTCACTATAAAATTTCTTCCATAAAAAATTAAAATTAAAAAAGAAACATGGTTCTTTTCATGTTTAAACAACATGAGTATTCCTTGATCCCATTCTCGACTATATTCTTCTTTAATACCTATGAAAAACATTTCATGAAATTGGATGAGAATAAAAAATAACATGAGGGGATACATAATGAATGAAAAATATTATTAGTTTGAAAACATTTAAACCATTAATACTTCATAATAAAATAATACATTTCATGGTTAAGAAGAAGCAAAAACAGTTTATTGAAAATATGTTCTTTTCTTAACCTTTTTGTAACCAAAAGATTTCCATAAAGCCCACTATAAAGAACATATTACATATAATGGTAACTTGGGAAATAAACATAATTAAATACAATAATCATATGGTAGACTTATACACATATCACTGCATTTAATATCCATATAATCAACTTCTATAAACAATGCATTGAATGTTATAATGTAACCACCCATCCTGGGTTTATCATAGAACATACATTCATTTGGTTTATCACGTAACCAACCATATTTTTTTAACCCACAAACATCCATTGTTGGTTTTATCATGTAACCACCCGCCACATTTTCATGTACCCTTATATAGTCATAGAACATAAAATATTGTAAAAATAAACATTTCAATAATAAAATTTCATTTGCATTCACAACAAATCATTTTATGATATTGAAATATTCCATCCATTTAAAAAACCATTTAAAAAATTTAATAAAAATCCTTTTGAATCAAAGTGTCCCATAAAAATTGGAAACATTCAACATTTTAAAATATCTCTGTTTATATAAATATATTTATTATACCCATTTTAAAACATGTACCTGAGATATATGGGTTTACAAAAAAATCAGTAAAACATTTAGAACTATTTTTTTGTTAAAGAGTCCCTCTCCACATGAGAATCACTTAAATATATATAATTAACTAATAACAGTAAATAAAACATTAAATATCATGTTAATATACTAATTAGTGATATAACATGTCAAGAGGTTTGTATATAAACATTATAGAATAATAAAAGTGCCCCAGATCAAGATATTCCTCAATGAAAGGATATTTAGATGAAGATTTTTGAAAATATTGAATAATTAGATTAAAAAGAAATAAATGGAATAATGATGAGTGAAATAATATTAATACACTCAATATAAGTGGATATTCAGGTTAATGTAATCATAGGTCATTCCCACATACTCTTGAAAAAAACTAATGACACATATATTTAACTCAATGAATGGAGATTGAGTTAATATTTCACAAACAAATAAAATTTTGTTATTAAAATAGATCGATAGCATGTATTCAATATAAATAAACATCAATAAAGAATAAATATGTGATTGGATATCAATGGTTATTTCCCACCTATTCATAGCATGACATAATCAAGAAGTAGAAGATTATCCCAAAGAATAGAAATTGGGTAATGAGGTTCCCTTACTACGAGTCTGACTTGTCACTTACAATCATTATGTCCCTGAATAATAAAATTAAGTTAACTTATACTTATGTTAGAAATAATTTCATGTTTATTATTCCTTTTATATCACTTGTTACCATGATATAAAAATTACATAATTTTTTTTTCATATTGGACATTTTGTCGATATTCACTACATGAGTAGAAAATGAACTTTTCTTGATATAAATTGTCTATGTAGTCAATGTAAATTATCTCCATAATATTATTAATGATTTAAATATAGAATATATAAAGTATATATTATTTTATAATACCAATATTATTTGGAGATATGAAATGAAATGTTCAATTAATGGAGACAGTGGGTCATACGTACGCAAAAATGCTACATTCATCTCCTTGTCATATTAAAAGAATAATAATAAAATTAAATAAATTTATATTATAATAACATTATTATATTAATTTCATACATGTATTTTAGATTTAAAAATCAAACTTTTATACTTTCAATGTATAACAGGGACGAGTCACATCGCTTTGAGGGGGCGGTAGTCGACATTTTCTCAAATGAAATTATCATTTTTACACAATAGTGAATGAATAAATGTATGTTATAAATAAAAATTATAGACAAAAAGAGACAATATAAATTTAATATATATTATATATAAATAAATTTCCATCACAACGACCACCATCAGAGGTGTTAGGATAAAATTGAGCAGTCATAATTTCTTGAGGAAGTAGTAGACCTTACACAGAAAATGTATGATCTATATCTATTAGATGGATTTCTGTGTATTTTTAGGTTGAAAAAATAGCAAAAAACCTCATATTATATTGATAATACATATTTTTATAAAATAATGGAATTATTATAGGTTATGGGGTTAGATAAGGAATATAAATGAATAAATCTTGAAAGAAGATGTTACCTCTAAATCGGGTAGATCCTTCAGATTAGAGCAAAAAAGGATTCCTTGGGTTTCCTTCTACCTAAATTATGATTTATTTGTGGAAATTTGGGACTTTTTAGAGGATATTTGATCTGGTTATGGGTGATCTAATGGGATTGAGAGGTGTGAGAAAGAGGGTAGAGGCGGTGTTCTTTTATTAGAGGGTGGATGGTCACATGAAGAAATTCATGACATATTATTTTATTATAAATTCATTTTATAAAAATATTAGTTACAAAGTTATATATTTAGAGGATAATATGAGTAAGCCTCTAAATCCGCTCAACCAATAGGTTTTAGAGATATTTGGGTCACAAATATTATCCTATGTTTTGTCATTAATTCTTAAATAAATAATTTCACTCTTACAATTTCTTCTTGTATTTTTTACACTATATGGTTAATATGGTTACTATATATTGCCAAAAGAAACAAAAGAGGATCATTAATGAAATTTTAATCATAATATATTCCTATTCTCTGAATTTTATATTTTTAGGACTATTATATCATTTAATAAAATAGTATTGGTTTCAAAAACTCATTTATGTCATTTTTGACACTATTTTTTAATTGATTTCTATTGTAGTCATAACAACTTATTTAATTCTAAAAAACTACATTAAATAAAATATAACATGAAAAAATCTTCCAAAAAATTTGTTTATGGCTTGAAAATGATCAAATAACTTTTATTTTAATATTTATAATATAATTTATTTGAATCATTTAATTAATAAGGTAATCACATCATCATCATTTTGTCATAAATAAATTTTTTTATTTAATGAATAAAAGAATAAATAAAATTACATGATATTTGAAACCATTTTTGATTTCAAATGACTATTTATAGCCAAATAGATATTTTATATAACGCCACCATAAAAATGCTTATTAAAAATATTCATGATTACGTTACATTTCTCTTTATGTTAAATTAATTATTATAACATGTCATTATCACACCCAAGTGGTTGGATGTGGTCCTAAAATCGACCCAATGATTCTCCTGGTAGAATATATCTCCTATAATATGATTAATAAAGGTTTTGCGGATTTTTTATATTATAAAAATATTATTTGTGACCCATATTTATCAGATTTACCCTATATCCATGGTAAATAAAAAAATTAACTAAAGTTACTATTCATAATGCTAAAAAATAATATGTAGCTATTTAAAAAACTTGGACCTTTTGATTCCAAATATGGAATCCATTTTTACAAATTCAGACCAAATAATGGGAATAAATTAATTTAAAATTAATTCTCATGGTTAAAAATATAATCGGATTTTTAAGAAGTAAAAAGAATCGAAAGATTGACATGTGTTTATGTCGTATTTCAATGTGAAATTTCATAAAATGACCAAAATTTGATTAAGTGATAAAAAAATCCAATTTCAAATTTAACTCATTTAAAAGGACAATATATCTATATAAATAAATTATATGAAAATTTTATTTTGAAATAAACTGCATTATTTTTCACTATTCATTAAAATATGGATTTTATCTGAAAATAGAATTCCACCGATGTAAATATTGATATCCCACATTTAAATAATTAGTTCATTTTTGTTAAATATAACATATAAAAGTGAAAAAATCAAGATTAAAAAAGTTTTCAACATTAAAAGGATCTAAAATGACCTTTTAAAAATATTAGATTATTTTATACTTAAAATTGGATTTGTTCTCATTTTAAGCATCTAACATTTATTGTATAAGTGTAAAAACATTTAAGATACATGTGTAATAATATTTTAGTTTGTTATGTTCATTCCCTCCATTAAAACGACTATGAATTTACTAAAATTTAAAACAATAATAATAATATTTTATTATATTATAGTATAACTCAACGTTGTGTTCAATGTAAGATTTTAGAGAAACCTGTTGTTGGCTGTCGAGTACGCTATTTGAAAACGTTTCCCCTTTAACGTAAAATTAATATCATATTAACATATATTAATAGATAAGAAAACGTATTATTCTACACATACCTAGGATGCTATATCCTTCCACCTTTTTGGAAATTGCGTCCTCATAATTTTAAAATTTGCCTCGGTAACATCATTGAAATCCCCAAATTTGAAAAAGATTCAACAAAACTACCACTTTAAACTGATTAAAGGGTAGTAAAAAGGTCATCTGAGATAACACATATTGTGATTACATTTTCAAAATCATAGATATTGATGAAAAACTAACCATCTTGTTTTTTTGTATAGTGATAGAAAAAAAGATTCAAGAAAAGTTTACAATCAGAAAACCAAAAATATGGGATGCATTAAAAAGTCATTCATTTTGCAGTAGGAAAAGTAAAAAAGATGTTGTTTTTGTTTTAAGTTACCTTTCATAATGACGAGGAATTTATTTGTGATATTTACTAGGAAAATAAGGAATCATACATACTTATAATGTAAAATTTCTTCCTTTAATTAATTTCTACCAAAACTCACCTTTTATCTAATCAAACCATATTCAAGATGACTTGGTCACACATGAAGCACTAGAATAAACATTTAAAAATTAAAATAGTCAAAAATGATTAATAATATATTTATCCTATTTTGAAACATTAACTAGAACCAAAATGGTAAAGATAAGAGAAGATATGATAATGCCCAAAAAAGAATAACTATTTCTATGAAATAATAAACTACGTTTATTCTCTAAAATTCAACTATAATACCAGAATTCCAACGTAGAAAATTAAATAAATAATTGTCCATATAATTAATAAAAATGTAATCCACACTATGATTGAAACCAAAAATTTATAAGGGTTTGATAACATATACATCCATGATTATTAATAACAATTATCTCCAAATATCATCAGCAACAATTAAGGGCTCATACAAAAAATGAAATTCCAAATCCCATACTTCCTAATATAGGTTAATCATTTGTATTAATAACTCAAATATCCATATGTCTATAATTAAATCATATATTTCTCTAAAAATAATTCATCCTTTATACCTCAAAATAAAATTTCACATTATTATATTTGACACTATAATAAAGGGATCGCAAATTAGGGAATGTATTCTAAAATAAAATTTATCACTTAATCCCCATATCATTTTCCCAAAACAAGGATATCCATTTGAAAAAACAGATGTTCCCAAAATATAAATATTCTTAATCAATCAATTAGTTTAACTAAAAAAAATCTAAACTAACCAGGGACTTCTTGTAGGATAGTGGTAGGCGATCAAGCCATATTAAAATTATGTTGGGGGTTCAATCCATATGACCTTATACGACGTGAGGGGTTGTCACCCTTAATTTAGGTAGTCCTTTTTATAAAGTTATAAAATTCATATGTCAATCCCAAACTGTGATAAAATATTGGAAAATAACAATATCATATTTTAGTGTCAATGTTTATCTCATGTCCTTAATTTTGACTCCCATATTCTAATATCTCATAATTACCTCAAAACCAAAGGGAATATAAAGGTTATCCATTTCTATATAATTTTCTCCACAAAAGAAATGATAATTCTTCCCCGAAAAACATTTTCACATAACCAACTATAGGGTTATGCATACTAGAATAATCCATCTAATGAAATGCCATCATCAAAAGATCATTAATACATTAAAACATTTTGTCATCCAACAACCAACCATAACTCATGAATAATTATATTATACTAATTAATTGTTTTTTTTTCTCCATGATCCCCTAACCTGAATTTTCCATCTTAGTCCATTATACTTATTTCCTCTAAATGGAAAACATGAATTGCGTCCTAAGATTCAGTAATTTCAAAACACGAGTCATGAAATAAACTATACCTTTAAAATGTCATTTTTAATTTCCTCTTCTTTAATTGTAATAAAATTAGGTATTTATAATCGTATATTTTTAGGGTCACACTAATCCCAATCAGAAACTATCTTTGTCATACATCTATTTTCATAACCACCATATTCCCAATATTTAAAACATTCAATTGATAAATTAAAAAAAAATCATTTCCCTTTTATGGAGTCTATTGAATGTTTCCTTTTTTCTCGGAATTATATTACATTATGACCATCATTTCCACATCAGTAATATCTTCTCATTCAATTTAAAAATTTCCTATAGTATTTTTTTCCACATCATTGACACATATGATATATAATGTACATACCTTTATGGTTATTACCTTAACTTAAATAGGGATTCAGTTCTCACATATATGATTCCTTAGTAAAATAACCATGGTTTGTGTGGTGAATCATAAATCTAGATATTTGGTTTAGAATAAACACAAGATTTATCATTGCATCTCCATTTTTCATTCTGTTTCTCATTTTGAAAACCTCCACAGTTTCCTTCACACACATTGCTACATTGGTGCCTAATATATCCCACCATTTCCTAAAATAAATTAGTGTGATTATAACAATATAATCATTATATACTATCTTATGAAGAAGGTAAACAATAATACATACTCATTCATGTTATCTTAAACACATTCAGTTTTTCAAAAATAATTATGATCCTTTATAATATTTTAACCATTATGGTGATATAAATCTTTTTGTATAGAAATAAATAACACCCTAACCTATATTTTTATTTAAATTGTCCTCTAATACCAACTATAAGGCACCGACCTTAAGCATTACATAATATTGAGTTATGTCGATTACTTTTATTTTAATCGAATCGATGATATTTTTAGGTTTATAGCTTTAGATAATGAGGTCATTACTCATTCATAGAAACATAAATATTATAAGTCGACACTTTTTATCACTATCCAATTTTTTCAATAAAAAGTAATTTTGTTAAAAAGAAAATAGTTCATTTCATGTTTAAAAAACATGACTTTTACTTGAACCAATCGTTATCATTGTTCTTCTTTAAGACCATTGAAAACATTTCAAAAATTGAAATGAGAATTATAAGCTTATTAATTTATACATCAAGAATGAAAACTATTAGTCTTGTGAAGACATGTAAAGAATAAATACTTTATCATAATGTAATAATTTTCAACTTCAATAAGTAGAAAAACACTTCTCTAAATATAAGCTCATTTATTTCATTTCTGTAACCATAATATTTCCCGAAAGCCCATTGAAATAATCATATAGCATATAAAAGTTACTTGGTACAAAATAATACATAAATGGAATAACCCTACAGTAGAATTACACATATATCACTTCATGAATTAGGTATACAATTCACTTCTATACCCAATGTGTAAGAGGTTATAATATAACCACTCATCCTTGGTTTATCACGGCACCATTCATCTTTAGTTTATCACGTAAGAACCCACATTTGGTTTATCCCGAAACAACCCATGATTGGTTTTCACACAACCACCCAACAAATTCCCATGTTCCATTATATAAAAATGACATATTAATGATTTTAAATATCATCATTTGACTAAAAACATTTCATTCTCAATAATAAGAATTTTTTTCAAGATATAGAAATATTCAATACATTTCAAAAATCATTTAAAACATTTAATAAAAAGAATTTTGAATCAAAGTCCCCAATAACAATTGGAAACTTTTAAAATTTTAAAATTTTTATGTCCATATAAAGAAATTCATGAAACCTATTTTGTTAACATTGAAATGAAATAAACGATTTAAGAAAAATAAATCTCTAAAACATTTAAAACATTGTTCTAGTAAAAGACCTATATTCCTCATGAGAAACACTTGAATAAAAATAATTAAGGAACATCATTTTATAAAACATAAAATATAATGGAAATATTAAAATTAATGATATAAAATTTAAATAGAGTTGTATAGACTCCTTATTGGATAATAACGGTGAAAAACACCAAGATATGCCTCAATGAAAGTATATTAAGATGATGTCCCTTAGAAAGATAACAACAGTTGATAACGGATAAATCAATGACATAATTATGTGTGAGAAATATAAATATGCTAAATATAAGTGGATATTTAGTGTAAAAAAGTCAGAGTTATTTCATACATATTATAAAAAAAACTAACAAAATGTATATTTTACTCAAAGAATGGAGATTTATAAAGATTTCCCTTACAAAGATCATTTTATTAATAAAATAGATTTGACTATGTGTATTCAATATAAATAAACATAAATAATTTGTTAATATAATATATGACATCAAAATTTGTTTCCCACATATTCATATCATGACATAATCATGAAGTAAAAGATTAACCCAATGAATGAAAATAGGGTTAAGAAGTTCCCTGACCTTGATTCTGACTCGTAATGTACAATTGTTATGTCCCCGAATATTTAACTTAGGATAATTTATAATTATGTAAAAACATTTTTATATTTTATTATTCATTAAATATAAATTATTACACTGTTATAAAAATTAGATAATTATTTATGTTCATATCAGGAGTTTGTTGATATTCGACACATGAGTTGAAAATGAACTTGTTTTGATATAAATTGTCCATGTAGTCCAAATTAAATCATCTCTTGAATAATATTAATTATTCAAATTTCATATATATCAAGTATATATGTATTTATAACATCCATAATATTTGGAGATAAAAAATAAAATTCACTATTCATGGAAATGGTAGGCTCTATTTATACATGAACACAACATTCAATTCTTTGTAATATTTATAGAATAATAATAAAATGATATAAAAGTATATAATAAAATAAGTATAGTATTTATTTCATTTATGTATCATTGGTTTAATAAAACCATCACTTATATGTTCCATGTATAATAGGAAGGAGTCTCATCAATTTGATGGGGCGGTAGTCCACACTTCCTAAAACTAAATTATTGTATTTACACATCCTGGAAAGAAAAAAGGTATGTTATAAATAAAAATTATAGAATAAAAAATAAAGAATAAATATAATATATATCATATATAAATACAGTTCTATCATAATTTTCACCATGAGCAGTAGGAGGAGAAAATTAAACAATCCGCGTTTCGTGAGGAAGTAGTTCATCGTACATAGAAACAATATGTTTTTTATCCAATATGTGGAGGTTTTTATACATTTAGGACTAAAACATATCATAATAACATCATAGTATACTTAGGATAATTATGTTGTTATAATTTATTGGAATAAATAGAGATTATGGGGTTGGAGAAGCAAAATAAATGATAGGATCTTCATAGATGATGTTACCTATAAACCTGGTAACACTTTTTGACTTGAGCCAAAAGGATTCCTTGAATTGTGTTATGACCATTTTAATGCTTATAGGTGGAATTGAGGGATTTTGGTAGCTTATTTGAGTAGAATTTAGTAAAGGAATTTTTATTTAGAGGTTTGAGTAAGTTGGTAGGGGTGGTGGCATTTTATAAGAGGGAGGAGGGTCACTTTAGGAATGTCGTGAACTATTATTCTATTGTTAAAATATTTTAGAATTATAATAATTGAAAAGTGATATATTTATAGGATAAGATGAGTACAAATCTAAAATATCTAAAACAACCAGTTTTATACAAGTTTAGGACACAAATATATCATTTTTTGGCATTAACCCTTGGTGAATATATAAATTCTTACCATGTATTTTTTTAATTTTTACACTATATAGTTAATATGGTTACTAATTAATGCCAAGAGAATCAGAAGTGGATAATTAAATACATTTTAGACATTAACTATGTTATTTTTTCGAATATAATATTTTGATGAATATTATATCATTTTAAAAAATATTATTTGTTCTAAAAACAACTTTATATCAATTTTGACACTATTTATTAATTTATTTTTCTGTCATAAAAACATTATTAATTAGAAAAAGTACTTTAAAAAAAGATAACATGTCATAATCATACCAATTTTTTTGTTGTATCAAAATGTTTAAATTAAATTTATTGTATTACTTTTAATATCATTTATTTGAATCATTCATTAATAAGGTAATCGGTACATCATCATTATGTCATAAATAAATTTATTTGTTTAATGTATAAAAATGATAAATAAAATACCATGATGTAGAAAATATTTTTTATTTATAATTACTATTTATATTCAAATATATCTGTTATATAATGCCACCATAAAATTTTTTTAGTAAAAAGATTCATGTTTATGTTATAATTATCTTTACATTAAATTTTTTATTATAACATGTCATTATTACACCCAAATAGCTTCATGGGTTCCTAAAATAGACCCATGTATTCTAATGGTTGGACATATCCCATAAAATAATATTAAGACATGTTTTAGTGAATTTTTATATTATTATAATTTTAATTTTTACCCCTATTCACCTGATTTACCCTTCAACTAGGGTAAATAAAAATAATTATGGAAGTTACTATTCATAATGTCGAAGAATAAAATGTACCTATATAAAAATATGGACCTTATGGTTAAAAATATTGAAACTATTTTGAAAAATTCAAAACCCATAATTAAAAAAAAATTGATTTAAAATTTATTATCGTTGGTTTTTAAGAAGAAAAAACTATCAAAAAATTGGAATGTGTTTTTGTCGAATTTTATTGTAAAATTACATAAACTAACAAAAATTGTATTAAATGATCAAAACATAATCCAATAAAACTTTAAATTCAATTAAAAATTTTATATATCTATATAAATAAATTATATGAAAAGGTAGGTTTGAATTAAAATGTAGCATTGTTTACTATTCATTAAAATATTGATTTTACCAAAAAAATTTCAAAATTTCAACAATATAAATTTTGAAGTCCCAATTCTAATTTATTGTTTCAAATTGAACATATAAAACTGTCAAAAAATATATTTAAAAAAGGATTTCCATTTAAATGTGGTAAAATGACCTTTTAAAAATATTAGATTATTTTATGCTTAAAATTAGATTCATTCTCATTTGAAGCCTCACAATATTATTGTATATTTGAAAAAACATTTAAAAAGGAAATTTTGTTGAAATTTTAGTTAGTTCTATTCATTCCCACTAATAAAACTACATGGTGTAAACTACCATTTAGAATAATAATGTTATTGTATTATTTTTCAGTATTACTCAACGTTGTGTGCAATGTACTATTTTGGAGAAAACCGTTGTTGCGTGTCGAGTATGCTATCAGAAAAAGAGTCCCCTTAAACCTAAAATTAATATATAATTAATATATACTAATATTTGTTAAAATATATTATTCTATAAATACTTGTTATGTTACATTACCAAACAATTTAGAAATTTTTGAAATCCAATTTTGAACAAGATACCAAAATTACATTCAGAAAAGGAAATAAAGAATAAAAAATATAAGATTCATCATCAGAGAAACTCTCTAAATGTATTTTTATTCATATCATGGATAGAGGAAATATGAAAAATTGTGATCTCAAATTATCCATAAGGGTATTTTCATAAGAAGATATAATGAATCAATGAGTATAATCATCGTGGAATGGTATAAAACCGAACACACATGAAAATATATGTATAATCATATGGAAGACACAATATGGTACGCTATATAATTGAAACACTTTATATTTAATTAATAAACTGATAATTAAATTAATCCAAAGATATTTTGAAGACAAAGTCTCATGGATAATAAAAATTAGTTAATTTTTAGTAAAGGTAATGCTTAATTATTAGATGTCATGTTTCCCATGCACATGATATGATTTCCATATATATATATTCTCATTAAAGTTTAATATGTTATGATTTGGACAATATATTAATTTCAAGAGAAAATTGATCCATGTTGGGGATTCAATTAACAGGTCCTCAATATGTATTGTGCATGTCCAAAGCATTCCCCAAATATCAATAAATCAATTTAGAAAGAGATATGTAAATAAAAAATTCCCATACAACATTAAAAAAATTGAATACCATGATGATAAAATAAATCATGATATTATTTGTCAAAAGAGGAAATATATAAAACAAAACAAATAATTAACTGGTAAATATGATAATTATCTCATAAATGTGAAAAAGTTATATGAAAACCCCTTACATTGGGGTTTATTTTTGGTTGATCATTACTTAACATCATGTATTATTATTCAAATTAGGTTATTAAATTATGAAAAAAACATAAAAATATGTACAATATCAAATATTAACTTCTTATAATACCATATTACCTGTTTGTTAGAAATCATTCATTATTTTCACTATTTCTGGTGTTAATTATCTAGTTTTTCAAGTATGTTTTGACATATTATTTATTTTTCTTGTTACATATATTATGATTTATTCATATCTAAAACGAAATCCATGATTTTATTATCATATATAATCATTATATATGAAATTAAATTAATCTAAAATATTTGGAGACAATAAATGAAATTCATAGATCATAGAGATGGTAGGTCGTACATACATATGAACTCCACATCCATTTATGTTTTATATTAAAATTAAATAATCCTAATTACACAATTAATATAATATAAATTAACTATAAACTATAAATCCATATTTATTATATATAGAAATTTTTTTAAATGGAAGAACAAATGACATCAGTTCGCGAGGTGATAATACGTCGTACACAAGAATGATTTTCGTTTATGCCATATAATAGACATGAGTGTGAGTGTAAAAATAACCATTAAAAATAAAAAAAATATCAATTAATTTAATTACATGGAGGTTATTATATAGACATGAAAGAAAAATATTTTATTGTGTTTAAGGAAGAAATTAAACAAAAAATAATTGTTGATGAATGTTACCTCTTGTTGGGGTATCTCCTATTGGTTTTAAAAAAAAATCATTTGTTGGATTTAATAAAAAAACAAGGTTTTTAGGATGAATATATGGACGTAGGGGGGGAAATATGTAGGATTTGGTCAATCTATAAAGCCCATGGCTATGTGAGTAATTGAGAGAAGATGTTCCCATTTATAATTGATGTGAGGTGTACATTTGGAAACAATAAAAATATTAATATAATAAAAATAAATCAATTAAAAAAGGCTCAAAATTTCAAAAATAATTTGTGGATGGGTTTAAATCCACTAATTAAAAAAAATTTAGAAATATTTAGGTCACATTATTACCCTTATATTAAGGCTATAACCTAGAAATAAATAGTTTAACTCTTACCCTAAAAAATGTATTTTTACGTTTTAAGGGTTAATATCATAACTATATGATCCCAAATAATCATTAATGAGTTATGGATGATATTTAAAACATCTAAAAAACATTCAGATAAATTATATATATTTATTAATTTTCAATTATTTAATAAAGTATGATTTATTTGAAAATATCTACATTGTATATTTGGAGAATATTCATTTCTTTAATGTTTTAAAAAACATAAAATAAACTAAAATTTTGAATAATAACCATTAATAACTTGTTAATATTTCTATTACAACTCTAATGTTTTTGGATGGAATTAATTGTTTAACCTCATTTCTTTCCCATAATGTCTCCCTCATTGAATTTTTCATTTGAACCTCACTGGAAAAGTCTTCTTCGATGATAAAGAACCTCAATTGTATAAAATAAAATGATGATCATGGATGTATGATTTTATTATTAATTGAGTCTGATTATAAATGGATGAATCAATTCGTGGGTTCTTTATGAGTTGAGAAACATTTTTGAAAGTTCTGTTTGTTTAAATATATAATTCATTGAAGAATTGACTATAAAACATATGCATCCGAGGTAAAGGGATTACATGCCATGTAATCATTAAAGGATTTAATAAAATAAACATAAGGTGATGGGTTTTTTTGGATACTTCCATTAAGAAAATTTAAATGATATGTAATGACATTTCAAACTCTATTACTTACAGACCTTATATTTTAAACTTGTGGTATAGCTTATTTTCATTATAATACATTTAAGGTCCTAAATTATCATCCCCTGGACTTTATGGTGGTAATTTTAGGGTACCGACATCCCTTTTTGATGTTTCAGTTGTGCGGGAAATCCATGGAATGTCTTTTTTGGTCAGATTTCTTTTTTTTTTCAATTTCTTCATTAACTATTTTATTAAATTTAATTGACTAATTGAATCATTTATATTTATCTTGATCATTTTTTATAAACAATCCTATTGGAAATCATCAGCAACTTCTTCCTCATTGGTGTTTTTCATTGGAATTAGGTTTAGATAGTTAATTAAATGTAGGGGTGTAAATACAATACTTTCTTTATTTCCATTTTTATTCTATATTGTGATTATGACCTCATTTAATTCACCCTAATTAGTTAAATAAACAAATGGAGTTATTCAATGAAGTACATCAGTTACAAATGAGTTTCTAATTGGCTTATGGTTACCCATGGGGTGTGAAACGCAGGATTGGAATTGAATTGGAAAATTGATTAATGTTTGTTTAGAGTGAGAAGTCATATATGGTGATTTCATGTTATAGGTTCCCAAAATTGGGCATATTTTGTACTGATATAATTTTTAATCAACTATGAACGAAATTTCATGTGGGATAAAAATGATAAATGGTAATTCCCATTATTAACCATGGATATGATGAGGTAATATTGTGATATTCATCAAATTTGATAAGGAATTTTTCAATGGTGAAATTCTTATATATTCAGCTCAACCATGAAAATTGCCCACTTATATGACGTAATGATGAAATTGAGTGGGCTCAGACCAGTCATTTGATATAATTATTATATATAGTAGGATATTTCTAGAACCATGTTGTAATTATTATTGGTATTTTTGAAAATGTTGTAATGATTATCGGGATTTGACCAATATTTTGTTTGACTATACCATAGATATATGGTTGTTCTTGGCTAGGTCATATGAAATTCATAGTGATAGTCAAGCATGGAACTGAAGAAGGATAATTTTCAATGGTTATAAGGTTGTGGTTGGCATGGTTGTAAGACATTCGTAGAGATATTCTAGCATGAAGATAAAGAATGTTACATTACCTTGGGTACATGGTTGTGGTTGGGATGGATTTTTGACATCATTAGTGATATTATGGCAAACAGGTGAATAAGGATTTTGTATTTTATTGACTATTTAATTAATTAATACGCATGTTAAGCTATTTATTTCATGAAATTCGTATCGTACTGGTTTATTTAAGACATGGTGGTGTTGACCATCTATGTTTTACCAACTAACTATTTAGTCCTCTATTTGGTACCCAAGTAGATTATGTGGATGTTGATTTGTAGAAGGTAAATGAGAATTACATTTTTTTGATATAGAATTGATTTTGAAGATGGGACTGACATGGAGTGTTGGTCCTAGGAAATTGAGTATTTTATTTGATTATGATAGCCCTTTCTTTATATTAAACAATCATTAAATTTATTTACATTCTTTCAAGTCATTAAATTATTCCTTATTTATTTACTAGATTATTCAGATGGAATTTTTTTTGTCTTGTTCTATGTATTTAATTTGATTTTTCTATTTCTATAATGATTTTTTACTACTATGATACTTCATAATTGGGGTTATAGTATCCCCACTATACATTTCAAACCCCACCTCTAGTCAGCAACATCTAGAATACAAGGAGGAATTATTGAGGTCTTGTAACTAACCTCTTCAATCTGTGTGAGAGGGTGACATATTGGGGGACACTACAAAGTTTTAAAAAAGGGGTACGTTTAATTTTTTCCTCTAGTATGATTTAGGAAAGGTATAAAAGAGTCTATGATGTGTCTGGACTTGGTTATGAGATTATCCATGGGAGTAGCAAAACCATCTACGGGGGGAAATATGAGGGCCAAAAGAAATGATTTCTATTTTTAATGTATTCTAATTTTAATAGATGTTATTTCCCATTGAATGATTCATTGGTTATGTGAGGTTATTGTTTTAGGATATTATTATTACTCTGGATGTATACTCATAGACCACTATGGAATTGGATAAGGATTCATGGATCCTAATAGGCACTTAATGATATATTGACGTATATTGTTCATGATGGGAACATACATATTTTTTCATATTTTTTTAGAGGTGATTCTTTTCTCAATGTAAAAGACCAAAATTATTATATTTAAAAAATGGGAATATAGAATTCTAAATGATAGAATAATTCTTCAATAATTATCATAAATCAGAAGAAGATCACTTTGAAGGTCATCTATCAAGGTTATGTCATGGTTAACTCCCTTATTTGAAAGACTATAAACCACAATGTTGGCCTTGTAGAAGGAATGAGTTGTAATGTAACTGAACTCTAGGGGCGAATGAATATAGATCATCTATTGGGTGGTAAGCGGCCAAGAAGGATACACCACTCCATTCCAAATGGCATGAACAATAGTAGTTGAATCACTCTCAATCCAAATATTTTTCCAACCCTCTTTCTTAGAAAATGAAACAACATGTATCACACTCAACTTTTCAGCTTCTAGGGACAAATAAATTCCACAAGATCCCCTGAAACAACCTGTTAATTGACCAAGGCAGTCCCTGAAGATAGAACTGCAACCCAAGGGAGCTAGATTTCCCTTAATGTTATCATCAACATTCACAATAATCCATCTCAGGAACATGTCTTTACTGAAAGATTGAAAATAATGCCTAGGATTATGATATATTACTTCAATCCAAAGACATCAAATAATCTCAAATTCCATGATAGAGTTTTCACAATAATCCTTCTAAAATGAGGTTGCTTCTCGAATGGCAATGAGGATCCAAATATGGCTTGAATTTAGAGTAAATGAGGAATTTTTTGGAGTTAGATAATTTCTATAATACCAGATCACATGGATAAACTCATAAATAGAAGATAAGAAAATATTTTTGATATTCTAAGAGGTTCCAATTTCCACACAATGCTGTAGTTTCTAGCTGAGAGAGTAAAGAGGGGTCCATCTGCAATCAAAATTGTAAAAAATATAGTTCTAAAGAATCAAATTCGTAGCACAATATAGGAAAAGATGGTTAATGTCCTCTATATGATGGTTAAAAATTTACATTTAGAGTAATGTTGAATTCTAAATTATTTAATACATACATTAGTGGGGAATGTATTGTGTAAAATACACCAAACCAGAGTAAACACTGAGGTCATAATCCCTGTATTAAAAAAAATAACCAACAAAAATTGTTATATGAATTTCGAATGTTGTGATTGTAAACAAAATTGAGTCAAGAACACTATTATTAGAAGGTTCCGTAATAAAGAATTCATCTGAGTTGGAATAGGGATAATTATCAGGGACATGAATAATGTTGTTAGGGCGGTTAGAGGTGTGGAAAATAAACACACCCATAATTATACAATTAGTGTTTTTGGTAAATTATTTTAATGAAAAATGGATATTAAAGGGTTATCAGTCAAGTTGTCCAACCAAAAAATCATGGAGGAGTTATTACCAACCATCCATCTCGATTTAGTCAGGATGTTGGAAAAGGCATGTCTAATGGATGACCAAATAGAAGAGCTAATATAGGTCGAATTTCCTTTAATTAACTTTTCATGCAATATTTTTTCAAAAAAGGAAATGGAGCACAAGTAATTTTAATGGAGGTTCCTAGTTAGTCTAGATTTTATGGCCTTATAGAAAAGATTAGTGTTTTTATTCCAATGCTTATGTTATCCAATGGATTACAACATGTATTCAAAGGGATGGTCACAAGTATCCTTTCAAGGAATCTCCCTGTACAATCAAAATTCTTAATGTAGACATTTTTTTTGAGGAGAACAATATGCCATTTATAGACCATTAATGAGTAGACCATTTTTGAGACATTTTTTGATTTAACCAGAAAAATGTTACATGTCATAGAGATGGATTTACCCTCCCAAGAAGAGAGCTGATTGAGAATTTATTCTAAAATGTTGGAAAAGTAACTAGAATTAGGTCTTCCAAAAAAATGTGTACACCACGATAAGCAAAGGGGAAGAAACCTTATTTGATATCTAAAAGCCTAATGATGTTAATTTATCTATTAGTGGGAAAAATTTCCGAGAGAAAACAAAGGATTTCCTCTAGGTAATGTTTTGGCCAAAGATTTATTCATAATGAGAAAGGGAATTTTTGAGACATTGATTGTTATTCTTATCAACTTGTATGAAGAAGATAATATCATAATCATAGAGGAGATGCATGTGAACATTTAAGATTCTAGAATCATGAATATTTTCAAGAGTATTCTCATTGACATGGCGAGTTAGAAATCTAGTAATATAATGTTCCGAAATTAAGAAAATAATGGTTGAGAGGGGATCACCTTTCCTAACTCCCATGGAAAATTTAATGTAACCCTTGTGGGAACCATGAAGCACATTGAAAATAAAAATCCAATAAATGGTATCAAATTCCTTCCTAATATCAAGTATCATTTCAATATTGCCTCTTATGGTGGGTCTATTAAAGGATTTAGTACATTAAGATTCAAGATAGATACAATCATGAATTGACCTACCCTTGATGAAGCCAATTTGATTCTATGAAACAATTCTTCTGATTAACTTAGGGAGCTGGTTGG
This sequence comes from Viscum album, assembly GCA_963277665.1. NCBI lineage: Eukaryota > Viridiplantae > Streptophyta > Magnoliopsida > Santalales > Viscaceae > Viscum > Viscum album. The sequence goes on from OY728120.1 coordinate 765,743,273, forward strand.
TGATGTGATTGGTGTTAATTTTATAAAGATAAATACTAAGGGAAACATGTATGAAGAGATGAATATCCGATGAAATTTTCACTTTGGGAATTAAAGAATGATATTGTTCATTCAATCCATAGGAAAGATCATCATTGGAAAATGATTTTAACAGTTTCCCACACTTCATATTTGATGAATTCTCATAATTTCAGATAGGATCAATTAATAAATTCATCAGGACATAGAGCACAATCTAGTTTATAACTAATGATGGTGTCTTTGTCTTCATATTAAAGTGGAATAGTTAATTTATAAGTGTTATCTTCTTCATTTACCAAAACCGCAATGACATAAGGTAAAATATTTTTTATTACATCCGTACCATTGAAAGTATTTTTAAAATAAGAGACAACATGATTTTCAATGCATTACTCAATGTCAATGAGGTTTTCTCTATCTCTATGAAAATTTAGTGGTCTAATAACATTCCTGGTTAATTTAAGAGAATTTTATAATTTAGTGTTCCAATCACCATGAGAGATAACATTAGTTTTTAAAACGTGTTTAAGAATGTTATCCCTATGTAAAAGAAATGCATTAAGATTCATAGAACTATTAATCTCGTGTTTTGGATCCCTTGTGATTTCAAAACTAGTGTAATAGATTTAAAAATAGATAAGTTCATTTTCAACCGAGGAAATGTCATTATCAAATTATTTGGATTGATAAATAAACAAACCATTAAGGTACTATTTAATATTTTTAGTTTTGATAATACAATAAAAAGAGTCCTTGTGATGTTTCATAGTCATCAAGAAATTATTTATAAAACTAGAACACTCATGCTCCTATGTCCAAGAATTATTAAATATGAATGGTAGGGTCTGTTTGATGATTATAAGCATCATTGAAACTGTGATGTGTCAAGAACTCATCCCGGATAGTATTCTGAGATAATCCTTGAGTTTAAGCCTTGCTGTTTTTGTTAGTAGATCTGGGAGTTCATCTTTGAGTGGTTGGAATCTCTATTATGAGGGTTTATTCAAAATCCTTATTGGGATGAGTTGTTAGGTTGGTGGAAACCCATCTTAATACCTCATTCTGTTCCATTTATTTTAGTCGAGAATATTTCTCCAATGGACCAAAAGTTTCCTTACCCAATAGTTGAGTGTCCTATATATGGAAGACTAAGTCATCGGCTGAGGTTCTATGTGAACTCCCTGCATCAAACTATTGGCCTCAGACTAGGACATCCACAAGAGTTTGGAATGAGTTTAACTACCCCTCAGTAGGCTAGTAACTTGAGTTCCATAGGATATTCAAGCTGAGGTAGTTGATGTTGTTCCTGAACTCAGGAGAATTAGTACCATGAAAGGGGAAATTTATCAAGGTACTTAGAGTAGAGCCCATGGAATATAATATTTTTTCATTTCATGGAGACTACTCTGGCTAATGTGGATGTTGGATGATCTACCATCATAGCTAAAATTATATTATCATCTACCAATGTTTGAGTTTTTCATATACAAGAAAAATATTCATTTATACCATCCCATTTTCAAAAATTTTGTGCTTGGATGTCAAAATCATAGACTATTTTTAACCATTTACATGCCAATTAGAGTGTGGTTAGAAAACACCAAACATTAAAAGGTATGTTCTCTAGAGATTAGTGATTACCATTTACATTGGTAAACATTCATGCTTGAAATGACAAAATTTTATGAGAGTGTTGGTATTGATTGAATAGTTATATATTTTCATCATATAGACTATTATAGAAGGATATATATCTTCCAATCTCGAGAAGGATGTAGTTATTCTCACCAGGGTCAGTGGAATCTTCATACTGGTTATGCAGGTCCAATTTACTGAATATTGGGTTTTATATTGACTCATATAACCATTATTTCTGTAGATAATTGGTTAATAATTATGGTTTATTTTCATTGAATGTTAGGACATTTTCATGTTGTTTTTTCTACTATGTTTTATGGATTACTACTCGAGTGAGATATCTAGTTAGCACATGCATCAAATCCAGTTTTTATCAAGCTTCTTGGAATGGAACCGACATATCTTATGTAGTTAAAAAATTATTTGTTATATCAATAATATAATGGAATAATATGAACTATTATATTTTTGTTGTGTTCTCATGTTATATTCTCCCAAAGGATGATAGATCATTGCAATTATGTGTTGAATATCGTAGGTTTTAGCAGATGATGGTCTTGAATCATTGTCCTCTTCCATGTATTGACTATATTTATATCAATTTAGAGGTGATCTGATCTTCTCCATGCTTTTAATAAGATTAGGATATCTTCTTTAAAGGGTTATAATATCATACATACAACATATTTCTTGTAGAAGAATGTATGGAATGTATGAATTAATAGTGATGTCATTTGGGTTGACTAATTCACCTATGCTATTAATGGATTAAATTAATTGTATCCTTAATCTTGTTTGAATAATTTTTTGGTGGTTTAAATTGATGATATCCTAGTTTAATCCTAGTCTAAATTCAATCATTCCAAATATCATAATATTATCTGGAGTACATTGGGATAAAATCAGCATTACATTAAGATAACAAAATGTAGTTTCTGGATTAATTATGTATACTACATAGAAAATTTAATTAGAGAGGAATGAGTTTCAATGGAGGAATAGAAATTGACAACCATTATATCTTTGGAAAATCCCATGGATATCTTTTAAATTTGGATAATTTTAGGTTTAACAGGTTAATAACATCATTTTATTTATGATTACTCCCATTTTGAAACAACAATGTCAGGGCTGAAAAATAATGGGGTAAGGTTTATTTATGCTGATTCAATTGATAGATCTATTAATGATCTGAAAATTAGTCTGAAATCAACATGCATCCTCACATTACATATTCCAAGTAAAGAATATATCATCTACTCTGAGACATCAAGAGTTAGACTCGGAGTATTACTAATGCAGGAGGATTATGTTGTTTCTTTTGGATCTAGGAAGATGAGACATACATAGAGTAATTTACCTACTGACGATCTATTGTTATAGGTAGTGTTACATTTCATGACATGTTGGAGACACTATCTAATGGGTGAGTGTTTTTTGGTGTAAAATAATCACAAAAGGAGTAGGTATATCTTTTCTTATTAAGAACTAAACATTCTATAGATAAGGTGAGTCATGTACCTATAGTCTATCAACATTTATTTTGATTATAAACTAGGAACGGTAAATTTCAATTATAACACTTTTATATGAATGATAAAAAAGGAAACATGAATGTCCATTGATGAGTGGTAGATAATAGTCCTCTTTGCAATCGTTCATCTAGATGTTCAAGAACCTCAAGAGAGATTAGATTAGACTTCCATATCTTTTATACATGTTCAATTAGAATAGATTAAGACCAACATGGTTTCTTATCGGAAGGGTTCTGTTTTAAGATAATAAATATTTTTTTGGGAGACACCATCTTGATGGTCTCATGGAAATGAAAATTCTCATCTATTTTTATGTCTGAGTATGGGTTCATATGGGTTTCTGTGGGGATTTGGTGAGGTTGTTTCAGGTTTCGAGATGGGAGGTTCGTCTTGGTTTAACAACAATTTATAATGTTCTAGAAATAAATTAATTATTGTCAGTAATGAAGAAGGAGGTTTCTTAATTCATGGATATATGTTTCACTTGTTAGTATGTGATAACAGAGCATCATTGGGCACCTGACTTTTAATGCATTTACCCATTTTGAAGTTGAAATGGGATGAATTCACGATGCAGTTTATTATATGAAAAAAAAGGATTCACTATGTGAATGATGTCTTATGGGTTTATATGGATCGACTTACTGAGGATGAATACTTCTTACATATTTGGAAAACATTCCCAATTTATGATCTGGGTAATCTTTACATGTGCGAGGTGGTTTGATTACATGGTGTTCCTAGGATAATCCTTTCAGACAGAGATACTCATTTAACATCATGTTTTTAGATATTTTTAGGAATTACATGGGATTACTAGTTATTTTATGCACAATCTATAATACGCAAACATATGGTCAATCTAGGAATACTTTTTAGGATTTGGAGGATATGTTACGATCTTCTATTTTTGATTTTGGAGGTCTATGGGGGAAATATTTGGCACATATATAGTTTTCAAATAACAAGATCATATAGTAATCATTCTAAATTAAATATTTTGGGGATTTGTATGGTAGGTTGTCATGTTTGCCTCATTTTGGATTGAGGTAGGTAAGTCATCAATTTTTGTTCTTTAACTCCAACAAGAAGCATTTGAATAGTATTAGTTGATCAGAAAATGATAGGTGAAAATGAGGAGGATGTATAGTTCATTTTATGAACATCATATATGACCTATATTATTAAATATTTGTCATCATGTTTTCCTTTCTGTGTCACCTTGGTTGGGGGAAGCACCATATGAGGAAAAAGGAAAATATGGTACCCAGGCTTTCGACTAATTTAAAATAACGGAATGGGGTAGATCAATGGAATACCGTTTAACCCTTCTATAATGTCATAGTTCCATAGAAAATTTGTTCCACATGATGTGGATATTGATATATCATACATTCCCTTCCATGAGATAAATATAAGAAACATAATTCATTTTGCTAACACATTCTTTCAGGTGTTTATTAAATGTGTAGTGGATCGTAGTGACAAATATCATCAGGGAAGGAATATATTATTAGAATCACTATTGTTGTATCATGGGTGAGATAAAAAGGATACATGGGATAAGGAGTCTGATATGAAAACCTGGTTTCCAATGCTCTTCACTGAGACCTCATAGTGATGCTTGGAGAAGATCAGGGATGGCCTTCTATATGTTGAAAAGGATGTAAGATCCCATCTTTTTCCTACTGTGTATCACTGTTTCACTTAAACATTTGTGGCTAGCCTAGACTATTTTAGGTATGGAGAGCCTTTGATAAAAAAAACATAATGTTTATGTATGTATAGTTTTTTTTGAATGAATAGTCTTCAGTTGTAATTGGGATAAGCATTTCATGGCTTCATAGTGATTTGAAAAACATTTAAATATGTTTAGTTTGTATGAATGGAAATTTAGCTATAAAACAGTTGGAAAATATTTACAGGCCAAATAAAGGAATTATATGTTGTGAAATTATTCAGTGGATTTTATAAAATAAATATAAGGTGATAGGTTTTTCAAAAATTTCCATTGAACCAATTACACGAGGTGTAATCACATTACTTTTTTTTTGTAAATTCTAGAACTATTGTTTTTAACATGATATTTAGATGATTTTTAATATAATCTATTGAATATGCTTTCTTATTTACCCTAGGGATTTCAGGATGTGATTTTTGGGTTCCAAAGTATCTTTCTGAAATATCATGTGTGATAAATCCCAACTAAGTCTTCTTGCCTAGGTTTCTTCTTTATCTTAGTTCTTTTCCAACTATTATGGTGAAATCCGTTGACCAATTGAATTATCAGTTTTCATCTTGATCAGTAATCATCTTGTAACCTATTTTATATTTTTGTTACCTTCTTTCTTCATGTGAATTTTATATTGGAAGAATTGTTTTATCATCATTCAAAGGTAGTGGGTCTAAATCATAACCATAAGGGTTCATAATTGGGTTGTTTATGGAATATTGTGATTGTGACATAATTGTGTACCACCAAGATAATTAAATAAAAAATGGAATTATTCATTGAAGTACTTTGATTTCAAATGGATTTTTAATAGAATTATTCCAACCCATGGGGTGACAGAGACATGATTGTAATTTAATTGTAAATGGTGTGACAATGTTTAGAATGTCATTAAACCTTGGGTAATTTCTTATTATATAATACCTAAATTATGGTTTATTTATTATAGATATAATATGAAATAAATTTTTAATTAAACACCATGATTCATAATAATGATAAATGTTAATTATCATAATAAAACATTGGGATATATGATGTGGCATACTGATACCCATGTGGTTTCACATGACATGTATTCCATGATGAAATGCTTATATATTGGCCTTAGCCCTTGTACTTGAGAATTATATATTTTAATGTTGATATTGAGTGGGCTTGGACTAGTCCTATGTAGTAATTCATATAGATTATAGGCTATGCCCAGTCCCACAATGTAATTCTTATAGATATTTATCCTGGATGATGTAGTGCTTATTAGGCGATGACCCATATTTGTTTCAGTATACCAGGGTTATATGGTTGTGGTTGGCATGGTGATAAGATATTCATAGAGATACTCTGGAATGGTTATGAAGTAGGTTATTTTAGCTTGGTTATATAGTTGTGGTCGGCATGGTGGTAAGATATACACATAGTTATTATAACATGGCACCAATGTAGGTTATTTTACCTTATTATATGGTTTTGGTTGTAATGTTGATAATACAAGCGCATAGAAATTTCTTAATGGAGTCAATGATTATTTTTGTTGTATTTTAATAATTCATTGATTAATTAATACAGATTATTATCACATTATTTAATAAAATTATAATAAAAGAGGTTTGTTTTTGACATGGTGGTGTCGACCTAAAATGTTATACTCACACGTTATTCAGGTCTTCATTAGGCACCCACGTAGATTATGTGGATATAGGATTGTACAAGGTAAAAGGATCTAGAAGATGATTTATTTTTTGTAGATGGGCTAGATTTTGGATATGGGATTGACATGGGGTTTAATACTGAAGAATTTGATACATTTATTTGGGTATGCTAGTACGTTCTGGTATTGTTATTGGATGATATTTAGTTACATTCTTGCATTTCATTATAATATTCCTTGAATATTTTCAGGATTATATAGCTAGATTTTCTATTTTCTTTCACTAAATATTTGATTTGACTATTCACATTCCATTATGTTTTTTTCTAATACTATAACACTTCATTTCAAGGGGTATAGTCTCCCAACTATACATTTCACCCACCATCTAATAGTCGGAATCCTCCAGTGTAAGGTGTGACACACTTATGGTCTTGTAAACAACCCACTTCGACCAATTTATAGTGTTTCATAATGGTTATATTACATTAATTATTTCAAATTATATTTTTTTTAATATTTTAAATAAAATTTATTTGATATATTCAATAATTTAACAATTACAACATCATCTTTCTGCATTCCTTTAGTTTAATTATATATTCCCTAATTTTTTTTAAATTTTTGTTGATGATGATAAAAATTTCTTCTTTAAAATGATTATTTACATTTTATTATATCATTATAATAACAATATAAAAAATTTAATACATATTAAAAATATGATTATAAGATATTGGAATTTCCTTCGAATAAAATACTGGAAAAGGATTAAGGTTATAAATATTTCTTAAAGAGGCTATATAAGCATCACATATATAAATTTTATCAACAATTTTGAATTTAATGAAATTAGTACAACTGTTAATGGAATTTTATATTAATTATAATATTATTTTTACAATTAATTAGTTAATTTACCTCTATCCTTGTAAAAAATTAACATAGTGACTATTCAAAATGTCCAATGATAAAAAGGAAATGAGGTACATAATTTGGACCCACGTATTCCATATATGGACCCTATTTTTCAAAATTCAAAACACAAAACATCCATTAACTAGTTTAGAATTAATTCATTGAATGGAAGGATACAATGAGTTTTGAATGTGACAATATTCAAATGATAGAATTTTCTTATATCCCAATTCAAATTGAAATTGATTTCAGTGATCTAAATTAGAATAAAATATTAATTATTAAACTAAGTATAAATAAAACATAAATAAACATATAATTTAACACATGAAATTATTTAGAAGGGAAATGTGTTTTCAATTCAAATGTTATATTTTATCCTTGTTAATCAAAATGAGAAATTTATCAGAAATGTACAAACAATTAAACCAAAAGAATTTTTTTTTATTATGAATATAATTAATATGTTTTTTTAAATAAAATCTATAATGTATCAAAATTGGATTTAAAATAGTTATTCATTTAAAAGGTTGTAAAACTGCTTTTATATTGAAATTGTTATGTGTAATATTGGGTCTATTGTTATCCATTGCTTATAATATATATTTGGATGATGGTAAAAATTATTTATTGGATATATAATATATAAATTGTTTATATAAATACACTAATAGTGTTAGAATATATTTGAAAATTAAAAACATGACTAAATAGTGTTTTCAACCGAATGGTGCGTGAATTGTAATGTATCATCAAAATTAATTTACTCTAATTGGAAAATATATGGTACAATCGTAGGGTGATTAATTTTTCCCAACTACACAATTTAATCATAAAAATCTTAAGGGTGTTACATTTTATAAATATGTGGGTATTTCCCCTTCATATAATCCTATGGTTCCCATTTATGTATTCCATTTTCCAATTTATCTAGGGAATCATGACATAATGTGTTGGCTAATTTCCCAATAATTTCCATGTAGTATAAATAATAAAAATGTGTTATTAAATGAATGAAAGGTTAGGTTCCAAATCTATATCATCATAGGTGATCACAAGTGTTAGGTTAGGTAGGTCCTTATTTAACACTGATATATGGAAAACAACATGTCTTTTTTAGAGATTTGGAGGCATTTTAAAATGACATTAAACAACTCCAAACCATTCAAGAATATCAATGCTTCAAATGTACCTAGTACATAGTTTAACATAATTACAAAAACATATAACACCCTTCCATGTAGATACCTTCTTGAAAACACGATCCCTTATATAGAACTCCAAATATTTTCTCTGATTATTATTATATCTATTTTTCCTACATTGATATGATTAAATATGGTCCTTAATAACATCAAATATTTTCTTCATATATTCAAAATGTTCTAGGATTATGAGATTCATTTATCTATCATCATCCCAAGATGTTAGAGTATTACATATATTTATATATAATTCTTCATATGAGCTCTTTTGAATACTTGAATGGAAGAAATTATTATGGGAAAAAAGTACTAATGGTATTTAATTATCCCATTTACCTTGAATCTCATGTGAGAAAGGAATTAACACATCTTCAATTATGTTAATTTTTCACTCATGTTTTCCATTAGTTTGAGGATGGTTTTGAATTCTCAAATGAAGATTACTATTATGGTCCTTCAAAAATCTATTCAAGAATTTTTGAGGTAATGTGGTGATCTTGATAAACAAATGGATATAGTTTCTCCTAGAACACTTATAACCTCATTAATATATATTCTTGAATGGAACTGAAGAGTCATGTTTTCTCTTATAGACTGGAAATGTACATATTTGGTAATTTGATCAACAAAACCCATATTTTATGATTCATTATAGGAGTATTTGGTAGTCCTTTGAGAACGTCCATATTAATTTCACCCCATTTCTGAAGAGGAGTATAAAGAGGCTGAAAGCGCTCATTTAGGATTATCTATCACTAAATTCACTTGTTTACAAGACAAATATCTGGACAAATAATGACCAATTTCCTAGTTCATGTTATCCAACCAAAACTATTCCTTAAAGACCATATACATCAATATTCTACCAGGGCGTATTGAGAAATTTTAGTTATAATAATCCTCAAATAATTACATTATTATTTCAGAAACATATGAAACACATATACTCATTCCAAATATTATAAGACCATCTTCACTAAAAAAACTATTCTATGTTTCCTTCATTAAACCATTAATTTTATTCATATATTTCTCATCATCAGATAAAGAAATCATTATCTTATCTAATAATGTTGGGTTTTCAATCATATGAATACTTATTGATGTATCACCTTCCTTATGAATTCCATATCCATTTTACAATATCAATGAACATATAATCCTTCTCAATCCAAATTTGTGTAAGAACTCCATGATCATTCCTAATCAAGGCATCCACTACATTATTTGATTTACATAGGAGGTAGTGTATTGATAAATCAAAATCCTTGAGTAATGAAATCCATAATCTTTGTCTCATATTGATACAATTCAATGAGAATATGTATTTCCTACTTTTATGATCCATGTATATATCACATTTTTTAACATAGAGACAATGTATCCATATTTTACGGTGAATATTGCAACCCCTAGATCATGATAATTTGTTGTATTGTTATGTTCTTGAGTTCTCAATTTCAATGATTCACATGTGATTAAATTTTCATTATTTTATTCTAACAAAATCATGTCACTTATTTAATGCATCACTATATATGAAAATCCCATCCCTTCCAGATGGTGTAGTCAAAATCAGTGATTTGACTAATCTTTTCATTATTCCATAAAATCAATCTTTACATTCACTTTTCCAATCTATCATAAGCCCATTACGTGCATTATTGGTTAATGGGTTACCCAATCATTCAAAATAATGAATAAATCACTAATACTAACTAGGAAAACCATAAAAAATACATACCTCAGTAATGTTTTCTCCTGTAGTCCATTCTCTAACTAGCTGTTTCATTACATAATCAACTCATATTCCATCCCTGGAGACAATATGGCCATGAAAATAAAATTCTTGGTGACATAATAAATTTGAAATGTAATTATTCACTTATAATAGTTTTAATAATAATCATAACGTGATTATCATGATACTCACCCAATTTATAATACATAAAAATATTATCAATGAATACCATAAAAAATTCATCAATAACGTTTTTGAATAATATTTTAATTATTTCCATAAAAGTAGGGGTGAATTAGTATATTTAAATAACATTACTATAAACTCATAATTTCCGTACCTAATCCAAAATGAATTCTTTTAAATACCTTCCTTCCTTAATCGAAATTGGTGATACCCAATATGTACATAAACATTTAAAATATATTGTTCTCTAGGAAGTTTATTAGATATGTAATCACGGTGAGGTAGAGGATACATATTTTTTATTGTAATATCAATTATTTCTTTACAATCAATGAACAACCTCATGGATATATATATTTTCTTATTGAATGGAATAATTTCTCCCCATGGTTAAACACTTGGGAAAATGAATCCTTTATTCCTAAATCCACCATTATGGTTAAATAAACTATATAAAAATTGTATTATCTATATAAAGTGTTTGATATTATCATTAAATAAAATTTTAAATTAGGAGAAAATTTAACTTCATGATCTGTGGGATGTTCGAGTAATTCCTTAAGGAATACATCAATGCATTCCTACATAATAGGTACATTCTTAATTTGAATATTTTCTTTCCCATCACTTGAGTTTGTTTTATCATTATCATGAGTAATTAATTTTATTAGAGCTATTGGGTGGGGATCTAGACAAGAATCACATGAGGATGTATCTACACTAATGTCGGGTAACTCTACTTCTTTCAAAAAAATCATAATTTTATTTCTTACTATAATAAATTTAATCATAATATATTGAGACCGAGTCCATACTTCAGATTATATAAAATTAAACTATAGGTTTGATAACATGGTCTTAATATATAATCTGGACTGAATGACAAGTATATGTTTTAATGATAATTTCTTTAAGAGTTTTACTCAATAATATCAAATTAAATATGATGTTAAAAGTAAAATGTTTATAGAAAAATAGGTTGATATAAAATAGTTTTTGGATCTGGAATCAAATAAGGAATTGGATAAATTTTAGGACAATATTAATGTTACTACCACATCATCATTTGATTTTATTACCTTCAATGTACTGATCACATATGGTTTTCCACCTCCCCCTGGATTGTTCCATGTTATATTCTATTGAATCATTGAGAATTATTTTTCTTAGTTCCCCATATTGCTACCAGTGAAACAAAGGATGGCAGTGTTTTCCCTCATCCCAGTGCATTCTTTAATATGATTACCCTTTTCTCCACACATAAAAAAACTCATAGTCCCATAAATAATATCTAGGGGTGATTTTAATAATGTTTTCAAAATGTGAGAATTATTTCATTCCCTGCTTCTTCTTTAATGCATTCCCTTATTCATGGTGTTTTTAGGACCTCTTATTATCATGGATTCCTTTAAATATATAGGATCTTGAGAATTATTTCCTTATTTTCAGGGTACATAAAAATATATCTTCATATCATGAAAAATTATATGAAACAACCACCCTTTAGATATTTTTCTTAAGGACTTCATATATGTGGGAAATATTTCACTATTTTTTGGATATGTAATCTAAAGCATACCATAATAACCATGTAATGTTAAATTAATAATCATAAACACTCTCTTATTCATTTTTCTTTAAGAAATGTAATTTTCATTTCATATAATTTTTTTATCATGAGGAAAGAATTTAACATTGAACCTATCCTTAATGTTTCTCTATTATAAGAGTTCTATTTCTTATGCCTCTCTGATATTTTAGACCATGTATGACCATTAATGAGCATTAATTTTTATACAATACATCAAAGGTGTAACCCTTTCCATTTAACTACATACCAATGCCATAAATATAATCTCTAGAATATTAAACCATTTATCAACTATAATATGATAATTACATCCATTAAACAATGGGGTTTTTGTCACATAAAGTGATACAAAATAGGAGATTCTATCTGTGGAATAGGTTTCTCCATTCAGGAAAGGAAATTTTTCATTACCTAATTACATTTCCCATGTATCATCAAAAGTTTACCTTTTTCTATACCCTGTATTGGTATCCCTATTATGGAAATTTCTCTATTTTCCATGAGTATTAATACCATTCATCCTTCCTTTCACCACTTCTAAATAATGGAATATATAGGAATAAATAATAAATTAATGAATTTAAAATATGGTACACCACTAAACATAAATTAGAAATTTAAGCATCCAAAATCTTAAAAAATGGTTACATTGGGGAAATATTTAATTTTATATCTTTTATACATGTAGTTAATGTGAATTTGAGTTATTTTAAGCATATCCCCCATGAGTGTAGATCTATGTGTGAAATGAGGACAGTTGTTTTGTACCCGGTTACACTCAATTTAAGACTGAAAAACCTTTTTATAGTTGCTACCCCTTGGTACATATATTCCATTACCATGTCCACATGTAGAATACTAAATGGTATATTTTTATAGGAGACACCACATAATCTCTACCTTACCCAAATTATAGGATTTTCTATGATACATATCCTCAAATTATATGTCAGGGTTATGTTCACTGATATATGTTTTCTAAATCTTTTTTACATGGTTTCTACAAAGAATACAATGATACCAACTATAATTTCCTAACACGAAAAGAATGAAGCCGGTTCCTAAAATTATTATATTGGAACAGATACATGCTTAAAAAACCATGGGATTGAAAATTGTAGTAGTTTTGGAGAAACAGATGACAAACATGCTATACATATTACAATGGAAAAATAAAATAAATAATATTGAAAATTAAATATCATAATCCTTGTAACATATTCAATGGATTACTATTTATGAAATGGGGAACAAAAACAAAAATATGAGTGGGATGAAATTCCTAGTGTGGTTATGTACATGATAAGTAAAAATGAATTAGTGAGTTTAATCATCATGGAAAGGTAAATAATTGAGCACACATTCCATATAAATATATCATTTATTAATATCCAATATAGATTTATAGATAACTTAAATAGATTCCATTTAAACAAAAAAACGATAATTAATTTCATCCATAGATATGTGAAAGAAAAAATCTCATGGATAATAATCATAGCTGAATTATGCATAATGGTGATGCTTAATTATTGGTCATTATGTTTTCCAATAACATGATACCTTTACCATGATAATTTATTCATAGGATAGTTTAAAATATTAAAATTTATCCTAGTGACTTTTCTTATGAGAATAATGATGAATTGATGGAATTTCATAATCTAGTCCCCAATATGTATAGTGCATGTCCAAAACATTCCTCATATATTTAATAATGAATTTAAAAAGATATTTGTAACTCAAAGTGTCAAATACCACTATGAAATATTTTAATATCATATATTTAAAATTATTAATTACATAATATATGAAATGGGGGAGTAGATACACCATATTAAAGAAATAATTGGTGAATATGGAATTTATCTCACAGATGTAAAAAGTGAGATGAAAATTCATTACCATGTGTTATCATTTTGGCAGAATGTCATGTAACATCAAGTAGAATGGTTTTATGAATTTTATGAAAATTTAATAGAATGAAAATAATATTTATAATATCATATCTTAATGTATTATAATATATCATCATCTCTTTATTACAAGTGTTTTATTACATTCACTATTTTAGGTGTCAATTGTCTACTTTTCCAAGTATCTTTTAAGTTGTTATTTGTTGTTCTTATTATATAGATCATGATTTTAACATATCCAGAATGTAATACATAATTAAATTATCATATATTTTAATTATATTTTTATTTATAATAATCCATAATATTTGGAGATATTAATTGAAATGCATTGTTTATGGAGACAATAGTCCATATGTACACATGAAGGCTTCATCCATTTCATTACCATATTAAAATAATAAAAAGTAAATTTAATATATATGTATATTAGAATACAAGAATAATATTTATTTCATATATGTCATATATTTTTATTATATCCTTCCCTTAATACATTTCATTTATAGTGTGAAAAAATCACATTAGTTTGAGGAGGTAGTAGTCAACGCATCCACAAATGATGTTATTATATTCGCACAAATATGGAAAACATGAAGGATTTTTTTATATAAAAATTAAATAAAAATAATTATAATAATTATCATATTTATCATATATAAACTAAATATAAGTCATTATTACAACCATAAATAGTTGTAAATGGAAGAATGAATGACGTCAGTTCACGAGGCGGTAGTCCTCCGTACACCGGAACGATGACCATACATCTAATTTTATAGAAGTTTGTGAGAATATAGGTCGATACATTAATAAAAGAAATATCATTATAATGGTGAAAATAATATGATTATGTAATCATTATGTAAATATAATTGAGTTGTTTTAAGGAATGAGTAAAGCAGACAATTTTGTTGAGGAATGTTACCTCTTTTTTGGGAATCTTCTTTTGATTTTCAGAAAACAAAAACATATTTTGTTGCCTTTATAATGAAAAAACAAATATAGGATTAATGGTGGGATATTTATAGGAAAATATTTAGGGTTTTATCAATTTAGAAGGTTCAAATTATTGTGAAAAAATTAGGGATTATGTTCCCTTTTATAATTGAGGTGAGGTGTACTATCAGACACTAAAAAAATAATAAACAAAATTAAATTAATTTTAAATTCAAAATTTCACCAATGTAATTTAATTAAAATAAAAGATGGGTATGGGTCCAAATAATCTAACTAAATAATTTTTAGACATGTTTTGGTACATTTTACCCCATAACGTTTTAGTTGAACAATTAGTCAATCCCTTTAACTCTAACTGTAACAACGTGAATTGTTTACTCATTAAGGGTTAACATAGTA
This sequence comes from Viscum album, assembly GCA_963277665.1. Classification (NCBI taxonomy): domain Eukaryota; kingdom Viridiplantae; phylum Streptophyta; class Magnoliopsida; order Santalales; family Viscaceae; genus Viscum; species Viscum album. The sequence continues at coordinate 765,758,763 of OY728120.1, forward strand.
ACTATAAGATACCAAACGAACCCTAAATGAAACATATATGGATTTTTAATCTCTATACCAATCATTTTGACTAATAATATATTATTATTAATTATATATCATGTAATAAAATATCATTTAATTTAAATTATCATCAATATCAAATTTGACAATATTCGTTTATTGAATCCAAAAAAAATTAATACACCAGAAAATTATGAACCAAAACCTATAATACATCCCTAATATTACAAATTTATCGATAATTTTTTTGAAAATAGTTACTATATTTAATTATATTTACTTTAATATTATTAATATCATATATTTGATATTTCTCGTAATTAAATAATTATTGCATCATCATTTTGCAAGCACTTAATTTAATTATTTTATAGCTAAAAATCAAAAATAAATTATCAGGATAAATATAATGATGTTATAATTCCAATAAATATTTATAATGTTAGATATATTATTAATGACCATATAAAAATATGTAATAAAAATTACACACAAGAGTGGGACATATCAGACATTCCATAGAATAAAATAATAAAAAAGACTTAAAGTATCCCATATAGATCAAAGATACCAAAAAATCCGCCCAAGGATGATTTGGGATGACTATAAATAATAAGATAACATTATTTTAGGCATTACTCTAATTTTATTAAATATATAATATTATTTTTACCCTTAATTACATGATTTACCATTAACTAAGTTAATAAAAACTACTACAGTTGCTATTCATGATGTGCTAAATATACAAAGAACATAATTACATAATTTACCCCCACTATTCAAAATATATAATATATTTTTAGAAATTAAAAATATAGAATTTAATTTTGTAGATTAAAAACAGATAATTTTTAGTAATTAATTTCAAATTAATCTCATTGATGTAATGGGAAAACAAGTTTTTAAATTGAAAATGATCAAAATATAGAAATATTTTTATATCCAAAATAATTATGGAATTCATTAAAATAACCTAAATTAGATTAAATGATAAAAAAATTGATCTAAATAAAATTAAAACCAAATAAAAATATATTCATGAAATATAAATTATTTTGATGAAAAATCGGTTTTCAATTAAAATGTAATATTTCCCACTATTTATCAAAGCATGATGCATATCAAAAAAATACCTAAAATTCAACTAAAATAAATTTTCATATTTCAAATTAAAATAATAATTTTTGTTTTTAAAACAAATTATATAAATGTTTAATAAATTTGGTTTAAAATAGGTGTTCTATTAAAAGATGGTAAAATAGCATTAATAAAAATATAGATATTTATGGGTAAAATAATGTTTATTATTATATTAATCTTATAAAATATATTGGATGGATATAAAAATATTTTACATGATATATAACATAAAATTTTACTAAATAAAATCTCTTACTATTTTATACTTTAATTAAATATGAAAAATGTGATTAAATAGTTTATTGTTTTAACTCGATGTTGCCTACATTGTATACTAAAAAAAATTAAATTTATTCTATAAGGAAAATATATGCTAAAGTACTATTTTACTACATTAACCTAAATTAAAAATAAATTATGATCGAACCATTTTTCATTAAAAGTAATATTTCATAAATTTATGTTCACTGTTAACATATTGGGATCGATAAAGATTGGTTTATTGGAATTTAGTCCATGAATATGACCAATATAAAATTTATGCAAAGAAGAAAAAAATGTCAATATCTTAACTTTATAAATCAATTATCTGTGAAAATGTTACAAAATTATTCTCTGATTGAGTCAGAAGTTTTATTTTTATCATTATGAAATTATGTTCATTATGATAATTTATTTATAATTATATTATATAATATAATTATCTTAAATTAATATGTAACATAAATGTTGAATTTATATATTAAAATAAAAATGAAATACTGATTTTAGAAATATTAAAAGTTATATAATTTTAATGTATTATTATGTTTCAAAAAATTATTAAATAATTATTACATATTTTGGGCTGGTTAAAAACACATATTATTTCTGTGTTACATGTTCCAGTTTGAAAATAAATTTTCCACACATATATTATTTTAAATTGATGAATTGGTCTTAATATTTTGAATTATTGGGAAAATTATCTAATTAAAACAATTTAATTTAAATTATTTAAATATATATATATCATAAGTATAAAAATAGTAACCATGGTGAAAACAAAATGGAAAATATAGTAACATTGTAGTTAAATAGAATATCATGATTAATATATATTTTTTTAGTGTTGGAGGTTTTTTATGACCTTTTATTTCATGATATATATTTTTATCAAATTTTAAGGGGTTTTTATATAGTTACGTCCTATTATTTAATAGTTTTGGGTTTTACAAAAATGTTAGGTCATCTCACATATAAAAGGGGACCACCTCTCCAAAAAACTCCACACTTAAAAACACATTATGATTATGAATAACTAATCAATTACATTATATAATTAACTCCCTTATCTCAGAGTAATTTTATTGATTATAAAACCCTCTTAGTAAGGCTTTTGATGTAAACCTAATGATGTTTTTCAAAGAAGATTCATTGTTCTTAACTAATTGTTTTTCTATTCTTTATTCATTCACAACATTAAAATCATTTTCAAGTATGATGAAGTAATAATAATATAATGTCTATTATTTTTATATATTATTAATCAAATTTAATAACCTATATCCATTACTCTTCCATCAAATGGGAAACAAAACCGTCATTCGTGTGTAAGGCTGACTACAGCCTAGAAAATCGATGTAATTCATTTTCCATCACCAATACTAACATATAATTCTTATGATATATTTAATATATATATATATATATATTATAATATTATTTACATATATATTATTGAAATAGGATAATATATCATTTTTTACCTTTCAATCAATTTTAAAATGAAAATTTCATTCATGAGTATGTGTGGATTGCCTCTTTTATAAAGCAATGTGATTTGTTATTCATAACCAAATAACATGAATTCTATTTCTAAGTGTATTTATTAAAATAATGTTATATTTTTTTTATTATTATCATTTTTTAAATAGAAAAATAATACTTAACTTCTTTCCATAATGATCATTAAAAATGGGAAATGTTAATCATGCGTACGTACAAATTACCATCTCCATGATTTTAAAGTAGTTAATTTTTAATAATAATTATTCATTATTGTAATGGAATATATAATAGATTTATTAATAATATTATTATTTAATTTTTATTACTCAATGTATTTTTAAGAATTGATATCTTTCATCATAGTTAGTGTACCATTTTAATTTTTCATATATGGGCATAATATCATCAAAACACAAAACATGAAAACAATTTATTATTTATTTGAATATAACCTTGAAATTAAATGGAAAATAAATTTTTAAAAAATACTATGAAGTTAAATTAATAATATATGATTATTATTCATGATTATAATGAAAATACATACTTAGTATGACTCAATTTAAGGGAATTTTTGAAAAAATTATCATTTAATTTTTTCCATCCAGCTATTTTTATTCTATGTTCATATTAATATAAGTGATTCCCGAAAAAAATCACTAACTATTAAATGTATTATAATGGAAAACTTTTACCATTTCTAAAACAATTACAATAATATTAAAAGGAATAAATTTTTCTTTCTACGTAAGGGACACATTAGTTTGAAAAAAATAACTATTTAAAACATTTATTTCCAAAAAATTTATATTCCATATATATATATTATAAAAATTATTTAATGAATATATTTATATGGATATAAATTAATTATAAATATAATTTTATGTTATTTTTTATATGATTTCAACTTTTTTCAAAACCATTATTCTTATATATTTTTTCATATGCATGTAAGGTATCTCTATACACCTCACTTTTTCTTTTAGTTGTGGACTATCACTCTATATCTCACATTATCTCTCTAATTAATTTAATTTAACGATTATAAATTAATTATATATGAATCTCACATATATAAATATCCTATTCTCCATTTTGTTTACATGGTAATATATATACTACGATCATTTATCAATTCCTTATTTTTGAACCATTTTTTTATTATGATATGAGAAAATATTATACAACCCATTAATTTTAATGGGTTTTTATATTTTCAATAAAATATATCTTAATTAATATTTTGACATGAATAATTAGGAACATGTTATGATTGGTGTTCCTAGATATAACTCAAATACATTGGTTAAAGGTTTTAAGTCATGATTTGTTATTTATTGGATATGGGTGAGAACATATTCCAATTTGAGACTTTGTCCACATTGTAATTTTTTTCTTCGTAGTTATCCGTGAATTATTCTTCTGTCATTTTTTGTGTTATTGAAATATTTATTATTTTTTCCTGATCATATTATACCATGCCCATTATGTTATGTTTTCTTTTGATTACTCATGATCTTTCTATATTATTATATAATGTTATCAAAATGACTCGCATGTTTTGATTCATATCATGTTTATTAAAAAACTAGTAAATTTAGGTCACTCCATTTTTATATGTATTTCTAAGGATAAGTTATGATGTATTAAGAGATAATAGGGATTTTGGACCACATTATAGACAATAAAATAAGGATTTTATGTTTTAGTGTTCTTGTAACTGATTATGAAAAATGTCATCAAAATTATTTTTTCATAAGGTCTTTCTGTTTTGGTTATTAGGTTTTTATTTTAAAAATTCATGTAATAATATACATAAAATAATTGGGTAGATATGGTTGTCATCTGAGTGAGGTATTGTTATTATTGATTTTTATCATTATAAACCATTATGAAAAACCCTATAGATATGTCTATGTATACGATATCATCCTTATTTTTTTGATTAGGAATATATTTTATAGTTTTTTTAAAAATACCTAGATCTCTATAGATGATTTAAGAGGTAATGCGTTTTTTACATATGAACTAATGGTTAATAACCCTAAGGATAGTCCATTGAAAATATCTCAACCATCATTTATAACAACATTGAGTGTACCCTAACTACAGACCTAGTTTGATACTCAAAGGTGATATGCCTGGGTTAATTTAAATTATAAACATGAACTATTATGGTGAATGATAGAAAAAAAATATAATAACCAAAGATATTCCAATGTGATATGGGATAAAATTAAATTTTATTATTTATAAACCCCATCAACAGTATCTCGAAGAAAGTGATTTCATTTTTTTATTGGCATAATATATAAGAAATCAATTCCTGAAGGATATAATAGTTATTTATATTTGGTAAAATAGATGAACACATGAGTATTAAAATTAAATTTGAAAACTAAAAATTAAAAATAATGTTTTCATGAACAACATTATTCTATCTAAATATCATTTCATATGAAACATAGTACACATCATATATTCTTGGGAAATAAAAAAGCGCAATCTCCTATTCCTGGTAAGAGTCATGTTAAAAATAATATATAATGAATAAATAATCATAATCAACATGGAATGGTAAATAACTGAGAAAAATTTCCATTTAAATGACTTGATAAGAAATAATCAATATTTTAAGGAAAATAACTGAAAACACATGAAATTTTGTAAATAAACTAAAAATGAAATGAATAATGAGATAATATAATAATAAAAATATCATGGATGATAAAAACTAAAATCATGATGAATTAAATGATTAATTATTGGACATATTTTATTAGGAACATGATACCTCTACCATCAATAACATTCAAAACATAGATTTAAACTATATGTAAAACATATTTAATGCTAGCTTAAAATAATTCTACCTTGAGAATTGCCAATGAATCAAAGGGTTATTTACTATCAGTACCTACCAATAAATTTCGGTCAAAATTAATCCTAATGTATCGATTTATAATGTTACTTTGTGAATAAATATTTCTTAACATTAAATATTTGTTTTGAGTAATGGATACATATTTGAAAATATTACCACACTTAATAAAATAACATTCAATGTAAAACATTATTTATTGAAAGGATATATTATTTAAGAAATAATAACTTCCCTTATATAAAATATGATATTTAGCAGAAATATAATTCATAATGACCATATGAATGATAATACTTCAAGGGAAAGTTAATGACTTCAAAATTTAACAAAAACTGAATTTCAAAAATATCGTTATTCAAAATATTCATAGGCCATCTAAAGGATAAATATAGATTTTATCAGCATATACCTATTGTATTAATTATAAAGGGTTCTATATATTGATAAACATAAATAACATGACAATATAATTAAACACATTCAAAATAAAAAACATTAAATATGATTTTTTAACATCATGTTATTTGAATATCACGTTTAAAAAATATTTATTTAAAAGGATAATAATAAAATAAAAAATCATAATAATAGGGAATGAAATTCTTGATGTATGATAAATCCATATAAATTATAACAGTTAAAAAGAAAATTTTTTCTTCACTATAAAAAGTTGAGGAAACTACCTTTTTCCAAATGTATTTTGACGATCCCATTCGAATTTTTATCCATATAAAAACTTGAATTAGATTGAATACGACATATGATTCATTGAAAAAAATTATAAAATATTAAAAAAAGGTTCAATAACATTAAATTTTATTAAAGGGTTTGAAACATATTGGAAAATATTTTCAAAGAACATTCCGTTGAGAGGAAATAGATTTCTACCTAAAGAGATACATGAAATCATATTTTCAAAAACAAATATTAGTTAATTTATATGAAAAAAGATTTAAAATATAATTATTAATCTCAAATATCTTGAATAAAAATAGTTAAGGGAAATTTAATTTGTTTATTTGGGATTTTTATAATAATATCCTTCATTTGATATTCATGAGTATAAAATCTCGATTAAAAAAATTGTGAAATGGGTATTTCAAATGATTATATCATTGAACTGAGAATTAATAATAGAAATGATTATGTGTTTCAACTATAAATGTATGTAAAAAAGTTTAAATACAACATATTTTAATCAAATTATATTATTGACCTAATATTATAGATATATAATTAATTAAGTAGAGGATTATCCCAATAAACTGAATTCGAGTTTTGAAATCCCCTACCTCATGCTTATTTTGGGTTAAACCTAATTTATCATCATATATAATTGTTTCGAGCAAGTAAACAACATAAAAAACCATTTTAAAACATATAATGCCATATATTATCATTTTATAATATCTTACCATTTTATCATTAATAATATTTCATTATTTTCATTTTTTTGGTGTTAATTACCTAATTTAATAATTTGTTATTGAACATAAAATTTTTCATTATTGCATATATTATATTGCTCTATAATATCCAGAATAATAATCTGGAAATAATTTTCATATTTTTACATAATTTTTAATTTCATAACCTTTTATAAATTACGGTTATGATGTACATTACGATTATTGAGATGGTAGGTCATATTTATGGAGTAAACATTCCATTTTTTATGATCATTATGAAATGGATGTAGGTAATTTTTTTAGTTTAAAGTATTATAGTAAAATTATATATATATATTATGATATAATTATATGTATATATATCATCCATATTATTTTGGTAGTGAATGTTTATTCACATCGCTTCATGAAGGTGGTAGTCCACACTTACACAATATATATTATAATTTTTACATTTGTGAAAAAGAATGAATGAAAATGATATATATTTTAATTATATAATTTTATTAATTTATTTAATATCACAAAATTGTACGTTATGTCATATATAATCATTAATATTATATTTATCTCCTTCCATGTGAAGTGTTTGTAAAATACGAATCACATCTCTTTGTGAGGTGGTAGTCTTCCATATATTTCTGATTTGATAACGTTTCTTGTACGTAATTGAAGGGATATGATATATATGACACAGTGAAACAGATGGTGATAATATTATATAGATATGAAATATATATATTAGAAACATAATAATACCCATCCTAGAGAGGTGAAAATGAAAAAATGAATGACATCAGTTCATATGATGGTAGTCCACCATACATTTGAATGATAATTTATTAACACATTTGATGGATGTGGAGAAACAATTAAGTAAATTTATTATCATAAAATTATAAAATTATATGGAGCATACTGAATTTATTATACCATCATGTTTCATTAAAATTTTAAGGAGGTGGATAAAAAGATAAAATAAATACACTTGTTGAAGAAAATATTCCCTTTTTTTAGTATCCACCGTATATTGGAACCAAAGATTTCATAGGATGGGGTTATGCCAAAAACTGTTAATATAGGAAGAGGGTAGGGATGTCGGTAATCATTTTTGGTTGGTAGTTGGAAAAACAATTTTAATTAGTAAATAAAGGAGTATATATGGTTACACATTATAATTTGGAGAGAGTATACACGTAATATTTTTGAAATGAATTGTGTTCTCTAATGAATTACCTATATAAAAAGTGTTAAAAATTGTTAATTATCCAACTGTAGAGGCTATAATGGTTGATATATTTCCATAAAATATTTGTATACATGTTTAAGGTTCATTTTTACACTTATCATTCTAGATCAACTCCTGGTAGACAATATTTTACCTTAACCATGGTAATTAATTTTTATTAATTTTTTATTAATTTTTTCTAAATTTAATTGGACCATATTTAAAAATATGAATTATTATTATTCCAAAAATTTGATCCATTTTTTCAATTTGAATTTAGATACATTCAAACATTAGTTTTAATTTGACATTATTGTTGCGATGAGAAAGCGAGATTTGAAAAAAGAAAATGTCTAGAATATTACAATGATATAATATTATATTACTATATAAAAATGATTACAATGAAATGAATTGGATTAATTGATATAAATTTGAACAAATTTAAATTTAAAAAAAATTTAAAATATAATTTTATATTATAAATTATTGAAACAAAAAGTCAGTTTTCAATAAAAATACAACGATTTTACTGTCCATAAAAAAGTGATTCCTCAAAGGGAAATATAAAAATGTCATCCTTAAAAAATATGATTATTGTATCTTCTTAAATGAATTTCATTTTTCAAAATTAAATTTCTAAATATTTTAAAAATTAATTTTGAAATACATTCACAATGCACGATTAAACCTTCTTATTGAAAGATATAGTTTTTTCCAATATATTTTTTTATTTATTTAGAATTATTATTATTATATTTATAATAAATAGATGCACAATACACATATGTAAACTATATATTGTCAAAACTTTCTAAATAATATTATATCCCTCCATTTCCATGGATAAATATTAATTGGAATTGGAATTATAATTATTATTAGTATAATGTCTTTTGGTAAACTCTCTCTTCTAGGTAATACATGCTTTAATAGCAATACATTATTGTGTGCAAAAAAAAAAAGAAAATCAATATTGCATGTAATTAATTATATTAAATTGATTAAATTTATTTAAAAATAAATATATTATATTGTCTTATGTGTTATATTTTCTTTTTTTCTTGGGGTTTCATTTCATACACGTTATCTTAAGATTACAATTATTCTATAAAATACCATTTTTAAAAACCAACATCTTAATAGGTATTATAAGAAATAATATGAAATAGATTGAAAATGAATTACGAATTTCATAGAGACAAACACTTGAGTAAAATTATATGTCGGGTAAAATTAATATGAATTGAAAATATAGAAATGGAGGAAAAGTGTAAATATTTATATATACTAATAGTGGTCATTTATCAAAATAAGGGGAATGATTAGTTTAATGTTAAAGGGATCAAAACCACAAATATGTTATTATTTTAAATACTATTTGATTCATCTTATATGAATATTATAGGAATTTTTATTAATTATTCTATATTCTAATGTTAGGGAATTTTATTATTCTCAAAGACCTTATGAGAGTATATATACATTATATGTTTCTATCTTACTATTATAATTTTATCCTTTTTGTTTCTTAGATCAATTTACAATTCATTACATACTCTAATAAAAGAATATCCAAAAATTAAATTTTATGATTCAATAACTAAAATACACTTTTAATATATCATAACATATAAATATAGTGAATATTTATTCTATTTATCTCTAACTATATTCCAAAACCAATATACTTTGCACATATTACACAATATGTTAATCTATAGTCCTCAAATGTAACACCACTGGTTAATAATTAATATTTATTTTTCAATTAGATAACCTAGACAAAATGACATATTAACAAGGATTTGGGTAGTCATGGGGTTGGAATTAAAACATAATCACCATATTTCTATAGTTTCAATACTTAATGGCCATGTCAGATGTGATGCGATTTACCCAATATGATGGTCATTTTTTTGTTTACTATATTAATATAATTACTATAACATTCAAAAAAATATAATGGACATTCTTGAAATAAAATTAATCATGAAACAATGTATTTAATGTGATTTTCAATAAATTTTTTTCAAAATCGTAATAATATAGGTTTACTATTATTATAATTTCATTAAAGATCATATAATCCAAAAATGTTTTTGATACCATATAAATTAGGTCTCTAAATTTTAAATAAATTATTTATAAAATAATTATTTCATAAAATCTTAAATTAAACCAATTGTTTTTATTACATTAAATTTATCCCATGATATCCTTAATAATAGTACTCCCCATTCATATAAATCCAAAAAATGGTGTTTTCAGACATTGAAATTATGATTAATAATAAAATAAAAAAACCATGTTGGTATCCATAACTATTTTTTTAAGGAATAAACATATGATTATAAATTTAAACACAATACATAGATGTTTTAGACAAATTATCACCATAATAGATTGGAAAATATTATTCTTCAACATAATTCCAGAATCCCAACACATAATTTCTTCATCTATATTATATCCAAATAGTCCCTTCTATGATATTTGGTTTATAATTTAGATGGAATCATTGACTCTGATAATTCCCAAGTTATCTATATTCATGACATCAAACAATAAACTGATCCCTATGATGTGATTTATTTCCTTCCATATTACACTTCCTTTTACATAAGTAATTCATTACAATATTACATTCTTTTTTCACACATAAAACATCTTCTTCTTCCATTGATACGAATTTAACTCAATAAAATAAACTATAGGTTTACCCAAGGGTAAATTTTGTAATAAATACATTATAATGTTTTATTAACAAAAATAAAATTATCTTAAGAACTTCCACCAGGATATTCATGCATGATGCACTGTAAGAAATATTGTATTTAACAAGGTGATGATCGGTTAAATATCAATGAACAATTGATGTTGTTGTTAACCCTTGGTACTCCTTTCTTATTAACATTTCCACATATAGTATTGATATAATGATGTTTTTCCTGGAAAAAACATAATTTATATCTTACCAAAATATTAGGATGATCTTCTATACTTATCATGGTATTTTAACCTAGGATTATGTTCCCTAATATTTATTTCCATAAAACTTACTCCCATGGTTTCTAATAAACATTATATCATACCAACAACATCGATTCCCACCCAAATAGTCCTTATATAGTGACTGAATTATTATATTTGACTAATATACAAAGAATTAGATATCAAAATAAAAAATTGTGTAATAGTTTTGGTAAATTAAAAATATACTTGAGGTATAAAATTCATTTAAGTACTCAAATTAAAACATAATTTTTATCAATAATAAAGTTATCTTATTTAGAATATATATTAATATAAAACCATCTACACATCATTGATTCTTGATAAAGGGGAAAAATGGTGATCTAAAATTCAAAATAATAGTTTAGTAAAATTGAATCTATTATAAATTAATAATATTCATAAAAACGTTTTGGTAAAAAAATAGGAAAAATTTCCATTTAAATAATTGGATAAGGTATAATCAACATGGAATGGTGAATAACTGAAAATAATTTACATTTAATCAATAAAATGAAAATTAAATGAAATATGAAATACTATAATTATGGTAATGTAATAATAACTAAAATCTTAATGCACGAAATTAATAATTTTAGGAAATCACATCTTAGGTAATTGTCAGCTCTATCCTCAAGAAATTTCAGATGATGATTTAAACAATAGGTAAATACTTGTTTAAAGAAATAGTAACTAATTTTTCTCCTAATACATACATATGCATTTATGAGAAATATAATGCTATTCTGAACCCATCACTACATGTTTAACGAATTCCTTATATATCAAATGGTTGATTTAATTATTGAATAAATATTGATGAACAATAAATATCCATATTTTGTAAAGTATACACATTTATAAATATTTCCAAATTCAATTAAATAATATTAAATTAAATAAATCTGTAATTAAAAATGAGATATGTTTTAATTATTACAAATAGTCATGATATAAAATATACCGAATAACATCCTTTTTATTTTCATAATTACATTGAAAAACACTTCTTTGAAAATAACTTTTTGAAACATTTTCATTACAAAGGACTTAATAAAATTCCACATGAAGAATAAAATAATTTACTATAATTATGGGTTTTAATATATAAATAACAGAAAATATAAAAATAAGATTAATTTTTTACATTTAAATTTATATGAAATAGATTTTTTCATTAAATGGGAAGAATGTTCAATTCATATTTTTGATAAAATCTCTATGGTAATTGTTTTGAAAATAACCTAATACACAATTGAAAATATTTTTAAAGATTTATATTGGTTGAATATTTATTTAATAAATCATTTATAAAAGGTTAAATATATATTTGAAAACATTTTTTAGACATGACTTTTAGAGAAAACTAATTTATGACCGAAGATAGAAAATAAGTTGGATTTTCGAAAATACATTAGATAAATTAATTTGAGCAAAAAATAGGGGAAAATAGAACAATTATATGTATAATATATTGACTAACTAGTGTAATATAAAATTAAAATTTTTATTAGGAAATGGTTATATAATATACTTCAACTTTAATTCAATAGTAAACAATATCAGTTAAAATAAGATTTTCAAATAAACCTTTAAAATGATGATAAAATTGATTTGAGAATTAATCAAAAAAATTATTGTGGGTTTAAAATATAAGTCCACATAATAATTGATGAAATGAACCATATTTCTATCAAAACTAATTATAAAAGTAATTGTAGAGTGACATAATCAATAAAGTAGTGGAATAACCCATTAAATTGAAATTAACATTTGAAATCCCATACCTTAGTCATCGTTTTTGTTAATGTTATATACCTATCTTTATTGTTATGTTAAACAAGTAATTATATTATATTAGTACCATGTTAATATTTAAAATATCATATTCAATAATTCTATAACAAAAATTAATATTTTCGTTAATAAAAATTAATTATTTTTATTGCCTTTGGTGTTAATTTCATTGTTATCTCATTCGTTCATTATCCTAAAAGTTCTCATTAATACATATGTTATATGTTTATTTCATATAAAAATAATTATAATGGAAAATAATAATATTTCTATATTAATTTAACTTTTTAACTATTAATTAGTGGTGGTTATGTTATATATTTTGATCATGGAGAAGGTAGGTTATTTATACATATGACTAAAATTTACATTTTTGAATGATTATTATAGAAAAGGAGGTACACAATTTTTTTTAAAGATCATTATTTAATATATACAATATGATATACTTATATATACATATATATTCCATGTCATGTGGTGATGAATATAGTGTCAAATCTTTTCATGATGGTGGCAGTGCACATGTACATGATTGATAATATTATATTTGCATGAGTAAAAAGGAAAGAAAATAAATGATATATATTTTATTTAAATATAGATACATATGTATTTAATGTCAAAATTATGTCATGAATATAATAAATAAACATAAAATTTATATTTATCAACTTACATGTGTATTTTTATGAATGAAAAATCACATAGCTTTGTGAGGTAGTTGTCTGTTATATACCCGAGTGATGTTATCATTTCTCGTACTAAATAGAAGGTTAAATGATATATATATATATATATATGATATATTGACATAAAAATTTATTAATATTTTATAAATATCATATATATTTTGTATATCTGTAGTCATATTAATCATTGAGTGGTGGAAATGGGAAAAAATGACATCAATTTGAAAGGCGATAGTCCTCCAAAAACATGAATGATGTTTTCATATCCCATTTGATGAGGGTGGAGATTGTTTTACATCATTACATTTTTATAAAATAATAAAATTAAATTTAATATGTGTAGTATATTTAATAAATTTGGTTAAATAATGTTCGATCGAGGTTAATTAATAAATAAAATAAAGACACTCGTTGAAGAACATTATATCTTTTTCGTGTATCCTCCATATGATTACACCAAATAATTAAAATGATGAATTTATTCCAACACAAATTATTCTATAATTTGGAGATGCTTATAGGAAGTTATATGTTCTATTCCAATTTATAAAAAACTATTTTTTGTAAATATGTTTTCTGAGTTGGTGAACTTTTATAAGTCGGGAGAGGACATAATTGGTATTTTTTAAAATAATTTTCTTATCCCACATTTTTCATATGTTTAAAGTTTACATAAAGGAAAATTATCTATCATTAGTTTTTTAATGGCTTACATATGTCTGTAAAAAAAATTTCATACAATTTTATATGCCATTTGTAACCATATCATTTTATTTTCACTCATAGTAAACACATTTTTCACCTTTCAAAAGTAATAAATTTTTAATGCATTCCCAATTCATTTTGTGAAAACATTAGATTAAAATTATTGGAGTTATAAATTAATCTAATTAAAAAATATATTTCATTTAAAATGATGTATTTTCTACTATTCATTAATAAATTAATCTTTTTAGAGAAATACTTATAATTAACACTAATATAACTCTTGTATTTTGATTGAAAAAGTTATATTTATTTATTACAATAATTTTTTTAAAACATATTTTTTCATTATTCTTGTATCACCTGATTAAACCATATTTTAAGAAAATATGTATTTTTAGAAAATATTTCATATTATATTAAATGTTTCATATTTTATTAATAATCAATAGATAGAAAATAAAATTTCCTAGAATATATAGTTCAATCTGATAGTTATTTTATGTCTTTAATTCCATATTAATATGTAGGAAATAATTTTAAAATTAAAAAACAATATTAATAGTATATTCTCAATCTGTAAAACATGTCCTTGCATGTGTGGAATGATTTTGAAGAAACATTTGATTACATTTAACATAGATTAAACATAATGTTGATTGAAATTCGTGATATTAAATAGATTTAATTTATTTTAAAATAAATATATTATAATGTCTTAGTTATAGTATTTTCTTCTTGGAATGTTATTGTGTGTCAGAAATGTTATAAAAGAATATTTAATTTTGAAATCACAAGTTGTTATATTCTACTTACCTTAAATAAATTTCATCATAACAATTAAAATTTTATTTTCATAATTTATAGTTTGATATTTGGAAATAAAATTGTCGAATAACAAACAACATAATAGTTTCAAAAAGGCAACATCTTAACATGAGATAAATTGAAGTACCATGGTCATATATCCTCACACACGATTATGATTCTGTGTAGAAGAACATTGGTGGGATGTTAAGATACATATATTGATGAAACAAATAAATATGTATATAGATTTATATTGTTTATTGATCACAATATTTTTACGGATCAATGGAATGATAAGGGTCCCAAAATCATAAATTACTGATTATATAAAAGATATTATCATTCATCAGATTTTAATATAATAATGTAAATTCCTTTCATGATCTGTTTCATAAATTTGATTATTTATTTTACTATATATGAATATATGGATATATATATACATGATACATTTCTATTTCATTATCATAATATCATATAGTGGTTTTACTTCTTTTTACTAACTATTCATCCATTACTCCAAATGATGAATATCTAAAAATTAAATTTCTATGCCTAGAGAACAAAAATTCATTTATAATGGATTATAAGATCCATAAATGAGTGAAAATTATTTCTATGTATTACTAACTACTTTAAACACCAATATTTTTAGCACATGGTATTAGAGAAAATAATATATAAACTCAAATTTAACACCACTAGTTCATCATTAATTTATATTTTTGTAATAGTTCACAAAAAACAATGAAAAATTAACTAAGGCATCCCATATGGAAATTATAGGTGCTAAAACATTTTCATCCTTCAAATATGGGTTTATGCCGCATGGCCTTTCTGGATTTGATGTGTTGTCATCTAGAATGTGCAGTTATTTAGAAACAATATTAACATAATTACTATAAAATTTCCAAATAATATATATAATGTACATCCGTGAAATAAAAATAATCATTGAACAGAAATTTTACAATGCTTTTCAATACATTTTTAACAAATTCTGGTAATCATATTTTACTATTATTACAATATCATATCATAGTGGTATTAACCCTAAAGGTTATCAATTATTTCAACTTATGTATATAAAAAGTAAATTAATTATTTCTAAAATAATAATTTTTAGTAAATCATATACAAAACTAATGGGTTGTAACACGATATCTTTCCAGAAATATATTATTAATCTCAGAAGACTCTAATAATATAAAACCATAAAATTTTTATTTAAAACATGTAACCATTTATAAATCCTAATTTAAAAACCCATGTTATTGTCCCTAAATCCTATATTAATGAATAAATATATTATTCTAATATTTAACAATGTCTATATATTTTTTCATAATTTTTATAACCAATATACCATTTCTAAAAATAGTTCTTCAATATAATTATTTCATCCTAATACAAAATTACATTATTTATTTTATTTCCATATAAGTCCTTCCACAATCTAGGGTTAAACATTTATAAGAGGGAAATTACTTAGTTAATGCCTAGGTTGTCCTCATTTAACTCATCGAACACTAAACTTGTCCCTAAGATGATACTTATTTCCATATATCACACTAAACATTTTAACATGGTAATTAATTTATTTATTCCCTTTTTTCACACATAAAAATTCTTCCAATAACTTTATTAAAAAAAATTCAATATAAGACACACAAAATTTAACCTACATCAAACATTTTTCATGTATCTATCATAATAGTCTATAATGAAAATGAGCATTATACTGAGAATATCACCTGGTAGTGTCAAACAAGTTCTATAGTATGGAGCATTTTCATGCACTATGTGATGATTAAGTCATCCTCCGTGAACCCATTTCATATTTATTACCCCTCGTTACATCTGTTATAGAACCACATCAACTTTTATTATCTATAGAAGGATTATTTTTTCCCGAAAAAAAATATATTCCGAACAAAAATATTAGGACAATATTATACACTAATATCCAAATATTATCATATTATTATGTTCACTATATATGTTTTCATAAATATAGTTCCCACGAATTATACTAAACATATTCTAATAAAAACTATCGTGATCTTAGGTCTTAGTTTCATGGTTTCTTTGAAATCATTATAATATTGGAAAATGATACAAGGAATAAAATAAAAAGGGACTAAATAGTTTTTTAGTCTTGGTAAAAAAGGTACATATATGAGTCTTATGTTACATTTTAATAATAAATATTACAATATAATTTATTTTCATGAATAAAATTAATCCTTGTAGCGTATTCTTACATATTAAACATTGAAAACTTCTTGTAGAATTATGATAAAGGAATCAAAAAAGGTGAGCTCAAATGAGTAGTAGGAGTTAAGTACATCAGATGATATTATGAATTAATAATCATTATCATCATGTAATGCTAAATAATTAAGAATTAATGCCACAAAAATAACAAGATTTGGAATAATCAATATGGAAATGTATGTAAATAAAAATTCATGGAATTTAATAAATAAATTAAAAATGAAATTCCTCAGAATATAATATCATTCTAAAAATTTCATATAAAATACTAACATAAATATTAATGTAATTATTTTTTAATTATTATACATCATGTCACATTCTCATGATTCCTCTAACACCAAGACCTTTCACACTACAGTTCAAACAACAATTTTTTTCAATATCATCTTAATTGAATTATCAAATGAGAACTACCAATTCAACAAGGGGATATATAATAAATATTTCTCATGTAACTAAAGGTCCATATCATTCATCATATATAGAATAATCAATTAAATTCATTAATCAAATTTCATTAACATAAAATATATGTATTGATTAAAGGATAAAACTTTTTTAATATTTCATAAATCTATACAATAAATTTCAATATTAAGAACCAAAAATTTAAATTAGATATGATCTAAGAATTAATAATATCAATAATAAATAATATTGATATTGATATTTATCAAAAAAATTAATTTTAAATTACCACCGAAATCTTAATATATCACCATGGTGTTAATGACTATAAAATGAATCAAGGCCTTGAATGTCTTACAATCCATGGTCAAAATAATCATAAACAATCCAATTTATGAATATAGATTTTAGAAAAATATACCTTTTGGAGTAATAATAATGATGTTTT
This sequence comes from Viscum album, assembly GCA_963277665.1. NCBI lineage: Eukaryota > Viridiplantae > Streptophyta > Magnoliopsida > Santalales > Viscaceae > Viscum > Viscum album. The sequence continues at coordinate 765,777,358 of OY728120.1, forward strand.
GTCATTGATCAATATAAATAAAACAAAAATATATATACAAATATTCATGCTGAAAATATCATTTTGATTTTCATTTTTTTAAAACATTCCATGGAAAATCATTTTTTAAACAACATTTAGAATATTCACTTAGGCAAAAAAAGGATGAAATAATTAAATAATTTTTATGATGACAGATAATTTTTCAAATTCTGTATATGATAATGGGAACATTCATATTCCGCATAATAATTTTTTTGAAAATTCTTTATTCCGAAAATGGAACGAATATTACATTAAAATTATTAGTAAAATCTAAACCAGAATTGTTTTGAAAACGAAATAGTATTCCTATGGAAACACATTTTAATGGGTAAAATTGGGAAAATTTTATTTAATAAATCATTTTCTAAAGGTTATTAATTTTTTTGATTGAATTTATTGAAAACATGTATTTGGGAGATAAATATTTCTAACTGAAGTGATAATTAATGTTGGAATTTCTTAAAAACATTATTCCCATTCATTTAAGTACCAAATAGAGGAAAATTTTCACTATTACATGAAAAAATCAAGAATAAAAATAATAAATGTAAATAAATTGTGTTTATTAGGAAATGGTTAGATAATTTTCATTAACTAAAAAATAGGACTACATAATCTCTATTAGAATGAGAATGTGAATTAAACCTTGATCATGATCATAACATTGATGTGAGAATTAATATATGACTCAATTATGTTTTTCATGTTTACACATGAAATAATTTTATGCGCAATATGGGGTATAAAAAAAATTATACGCAAAAATCACAGAATGACATAATCAATAAAGTAGGTGATTAATCTTGTGAATACAAATTGAGTAAAAAAGAATCCACTACCTCGTGGATCCTTTTAGTTGAGAATGATTTATCATTGTTTATAGTGGTTTTAAAATGTCTTTAACTTACACCAAAACTATATTTATATTTATAATATCATATATTACCCATTTATAAAACTTTATTAACCACTTTTTAATAACATTCATTATATTGATTGTTCTGGGTATTAATCTCATGGAATTGTCATTATTTATTTTTTATTAATGATCTTTTTCAAGAATATATAATACAGTTCTATCATAAAAAGACTAATAATAATTAAATAATTATAGTTTGATAATATCAATTTTAATTTTAAAACTAATAATTAATTATTATTATATAGTATGCTATGACCACATAGATGACATGTTAAAATTATGCAAGAGTAACGTTTCCATTTTTCAATATACCTTATGGAAATTAGGTAAGTAATATTTAACATTTAATTAATTATCATTATATCAAAAATAAAATATTATATGTTTATGTATATCATCTATGTGGTTTCATCTTGAAAACAAAGTCACATCACATTATGAAATCGATAGTCCACATGTACACAAATGATGTTATCATCATCATGTGAGTGAAAAGGAAAGAAGAAAGGTTATATATTATCAATCCCAAATTATAAATATTTTATTAATATCATAATATTGACATTTTTATCACTTATTATCATTATCATTATCATTATCACCATCTATGTGAAGTGTTAATGAATAGGGTATCACATCTATTTGTGAGGTAGCTGTCATTCGTACAAAAAAGTGGAGTAATTGTATCTACTACGAGGATAAAGCTGAAATTATATATAAAATATGCTGACTAAAATGGTATAATGAAATTCTAAATATCATAAATATATTGAAATCCATCTTCAGTACCAATCATTTTTTGTGGAAATGAACAAATGAATCACATCAGTTCAGGAAGCTTTACTCTACCATACATGTTAACAATGATTTCATTACACATTTGATAAAAGTGTATATGTTTATTCGTCATTAAATTATTATTAAAATATCCACTTGTTTTATCTATACATATTTTATTATATTATAATGGTAAAATAAAAATTGAAATATGTGTATTGACATATAAAATAAAGACACTTGCTGAAGAAAATTACCTCTTTTCATATTTTCTCGTTAGGTATACACTAAAGACTTAAAGCATGGATTTATTACCAATATATGTTTCTAGGATGTGTCTACCAATTTTGGGATTCTATTTTGGTTGGTTTTTTATGATTCATATTGTTTTCATTGTCTAAAGATGCGAGGAGAGTGGGTGACCATTTATAAGTGGGGGAGAGGATACACTTGGTATTTTTTAAAACAACTGAGTGATTCCACCTTTATTATATAAATCATGAGAATTAAATGGAACCTTATCAAACATTAGAAGATTTTTTGTCAGAAAATTTATATATAATATTTTTTTAAAAATATTATAGGAAATTTTTACACTTCTGTGTTTATATTTACCGCCCAGGAAATCCTTTTTTACAATAACTGTGGTAAATAATTTATTAAGCATTAAGTATTAATTTTTTTGTATATATATATATATATATAATATTATAAATTATAAATTATAAATATTCAAAATATCGAATCCATTTTGAAATTTCACTGAAAAAATGTTGGAAAACATATAATAAAATTAATCTAGAAAACATGTTGTAAGAACCCGGATCCTCATTTCAGGAATGTTTTTCATTTTTCTGGAGTTTTTGAGAAAATAGGGGTTTCTTGAAATTTTTGAAGTACACATCGTGAACTTTATGAGTACACTCCATGTACTCCCTTACTGTGCCAGGTCGTATGCTGGCCGTGTTCGGGCCACACACACGGTGTGTAGGGGTGAAGTGTAGGCAGCTTAAAGTATAGTACAGAAAAATAGAGTACACGCCATGTACCCTAGAAGTACACACCAAATATTGTTTTCATTAAACGGATCGGGGTCGCGCCTGACAGAAATAAAACTCTCGTTCTCCAGTTTCTTCATCTAAGAGCGACCCGTACGACCGCAATTCTTATCTGGATCTTCGTGCCTCCGTCTGATCTCCATTTCCGCCGACGTCGATTGTGTTGGAACCGCAACGGTGAGTTCTTACTTCTTCTAGAGCTTTGTTTTCCAATTCCTCCTCTTTTAAACATATCTTTGGTTGACTGTTTTTGACATTTTCTCATATCCTTGATGTTCTAAGGACAATCAATCATCGTGGTTCACGTATATCACCATCCTAGCATCGAGGTATGTGGTTTGTGCCTTTCTATAGGAATTCTGTAAATATTTTGTGCAAATTCCACCAATACCTATGAACAGGGTATTGCGTGTTTTCGGTTTTACCCTTGTTATTTCCTTCTTTTCTTGATTGCTTGAGTAGAGGTAACTGCTTGTGAATAGGGTAGCTTTTACTGTACTCTGGATGTTTTTCCATTCTTGTTTTGCTTGTTTGGAGTTTTTCCAGTTTCCATTCCTAGTTATAGGATAGTGGAACTGTTGTACTATTATGCTGTTGTGCCTTAGAATGATAGCCATGTAGTTTTTGAGGGTTACTCGGGGTGATACGCGTGCTATGCATGTTTGTTTTATGCAGGGCTATGGGAAACTACAATTGTGGACCATAGAGAGAATGGACGTAAGGGCTTCTCAAGAGTTTCTTTAATTTACAATGGGACACCACAGGGGGAATTGTCATTGAGTGCTTCCTCAGATAGTCTATAGTTCCTCGATGCAGGCCACATGGGGAATTGAGATTGAGTGCTTCCCTAGATAGCCTTCCGTACGATACGAGAATATAGGGGGAATTGACGGTGAGTGCTTCCTCAGAGAGTATATTCTTTTGCTGAACCAGAGGGGAGAGACTGTTTGTGCTTCCCAGAGGGTTGCTAGTACTTCTAGTTTAAACCTTAGGGGTTATACTGTGAGAACTACCCATAGGTTACAATTTTTTTCTACTTGATTGAGTGGATGTTTATTGTTTATAGATTATATACTAGAAGCTTTGGATTATAGGTACTGTGTGCTTTCCAGTTTAATGATTCCTGTATTTCATTACTGCCATGTATTCACTGACTGTTAGGTACAGATCTTTGGGTGGTTTCCTACTGGGACCTTGTCTCACACCCTGTTTGGGCCATACTTTTGGGCCCAAATAGACTATGTTGTTGCAGGTATAGATAAGGGCAGGCACCCTTCTACTTCAGGTACTTGACTTTCTGTAAAGCTGGAGAGCATGGGACCAAGACGTGGCTTGCGATGCTGGGGATTTTACCTATTTTTCATTTGTACTTTGGTTTAGTATTGTATTCATCTTTGTGACTTGTTTGTATTCTTTCATAGACATATGTATCATGCATCATTTTATATACATGTGTGTGTGCTCCAGTGGTTTACTGTTAGTCTTCTACTGTTTATCATTTATTCTTGTATGGATGGTTACGGTTTAAGCTTCTATATATTTGTTTCTTTTCCACTGTGTACTCTGCCATTAAGGGCATAGTTTCCCCACTGTCACACCCAAGGCCCTCACTGCTAGTTGGTAGCATCTGGCGTTTGGGGAAATGTGCTTGAGGCCATGTGACCAACCGGGTACGGGGCACCTCTAGGTGGCTTCCGGAACCGGGATGTTACAAAGTGGTATCAGAGGGGTTATTTTCTCTTGATTTACTATTTGGAGCCTTTATCCAGTTATATGACAGATTCAATACATGGTATTAAGCTGTGCTCGGGAGTAGCTAACCCGTGTACAGGGAAAAGTCATACTACCTCGTTTATTACAGTTTTCTGGTTTTGAGATTTTATGGTTGATATTATTTCACTTAGAGTGATCCACAAGAATTGTGTTGTTATTATAGTTGCTATTCTGGTTCTATTTATATCGAAACCCGATGAGATGAGGGTATTCCATCTCATGCATCATATATTCACTTGTTAGAAATCTCATTCCATGATTTCTTTCCATGCCATATAGGGTGCATTAGTGATTGCATGTTGTTGTGATAGACTTTTTGTAGATTAGGCATGTTGTTGCGATAGAAGCTTTGTTAGAATCTCTGCTGTTTGATAGAGGATTGTTTGTATTGTACCTTTCATTGATGAATGCCAAATTTTGATTCTTGAGGTGTTATGGGACCTCTTGAATCAGAAATTGGTGAATCATTGACATGTTTTTCATTAAATGTGATTGTATTGGATGCCAAGCTTTGATTCATTGGGAGTATGGGACCTCACGAATCGAAATTTCGCACCTTTATGACAGTTTTTTCTGGGCTTCGGTGTAGTTTCAGGGCTACTGCCTAGAAAAACCCAGAATACACAGTGTGTAATTTATATATACACGTTGTGTAGTTTTAAACCGTGTCACTGACTGTGTGAGAAGAAACACAGGTTGTGAAAATCTCAAGGAACACGCCGTGTACGGTAGGTGCAAGCCGTGTAGTATATAGCCGTGTACCTAGCTATGTCACTAACAACATGGGCTGGGGAAGCACGAGTGGAACACACCGTTTTGATAAAGAACACATCGTGTAGTCTTGTTATCGGTACCCGACCATGTCACGAACAACATGGGATGATGTTCTCTCCTCCTATGCACGTCGGGTTTGTTCGGAACACGCTGTGAAAAGGTCTTTCGTGTACTTGGCCGTGTCGCCAACAACACGGGTCAAGAAAATCTTCAAGTACACGCTGTGTTTGTTCGGAACACGTCGTGTGGTCTCAGGAATGTAACCGGTTGTGTAACTAACAACACAGGTCGTTGAAACATTGTATACTACACACCGTATCCATAGGGAACACGCAGTGTAGTTTTAGTTTAAGAAGACCGTGTGAGTTAGCCATGCAAGGAGACATGGGCAGGGGAATAGAGTTATGTACATGCCATGTAGAGTTTATACATTCCATGTAGTCTTGTTTTGTAAATCTTGAGTGTTTTCTTCTACTGTTCCATTTTATACTCCTTTTTTCTCTGTCCTTGTTTTCCTAATCTAAGGTATGATTTTGATCTTTCAGAGCTATGCCTCCGAGACGTCCCCCGGTTGTTCGTCAGTTGTTAGGCAGTGATCGGACACCAGTTATGGCTGATCAGGGTCTTCCTGCCGATCCTCCAGTCAGGCCAGCCTTGGCACCAACTGTCATACTGGTTGCAGGTGCTGATGTGCAGTTCAGGGAAGGCTTTATGAGTATTATGTAGACCTTCCAAGGAGTACCGGCTCTTGCCACATCTATGACAGACTTGACGCGACTTTTTTAGTAGTATCATCCTCCAACTTTCTCAGGATAAGGAAGACCACAGGCTGCAGAGTCATGGCTAGATGCCATGCTGACTATCTTTGAGAATCTGGAGATGCCTCCAGAGAGGCAGGACATGCTCTCTACCTATATTAAAGAAGACTCCACCAAGAGGTGGTGGGACATGATCACACAGGTGGGTCATCAACATGTTATGGATTGGGAGGAGTTCTAGCACGTGTTCTATGACTACTTCTACCCGGATACCCTGAGGGCCGATCGAGCCCAGGAGATCATAAGTCTAGATCAGCGTACTCTTTCTGTTATGGAATACTCCTACAGTTTCACCGAGCTGCAACATTTCACTCCCCTCTGGGATGGAAGTGGGGTGTTCATGGCAAGGAAGATTGAGGAAGGTCTCATGCGGGATATCCGCTCACAGGTGAATATCTTCATGTTGACTTTCATCACTTTCATCACCAACCAAGCACGAATTGCAGAGCACAATATGAGAGACACTAGATCTGCGATCCAGGGCCGTTCTGCTTCCGGAGGTAGTGTTCCTACCACTGAAAGCAGGAATTGCCGCATGGAGTCTTCGCGGGGTGATTCGAGGATACAAGATACATCTTCGGGTATCCAGGTCATATGCTACCAGTGTGTAAGGGTAGGGCACACGAGGCCACAGTGCCAGAGAGACCCAGTGGAGTGTAGATCTTGCAGAAAGATGGGTAACCTTCAGCATTTCTACCAGGTTTTATCACCATTAGATGGTGACAGGGGTTCTTCCATGACTACTCGTTCAGGAGTAGCACCAACAGTTTCTCACCATTCGGGGAACTGAAGTTTTTCCAGCCATTCGGGCTAAGGTGGAGGTCGAGGTCGTGGCAGTAAGTCACCAATCCTTCAGTTCCAATAGGGAGGATCAGCTCAGAGTGGTTAGGCAGGGTCACAAGGCCGCGGGACAGGATAGACTTTTTTGGTGGAGCAGACCTATTAGGTGAAGGATCCCGAACCTTCTACAGTTCGAGGTACTATTTTATTATCCTTGGTTTTATCTTCAACTATTTTCGATACTGGTGCTACACATAGATTTATCTCTGTTTCTGTTGTGGAGAGCCTTGGGTTCTGTAACTTTTTTCTGCCGACTCGTTGACACTAGACACACCTTTGGGAATGAGGAAATCTAGCGTACATTAGTGCAGAGAGTGCCCTCTTGAGGTTGCCAGGTATCATTTCTTATGCGATCTCTATGTACTAGAGATGACATGCTATGATGCCATTCTCGGGATGGACCGGTTGGTTCCCTTCCAGGTAGTCTTCGACTGTTATCACCACAGGGTGAGTTTTATTTCACTATAATGTGAATCTTTTCTTCATAGAGGTGAGTGGGATGTTCGGGCGAGTTGAGCAGGACTCAAGCATCATGGGATAGGAAGGGTTATGACCCAGATTTCTAGTCTTTATCTAGATGATCAGGGGACTCAATAGTTAGACTTTCCTCCAATCTTGGATTGTTTCAGAGATGTTTTTTCAGAGGACTTTTCAGGTCTGCCTCCTGATCTTGAGGTAGACTTCTCTATTGAGATCATGCGTGGAGCGGCACCAGTGTCCATTACTCCCTATAGGATGGCTACACCTGAGTTTCAAGAGCTCAAGAAGCAGTTGGAGGAGTTGCAGGAAAAGGGTTGCATCTGACCCAGTACTTCTCCTTGGGGTTCGCCTGTCCTGTTTGCGTAGAAGGCAAATGGTACCCTTAGGCTCTGTGTGGATTATCGGAAGCTGAACCAATTGACGGTCAAGAACTGATATCCATTTCTGAGGATTGATGACCTCTTTGATTAGCTTCGAGGAGCCCACATGTTCTTGACGATCGATTTGAGGTCCGGTTATCATCAGTTGCACGTTAGACCTTCAGATATACCTCTGACATACTTCATGAGAAGGTATGGTCTCTACGAGTATATGTTTATGCCATTCGTTCTCACGAATGCGCCAGTAGTTTTCATGGCACTGATGAACCAAGTGTTCCTTCCTTACGTGGATTGCATCATCGCGATCTTTCTGGATGATATATTGGTGTACTCTCACACTCGACATGACCATGATACCCATCTTGAGATCGTTCTGAGTACACTGATAGAGCATCAACTTTATGCTAAACCCTCGAAGTGCCACTTTTGGATGGACCAGATTCACTTCCTGGGTCACCTAATCTCAAGGGCAGGAGTATCTGTGGACCCAGAGATAGTGAGAGCAGTAGTTTCCTAGGAGAAGCTGAAGAACATTTTTGAGGTATGGATTTTCCTAGGACTATCTGGATTCTATAGATGCTTCATTCAGGACTTTTCACGCCTAGCTGCACCTTTGATTTGTCTAACCAAGAAGGGGTAGACGTTATTATGGTCAGATTCTTGTGAGTCATCATTTCGGGAGCTGAAGGGAAGGTTGACATCACACCGATACAAGTCTTGCCAGATCCAGGAAAGACCGATACTATTTATTGTGATGATACAGGTATATGGGTGGGCATTGTGCTTATGCAGGTGGATAGAGTCGTTGCGTACGGTTCTCGACAGTTGAGGCCACATGAGAGGAACTACCTGATCCACGATCTAGAGTTGGCAGTTTTTGTTCATTCCTTACGCCATTGGAGACATTACCTTCGGGGAGAGCACATTGTGTTTTTCACCAACCACAAGAGTCTCAAGTACATCTTCACTTAGCGTGATATGAATTTGAGATAGCGTAGGTGGTTTGAGTATCTTCGGTCTTTTGATTTCAATATTTCCTATATGTCAGGAAAGGGAAATGCAGTGGCATATGCGTTGAGCAGGATAACTCATATTCAGGTAGTTCAGGAGGCCAACAGTTAGTGGTAGTTTGTGGCTCTTTTCTCTAAGATGCATCTAGAGGTGCACCACAGACAGGGATAAACTTTCCTATCTTCTGTAGTAGTTACCTATATGCTTCTTGATAGGGTACGAATGAGGTAGCTCTCAAGAATAAGAAAGCATTGTCCTGTTAGTGAGTGTGTCAGGAGAGGACCCTCATCCTGGATTGATAGTGGGATAGGATGAGATCTTGAATTTACATGGATGTGTATGGGTGACAACAGACACACGTGATGAACTGATACGGGATTTTCATTCCTTAGTTTGGTCATTTCATCCTGGCGTCCCCAAGATGTATCAGGATCTTCATCTCCAGTACTGGTGGCCAGTTATGGAGAGGGATGTTGCTGGTTTCGTCTTGATGTGTTCCACTTGTTAGTAGGTGAAGGTAGAGCATCAGCGACATATAGTCCTTTTACAGTAGTTACCCATTCCGGAGTGAAAGTGGAACAATGTCACGATGGACTTCGTGACTGGATTGCTGAGGTTGCCTCGAGGGAATGATGCTGTTTGGGTTGTCGTCAACAGGCTTACGAAGGATTCTCACTTCTTACCGATCAAGGATACCTTTAGTGTTGATGATCTGGGATTACTATACATCTGAGATATTTTACGTCTTCATGGAGTTCCACACTCCATTGTTTTAGACAGGTATGCGCGCTTTACTTCTCAGTTTAGGTAGGGACTTTAGAAATATTTGGGTACACATGTTCTTTTGAGTACAACATACCATCCTCAGACAGATGGCCAGTCCGAGCGTATAATCTAGGTGCATGAGGATATGATCCGAGCATGAATTCTATACATTGGTGGTACTTGGGAGAATCATATCCCACTGGTGGAGTTCGACTACATAAACAATTTTCAGGCGATTATTCAGATGACACCTTACGAGGAATTGTATGGAAGGCCATGCAGATCACCATTATGCTGGCTGGAAGTAGGAGATGCAACTTTATTGGGACCTCGTCTTGTTAAGAAGACCATAGAGAAAATAGAGTTGATTTGGAAGAGGATGGATACAGTACAGTCTCGACATAAGTCTTATGCTGATCAGTAGAGACGACCTTTGGAGTTCGAGGTCGGGGATAAGGTCTTTCTACATGTTTCACCAATATTCGGACACAAGAGGATTCAGAGACAGGGTAAGATTTAACCGTGGTACGTCGGTTCTTTTGAGGTATTGGGGAGAGTTGGGCCGGTTGCCTTTCAGTTTCAATTAACTCAGAGGTACCGAGCCATGCACAACATCTTCCACATATCTCAGCATCGAAGTTACTTTTCAGACTCGCCTCATGTCATTCATCCTTAGGAAGTTGAGATCGAAGTGGATGCAACGTTTGAGGAGCATCCTATCTGGATTGTCGATCGCAGTATGAAGGTTCTCCGGGGGTAGTCTCTTCCTCTAGTACGGGTGATATGGAAGCACTGGTGAGTAGACGATGAGTCCTGGGAAAGGAAGGACGATGTGCGATCGTAGTGGCCGGAGCTGTTTGGGGTTTCTTCTTCTCCCCCTCATTAGGGATATTCAGGGACAAATTTCTTTAAGGGGTATGTTTGTAAGAACCCGGATCTTCATTTCAGAAATGTTTTACCTTTTTCAGGAGTTTTTGAGAAAAGCGGGGTTTCCTGAAATATTTGATGTACACGCCGTGTACTTTCTGAGTACACGATGTGTACTCCCTTGCCACGCCAGGCCGTGTGCTGGCCGTGTCCGAGCCACACACACAGTGTGTAGGGGTAAAGTGGTGGCCGCTTAAAGAAGAGTATGGAAAAATAGAGTACACTCCATGTACCACAGAATTACACACCGTGTATTTTCTTTTTTTCATTAAACAGACTAGGGTCACGCCTGACATACAGAACGCTCTCCTTCTCTAGGTTCTTCTTCCAAGAGCAACCTATACATCCGCGATTCTTCTCCAGATCTCCGTGCCTTTATCTGATGTTGGTTTCAGCCTCCGTCGATTACGTTGGAACCACAATTATGAGTTCATCCTTCTCATAGAGCTTTGTTTTCCAATTTCTCCTCTTTCTCCAGATATCGTTGGTTGAGCGTTTTTGACGTTTTTCAGATCCTCAACATTTTAAGGAGAATCAATCATCGTGGTTCATGTATATCGTTCTCCTAGCATCAAGGTAGGTGTTTGTGCCTTTCTGTATGATGTATGTGAATATTTTGTGAAAATTCCACCAATACCCTTGAACGAGGTATTCTGTGTTTCCTGTTATACCCTTGTTTTTTCCTGCTTTTCTTGATTTCTTGAGTAGAGGTAATTTCTTTTGAATAGGGTATCTTTTACTGTACTCTAGATTTTTTTTCCATTATTGTTTATCTTGATTGGTATTATTCTATTTTCCATGCCTATTTGGAGGATAGTGGAACTATTTTACAATTATGCTGATGTGCCTTAAAATGCTATCCAAGTAGTTCTTGAGGGTTACTTGGGGTGATACACGAGTTATGCATGTTTGTTTTAAACAGGGCTGTGAGAACCTAGTGTAATGGACCATAGGGAGAATGGATGTAAGGGCTTCTCCAGAGTGTCTTTAATTTACGATGTGAGAACACATGGGGAATTGACGTTGAGTGCTTCCTTAGAGAGTCTGTAGTTCCTCAACGTGGGCCACATGGGGAATTGAAATTTTGTGCTTCCCTAGAGAGACTTTAGTATGATACGAGACTATAGGGGGAATTTACTATGAGTGCTTCCTCAGAGAGTCTGTTATTTAGCTGAACCAGAGGGGCGAGACTGTGAGTTCTTCCCAGAGGGTTGCTAGTACTTGTAGGTTAAAAATTAGGTGTTAGACAGTGAGAACCACCCAGAGGTTACCCTTTTTGTTCTACATGCTTGAGTGGTTGTTTCTTGTTTGTAGATTATATACTAAAAACTGTGGATTGTAGCTACTGTGTGATTTTCTATTTACTACTACCTATATTTCTTTACTGCCTTGTATTCAGTGACAGTTAGGAACAGATCTTTGGGTGGGTTTCTACTGGGACCTGGTCTCACACCCGGTTTGGGCCATGCTTTTGGTCCCAAAAAGACTATGTTGTTGCAGGTATAGATAAGGGAAAGCGCCCTTCTACTTATGGTACTTGACTTGCTGTGGAGCTGGAGAGCATGGGACTAAGCTGTGGCTTGCGATGCTGAGGATTTTACCTATTTTTCTTTTGCACTTTGGTTTAGTATTGTATTCAGCATTGTGACTTGTTTGGATGCTTTCCTAGACATATGTATAATGCTAATTTTATATACATGTGTGTGTGCTCTAGTTTTTTACTGTTAGTCTTCCTCTGTTTATCATCTACTCTTGTATGGATGGTTATGGTTTCTACTGCTATATATTTGTTTCTTTTCTATTGTGTACTCTACCAATGAGGGCGTTGTTTTCCCACAATCACACCCAAGGCCCTCGCTGCTAGTCGGAAACCTCTGGCATTTGTGTAAATGCGCTTGAGGCCATTTGACCAACCGGCTATGGGGAACCTCTGGGTGGCTTTCGGAACCGCGGCGTTACACATGTTGTGAAAAAATGTTCTTAATGAGAAAATATATTTAAGATTAAAATGTATTTATATGAAAAATTATTATAAAAATGATTCTAACAACATTAATTGGATAAATTATTAAAATAAATATATAATTTTTTATAAAACATTATTAGATAATTTATCATTATGAATTATTAAAATAAAATGGTATTTATCAATTAAAAATCAGTATTTTCCCATATTAATTAGTTAATGAATCATCTATGAAAAATACAAAAACCATCACACTAAGGTAATTTCATTATTCTAATTTATAATATGATGTTTATTTTGTAAAATAGATTTTCTAAAAGTGAAAAAATTAAATTTTCATCATGTGTGAAATGTGTGATAGAACTTTCTTTTAGAGAAATAATTTTTAAAAAAATATTTATTTTTTACATATAAATGATATATATTTTATTTATAATAAATATATTTTTTAAAAAAATGTGTAGACTATATATTTCAATGATTATGTTTTACTATTATTTCTCTCCCTTTCAATAGATAGAATGTAATTTTTATATTATTTAATATTATAAATTGTATATTGATATTTGGTAAAACACAACCATATGTGTAATATGAGACTTCAATTAAACTCATTTATTCATTAAAAACAAAAAAAACATACTATTTTTTGTAGTTACAGATATTTGGGAAATTGATTTTATTTAAAAATAAATATATCATAATTTCTATGGTGTTATCATTTCCTCTAATATTTTGTCACCTGTCAAACACGATGTTAGAAACAATGTTCTTATTTAAAAAAAATTATGAGTTTCATATTATGTTGATAAGAATATGGTTTATAATAAGTTTAAATTCATAAATACACCATTTGAGGTTTTATCTATTGGGAGGAAAATAAGATTAAAAGTATCATAAAAGACATTTATTTTAATTAAACACTTTATATATGCATGGGTTTTAGTAAAAAAATTAATTTGTGGACAAATTAAATAAATTTTTTTGAAAGTAATTATAAATGTATTAGTAACTATTAGGTTTTATATTATCATATATTTTATAGTAATAATATTCTATTTAAAATAATTTATTTTTTGGATGAAATAAGTTATATAGGAAGACATAGTGGTTAAATAATTTTTTGATAATAGTTTCATTTTTTATTATGTTCATTATATTGTAGGAAATTTTTTAAGAGTTATAATTTTATAAAAATAAATACCCACATTCATAGTGACAAAATATTGCATATAGTGGGGACACAAGTCATGAAATGATAAATGTAAAGTGAAAAAGTTTTTTCAACTTCCACAGGACTACATGACGTACTTTTTAGTACAAATGTTTCATTAATATGTGTTGTTGCATAAATATTATTCTCATTTCATAAAACATATTATATGATTAAATATTTGTATAAAATTTTCTCATTTAAGGTTATTAATGATATTTTGGGATATATTTTATTGGTTTTAGTTATATATAACCAATATATTTATTATAATGGATTATTTGGGAAATACAATATGTCATTTATGATGAAGGGTAAGAGATAGACACTGATAATCAAAAAATTATTAATATATAGGATGTTTGGGTAATTTGGGATATATGATTTTTTAGAACCGATCTATGTTAAACCATTGGTTTTATTATTTAATTGGGGATTTTAATATATTTTTTCATTATATTAATGATTATTAATATATTTTATTATCATTAATTTTTTAAAAACAATGGGTTTTTAAATATAATGTGAATATATTTCTATTTTTCTATTGATTATTTTATACATTTGAAATTTATTTTAGTGTAATGGGAATAAATTATCATCTTTAATACTCATAACATGAAGAAAAATATAAGATAGTGGTAAAAATTATTCATTAGATGACATTCTAATTTGAAATTTAGAAAAATTACTTATTTTATTATTCTATAAGGAAATGTAATTTCATAACACATAGAAGAGGATCTTAATGAAATAAATAAAACACATTATGATTATTTATGATGAAACAATGGTTTTTTCACCCATTACTGATTTATGGCCTTTATTCATAAACATTTTCATGAATATATACTCAATCTATTATTATAAGTCCTTGTAAATTATTATTACATTGAACGATGATATTTTCATTTCCCACCATTTCTATCCATATATATGGTCCATAATACATGATATTTTAGGATAAATTTAATATTTCCACTTTATTTTTTGAAAAATATATTTTACATTCCAATGTACGATGTGTATTTTTAAAAAAAATAACAGACATTTAATGAAAACCATTAATTTACAGGGGAAAATATTTTGGTGTGTGGGGGTTGAATTTATCACCCAATGATTTGACAATATATTTCTCTTTAAATAATTTCATTTTATGGATAACATGTGTTTTAAACAATGATGAGTTTAAAATAATAGTGATATACTATTAATATACTTTAACATTATATTTATAGAATAACCATTAATATTTGGGTATTGAATATGAATAATTTATTTATAAAATTAGGCATTAATATTTTATATACATAATATATATTTGTAAGTAATAAATCTATTTTGTGTGACGTTTTTAGATGGTTTAAGAATAAATATTTCATCAAAAAAATTATCACTTTTAGTGATAAATAATATTATTAAATTATTAATTTTTTATAAATTATATTATAAAAAATGTCCATAATTTTTGAAATCAGTATTTCAAAATTAACACTCAGTTAATTTTTTCTAATTTTTGGAAAACATTTAATTTTCAATGAAAATTTAAAAATACTAATACCAATAGACAATTCATTTATTTTCATAGTAAAAAACCCATAATATATTAAATTTAAACCTTCAAATATATATTTTTCATATAGTTATATCTAATCTTAACAATTAAATACTAAACACCATTATATGTCATCTTTGTATAAAATTTAATTTAGAAAAAAAATATTTTTTTGGAAAACCAACATCCATCTATCATTGCTCGATACTGATAAAATTATATTCTTATAATTATAGAGAATGTATTTGGAAGAATGGATTCCATATTTTGGATTTGTGGTATTAAAATTATTTGATAAGGTGAAGTTAATTTTTTTTCATACATAATAGTAAAGAGACTAAAAATTCATCACCTTGAGAAAATGTAAATTGGGACAACATAATTTAAAACTAATTGATAAGGTCGCATTGTTTAATCTAAAATCTTATTGGATGAATGTATTTTAACCCTTATAAAATAAATCCAAAAATTTATTCATTTATTGTCCCCATTAAAATTATTTTGGAAAATATAATAATATGATCAATGAAAAGGAAAAACAGTTAATAGCGTACATTTAAAAAAATTATGTATTCACAATTTGATAGAAGAATGTTTTTATTGAATCATGAATTATATTTTGAGAATAATTATATTATATTTAATAAGGATTTTAATTCTATTTTTTTAATATTATAAAATTACATTAAAAGTGTAACATATGTTAAAATATTATTTATTTAACTAAATGAAAATCAAAGGATATTATTTTAGAAATATTAACAGTTACATATTTTGAATGATTTCCAGTGTTCCAAAATTGTTTTAGAGAATTATATAATATTCGGGGTGTGATAAATTAATATATTCTAATTCCATCATTTTCTTGGTATCAATAGATTGAAACTAAATGAATTGATCGTGAAGTTACATTAATGATATTTTTCATAATTAATATTCTATTAAATTATTTACAATTCATAAAACTCTTATCTTTATCCAATTGAATGGAATATTGTTTAACAGGTCAACCATGTTCCATTAATGTTTTGTTTCCATCTTGAAATGATTTGAGCTGAGAATCCATATGGTTGAAACAAAATATTCTGATGAGAAATGGGTAGAATATCATTTTTATCCTGAGAATGATATTTCATAGTTAATTTATTTCCTTCTAGGTTCACAATTTGTGTTTTTTTTGGATAGGAAATGTTCTAATCACTAATATTTCCAGAACAAAATAGACTGGGGATAACTGAAAAATATGTCCTTTTATCTAATGAATGAGAAGTTTTAGGTATATGATTTTAGTCTCGGTTCACAATTTTTTCATTGTAAAGATCACATTCACGGTACGAGAAAAAAATTTAGATGGTTTGATAATGGTGGGTTCTGATTTTTTATAGACATTTACATTGGGTTCACCATTCATGCTTATCTTCCATAGAAACTCCCAACAATTCACACATATGCAGTCCTTATTCCCAATGGAAATTGTTACATTGGGTTTTATGTCCCAATGATTCATAGGAACTCTCATTTTTCAATATTATGGATGGTCAGCCCCATCACACCCTTTTGGGGGGAATTGATTCCTACTGTAGAACTCTCTTTTAGATTGAAGATATGTTTGTGAATCTCTTCCCAATCCGGATACTAAAATAGTTACCTTAAAAAATAATCAAGTCTTAGATCTTTTAATGTTACAATGTAGGAATATTAATAACTCCATATGTATGTATATTAGGTACGCCATCCATATCCCATTATCCAGTATATAATTATGTTCTGAGGCTATATAACTAGTAACTATAGAGTTTGATGTCATTTTTTAGAAATGAATAATATTTTGAGGAAGGGATTAATATATTAGGTGGTAATCAATGTATCCTTAATATAATATTAATCATATATCATATATCATTTAATACCACAATAATTGAATTTGTAGAAAAAATTACATATATGATTGAACTAAGGCACCAAGTATTGAGTTATAGATCAATGAGGCATCCTACGCATTCTATCAATAGATGGAATCTTATTTATCATAGTTTGGTCATGCCATTACGACTTTCCTCAAGGTGTATTACCTTATATGTGGGTATTCAAATTATACCACATAACTTGGGTTACATAATACAATTTTATTGGATGGGGTAGATTTATAATATGAATGAAATGATAACTACCACTCCATATTCCCATGTGATCCATTTTCGATGTGAGAAATAAATGGATTTCAAGTAATTTATCTCACTATATATGAATACATGAATCCTGTATTATAATATAAATTTTAATGTTTTATAAGGATATTGGTAATTAGTAACGGTTCATACATAACCTGTTTATAGTAGGAATCCGAGTTCTCATAGATATGTTTTATTAGGATTTAGCCATTAAGGCAGCCCTCTCAATCATCTAGATAATCAAGAATAATGATCATCTCGTGGGATATATGTTTTCCCAATGTTTATTATATTGATAAAATTGAGGGGAATACACTAAATTGGACACACATTGTATCTTTGGACATTTAATGGCATCGTACCTATCCTATTTATGTCATGAATTAGAGTTTTCATAGTTCCGTTTCCTTCTAAATCAACTATTGGATGTGGAAACCTTATTATCCCATGGATGTTATTGGTTATTGAGGGTAAAAACATAGAGGTTTGGTGGTCCTTATAACAAAATTGTTTCCCATACAAGATCTGACATTAGGAACATGTCATAGGTATCCTTGTTATAGAAGAAATCAGTGTTCTCATAGTTCAGTTATCATTTTGATCTGCTAGTGGAGGATGTAGTGTGTTCATCCCATGAAAGTGATATGATCATAATAGATGGAATATTGAATACTAGGATGAAATAATACTAATGGGGATACCATGATGATATTGGGCATTATGAATCCATCTTACATACACTGGAAATAATAGGAATTAGATCTCTCATAGTTCCTTTTATCAGGTAATACACAATAAGTATTCCATAATATGGGAATGTATTATCATGAAAATAATAATAGATTACACACTAAGGTTTCCCTACTATGGGGTAACCATTTCAAACCAATTAAAATGGATTAATCCCTGAGGTTTTCCTAATATTTGCACTGCAAACATTATTCATCTCCTGAGATTTATTCTGGACATATATTAGTTATTTGCCAAAAAAAATTTATTTACTACCTGGCATGTATGAGGAGGTATTGACATGCCCTAGTTTCTACATGTAGATTTATAAATATAGTTCCAATATCCAGATGACTTTTCTAGAGGACACCACATAACCTAAACGACCTTTATAGTGACTATTCCATAATCATGGTTACATGATTGGCGGGTGTCTCATGGTTTAGGTTGACTTGTGTGGTGGGTTTCACATATTCTATATGTCATTTCTGGGAGGTGATTCATGACCAAGCTAACTTGTTCAGAGGACAATGCATGATCCATGAAAAATTATGGGATTATGTCACATGACATGGACTATATTATTGGGGGACGTCACATGATGTAACATGACAAGTATTAGTGTCATCATGAGTTATATGTTACTTTTAATAGTGTAGCAGCATAATACGAAAGACATGTTTGGAGTAAATCACATGATTTTGGAAAAAAATACTATATGGCTTCAAAATTCATGGGTGGAATTATTGTAGGGTGTCGTTCAACTCTCAATGGAATTTTTGATAGATACCACATGATCCACATAGAATGCAAGGGAACGTCACATGATTTTGGTGTTTGGCCTAATGTTATCGAATTATTTGGGTAAGTCATGTGAAACGAATTACGATTACTATATATGTTGATAAAATAATTATCTCATCTTTTATAAATATTTATCACCATTAATTATTATGTTTGTAGGGGTTTTTCAAATTTTATATTATAGGTTTCGAGTTCCCCAGCTTAATTGTGTAACATCCTTCACATTATCATAACGATACACTAGAAGACATTCGCATGATATAATGTGATAATGAAATGTGCCTATTAATTTATCATGATACCTTATATTGTTCCCAAATTTTTCCTTGTGGAAAAACATTGTGATCATATGATTCACCACTCCATGAAGTCCTCTCTTATGCTCCATTGTTAGATCTACTGTGGAATAAATTTTTATGCTGAGGGTAGGGGGGTTTATATGCCTCTCCTCAAGGGTTATATAATTACCTATGCAGTGAGTATCTTGTGGATTTAGGATAGATACATTGGAGGGCCTTCCTTTCATGACCTTCATCTTATCCTTTCATGGGTCAATCATGGGACCACATGATATTCAATGTACATAAGAATGTTATTCGTTTCCCATTCCCATTAATTCTAGGCTGATCAAAAGTATTTTTCCTCACCATGTGGACATATCAAGGAAATTAAAAATTGTCATTCCATCTAGACTAAGAGTATTAATGAGACCATAATTCCAATAGAAAGGCTTTCAAGTGATCAAAGAAAACTTATATTGGGCCATTCACAAGACTAATATAGCCTAACATGATGGCTTCCATAGGATCAAGTTATCATGTATTAGGGTCCACCTCAGGATCAATAATGATCTCTAATGGTTTAGAATAACTTTCAAGTGATGATTATCATATCTTTTCTCCACACAGATCCTCCTTATTTCCCCCTTTTTATTTTCCTATTTATTTTTCATAGGTTGGGGATGTTTTGATGTTTTGAAAGTGGTGTCAATAACAACAACCCTCCATGTATAAAATGAATAATGTGAACAATAAAGGTTCATATGGTGATTCATGATAATTTTCATAGAAAAGCCTTCTATTTGACTATGGAGATGAAGGGGTAGTTCTGAATTCGATGTACATGACTAAAACCCTTCACATAATGAAGGTGAGATGGTATGGGAAACTTATGTGATAAGGTTGGAATGTCACTAAGGACATCACAAGGTCTTATGGATGTTAAAAACATATCACAAGAAGGTAAGAGATCACATATGGTCTCCATATTTTTCATTTTTTACCCATTATTTTACATGTGTTTATAAATATTATTTGGTTCCTTTCGGTTTACAAGCCAAGTGACTTGGATGAACTTGTTTGGAACAGTCATCATTATAAAACAATGTATTGGATTCCATTGTAGGAACATAGATGAAAGAGAAATTGCTTCCTAAAGATCCCACAAACATCATGCGATATATATTACCCATTCTTGAGACCTTATAATAGTCATATGAACGCATGTACTTTTAAATGTTACATAGACCACATTTTCTGGACACTTTCCCATCCTTTTCATTAGAGAAAAAATTATAACAATACATCAAATTTTAATTCCCCTATAGATTTTTGGATTCTCTTATGATGGGTTACAAAACATTACCCACATATGAGAAATATGTGTGGGAAAAAAGAAGGGTTTTGAGTAATATAAATGTTAGGATTAGTCCATGGGTTTTTCACCAATCAGGGTCTTGATGACATTTGGTATTCTAAGTGACTTTTGGTATTATTAGGAGATACCTTTGATTATGGTGGATGGGGGAGGATCATTCATGGGATAATCCAAATCTAAATATCTATATTAATCTAATCACATTGTGTGAGCCCTTCAGAGTACCATCCATGAGAATTAATCAGGAGACCTATTTGAAAGGCTATTTCATGAGAACTACATCATGAGATCTATCCTTGAGACCACATTTTCCTTAAAACATGTTCAAATCATCCATGACTCTATATTCGGTAATTTCATGAAACATGACTATGAGTATATCTTGTTGGTTTTCCATGATATACAAGCTTCGTCTCAAGATATCTCTAATGTTTTAAAGATCTTATGACCATGTCACGATCATACAGTTAAAAGTATTATAGATGGTTACAAAGTAGTGGGATGTCTTTCAAATTAAAATTCCAAGATATCTCCAGGGAATATATGGTTCAAAAGACCAATATTATTTCAAAATATTGAGAACCCCCTTAGGCTTCATGCAATTCACATGATGTTTCTGGAACCATTCATCTAATTTTATCGGATTTTGTTTCATTTTTCTTTTATATTCCACTTAAATTTGTTTGAATGTATTCCAACTCATGTCATATAACTTCATCCATTTTTAACAATATGTCCTTGATTTTAGAGAACCATAATTATGAACCTCATTATCATATACATTCACACAATGGGGTTATTAACATGCTTCTCCTATATGAACTCCATAAATATCATTTATTATATTGGATTTACCTCTATGGATTCAACTTACATGATTATGGTTCCATTTCTACTCCTGAATAAAAAATTTCATCATGTTGGTTGTCAACAAACCTTGATTATATTGAGAATATGGATTAAGAGGATGGATAATTTTTTTTAGCACTACACCAGGGGTTTTCTTATATATTGGGGAACGCCCCCCCCCCCCTCTTGGTTCAGATGGATGTAAAATCTGTCAACAAAAAATCACTCAATGTTATTAAATACAATTCATATCTTCTTTGAAGAACTCATGAAATTAATAGATCTTGAATTGGGACATTCTCCATAGTGGAAATGTTTTTGATGGATGGGAATGGTCATTCTTGGTCAGATAGAGTTGTTCCCAACATTCTAACCACCTACACCTTGTTTTTAATTACGAGGCTATATGTATTTCCATGTTCATTGTCTATGACTAGTCATACAATATATTTTTTTTCTAGTCTAATTGATTTTACATCTAATTGATTTAAATTAGGGATATTTATATTGTAAATTTTATTGTTGTGGTTTACGTCTATTTATCCATGGACCCCTATTTATGTTGTTTAGGGTCTTTTAGAATGTAAATTATTTCACACTTTTTTAGGTTCTTTTAGCACGTACCTTATAATAATATAATTTATATTTATTTATCTTGGAACTTATTTTTTTAGTGTTTAGGGTCTTTTAGTTTAGACCATATATTTTTTAGTATAGAGTCTTTTAGATCGGACCTTCTTGATAAATATGGACTATGGGGCAGAAATGACAGGGATGACCTAAGAAAATATGGTTTTGATTTCCTCTATCATGTATATTGGGGTCAAAAGGATAGGATTTATATCCATTAAAGGAATATAAAACTATTTTTGATATGTCAATGACCTTATGTGTTGATGAAATTGTCATACAGTTGTTTCCGCTCACTTTTCCAAGGGTCATGGAAGTTTTGTTTGGGGTAGTATCTATAGAAAAAATAGAGAATCCTAATTTGATATGGATTATTGGGATATGTGTTATGAAAATAATCAGCCTAAGAGCATGAATCATTTTATCATGGAATGGGGAATAAATAAAAAAGATATATTAAAACAAATTAAGGTGATGAGTTCCACCATGATGTCACCATGGCTCAAGAGTATTTGAGTTCCATTCCTTTATTGAAGGGATTACTCTATTTCACAGGTCAAATCACTTAAGCGTGAGTCCTCAGGTCTTACCTTCATGGTCTTGTAGTGTTTATTCCCACTCTTTTCAAATCGATATAAAGTATCATTGAATACCCAAAATACACGTCAATAAAGTGGGATATGGAGAAAAGAACTCCCTAGTAAGGCTTCTGGAACAATATGTAATTTTTTTTCTTTCTGTTTGGAGGCTCATGACCTATTCCATGTGGTTTTTGTGACCCATTGTGTGGGATATCAAATGGTTTTATGATGTTTTTTCACATTACATCTTTTATAAAGGGTTTAATACACAGTGACATAATGTTTAGGTTATTAAATCTGATTTAATATTATAGGTATGAGGATTGAAAATCATGGATAAATGTTCTCAAGTTATACGGATATTGAGGGAAAACCATGCTGGGGATAGCTAAGAATAATCTCAGGTACTGAGTTCTTCCATAATGAATTCTATTTTTCATATAATGTTTTGGTGATCTGATATGCTAAAATCAGGTCATTTGATTTTTGGAATACGTAATATTCATGGTGGGATCGACACACTAAATGTTGTTCATCCACCTCGTTAAAACATTATCATGGTGAGGATATGTGATGAATCGTTAAAATACATTTTTCATATATGAAGGATCATAGAAATCATGGATTGAATTTTATTAAGGATACATATATGGAACAAGGAGCTTTATTCCTCATTTATTAGTTCTGTAATATTTTCATGAATTATCAGGATGAATAAATTAGCATACAGAGACTTTAATTTTTCATAGGATTCCATTTTGAGTCATTTCAACCTGAAATGTTCTTTTTCACATACTCTAGTTGATTAAGTTGTTTGGATTTTTGTTATCAAATGATAGAGTTTAAGGAGACACACCATTTACTAAATTTCATGATGTTTAAGGTCGTGAAACACCTAGAAATGATATCACATAAATTATACACAATATCCAAATTAGGATACCCATGATCTAGAGTAATCCAACATCATTCTAAGATGGATCCTCCAATCTAGAAAATAAATAATCGAGGTTATCGTTCAATGTTTAATGGTACATGACAATCATTCTCGGGTTAGACCAATACAATATAAGTTACTGAGTTTTGTTTCAGTTACAACAATTTTAGGAGGTTCAGAATGCCCTTCATATAGGGAAAACATATATCTGGTTGGTAGGTTATATCCCTTATCCATCAATATCATGTTCCAACAGAGATATCTCATTTCCTTTCAAAGAAACATGACTATTTCTTGCAATGCATGGTGTTTAAGAAATGATATGTGTTTTATTAGCTGGGGGGATTAATAGATGGTATATTTACCCCTTACTCTAGTAGACGATGGTCAAGATAATGTGATAAATTGATGTGTAATGGTTATGGGTTATGGAACTCACATTTTAACATCATGTGTTGTGGATTTATGTTTCATGAAGTTTTATTGTATTGCGATTATGATGTTTCCCATGAAATTGAACATCAAGTGAAAAGGATGTTGGTCACGTTGGGCATTTTAATTTGTAGTCAGTGGTGAATTATTTATCACATGTATTTTTTAAATGATCCCGTGATTGGAGATCTGGGTGTTGTTACTTATCCATTAAGGATAATAATCAATTCATACATAATTCGTATGTTAATGTTCCCAACATTGATCTTACCTATATTCATCATTGAGGGAAATATTTTTTTATCATTAATGGGCATATAATTTGAGATCTAGAATCACTATATATCTTATGAGGAAATGAATCAAGACATACATAGTTCATTTATGGGAAATTATTCTTGTAGGACTGGCCCATCCGTCGAGAGGGTGGGAATTTTTCTCATTGATTTTTTATAGTAGTGACCAGGATTGGACGTATTGAATTCACTACATACGATAATTCGATAGAAATCAAAAAATATTATTTGTAAAATGGGATACTAACTATATTAGATTGAATGATTTGTCGAGGGGGGAATATTTTTTATTATCGTTGTATCTATGTCAACATTAGAGATTTGGTTGTCACTATGTATCCTATAAAGATGGAAATAAAGTAACACAATGTTCATGAGAAACTATGTAGTTTCACATCATGATAAAATGAAATTGGAACCCATATATGGAAATTTAATCTTCTGTCTCAGACAAATAATGGAGATTTTAGAATAACTATTTATCCAGTGATGATTGTAATCAAGACAGAACTAGTTTTTGGGAAACCATATAGTTTAATGTCATTTTACATTGACATAGGATCCCCAACATGAAATGGAAATAGTAATTATAGGATATATAATATATATTTTGGAATAAATATATGTAACATGATTATAACACTCAATAAATATGTAGTTATTGAATAGGAAATGCTATACCAGGGCCTAATCTATACTGAGAGGGGGGAATTGGTCAGGTCGATTGTTATTTCCTAACCCAATATTAGAGATTTCAGAATCAATATGTATCATGTGATGACAAGAATCAATCCTTAGGTAGTTCTTATGTGGAAATGTGGTGGGGAAATACCACTAATTATTATGGTCCTCTTGGACTTGGTCCATGGTAATGTATTTTTTTATGCAATGAAGGGTATATCAATCATGTTGTTTTATGCCATGCAGTACGGATTCAGAAAGTGCCTTTTAAAATCATGTAACTAGGTCCATGATAAACCAATATGAGGTGATAGTTATCATTCCTTAATTGAATCCCTTATCAAATTTACTAATCTCAATTGTAGAAACATGGAATATAAACGGGTTTTCTCATGTCAAGGAGGTAAAAAGAAGAAGGAGCACTAGAAGTTTGTATAATTTAGTATCTAGGCCACGATAATGGATCTACGAGTACCTATATATATCATTATAATGATATTTTTTTCATTCCTTGTTTTGGAAAACTATGAAGATTAGTGTCATGAAGATAAGACATATGACATGCTGTTTAACATCATGCGGTATGGATGGAGGTGGATTTCCATGAAAGAAGTGGAATATTGGTGATTTTTGATGTATTGCATCTTGTAGTGAGGAAATAATTTATGGAGTTTAACATACTGTGGTAATGATGTTGGATTCATGATTTGGAAGAAATGAAATGTTGCAACTGCTATGAGTAATGAAGGTCTTGGTTTCACTACATATCCAATGTTGGCATAAATCAAGGAATACATAGTTATTAAAAGTAGTAATTCCCTATTTGTATACAATTATCACATTGTTTTATGGTAATATCATTTTTATTTCATAAATATGAAGACTATTTGTTGTGATTATTTTATGATAGGATGCTTCGAGTTCTGTTTAACATCATTCGGTGAGAACATCTTTCATGCATTTTAACATCAGGTGGTAAGGACATGTTCCGTACAATTTAGCGTCATGTGGTAAAAAATAATCTATATAAATTACCATCACTAAAAAATGGCATGGTTCGTATAGTTTAACATCATATGGTTAGGAAATGTAAGGTATGTAGGGTGTATATACAATGTATTATTTATAAAGCATTGCATAATAGGGCAGTATGAATCATTACCCATCACTTATTTCTTGTGAGTATTATCTGTTTTGGTGTACCATATTTATTCCATAATATCATTCCCATGTTGTTTACATCATTGGTGGTTTCTTTCGTATAATCATTATGTATTTAAAACCCAATACATGTTCCCCATGAAAGAACCAATTGAGGAGATATTTTCAATTAGATGATCATATTATTTTATTCTCATAGATATCAAATATGTGAAATGTACAAAACTTTTTCTCATCGATCTAATCAAACTCAATAAACTAATTTTTTTATTTATATTCATATGAGTGTTTTGAGATAATGACTATTCAATATGAGGGAAATAAGGCTTCTAGAGAAAAAACATACTATATTCTTCACACCACTGAATTTAGTGCTTCTTATGTGTAATTATGAGAGGTGGTACGACAGTCACATAAATCATTGAGGATACATTATTCGAATGAAATCTTTTCCATACTATTTACTATATCGAGTATATTTAAATAAAAAAATATTAGAGGCCTCTATTTTTTATTTATTGTTTCAGGATTGTACGATGAGTGATTGGACTCTATGTTCTACTCTAGGCACAATTTCATTAACTATATAGAATAGATGGTCTTGTCGTTTTATATCAATATTTTTTAAGGGACTCCAAACCATTTGATGATATGGGTATTCAAGAAGTTTATGTTATTATTATTCTAGACATCATTGAGGGGTATTTCTTCATCCCATGTGGAAATGCTGTTAGTTATAGTAAGGATTTAATTATACTTATTAGATGTGGTTATGGATATGGCCTCACAAAATCTATTTCCCATAAGGAAAATGAATTTAAATATGTAGTTGTATGTAGAAATTCATGGTTTGGTGGATGAAGTGTGAATGAATCTCGCATGAATGAAATGTCATGTTGAATTACACATGCTCCTATATAATTTTTTTCTAGTAGTTGACTTTCCACCTTATTTAGTGGGATTTACATGTCCCAAACTGATGATAATTTAATGACCATGCATGTAAATCTTCTATAAATACATGTATCTCTCTTTATTCTATTCATCTATTTAGGATTGTGATGATTACTCATTTACATAAGGTTTTTTCACGTGTTTACTATCCCACAGGGTATATATCACTACATCAACACAAATTTTTTCTCTTTGGATCATCTGATTAGGAGGATCCAATTTTGGAGAAAGCCAATTATGCACTGCATCCATGTTTGGGTGAATATCAGTTCATCATGCACTGGGGTTGTGCTAACAAAATAAATTTATTCCTTGTCTTATATAGTTATCTATGAGGCCATCCTATAGTGTGTGATGAGTAATGTCAATTCCTATTGATTAGTGTCAGACATGATTGTTCCTCTATTATCCAATACTTCAGAAAAATAATTAGGTTATTAGGGAATGTGATTTAATTTTTGTTCAAAACATAACTCCATGACTTTCAATATAATGCTCTATTGAGTGGTGTGAATTCTTTTTTATGAGAGATTCACCATTTATATGATTCTTCATTCTCTCCAAATAGCCATTGATGTTCTAGTTGGAAATTTTTATCTATAATGACAGTTTTATACAAGGAATGAGTGCACAATATATATCCTTGTAATTTGTACATCCTTTATATAACAAGAAATATTAGTGAAAATTTTAATTTCTAGAGGGAAAAATAGTCCCTAATCCATCCCTATTGATATTTGGGTTTTCCAGTTTCATAATGAGGGTTATTTAGGAGGAACAACCAAAATACATCTCATGTGCCTAGGGAGTGTCATGGGAATATAAAACCACCCCACTTGGATGTTAGGTTTCCAATGGAGTACTCTTAGGGGAGGGTTGTACAATGATTCAATAATACATATCATACCCTTTCACTGAATTACGTGACATGATCTAAACGTTAAACAATTTCATAATGACTTGCTCTCCGGAAAAATTCCTGGTCTGCATGCGTCGACCATGGATTAACTTGAAAACATGAATATGAGAGAATTTGTGTAATTCATGGTGATTCATGTAATACCTCTACTTTTCCACTGAAAATATGAGTTACATATTGTTCTTTTGACAATATAATATTAGTTATTTGTTTCTATCTTCATTCGGATGAGGAAGTAATGATTTTTCTCATTTCCCACATCATTTTTCTATGTGAGTAGAGCACAAAGGGATTTTTCATTTGTGTAAAGATATAACATGAGTTTATTTCCATCAACCAGTGGAATTTAGACTATTGAATGCATTTAATACTGCATGAGACTCAAATTATGTTTGCAGTCCCCATTCCATTTAAAGGACAATACCTATTTTTATATATTAGTGATCATAAGAGATTTAATGGTCATGGTGGATATTAAACCATGAATGTAATATAGGATCCCTTGGACCCCCTCATTTCATTGAGATTATGCATGTGTGAAATTGACATACTTTCACTGGTCTTTTCAATGATGACCTCAGTTCCCTGTTGAAATACCTTAAATCCAGGTAATATCTGTAATGTGTCACCAAATTTGATTTTCAACATATTCATCATAAAACTATATTTCAAAAACCTTTTGATGATTTTTATGACCCATGATGTGATCAAATCATTTTACATATTTTCCCAATAAGACATTAATGTAATATTACACTATTCATCCAATGAATGACATCATGTTATTATTCCCAGTGAATTGATAAATCAAACTAGCATTGTTTAACCAAAATGGAATGACTAAAATGAAAATGGTTCCATGAGGTGCTTTGAAGGGAGTTCCTTATTAATCTTTGGTTTCCATCTCTGTTATATAAAACCCACAGTACCCATCTAAAAAAGAATGATATTTAAATATAAATTTTTAAAATACCAATAATTTTATGATTGCAAATTGGAATTCCCCTTTGGAAAGTGTCAATTATGGTATCTAAAAACATTATTGACTCTAATTTGTGTATTATTTTCCTTCACATTGATAATGTTGGAATGCCATCTTGCGTATTTCACATCATAGAAAAACATTACCATTGATAAATTTTTCAAAATCTTCTTCTACATTAGTAGAAATAGATGGGTACATTACCATCACTTCTTATATCAAATAGTGGTGGTAATCTGGAAATCCATGATGTTATGTAGCAACATATGGATTTAGTATGGGAATTTATGTATTGTTACATGGAAGAACATGTTATGGATTCTTTATAAATGAAATAGTTATACCTTTCTCCTCGAGAGTCATGCAATCACTAAACATTGTAGGTTGTGGGTATTCTTCTTCTCCCATATTAATTTACATATGGTCATAAATGGTGAGGTATATTCCATCCTAAAATGTGGGATGTGAGTTCCTGAGTTCATCCTTGTTTTCTTCTACCACTTAGTATTTGGAAGAATTTTCCAATGAGGTAGGAAATATTAGGGAATCTCTATCACTATTAGGATAAGAGATTCTATATGAATATACATTATCATCCCCTAGGAAAATAGTCATTATAGAGATATTATAGATCTTATTTCCTATTACACTATCACTAGAGATTGTAGGGTCTTAGATATATAAGATCATGTCTATTTTCTCAATCAAATTAATGGGTATCACATAGTCAATATAGATCATACTACGAGGATTATTAGGGGTGTTCCCTAATCAATTAATGTCCGAAACCTTTATATTTTAATTCACATTTTTTAATTTATATCCCTTTTATA
This sequence comes from Viscum album, assembly GCA_963277665.1. Taxonomy (NCBI): domain Eukaryota; kingdom Viridiplantae; phylum Streptophyta; class Magnoliopsida; order Santalales; family Viscaceae; genus Viscum; species Viscum album. Next base: position 765,807,256 of record OY728120.1, read on the forward strand.
GAAACATAGACTAGAATATGTTCATTCACGTGTATAAATTGGGGAACTGTCACCTTGTAGTGTTATAATCATTCCATCAATGGGGAATTTCAAACATTAGTGGAAATATGAAGATACCAACACAACTCTATGGATCTATGTCCCTCCGAGTTTGACATTTTATTTTGTATCATACATGATGACAACAAACTCATAATTACATTTGAAATACATAAAATGGTATCTCATCTTTATATTATTGATAAGTCATTTTTCTTTCTTATAATACCTTAAATAGATTTAATTATGGGAGACATATCCACTTAAACATATCCCAGATGTGGTAGGGTCCAAATTTGGAAAAGTTTGACCCCTTAACCATTTTCAATTATTTACCTTTGGTTGTCAAAATTATTGAGTATTCCTCAAACAAATTGGTGCCTGATGTGTTCCTTGATGACCCCTTACTCATCTTATTCTTTAAAAGACACTTCGACATATAACTCTGATGGTATGGTGACCACATGTTATTCATTGGATCTACAAAATTATATATTAAAAATAATTGGGATCATTGGGGATTAAATGAATGCCTCCATGAGTTCTTATGAATAATGGAGCATATATAAGATTGATAGCTTTGCAGGGATAATATATATATATATATATCATAATATTGTATGATGGATCAAATGATCAATACCTCCCAAGATGGGGTGTCTATTTATTATATTGATCACGATTTAATGAATTTAGTGTAGTTGTGAATCAAACATTTTATGATGTTAGTGGATTATCTTCTTCCAATGGGAAAGAATGAAATAAAATTCCTAATTTTATGAGAAAAGCTTATAATTGTAGCCCTGTTTGGTTGTTGTGTAAGATGATTGGGTGAGGATGACCACTGGAGGGTTTTCTAAAAAATCCTTATATATATTGTTCATTCTAGAGTTCTTTACTATATGTGTAACACCCCAAGATTTCATAGAACGTTATTTCAACAAAGTAATTCATTAACTTACCCTACACGCAACAGTGAGTTCAAGCACACCATGACTTACCAAACTAGCTGTTCAAAAGTATTTATGAACAGTATTAACTGAATTTTGAACTTTACATAATATTTATAATTTTAGAATCCATATTATGTGTTTCTTATACATAATGTATGAACAAATTCATTTTTTTCAGATAAAAGATGTATTTTTCAAAAATGAACTTTTACCACCTTTTAATGGTGAACCGTTTTTAAATATAATATTTGAAACTTTTATATATTCAATTTGAAAAAATAAACTTCTTCTTTTGAAATGGAACATAATATTTTAGTTTCAAAACTTTTTTGGTATTTTTCTAAAAACATTCATTTTTTGATGAATAGTGAAAAACACTGAGTTATTGTTTAAAACTGAATTTTTATTTAAATAATTATTTATTTTATTTAAATTTACTTTAGGTAAAAATAGACACATAATACCTATATACGTTTAATTTAATTCATTGTAGTCAGTTTATAATAATTTTATATACATAAAAATTTTATCGAACATTTTAGCGTCTTTTACCCACCTCCTAGGTGCATTTGAAAATTCACATAAAACCTAATTTTACCGCTTCTGTAAATTTATTTTTAAAAATCCAAGTGACACGATTAATTTCAATATGTAAAATGTTGTTCAATAATATGAAAATTGTTTTTTGGGAATAGTAACTTTTGAATTTTATTTACCGTGGTAAAAGGTCAATAAGGTAATTCAAGGTAAAAAGAATATTATAATAATACAAAATTACCTTAACACTTTGCTTAAACTTATTGGATGAGTCATGGTCGTCCATGGTCATCCTTGGGTAGATTTTGGGACCCCATTGGTCCATTTATGAATGATAATGACACTTTATTTTAATTAACTCAAAGTAAACGAAAAAATGACAAAAACCAATATCTTTTAGTAAATCAATTTTTACATGGGGTTATATAAGTCATATTTTTGTCTATAAATATTAATTTGAAATCTAAAACGATTTCCTACATAATGGTAATATATTTATAATTTTTTGACATTAAAAAATGTAATTTATTTACTACACAATAATGATGCAGTAATTATATTATTAAAGAAATATTAATATTATTGATATTATAAATATCCAAATAAATTCAATTTTAACGTTTTTATGAAATAAAATAATTTTATAGGTTAATATTACATATTATGGTTGGTTATATGAATTTTCTTCTAAGTAATAATGCTGTTATAAATTTAGAAAAAACAAAATACTAAATAGTGTCAAAATTAACATAAAAGGGTTTTTAAGATAAATATTATATTATTAATTGATATTTGATACCTAAAAATATATGTTTCGGCCAAAAGACTTTTATAATTATATATGTATCATTATTAAACCACTTGGGGTTCTCTTGGATTTATATAGTAAGTTTATTAACAATATAATATAAAAATGCAAAGAGACATGGTAAATGTCAAACTATTTAACCAAGAGTTATATCTAAAAGATAAAGTTAATATAGTGACACAAACGTGTCTAAAACATATTGGTTGAGTGTTTTTTGACCCATCCCCACCTTAGAATTTAAATATTCTATTTTCTATCCATTAATGACCGAAAATTAATTTATTATAAAATAATACTTCTATCTTTTCCTAAGGTTCCCCTCACCCCTCTTATAAAGGGGAACACCCCCTTCTATCTAATTCACACCATCAAATCCATTTGGCTCAGCCAAGCCCTGACCAAATACCATATAAACTATTCTCAATTAATCCTAGAGGTATTAATTTTTTCTGGATTCCATCATATGGGGCCCTTTTGATCAAATAAAAAGGTAGAACATGAAGAAGAGGTAAATATTTCATCACCTCTTTCAAGTTACTTTCTTCTTCCACTTCCACTTTCTTTGTTGTTTAAATTATAAAATTATAACTCCAGTATCCTATAAATATTGTGATGTTATTATAAATATGGTACAATCATATTAATTATTCTATCCATCCTTTGAATGATAGGCCACCATATGTGCGTACGTACGGCTTACCGTCTCCACGTCTTGGTGTAATTTTTAATCAATACATTATTTTTTGGAAGAGTATAATAATAATGTGCAATTGATGTAAATAATAAATATAACATGATAATAATTCTTTATATATGATATAACATCCAATTATATATTATTTTAATATCAAATGAATGATATTGTCACTCGTGCGTATGTACGGATTACCGTCTTGACGAAAGTGATGACATTATATCCCGATCATATCCAATCAAGACTAATTTTCATTTGTTGATTAAAAATTATTTTTAATGACTTGATATCATTTTGTATATGAATTAGAGACAACCCATACATAAAAAATATGACTCAACTAATAAATAATATAAAGAATAACAAATCTGTTAACACCTGAATCGACGATAATACTAAGATATTATTAAAAAAGCAATATTAAAAGATCATATATGATATTATATTAATGTATATGATTCTTGAAAAATTTAATAACAATTATTTTACCATTATACAGGATGTTAACCCACCCTTGACCAAGTAAAAGTATAAGGTAAGGGATAATTCTACAATCTCTTCATTATACGAGGTTGTTTATACGTAATTATCTACTAGGACCTCTTTATAAACCACATATATGTTTCTTAAAAATGTATTTCAAAACATTCTTACTATTTTATATATTATGGGTTAAAGTCATTTATACCCTTTTTTGTCTTTTATAATATTTTATAAAGGAATATTTTCATCATTTTCAAAATAATGTCCTTTATAACCTTTTCGACAAAATTAAGGTAAGAATGCCTTTTTTTACTTATACGGTGGGTGCGACTATTTTCAACCGTTATAACATCGCCGAAGATTCCCTTAAAATCTTATAAGAATGTTTTCAAAATAAATTTTTTCTTTATAATTATGTGGCTCTTAAATGATATCAAAATAGAAAGATATTTTACTCTCAAATAGTTTTTATTTCATCTAAGTCAACATCCGTTGATAAATTATACACTTGATTAAAGTTGATTTATTATTATACAAATATTCAATTTTGTATTTATGGTTTTGTGACATGTTGGACTACGGATGAGTTATTTTTATTCCATTCATGGATTATGGTTGAGGTATTGACATTTTTTATTATAGTTTTAATATGAATGTTTAATTTATATTTAAATGTTTTCTTATGATGAATGTATTGGACTAGTATGTTCTGGGTTGGGGACCGGTAAAAGTAAGCCCTCTGGGTTGGGGTCCCGTTATATTAGACCCTCCGGGATGGAGTCCGGTTATAGAGGCTCTCTGGGATGGAGTCCAGTTACAGAGGCTCTCCAGGTTGGAATCTGGTTACAGAGGCTCTTCGGGGTGGAGTCCGGTTACAGAGGCTCTCCGGGTTGGAGTTCTGTTACAGAGGCTCTTCGGGATGGTGTCTGGTTATAGAGGCTCTCCGGGTTTGGGTCCAGTTATAGTTATCCCCTAGGTCCTGGAACGAGACCATGAAACAGAAATTAAATTTTGGCATTATGAATTCCATCATTATGAAATTGGCAATTGATATTACATGAGATTATTCGACTAATAGAATATCCATGTGAGTAGGTAAATGGAATTAGTTTGATTTATATTTTCTATATTATGATGTTGTTTATGTTGAAAAGGATTTTGTTTTAGTTTTATAAATTTCCTTAAATATTTGTTCTTATTTAAGAAAGCTTCCGCAATATTGTTATCCTTAATGAGCATCTGATATCACCCCTTTCTATGTTTTATTTTTCCCAGGATGTGAATTAGTATATTATAAATGACCTGCAGGGATAGTCCATGGGATCTTAGTGTTTTATATAGAAACAATGTTGTTGTATTTTTCCATTATATGATGTAATGTACACCTTATAAATGTATTTAGTACTTACAAGGCTACTGATCTAATCGGTCTTTCGAGACTTGATCTTTTGTGATCATGTCAATGTTATGTAATAATTAACCGACTCTGGGTAACTGGGGTCTGGGCATTAGAGTTGGTATCAGAGTAAGTTTAGTATAAACAATGGAATCTAGATTTATATAAACTCTTATTAGAGAACATTACCCTAAGATATAGCTTGAGGATTAGTATAGAATAAATTTCTAGAATTTTGGTATTGTATGGATCTTGTGAGTTTTCTAAGCAATAAATCCCAATCTGGATATGAGGAGGTAGAGGCGGTTCTTGCATAGATGTACCTAGGGGTAAAACCCAAACACACCACTTTGAGCTAGACTCCAACCGTAACTAGTTCATGACAAAGGACCTTGCTTCACTCTTGGTTTTGACACTCTCAGAGGATATACATAGGATAATTCTTATTTTCCTTACAAACCATTATGAAGGGTTTATGAGTATATACTTCTTCAAAGAAAACATTTTTTATGATTATGGATTATATCCATAAACTCTTAAATTTCTTTTAAGTGTTTTACACGTTTATAATTATGTATTTCGATTTATAAACTAATCTAGTTTATGCCATTGTATTGAAATTCTGCCCAGTATAAGGAAAGTGAACTCCAACAATACGTATGATCCAAAGAGTAAGAAGGATCATATCATTCATGGTATTAAGACAAAATTTACAAGGGAAATAGTCTCCCATGTATTCTCAACATATGAAGAAATAATATCATGTGTTAATAAGATAAGTAAAGAATTCTCATATTACTATGGATTTGAAGGGAAGCAAGAGATGAAAAGGATAGAAGAGATAAAGATAGATAAATGGAAGAGGGAGAAGAAGGGTTTTCCCATATGTGATAACTATGGGAAGAATCACTTTGGTAAATGCTTTATGTGAATGGAAGTTTGTTATATGTGTGGAGAAAAAGGACACCATGTATTTGATTGCAAGGGTAAGAAAAATGTTTCAGATGTACAATGCTTTTTCTGCAAGGAGCTGGGACACTATGCGAATCAATGTGCAAATCATCATAGTATACCCAAAATGCTACTATTAAAAAATAATGAAGTTATAATACTACCAAATATGAAGAAGAAGGATTAGATTTCTTACGTTGTTATTAAATTATTGTGTCATTTCAGTATAGTATTAATGATGTACATGTTATAATAATTATAGATTATATAAGGATTGTAGTGTAGTACTATTTTATTGAGGATTTGAGATTATATGGTTCTAAGAAAAGTGACTTAATAGTAAGCTACACATTTTGGAAAATACATGGTTGAAGGAAAGGTAATACTGAATATGGTCATGATAGATGTAGTAAATTCGGAATAAGAGGTGGTTAATTTGGATATTTTTTTTGGATATTCTTTGCTTCCTTGAAACTGATTAATGATTTGTATATTCCATAATTGTGGGAGTTTACAACATTTTGGGATAGAAGGAGTATATATAGTATTATATAAGAAATTGGGGAGCATGAATGTAATCAATAAGGTTTTATGGTATTTCAGGATGTTGCAGTGTTTTAAAAGAATACATGATGAAGGTGTTCACATGTTATTTCGTGGGAAAAATTTTATTCATTGTGTTTACCATCTTAGAAATTTTGGACTATCAGTTAGGATAAAAGTATTTTGGATAATTCTAAAGGTTGAAATGGATTAAGTTTGAAATTGGATAATATTGTTAACGTTATTTTTTGGATTTTTATAAAAATGAGAACACACAGACCGTGTGACAACTCGTTGCGTAAGACAAAGCTGTGAGAATCAAACCCACAACTATAGTGTAATTGGGATTTATCATCTACCACTAGACTACGTGAAGTCTATGGATCGTATAATGTATTTTATTTTTTTAAAGGGTCAGATAGATGAATTATAAATTCATTTTTTTGGAACCCTATACGAATAGGATAAATAGAATAATTTTTTAAGTTCTATTATCTTTTAGAGTGAAGGATTAGTTTGTGGTAGAAACAAGTTAAATGATGGAACTATAATTTTCAAGTATATATATATATATATATATCTTCTCTTATTCAATGAAGAAATTAATTCTTAAACATTATGTAAGGGATCATAAAACTAAAAATTTGTTATCCTAATACCTTATGTTGAACCGATGATATTTTAAATTATCATAGATTGATGGATTTGAGGCCCTCAATTCTGAAATTGTTTATGATTGATGACCTCTATCAATTCCTATGAATATTTACATTTTTCTTCCAATTATTTCTCTCTAATTTCCACTAATGTTCTCCTAATAGAGATTATAATTTGGTGGTGACTTTTTCATTCCCCTTTTCATTTTATTAAGAATAAATTTTATTAACCCAGTTTCCAATGTGATTTTTCCCAAATAGGTATTTACTATTTTCAACCTTTTATTTTCGAATTTTTTTTTCAAATTGTGAGGATGGAATTTATGGATGGAGGTAATAATGTAACACCCCAAGATTTCATAGTGTGTTATTTCTTCAAATCAATTCAATAACTTGCACTACATGAAACATCGAGATCAAGCGCACCACGACTTAGCATACTAGAATTTCAAATTCAGTTATGAATATTATTAACTGAATTTTGAACATAATATAATAATTATAATTTTATAATCCATATTATGAATTTCATAGACATAATGTTAGAATAAATTCATTTTTTTCAGATAAAAGAAGTATTTTTCAAAAATGCACTTTTACAGCCTTTTAATGGTGAACCCTTTTTAAATCAAATATTTGAAACTTTTATTTATTAAAATTTACAAAATAAATTTATTCTTTAGAATCGGGACATAAGAATTTAGTTTCAATAAATTTTAGGTTTTTTTTCTAAAAACATTCATTTTTTGATGAATAGTGAAAAACACTTAGTTATTGTTTAAAACCGACATTTTATTTAAATAAATATTTCTGTTTATTTAATTTATTTTAGGTAAAAATTGATACATAATACCTATATAAGTTCAATTTAATTAATTGGAGTCAGTTTTTTGTAATTTTTGATATATACTAATTTTATTTAATTTTTTACCGTCTTTTACCGACCTCCTAGGAGAATTTTCAAATTTACATAAAACTTAATTTTACCACTTCTGGAATTGAAATTAAAAAATATGAGAGACCCAGTTAATATCAGTAAGTAAAATGTTGTTCAATAAGATAATATAATTTTTGGTGAATAGTAACTTTTGACTTTTATTTACCACGGTTAAAGGTAAATAGGGAAATTCAAGGTAAAAAGAATCTTATAATAATACAAAATTACCGTAAAACATTTCCTAAATTTATTGGATGAGTCATGGACGACCATGGGCATCCTTGTGTCGATTTTTTGACCCCATGGAGCCATTTATGAATGATAATTAGACTTTATTTTAATTAACTCAATGTAAAGGCAAAAATGACATAAAAAATATCTTTTAGTAAATTAATTTTTACATGGAGTTATATAAGTCATATTCTCAACTATAAATATTAATTTGAATGATAAAAGGATTTCCTACATAATAGTATTTTATTTATAATTTTTATAAATTAAATAATGTAATTTATTTATGACACAATGATGATGCAGTAATTAATTAATTAATGAAATATTAAAATAATTGATATTTTAAATATCCAAATAAATGAAATTTGAGACTTTTTATGAAGTAAACTAAATTTTTAGGTTAATATAACAAATTAGGGTTGGATCGATTAATTTTTATCTATGCAATAATGCAGTTAGAAATTTAGAAAAAACAAAATACCAAATACTGTCAAAATTGACATAAATGAGTTTTTTAAAAAAATATTATATTATTAATTGATATTATATTCCTAAAAATATAAATTTCGGAAAAAAGTCTTAGATAATGATATTTGTATCATTAATTAACCACTTAGGGTTATCTTGGAATTATATAGTACGTTTATTAACCATATAATATAAATATACAAAGAGACATGGTAAATGTCAAACTATTGAACTAAGAGTTAAATCTAAAAGATAAAATAATATAGTGACACAAACCTATCTAAAACCCATTGGTTTAGTGTTTTTAGACCCATTAAATACTCAATTTTTGAGCCATTTTAAACCGAAAATTAATTTATTGTAATATAATATTTCTAGATTTTCCTAAGGTGCCCCTCACCCCTCTTATAAAAGGGCACTCACCCTTCTCTCTAATTCACACCTTCAAAGCCATTTGGATCGTCCAAACCATACCCGAATAACCTCTCAACTATTATTCCTTCATCATAGAGGTATTCCTTTAGTCATAAAGCCATCCTATGGGGCCATTTTGATAAAATAAAAAGTAAGAACCGAAAGAAGAGGTAAATATTTCATCACGTCTTTCAGGTTCCATTCTTCTTCCACTTCCTCTTTCTTTTTTGTTTATATTATAAAATAATAACTATAGTATCCTCTATATAAATTGATGTTCTTATAAATATGGTGAAACCATATTCATTATTCTATCCATCCTTTGAATGACATGTCACCATACGTGCATAGGTACAGCTTACCGTCTCCACGTCGTGGTGTATTTTTTATTCAACATATTATTATTAAGATGAGTATAATAATGATGTGTAATTGATGTAAATAATAAATATAACATGATAATGATTATTTATATATGATATAACATCCAATTATATGTTATTTCAATATCAAAAGAGTGATTTTGTCGCTCGTGCGTACGTATGGATTATCGTCTCCACGAACGTAATGAGATTCATTTCCCATCGTATCCAATCAAGACTAATTTTCATTTTATGATTAAAAATAATATTTAAAGACATGAAATAATTCTAGATATGAATAAGATACATCCCATACATAATAAATGTGACTCAACTAACAATGAATATAATGGAAAACAAATCTGTTAACACCTGAAACGACGATAATACTAAGATATTATTAACAATACAATACTGAAAGATCATATATGATATCATATTAATGTATATGATTCCTATATAATTTAATTACAATTATTTCACCATTATAAAAGATTTTATCCTTCCCTTAACCAAGGAAATTTATAAGGTAATGGTTAATTCTAGAATCTCTTCATTATCCGAGGTTGTTTATAGGTAAGTATCTACTGGGACCTCTTTATCATCCACATCTATGTTTCTTAAAAATGTATTTCAAAACATTATTACTATTTTATAGACTATGGGGTAAAGTAATTTACACCCTTGTTTGAATTTTATATGATGTTTATAAATGAATCCTTCCATAGTTTTCCAAACATGGCCCTTTATAACCTTTTTGACAAAATTAATGTAAGAATGTATTTTTTAACTTATATGGTGGGTGTGGATATTTTTTGCCCTTATAACATCGTCGAAGCTTCCCTTACAAGATTATAAGAATGTTTTCAAAATAAATGTTTTATTTATAATTATGTGGCTCTTAAATGATTTCAAAATAGAAATATTTTTTTATCTCAAATAGTTTTGATTTCATCTATGTCGAAATCCTTTGATAAATTTTACACTTGATTGAAGTTGATTTATTATGATACAAATATTCCATATTGTATTTAAGGGTTTTTTACATGATTGAATAATGTTGAGTTATTTTTATTCCATTCATGCTTTATGGTTAAGGTATTGACATTTCAAATGCTAGTTTTAATATGAATGTTTCTGTTATATTTCAACATTTTGATATGATGAATGTATTGGAATAGTATGTTATGGGTTGGAGACCGGTAAAAGTAAGACCTCTGGGTTGGGGTCCAGTTAGGGCAGAACATCCAGGATGGATTCCGGTTATAGAGGCTCTCTGGGATGGAGTCCAGTTAAAGAGGCTCTCCTGGGTGGAGTCCTGTTACAGAGGCTCTCTGGGATGGAGTCAGGTTACAAAGGCTCTCCTGGTTGGAGTCCGGTAACAGAGGCACTCCTGGATGGAGTCTAGTTCCAATGGCTCTCCGGGTTTGGGTCTGGTTACAGTTAGCCCCTAGGTCCTGGCACGAGGCCTTGACATAGAAATTAAATTTCGGCATTATTCATTCCATCATTATAAAAGTGGCTATTGATATTCCATGTGATTATTCAACTAGAAGAATATCCATCTAAGTAAATGGAATTATTTTGACTTATATTTTTCATATTATGATGACGTTTTTGTTGAAAAGGATTTTTTTAGTTTTATACATTGCCTTAAATGTTTATTCTTATTTCTGAAATATTCTGCTATATTGGTATCCTTACAGATCATCTGAGCTCACCCCTTTCTATGTTTCATTTTTTCCAGGATGCGAAAAAGTATATTTTGACTGACCTACATGGATTGTCTATGGGATCTCAGTGTTTCGTATGGAAACAATGTTTTTGTAGTTTTCCATTTTATGATGAAATGTAAACATTATGAATGTGTCTAGTACTTACAAAGAAACTAAACTTATCGTTATTTCGAGACTTGATCTTTTGTGATCATGCCAATGTTATGTAATAATGCACTGACTCTGGGTAACTGGGGTCGAGGTGTTATAGTTTGGTATTGGAGGAATTTTTGTACAAACCTTAGAAACTAGATTTATATAATCTTTGATTATATCACAGTACCCTAAGATAATTTTTTTTGATTAGTATAGAAGAACATTCTAGAATATTGGTATTGTATGTATTTTGTGAGTTTTCCAAGAAATACATCCCTCTCTGGATATGAGCTGGTTGAGGAAGCTCTGGCACAGATTTACCTAGGGGTAAATCCCGAAAACACAACTTTCAGCTACACTCAAATAATAACTGGTGCATGAAAATGGGCCTTGCTGAACTATTGGTTACTACACTCCCAGGGGATAATCTTAGGATAATTCTCATTTTCATTACAAAAAATTATGAAGGGTTTATGAGTATATACTTCCTCAAAGAAAACATTTTTTTATTATAGATTATATCCATAAACTGTTCAATTTATGTTAAGTGTTTTACAATATTGGAATTATGTATTTCGATGGATAAAATAATCTATTTTATGCCATTGTATAGAAATGGTGCCTAGAAGAAGGAATGTGAACTCCAGCAATAAGTATGATCCAATGAGTATGAAGGATCGTATCTTTCATGGTATTAATCCAAAATATAAAAGGGAAATATTCTCCCATGTATTCTCAACATATGAAAAAAATAGTATCATGTGTTAATAAGATAAGTAAAGATTTCCTTGAGTCCTATGGCTTTGAAGGGAAGCAAGAGTAGAAAAGGATGGAAAAGAGGAAGATGGATAAAGGGAAGAGGGAAAATAAGGATTCTATAATATGTGAAAACTGTCGAAAGAATCACCTTGGTAAATGTTTTAATGGAATGGGAGTCTGTTATATTTGTGGAGGAAAAGGACACAATGTATGTGATTGCAAGGTTAAGAAAAAAGTTTCAAATGTACAATGCTTCATCTGGAAAAAGTTGGGACACTATGCCAATCATTGTCCAAATCATCAGAGTATACCCCAAATGCTGCTATTGGATAATAATAAAGTAATAATACTATTGAAGATGAATATGAATGATTATATTTCATACATTTTTTTAATGTATTTTTTTCATTTGAGTATTGTATTATTGACGTACATGTTAGAAGAATTATAGAGTATCTAAGGATTGTACTGCATGGCTATTTTATTGAGGATTTGAGATTATATGGTTCTATGAAATGTGACTTAATAGTAGGCCACACTTTTTGGAAAATAAATTGTTGAAGGAAATGTAATCCTGAATATGGTCCTGATAATGATGTAGTAATTTCGGAATAAGAGATGGTTGATTTGGACCAATTATTTTGGATATTCTTGAGTTCCTTGAAATTGATTAATGATTTATATATTCCATAATTGTTGTAGTTTACAACATTTTTGGATAGATGGAGTATATATAGCATTCTATAAGGAATAAGGGATCATGAATGTAATCAATAATGTTTTATGGTAATTCGTGATGTTGTAGTGATTTAAAAGAATACATGATGAATGTATTCAAATGTTATTACGTGGAAAAAAGAATATTCATTGTGTTTACCATCCTTATAAACTTTGGACTGTGAGATTAGATATAAGTATTTTGGATAATTCTAAAGGTTGGAATGGATTAAGTTTTAAATTGGATACTAATTTTAAGGTTATTTTTTGATTTTTATAAAAAGTACAACACACAGACCGTGTGACAACCCGTCGTGTCAGACAAAGCTGCGGGAATCGAACCCACAACCATAGTGTGATTGGGATTTATCACCTACCATTGGACTACGTGAAGTCCCTAGAATGTATAATGTAGTTTCATTTTTTAAATGTTATGATAGGTGAATTATATATTCTTTGTTTTTGGAACCCTGTATGAATACGATAAATATAATACGTTTTTAAGTTCTATTATCTTTTAGAGTGAAAGATGAGTTTGTGGTAGAAACAAGTTAATGGATGGAAATATACTTTTCAAGTATATATATATATAAATATATATTCTTCTATTATTCTATAAAGAAATTAATTCATAAACATTATGTAAGGGATCATAACACTAAAAATGTGTTATCCTAATACCTTTTGTTGAACCGCTGATATTTTAAATCATCATAGATAGATGGCTTTGGGGCCCTCAATTCTAAAATTGTTTGTGATTGATGACCTCAATAAATCCATATAAATATTTATGTTTTTCCTCCAATTATGTCTCTCTAATTTCCACCAATTTTCTCCTAATCAGGATCATAATTTGGTGGTGACCTTTTCATTCCCCTTTTCCTCTTATTAAGACTAAATTTTATTAACCCAATTTCCGGTGCAGGTTTTCCTACATAGATATATAATATATTCAACCTTTTATTTTAAAAGAACAATTACAAATTGTGAGGACACAATTTATTGAATATTGGAAGAATTTAACACCCCATGATTTCATAGTACATTATTTCTTAAAAAAATTCAATAACATGCACTACACGCAACACCGAGGTCAAGCGCACCAAGACTTACCAAAATACCCGTTCAAAAGCAGTTATGAATAGTGTTAACTGAATTTTGAACTTTATAAAATACTTATAATTTTATAATCCATATTATGAATTTCTTAGACATAACTTAAGAACAAATTCATTTTTTTCAAATAAAAGAAGTAATTTTTAAAAATGCACTTTTATCGCCTTTTAATGGTGAACCCTTTTTAAATCCAATATTTGATACTTTTATATATTAGATTTTACAAAATAAGCTTCTTCTTTAGAATCGGTACATATGTACTTAGTTTTAATTATTTTTTGGTATTTTTCTGAAAACTTTCATTTTTTGATGAATAATGAAAAACACTGAGTTATTATTTAAAACCGCCATTTTATTTAAATAATTATTTATGTTATTTAAATGTATTCTATGTCAAAATTGATATATAATACCTATATGAGTTCAATGAAATTCATTAGAGTCAGTTTATAATAATTTTAGATATATAAAAATTTTATCAAACTTTTTACAGTCTTTTACCCACCTCCTAGGGGCATTTGTAAATTTCCATAAAATTTAATTTTACCGCTTATGTGAATTTAATTTCAAAAATTTGAGAGAAAAGATTAAAATAAGTAACTAAAATTTGGTTTAATAAGATGAAAATAATTTTTGGTGCATAGTAACTGTTGACATTTATTTACCAAGGTTAAAGCTAAATAGGTTAATTCAAGGTAAAAAGAATCTTATAATAATAAAACATTACCTTAAAACTTGTACTAACATTATTGGATCAGTCATGTCCTACCATGGGAATCCTTGAGTAGATTTTGGGACCCCATTGTGCCATTTATGAATGATAATGAGACTATATTTTAATTAACTCAAAGTAAAGGCAAAAACGACACAAAAATATCTTTTAGTAAATCATTTTTTACATGGGGTTATATGGGTCATATTTTCGACTATAAATATTAATTTTAAATCTAAAAATATTTCATACATAATGGTATTTTATTGATAAATTTTAGAAATTAAAAAAGTTAATTTATTTATGACACAATGATGATGCAGTAATTCCTTAATTAATGAAATATTAAAATAATTGATATTATAAATATCCAAATAAATGTAATTTGAAACTTTTTATGAAATAAAATAATTTTATATGTTAATAGGAAATATTAGGGTTGGTTATATGAATTATTTTAGAAGTGATAATTCTTTTATGAATTTATAAAAAACAAAATAACAAATAGTGTCAAAATTAACATAAAAGAGTTTTTAAAACAAATAATATATTATTAATTAAGATTCTATTACTAAAAATATAAGGTTCGGCCACAAGACTTATACAATGATAGGTTTATAATTAATGAACCACTTGGGGTTAGGTTGGATGTATATAGTATTTTTATTAACTATATAATATAAAAATACATAGAGACATGGTAAATGTCAAACTATTTAACTAATAGTTAAATACGAATGATAAAGTTAATATAGTGACAGAAACCTTTCTAAAACCTATTTACTGAGTGGTTTTAGACCATTAACCACCCTATACTTTAAATAATCCATTTTGGAGACATTAGAAACCGAAAATGAATTTATTATAGAATAATATTTCTAGCTTTTCCTAAGGTCCCCTCACCCCTCTTATAAAAGGGCACTGCCCCTTATCTCTAATTCACACCATCAAAGCCATTTGGCTTGGCCAAAACCATCCCAAATACCCTCTCAACTATGCTCCCTTCATCCTATAGTTCTTCCTTTAATCAGAAAGCCAACCAAAGCGGCCATTAAGATGAAATAAAAATGAATAACCCTAAGAAGAGGTAAATATTTCATCACCTCTTTCAAGTTCCTTTCTTCTTCCACTTCCTCTTTATTTGTTGTTTCCATACTAAAAAAATAAATCTAGAATCTTCTATATATATTGATGTTATTATAAATATGGTACAACCATAATCATTATTCTATCCATCCTTTGAATGTCATGTCACCATACGTGCGTACGTACGACTTACCGTATCCACGTCGTGGTGTAATTGTTATTCAATACATTATTATTTGGATAAGTATAATAATGATTTGTAATTGATGTATGTAATAAATATTACATGATAACGATTCTGTATATATGATATACCATCCAATTATATATTATTTTAATATCAACAGAATGATATTGTCGCTCGTGCGTACGTACGGATTAAAGTCTCCACGAACGCGATGAGATTCATTCCCCATCGTATCCAATCAAGACTAGTTTTCTTTTTATGATTAAAAATAATGTTTAAAGACTTGATATCATTCTGGATATGAATAAGATATATCTCATCTATAAAAAATATGACTCTACTAACAAAGAATATAATGGAAAACAAATCTGTTAACACCCAAAATGACGATAATACTAAGATATTATTATCAAATCAATATTAAAAGATCATATATGATATCATATTAATGTATAAAATTCTTGTATAACATAATAAAAATTATTTTACCATTATAAAAGATATTATCCTACCCTCAACCAAGGAAAAGTAAAAGGTAATGGTTCATTCTATAATCTCTTCATTATCCGTGGTTGTTTAAACATAATTATCTACTGGGACCTCTTTATCATCAACAGCCATGTTTCTTAAAAATGTATTTCAAAACATTCTTACTATTTTATAGACTATAGGTTAATTTCATTAATACCCGTGTTTGACATTTATAAGATGTTTATAAGGGAACCTTTCTGTCGTTTTCCAAACAAGGTCCCTTATAACCTTTTCGACAAAATTAATGTAAGAATGTCTTTTTTTTAACTTTATTCGGCAGGTGTAGCTATTTTCCTCTATTATAACATCGTCAAAGCATCCCATAAAATCTTATAAGAAATTTTTCTAAATTTCACCTTTATAATTATGTTACTGTTAAATTATTTCAAAATAGAAATATATTTTTCTCTCAAATAATTTTGATTTCATCTTTATCAACATGCTTTGATAAATTTTACACATGATTGAACTTGATTTATTATGATACAAATCTTACATATTGTATTTAAGGTTCTTTGACATGTTTGACTACAGATGAGTTAGCTTTTTTACATTCCTAGTTTATAGTTAAAGTATTGACATTTCGTATGATAGTTTTAATACGAATGTTTATGTTATATTTCAATATTTTATTATGGTGAATGTATTAGACTACTATGTTTCAGGTTGGGGACTGGTAAATGTAAGCCCTCCGGGTTGGGTTCCGGTTACAGCAGACCCTCCGGGATGGATTCTAGTAACAAAGGCTCTCTAGGATGGAGGTCGGTTATAGAGGCTCTCTGGGTTAGAATCCGGTTACAATGGCTCTCCGGGATGGAGTCCAATTACAGAGTCTCTCCGGGTTAGAGTTTGGTAACAAAGGCTCTCCAGGATGGAGTCCAATTACAGAGGCTCTCCGGGTTTGGGTCTGTTTAGAGTTATCCATAGGTCCTAGAACGAGTCCTTAAAACAGAAATTAAATTTCATCATAATGCATTCCATTATTATGAAAGTGGATATTGATATTCCAAGTGATTATTCCACTAGTAGAATATCCATGTGAGTAAGTAAATGGAATTATTTTGATTTATATTTTCTGTATTATAATGAAGTTTATGTTGAAAATTCTTTTGTTTTAGTTTTATATATTACCGTAAATTTTTATGCTTATTTATGAAAGCTTCTGCTATAATGTTATCCTTACTGAGCATCTGAGCTCACCCTTTCTATGTTTTATTTTTCCAAGGATGCGAAGAAGTATATTATGACTGACCATTAGAGATAGTCTATGGGATCTCAGTGTTGTCTATGGAAACAATTCTGTTGTAGTTTCCTATTTTATGAAGTAATGTAAACTTTATGAATGTATCTAATACTTCCAAGTCTACTAAACTAATCGGTCTTACATGACTTGATCTACTGTGATCATGCCAATGTTTTGTAATAATGCACCGACTCTGGGTAACTAGGGTCAGGGCGTTATAGTTGGTATTAACAAAATTTTAGTAAAAACATTGGATTCTGGATTTAGATAAACTCTGATTAGTGCACATTGGCCTAAGATAGAATTTGAGGATTAATATAGAAGAAATTTGTAAAATTTTGGTATTAAATATATTTTGTGAGTTTTCCAAGCAACATATCCCTGTCTGGATACGATCAGGTAGAGGCAGCTCTGTTACAAATGTACCTAGGGGTAAAACCTAAAAACTCCACTTTGAGCTAGACTCGAATGGGAAACGGTGGACGAAAACGGGCCTTGCTGCCCTCTTGGTTACGAAACTCCTAGGGGATATGCTTAGGATAATTCACATTTTCTTTACAAAACATTATGAAGTGTTTATGAGTATAGAATTGCTCTATGAAAACTTTTTTTGATTATGGA
Organism: Viscum album; assembly: GCA_963277665.1. Taxonomy (NCBI): domain Eukaryota; kingdom Viridiplantae; phylum Streptophyta; class Magnoliopsida; order Santalales; family Viscaceae; genus Viscum; species Viscum album. Next base: position 765,825,574 of record OY728120.1, read on the forward strand.
TTATATCCATAAACTGTTCAATTTATGTTAAGTGTTTTACAAGTTTGGAAATATGTATTTTAATTCATAAACTAATCAAGTTTATGCCATTGTATTGAAATGGTTCCCAATAGAAGGAATGTGAACTCTATCAATATGTATGATCCAAAGAGTAATAATGATCATATCTTTCATGGTATTAAGAAAAAATTTAGAAGGGAAATAGTCTCCCGTGTATTGTCAAAATATGAAGAAATAATATCATGTGATAATAAGATAAGTAAATAATTATATGAGTCATTTAGATTTGAAGGGAAGCAATAGAAGAAAAGGATAGAAGAGAGAAAGATGGATAAAGGGAAGAAGTAAAATAAGGATTTTTCCATATGTGATAAATTTGGAATGAATCACCTTGGTAAATGATTGAAGGGAATGGGAGTTTGTTATAAGTGTGGTGAAAAAGGACACCTAGTATGTGATTCCAATGGTATGTAAAAGGTTTCAAATATACAATGCTTCATCTGCAAGGAGTTGGGACACTACACGAATCAATGTCCATATTATCAGAGTATACCTCGAATGATGTTATTGGATAATAATAATGTTATAATACTACCGAAGAAGGAGAGGTATGATTATATTTGTTACTTTGTTACTAAATTATTGTGTCATTTGAGTATTTTATTAATGATGTACATGTTAGAAGAATTATAGAGTATATAAGGATTGTACTACAACACTATTTTATTAAGGATTTGAGATTATATGATTCTAAGAAAAGTGGCTTAATAGTAAGCAACAGTTTTTGGAAAATACATGGTTTATGGAAAGGTTATCCTTAATATGGTCCTGATAATGATTTAGTAATTTTGGAATAAGAGATGGTTGATTTGGATAAATTATATTTGATATTCTTGACTTCCTTGAAACTAATTAATGATTTATATATTCCATCATTGTTGGAGTTTAAGAAAACATTGGATAGAAAGAGTATATCTAGTATTTTATATGGAATAAGGGGGCATGAATGTAATCAATAAGGTTTTATGGTAATTCAGTATGTTTCAGTGTTTTAAAAGAATACGTGATAAAGGTGTCCACATGTTATTACGTGGAAAAAAGGATCTTCAATGTGTTTACCTTCCTTATAAATTTTGGACTGTGAGTTTGGATGGAATTATTTTCGATAAGCCTAAAGGATATAATGGATTAAGATTGAAATCGGATACTATTGTTTAGGTTATTTTTGGATTTTTATAAAAAGGAGAACATGCAGATGGTGTGAAAAATCATCTCGTCAGACAAAGCCGCGGGAATCGAACCCACAACCATAGTGCGATTTGAATTTATCACATACCACTAGAATATGTGAGGTCCCTGGATTGTATAATGTAGTTTATTATTTTAAAGTGTCTGATAGGTTAATTATAAATTCATTTTTTTTGGAACCCTATACAAATTGGATAAATAGAATATATTTTTTAATGTCGTATTAACTTTTAGAGTGAAAGATGAGTTTGTGGTAGAAACATGTTAAAGGATGGTACTCTACATGTCATGTATATATATATATATATATTTATTATATTATTCTTTGAAGAAATTAATTCTTAAACATTAGGTAAGGGATCTTAAAACTAAAAATGTGTTATCCTAATACCATATGTTGAACTGAAATTTTTTTAAATCATCATAGATTGATGGCTTTGAGGTCCTCAATTCTATAATTTATTGTGATTGATGACCTCAATCAATACCTATAAATATTTACTTGTTTCCTCCAATTATCTGTCTCTAATTTCCTCTAATGTTCTCCTAATAGAGATCATAATTTGGTGGTGACTTTTTCATTCCCCTTTTCCTCTTATTAAGACTAAATTTTATTAACCCAATTTCTGATATGGGTTTTCCCACATAGGTATTTACTATTTCCAACCTTTAATTTTCAAAGAACAATTTAAAATTGCTAGGACTCAATTTATTGAAGGAGGGAAGAATATAACACCCCATGATTTCATAGTATGTTATTTCTTCAAAGTAATTCAATAACATGCACTACCGGAAACACTGAGTTCAAGAGCACCACGACTTACCAAACTAGTCATTCAAAAGCGGTTATGAATAGAATTAACTGAATTTTGAATTTTATATAATCCTTATAATTTTAGAATCCATATTATGAATTTTTTAGATATAGTGTAAGGACAAATTCATTTTTTCAGATAAAAGAATTATTTTAAAAAAATGCACTTCTACATCCTTTTAATGGTGAAACCTGTTTAAATCCAATATTTTAAACTTTTATATATTCAATTTCACAAAAAAACTTCTCCTTTAGAATCGAGAAATAAGAATTTAGTTTCAATAAATTTTTTGTATTTTTCTGAAAACATTAATTTTTTATGAATAGTGAAAAACACTGAGTCATTATTTAATTCTAACATTTTATTTAAATAATTTTTTATTTCATTTAAATTTATTTTTGGTCAAAATTGATACATAATTCCTATATAAGTTCAATATAATTCTTTGGAGTGAGTTTATAATAATTTTATATATAAAAAAATTTTATCAAACTTTTTACCGTCTTTTACCCACCTCCTAGGAGCATTTGAAAATTTGCATAAAACATAATTTTACCGCTTCATTGATAATGATACTTTATTATAATTAACTCATAGTAATGGAGAAAATAGCATAAACAAATATCTTTCACAAAATAAATTTTTACATGGGGTTATTTAGGTCATATTTTCGTATATATATCTTCATTTGAAAGATAACATGATTTAATACATAATGGTATTTTATTTATAATTTTTAGACATTAAATAATTTAATTTATTTACGACATAATGATGATGCAGTAATTACTTAATTAATGAAATATTAAAATAATTGATATTATAAATATCCAAATAAATTTAATTTGATACTTTCTATGAAATCATATAATTTTATCGGTTAATATGACATATTAGGGTTGGTTAGATGAATTTTTTTCGAAGTTATAATGCTGTTATCAATTTAGAACAAAAAATTACCAAATAGTGTCATAATTGACATAAAAGTGTTTTTTAAACAAATAATATATTATTAATTGATATTCTATTCCTAAAAATCTAAGGTTCGTCCAAAAGACTTATATAATAATATTTGTATCATTAATGAAACACATGGGGTTCTATTGCAAGTATATAGTCATTTTATAAGCCATATAATATAAAAATACAAAGAGACATGGTAAATGTGAAACTATTTAACTAAGAGTTAAATCTAAATGATAAAGATAATATAGTGACACAAACCTGTCTAAAACCTATTGGTTGAGTGCTTTTGGACCCATCCCCACCATATACTTTAAATAATCCATTTTGGATCCATTAGAAACCGAAAATGAATTTATTATAAAATAACATTTCTTGCTTTTCCTAAGGTGCCCCTCACCCCACTTAAAAAAAGGAACTCCCCCTTCTCTCTAATTCACACCATCAAAGCCATTTGGCTCGGCCAAACCGTACCCAAATACCCTCTTAACTATCCTGCATTCATCCTAGAGTTCTTCCTTTAGTCATAATTCCTTCTTAAGGGGCCCTTTGATCAAATAAAAAGAGAGAACCTGAAGAAGAGGTAAATATTTCATCACCTCTTTCAAGTTCCTTTCTTCTTCCACGTCCTCTTTCTTTGTTGTTTTCACTCTAAAATAATAACTCTAGAATCCTCTATATACTGTGATGTTATTATAAATATGGTAAAACCTTATTCATTATTCTATCCATCCTTTGAATGACATGTTACTATTCGTGCGTACGTACGGAAAACCGTCTCCACGTTGTGGTGTAATTGTTATTCAATACATATTATTTGGATGAGTATAATATTGATGTGTAATTGATGTAAATAATAAATATAATATGATAATTATTCTGTATATATTATTTAACATCCAATTATATATTATTTTAATATCAAAATAATGATATTGTCGCTCGTACGTACGTACGGATTACCGTCTCTACGAACATGATGAGATTCATTCCCCATCGTATCCAATCAAGACTAATTTTCATTTGATGATTAAAAATAATGTTTAAATACGTGATATAATTCTGTATATGAATAAGATAAATCCCGTACATAACAAATATGACTCAACTAATAAATAATATAATGGAAAACAAATCCGTTAACACCCGAAACGACGATAATACTAAGATATTATTAACAAAAAAATATTAAAATATCATATATGATATCATATTAATGTATATGATTCTTGTATAATTTAATAAAAATTATTTCACCATTATATAAATGTTTAACCTACCCTCGAACAAATAAAAGTATAAGGTAAGGGTTAATTCTTTAATCTCTTCATTATCTGAGGTTTTTTTATACGTAATTATTTACTGGAACCTCTTTATCATCCACATCCATTTTTCATAAAAATGTTTTTCAAAACATTCTTACTATTTTATATACTATGGGTTAAAGTAATTTATACCGTTGATTGACTTTTATTAGATGTTTATAAAGCAATATTTCCATCATTTTCCAAAAAAAGTCCTTTATAACCTTTTCGACAAAATTAAGGTAAGAATGTATTTTTTTAACATATATGGAGTGTGCAGCTATTTTATACCATTATAACATCGTTGAAGCTTCCCATACAAGCTTATAAGAATGTTTTCAAAATAAATGTTTTCATTATAAATATGTGACTCTTAAATGATTTCAGAATAGAATGTTATTTTTCACTCAAATAGTTTTGATTTTATCTATGTCAAAATCCATTGATAAATTTTACACTTGATTGATATTTATTTATTATGATACAATTATTCCATATTTTATTTAAGTTTTCGTGAAATTTTTTACTATGGAAGAGTTATTTATATGCCATTCATGGTTTATGGTTAAATTATTGACATTTCATATGCCAATTTTAATATGAATGTTTATGTTATATTTCAATGTTTTCTTATGATGAATGTATTGGACTAGTATGTTCTGGGTTGGGGACTGATAAATGTATGCTCTTCAGGTTGGGTTATGGTTACAGCAGACCCTCCAGGATGCAGTCCAGTAAAGAGGGTCTCCAGGATGGAGTCTGGTTACAAAGGCTCTCCAGGTTGGAGTCCGGTTACAGAGGATCTCCGGGATAGAGTCCGATTACAGAGGCTCTACAGGTTAGAGTCTTGTTATAGAGGCTCTCTTGCATAGAGTCTAGTTATAGAGGCTCTCTGATTTTGTGTCCAGTTATAGTTATCCCCTCGGTCCTGACACACGGTCTTGACACAATAATTAAATTTCGGCATTATGCATTCCATCATTAAGAAAGTGGCTATTGATATTCCATGTGATTATTCGACTAGTAAAATGTCCAAGTGTGTAAGTAAATTCCATTATTTTGATTTATATTTTCCATATTATGATGAAGATTATGTTTAAAAGGCGTGTGTTTTAGTTTTATACATTTTCTTAAATGTTTATGGTTATTTATGAATGCTTCTTTCTATATTTTTATCGTTACTAAGCATCTGAGCTCACCCCTTTCTATGTTTTATTTTTCCTAGGATGTGAAGAAGTATATTATGATTGACCTGCAGGGATTTTCTATGGGATCTCAGTGTTGTATATGGAAATTGTTTTTTTGTAGTTTTCCATTTTATAATGTAATGTAAACATTATTAATGTATCTAGTACTTCCAAGGCTACTAAACTAATCTGCTTTCAAGACCTAATATTTTGTGATCATTCCAATGTTATGTAATAATGCACCAACTCTGGATAACTGGGGGTGGGGCTTTACATTATGTATTAGTTAAATTTGTGTCCATAATGGTGATGTCACCAAAATATTGGGGTTTATTATGCCCATAATGAATTATATACACCTGGAACCCTCTCCTGTCGCATCCAACTCCCTTGTTAGGTACACGGAACAAAAAATCATAGAAAAATTCATCATTGTAGTAGATTTATTACAGGTTAATTTTGTTAAAAGAACCAAGTATGTGATATTATTCTAATAATGATTGTATTTGGTGGTGTGGTTCCCATTCTTCATATATTGCAACTAAGAAATCTTCCTGAGCTAGATCTTGTGTAGGTGAAAAATAAAACCCATCATATTTTATATATTTCTATGTATAATGATTTTGTTAACTATTGAGTTGCATAATTGATGTCACATTCTTATGGAATTGGACCATTATGGGTTTGTAATGTTGTTATTTTAGGGTGTGATGTGCTACTTCAACTATCTCTCAAGTCATCCTATTTTTTAGAATATTTTTACACATACCTAAAACATTTATCCATTCACTTTCTTCTTAATGTAAAAAGTTATGTATGTTACCCATTTTGAGGATTTATCCAACATCAACTCTCTAGAATTTACCATTCTTTGAAGGATGTATTTCAAGATAAAGAAATTATGGATGTTATGAACTGAACATCTATAGAATGTGATGTAGTGGGGATTATCGATGATCTTGATTTCATTATTCTTATTTGGTAGCATTAACATGAGTAGTTTATTGACTTTGGTAGCTTGTAAATAACCGAGGAAATTCACTTTTTAAATTTTTTTTCCATCATCTGTTCCTCATATCATGGGCTCCCCTTATATATTATTGCTTCTAGATAAGGGTTATTTTTTGGTTTATGCCACACCATTACTGGAATTTGATGTTCTGGGACATTCTAGGTTCTTGAATGGGGACTTTATATAGATTTAGGGTAATAGTGAATGTATCATCATTTTTGAGCCACTTCCTCTACGTTGAGAGTATGAGTCGATACTTATCTCTGGTCTATTGAATGTATTCTTCCTAAAATTATTTAATATATAAATAGACGTGGAATATATCAAGATAGTTTATTCATATCAGAGGTGTATAAAACTCATCTCATATATTTTCAACACAAAGATTCATATATTGTTACAATAAGAAATGGATGTATAGGTATTAGGTTAGTCATTTCCATAAAACTATGAATTTTTATACCCTCTCATTTTCATATAACATTTTGTTGTACTAGTTGACAATTGGGATTTTCTTCACAGTGGATATTAAAAAGAAATGTAATTGATGAGGAATTTCATACCATATGGAAATATATCCAACTATAATATGGTAGTCAAATTCAAATTCTTTCTTTATCATTGGGTATACAAAAATCATATTCATGGACACTTATTGTTGATCTTGAAGGCCAATCATTGTACCGAATTGGTTCATGAAGTGCATGAGATGTTGTATACGGTATTATAATATACCAAATGTGTATAAGGTGGTATTATTGAAATTTTATTAGGAGGAATTTTCATCCATCCATTAAATATACTTATTTTTTATACTGCCCTTGTTAATTTCTAACTTCCATGGCTTCTATTCAAGTAGCTAGGGACTCATTGTTGTTCATAAATTCTATAGGTACTATTGTCTGAACCACATAAATTATATAGGGATAGGGCATGGTTGGAAGAGGTATTCCCATTTATTTTCACAATGATTCTCAATTAATGATATTATAGAATAATTTCCCTATTAGGGTATAGGATTTCTCAATAAATAAGGGACGTCATTATCATTTTTGACATAAACATTTATGTAGAATGACTTAATAGTTCTAGAGATGGTCTAATGCATAGATTTAACTCTTCAAGGAATATCATGAAATTCTTAATATGTGGGTGCAAGGATATTTACCTATATATGGAGTTGATACTCAGTGAGAATGTTTCCCTTGAGTAGATACTTATTTAGGCTTCTATGAGTGTGTATCATATTCTCATATTATTAAATCTATTCCTATTTGAAAAAAAAATCCATTTTGTGAATTTATTGGGATATATATAAACCATTCCCATCATTTAGATAATTTTACTTCTATAGCGGTGGAAACTCAACAACCATAGGTGATATTCTTTTGTTCTCATCTAGTTATTGGAACGAGTAACCTATTAGGTTGGACAAAGATCCTCCTGTGATGGTATATTGTCTAAATTGTGACCCTCTCCATATTTTTCATAATCTACATTATCTGGTGTGATGATTATGAATACATTTAGAGATGCGTATCATGAAATAGTATTTTTCCCATTACTCTTAAGGACATGTGAATATTTTTAACTATATATTTCACGTCATTTCTCAAACCCCTAACTTTATATGACCATTATTTTTTGTTTCCCTAATGGGGTATGATTTCCCTAACCATAAATTTATCTCATCTTAGCCTATGATTATTGAAAATGAGGGTGTTTCTTGTCATGTTTTCCAAACAAAAACTGTAAAATAGAGGTTTTTGAGGTTGGAGGAATGTATGGGATTCTGAATATAAATATTTACCATGGAAAAAAAGAAGATGGAATCTCACTCTGATAATGATGATAATGTCAGTCAAAACATACCATTCCATTTGTAATAGTGTTTATTCATGGCCAAAATGGAATTGGTTGATCCTTTGGTTGAGGATTCTATTATTCTTGTTGAGGATTTGTAGATTCATGGGACAAAATTTGAAATTTATGTTCCCCATCCCTGCGTGATATGTTTGATTTGGAACCACTATTGATTTCTCTAGGACCCTCTCTAGGGATGATAAACCGTGTGATGATGATTCAGGTATAAATTATGTTACCCTACGGGGATGGGTATGATTTAAATAAACATCAAAAATGTCTGGAAATCTATTAGGAACAAAACATATGCAGGTTTGAGGCAGTGGTCCATATTCTCTTAGCCCAGTGGTCTAGGTATGCTCATAGATAGATGCTATGGAATTTTTCATTGTGATTTATTATATCTTGTTTATTTATTTTATTTTATGAGATATGATAAATGGTATCCCATGATAGGAGTAAGTTTTTAGGGGATGATGTTGGTTTTATATTGACATGAACATACATGTATGAAATGCATTCTCATTTGGGAGGCACCTAGTTCAATGTACTACTAGCTATCGCCTCCCTATTTTTTAGATTTCATGGAAACATGGAATTTGGAAAATTCTATTATAGTGACAAATTGGTTCATGTGTATCATGGTCCACAAAAATCATTGGATACAATCACATTTGGTGGTATTGTATCATTTTTTCTATGGGGGAAGTTAATGGATCAATTCATGATTTCCCCATCCACTAATATAGATACATAAAGAGGATTTAATGGTATGTTATTGAATAATATTGATAAAATTGTTGATTTTTTTTATATTTGGGCTAATATTTTTTAGTTTTCAGTCCCCATTCATGATGATAGTAGTCAGTTCTACCTAACAGAATATCAACTTGACGGTCTGATGGTGAGCCTAATATACTATAAATCATTGGTGTCTTGCATTCAATTAATGATGAATTTTCCAAATATTTTGGCATTGATAAGGCATTAAATTCTTTTCTATATAATTTTGAATCACACAGTCATATGTGGATAGATTAAAGAACATGTTGGGGTTTTCATTTTTGGCTAAATCTATCCAAATATCATCATCAGAGTCATCCACATTAGACAGACACTCCTCAGTATAGTCAGACCACAAAAGTTTCATCTTAGGGTCTCTCAACATCTGACTTGGTGTGTTGAAAGATGTTGGTGGGGAAATATATTCAGTTAACCCTATTGCTTTGAGAACCTCTCTATATAATGTCATCAATGTTTTGAGGACCCCTATTTATAGATTTTTCAATGAAAGGGGATGATTTCCCAGTCCATGGGTGATATCACCTTAGAGAATTTGACTATAGAAGATGTTAGATGCAGATTCCCAATGATCCATCACCATGAAACCATTATTATTACTATCATATTAATGATCTACTACTACAAATTTTGATGAGTTTTCAAATCCTCTAGGGGTGTCAAGAGAGTGTTTTGAACAACCTGAAGGACACATGCTTTGATAATACTAGGTATATGAGACTCTATCTCTATTATGGATAGAATATGATGACATTCAATAATGGATTTTAATGGAATATGATCATATTGTTTAATAGATATAATATTATATTTACAACCATCTAGTTCAATTTAGGATACCATACCACTACTAAGAAGCTATAAAAGTATTCTGATGAGATTCTCTAATAGTAATATGACCATTCCCTAAGGATTTTCCTCTCTTACTTATTGATCCATGGATATAATGAGAATTTGGACCAAATAACGAGGCATTAAATTATTTCACTAGTCTTATTCGATAAGAATATGATCCTACCCGAAAGATTGATCCACCCTAACATGGTGATACCCAGCTAGAACTAGAAAATGAGCTCTGTTTGAATATTCATTCTTCATAGTAATATGCGGATGTACCTTTGGAATGGGAGAAGGGATATGAGGATCCTATTGTATGCACTCTGAATTATTCCAATGTGTTCATTCTTCTGTTGATGTAGGGGTCTGATCCTAAATTCCGTGAGGTGCTAGAATATTCCATGTAGCCTCACTAGTAGAAATATGAGCATTTCCTGAGGTGTGTTCCACTCTAACCAAGTTGTACAACATCAGAATGGGAATTTGAGTTCAATCACAATCCATTATAATAATTTTATATTTTTTCATTATAAATATGAAATTTTCTCAAGGAATGTGCCACTCTCACATGGTGTGCCTCATCCATAATGGGGATATGTGTCCGATCCTATAACCTTGGAATATGGTCCCGATATTTTTCCATAAGAATATTCCCATGGACAAAGGCATGTGCTACTCTTAAATGTTGATCCCCATTTGGAGTGGTAATATTATTTTTTCCGGTGCCTCATCCTTTACTGGAATATGCTTCTAATCATCCTGGATGGTAGAATGAATTTTTGATTTTTCTAAAGAAAACAGTTTTCATACTGATACGAGTGTTGGGTTTTCCAGGAAATAAGTATAGGAGTATGCACTTATCCCATTGTCTTTACCCGCGCCTAAATGCGAATTCTTACTTCTAGAGTTGTTTATAGTATTCAATTAAATTTTATCATAGCGTGCACAGTAATGTAATTTGGTACATATTTTTTATCCACTATATAATAGAATATACCACCCATTTAATAGTTGATGAGATCCCACTTCTTTCCTGCTTATGCCACTAGAATATTCTGATTGAATCTTGGCAAAGGGTTAGGGATTTTCACCTCCCCCGTGCATGAAACAAGAATATTCCCATCGAATTCATTAGCGTGAGAAGAGATATGATCCTTCTCATTGGATAACATGAGAATATTTCCTACAAATTCGTTATTTAGAGAATGGATATGTTCCCACTTTCAATTTTCCATAGCATTGCATGAAAAATGTTTATTCAGTGTTTACCATAAATGTGATTCATATGTGCTAATATTTCAGGTGGTGTCCTTAACAGGAGAGTGAAATGTTCTAGTGGGAAGGTATTAGTAACGACATTATAAATGAACACTCTTAACTGAATAATGTACTAGAAGGGATCCATTGTTGACACATTCATCCATATTAATATAATATATAAGGTTTTTATTTTACCTCTTTATAGATAATCTACCAAAGTGGTCAATGTTGTCAATGAGATCCATTTGATTTACTGTAGCATTAATTTGATTATTTGACATGTTCATTTATAGGTTTTCCAACTTTTTTGCAAATCCTCAAGGGTGGGGATGGTACCATGTAATTGGAATTAATATACCATTGCATTGTCCACATAATGACAAATTTATCAATGGGTGAGGACACTCTATGAACCATAGAGGTTTTAGATGTAGATAATTTTCCCAAAAGGTCATTTGATGGAAAACATTTCATGGGTTAGGAGTTGATTGGGGTAATGATATATTCCATAATGATGAAGAAATTAAACATGTCCACCGATCGGTGAATCCTCATAGTCATGATGCGTTCTCAATTAGATATGCATGGTAAACACAATTTTACTTCATTATTCATGTTCTTACCATTTTCTGATGTAGAATTATCACTGTGTGTATGGATTTATTTATTGAGAACTCTTGTTATAGAGGAACATCTGATCATTTTTCCATGTGGTTAATCCACATCTAGTCCTTAAATTGTTTTTTTAATATATGCAAACTAAAAGTCCAAACACTTGGTAAAAAATAATTTTATTATTTGAATGATTCTTATTAGGTTCACCAGTTTTGTTTCGTTAATAAATGATATTTGTTTATCACTTATATGATCGGTGAAAATGGTCCAATAAGAAAATATAAATCTAAATTTATGAAATTATATATAAGATATTGTAAATAAATTATTTTACATTGGGATTACCATTTTTGTTTCATAATGAAATGATATATATTTATCATCTATATGGATGGAAGAAAATTGTCCAATGAGAGTTATGTAGTCTATCCTTTTGAACATGTGAAGGTGATTCCCTAGTTAAATGATTTCACCTCGGGTTGAAAATTTTTATTTCATGAAAATGATCACATGCTTGGTTGGTGTCAAATGGTTAGATGAGTTGATTTTTGGGAGTTTTATGTCTATAAAATAACCCATTTTGTATTCAACATCCACTCATATCTTCCATATAAACAACTAACCATTCATAAATGCATAAATTCATATAGACATGCATTCCAAAGGTAGGTGGTCATCTGAGGATTCAGTCACAACGATGATTATGAACTCACACTAGTTGAGAACATTGGTGGATGTGATCATCACATCGATTTGGTGGGGAATTGTCTCATAATTTGATAATCTCTTATAGATTTAAGATATATTTGAGAAGTTATTCCAAATCATGATACAAGATCAATATTCCAAAAAAATTAAGTATTGATTTCATCCATGAGAAAAGGGTGACCTAATATGAGACCATCTTCATGTATCCGATTTAATTTATCCACATCCTATTATATAGTATTTGTTCTAGATTTTGAGTCTATATAACCATCCACACTATAATATAATGTCATCCAGCAATGAGATTAATATTTTGAGGATTTGATGGGTCCATTATAAGTCATCATATTTATCCAATTAATAAAAGGAATAAAATACAACATATTTTATTAAACCCTTGAATATTAATGTCATGTGGAAATTAAATATATAAGGGAACATAATAATATTGTATTAAGTTTAAGCATCATGATGGTGTCCTACATTTATTAGTTATATCATGATTCAGAGTCATCGTAGTTCGATCATGCCATTGGGACATGCCCCAAGGTACATTCCCTTATATGGGGGTAGTAATTTAATAACACCGAATATGGCTCACACAATGAGGTTTCACTGTATGGTGGAGACTAATGATGTTAACTATATGATCACTGAATCTCCCTAATCCCATGTGAGAGTTTCTCAGCGTGAGAAATAAGAGATACTATGTAATAACCATCATTGAAAATGAATGAAGGAAATATGTTTTAGGAAACAAAATAAATGTTTTATATGGATATTTTTATTAGAATGTTGTAAAATTTTTCATGGTTAAGTATGACATAAAATTTCCCATATTATGGTTTGATCAGGTATTACACATTGAGGATTCCCTCTCAATCCACTGGTGGATCAGGAATAATGATCACCTCATGGGAGAGATTGAGTTATGATGGTTAAAATATCATGTAAATGGTGGGGATTAATTTATATGGATTCCCATTCAAGCTCAATCCTTGGGATGGAATCCTGCCTATTCCTCTTACGGTGGAAATTAATGCTCTCATATTTTAGTATACTTCATGATTTGTTGGTGGATGAGGCAACATGATCTGCCCAAGGAAGTGATTGAGACCCATTGGCCGGATTGTTGGAGTCATTGTGATACTTACACTAAAGTGGATTCCAATTTGATTATGATCCTTATTAATGAATTCAATTTATCTTGTTTGTGGTTGGAAATAGAGTTCTTCTAATTCAATTTCCTTCTCAATATACGGCTGGATGAGGTAAAATGATCATCCCAATGAATTCATTGCATCCCATAGGTTGGAATCTCAGAGACATAGTGGGAATAACATTATGGCAGATGAAAATTTGAGATTGGTTCATTTGAAGGAATCATACATACCCTATTTATAGAAGGAACCAGAGTTCTTGTAGTTTAGGTTTTTTGAAGATTACATAGTAATGTTTCTATAGTACCACCATTTTCTGGTTTGTGACCAATCAGTTTTTATTTTTATGTTTATAAACTATAAGGGTGAAGGATTAAATAGTTGTGTGAACTTTTAATAAGCTATTATGGAAAGGGAGATTCACACGATCTACGCATGGTTTTTCCTAACCATGAAGAGCCTAGGATAAACATTGTATTTTGGTTTTGGGATGGGAATTTTAAGGCTGCATCTTCAACATAATGGACACACGGTTAATGATACCATGTGAGGAGGCCATTAAAGGAATTCCTTAAGGTATTATCTAGTTCATGGTTAGCACAAGACATATCTAACGATGCCAACCAAATGTGACCATGGTCAAAGTTAAATCCTAAAAAATAGGATCTCACTAAATCTAATTCTAACCCCATAGTTTTTTCTCCAGAGTAGCCATAACATGTTATTCGTATCCATTAAAGGTATGAGAGCCTCTGCCAAGAGATTTGGAGTCAGTCAGGATCACTCCATTGGTGTTGTCAAGCCAGATTCTAGCAGTATGTTTCGGTCTTCACCATTCCGATCAAATTTTTTATAGATTTACCACTAATATCCTATTGGATTCTCATATCAATTCCCATTATGATTATATCTACGATTTTGGATTCCAAATATGTTGATATTTGGTCTAGATCATAATAGGTTAAGATATCTATTGTGGTTTTGTGGTGATTTGACGTGGTTTTATTGAGCGTTCTTCATCTATTTTGGGTTTTCAACAAAACTATTGTGGTTGGTTGGTTGAATCTCACCTATTTTAAGTTTAACTGATGGGAATTATTTCAAATTGATATTATTGAGTTATGTTGATTATGTATTGGCAATTTTAGAATGGTTAGAAACCCTCTTTAGTAATGGTTTGACATATTGTAGAAAACAATAAAATTAATGTTCTTGAAAGGATATTTGGTTCTTCATTTTAAAAAGTGGATTTTAAAATTTGGTTTTTTCTGGAATTTTTTTATTTATATTTTATTAATGCATTTTCAATAGAAGGGACACATTTATTGTAATGTAATGGGTGTTTGTAATTGGTTTGTTTAATTGGGTTCAATTAAAGAATGGTTTTATTGAAATGGTTTGAAATGGAATCATAATTATACTTGTGGGTGTTCCTATTTAATTTATGATTAACTTTTGAAATATGACATCATTCTCGATGCCATAATTCTAATGGAAAATAGGATATAATTACATTGCGATGAAATGGTAGATCAAAGTGAAAATTCTCTTGAGAATCTAATTGTTAAAAGAAAGCATGCAATGTTGAATGTTTGAATAAGTTAAATGGAATGTGTATTCAAAAAATTTAAGTAGAAATGGTTTTAAATCCTCATTTGATTGATTTTCATAAAATACCACTTGTTATGAAAATTGGGTTAAATAAAAATTATTTACTTTTGGTTAGAAATTGTTTTGGAAAATTGTTAATATTCTGTAATAAGCTATTTTGGGAAATTGTTTTATATAGAAAATTTTATATAATGGATTTTAAACAATATTTACTAGTGGAATGAGTAGATAAGTCATTAGGGAAAACCTAATAGGCATTATACTCACCCCTACTTTGGAGCATTGGTGCTTTTTTAGATTCAATCATTTGAGACATTCAAAATGGTAATGTATCACATGTTTTTAGAACTACCTCATGATACTTGGGTTATTTTGTGATGTTAGATCACATAGATGTAGATCTTGGAGTCGTGTGGTAATCATATATTCTTTAGTTGTTATTCAATTTTTTACCTTGCTTTCATTTTATTTTCCATTTTAGAATACATTGGTGTTGCTTTGTTAAAAGGATGATGATTGAGTTATTTAATTTTTGTCATGCATCATATAGTGGTTGTTTTGTTATTGTTGTTTGGTTAACTGTTTATTTCATAAAGTTTAAATCATACCCTGCATGCATTGAATCACTTAGTCATTTATTTATAGCCTTCATAATATTTTGGATGTCAATTAATCCCATGTATTGAATCATTGTATTCTCAATCCAATTAGAATAAGTGGGTCATTACAAAAGAAATCATTTTGTTTAACCCAAATTTTTTTTTATATAATTGGTATTATATGGTTCTTTTCATTATAGTAGATGTAGTCATCTTTTTTCATGGGATTTGAGATGAAATTCATTCATTTCTATTCCTCAAGTTGTGATACTAAAATGTAGTAGGATTTTCGACACATGAAATGTAGAGAATAAAAAAGACATATTTAACCTTTTCATGTTGAACATCATGTTCCCAGGGAGTTTGGTAAATAATTTCGTGAGAGACACTTAAAAGATTTTGGAAACCTCATTATCAAGTGTTTTGCCAATCAGTAAATCTTGAAATTGTTTATAGAGGAATGACATCCCTCTAGGGTTTCATATTTCATTTGGAGTAATGATTTATGATTTTGTTTTCAAATGTGTAGATTTTTGAAAAAAAATAATGAATTTATTTTCAAATGAAAGTTTTCTAAAAGAGAATACGTAGTGTAATATGAACATGGGGTGATATTAAAAATCAATAGTTTATTTTTTTAAAAAAAATGTTTAGGCATGGAAAAGTAAGATTTTGTAAAACAATGATATCATAGTTGTTGTGATAAAATTTGAAATGCTAATATATAAGTTTCTAGAGAGTTTGACATAGATAGATTGATGTTTTTTAGAAAATAACAGCAAGTAGGAATCATAAAAACTAACCAGAAGCAGTTGCAGAGATTGTGGCTGCACCTAAATCATATGTAAACCAAGAGTTGGTTAAAAATATCATCCAAGAGTTTAATGATGCAGATATAAATAATTAGAGGGATATGCCACGACCTGTGGATAATTCCTTCTAGTTCATGATGAAGAATACATCCATCATCTGGGGTGGTTTTCAACCTGAAAAGGTGGTGGTGTCGATGAAAATGATGAATCAAATCATTGATTTGGTCATCATATCATTAAAAATAAAATACTTTATTACGACTTATATTCTCGATGATCTTGCATGCTAGTGGTGTGATCAAGAAGGCTAGGCTTAACTAGATCAAGGACATACAAGGGGTGGTTTTAAGGAATTGTTTAACAACAATTCTATCCTCCAACGATCTAGATATGGTGAATGATGGAATTATTTAGCTTATATAATTAAATTATCTCTGTCATAGAATAAGTAGATAAATTAATGCATTTTGTGCACTTTGAGACAGAGGTTGCTGCTAGTGTATCCTTGAATGCACATATCTTTGAATTGGAGCTGACACAAAATATTTGATTGAATATTATGATGATCTATATTAAATATTATATAAGGATAGTGTAAAATGTGACAATGGAAAAACATGATATCTCATGATTTGTGTGAGGAGGGAGTATGATGATACCTACATGAAATTGTGGGAACTCAAATGTTGGGAGAAATAAAAAGAGGTAGACCTATTTCCACAGTGGGAGCATGAATTAGAATTGGACAGCTAGAGCAGTGAACATTCATCCATGACCAAAGAGCCAACCAAGATGTTTCCAATGTAGTTCCATGGACCACATGATGCGATATTTTAAAACACCACACAGAGCATTACATAATTGTAATAATATGGTACATCATAAGAGATATTTTCAAAATTCTCAAAGGGATGGTACTTGATAAACTTCATAGGTGTCACATGAATCATATGATTTAACAGGATAACACTACCAGACAAAATATCATCACCAGAGTAGAGCAATCTTGGGTGATTCTCAGAACACCATGACTCCTTAACCATAGAAATATTTCTAAGATAACATGGAGAAAAGTGTAGGGACGAAGAAATTGTATAGTGAAGAGAATATGATTATGGATGATCAAGCTAGAGAATATATGGTGAGATGTATGATTTTATTGAATTTTACCCTTATGAATGTTCTGTTTAATACAGGTGCATCTCATTACTTCATTTCTTATCGTTCTATTGATTTTATATGTTCCTAACATGATATGATGCATTCATAGTAAAAACCTCAAACTCATCTCGGTTGATGACAATGCCAGGACATTATGTTTAGAGATAGTTCTATATCAATTGATGGCACTGAGCTAAAATGGGTCTTCTACTGTTACACAAAATTTAAATTTTTATTATCCAACACTTTTAAGGAAAAAGTGGGAAACCAAATATCACACACAATAAGAGTTAAACAATCCATTATAATGAAATTTCATCATACTCGTACAAATATCCCTAAAAATTTTTTATGACAGAGAGATTACCAGAGTGTCAGGCTATTCCACCAGAAGATCTTCAAACCTCGATGCTAGCTTGTACCATGATGGAATGTACAACTCTATTCCGAATTTCCATTTTTTTTTCATCCCCCATATTAAGAGGATATCCTTCTTAACAATTCAAGTGCCATGATCCTCATTATGAGTCACTCTTAGGGGCCTATCCATCACTCTTTCGTCTTCATCATCAGGATCATTAATTGTTATAACAGTTTTGCAAATTACCTCTTTCGAACTCATGAGCAGTTCCAAAGATGGTGAGTTTATAGAATCAGAATCATTCTTATTACATTAAGCCTTGTATATGGATTGAGAATAATTTAATAATTTAATTTCTTTCATATTCTTCAGTGATTGGGTCTCCATCAGTAGATGTATGTGAGAATATTTCTTCCTCTTTTTTCAGTATCCCCTCTTGCTATTCCCCTCCTAGGACTAAGGAGCTGGTCCTGAAGTGCATCTTCTTCCAAATACCCTATAGAAAAGAAGTCATCATTGGGTTCATTTCTAGTAAACTTATTCCTTTTCATGACTACACTAGTGGATCCATCCTCTAGGTCCCCATTCAATAGTTCTACAAAATGGTTTTCGAGCGCAATAATATCAACCTCCCCCTCGGACATACCCTGAGAAAAACCAAACCAACTGAACCATTTCTAAAATCAAGAATTTATAATTTTGTATCCCTTGATGTCCAATATTCTTCTAATTTTTCATTGTTGCCACTCCCTACCACCACCACTTCAGCATAATATGTACCAATATTTTAGCCTCTCTCCACAACCCCACTACCTCACTATGTATTCTCAGATACCATTGGTTCGACAACTCCTCCCTGCTGACTTTTCTTTAAGGGGACCACTATAGAAATTCCATGATATTTCCCCAACTTGTGGAAAACATTATCCACCAGAGTATTCTCCTGGGATTCACTATAAGGAATATTTGTCATTGGTGATTTTATTGACATAGTCTCCGTACTCTCTTTCCACTTCCCAGAAGGTCCATATGCTATATTACACATAAACTTTTTTCCACCGGTTTCAATAACCTTATGTATGCCAACATTGCGAGACCCACGTCTACAGTTTTCCAACTCAAGGCCCAACCGCTTAAAATCCCTAAAGAAATCGACCCACAATTCAAAAATCACTTTTTGCATATAGTGATATTCCTCTCCAACTATAATGCAGAAGAAATCAGATGGCTCTCTTGAAACACCATCTTCCACACACACATGGATTCATTTGGTGACATACGGCTTAGGTTTTTTATTAGAACTCAAATATCTACCTAGAATGTTCCCCCATCATCTTAATTATTGAAGGATTGTGAAAATAAGAGTAATATTGGAAAATCTCACCCAAATGGACCCTAAGGGAGAGTCTTACTTCATATAGATGTTTTAAGACCATATATGCAGACATATACTGGAACTGTTGAATTTTCATGGAATAGCTGGCCATGCCTTAATCAAATCAACCTCTGACGTGAAGCTAATCATTATATTTCTGTTATCTTGTAACCCCCCAATATCTATTTCATCGAAATCCATTGATCCGAAAACAAACATGTTGACGGTGACCACTGAATTCCTCCTTTGAAAAAAATTGGTAAATCAATGTTAGATTGAAAAGTGAAGATTCTTCGTTGAACTTTAAAATCAATAGAAGAAGGATAGGTAATCCTTCATAATTATTGGGCACCTTCCGAGATAGTGAACACTATGGGAATGAAGGGAGAAGATCAGGGTTAAAGAAGGGTGAGAAGGTGGAAGCCTCTCTCTTGATGGATGATGAGGGTCCCTCCCCCACTAGTGGGGAAGGACAGGTGTAGGAGCCGCCATGGTCATGGTTATGGGGAGGAATCATGTCACTCATTGTTCATGGACATCATCTTTATCTTACTTATGGTGTCAGAGATAGGTGAATGTGATGTAATACTGGGTATGGATTGGTTGACAACATTCATGGATCACATCGACTGTTATAGTAGAATATTTAGTTTCCCAACTAAGGATATTTTTGAGAATCTCTTCAGATGATAAATGGTTGTAATGACTAGTGCAACGAGCTTGTGGGAAATAGTAGTGGGGATGATTTTTTTAGTAATTTATGGTGTTGAATTTGGAATTAATGTAATAGATAAAGGATATAAGTATTCCACAATTCATGGATCAAATTTATATTGTGTTTCATAAATATTTATAATAGTTACCACCGATATGAAATTTTGACCATGTTATGGGAGGGAAATAATTGAATTAATGGAATTGAATTTATAGTTAGAGGAGTTATAAAGAAACGGTCTCATTAATCCAAGAACATATCCATGGGAAACACCAATTTTGTTCATGACGAAATGAGACATTACTCATTGGTTCTGCAAGGGATATTCCTTCCTTAAATGTGGAATGGGAGTTCCTAATTTAATCCTTATTTTATTCTACCTCTTTGTATTGGAGGAACTTTCAAATGTGGTAGGAAATATTATGGAATCTCTATCACTATAAGGATGAGAGATTCCATAAGAATATACATTATCATTCCCGAGGAAAATATTCATTGTAGAGATATTATGGAGCTAATTTCTTATTTCACTATCACTTGATATAGTGGGGGCATAGATATATCAGATCAGGTCTAATGACTCAATCAAATTAATGGGTATCACATAGTCAATATAGATCATACTACAAGGATTTTTTGGGGTGTTCCCTAATCCATTGGTGGCTGAATCCTTTATATTTTAATCCATTATTTTTTGTTTTACATACCTTTTATAGAAACCTAGATTAGAATATATTTCATCACTTGCATTGATTTTGGAACTGTCACCATGTAGTATTATAATAATTCCATCATTGGGTTTTTCAAACATTGGTGGAAGGATTATGCGACAACCAATAGTACATATAACTATGTACATATGAGTATGAAATTTTATTTTGTATCATATTTGATGACAACAAATACATAATAAGATGTGATATCCCTAAAATGATATTTCATCTTTATATTATGGTTATGTCATTTCTCATTCTTATAATACCTTGAATGGTTTACTTTGTGGGAGATAGATTCCCTTCCACAAATCCAAAATGTGGAAGGGTCCGAATTAGGTTAAGGTTGATCCCTTAACCATTTTAAATCATATCCCATTGGATGTCTACATTATTGAGTATTCCTGAAACATATTAGGGCCTTATTTGTTCCTTGATGATTTCTTACATATCCTATTCATTGAAGGACACATTGACATGGAATTATGATGGTATGATGACCAAATGATATTCATTAGCTCTAGAAAAGTCTATATTATACATAATAGGGATCTAAGAGGATTAAACAAGATCATCCATTAGTTCTTTTGAATCATGGAGCACATACAGGATTGATAGCTTTGTAGTGATAATATGTATATATATATATTAAAATATCATATTATTGACCAAATGGTTGGTACCTCCCTATATGGGGTATCTATTTATTATATTTATCAGGAGTTAATGAATTTCAGGTTGATGAGAATCGTCCTTAATAAAATGTTAGTGGATCATCTTCTTTTAGTGGAATAGAAAGCAACAAAATTCCAATTTTTATGAGATATTTGGATAATCTTAGCCATGTTTGGTTGTTATATAAGATGATTGGGTGAGGATGATCACTAGTGGGTTTTGTAACACCTTTTGTCTCTATTGGTCATTATAGTGTTCTTTACCATAGGTATTATTTACATTTGTGTCCTTAATGGGGATGACACCAAAATATGGTGTTTGACTATGCCCATAATGATTTCTATAAACCTGGAACAATCTGAAGTCGCCTCCAACTCCCTATTCAGGTATGTGGAACAAAAACTTATAGACATATTCATCATTGGATAAGAGATATTAAATGTCAATTTTGTTAATAAAACCAAATATGAGATATTATTGCAATAAATTTTCTACTTTGTGTGGGGGTTATAATGATTTAGGTATTGTAGGCAAGTAGTCATCATGAGTTAGAGATTATGTAGGTTCTAAATATAACTTTTCATATTCTATATATTTCTATGTAAAATTATTATATTAACCATTGAGAGGAATAATTGATGTCACATACTTAATGAATGGGACCATTAATGATTTGTAATGTTTTGAGTTTATGTTTTCATGAGCTCTTTCAACTAACTGTCAAGTCATCCTATTTTTTAGCATATTTTCACACCTACTAGGAACATTAGTCAAATCACATTATTCTTACTATTAAAAAACTATGTAGGTTAGCTATTTCGAGGAGTTATCCAAAATCAACTATGTAGAATATTCCATTCTCTGAAGGATTCCTTTAATGATGAAGCAATCACAGATGATATGAACTAAAAAAATATAGATTGGGAAGTAGTTGAGATGATCAGTGAGCTACACATCATTATTATTACTAGGTGGTGGTATCTTGAGTAGTTTATTGACGTTGGTAGCAAGTAAATAACTGAAGAAATACACTTTTTTAAAGGAGATTTTTATTCATCTGTTCCTCATATATTGGGTGACCCTAATATATTATATCATCTAGATGAGGGTTATTTTGTTGTTTATGACACTCTATAGGAGGTGTTGGATGGTTTGGGACCTTCTATGTTATTTAATGGGAACTTATACTAGATTTACTGTTACAATAGATGTCTTATCATTTTTGAGAATTTTCCCCTAAGTCGGGGGTATGAGTCAAAACATATATTGTGTCCACTGATTGTATTCTTCCAAACATTTTTTAATTTATGAATAGAATTGGATTCTATGAAGATATTTAATTCGGATCAAAGATGTATAAAACTCATGCCATATACTTTTAACACAAATATTCTAAAATTGTTACAATAAGACATGGTTGTATAGGTAATAGGTTAGACATTTCCATATATCTATGAATTTAGACACCTTCTGATTTTCATGTAATAGGTAGTTATATTATTTTACAATTATGAAATTCCTTAATGTGTATTTTAACAAAAAATGTATTTGGTGATGAATTTCATACCATATATAAATATACCCAACTATAAGATGGTTGTACCAAAAAAATTATTTCTCTATCAATAGGTATACAAAAATACTTTTCTTGGACTCTTAATGTTGATCATGAGGGCCCATCATCGTATTGAATTGGGAGATGAAGTGCATGAGATGTTGTATTAGGTATTATAATCAATCAAAGGTGTATAAAATTGTATTAATGAAATTTTATTAGGATAAATTTTCATCCACCCATTAAATATATTTATTTTTTTAGACCACCCTTATTAATTTCAACCTTTCATGGCTTCTATTCAAGTAGCTATGGACTCAATGGTGTTCAAAAATTCTAGAGGTATTATTGTATCAGCCTCCTCGCATGTATACGGTTAGGGATTGGTTAGACAAGGTGGCCCCATTTCTTTTCACAATGATTCTCAATTAACAGTAAGATAGAATTATTTCCCTATTAGGGTAGATGATTTCACTATAAATAAGGGATGTTATAATCATTTTTGACTTTCACATTTATGTAGAATGAAATCATGTTTCGAGAGATGGTCTTATGTTGAGATTTAAATCCTATAGGAATATCCTGAAATTTTTAATATGTGGGTGGAAGGATATTAACCTCTATATGGAGTTGATACTCAGTGGTAATATTTCCCTTGAGTAGATCCATATTTAGATTTATAAGTGTTTGTATCATATTCTCAAATTATTAAATCTATTATTATTTGAAAAACAAATCTTCCATTTTTTGCATTGATTGGGATATATCCACATCATTTCCATCATCCTGGTAATTGTTCTACTATATAGGTGGAGACTCAACATCTATAGGTTCTAGTTTTTTATTCTCTTCTGGTTCTGGGAATGAGCAGCCACATTGGTTGTACAATGATCCCCCTATGATGGTACATTATCTGAATTATATCCCTCTCCATCTATGTCTTGATCCACATTATCTGTTGTGATGATGATGATGTCATTTTGGGTTTTTTTATCATGAAATGGTTTTTTCCCATTACACATCAGGCCACATTTCTATTTTTAAATACATATTTCTCTTCATTTTTGGAACCCCTAGCTATATCTGTCTATTATTTTTTGTGTCCCTAGTGGGTTATGATTGCCTCACTAAACATTTCTCCTTATATAGAGTATGATTAGTGAAAATGATGTTGTTTGTTGTCATTCTTGCAGAACAAGAACCGAATAGTAGAGTTTTTTGAAGTAGGAGGAACATATGGGATTCAGAATATAAGTATATACCATCGAACCGAGAGAAGAAAAAATCCCACTATGATAATTATTATGATGTCATTGAAAACATCCACTTCCATTTCAATTGGTTTCTATTCATGGAAAAAATGTTATTGGTTGATCCTTTTGTTGAGGATTCATTTATTCATGTTAAGGATTTGTTGATTCATGTGACAAAATTGGAGATTTATGGTCCCTATTCCTATATGATATAGTTGATTGGGAACCATTTTTGATTTTTCCAAGACCATATTAGGGGATGATAAACCTGGTGATGATGATTCATGTATAAATTATGTTTCTCTAAGAATGTGGGGATGATATTATGAAACTACCAAAATATCTGGAATCCTCTTATGAACAAAAAATATGAGGGTTTGAGGCAGTGGTACATATTCTCTAGGCCTTGGGGGATAGGTATTCTCCTAGATATATGCTATGGATGATTTTTTTGAGACCAATTTTATATTGTGTATTTATTCACCTTTATGAGATATGTGAAATGGTATCCCATGATAGGAGTTAGTTTATATGGGATGTTGCTGGTTTTATCTTGACATCCGCATACATGTCTGAAATTAATTCCCATTTTGGAGGCAACTATTTCATTGTTTTACTAGCTATCATCTCCCTCTGTTTATAATTTCAGGAAAACATTAAAGAAGGGGAATTATATTATAGTGAAAATTTGCCTCATGTGTATCAAGGTCCAAAAAATTCATTGAATAATATCACATTTGATAACATTATGTCTTCTTTTTTTGTATGGGTGTTGTGAAGTGAAAACTCCAAGATTTCCCCATCCTCTAATATAGATACGTGAAGAGGATTTAATGATATGTTATTGAATAGGAGTGATAAAATTGATGATTTTGTTTTTATAATTGTGTTATAATTTTTTGGTTTTAGGTCCCCATCCATGACAACAGTAGTCAGTTCTAGCTAACAAAAGATCATCTTGATGGTGTGAAGGTGAGCCTAATATACTAGAAACGATAGGTGTCTTTCCTTCAATTAATGATAAATTTTCTATATAATTTTGAATTTATAAGGCATTAAATCCTTTTCTATATAATTTTGAATCTCACAGTCAGATGTGGATATGTTAAAGAACATGTTGGGTTTGTCATTTTGGGATAAATCTATCCAAATATCAATGTCGGAGTCATCCTCATTATATATACACTCCTCCATAGAGTCAGACCACATATGTTTCAACTTAGGGTCTCTCAATGAATGACATGGTGTGTTTCAGGGTGGTGGTGGGGAAATATATTCAGTTAACCCTATTGTTTTTAGAACCTGTCTATATGAGACCATTAGTGTTTTGAGAACCACTTTTATGTATGTGTCTCTGAAAGGGGAGTATTTCCATGTTCATGGGAGATATCACCTTATAGAAGGTGGAAATAGAAGATTTCAGAAGTAGATTCCTAGTGATCCATCACCAGGATACCATGAGTATTACTATCATATTAATGATGACATAATATAATGTTTGATGAGTTTTCAGACCATTGGAGAGTTAAGAGTGTGGTTTGATAAATCTTCAGGGAAAATGATTTGATAATACTAGGTATATGGGAATCTATCTCTATTTATGCTGGAATATGTTGACCTTCATTGTTGAAGAGTAATGGAATATTAGCCTATTGTTTAACTTATATAAGAATATATTTACAACTATCTAGTTCTATGAGGATATCATCCCACTACTATGAATCTATTAGAGTATTCCGATGAGCTTTTCTGATAGGAATTTGATTATTCCCCAAGGGTTTTCCACTCTTACTTATTGATCTATGGATTGAATGAGAACATGGACCTAATAACGAGAAATTTGAGTATTTTACTTGTCTTCTTAACAAGAATATGAGCCTACCCGAAGGAATGATCCAACCTCACATGGTGAGACCCTGCTAGAAAAAGAATATGATCCTGGTTCAAATATGCATTCCCCATATAAATATTCTAATGGAACACTGGAATGGGAGAAGGGATACGAGGATCCTCTTGTACGCACTCTGAAATATTCCTATGAGTTCATTCTTCTGTTGAATTAGGGGTCTGATCCTAGCTTCTGTGAGGTGCTAGAATATGCCATGTAGCCACACTAGTCCAAATATGAGCATTAGATGAGGTGTGTTACACTCTCACCTAGTGGGACACTATCATAATTTGAATTTGAGCTCAATCATAATCCTTTAGTAAATGTTTCTTGTTTTTTTCATCATGAATGTAGAATTTTCTCATATAATGTGCCACTCTCACATAGTGTACCTCATCTATAACGAAGATATGAGCTCAATTTTGGAACCTTGGAATATGGACCTGATATTTTTCCATAAGAATATTCCCCTAACCTATGGAATGGGATAAAATCACATGGAAATCCCCATTTGAAGTGGTAATATGATACTTTTTTGGCACCTCATATTTTACTGAAATATTATTATAATCATCCTAGATGGTAGAAGGAATTTTTGATTACTCTAATGAAACAACATTTCATACTGATAAGAGTGTTTTGTTTTCCTGGAAATAAGTATAGAATAATGCACATATCATAATCTCTGAACCAGTTCTTGAATGTGGAATCGTATTTCTATAGTTTTTTCATGATTTCAATTACATTTTATCATAGTGTACACAGTAATGTAAGATTGTATATATTTTTTCTGCACTATATAATGGAATATTTCTTCGAGTTAATATGGGATGAGACCACACTTATTTTTTTCTTATTCCATTAGAATATTTTTATTTAATTCAGGCATAGGGGTAGGGATATTCACCTCCCCGATGCATGATATAAGAATATTCCCACCGACATTTTTCGAGTAGGAAGTGATATGATTCAACTCATTAGCTAACATGATAATATTCCTTAAAAATTGATTATTTGGATAATGGAAATGTTCCCACTCCCAATTATCCATATCATTCCATTCCTAATATTTCTTCCATGTTTCCCATTTATGGGATTCATAGGGGGGAATATTTCAGTTGGTTTCATTAACAGGAGAGTTAAATGTTCAAGTGGGATGACATTGGTAACAATGGTATAAATGATCCCTCATAAGTGACTCATGAAATAGCAGGGATTCATTATTGAATCATTCCTCAAACTTCATCAAATACATAAGGTTTTGATTGCATCTCATTATATATTATCTACCAAAGTGGTCAGTGGTATCAATGAGCTACATTTGATTTACTGCAACATTCATTGGATTATTTAGACATGTTCATTTATATGTTTGCATTCTATTTTGGGCATCCTGAAGGGTGGGGATTGTACCATGTCATTGGAATTCCTATAACATTTAATTATCCACATAACGATTAAGTCATCAGTGGGGGAGGACACTCTATTACCCATAGGGGTATTATATATAGATGATTTTACAGATTAGTCATTGGATGAGGAAATGTTCTTGGGTTAGGTGATGATTGGTGTAATATTATCTTCCATAATGATGAAAAAAATAAAAATGTACATCAATCAGTGAATCATCATAGCCATGATATGTTCTTAATCAAATATGCATGGATAACACAATTGACCGTCATTATTAATGTTCTCACCATTTTCTCATGTGGAATTATCATTGTCAGTATGGACTTATTTATTGAGAATTGTAGCTATAGAGGATCATCCAATAATTTTTTATGTGAACAATCCACATCTGGTCCTTAATTTTTATATCACAATATATGAAAACTAAAATTCCAACCACAAGGTAAAAAATCATTTCCCTATTTGAATGATTCATATTGGGTTCACCATTTCTGTTTCATAAATAAAGGATATGTGTTGATCACATATTTGATCAAATAAAAATGGTCCAATAATAACAAGGCAATATAATATTTTCATATTATATAGAAGATGTTGTAATTAAATTATTTCACATTGTTATTATCATTTTTTTTCATAAGGAAATGATGTATCTTTATCACCCATATGGATAGAACAAAATTATCTAATGAGAGTTAGGTAGTCTATCATGTCTAAATGTGAAGGTGATTACATAGTTAAATGACCTCAACTTGGGTCAAACATTTTTTTCATGGGAATGATCATATTCATGGATGGTGTAAAATGGTCTTATGGGTTTATTTTTGGGATTTTTATGTCTATAAAATCTCTCATTTTGTGTTAAACTGCGATTCATATCTTTCATATAAAAACTAACCATTCTGACATCCGTAAATTTGTATGGACAGGCTTTCCAAAGGTAGGTGGTCTGTTGAGGTTTCAAACAAATTAATGATTATGAACTCACATTAGTTGAGATTATCGGTGGGAGGGATCATCACACACATTTGGTGGGGGAATTGTCTCATAATCTGACACTCTCTTATAGATTTAAGATATATTCTGAAAGCTCTACAAAATCATGATTCAAGATCAATATAAAAAATATATATAATGTTTTAATTTCATCAATGAAAAAAGGGTGGTCAAATATGAGACCATCTGTATGTAAAAGATTTTATTTATCTCCATCCTATTATATTGTATTTTTTTATGTTTTTGAGTCTTTATAAACATGCACTCTTGAATATGATTTCATCTAGGGATGCGATTAATATTTCGAAGATGTGATTTGTATATTTAAGTCACCCTATTTATCCAATTAATAACTTGAATAAAAAACAACATAGTTTATAAAACCATGAATTTTGATGTTAGGTAGAATGTAAATATATGAGTGAACTTAGGAATCAGGTATTAAGTTCAAGCATAATTACAGTGTCCTATATTTCCTAGTTATTGCGTGATTCAAAGTCATTGTGGTTCGATCATTCCATTGGGACATTCCCCAAGGTACATTCCCTTATATGGGGGTATTCATTTCATAACACCAAATACAGCTCACACATTGAGGTTTTAATGGATGGTGGAGATTAATTATATTAATGATATTATCATTGAAACACCCTAATACCATGTGAGAGTTTATCTGCGTGAGAAATAAGATATCCTAAGTAATCATCATCATTGAAAATGGAAAAAGAAAATATGTTTTAGTAAAACCATGTAATGTTTTATGTGGATATATTTCATAGAATGATAACCAATGTGTCACAGATAAGGATGAAATAAAATTTCTCAAATTTTTGTTTGATAAGGAATTACACATTTTGGTTTCCCTCTCAATCCAAAGGTGGAGAAATAATAATGATCACCACAAGGGAGAGATCGAGTTATGAAGGAAAAAATGTCATATAAATGGTCAGAATTATATTTATATGGACTCCCATTAAATATCAAGCATTGTGATGGAATCCTACGTATTCCTGTTATGGTGAAAATCAAAGTTCTCCTAGTTCAGTATCCTTCTTGATTCACTGGTGGATGAGGCCAAATGATTAGTCTATGGAAGGGATTGTGTGTCATTAGATGGAATTTTGTAGTAATGGTGAGACTTACACTTATACAAATTCCCATTTGATCCTGAGCCTTATGGATTAATTCTATGTATCTTGTTTGTGGTAGGAATTAGAGTTGTCATAATTCAATTTCCTTCTCAATATGCTGCTAGATGAGGTAGCACGATCAACCAAATGAATTGATTGGGTATTATTGGTTGCAGTCTTGAAGAAATGGAGGTAATGACACCATGGTGGATGAAAATTTTAGATTTTTTATTTTTAATGAATCATACATACAATATTTATATAAGGAACCATAGTTCTGAATGTTCAATTTATCGGGGATTACACTGTAATTTTTCTATTGTACCACCATTTTATAGTATGTGACCCATCATTTTTTATTTTTTTTTTATAAATTTTAAGGATGAAGGGTTAATTTTTTGGGTGAAATTTAAATTAGTTGTTATGGAATGTGGGATGCACACGATCTGTGCATGGTTTGTCCTAACCATGCAAGAGCCTAGGAGAATATTGTATTTAGTTCTAGATTGGTAATTTTGAGGAAGTAGCTTCATCATGGTGGGTACACGGTTAAGGATACCATGTGGGGAGACCATTTGATTGTTTACATAAGGGTTTATCTAACTCATGGTTAACACCTGACCTATCTAACCAATAAAAAAATGTGCCCATGGTCAACATTAGATCCAAAATATTGGATCTCACTAATTTTGAATAGAAACCCCTCATTTTTTTCACTTGAGTATCCATTACATGTTATTCATATCTATAGAATGTATGAGAACCTCTCCCAGGAGATTTGGAATCAGTCAGGATCCCTCCCTCGGCGTTATTAAGCCAGATTCTATCAGTAAGATTCGTTTTTCACAATTCGTATCACATTTTCATAGATCTAAATCACGTCTCCTCTTAGTTTCTATGATCAATGACCATTATGGGTTTATCTATGATTGTGGATTCCATATATGTTCATATTTGATCTTGGACATGATAGGTTAAGCGATCTATGGTGGTTTTGGGGAGACTTGGCCTAGTTTTATTCAGTGATCTTAATCTGTTTTGGGTTTTCAAAAAAATATTGAGGTATGGGTTCAGTCTCAACACCTCTAAGAGGAACTGATTGGAATTCATTCAAATTTATATTATTATGTTAAATTTATAATGAATTAGATATATGGGAATGTTTGGAAAGACACTTTTGTGATGGTTTGACATATTTTTGGAAATCCAAAAAATTAGTGCCCTTGAAAGGTTATTTAGTTCTTCATTTAAAAATGTGGATTTTAATATGGGGGTTTGTCCAGAATTATGGTATTTATATTTTATTAATACATTTTCAATAAATGGGAAGAATTTAATGAAATGGAATGAGTGTTTATAATTGGGTTGTTTAATGGTTTTCAATAAAAAATGTGTTTATTGAAATCGTTTGAAATGGAATCGGAATTAGAGTGGTGGGTGTTCATTTTGAATTTATAAGTCATTATTGAAATACAGACTCATTCTTGATGCCAATGTTGTAATGTAAAATGTGATATAATTACCTTGCGATGACATGGTAGATCAAAGTGAAAATTCTCATGAGTATGTATCTAGAAAAACAAATCATGCATGGTTGAATGATTGAATAAGAGGAATGGAATGGTTATTCAAAAACTATAATTAGACATTTTTTAAAGCCTTGTTTTTTTTCCGGAAATACCACTTTCTAGAATAATTGAGTTAAATAAAAATTATTTAATCTTAGTTACAAATTGTTTTCGAAAATATTTTTTTCCAATAATAAGCTATTTTGGAAAGTTTTTTTACATAAAATATTTTAAATAATGGTTTTAATACAATATATACTAGTTTCATGAGTATAGATGTCATTAGGGAAAACCCACTGAGCTTTATACTCACCCATTCTTTTGAACATTGGTTCTTTTTTAGATTCTATCTTTCAATACATTCGAATAGGTAAAGTATGACATGTATTTAGAACCATTTCATGATACATGGGTTATTTGGTGACGTTAGATCATGGATCTTTATATCATAGAGTCTTTTGGTAATCATGGATTCTTTAGTTGTTATTCCATTGATTAGCTTGTTTTTTAGTATAGATTCCATTTTAGAATACTTTTGGGAGGTTTTTTTATAAGTAATATTACTATGTTGTCTTATTTTTATAATGCATCATATACTGGTTTTGTATTATTGTTTGGTTAAAAATTTATTTCTTAATTTTTAAATCATACCCCTTTCATTGAATCCATTCTTCATTTATTTCCAGTTGTGGGAATATTGGGAATTTCACTTAATCCCATGTAATGATTCATTGCATTCTCAATCCAATGAAAATAAGTGGGTCATTACAAAAGGAATCAATTTTCTTGTAACACCCCATGCTTCCACAGAATGCTTCTCTTTGAATAATACAATAGTGTGTGTTGTACGCATCTTCAAGTTCTAACACACCACAACCAATCAAACTACTCGTTATGAATATTAATACCCCATTTTTGAAATTTTATAAATTTTATCTTTCAAAAAAGACTTCATTTCTAGATTCATAATATCAAAAATATCTTAGGGAGAATTTTTGGTATTTTTCTAAAAACATTCAATTTTTTATGAATAGTGAAAAACACTGAGTTATAGATTAAAACCGAATTTTTATTAAAATAATTATTTATTTTATTTAATTTTTTTAGCTCAAAATAGATACATAATCCCAATATATGTTCAGTGTAATTCATTGAATTTAGTTTATAATAATTTTAGATATATAAAAATTTTATTGAACTTTTTACCGTCTTTAACCCATCTCCGAGAAGCATTTGAAAATTTACATAAAACATAATTTCACTACTTCTGGGAGTGGAATTTCAAAAATCCGAGTGACATGGTTGATAATATTAAGTAAAATGTGGTTCAATAAGATGAAAATAATTTTTTGTGAATAGTTACTTTTTACTTTTATTTACCACAGTCAAAAGTAAATATGGTAATTAAGGAGAAAATGATATTATTATTACCCTAACACATGTCCTAATTCTGTTGGATAAGTATTATTAGACCAAAAACAACAGTAAGAATAAAATATGAACCTCTATGGTCTAATTGTATTAGATTAGGACATTTATTGTTATTTAATTCAAAGAAGAGTTAAAAGTGTTAAATTTAAAGTTTAATAACTAAACCATTTTTAATATAGGGTTACAATAAGATAAATTCGACTATAAATATTAATTAGTAATCTAAAATTATTTCCTACATAATGTTATTTTATTTATAATTTTTAGACATTAAATAATTAAATTTATTTTTGACACAGTGAAGATGTAGTAATTACCTAATTAATGAAAAATTTAAATAATTGATATTATAAAAATCCAAATAAATGTGATTGGGAGTTTTTTTGAATTCCACTTATTTTCTAGGTTATTATGACATGTTATGGTTGGTTGGATGATTTTTTAGAAGTAATAATGTTGTTCTTAATTTAGAAAAAACAAAATAACAAATAGTGTTCAAATTGACATAAAATATATTTTAAAACAGATATTATATTATTAATTGATATTATATTCTTAAAAATCTAATGATCAGACAAATGACTTATATAATGATAGTTGTATCATTTATGAACCACTTGGGTTTCTCTTGGATGTTTATTGTACGTTTTTTAACCATATAATATAAAAATACAAAGACACATGGTAGATGTCAAACTACTTAACTAAAAGTTAAATCTAAAATATAATGTTAATATGGTGACCAAAACCTATCTAAATCTTATTTTTTGAGAGTTGTTTGACCCACAACCACCTTATCATCTAAATAAATTATTTTTTATCCATTAGAAATCTAAAAGTATTTTATTATAAAATAATATTTCATGCTTTTCCAAAAGTGACCCTCACATCTCTTATTAAAGGGGACTTCCCCTTCTCTTAATTGCACACCTCCAATGCCACTTTTATGGGCCAAAAACTGGCCATATATCCTCCTAAATTTCCTCCCTTAATCATACATACCATAATTTGTTCAGAAAGCCATCCTAAGAATCCTTTTTGATCAAATCAAAAGGAAGAACCCAATGAAGAGGTAAATATTTCATCACCACTTTCATGTTATTTTCTTCTTCCACATCCTCTTTATTTGATGTCTCCATTCTAAAATAATAACTCCAGTATCTTATATATACTATTATTATATTATAAATATTCTAAAACCATATTCGTTATTCTGTCCATCCTATAAATGACAATGTCACCATACGTGTGTACATACGCCTTACTGTCTCCACGATGTGGTGTAGTTTGTTATTCAAACACATAATTATTTTGGATGAGTATAATAATGAATATAACTTATTTAAATAATAAATATTAAATGTTAATGATTCTTTATATATGATATACCAACCAATTACTTATGATTTTACCAACAATATAATGATATTGTCGCTTGTGCGTACGTAAGGATTACCGTCTCCACTAAAGCGATGAGATTAAATCCCCATCATAATAATTGATGAATAATTTTTATTTTATGATTGAAAATAATTTTTAAATAACTTAATATAATTATTTATATGAAAAAAATAAATCTTATCTATAACAAACATGTCTTACATAACCGAGCATATAAAGGAAAATGTATTAGTTAACACCCGAAACGATTATACTACTAAAATATTATTAACATAGAAATATTATAGGATCATATATGATATAATATTTATTTATATAGTTCTTGTATAATTTAAATACAATTATTTAACTATTATAAAGGAGATTAACGTACCCTCGACCACGGAAAAGTACAAGTTAAGGGTTAATTCCACCATCTCTTTATTATCTGAGGTTGTTTTTACGTAAATATATACTAGGACCTCTTTATCACCCACATCCTTATTTTATTAAAAACGTATTTCAATTTTTTTTACAATTTACTAGACAATGGTTTAATGTCATTTATACCCTTATTTTACCTTATATATTTATAATGGAATGTTTCCTTCATTTTTCAAACAAGGTTCTTTTTGTCCTTTTCAACAAAATTAAGGTAAGAATTTTTTCTAACGTATATGAAGAGTGTGGATATTTTACACCATTATAACATCGTCGAAGCTTCCCTTACATTCTTATAAGAATATTTTAAAAATAAATTTTTTCTTTTATAATTATTTGACTTTTAAATGATTTTAAAATTGAAAGAGATATTTCCCTAAAAAAAGTTTTTATTTCATATATGTCAACATCCTTTTGATGGATTTTAAGATTGTTTGAAGTTGATTTATCATGATAAAAAAAATTCATATTGTATTGAAGCTTTTGTGATATGATTGACTGTGGATGTGGTATTCTTATAACATTCATGGTTTATGGATAAAGTATTGACATTTCTTATGCTAGTTTTAATACGAATGATTATGTTATGTTTAAAACATCTAATGTGAGGAATGAATTGGACTTAGTATGTGGTGGGTGGATCCCACTATAGATCCTCGATGCATCAGTAGGTCTCATGAGACAAACTAGTGTCCTGAAAAAAGTCCTTGACAAAATTTGTTTTGTAGTCTTTTCACAAGGCCATGACTATGTGGTTATGAAGTATAGCAGTATGCATTCCCTCATTATGACAGTGGCAATTGATATTGAATGTGATTATTATACTAGTAGAATATCCATGTGAATAAGTATATTGAATTATTTTATTTTATCTTTTCCATATTATGCAGAAGTTTATGTTCAAAAGGATTTCATTTTAGTCTAATACGTTGCCTTAAATGTTTAGGAATATTTATTAAAGTTTCTGTTATATTCTTATCCTCAATGACCATCTGAGATCACCCCTTTCTATGTTTTATATTTCCAGGATGGGAAAAAGTATTTTATGGTTGACCAACTAGGATAGGCTAAGGATATAAGTGTTTTCAAAAGGGGAAAATGTTTTTGATGTTTTTATTTCATGATGTAATGTCAAACTTATGAATGTATCTAGTACTTCCAAGGCTACTAAACTCATCGGTATATCGGGACATGATTCCTTGTATCATGACAATGTTGTGTAAGAAGGCACCCACTCTAGGGAACTGGTGTCAAGGAATTACAGTTGGTATCAGAGGATGTTTAGTACAAACCTTGAAAACTAGATTTAGAAAAACTATGATTAGAGAAAACAATCCTAAAATAGACATTGAGGATTAGTATAGAAGAACTTCCAAGAATTTTGGTATTGTATAGATTTTGTGAGTTTTCCAAAAAATACATCCCTGTCTAGATATGACCAGTTAGAGGCGGCACAGGCAAAAATGTACCTAGGTGTAAAACCCAAATACACCGCTTTGAGGTAGACTCGAACTAGAACTAGTTCACGACTTTGGGCCTTGCTGCACTCTTGGTTACGACACTCCTGGGGGTTATCCATAGGATAATTCTTATTTTTGTTAAAACCAATTATTAAGGGGTTATGAGTATATAATTACTCAAAGAAACACTAATATAAAATTAGGCTATAGCCACTGTTTGGAACTGTGGCTATAAGCCCAAAAAGTGTGGATATAAGTTATAGCCACGATTCATTGAACTGTGGCTGGTATTGGCGTGGCTATAGGGACAAACCTATAGCCATAGTTTCTAAGCATGTATATATCCCTATATCCAAGGTTAGAACCATGGATGTAGACCTATAGCCATGGTTTGAAATAGCGGATATAGGTCCATAGCCATGGTTCAATATATGGCTATCGGTTCGGCCAAATGGCCACGCCAATACCATCCAAAGTTCAATGAACTCTGTCTATAGGGTTTTAACCACCATATAATGTGTGGTTAAAACCCTTCGTATTACATAAAAATACCAGCCTCCCCCACCCACTACCCCCCTAGACATCAGCCCCTCTACTGGACCCCCCTGGACTGCAGCCCCACTCATGGACCCACCTAGACAGCAGCTCCCCCCCCCCCGTGTTGGACCCTCCTGGATAGCAGCCCCCTGCTAGACCCCCTAGACAAAAGCCCCCTGGATGGACCCACTGGACAACATCCGCCCCTTACGCATCCCTTGGACACCCCTTGCCCCCCTTCTAGAACCCCTTTCACCACCCCCTACTGGACACCCCCTTGCACCACCCCTTATGGACAACCCCCTACTAGACCACCCTTTCACCCCTTTCCCCCATCCCCCTTGCCTCCCCTCCCCCTACAGACCCCCCCCCCCCCGTGCACACCCCCACTATAGATCCCCCACCCCCTCATGGATATACCCCCTCCTTCCTTAACAGACCCCCACACCATGGATAGACCCCCTTCATGAATAACCCCCTTACACCCCCTCCCCACACCTGCATACCCCCATTTTACCCCTTCCCCCCACCTGTAGACCCACCTTGCACCCCCACCCTAGTGGAAAACCCCCTTATGGATAGGCCCCCCGCCTTCCTAGATAGACCCCCACACCCTGGACAGACCCCCTCCTTCCTGGACAGATTGTCAAAGCTATGAGGTGGTTTGGATTTAGGGAATGGTCTTGTCAATTGTCAGTTGTATTCTACTATATGGCATTATAATATTTTCATTATCGATAAGGTTTCTGCATGGATAGACAGTTGAGTCATTCATGTATAAATGATCCAAACTATTATCCTTGCCTAGAACAAAAAGACTTGGTTGATACATAATCAACCATTATGTACAACATAAACATAAATCTGCAAATAAATTAATGTTATTTTACAACAAAATAAATTAGGAACATTGAATTATTCAAGATACCATAAAATGTGACACACTTTTCTTGATCAATATGCTCCCTTGGAAGTTGTTCCTACATTGAAAACATGAAATCGTGTTATTTTTAGTAACATAAGAATCCCAAAAGTTGTTGTTTATTGTTCAGAGTTTACCTAAATGTTGAATAAAGAAATATATATTTAAAAAGTATTGATGGAATGTGGTGTATTTGGATATATCAAATGTAATTTTAAATATCATATTGAATCTAGTAATACCATGGTTATTCAACTATATCTAAGATTAAATAATCCTATAGAGACTAACTACACCCCTCTGCCTCACCCCCTTGCCCCACTCCCCACTACCCCACTCCCCCACCCTCTTGAACCCCCTGCCCTGCAGACCTCCCCACTCCACCCTGCCCCGTCCACCCACCCCACCCCCTCCCTTGCCCTGCATACCTCTCCCCTTCCCTCCTGCTCTGCAGACCTCCCCCTCCCCCTCCCACAGGCCCTATAGACATCCCCCCTGCCCCTTCCCCAACCCCCTGCCCCGTACCACCCTACCCCTGCCACCTGTACCCCTCCACCCACCCCATGCCACCTTCCATGTAGACCTCCCCTAGCCCCAACCCCCTACCCCCTGCCCCAGCCCCCTCCACCCTCCCCTTCCCCCTACCCCACAGACCTCCCCCTGCCCCCTTCCCCCATCCAGCCACCCTTTGCCCCTACCCCTGCCCCCTTCCCCCTGCCACCTGCACCCTGGCCCCCTCCACCCTCCTCCCTGCCCTTTCCCCTACACCCTGCCCCTCCCCTACCCCCTCCACCCTTCCCCTTCCCCTACCCTATAGGCAATGTGCAAGATCCTATATTAAAAATGTTTTCAAATCCAATGGCATGAAAAATCCATGCAACAACTATTTTTGACATAACCTAACTATAGATTATGATTTTATTGGATGAATAATGAAATAGTAAGAAATCGCATTCTATGCCAACTATATGACTACCCCAATCATGCTTTATGATTACGAGGGAAGTGGTAAAAAATCATATTTTCGTACCCATTTCTATATCCCATAATCATTTGATATGATATATATACATTTATCAAATACAGGATATGATTTATATGCCATTATTATTCCATCAATAATTAAATACGATCACTCATTTTTATCTTATAAAAATTAGATTTAGGATATATATCTATTTTAGAAATACATTGTGGTCCAGGGGGTCACACCGTGATGTGTTTAGAAGCAAAGTCATGACATTATCTAGGGGTCACTCCTTAATATTCTAATGCATAGTTTTTTTTAAATTAACGAAATCATTAATTTAAATTTGAAAGACTATTTTGGCCCGTATAATTAACATGTATATGTCCTAGATTTTACATCATTTGGATTTTAGATGAACAACATGGGTTTTTGAATGGTAGGCCAATCCACTGTGTACACCCCCTCCCCACTGCACCCCCACCATACACACCCCCTCCCCCCTCCCCACTACACCTACACCCCTCCCCTACCCAGTTGCCCCCCCCCCGCCCCACTGCCCCACAACACTTGCACCCCCACCCCTTCCCTGCAAATCCCTTTGCAGACCACCCCCTTCCCCTCCACCCTACCCCCTGCCCCTTCCCCCTGGCCCTACCCTACATACCTCCCCCTACACCCAACCCCTCCCCCCTCCACCCTCTCCCATGCCCCCTACCCTGCGGACCTCCCCCTGCCCCTTTCCCCATACCCCTGCCTCCTACCCTGCAGACCTCCCCACATGCCCCTACCCCTGCCCGTGCCCCATACCCCCTGCCCATTGCCCCTACCCACTGAACCCTGCCCCATGTCCCCATAACCCCATCCTCCCTCCCTCTGCCCCTACCCCCTAACCCTTCCCCCTGCCCCCTGCCCCCCTCCACACTCCTCCCTTCCCCCTTCCTCTA
Source organism: Viscum album (assembly GCA_963277665.1). NCBI lineage: Eukaryota > Viridiplantae > Streptophyta > Magnoliopsida > Santalales > Viscaceae > Viscum > Viscum album. The sequence continues at coordinate 765,865,257 of OY728120.1, forward strand.
CCCCAGCCCCCTGCCCCTGCCCCTCCACCCTCCCCCCTGCCCTAGCCCTACAGTCAATGTGGATGATCCTATATTACCAAAATTTTCAAAGCCAATGGCATGAAAATTCCATGAAACAACTATTTTTACCTTAATCTAACTATAGATTAGGATTTCATTATATGAAGAATGAAATGGTATGAAATTTCATTCTATGCAATATTTATGACTACCCCAATCAGGCTTTATGATAGTTATGCAAGTGGAATGAAAATCATATTTTCCTACCCATTTCTATATCCCATAACGATTTGATATGATATATACATTTATCACATACATGATATGATTTATATTACCTTATGATTCCATCAATAATTAAATATCATCACCCATTTTTATCTTATAAAAATTGGATTTAGCTTATATATCCCTTTTAGAAATACATTGTGGGATAGGGGGTCACACCGTGATGTGTTTAGATGGAGAGTCATGACATTATCCCGGGGTCACACCCTAATGTTCTAATGTACCTTTTTTTAAATTAACTAAATCATTGAATTAAATATAAAATTCTATTTTGGCAAGTACAATTAACATTCATATGTCTTATCTTCTACCTCATTTGGATTTTATAAGAACAACATGGGTCTGTGAATAGCATGCCAATCCATGGTTCACACCCCGTCCCCACTGCACCCCCACCATGCACACCCCCTCCCCACAACAACTACACCCCCAGACCTACCCCTTTCCTCTACCCTTGCCCCCTGCCCCACTACCCCACCCCACTTTCACCCCCTCCCCCTACCCTTCAGAACCCCTTGTCGACCACCCCCTGCCCCTCCACCCTACCCTTTCCCCTTACCCCTTCCCCTACCCTACAGACCTCCCCCATGCACCCTGCCCCTACCCCCTAAAAACCCTACCCCCTGCCCTACAGACCTCCCCCTGCCCCCTTCCCCCTACCCCCTGCCCAGCAGACCTCCCCCCATGCCCCCTACCCCCTACCCCTTCCCCCTGCCCCTGCCCCTCCACCCCCCTACCCCTACCCTGCAGGAAAAGTGGAAGATCATATATTACAAAAAATTTCAAAGCAATTGGCATGAAATATCCATGAAACAACTTTTTTTTGACTTAATCTAATTGTAGATTATGATTTCATTGGATGAAGAATTAAATGGTATGAAATAACATTCTATGACAACTTTATGACTACCCCAATCATGTTTTATGTTTGTGATGGAAGTGGTATGAAAATCATATTTTCTTTCACATTTTTATATCCCATAATCATTTGATATGATATATAAATTTATCACATACATGATATGATTTATATGCCTTTATGATTCCATTAATAATTAAATATGATCACCCATTTTTATCTTATAAAAATTGGATTTAGGTTATATATCTTTTTTAGAAATACATTGTGTGACAGGGGGTCACACCATGATGTGTTTAAAAGGATGGTCATGACATTATCCAGGGGTCACGCCTTTATGTTCTAATGCCCAGTTTTTTTAAAAATAACTAAATCATTTAATTAAATATAAAATGTTATTTTGGCCAGTAAAATTAACATTCATATGTCCAAGATTCTACCTCATTTTTATTTTAGATGAAAAACATCAGTTTTGGAATGGCAGGCCAATCCAGGGTGCACACCCCCTCCCTGCACACCCCCCTCCCCACTGCACCTACACCCTCTGCCCTACCCCCTTGGCCCCCTGCCCCACTACCCCACCCAACATGCACCCCTCCCCCCTCCCCACCCTGCAGACCATGTTGCAGACCACCCCCTGCCCCACTTCCCCCTACCCTACAAACCTCCCCCACTGCACCCTGCCCCTGCCCCCTCCACCCTCCCCCTGCCCCTGCCCTGCAGACCTCCCCCCCCACCACCTGCCCCTACCCCCTTCCCCTACCCTGTAGACCTCACCCCATGCCCCTACCCATACCCCTGCCCCATGCCCCTACCCCTGCCCCCTCCACTCTCCTCCCTGCCCCCTTCCCCTACCCCCTGCCCCGTCCACCCTGCCCCCAGCACCCCTCCACCCTTCCCCCTGCCCCCATCCACCCTCCCCCTGCCCCCTGCCCTGCAGACACCCCTGGCCCCTACCCCCTTCCCCCATCCACCCTCCCCCTTCCCTCCTATGTTTTGTTTCTTGTTCTTTGCATAGCATGTAACCCTATACATAGACACATACTATAATGAGAAAGGATACACACAATAAATAATGTTCTTGTGAAGATATTGAGACAAATAAATCATCATAAAGATATATTCAGAATGAGATATACTAATTAAATGGATGAGAAGAATGCCTGGGGAAGAAGCTGTTTCAAAAGGACGATAAGTGTTTGAGAAATAATATTGGAAAAATGAGGTCCAATGGCAATGTACTCCAAAATCCTGTACTAAAAATAACAACCCAATGTTTATAGAACGAATGGACCAACATTAGTATTGCGTTGAAATTCATTGTAATGACCTCTTAATTTCATCAAGGATTATGATGCTTAATTGTGACTTATAGGCATCCTCAAATAACTCAAAATTAGAGGAGAAAAAATGACTAAAAGTATTCAGTGTACATGTTTCAATTTGAATAAGCATAATCAAATGGAAACCTAGTTGATTTTAAACCATGACCATTTGTTCATATTTACTGGCCTCGCTCACCGAAATCATTGATTCATCCGAAACCTGGCCATATAGAACCCTTAAAAGGTTGAGAACACAAATATATTCAAGTGTGTGCATGCGAGAATGAAGTATAACATAAGGGAATGAAAAATTAGAGTTATTAAAATTCACATACAATCATAACATATGTAAAATCAGTTTCAATACCAATGGTGCCTGCACAACCCCTGCCTCTTTCCCCCTGCCGCCCTGCCCCCTGACCCCTACCCCATGCCTCCCCCCACCCTTCCCCCTGCCCCTACCCCTACCCCTACCCCAAGAACTAACTCCACCCCCATCCCCCTACCCCCACCCCACCCTGACCCCTTCCCCATGTCTCCGACCCCATGCCCCTACCCTCGACCCCCTTTCGTGCAGACCTCCCCTACCCCCTACCCCCTGCGCCCCCTCTGTAACACCCGAGACTTTTATGAGAAATATTTTTTTTTATGTTATATAAATCATAAAATTAATAATTCACTACACACAACACTAGCTTGGCTTGCTTTACACGCAACTGCAGCCTTCCTCGATAGCTTGCGTCGTACGCAATACCGAGTTTCACTAAACAACGATATGCTATAAAAATATTATTAAAACTAGCCGTTATGAATAGTAATAAGCACTTTTTGAAATTTTTTAAATTTTATTTTTCAAAATGGACATCATTTTTGGATTCGTAATATCAAAATTATCTTAGGGTAAAATTTTGGTACTTTTCAGATAACTTTCATATTCTGATGAATAGTTAAAATTATTAAATTTTAATTAAAAACAACTTTTTTAATCGAAGTAATTAATATTGATAAATTATTATTTTGAGTGGTTTTAAAGTATATTTAGAATATATTCTTACAATTTAATACAATTTTGTTCATTGAATGTAATTTCACATTTAAACCAGACATAAACAAGTGTCAATCTTTTGATAGTTATTATCTCTTAAAACACGATATTTGTCTTAACGACGGGAATTAATTTTTAAATTAGTTAATGTAACTGATATGTTTTGGATTTTGTAAAATAAACATCATTTTTGAATTCATAATATCAAATATAGATTAGGCCGAATTTTTGGTATTTTTCTGGAAACTTTCATTTTTTTGATGAATAGTAAAACCACAAAGTGGTAGTTAAAAAATTGAATTTTTTCATAAAACATAATTTTACCACATCTGTGAGTGGAATTTTAAAAATCCGAGAGACACGGTTAATATCAAGGACTAAAAATTGGTTCAATGAGATGAAAATATTTTTTTTTATGAATAGTAACTTTTTACTTTTTTTACCACGGTTAAAAGTAAATAGGGTAGTTAAGCGTGAAAATAATATTATTATTACCATAACACATGTAAGGATTCTATTGGATAAGTGTAATTCGACCAAAAACAACCTTAAGAATAAAATATGACCATTTAGGCCCACATGGATTAGATTAGGACATTTATTATCAATTTATTTAAAGAAGGGTTAAAATAGTTAAAATCAAAGTTTAATAACTAATGAATTTTTAATATAGGGTTATACATAAGATACATTAGACTATAAGTATTAATTAGAAAGCTAAAAAGATTTCCTACATAATGGTATTTTATTTGTAATTTTTAGACTTAAAATAATTTAATTTATTTATGATACAATGATGATGCAGTAATTATCTTATTAATGAAATATTGACATAATTGATGTTATAAATACCCAAATAAATGTAATTTGAGACTTTTTTATGAATTAAAATAATTGTATATGTTAATATGGAATTTTTTTATTGATTTAATTAAATTTTTTATAAATAATCATTCTGTTATTATTTTCACAAAAATCAATTACCAAATAGTGTCAAAATTGAAATAAAATAGTTTTTAAAAAAAATACTATATTAATTGTTATTTTATTCCTAAAAATCTAAGGTTCGTAAAAATGACTTAGATATGGTTATATATATTAATTATAAACAACTTGGGGTTCATTTGGCTTGATATAGTATGTTTATTAATCTTATAGTGTAAGAAAACAAGAAGACACGGTAAAAGTTAAATTATCTAACTTAAAGTTAAATCTAAATGATAAGGATAAAATTGATACCTAAACTTATATAAATTCTACTGGATTAGAGGATTTTGACCCATCCCCACCTTAGCTTCTAAATATATCAATTTGGAGCTATAATAAACCGAATTTGACTTTATAATAAAATAATATTTTTAGTTATTCCAACGGTGCCCCTCTCCTCCCTTATAAAAGTGCACCTCCTCCCTCTCTTCCTCACACCACTTTGATCCTTCAAGCTTAGACAACCCCTGGCAATATCTCCTCTCCACTTCCCTTGAAACATCTTAGAGGTCCTGGTCTTCTTCAGAGACCAATTTTAGTGCCCTAAGAGGAGGTATCAAAGAGGCGCTTCGAAGAAGAGGTAATCCCCGTTACCGATTCTTTCATCTTTATTTTTTCTTACACTTCTTCTTCATTAGTTGTTTCATTATGAAGTAATAACATCAGTAACACTCATATAATTATATGTCGTTATAAGTATGAAAAAACCCTATTTCACCATCTATCCATCCTACGAAAGACGAAATCACCACTCGTGTGTACGTACGGAATACCGTCTCCACGCCGTGGTGTAATCTATTTTCCATCACCACCTTACTTGGATGAGTATAACAGTGCTAATAAATAACTATATACGATTATTGTAATTTGGTATTGATTCTTAAATAATATATATACACTCCAATACAAGTCCACTATCATAGGAATGATATCATCGCTCATGCGTACGTATGGAATACCGTCTCCACGATGTGATGTGATTCGTCCTACATGATCTTCATTTCATAATGATTATATAAATGAATTTAATGAATGAATATGATATATATTACACTAATACCATTCTGGAAATGAGGTATCTATATCCTAAAAATAAAAATAAGAATTTATTCGACAAAACACGCATAAGAACAAAAAGTAATAAACACCCCAATAACAAGTAGTAATGGAATATTACTAATAAGAAGATATAAAATATGAACATATATGATATCATAAAAATAATTATGATTCAGGAATAAGTCAATAACATTATTTAAATCATTATACAGGAGTTTCAGACACTTACGAAGAAAATCGAACCTAAGTTAAGGGAAATTATCACAATCTCATTTTTATCCGAGATTGTTTATACTTTGGTGTTTAGTGGGGTGTATTTTATCATCCACATCCATGTATCCTCAATATGTAATATTTATATCTGTCTACAATAGTTTAAATCCAATTTTACCCTTCTGTGAGTTTTTAGTAAAGGATATGAAAGGAATCATTTGTCATTTTTCGTACGAAGTACTTTTTGACTTTTCCGACAAAAGTACAAGAAGAATGTTTTTTTAACTTATACGGCATGAATGGATTTTTTCCAAGAAGATTACTTTACAAGTTTTCATGTTTATTTTTAATCAACTTCTTTTAGTTTAAAATTGTATGACATGTTAAGAAAGGAAAAATGTTTTCGAATAGAAAGGATATTTTCTTCAAGAATGGAGTTCTAGTTTTTTTATCAAAATTATTTTCCATCTAAGATAATATAGGGTTCTGTTTCTATCCCTATTATTACATTGATTTGATTATGTTGTGATGGAATTATTTTTATGAATTCCTTTATCTTATATCAATTGTTTTATGATGTCACGATGTTTAAGAATCCCATTTTTATTAAATAGGTTATGCAATGATGTATGATTTATGATTTTGTGGCACACATAAGAATGGTATCATTATGAGATGGGTGGGACCTATATCTCCCTCCAATGAATTAAGTAAATATTTTATATCTCATGAGATAGACATGGCTGGAGCCGTAGGTTAAACTGGTTCAGTGAAACAGGACTGAAATGAGGTGTGAACTCGGTTCAGAAATGGACTTTGTCCACTAAGATAGTCTTGGAAATGTGTCTTGACTAATAAGAAATGATTCTCTATGATTATGTGTGTATGCCACAAAGTTTCATGTTTTATGTTATGATTACTGGGATTTCATTTCACTACTATGATTTATCTCATGTTATGATATTATTCTCTCTTTTGCAGGTTAAAATTTCCAAAATGTTATGTTCTTATGAATATGATGTGATTGATATTTCTTTTGTTTACCCTTACTGAGCATTTGAGCTAACCCTTTTTTATGTTTTCTTTCCCCAGGTCTTAAGTAAGATATTCCAAAAGAGAGTATAGATATGATGAAATAAATGGGAGACTGTGTAGACTCTTTATGAACCAGTTGTTTATGTTTCCCAGTTTCTAAAGACACTATACCTATACGGTCCTTTAATGGGTTTTTTATATGTTGTAATAAGTATGCTTGAATTTTGAAGTAATAACAATGTGTGTAAAGTAAGGGTTTTTATAGTTGGTATCAGAGGCAAAGTACATAGGAATGAATCCGATCCTTTGGAACTCTCACATGTGAGCGTTGGACGAAGCATGGCACTCCGCCTAAGGGCTTCATGAAGAAATGGCTGCCATTGGGGATGGTGGTGTGTCCCGCCTAGGGGGTGTAGCCGCCCATGGAGTGCCCTGATAGTTATCAATTATAGTCCACTAGAAGTAATTCCAGATCGTTATTGTTGGTATCAGAGGAAAGGTACAGTCATCCTTTGGAAACTAGGATGTGAAAGCCTTAGTAAGAACCCTAAGGATCATTCTAAGCCTAGAACACAATCTTAGTGTTTCAGAAATGACCATGAATAACCTAGGATAAGACCTTAATTGTGAAATTTTATTCTTGATTATGTGGTTTTCCTATTATAATTAGTGTTTCCTCACACTATTCTTCTTGGTTTTAGTCAATGAATTGAACCCGAAGGAACTGTGTTAATGCGGAATGCGATGGGCAACGCAGTGATTGTCCCCCTGAGCAACCAAACGTTATGGGAGCTGGAATGCAAAATCTTGTAGCCATGCTCACACAACTTTCTCAAGCTATGAATCATGCAACACTTCCAAATGAGCAAAGGAAGGAGCAACATTCTGTTGAATCCTTCATGAGGAAGCGTCCACCTTCTTTCAGCGGGTCTACTGATCAATTAGTTGCTGAACAATGGATTAGTACTACTGAAAATATATTTTAAGATCTTCAATGTTATGAACATGGTAATGTCATCCTAGCAGTGTATCTTTTGGAATGAGATGCTGATCAATGGTGGAATCTTATTAAGAATACGAGGCACATGGATGAAATTGAGTCTACTGAATGGGACGAGTTCAAGAACTTATTTTTCAATAAGTACTTCCCTTGTATTCTCTGAAAAAAGATGGAGAAAGAGTTTCTTTAACTGAAGAAAAAGGATGATGAATCTGTTGGTACCTATGAACCAAATTTACAAGACTTTCAAGGTACGCTTCTGGTATTATTATCCAACCTGAGAGTAAGATCGATCGATTCTTTAGTGGCTTAAAACCAAGTCTTTGAAGGGCCTTAACCATAAGGTACTTCAATAGCTATGAGTAAATCTTTCGATGTGCTCTCAATTTTGAGATGGATATTGGAGTAACCCATAAGCATATTGGTTTCATAAGAAGAGGAAAATGGAATTCAAAAGAAAATCTAAAGAGCACACTGAAAAGAAGATAAGCTTTCCCTTATTCTCAAAGTGTGGAAAGAAACATGGAGGGAGTTGTCTTAAAGGGACAAGTAAATGTTTCAAATGTAAAAAGGAAGGTCATCGGGCATTTGAATGACGAAATGATGGGAATAAGATGTCTAATGATGAAAACAAAGGAAGGGACACACAGAATGAACATACTACACTTCAATGTTTCATGTGCAAGGAGATGGGGCAATATGCCAATAAATTCCCTAATCCAAGGGTTGTAGATGATGGTCGACATCAATAAAATATTAAGGCTAAAGACAAAGGAAAGTCACATTCAATTTCTATCAGCGATGTGGAGTATGATAACGATGTGGTGAAAGGAACACATACCATCCACTCTAAAGTAGCAATTTTTTTATTTGAATATGGATCCACCCAATCTTTTATTTCTGAAGATTTTTCTAAGGGTATCACCATATAACCTCAACAATTAGATGTTGAGTTAGCTGTGACAAAACCTAATGGAACAATAGTCGCATCAAAAGTTTATAATTCTTCCCCGATTGAAGTTTGTGGGAAAGTGCTTCCTGTAAATCATGTGATCCTTCCTATAGTGGAATTTGATGTGATTCTTGGCATGGATTGGATTTCATTATATGGAGATCATATCAATTTCCAAAGAAGGGAAGTCACATTTCATATTCCAGATCAATCTATGATCATCTATCAATGCAAGGAAGAACATAAAATTCCAGTGGAGATTTCTTCCATCCTATGGGTCTTGATTCCACTGAATGAAGGTTATTTATCTCAAATGTTTGGTGAGAAAATCACAATTAATAATATTCCCATTGTACGGGAGTTGTATGATGTCTTTCCGGAGGAATTGCTGTGTCTTCCACCAAATCATGAAGTTGAGTTTTCAATAGAACATGTACAAGGTGCTTTGCCTATTTCAAAGACACCTTATAGAATGGCCCCAATTGAGTTGCAGGAATTGAAGAAGCAACTCCAAGAGAATCTTGATAAGGGATTCATACGCCCTAGTGCATCACCTTGGGTAGAACCTGTTCTATTTGTTAAGAAGAAAGATGGATCAATGAGACTCTACATTGATTATCGATAACTTAACAAGATCACTATCAAGAACAAATATCCTCTCCCACGCATTGATGACTTATTTGACCAACTACGCGGAGCTCAATAATTTTCCAAGATTGATCTTCGTTCATGGTATCATCAATTAAGGGTAAAAATGGAGGATATAACCAAGATGGATTTCCGTACAAGGTATGGACACTATGAATTTATAGTGATAACATATGGTCCTACTAATTCCCCTACTATCTTCATGGATCTAATGAATATAGTCTTTAGAGACTGTCATGATAAATTTGTGGTAGTCTTTATAGACGATATTCTTTTCTATTCAAAGAGAAAGGAAGAAAATGAAGATCACTTGATAATTATATTGAAGACCCTGAGAAAGGAGGAGGATTATTCCATATTTACAAAGTGTGAATTTTGGCTTCAAAAAGATGCATTTTTTGGTCGCATAATCTCAAAAGAGGGGATATCTGTGGATCCAGAAAAAACAGAGGTTATCGAAAGATGGTGGAGACCAACAACAGTAATTGAGATCTTAAGTTTTCATGGTTTGGCTGGATATTATCAACGTTTTGTGAATGATTTTTCACTATTAACTATTCCACTCACGAGGTTGACTCTGAAAGGAGTTAAGTTTGTTTGGATGGAGGAATGTGAAGAGAATTTCAAGGAGTTGAAATCAAGGTTATCTAGTGCACTTGTGCTCACACTGCCTTGTAGTATAGAAAGGTTTGTGATCTACAGTGATGCATCCAAGAAGGGGATGGGGTGTGTTCTTATGAAAAATGATATGGTGATAGCTTATGCCTCAAGATAGTTGAAAATACATGAGCAAAATTACCCAATACATGATTTGGAGTTAGCTGCGGTAATCTTTGAATTAATGATTTGAAGGCATTATCTTTATAGAGAAAGGTGTGACATTTATACTAATCATAAAATTTTAAAGTATATTTTCACACAAAAGGAGCTGAATATGATCCAAAGAAGATGGTTGGAACTGATTAAGGATTACGACTGCTCAATTCATTACCACCCTCGGAAAGAAAACAAGGTGGCAGATGCATTAAGTCGACAAGACTGTGCTATCTTATCCATGATGAGGATCACAAATGATCAAATATTTATGGATTTAAAAAGGATGGATCTTGGAATTTTAATGGAAGGGGGAAAATTGAATCTTTCTCAAATGAATGTTCAACCATCTATATATGTGAAGATTAAAGAGGCACCGAAAGAAGATTTAGAGTTACAAAAGAAGGTGAGATATATTCTTGAATTCAACCTTGATTGTGATGGGATAATAATGTTTAGGAATCGGGTTTGTGTTCCTCCCATCCCAGAATTAAAGAAGGAGATGCTAGATGAGGCTCATAGTTCTTCATTCTCTATTCATCCTGGAAGCACGAAGATGTATAGGGACATGATAGAGTACTTCTCGTGGGATGGAATGAAAAGATATGTTACAAAATATGTCTCTCGATGCTTGGTTTTTCAGTAAGTTAAAGATGAGAGATAGAAGTCTAAGGGGATGTTACAACCATTACCCATACCCGAATGGAAATGGGAAAACATCACTACAGACATTGTCACAGGACTTCCTAAAACATCCAAAGGCAATAATGCTATCTGGGTCATAGTTGATCGTATTACAAAGTATGCACACTTCATTTCTATTAGAGAGGATTTCTCTATGGATTAGCTTGCCAGGATATATGTAAAGTAAGTGGTAAGATTTCATGGAGTACCACTTTCTATTATATCTGATCGGGATCTGAGATTTACCTCGATGTTCTGGCAAAGTCTTCAGCATACTCTGGATACAGAGTTGAGTTTCCGCACTGCTTATCATCCTTAGACAGACAGTCAGTCTGAGAGAACAATTCAAACTCCAAAAGATATGTTGAGAGCTTTCTCTATGGATTTCAAAGGTGGTTGGGATCAACACCTTACATTGGTGTAATATTCTTATAATTATAGATTTCACTCCAGTATTCAGATGGCTCTTTATGAAGCTCTCTATGGAAAGAAATATAGGACTCCAACTTGCTGGGATGAAGTTGGGGAAGGAAAGCTATTAAGACCTGATCTTGTTGATGAGATGGCAGAAAACGTCTGATCTATTCAAGAACACATAAGAGCAGCTCAGAGTCGACAGAAAAGTTATGCTGACAACCGATGAAAAGACCTAGAGTTTGAAGTGGGTGATAAATTGTTCTTACGAATATCTCCCTGGAAGAGGGTCATGAGATTTGGAAAGAAGGTGAAGTTGAGCCCTAGATATATCGGTCCTTTCGAAATACTAGATCATGTTGGAAAGGTAGCTTACCGATTGGCGCTTCCACTGAATCTCTATCATTTTCACGATGTGTTCCATGTATCTCTCCTAAGAAAGCACATACCTGATCCTTCACATGTACTCAGCTCAGAAGTTGTACCGCTGGAGCATGATCTTTCTTATGAAGAACAGCCTATAGAGATTCTAGATCGTAGTGAAAAAGTCCTACGGAACAAGACCACTCTCTTGGGGAAAGTTTTATTGAGGAACCACCAATTAGAAGAAGCTACATGGGATCTTGAGTATATGATGAGGGAGAGGTATCCTCATATTTTTGTTACAAAGTGAGGAATTTTGAGGGAGAAATTCATTTTAAGGGGGGTAGAATGTAACACCTGAAAATTTATGAGAAATATTTTGTTTTTATGTTATATAAATCATCAAATAAATATTTCACTACACACAACACCATCTTGTCTTGCTTTACACGCAACCGTGACCTTCCACGATAGCTTGCGTCGTACTCACTACCGAGTTTCACTAAACAACGATATGCTATTAAAACATTATTAAAACTAGCAGTTATGAATAGTAATAACCACTTTTTGAAATTTTGTAAATTTTATTATTCAAAATGGACTTCATTTTTTGATTTGGAATATCGAAATTAGCTTAGGGTAAAATTTTGGTACTTTTCGGATAACTTTCATATTCTGATGAATAGTGAAAATTATTAAATTTTAATTAAAAATAAATTTTTTAATCGAAATAATTATTAATGATAAATTATTAATTTGAGTGGTTTTAATGTATATTTAGAATATATTTTTACAATTTAATACAATTTTGTTCATTGGATGTAATTTCACATTTAAACCAGACATAAACAAGTGTCAATATTTTAATAGTTATTATCTTTAAAAAACACGCTATTTTTCTTGACGACAGGAATTAATTTTTAAATTAGTTAATTTAACTGAAATGTTTTGAATTTGGTAAAATAAACATCATTCTTGAAGTCATAATATCAAATATATCTTAGGCATAATTTTTGGTATTTTTCTGGAAACATTGATTTTTTTATGAATAGTGAAACCACTAAGTGGTAGTTAAAAAAATAAATTTTCTCATTAAACTTAATTTTACCGCTTCTGTGAGTGGAATTTCGAAAATCCGAGAGACACCGTTAATATCAAGGACTAAAATGTGGTTCAATGAGATGAAAATAATTTTTGGTGAATAGTAACTTTTTACTTTTTTCCACAGTTAAAAGAAAATAGGGTAGTTAAGGGTAAAAATGATATTATTTTTACCCTAACACATGTCCTGATTCTATTGGATAAGTTTAATTCGACCAAAAACAACCTTATTTATAATATATCACCATTTAGGCCCACTTGGAATAGATTAGGACATTTATTATCAATTTATTTAAAGAAGGGTTAAAATAGTTAAAATCGAAGTTTAATAACTAAAGAATTTTTAATATAGGGTAATACATAAGATAAATACGACTATAAATATTCATTAGAAAACTAAAAAGATTTCCTACACAATGGTATTTTATTTGTAATTTTTAGACATAAAATGATTTATGTTATTTATGATACAATGATGATGCAATAATTATCTTATTAATGAAATATTGACATAATTGATGTTATAAATACCCAAATAAATGTAATTTGAGACTTTTTATGAATTACAATAATTTTATATCTTAATATGACTTGTTAGTATTGATTTAATTAAATGTTTTCGAACTAATCATTCGGTTATGATTTTCACAAAAATCAATTACCAAATAGTTTCAAAATTGACATAAAATAGTTTTTAAAACAAATACTATATTAATTGTTATTTTATTCCTAAAAATATAAGGTTAGGCCAAATGACATAGATAAGGTTATATATATTAATAATAAACAACTTGGGGTTCGTTTGGCTTGATATAATAAGTTTATTAACCTTATAGTGTAAGAAAACAAGAAGACACGGTAAAAGTTAAATTATCTAACTTAAAGTTAAATCTAAATGATAAGGTTAAAATTTATTCCTAAACTTGTCTAAATTCTATTGGATGAGATTATTTCTACCCATCCCCACCTTATCTTCGAAATATATCCATTTTGAGCTATTAAAAACCGAATTTGACTTTATAATAAAATAATATTTTTTGTTATTCCAAAGGTGCCCCTCTCCTCCCTTATAAAAGGGCACCTCCTCCCTCTCTTCCTCACACAACATTGAGCCTTCAAGATCAGCCAAACCCTGCCAATATCTCCTCTCTTCTTACCAATATACATCCTAGATGTCCTGGTCTTTTTCAAATACCATGTTTAGTGCCCTATGAGGAGGTCTCAACGAGGCGCTTGAAAGAAGAGGTAATGCCCGTTACCGATTCTTTCATGTTTATTTATTCTTCCACTTGTTCATCATTAGCTGTTTCATTATGAAGTAATAACATCAGTATCACTCATATACTGATATGTTATTATAATTATGAAACAACCCTATTTCACCATCTATCCATCCTACGGAAAACGAAATCACCACGCGCGCGTACGTACGGAACACCATCTCCACGTCGTGGTGTAATCTATTTTCCATCACCACCTTACTTGGATGGGTATAACGGTGCTAATAAATAACTATATATGATTATTATAAAGTGGTATTGATTCTGAAATAGTATATATACACTCCAATACAATTCCACGATCATGGGAACGATAGCATCGCTCGTGCGTATGTACGGAATAACATCTCCACGATGTGATGTGATTCGTTCTACATGATATTAATTGCATAATTATTATATAAATGAATTGAATGATTTAATATGATATATATTACACTAATACCATTCTGGAAATGATGTATCTATAACCTAAAAATAAAAATAAGAATTTATTCGACAAAACACGCATAAGAACAAAAAGTAATAAACACCCGAATAACAAGTAGTAATGAAATATTACTAATAAGTAGCTATAAAATATGACCATATATGATATCATAGAAATATGTATGATTCTGGAATAAGTCAATAACATTATTTAAATCATTATACAGGAGGTTCAGACACTTACGAAGCAAATTGGACTTAAGGTAAGGGAAAATATCACAATCTCATTTTTATCCGAGGTTGTTTATACTTTGGTATTTACTGGGGTGTATTTTATCATCCACATCCATGTTTCCTCAATATGTAATATTAATATCCTTCTACAATAGTTTAAATCCAATTTTACCCATTGGTGAGTTTTTAGTAAAGGATATGAAAGGAATCTTTTGTCGTTTTTTCATACGAAGTACTGTTTGACTTTTCGGACAAAAGTACGAGAAGAATGTTTTTTTAACTTATATGGCATGAATAGATTTTTTCCAAGAAGCTTCCTTTACAAGTTTTCAGGTTTATTTTTAATCAACTTATTTTAGTTTAAAATTGTATGACATGTTAAGAATGGAAAAATGTTTTTGAAGTAGAAAGGATATTTTCCTCAAGAGTGGAGTTCATGTTTTTTTTATCAAAATTATTTTCCATCTAAGATAATATAGGGTTCTGTTTCTATACCTATTATTACATTGATTTGATTATGTTGTGATGGAATTATTTTTATGAATTCCTTTATCTTATATGAATTTTTTATGATGCCATGACATTTAAGAATCCCATTTTTATTACATGGGTTATGCAATGATGTATGATTTATGATTTTGTGGCACACATGAGAATGGTATCATTATGAGATGGGAGGGACCTATATCTCCCTACAATACATTGGGTAAAGATTTTATATCCCATGAGATAGACATGGCTGGAACAGTAGGCTAAACTGGTTCAGTGAAACAGGACTGGAACGAGGTGTGAACTCGGTTCAGAAATGGACTTTGTCCACTAAGATAGTCTTGGCAATGAGTCTTGACTAATATGAAATGTTCCTCTATGATTATGTGTGTATGCCAAAAAGTTTCATGTTTTATGTTATGATTATTGGGATTTCATTTCACTGCTATGATTTATCCCATGTTATGAAATTATGCTCTCTTTTAGAGGTTAAGATTTCAAAAATGTTATGTTCTTAAAAATATGATGTGATTGATATTTCTTTTGGTTACCCTTAATAAGAATTTTATCTCACCCATTTGTATGTTTTCTTTCGCCGGGTCAGGAAGAAGGTTATTAAGTAAGATATGCCAAAAGGGACTATAGATATGATGAAATAAATGGGATACAGTGTAGACGCTTTATGAACCAGTTGTTTATGCTTCCCAGTTTCTAAATACACTATACCTATACGGTCCATTCATGGTTTTGTTATATGTTGTAATAAGTATGCTTCAATTTTGAAGTAATAACAATGTATGTAAAGTATGGGTCGTTATACCCTCCACCATCCCTCTCCCCCCTTCCCAGCAGACCTCCCCCTACCCCCTGCCCTGTAGACCTTAACCCTTCCCCTTGCCCCTCACCCCCTTCCCTGCTAAGTTTTTTTGCTGGTTCTCTACATTGCATGCATCCTTAGCCACAAACATAGCCTATCATGTGAAAGCATACATGCAATAAATCGAGTTCTTGTGAAGACATTGAGATAAATAAATCCTCATAATGATATATTCAGAATGAGTTATAAAAATTAAAGGGATGAGAAGAATGACTATGGAGGAAGACGTTTCAAAAGGACTATCATTTTTTGAGAAATAATATTGGGAAAACTGAGTCCAATGGAAGTGTACTCAGAAAGCCTGTACTAAAAAGAACAGCACAATGGTTATTGAATGAATGGACCAAAAGTAGAATTGCGTTGAAATTGATAGTAATTACCTCTCAATGTAATCCATGATTAGGATGCTTAATTATGACTGATAGGAATCCTAAAATATCTGAAAAAAGGGTGAAAAAATAACTAAAAGTATTCAGTATTGATGTTTCAAATTCAATAAGAATAAATAAATATAACCCTTTTTTATTTTAAACCTTGAAAATTAGTGCACAATTACTAGCCTCGATCACCCCAATCATTGATTCGGCTGAAACCTGGCCATATCAAACCCAAAAAATTTTGAAAACACAAATAGATTCTAGTGCATGCATGCGAGAATGAAGTATAACAGAAGGGAAGGAAACAATGTGAATTATTAAAATCCAATTACAATATTAACATACGTGAACTCTCATTAAATACAACTGGTTCCTGCATAGCCCCTACCCCTACCCCCAGCACTATAGACCTCCCCCTACCCCTGCACCCGACCCCTTGTCCCGTGCCCCATACACCCTACCCCTACTCCCCTCCACCCCCTGCCCCCTGCCTCCTTCCCCCTACACCATGCCCCATGTTCCCCTCCACCCTCCCCATGCCCCCTTCCCCCTCCACCCAGCCCCTCTCCACCGGGCCCCCTCCACCCTACCCCTTCCACCCTTCCCCCTCCGCCTACCCCCTTTCTCCGGCCCCCCTTCCCCTACCCCCTCCCCCCTGCCCCCTGCCCCTACCCCCTACACCCTGCCCATGCCCCCTCAACCCTTCCCTTGGCTCCCTACCCCCTCCACCATGCCCCCTGCCTCCTTCCCCCTTCCCCTGCCCCCTGACCCCTTCCCCCTGTCCCCCTCTACCCTACCCCTACCCCTAACCCTTGCCCCATGCCCCCTACCCCCTACCCCTGCCACTCCAGCCTCCCCTACCCCCTCCACCCATCCATGCCCACTGCCCCCCTCCACCCTACCCCCTCCCCTTTCCCCGGCCCTACAGACCTCCCCCTGCCCCCTGCCCCCTGCCCCTGCCCCCTGCCCCTACCCCCTGCCCCTGCCCTGCTGACCTCCCCCTACCCCATGCCCCATGACCCTACCCCATTCTCCTACCCCCCTCCAACACCCTTACCCCCCTCCACCCACCCATATCCCCCAACCCCTACCCCCAACCCCCTGCCCCTGCCCTACCCTACAGACCTCCCCTTCCCCCAGCCCCCTACCCCCTACCCTTCTATGTTTTGTTCCTTGTTCTCTGCATAGAATTCACCCCTATCAAAAGACACAACATATCATGCGAAAACCATACACGCAAGAAATCATGTTCTTATGAAGACATTGAGACAAATAAAACCTCATAAATATATATTAGGAATGAGTTATACTAATATAAGGGGTGAGAAGAATTCCTATGGAGGAAGTAGTTTCAAAAGGACCATCAGCGTTTGAGAAATAATATTGGAAAAATGAGGTCTAATGGCAATGTACTCTGAAATCTTGTACTAAAAAGAACAACACAATGGTTATCGAACAAAAGGAACAAATGTAGTATTGTGTTGAAATTGATTGTAATTACCTCTCAATTTTCATCATGGATTATGATGCTTAATTGTGACTTATGGGCATCCTCAAATAACAGAAAGTAATGGGTGAAAAAAATGAATAAAAGTATTCAGTATACAGGTTTAAAATTCAATAAGAATAAAAAAAATGGAAACCTAGTTGATTTTAAACCCTAACAATTTGTGCACATTTATTAGCCTCCCTCACCCCAAACATTGATTCAGCTGAAACCTAGCCATATAGAACCCCTCAATATTTGAAAACACAAATAGACGCAAGTGCATGCATGAGATAATAATGGCTAATAGAAGGGAAGGAAATAATGAGGGTTATTAAAATGCACTGAAAATCATAACATATGTGAAATCACTTTCAATACCAACGGTTCTTGCATATCCCCTTCCCCATGAACACCCCCTAACCCCTACCCACCCTACCCCTGCCACCTCCCCACACCTTGCACACCCCCTGCCCCCTTGCACAACCCCCCTGCCCCTTGCACACCACCTACCCCAACTTCCCCCTTGCTCACCCCCATCCCCCCAGCCCCCTAGCAATGGAATTGAGTATTTAGAACAAAAAAAACAATTTATCACATGATTTCCATGAAATGACAATAAAAACACAACAAATGGTTACTAATGTCTTGCAAAAAAATGGTATAAAAAACCATTACCTCCTAAATTTTATATTCACGTCAATCCCAGTTACAAGTTGTGGGAGAAAATCAATTACATCAGCTATGTATTATTATTGGTTATCTACATAGAATGTATCCCAATCCTGTACACCAATACAAGTCATCAAACTCACAATATGATCAAGAAAACTAATAGATGGGCCGAATCAAGAAAAAAAATGAAAATTGGACTACATATCGTCAGAGGTGTGCCGAAGGAGATAGAGGGGCTGCCTTAGAGTAGCATCATCGAGGAGGTACAATGGTTGTGTCAGAGGAGGATACAATTCAACATAATAATAATAAATCTTAACTACTACTTAATGAAATATATCTCAAAATAGAATAATTCATTATATTTATAAACAGTCAGAAACACTGCAATAAAATTTAGTATTTCAATAAACATACCTCACTACATAATAAAATTATAGATATTAACAACTGAAAAATTAAATTCAAATAAATAGTGAGTCTCAATATCATTATCATCTTATTCATGATAACCCTCATCGTAGCCTACTAGAGAAACACCATCAACACCTCTCACACCACCAGAATCATCATCGACATTAGTATCGGTAAAGACACAAACACTGGGACCGGCTCTAGCTACAGCTCCGGTTCCAGCTCTCACTTCGGCTCTGGTAGAAGAATCTAAATTAGTAGAACTTATCGATATCAAACATACATCAGCCACTGCATATTCTTATAGTGAATGTGTAGAAGAAATGGAAGACATAACATTCATCAGATCTTCCATTATCTCCTTTTCGGATTTTTTAGTTGCTTCTTTGTTTATGGAATTCATCTATTCCACTATTACCAAACCAGAACCAGTACTCGAAGAAATGATGTCAGTAGACCAGTATCGAGATGGTACAATATTCTTCCCAGGTCGACAACGCACTCTTCCCCGGTGCTCATCTCCTAATACCTGATGTAGATGATCATTCGAGCCCAAAATTTTAGGTTCTTTTTCATAATATGTCTCCAAAGAATTCTGTTTATTGATATAAAACATAAATTAAAATTATAAAATCATATATGTAATTAAATTCAGTCAAAATAAAATAAATTTAAATATACTTAAAAATTCCTTCTCGATGTCAGTATATTGCTGATTACCATCTTTCTTTTTTCTACATACACAAAATAATGTAGAGTGAGGAACACGACCCTCGATATTAAATGGTTTTTTAGGAAAAACTATGAAATAAATAAAAATTGGATGTCAAAAAAATTACACTAAACCAAGATAAATATTTTAAATATTAAATTACAAATGTTTTCTCATGATCTAGGTGTGATGTGTGTCCATGAGTATAAACATGTTTAATTCCACTCTGATATCTTTTTTTTCTATCTCCTTTCTACTACAAACATATAATTATATAGTTTTATTAACATAAATAAAACTAATTTTCAAATAAATAAATGAATATATATATATATATAACAAATAACATAAAATATGTAATCCTTTACTAGGTGATCATATCTTTGTATTGTGATATTGGGAAATCATGAATCACTGGTACTACTTTAAGCTCCGTGTCAACTCTCTTTCTCCAAACAAGATATAAGCCATACTTGTACGGTCGCCACATTTCACCTAAATCCATTAAACTTGCAGCCTTGGAATTTTTTCCATCGGGAAGATTATATCAGAGTTACAATGGAAAAAATATATTTTAAGAAAATATTATATATTAAAATATATAAAAGGTGATTAACATTACATACCCATATCTCTTCCTAGGAATTGCCCTTTATTTGTTCTGCAACTTCCCTCCAACGTATTGGTTGAACCGGAATGATATTGCTGTGTCTAGAAATTGTTCCCATAAAGCATTTACATTTCATACTATTTTTTTAGTTATAGCCACGTCCTCTTTGTATTCAACCATTATTTGCGTGTGTCGATTCTAAACCTCTCGCATTTTTGTATGGCATCGTCGTCTAGTGGAGGCTGGTGCTAATCATGAAAAATAGTAATAAACGATAATAATATATAGGAATTTATCATTAGGCACTAACAGTAATGTTTAATCACATGCCAGTAGACGGGGGATCTGCCGACCCCTGAAGTGAAGAATCTAGATGGGGAGTAGCCTCTATGGTAGGTGGGATATCTTCAGTAGGAGTACTCTGTAGAGTAGATTGATAAAAATGTACAGATGAGGGTGGATATGGATATGGATATAGCGGTGGGATATATGGGGGCGCAGTTCCCTATACAGTTGATGGAGGGAATGGAAAATAAGGAGGGATGGGAGTATGAGAGCTACCATCCTATGAGGGTATGGTCAGAAAGGGTTATGAAAAAGGTGGGTATGGATAATATGGAGGTGGGATAATGGGACGATGACCTTCTAGTGGGTCAAGCGGCATAGTAGTTGGTGGGACTGTAGAATCAATACCCCCCGCCATACTATCAACCTCGGTAGTATAATGCAACCGTCTCCTCGATGAAGTATCCTAAAATAACATAGATGATAAAATAAAATAAATGGTAAAAATATAAATAATATGAAATTCCATAATATTCAAACATAAATTGTACTTACAGTGTTTTCCAGATGAGACATATGTTGTTCATTTCTTTATGTTATTATATTTCTTATAATATCATCATATTCAGACATTTTGACCTGGAAATTTAAAATAATATTCTTCAATAAATAGAAATATTGAAAAATTCTAAATTACAAAATTTTATTATAATACAATGAGATTCATTTTCAATGTGATATTTATATTGATAAAATATCAAGACATTTATATGTTCCAGAATTATTGTAGTTGTTCTTAAACATAAATTGTTGAGACTATAAATAGATTTATATTTAAAAATTGTATAAAATATACAATTTATTTTGATATCATGTATGAAAGTTTAAAAAAACACATACAATATTACGATAATTAAAATACTTACATATGTTTCAATGTTATGTGTGCTCGGTGATAATTTCCGGTTCACAATCTGTTCTAGAAATTGATTTATCTGTTTCATCAAATGAAACATTCGAATAAATACCGACATCATCCACAACATCATTTTCATCCATGACTTCACCAAAAATATATCTAGTAATGATATAAAAAATAACACCTAATTGTTGTTGTAATAGGTCAGTTTCATAAAACACTTTTCTAGCCAATGACACAAGAATATATGGTTCATCAGTGTGAAGTTGGTGATTCATATCAATCACTCTAAATCCAAAGTTATCAATATGAATTCCTTATTGTGTCATTGAATCAAACCATTTACATTTCATCATTGCGACACGACCATGTTCATAGTATTCTAATAAAACGATTCATTCAACAACACCATAATATGATATATTTTATGACCGAGGTTTTCTATCTGATGCACTCACATAACAATCTGTTGTGGCAGTTATCATGAAATCATCATGCTATGTTACCATTTTTTTCACAACTATTTATAAAAAATTTAAATCCATTGACAACCATTTATTTACAATCATGTACCACGTCATTTGGACCAAAGGACAATGCTCGCACTTCATATGATACTTCATTCATTGGTAGTGTTAAAACATAAAAGATACCAACATTGAATATTAAATAGATACATGTGATTATATTATGAGAAGAAAAAAATAAATTACCTTTGACTTTAACCAAGCAGCAAATTCTTTGTTGTGCAACATTTCCTTCCTATTAATTGATACAGAGCGATGTCTCTTTTTTATAATTTATAAATGTTATCTACAAATATGAAAGCTTAAAATTTTCAGATGATATGAAGAAATAACATAATGAAAAAAATCATATTTATTAGTTTACATAATTGATATAATCATGAAGCACACCACAGTTGAATAATACTGTATGATGAGCAATTTCTGACTATTCCCTACTTAACGTCCACAACGAGTATGATCTAGATATCCCCCCTATTTGGGGAAGTGAAGGAAATGCAGATTCAATGGGATCATATTGCTCATATTCAGATCTCATTAGTAGATTAGACCTCATAGTTACGTTACCCAAGTATGATGAACCAAAATCCATGCATTCTTCTGATAAATAACATTTCACAATAGAGCCTTTGGGGTGATATTTATATCTCACAAAAGATTTTAATGTAAGCATCATTCTTTTTGTAGGATACATCCACCGACTCAAAACAGGAACACGAAAAATAACTTATGTGGGAAGATGCACTGTCCGATGTAATATACATGTGAAAAATGACGGTGGAAATTTTTTCTCCAAGTCACAAAGAATAAACTATGCACCTCTTTGCAATTTCTGAAAAACACTATTGCCCAGTCTTTTGGCATAAATGTCTCAATAAAAATTACATAACTTAGTCACAACAACTCTAACATTATGTGAAAGTATATTCCAAATGGAAATAGGAAACAACTCATGTAACAAGACATGGTAATCATGGGTTATAAGAGATTTTATTTTCAGATATTGTTTATTCACCCTTTTTGAAATATTACATGAATAACCATCTAGAACCTTCAAACATTTCATGACCTGGAGAAATTATTTCTTCGACACATTTTTCATCGAATAATAGTAAATATGTAATTTGCACTTATTTTTACCAATTATCTGAGGATGAAGTTTTTCTCTTATACCCCAATCTATCAACTCACAATGAGACCTCATATAGTATATTGTTTTTCCTTAGACATTTAAAATCGTAGCAAGTAACATCTCACAAAACTTTTTCCCAATATGCATTACATCCAAACAATGACACACAAATTTCAATGACCAATATGACAACTCAAAGAATATGCTTTTCTTGCTCCAATTTCTATTGGAATTCGGATTAACATGTTTTTTCTTTCTAATATTTGATTGAATTTTTCCAAGAACATAATTCAAATCATCAAGTTATATAACAATATCATACCTTGACATTCTTTGAGGTGTCTGATCTGTCTCGACGACATTATTGAACTATCTTCGACTTTTTATTTATGGATGATCCATTAGTAGAAATCATTGATCCCCTATGGAGATACATGTTTGTCAAAAATTTAATCATCAGAAACATGTTTTTTCATACAAATAGGGTAGGATAATTTTCCTTTAGTACTCCAACCATACATCATCCCGTAGGCAAGGAAATCATTTATCTTCCACAACAAAGAAACACGAAACATAAAGTACTCCTTCCTTAATGCATCAGATTCTTTTGCACCATAAATCTAATGCTCCTTTAACTCCAATATTAATGGTTGCAAGTATATATCACTATCATTTCTAGGATCACTGGGTCCAGATCTCAATATAATCATGATAGTAAACAGCTTCTTCATACACATCCATGATGTAATGTTATAAATGTGAATGAAAATAGGCCAAGTAATGTGTGTAGTATGCATTTGGTGAAATGGGTTGAAACCATCATAGGATAATACCTATCTAACATTTCATCAGTCAGCTGCAAAATCAGGATGTAACATATCAAATATCTTCCAAGCCAACCCATCTACCGAATGAACTATTTCATCATTATTTTTTTTCTTTCATCTTCATGTCGTCTCATATTATTTGACATTTTTTCTGATATAAAATATTCTTGATGCCTGGGAATTAAATGGAAGTTCCACATCACATTCATTGGTATGAGAAATTTCATTCCATCATTATTAGTCTTCCACCGCGATGTGCCACACTATTTGAACTGACTCAACTCTGTATTTTCCTTCTAGAATAGACAACAGTCTTTGGGGCAAGAATGAATCTTAATAGAAGAAAATCAAAAAATTTCAACCAACTTTGATGCCATGTATTAATTTTCTGGGATATATGCAACATCATGCAGTAATTAATTACTAAATGTAAGTAGATAGTCGACCGTAGTGTTAATAAATCCATGAATTGTTTTTCCATGATATAATCGCATTAAAAAGACATGTTTACTCATTGTTTTCACATACCTGATACACTGGGGTATTTTCATCTTCCATCAACTTTATAACACTCTCAACATCATCATCCTGATTAATAGACAAAAACTATGTTCCATTATTCATTTCCTCTTGCATTGGTCTACATAAAAAGTGGGCTTCAGAAAGAAAAGGAAACCGATCAGAAATAAAAATTTTCATACCAATCCTTTCTGCTGAATCTATGTAATTCACCACGTGCAATTTTTCTCCTTTGTGATACCACACATTATAGTTTTTTTGGTAGCCATATTTAGTGATATGGTAACTCACTTCCTCGCGAGTTAACCATGGTATTCCTACAAAATCAAAACATAGGCATCGAATCAATCTACCATCTAAATCATTATTGAATGCAAATCTATAAAATATCATAACTCCTTATTATATTAATTAGTGATCCGATCAACGTTGTATTTCTAGTATATATCCATTCTGAGGCATATAGACATACATTAAATAAATAATCAAGAAAAAGACATAACATTGTATGTATTATTTCATAAGGAAATAAGTAACCATCAATAACATGTCAATAAGAAAATCATAAAAAATATTATGGTTAAAGGAGTTAAAAAATGATTCAATTTATAAAAACTCATGAATATTCACACCATTTTATGACCATATAAGATTATTTTGGTGTACTTCCAAAACCCACATTAAAACCTAGATAATGGAACAATGACATATTATGTTTTTTATAGAATTATCTCATGGGAAACCCCCCCCCCCTCTTGGGCACCCCTCTACCCTCCCACGTGGACACCCCTCGGACAACCCCTCCCCCTAACCACCCCCCGGACAGCCCCCTCCCCCCTGCACCCCCACACCCCTTACTCCCCTCTCTCCCAACTACACACGGCCCCCATAGACCCCACCCACCTCCTAGATAGCCGCCTCCCCTTGTGCCCCTGCCCCCTCCCTGTACACTGCCCCCCTCAGACACCCCCCTCTTGGACACCCCTCCCCCTGGATCCCCACACCATCTGCACCTTCACCACCACACCCCCTGCTCCCTACCCCACCTCATGGCTAGCTCCCTCCCCTTGTACCCCATGCCCCCTCCATGCAACTACCCCCCCTCGGACACCCCCCCCCCCTCCTTGACACCCCTCCACCCGGACCCCTACACACTCTGCTCCTTTCCCCCCATATCCCCTGTTCCCTATCCCCCCACCTTCTAGATAACCCCTCCACTTGAACCCCTACCCCATCTCTGCACACTTCCCCCCGGACCCCCCTCCTAGACACCCCTCCCCCTGGACCCCCACACCCTCTTCCCCCTGCACCCCCACACCCCCTTCTCCCAGCACCCACCTCTTGGATAGCCCCCCATGCACACCCAACCCCCTCCCTACACACTGCCCCCCCTGCGGACACCCCCCTCATGGACACCCATCCCCCTGGACCCCCCACACCCTATGACCCCTGCACCCCCACACCCCCTTCTCCATGCCACCAACTCCTGGATATCCCCCTCTCCTTACACCCCTACCACCTCCCTCCACACTGCCCCCCAGACACCCACCTCACGGACACCCCTATACATTGACCCCACACACTTCCCCCCCCCCACACTGGACACCCCCTCCTAAACACCCATCCCCCCATGACCCCCACCCCCTCTTCCCCCGGCACCCCCACACCCTCGCCCCCCTACACACCCACACCCCCTGCTCCCTTCCCCCACCTCCCAGCCCCCTCATAGACAGACCCCCTCCCCCTACAACCCCTGCAACCCTCCCGGCACACTGCCCCCCTCGACACCCCCTGCACCCCACACCTCCTACCACTCCCCATGCACCTGACGCCCCCTACATACTGCTATATTTAAACAAATCCTTATGAGAAGAGTTGAATCAGTTGTCTTTAGACAAACATAAAATAGGAGAAAAAATATAGATAATGATATTTCCAATTTAGAAATTCCTTTTTTTGGTTATATATTCTTAAACAAATAAACTAGATGTGATCAGTAGAACGATAGTTTTTATCTTTAGTTTCTTCTCTTCTTTTATACAAAAAACATTATCTCTACAAATATAATATTTAATAAAATTATGTTTAGTAAATAAAAAATCACTTTAATTCAAATATTCAATAAATCCCATATTGATGATCACCTTTCTTAATTTTCCTCCATCCTTATTGGAACTCTCTATTCCTTTCCTCTATTTTATCTATACTATCAGGATAATTTATCCTCTATTTATTGAAGCCTTCTTCAACTATATTCAATAAATAGATTTTAGTTTCCAATTAAAAATAAAGAAATTAAATATTCTGAACATCAACTTATTCAATTTTATCAATTCAATTTTCTTTTTTATAGATCATAATCAATGAACTCCATTTATGTTGGTGATGTTTAGGTGAAAAATTATAAATGGTTACAAAGTTAAAACTAATCAATTTTGGGTGAACCCATATTTTTCAATCTTCTATAGTGTAGCCTCTATATAAAATTTCTATTTTGAGATTACATTAAGATTGATCATGGAATAGTAAAAAAATCAATGAAAAGGTACAAAACATATTTCTTCGTGCTTATCTACATGTTTATTATTGAACACCAAATAATAAAACACTCAATGATTCTTCCTATATGGTGCGGGGATTCTTCTTTTTCCCATTTCATTCATTCATACATGTCGTTCATAAAAACATTTAAAACTCATGTTTTGAGTCACTCCTCTTTTTTTTATAGATTATATAATCCTAATAAATGTTTTAATATGATGTGTTACTCATCTTCTCCATGTATTAATACATCTTTCACCCACCACATGCTTCACAACACCCAATGAAATAGTTTTATTATTGTATTAAAATCAATAGGTATTCCATTATTTCATGTAAATATTCATTGAATTCTGACACAATCTTCATTTTATTCATAACACTACGACATTATTTATACATAGTACTATAGAAACACGGTATTACTTTATATTTCCCTTTTATATAATTTCAATCCCATGATTCTCCTAGAATTATTATTTACTCATATATATATATATATTAGAAAAAGAATATTAGAGATTCACATCCTATTAAAATAGTTATTTAATCATAAAAACAAAAAAATGCTTCTAAGATGCGTCTTTTCCTTCTCCAAACACCTTAAACCACTCTAGAACCAATTATATATCCAAAAAATTATTGAATAAGTACATTAAACATCATAAAATATCATAGGACTCCAATTTTTTATATTTTGTTATCAATAATTCTTATATCACTATCATTGTGTATGGTTCCCTTATATGTTCAACATCATCACATGAATATGCCCCCAATTTATACTCTTACTCTACCCATGTATTCTATAAATACAATAGGAAGGGAGATCTAAATAACCACCACATGAAATTCAAAGCATTGTAAAACCTTAAAATCAGAACATTGATGAAATAATATAATCTAAAATACATGCATTGATTAGAAGCGAAGAGGAGGGCACCACGGTGACAGGTCTTCTGAGAGGAGGGCACCGCGGTGAGAGAGGTCTCCGAGGAGGAGGGTACCGTTTTGAGAGTGGTAGTCGGGAGGAGGGCGCCACAGTGAGAGAGTTCATCGGATAGGGGGTAACATGCTTAGGAGAGGTGAGGAAGGAGAAGTCGTCAGGGATGAGGGTGTCGCGGTGAGGAGAAAATGTTGGGGAGGAGAATTTGTCGAGGGAGGAGAGTGCTGCGGTCATGTGAGGTCGGGGAGGAGAACTCATTGGGTGGAGAAGAATCTTGGAGGAGAAGAAGTCAGGAGGAGCACGAGAGTTGCGAATCGGGGGAACTTGATACCAAATAGGAAACTATACAGTATAGCCACAATTATTACATTAAACTGTTGAAATTAGAATGATATAGCCATGGACAAATAAAACTGTCTCTATAGGTCCACAACTATAGCTTTAATTTCTAGTAGTGATTTTTATTATTATTATGGATTATATCCATAAACTATTTAATATATGTTAACTGTTTTACATGTTTGGAATTATGTATTGTGATTCATAAACTAATCTAGTATATTCCATTGTTTAGAAATTGAAACTAGTAGAGGTAATGGAAACTATATCAATGCACGTAATCCATATAATGATTTCCCTCCTACTCAAGACAATTTTAGTGGAGCTTGTGAAGAAACTTGTGATGATCAAATTATCACCGTACTGGGACAACTAACTCAGGATATGAATAATAACCTTACCCATATAGAGCACCCTGATTCACAACACGGAGGATCAATGTTATACCACATCATGAGGAAACAACCACTAATATTCAATGGGAGTACCAATCCATTAGTAGTAAGCAATGGATAAATTCTTTAGAGAAAATATTTTATGCTTTGGGGAGTAGCGAAAAGGAAAAGGTTTTCATTGTAGTTTATCACCTCACTGGAGTTGAAGATAAATGGTGGTCATTAACCCAAAACAAAATGTAATATGAATATGTACCAAACATTGTATGGAGGTAGTTTAAAGAGATTTTCATAGAAATGTACTTTCCTCATGACCATCGAGCTGATATGGAAATAAAATTTATCAGTCTGAGGAAAAAGGAGGATGAGAATGTCACAAAGTATGAGGCTAACTTTACAAGGATAGAAAGGCATGAAGTAGATTATATACGTAACCCAAGGAGTAAGGTTTAATGATTCTTTGATGGGTTAAAACCATTTCTCCATCGATCATTAGTCTCACAATACTTCTTATTATACGAAGATATTGTATCATGTGCTATCAAGACAGAAAAATAAATCTCTAAGTATTACGACTTTAAAGAAAATAGGAGAAGAAGAGATCTGCAGAACACTCTAGAAATGGAAATAGGGGGAAAAGGGAAAAGTTGAATATTTATCCTACGGTAAATGTGAGAAGAAACCCCCCATTACTTTCCTGAAGGTAATGGGATTCTGCTACATGTTTGTTGAAAAATGCCACCAAGCTCGTGATTGTAAGGGGATGAAAGAGGCTATCAATGTTGAAAGCTTCAATTGTAGAGAAATGTGTCATTATACAAATGAATGCCCTAAGAACAAAGGGAACTTAACCTATAAAATTCCTAGGGAGAAAGGCTAAGATTATGCCATTACTACTACTGAGGTTGAAGCTCCAAAAGACGTGGTGGAAGGTAATTTAATGGTTTCCTCAAGATTTTCCAATGCTTTATTTGATTATAGATCATCGCATTGTTTCATATCTTCCTAGTATGCTAAGAAAATTACATATTTTAAATTTGGATTAACAAGGGAGTTTTCAGTCAAAACACCTAAGGGAAGTATCATCACAACAATGTTTAGTGAATTAGTTCTAATTAAGGAATATAAATTTTCTTTATATAATGATCTCATCATCTTTCCCAAGACTGAATTTGATATAATGCTCAGAATGGACTGGATTTTGGACCATGATGCAGAACTTTATTGTAATTAGAAGTAGGTTACAATTTTGGATGATTATAAGGAGTAACTTATCTTTAGAGCATAAATGTCACCATCTGATTCTTATCAATACCCACCCCAATTAGCTCAACGAAATTCAATTTTTACAGAGGAGAAAATGTAATAACTATGGGTGAGGAATAATAATGTTCGAATAGAGTATGTACCTATTGTGCAAGAATATGTTGACATTTTTCCATAGGATATACCTGGTCATCCATCGAAATGAGAAATTGAGTTTTAAATTGATTTAATTACTCATTCAAGGACTATATCGAAGATCCCTTATATAATGGACACTATGGAATTAGTGTAACAAAAAAATAACTAGAGGAATTGAGTAATAAGGGACTTATTCTCCCCAGTGTTTCTCCATGGGGAGCCCCTATTATTTTTTTATAAGAAATATGGATTTATGAGGTTGTGCATTGACTGTATAGAGATCAATGCTATAACAATATAGAACATGTATCCCCTACGTTGAATTGAAGGTTTATTCGACCAAATTCACGTATCTCAATATTTTTCAAATATTGACCTTTGTTCTGGATATCATCAGTTGTGTGTGAAGAAGGAAGACATTCCAAAAACAGCATTTCGAATCAGGTATGGGAATTATGAGTTTAAATTAACGCCTTTTGGATTGAGTAATTCACCCAATGTCTTTATGGATCTAATGAATATTGTTTTCAAGGAATATATTAATGACTTTTTAGGGGTCTTTATTTATGATATCTTTGTATATTCCAAAAGATTTGAAGATCAATAAAATCACTTGCGTCGTATTCTAAAGACACTTAGAAGAAATTAATTATGTGGGAAGTTTAGAATGTGTAAATTCTATCTTCAAGAGATTTATTTTATTGGCCAAATTTTCTATAAGGATGGAATCTCTATTGGTCCTTCAACGACTAAGGAAATCCAAGAATGTCCCGCACCAACGATTATAACTAAGTTACACTTTTTTATTGGTTTAGTAGGTTATTATCGACATTTGGTCTAGAATTTTTCTCGGTTGGAAAACCCATTAACCAAGCTCACTTTTAAAGGGGTTCAATTTGTTTGGAAAAAAGAGTGTGAAGAATTTTTTGAAGAAATGAAGAGAAGATTAATTAATGATCCAATATTTAATCTACCATCGAGGAATGAAGGGTTTGTTATTTATAGTGATGCTTCAAAGAAAGGACATGGTTGTGTCCTTATGCATCATGAGAGAGTTTCCCCCTATGCCTCACATAAGCTAAATATTCATGAGAAAAACTATCCCACTCATGATATTGAATTAGAAGCTGTAATATTTTCTCTAAAATTATGGAGAGACTATCTATATGGTGAAGATATGTGATATTTATACAGATTAGAAGAGTTTGATGTATATATTCTCACAAAAATAACTAAGAATTTGGAAAATGAGATGTCTTGAACTACTCAAAGATTATTATTTCACAATAAACTACCAACTAGGAAAGGAAAATAAGGTGGAAAATTCATTTAGGGTAAAGGATAATGTAGTTTTGAACAAGATGAGAGTTGAAAGGGATCATATTTTCATGAATCTAGTAAAGATTGATATGGGAATAACTATGGAAGGTGAATCATCAATACTTCTTCAAATGGTTATCAAACTATCTTTACTAGAAAGGATAAAAAGTTCTCAGACAAATTATGAGGAATTTCAAAAGAAAATTAATGCTATGAATAATTGGATATTGATCAACTTTGTATATAAATATTCAATTTTGATATTTGGGAAGATACTTTGTGTTACCGATATACCTAATCTGAAAAGAAAATTGTTAGATGATGCTCATAGCTCCAATTTCTCTATACACCCAGGAAGCACTATGATGTTTTGAGATTTTAATGAACAATTTTGGTGGGACAACATGAAGAGTGAGATAGCAGATTTTTGTGTCTAGATGTATGGTTTTTCATCAAGTGAATGTTGGAAGGAAAAATCCTGGAGGAATCATGAAACCTATTCCCATACCTGAGTGAAAATGGGATAATATTATGATGGACTTTGTCATGGGGATATCTAAGACTCTTAGAAGGAATGATGCGATATGGTTCATTTTTTATCATCTTAACAAGTCATCAGATCTTCTTTTCTATAAGAGAATATTTACCACTTGAACGTATGACAAGAATATATATTGATGAAGTTGTAATACATCATGGAGTACCTCTATAAAATGTTTCTGATCGTGATCCCCATTTTACATCCTGATTCTAGAAAAGACTTCAGAAATCACTGTATACTGAACTTCTTTTGAGCACTCCATACCACCCTCAAACCGATGGACACTTAGAATGGACTATTCAAACCTTAGAAGACATGTTGAGATCTTTCTCAGTTGAATTTCATGGTATGTGGGATCAATATTTACCTCTGGTATAATTTTCATATAATAATATCTTCCATTCAAGTATTCAGATGGCACCATATAAAGAATTATACGAAAAGAGATGTTGTACACCAAATTGTTGGGATGATGTTGGTGACAGAAAACTCGTAGGATGATAACTTGTTAAGAAAACAATGACAAAATTGAAGATTATTCAAACCCACATCAAAGATGCTCAAAATAGTCAAAAAATCTAATTCGATAACCGAATGAAGGATTTGAAATTTCATATAAGAGGTCATGCTTTTTAAGGCATCTCCATGGAAGGGTGTAATAAATTTCTGTAAGAAGGGTAAATTGGGTCCCACGTACATCGGACCTTTCGAAATTCTAAAAAGAATTGGAGTTGTAGATTATATTTTTACAATGCATCCAAGTCTCTCCATAGTTCATGATGTGTTCCAAATATCACCGTTGAGAAAATACATGCGTGACCCAACACATTTGCTCACATAGGAGGAAATTGAACTAGAACCCGATCTTTCTTATTGGGAAGAGCCTGCCAAATTTTTTGATGCCCTAGAACAAGTGCTGAGAACAGGATGACTCGTCTGGTAAAAGTTCAATAGAGAAACCATAAAATGGAAGAGGTAACATGGTAACCTGAGGAACTTATGATGAAGAACCATCCGAATCTTTTTATATAGTAATATTCTTGACAATTTTATGAAGAAATTATTTTAAGGAGGGGTGAATGTAACACCCAAAGCTTCCACAGTATGTTTCCCCTGGAATAATGAAATAGCTTTAATTGTACGTAGCATTGAGATTTTAACGCATCACGACCAATGAAACTAGTTGTTTTGAATATTAATACCAAATTTTTGAAATTTTTTAGATTTCATTTTTCAAAATGGTTTCCATTTTTGAATTCAGAATATCGAAAATTAGCTTAGGGTGAATTTTTTATATTTTTCTGAAAAGTTTCAACTTTTGATGATTTGTGAAAAATGCTGGGTTATTGGTTAAATCCAAATTTTTTATTTAAATTTAATTTATGTCAAAATAGATACTTGATAGCTATATAAGTTTAATTTAATTCATTGGAGTCATTTTATAATATGTTTATATACATATATATAAATTTTATTGAACTTTTTACCATCTTTTAGCCACCTCATATGAGCATTTGAAACTTTTCATAAAACAGAATTTTACCAATTATTCGACTTGAATTTCAAATATATGAGAGAAACAGTTGATATCAGTAATTAAAATGTGGTTAATTGATATGAAAATAATTTTCTATGAACAATAACTTTTGACTTTTATTTACCAGAGTTAAAAGTAAATAGGTTAATTAATGGAAAAAATGATTTCATAATTACCATAAAAGATATCCTAATTCTATTGGATACATGTAATTCGACCAAAAACAACCTCATTAATGAAATATGATCCCCTTTCGTCCACTTGGATTAGATTAGTACATTTATTAATATTTTATTTAAAGAATAGTTAAGAGTCAAATTCAATGTTTAATGACTAAACCATTTTTAATATAGGGTTTCACATAATATAAATTAGACTATAAATATTCCTTAAAATAAAAAAATATTCCCTACATAATGGTATTTTATTTTTAAATTTTAGCATTAAATAATTTAATTTATTTATGACACAATGATGATGCAGTAATCACCTTATTAATGAAATATTAAGATAATTGATATTATAAATATCTAAATAAATGTAAATTTAGACATATGATGAATTAAAATAATTTTATTTTTTAATATGAAATGTTTGGGTTGGTTAAATAAATTTTATTCGCAGAGATAATGTTTTAATGGCTTTCAAAAAAACCAAATACAAAAAAGTTCCAAAATTAAAGTAAATGAGTTCATAAAACAAATACTATATTATTAATTGATATAATATACATAAAAATATAAGGATCATCAAAAAGACTTATATAATGTCCTATATATTAATAATGAACCACTTGGGGTTCGTTTCGTAGTTTAATGTATGTTTATTAACAATATAATATAAAAATACAAAGAGGCATGGTAAATGTCAAACTATTTAACTACGAGTAAAATCTAAAATAAAATGTTTTTATGGTGACATAAACCAATATAAAACCTATTGGTTGAGAGTTTTTACACCCATCCACACCTTATCCTCTAAATAAATCATTTTTGTGCCATTAAAAACCGAAAATTATTTTAATATAAAATAATTTTGCAACTTTTTCCTAAAGTGAACCTCACCTCTCTTGTGAAAGGGCACTTCCCATTCTCTTAATTTCACACCACCAAAGACATTTGGCTCTACCGACCCTAGACCAAATATCCTCCCAATATTACTCCCTTCATCTTAGAGGCCTTCCATTGGTCAGAAATAAAATATAAGGAGTAATTTTGATCAAATCCAAAGGGAGAACCCGAAGAAGACGTAAATATTTCATCACCTCTTTCAAGTTATTTTCATCTCCCACTTCCTATTTCATTGTTGTTTACATTATAAAATAACAAATCTAGTATCTTATTTATACAATGTTGTTATTATAAATATGGTACAACCATATTCATTATTCTACCCATCCTATTGATTACAAAGTCACCATATGTGTGTACGTATGGCTTACCGTCTCCAAGTTGTGGTGTAGTATGTTATTCAAACACTTCATTATTTTAATAGGTATTATAATTAATATAAATGATGTAAATAATAAATATAACATTTTAATGATTATTTATATATGATATACCATCCAATTACAAATGATTTCACAATAAATATAATGATATTGTCACTCGTGCATTCGTATGAATTACCATCTCAATGAACGCGATGAGATTCATTCCCCATCATAATCATTCATGAATATTTTTCATTTTATGATTAAAAATATTTTTTAAAGAACGTAATATAATTCTGGATATGAATAATATATATCCAATCCATAAAAAACTTGGCTTACGTAACCGAGCATATAAATGAAACCATATTGGTTAAAATTTGAAATGATGATACTACTAAAATATTATTAACAAAGAAATATTAGATGATCATATATGATATCACATTTAGGTATATAGTTTATATATGATTTATTTACAATTATTAAACTATTATAAAGTATTATAATGTTCCCTCGACCATGGAAATATCAAAGGTAGGGGTTAATTCCACAATCCATATATTATCCGAGGTATTTTTACATAATTATATACTTGGACCTGTTGGTCATCCACAATCGTGTTTTCATAAAAATGTACTTCAATTTTTTTATACTATTTACTAGACAATGGATTAAATTTATTTATACCATTATTTGACCTTATATTCATTGAATGTATTATTTCTGTTGTTTTCCAAAAAATGTACTTTTTGACCTTTTCGAAAAAATTAAGGTACAAAAGTTTTTTTAAATTTTTTGGTGAGTGCAACAATTTTCTACCATTATAAAATCATAGAATCTTACCTTACAAGATTATAGGAATATTTTCAAAATAAATTTTTTCTTTTATAATTATATTACATTTAAATGATTTCAAAATAGAAAGAGATATTTATCTAAAAGTAGATTTGATTTCATATTTGTCAACATGCATTTTTTGGATTTTAAGCTTGTTTGAAGTTGATTTGTTGTAACACAAATCATACATATTGTATTGAAGGTTTTGTGATCTTTTTGAATGCGGATGTGTTATTATTATACCATTCATGGTTTATGGATAGGGTATTGACATTTCATATGATAGTTTTAATATGAATGTTTACGTTATGATTAAACCTTTTCATTTGAGGAATGAATTTGACTTAGTAATTGATGGGTGGAGCCCGCTATAGCTCCTCGAAGTATCAGTAGGTTTCATGAGACAAACTAGTGTATTGAGAAAATGCCTTGACAAAATCTTATTTTTAGACTTGGCATAAGGCCTTGACTATGTGGTTATGATGTCTAGAATTATGTATTACATTATTAAGAATGTGGTTATTGATATTTCATGTGATTATTCGACTAGTAGAACATTTATGTGAATAATTAAGTGGAATTATTTGATTTTATCTTTTCCATATTATGCTGATGTTTATGTTTAAAAGGATTTTTTAGTCTAATACATTTCCTTAAATGTTTATGCTTATTTATAAATTTTTTTTCTCTATTGTTATCCTTACTGAGAATCTGAGCTCACCTCTTACTATGTTTTTTATTTCCAGGATGTGAAGAAGTATCTTATGGTTGACCTGTAGGGATAGAATAAGGATATAAGTGTGTTAAAAAGGGGGGGAAATATTTTTGATGTTTTTATTTAATGATGTAATGTAAAAATTATGAATGTATGTAGTAATTACAAGGCTACTAAACTGATCGATCTTTCGGGACATGATTCCTTGTATCAGGCCAATGTTATGTAAAAATGCACAAACTCGGGGTATTTAGGGTCAGAACATTATAAGGTTTAATTGTCATATGTGATTTCCTTAACATAGTCTCCACACTCTCTTTCACCTTCCCAATAGGTCCATCTGTTGGATTACACGTAGAATTGATTCCATCCGTACCAATATCCTTGAGAAAGCCAACATTTTGATAACCATGTCTATAGTTTTCCAACTCATGGCCCAACCTCCTGAAATCCAGATAAAATTCAACCCAAGATTAAAAAACCACTTTTTTTATACATCAATATTCCTCTCCATCTCTAATACAGGAAAAATCAGTTGGCTCTCTTGAAACATCAACTTCCACACACATAGGGATTTACTGGGTGACATATGGATGTGGTTTTTTTATCAGAACACAAATATATACCGACCATGAAACCCGTCATCCAAATTACTATGGGATTGTGTAAAGTAAGAGTCATATTGGGAAATCTCACCCGAATGGCCACTGAGATAGATTCTTTCTTAATTTGGAAATCGTAAGACTATCTATGCAGATAAAAAATGGGAATTTTTGTAGTTACAAGGTGTAGATTACCAAGATTTAATAAAATATTTCTCCGACATGAAGAGAATCATTGTATTTATGTTATCCAGTAACCCCACTATAGCCCTTTCTTGTAAATCTGATGATCTGAAAACAATCATGTAGAAGGTGTCCCTCAAAGGCCTCCTTTGATAAAATCGAGAGATCAATGTTCAAATGAAAAGTGAAGAAGAATTGTTGAACTCTCCAATTAATAGATTAATGGTAGGTTAACATTCATAAAAATTGGGCCCCTTCGGAGAGAGTGAACACTATGGGAACAGAGGGAGAAGATTAGGGTTAGAGAATAATGAGAAGGTAAAAGCCTCTCCCATGAAGGATGACAAGGTTCCCTCCCCAACTAGTGGGGGAAGGACTAGTGCAGGAGACGCCATCGTCTTGGTCTAGAGGAGGAATCACGTTACTCATGGAGCATAGTCATCATCTTCATCATACTTCTGGTGTCATAGATAGATGCTTATGATTTAATACAGTGTATGGGTTGGTTGAAAAAGTTCATGGATCACATCGACTGTTATAGAAGAATATTTATGTTCACAACTGAGGATATTTTCAAGAATCTCTTCAGTGTATAAAGGGTTGTAATGAATAGAGAAACGAGCTTGTGGGAACCAGTACTGGGAAAGATCATTTATAATTGGTGGTGTTGTTTTTGGATTCAATGGAAGAGATCAAGGATGTATAAGTTCCACATGTTGTCGATCAATTTCATGATGTGTTTCCTAAATATTTCATAGGTTTACCGCCTATAATGAAGTTGACCATATTGTATGATATAAACAACAGAATTAATGGAATTGAATGTATAGTTAGCGGAGTTGTAAAGAAAAAATTTCATTAATCCAAGAACATCTCCTTAGGAAGCACATATTTTGTTCCTAAATAAATGAGTCCGAACTATTTGGTTTTGCGTTGATTATCATAAGCTTAACCATGTTATGATAACGAATAGATATCCACATCCACGCATTGATGATCTATTTGATCAATTGTGGGGACCCGATAGTTTTGTAAAATTGACATGTGGTATAGATATCACCATTTTCATTTTATGAAGGATGATATTCTTAAAACCTAATTTCAGAAGCCGATATGGCCACTAAGAATATGTATTCATGCATCTCAGTCTTACGAATTCACTAACGACCTTTATGGAAATCATGAATTAGATATTTTAGATATTCCTAGATTAATTTGTTGTAGTGTTTTTGGATGATATATTGGTGTATTAAATGGAAAATTTTGAGCATGAGGAACACTTAGAAATAGTTTTAGAAATCATGTGATATTATCATTGGCATTAAAAAATCCCAATGTTTGATTTCTAGATACTAGAGATACACTTTCCTGGACATGTAATATCTAAAAAAACATTTTTAATGGATCTTGAAAATATTGAAGCAATTATCTCATGGAAACCCCCTTAAAATGTCTGTGAGATAAGATGTTTTCTTGTCCTATATTGTTATTAATGATGATTTATACTTGACTTCTAATGACATGATTCACCTATAAAGGCATTGGAAATGAAGAACATTCTATTCCGATGGAATGAGGAATGATAAAATTATTTTCAATTGTTGAATGTTCATCTTATATCAGCACCTATCAGAATTTTTCAAGAATTAGGACATGGGTATGTAGTGTATTGTGGTTCATTTGGATCTGGGATGGGATGTGTTGTCATTTAGGGAACCCATGCAGTTTATTATGGTTCATGGTAGTTTAGAGTTCCATAGAATAATTACCCAACACATGATTTGGAGTTCACTATGGTTGTCCATGAATTGAAAACAGGGAATCATTATCTATTTCTTGAGAAATTTATAGTGTTTAGAAATCATAAGACTGTGAAACAAATTTTCTAACAATAATATTTGAATATGTGGAAGAGGATATTTATAGATTATCCTAATATTTTTAACTTTGTCTTGTTATATACACCGGGAAATGGAAATTCAGTGGCCGATGCATAATGCAGAAATTAGTATGCATAGTTGGTGAATGAAGCATTAGATGAGTGGTAGTTAATATCTACCCTAACAGAAATTATTGTGGATAATGAAGATCAATGTGGTGGTGTTCTTTTCTTTTCAGTTTTGGTTGTTCCTAATTTGGTATAGATGGTAAAGGATCCTAATCATATGATGTTGAATGCATGGTTATGTGTTTAAAACTCAATAGTGGGGAGACCATTGAGGGATGGAATGATAATGGGAGTTCGAGTTTATGGTTTATAAATCAGATACTTGTACATATATCTTGTTTAGAGAAACGAAATAATGCACACTTCCATTTGAGATGGTATGTAAATCTTGGAATATAGATGGTGTATATGAAATTGAAATCACAATTTTCGTTGATTGGTATAAAAAATAATGTGGATTAGTTCGTTTAAAAGTGCTTAATATTTCAATAAGTTAAGAAAGAACATAAATTACCTACATGTATATTATATTCTTTACATATATCAGTGTGGAAATTAGAGTAGATATCTATGAATTTTCTTATATTCCTCACACGAACAGATAAAAAACACGATCCCATATACATGATAGTGGATCAACTTATGAATTTTTCTAATTTCATACCTATTCAGGAAACTCATAATGTGGAGGATCTATCTTGAATAAATATCCAAGAAGTGATAAAGTAACCTGAAATACAATTTTCAATCATGTCAGATAGAGATTTAAGGTTCAAATCACATTTCTAGAAACCCTTTTGAATCCCATAGGACTTAGTAGAATATGAGAACAGTGTATCATACTCATATGAATGGGAAATTCTAAAGAATGATACAGACCTTGTAAGACATGTTGTGGGATTGTGAAATGGATTTTAGATGCTCATGGGAGGATCATATATCCATGGCGTGGTTCTCTTATAACATCATCTATGAGGCCTCAGTAAATATGTAACATTTGGAATAATTTTATAGGATTCCTTGTCTTTCTCCTCTTTTATGGTCTTACTTAGGACGATACTTGGGAACCTATGAAGGAAATGAAAGATAAATGGTCACATCTCTTTCAGGGTAGCGATGAATTTCTACTTTATATTAATAGAATGACCGATGGTGGGGAGAATTTAGTAACCGATAGTTTGTAGTATGTAACCCTAAATTTATTATTTTTATTTTTATAATTTGTAATGTTGAAAAATGAAAGAGATGGGTGAACATTCAATATGTTTTTTTGGGAACAAAGGGATGTGCACTATTTGTCCAACCCATACATTTTGGTTCTGGTTTGGGACTTTTGTTGTAGTAGATTTGGCACAGTGGATTCAAAGTTAGGGAGACCATGTGAGGGTTTCCATAATGGAGTAGATAACATTCAGTTAGTGCATGGTTTGTCTAACTTGGTAAAAAACCATTCATATGGTCAAAGTGAGATCCTAAAAAATCGGATCTCCTTTTTTTTGACTCTAACTCCATAATGGTTTTTATCTTGCGTGTCCCCAACATGGTAATCTTCTACATTGAATTTACTATAACCACTTACATGTGATTTGGAATCAATATGTAGCTCTCCCTTGGTTTTTTCAATCCTGATTCTAGCAGTAATTGTTGTTCTTCAACATTCTGGTCATGTTTTCATAGACCTACTTAGATCTACTTATCATATCCTATTAGATTCATAGATATATGATCATTAGGGGTATATCAATGATTTTTCATTCCAAATATGTTCATATATTTTTCTTTATAAGGATAGTATAAGAGATCTAAGGCAGTTTCGTGGGGAATCAGCCAGTTTTTTCAGAGCGTTCTTCATATATTTTTGGTTTTCAGCAAAATGGCTAAGGTATGGAGATTCAATCTCGACACCTCTTAGTAGAAATGATTTTAATGATTGTACCTTCAAGTAGTGTGTCAGCTATATCACTACCTGTTGGTCAGGAGTTTCAACCAGTGGTATTGGTAGATGACACATTTAGGCTTAGTGCCTTACACATGTTTCAGCATCAGATACCCCTCAGGTTCCGAAGCGAGATCGACTTACAGGTGGCTGGGGACTGGTCTGACGAGGTGGTTAAGAGTTCTCTAGAACTTCTACAGCTTCGACAGGATGACATTTCGGTAGCTTAGTATTCATCAAGGCATATTGATCGTTCCATGTACTCGATTAATACGATACGATCAATGCTTCGGAGCTAGGACCTCTGAGTAAGGTGTGTTTAGGGGCATCTGAGGAAGTATTTTTTTTCCTCTGTGCATTCCTAACTATGTTAGGATGCTATAGGGAACCTTTTTGGTTGAATTTTCTTTGGCTGAGCGGATAGAGCCAGTGAATGTTAGTAGTGGGAAAGCAGGTAACTAACGCCAGTCTTAGAGACTTGGGTGTGAAAATTGTTTTAGAAAGAGGAAGTGTTAAAAATAGATGAATCTGTAGAGTAGCAGATGTGGATGCAGAGCTAGGAGAGTAGCATGAGGTGGTGTACATTTCAACATGTTACAACTACCCCCTTTTGGTGGATCCCACTAGGCTCAGGGAGCTAGAGGGAATGGGAAGAGAGTAGCTGCATGTGGTCAAGGAGTGTGACCCAAGGGCTCTAGGAATGATTCGAGGTACGAACTGTCTCTACTACTTGCTATTGTATCAATAGAAATAGGTACCAATCATTCCTTCCTTCCATGAATCTTGTCCCAGACCTAGAGTTTCCGATAAAACCGTTGACTTGACCCTCACGTCTAGTTATACCTTTTGGAGGAGACTTGATAATCACACTTATGGAGATGGTGTGATTTGACCCTAGAGACTAGAGTTTCGGTTGGAACCTCTTGGTGGCAGCATTGAGACCATACGGCGTTAGATTTGGTATGGATTGAGAAACCAAAGTTCAGACACAGATTGACTGTATTAGTCAAAAAGTTTGTGGTTTATCTATAACATTGGGATGAGGTTTACATTAGTCAGTGAAAAAGGGAACCTTGGCAGCACAGATTAAAATCATGCATAGGGGGGTTCAGATGTTCACTCTTGAGTTGGAAGACCTTACCCTCATGTCAGTAGGAGTATTGAGTTTTCAGTTCCAAACAGGAGTGACAGAACATCGGGACATCTTTTCAAAATATGTTTCTAGGATTACACCCCAAAGGGGGAGGGACGTCTTCTTTGGTTGGATACTACTGGAGGTTCGTTCTAGACTTCACCAGAGTTGCCGCACCACAATTTTCCTTGAAAAAGAAGGGGAAACCCTTCGTGTGATTAGAGGGATTATAGAAGAGCTTTTCGGACCTGAGGCAGAGGCTGACCAGTGCCCCCCATCCAGAGGCTTCCAGAGGAAGGCATAGAGTACATAGTCTACTGCAAAGCATCTGGGATGGGACTTGGGTGTGTTCTTATTTAGTGGTGAGAAGTGATCGTATATGATTCTCGGCAGATGAGACAACATGAGTAGAACTACACTACCCATGACATGGAGTTAGCAGCTACAATCTTCACCTTGAAGATGGGGAAACACTATCTTATGGGTGATCATTTTACCATGTACTCTGATCACAAGAGTATCATGTATATCTTCCCTTAGAATGACATGGACCTGAGACAACGACGATGGATTGAGTTCCTCTAGGAATATGACATCGAGATATTCTATACTCTTGAAAAGGGGAATGTTGTTAAATATGCACTCAAAAAGAGGTCAAGAATACTGCTACTGGGAGAGCTGACAGAGCAGCTGGCTGCGATAAAGATATCTTTTGTGGATAGAAATGGAGTAGCCTTTATACAGTCTCTTATAGTCACTCCCCCACTTCTTCAGTGATTCAGGGAGGCGTAGTGTGGTGACGCTGACTACGAGACATGACGTGCCCAGATATCCACAGGGCAGGCACCTGATGGATTTTCTGAAGGTGTGGAGCACTTAATTCTATTCATTGGTCATATCATGGTACCCGTAGAACTTTTGGAGGAAGTGTTGATGGAGTTCCACACATCCCCTCTAGCGGTACATCCAGGTGACGCGAAGATGTACCATGACCTTCGACGATAGCACTGGTGGCCAGGTATAAAGAAGGCGGTAGTGAAGTTTTTCTCTCGATGCCTCACTTGTCAGCAAGTGAAAGAATAGAATTAGGTACCAGCAATCTTGGATCAGCCTTTAGAGGTCCCAAAGTGGAAGAGGGTTGAGATATGCATGGGCTTCGTGATGGGTCTTCCATGTATGTCCAGGGACATGACTCTATTTGGGTGATCATCAACCGACTCACCAAGTAGGTCCACATCTTATTGACCAGAGATGGTACGAGCTACCACAGAGAAGGTGCAAGTCATCCTGGAGCAGATGAAGACTGCACAGATTACACAAAATTCGTATGCTGACAGGAGAAGGAGACCTCTGGAGTTTGAGGATGGGGGCCATGTCTTCCTACGGGTCTCACCTCGATGAGGCTTACAGAGTTTTGGAGGAGGCGACAAGTTATCTCCATGATTCATCGGACCTTTCAAGGTCCTCAGTAGAGTAGGCGAGGTGGATTACCACCCAGATCATCCACCACAATTACACCGGGTGCATGATGTCTTCCACATATCTTAGCTGAGGAGATACGTGCATGACCCTTCCCACATCATCGACCAAGGGGAGCTCGACATCGATGATGGAGAAACGTTCACGGAGGATATTGGGGATATTGAGGATTGACAAGAGCGGGTCTTGTGTGAATGGTCGATACCTCTGGTGTGCGCTCACTGGTAGCATGGGAACATCCAGGAGAGCACATGGGAGCGACAAAATCAGATGCATGCTTAGTACCTCCAGTTGTTTTCTTAGTTGTGAGCTGTAGCTTACAGGGACCTAATGCCCGGAGGTGGGGAAAATGTAAAGACCTAGAAATTACATGGAATATTTTTTCTTAAATTCATTAGATTTTTACGAGTCTGCGAAATATGACGGCGTGCGATTCCGAGTCCTGAATTGCTCTGAATGATTTGTCGATGTTTTTGTTATGCTTTTGTTAACGCGCGTAAGCAGTTTTCCCGAAAATATTGAATAACTCTTAAATGATAACTGGGATCAGAAATCTGAGGGCACCATTGCGCTCAGGATTGTATGTTAATCCTTAGCGTGACTTAATATTGGTCAACGCGGGCCTCCTGTGAGGAAACTCACAAATGGCATAATCGAAAATAAAATAATTAAATAAATTATTTTATATTTCAAATGCTTATAACTCAGAAATGGTAACTCGGATTAAAAATATGAGACCACCATTCAACATGATAGTGTATGCTTGCTTGAAGAAGATACTAAGTTTGGCCAGCACGTGCCACCAGAGAAAGTTTGTTTTGGCCGCAAATAAAATAATTAGGTAATAATTATTTTATTGTAAAATTCATATCATCTAACATGGTAACATGGAC
Organism: Viscum album; assembly: GCA_963277665.1. Lineage (NCBI taxonomy): Eukaryota > Viridiplantae > Streptophyta > Magnoliopsida > Santalales > Viscaceae > Viscum > Viscum album. Next base: position 765,910,021 of record OY728120.1, read on the forward strand.
TGAAAATATGAAAGTATCGTTCGGTTTTTTGGGGCGTGTTTCACCTAGGCATAGCCTAACCTTGTCCGATGTGAGTCGAGGGTGTAAGATAATAATTTTATGAACTTTTTTTCGTGTACGCTGAGTAAACATGCAAGCAGCATTTCATAACTTTTGAACCATTACTCAGAATTGAAATCCATGGGTACCTTTGAACTCGAAACACTGATATTCAGTTATGTAGACCTTCACCTCGATCACAATGGGTCGAGGGTGATAGATAGATATTTGGTTTTTCGTGAAAATAGAAATAAAATAAAATAAACTTTTATTTTATTTTTATTTTTTGAAACCTCCAATGTATAGGTTGTGGTGGTGGGGACCAACAAAACCTCTCGAACTCCCCTTTAAGGGTAGATAACCTTTGGTATTCTCCGCTTTAATGGTTACACCTCCCATTAATTATTTCTGTCAATTAATTATTCCAATCCAATGATTAAATTTTTGAGACACAACAATTTGGATACTTTTCTTTTTGGGAGGATTTGGGTTGGTGAAGGAGAAAGGGGGTACTTGGAGAACTAGACTCCAATGAAGAACACACTATCTCCAATGATTAACAAGGATGATGCATGAGCCTAGGATAGGTGGTGTGTGACAGGTGCAATGTCTGACGACATCTTCGAATTCTTTCCTACGTCAACGAAAAATGATCTCATGGTAGGGGTTTTAGTTGAAATTATTTCCATTCTTCATAGTTCTAAATATGGTTTGAGAATTGAAGATTTTTATCACCATAACGAGGAGGGATCAGACCGCAGGAAAATGGCCCGACCCTCCCCCTTTGTTTGATCACGTTTGTTGGCGACGACAGTGGCACAATGTTGCCACCTGATGGAAGAACCACGGTATAGAAAAATGACCAGAAACAAGCCAATAGCTGAAGAAGATGGCAGTGCGAGGGCCGCTGGGCCACCGGAGAGGTGCGGTGCCATCACTCCACGTAGAAATCCAAGCCGCAACTAGGTGGGTCGTGGCTGTGCCGGAGGGGCGCAGTGTCATCGCACCGCACCATTGTAGAACCACAACTAAGAGGGCCATGGCGGTTGGATGTGGCGCGACGTTGTTGCGCTGCGTGGAGGGAAGTAGAGGGACATGGCTAGGATGGGCTGCAGAAGAGGAGGTGATGTGTCGTCGCGTTGTGGAAGAGGAGCTGGGGCGACCGGCCGTACCGACCGTCGGAGGAGCCAAACGGCTAGTGGCATGGCCAGCCGGGAGGAGCGGGACCCTTAGGGTCCCTCGTGACCTGGACCAGCATCACCTGACACCAGTTAGTGCTCCGACCCGAACTTCTAAGTTGATAGGGTGTTCTAGGGGGCGTATATCTCCCCCCTAGACGCGGCGAGGCGGACAAACGAGCCGCTAGGCCACCAGCCGGCCGGGCCATCGGGCGGCCAACCAGTCGTGCTGCTGGGCCGGGCCGCCCCATCAGGATGAACCACCCCATTAGGATGGGCCGCTTACATGGACCGGATCAGACCCACAGACTGAGTCAGACCCTGGTCCGACTAGGTAGGACCAGGCCCGGACCCGTTTGGCCAGTTTACACCTTTTCATCTCTATCATTTTGTACGAGTGTCCTATTAACGAACCACCTGCGGAAATGGAGGGCTTGGAGCGAGACGATTTATTTGGAATACCCCACATGAGGTTTATATATTTTTGGAGTATGGCCAGGTAGGTCTGAACCTAAAAACCAACAAGGCCCCTAGAACGAAAATGCAAATAACTCATTGACCGGGCGTCTGATTGACGCACCGTCTATCGTGTTGGAACCCTTACGAAATGGCAGTCCTTTGGGTTAATCATTTTTTGAGTTAAGTGGAGCTCGAGGTACGACCGATATCTCAATGGAATATTCTATGGAACTCGAGCACACCGGGTGCGAGGAATCTAGTGGATGATTGTGAGGCGGAGGTTGGAGATAGATCTTACGGAGGTCAGCGCTCGGAGATCCTGTGTGGGTCAACGCATACCAATCCTGTGTGGTTCAGATCATGTGTGGGTCCGCGCTCAGGGATCCTATGTGGGTCAGCGCATACTGATTCTGTGTGGGTCAGATCTTGTGTGGGTCATTGCAAGGGTTAGTTACTAACAATCCTGTGTGGGTCAGACTCCGTATGGTCAGAAGCAGTGCCTCTTGACAAAATAAGATGATCTATCTTCCTGAATAATCATATGTACTTATATACATCAATTAAATCCATGTTTTAGATGATTCAATGATATTCATGTTTTCCCCATGATTGAGATGGGTGAATAAATAACATAGGTATATGTATGGGCATATACATAAGTAAGGGTTATCCATTGACCCGTACTTTGTGGTTATCCTTGTTATATTGTGTGAGACCTTGAGGGTCTCGGGGTCCCTACTGAGTATCATTATACTCACCCCTTCATGGGCTATGCCTGCACCTCGTTCTGTTTGTTTCATATGACATATGGCTCTAATCGAGGCAAATAGTAGAAAAACTGGACGGTACACGGAGGTAGACCACTCGGCGAGATGAACATGGAGTGGACGGACGGACTTAGGGTATTGAGGAGGCCATGTGTACCGACACTTCATGTGGGAATGCTAGAGGACGACCCAGTAGATTCTTTACTTCATTTCTTCAGTTGTATTATAATTTCAGTTGTGTTGTACTTTCCTGTTGGGCCTGTCTTTCCATCCCCCTTTACTTTCAGCACACTCTATTGTAAACAGTTTTACATAGCGTTTTACTTCTAGTTGCATACTCTGTTGTGTTTTTTACTGTTTTAAAGGCAATGCCTTCCTAGGATAGAGATTTTTTTCCTTTGGTGCTAGTCACCAGACCCTGGCCTATAGAAGGAGGGCTTGGGGTAGTCACGATTCGGGCCCTGGCGGATGGGTCATGATAATTCATTTAAAAAAATAACAGTGTTCTTGTGTACATACTAATTACTACCACCACCATGTGATGTGAATTGTTTTTATTAACCACATCACATGACTAGTATACATAATATTATTTAAAAATTTATTATGACATTTATATTAATATGATAATTATTTAATTTCAAAATTAGACCTCATATCATTACATAATGATACGTGAAAAATTGAAATGTTACTCATGCATACATATAACATACGTTACCCTTGATTGTAACTTAGATAATTTTTTATATACAACATTCATGATTGGTTTTTGAATTATATATAATGTATTTAAATTATATCTATATAATATTGATAATTATAAATATATTGTAGAAACTATAACATTGAACATAGTACACCTGCCAATATCATTTTGGATATAGTAGTTGAATATCATCAAAACATCTCATGCGAACTTAATTAAATAAATAATTAATTATAACATCAAAATAATGGAATAAGAAGCATGAAAATTTTAATTATAAGGTAAATGATTAATATACTTTCATTTATTAGAAAAATAAATATCATAATTGATTAATGAAATTCAATATTAATGGAATTCCCAATTATTGAAACAATGTTGTCCTAAAACAATTCACTCCCAACTGTTTTTCTTTGATGTTTTTTTTCTTATATATGTTTACGAAAACATTAATATTTTTATTTAAATTGAATGTACAATTATTTTTTGAAAATATTTAGTATTATGTACAATTATTTAATATGGAAAACATATTAGGGTTTGGAGAAGGTAAACATTACATTAAAAAAATTATTATAATGATTTATTTTCTAAATGATTCTATTTAATTACCTTTTTCATAAAATAATTGATTTAATATATTTATATAAAAATAAATTAATTATAAAAGAACTATTTGGTCTCATTTTAATTCTATTAAAAGGTATATAAAATTAATTTTTTTACATATTTAATATGTAATTTTTTATGTGACTTTTTAAAAGACAAAGGGATTGTTTTATATTAATTTAAATAGTTTCTATTGATTTAATCACTTCTGAAACCATTATTTAATATTTCTATTTATTTAAAAGCTTCCTTATTTCCATAAAATATGAAAACTCCTTGAATTTTATATAATTATTCACAAAAAAAAATTTAAAATGGAAATGTATTTTTATGGGTGTAAGTGATCACTCAGAACGACAATTTTTATTTATGTTATTATAATCTCCCTTTAACTCAAATTACTCTCTGTTTATGTATTTAATTCTTACTATATATATATATATATTTTATTCTCCCATCATGTTATGGGGAAATACATGAGTTTAATTTATTTCTCATTTCATTATTTATAATATATCTTTTGATTATGATATAAGGAATGATTTTGAAGCTCATTTTATTCCATAGGTCATTACAATGTTTATGTCGAATAATTTATTTCCTTTTGTGTAACATATAATAATGATAAATATATGTTTCTTTTTCCCAAATTTCATTCTAATGAATACAATAATGAAATTTTAACATGAGATGTTATGTATGTGATTTAGGAGTAAGACAAATCCACTATAGAAGTATGTCCACCATGTGACATTTTCATGGTTTTCATCCTCGAATTCTTCTTATTTTAGGATACAAGTTGATTCCAAATTTCAAATGTTCCATTATCATATGATACCATGATCGTTAAGCAATGATCCCTTATGATTAATGACAAGGATTCTATTCAACAATATAATGTTAACCTTATGACTCATATGTTATGAATTTTTATCATGTTTATAACTATACTGGGATTACTGGCTCTTAATTTTATTTTATTTAATCCCATCAATATATTATGTAGTATTAGGATCACAATATGATTTAGTTTCTCACTATGGATAAAAATGTTAGTATGATGTGTTTTAGGTTTCTATTGATGTAATATATACCCAGTCTTCAAAATACACTAGGACTCATAATCAGTAGGTTGTGTTTTATTGGATTTTTATATCAAAAGTTATTTAAATAATATGTGTATAAGGTTCGAGTCTCAGTATAAAGACTTTTAATAGGTTTTTTGAATGGGTGTATTATTTTTATATGGTTTATAGATCAAGGACCAACCAAATGGTTTGAATTTATATTAAATAAATCAAAATAAACATACATTTCAATGTAATGTTTCATTATCATCATTAAAATATCATGAATTATTTTATGAATATAAAATATGGACTTATTTTCTGGATCATTTATTTTTTATATATAAATAATAGATAAATTTATTTTCTTATTGTTTTACATTTAAAATAATGAGTAGTTTTTCAATAAAAATATAATAGAAGTAAAACATTTATTGTTTATATTCTTGGTTATTGGATATCGACTAGTTTAGATGTTTTACTATGTAATGATAATATTGAATACATTTAGTTGAGTACATTGAATTATAATGTTTTATATTTTTTTGAAATTTAATTTTTAATGGTAAGGTAATTTAAAAATTAAAATATATTTTCAAGATTTATGTTCATGAAAAGTGGAAAAAAATATATAACTCATTCCATTAAAAATGAGATATTTTTCATTATCTACCTTTTAGAATAATTATCCTACGCACTATGTGGATTGATGAATCGAGTGATTTTATTTCTTCACGAAATAGCATGATTTTTTTCATTTTTAATTGGTGGATGATTTCATATAGGTGAGGTTATGGTCTACAAATTATATTAAATCGTATAGGTTTTTTAATTTAGATGTCATATTAATGTCCATAATTGATAAGAACCTACTAGGACAATGGTTGGTGTGAACCTTCAATTTTTTCCATTACCTTTCTTCAATATAAAAATAATAATGACATTACTTAATTATAAATGAACTAAAATATTATAAATTGAATTCCCAATTTAATTAATAACCGCATTATTATGTAATTTAATAATTGAAAAGACTTTCACTACACTGGTTATTTTAAAACATTATAAAATTTATCATGTAAAAAATGAAAGAAAAAAAACATCATATACATTCTTAATATTTACATTTTATAGTGACCAATAAGATCATAATATCTTAAGGGATATGATAAAGACTAATTGATATAGAGGGAAGAAATGATTTCCCCATATAGTGAGATTATACCCTAAGAATTCCATCTTTTATTTTCTAAGGTGTATAGAATGAGATGGATTTTTCCATTAGAAACCTAAAAACAAGACTCAATAATTGGAAATTAGTGATAATATTTACACTGTATTTTCAAGCTCAATGATATCACCTCCCAAACCATGTTCTTAAAATCACCCAAATAATTTTCAAAAATCACACACCATGCCCATATGATATACACTTGTGTTAAAATGTGTTATTTATCTACAACATATTTTCAAAAAAATTTAGAATTTATTTTTAATGTCAATATATTATTAGCCCCTATTAATTATTATTTGTTAAATATACAAAAATTTAAAATGAGTTAAATTAAAACAATATTTCTATACAAATAAGACAAAGATGCATTTCTAAAAAATATATAGTCTATGATGAAATATTCTTTATAATAAATTCAAAAATATTGAAATAAAACATATTTTCAGGGTTTAATATTATTAACCAATTTTTATTTATATATAAATGATAATTTAATTCTGTGAGGTCCCATTTAATTTTTTATATTATTTATAAAATTAACATTGTTATATACAAAATTAATTTTTCTAATAAAAAATATATTTTTTAAAATTATAAATTTCAATATATATAAAATTATTTTTTGTAAAATAAATATTATTTTTCAATAAATGAATATATATTATTCAATGGTAATAGTTTCATAAATTTTTGATTCATTATATTTTTTGGGGAAAAATTGTATATGGTAAAAATATCTGATGGGTATTTTGACAACATAATTACCCTAATGATAGGTAATATAAGCTAGAAAAGTAATCTATTACAAAAATATGATTTTACCATTAAATTAATTTTTATGTTATTTAATTTATTTTAACAATATATAAATAATCATAAAATTGATAAATTATATATATGGTTCTGAAAAACAATTCATTACAAACGTGACCCAACTAGTCATCATGGATGGTATTATTTTTTTCTAAATTTATAATCTAAAAATTATTCAATGGAATTCATATTTAGAATAAAATGTGCGAAAAAATGGTATTATTTTTGATGCACCCATTTATATTCACCTTAATCCCATTATGAATAATGTTCCCCTATTAATTCCTCTTTAAACACCCTGAAATTATGATGTAAAATTTTTTATTCAATAGCGTGTATGACACACATATATAGGAGTGTAAGGGAATATAATATCCCGAGACATAAATATAAATTTACTATTTTAAATAAATTAAATACATGGTATATATTATAATTCATGCAACACAGTGTCATCTTGTGTTACATGAAATAGAGAAATTACTCAGTAGATTTTGTAACACCAATGATTGACCTTCCTCGATAGCTTATGTTGCTCGCAATAGTGACTTGGCTTGATGACATGAATCATAAACAGGACTGTGTTTCACCAAACCACAATAAATTATTAAAATATTATCAAATTGGAAACTAACATAGTGTTTCTATGTACGATGAACTACTCCCTCACAAAACAATGATTGACCATTTTTTCTTTACCACCCATCATAGAGGAAATTATGATGAAACTATATTTATATATGATATTTATGATATTTATTATTTATGTATTCTTATTTAATCGTATTATTACATATTCCTCTAAGAATGTTCATTTTACCTTAATAATATATACTAGTTTGTCGTTGTTTGGACTACCGCCACCTCAATGCAATGTGATTCGTTGAAACTGTCCATGGAATATACAAAGGATGGATTTCAGTAATCATAGGATACACACACAAAACTATATAATAATCATAACATTATTAAGATTATATATATATATATATATCATTTTCTTTATTTCCCACTCACATGCTTAAAAATCGATAACATTATTCATGATCATGTGGACTACCGCCTCCTCAAAATTATATGACAACAATTTCGCCACAGTAATTATATATATATAATAATTAAATAAGATTTTAGTTATGATATAATTATCATCATGGATATATATGGGGTTACTAACCTTATTTCACTAATAATAATTAAAAAATAAGAACCTTAGTCATATATACGTACAACCTACCCTCTCCATGACTGTAACATTTATTCATTTTTTGTAAAAATATATAATGAATAATTGTTATAGAATAATTAATGTTTAAATATGATATTTATATCATTATTATTATTCCATATATGTTATATAATGAACCCTTTTACCATATTTGACCTACCAATGTTGTTTTTGACACATAAACAAAATTTGGTCAAAACACAAGATGCATAAATAATTGATTATTTATTTGTTTATAATATATGAATTTGTGGAATAATCTTAATTTTGAAAATAAATAAAGTTATCAAGAATTTATACAATTAAAATAAATTTATTTCATATGATTTTAAATGATGTTCACCACAAAGTAAATGCAAGGCAATGTATTTAGTGTCAATTTACATTCTATTGACTACTATTTGATATTGTGCACATAGTTAATTTTATATAGTATATATAATTTCCTTTTAAAATATATATCCTTAATATATATTCTATTAGTATAATATGAATTAAATTTTATTTTACTATTTCATAATACATACGATTTAACATTATTCAAAGTGGAATGGGACACTTTGTAATATTTAATGAATATTTTCCTCAATAAAAAATATACCCACAATTCATTATAATTAGAGTAAATTATATAGATATTTTTCTATAAAACCAATCATTTATCTCTTCTCTAGTAATTCATGATCTTATATAGTATTAGTACCATTTTTCTACTATTTAATACTGAAGGTGTTTTAGAAATTGTTTTTATGAAAACATGACATTATTCATCACTTTAGTCAGATAACATATTTTCTTCTAAAAACAATGTTTTATTAAATCTTTTCAAAAAAATAATTTAAAAATTAGCTTCTAAATAAATATTTACATTTTTTCGTTTACTAATGTTTTCACTCAAATATTATTATCTCTTTACAAAAAAAATATTCCTACCTTTTCCATGATAATGTAATATTCTTTTTAACTTATGGAATATACGGATTTACCTACCGTTATTCATTCAAAACTTCAATTTCATTTTTAAAGTGTTAAATATTAAGGAAAATGTTATTATAATTTTTTTAATGGAAATAGATTTTATAATAGTTTATAAAAACAAAATTTTTTCCCTGAAGAATGTTTTTGAAATATATTTTTATAATATTTCCATTCATCAACAATAAAAAAATCATCATTTTACTCCACATGGGTTATAATGTATTAATACCATCTTTATTATTTCCCTAGGTGGTTTATTATTTTTTTGGACAAGGAGATTATTCACATTTACATTCTTGATTACTTTTGTCCCCTTGAAATATTCAATTTTCTATTATCATTGAAAATTTATATTCCTCTATTTTACCATATCATTTATCTTTGATATGTTCATTGCCAAAATTTTATTTATTATTTTTATGTTGTTCACTTTGAATTTTATTTGATTATTTGGGTAAATATTAATAAATCCATTTCTCTTGCTCCATACATATATTTGAAAAGTCACATTCATGAATTGATTATTTGATATATGAGTAGTGGTTTTTGACTACATTGACATGGGTGGGGTCATGTTATTTATAGTCACTCGATTCAACATTATAATCATGGGATGATTCATTTGGATAGCCTCCATAGATGGGTGTTTCCCTATATTATGTAAATTGTCTTATGATATGTCTTGAAAGTAATGGTAACATGTACCTAGTAAACATGGAATGTAATAATTAATAAGATCCCACATTTAGTTTTAGTTTTTTTAGTCATTGATTTATTTCGTCAAATTATATATGGATACATTTCATTTTTATTTCATTGATTAAATGGTTTGGGTTTTATTTTCCTACCTTACTATATTTATTTTCTCTTTTCCAGTTACTTGAGTGGAATGGAATACCTTTTATTAACATTCCATGTTTTTAATGAACTTACTTCTATTTTTGTTGATTATATGGTATGTGAGTTAAATTTTTTACAAATCAACAAATTTTATTCTCATCGATTAATTTTTTATTCCAATAAAATTTAACCTTACTAAGAATTTGAACTCACCCTTATTGTGTTTCTTTCCCCAAGAAACCAAAAAGCTTACAATTAATGATATATTTAAATTTACTATATCTATTAGAGTTATCCACTAATTTTTTATTTACAAATAAGAAGAAAATTATTGTTGTAAATAGATTATTTTCTTTTAAAAAAGTTCCCATTCAGGTATCTTCATTACCATGACTACTTAACTCTTCAATCCATCAGGATTTGATTCCATATAATTGTACCAATGTGATCGATATAAGACTACAACTCTCGGATATCTCAGGTCGGTTCACTACAATTTGTATCATATGATATTTAGTTAAAAACTTAGGAACTAGATTTGGGAAAACCTAGATTTGAGAACTTAACCTTACGGTATAATTTGAGGATAAGTGTTCAATAAAACAATATACTTTTTGTAGAGTAATGATGATGTGTTTCATACATGGAATACATCGCAAGACGGATACTAAAATTGTAAATTGTTCTATAAATGATGTAACTAGGGGTAATAACTTTTAAAATGGTTTCCAATCCTAACACCGGGTGACATGGTACACAAGAATGGGCCTTATTATGCACCTGTTTTAAAACTCCTGGGGGATTTTCATAGGATAATATAAATTTTATATATAATAAAATACTATGAATTTTAATGTATAATGGAAACAAATAATCAATGTTAAACATAACGTGTTTTATATTTAAAAGATAAGTGTTATGATTTTGATATCTACTATATACTTATATACTTCCCTCACTATGACTATTGTTTCTCACACTATTCTTTCTTTTTTTATAAATGGATTGAAACTGAAGGATTCATGTTAACATCAAATATGAAGGAAAATTTGGTGAAACTGAGAAAAAAAATTATGTATTGAAAATAGTGTAGGATATCATGTTTATGAAAAATAAGTTTTCTAGAAATATGATTAAAAATATATTCCTTTACCAACAATCAAATTCACCAAATAGTAAGGATTGTCACACTTTTATAGGACCTTCAATAAATGAATAGTTTCTTATTGTGCTTTTGGAATAAAAAAATCCTTTTACGTAATTACTTTCTTGGAGTAAAGAGATTGATTATAATTTGACTAAAACAAAAAAAAGTTAGAATTGGTCTGGTGAAGTTGAATCATATGATGTAAGATTATTTCCCTATACTCTCGGTTAGTAAAATAATTGCCCAACATTAGGAACATTACCCAAAATTAATATTTTGTCCTCATATGTCAATTTTTGTTCAACCAATGTATTTATAAATCATCAACGATTTATGTATTTTTGGTCATCAATAGTCTTTTAAAAATAATCTTTTTTATGATTTATGAACTCATTAACTCCCTATATCTATTTACACATTTTTTCCAAGTAATTATTCTCACATAAAAAAAATGTTATCTATCATAGAAACCAATTTAGATGGTAGTCTATGTGACCTTTTTTACTTTGTATTCTACTTTTTCATGTTGAATTTTCCAAAACCCTTCTAATGTTCTGTGAATTAAACATAGGTAACACCAAAAAAATATTACCATGATCATATTTAAATTTTTAAGATTGTATTTAATTTAGCTGGGTATAATATAACACCCTGAACATATAATGTAAATTTTTTATTTAATATCATTTATGAAACATACCACAAACTTCATAAGGGAATATAGTATCCGAGGACTCGACATTATATTTAATATTTTAAAGAAGTTCAATCCATGATATAGCTTGCAAGTCATGAAACATCAATTTTGAATGTGTTAATTGCAAGTGATAACTTCATCGATGTCTTTTTTAAAATCAAGAGCGTGATTCCTCTATATAACGTGTTACTCACAAGAGTGAACATCCTTGATACCTGGCATTATACAGAAAATCGAGTTTCACCAAATAACATTTTATTATTGAAATAATATTATTGAAATATAATATTATATATCCTAGCCATTATGTATATTTATGGGAATATAATTAACTAAATTATGAAACATTGTGTTTTACATAAATATAAAATTATTAAATTGGTATCCAATTAATTAAAAATGAAAATGAGATCCAATTGTATATAAAAAAAATATACTTAAATTTATGATGTCAATGGAGTTTTTTTTCATAAAAGAAATTTATTATTTTAAAGAAATATATATCAAATATATATTGAATAAAATATTTTTTTATATATATCCATTAGGATTGAAATCTAAAAGATAAGATCAAACTCTCTTTCAGATATAAAACCTTATATATTTTAAAGTCAATTTTTTTTATTTTAACTAAGATGTCATTTTAAATATGAAAATTTACAATTTAATTGAATTAATATGTCAAAATAAACTTCATATTTAAATTTGGAACGTAATTGGTAGGTTATGGGTAATTTTGGATATTTTAATGACATATTTACTTTTTAAATGAATAGTTAAAAATTGTGAATTTTAGTTCAAAACTGGTTTGGAATTGAATATATTTATAATGAATAATTATAATTTTAATTGGTTTGAAAGATTAATTATATCATATTTTAATAAATTAGTACAATTTATTTCCTTGGAATCAATTTCACTATGAAAATGATTATAAAAAATAGAAAATAGTCAGATGTTTCTACTTAAAAAACACGCTTTGTGATCCCGCCTATGAGATGAATTTTAAATTAATTTCATCCACATATATGATTGAAATTTTTTAAATGTCTTACATGATTTTGAGAATAAATATTTACAATTTATAATAATAAAAACAGACATTACGCCAAAAATATTAGAGAAAATAATTAAATTTAATTACAATTATTACGGTCAAATTTAGGATAGTAAAGGAATAAACCTTTATCATAGAGTCCAAAATGAACTATATAACTATCCAAAAACCATTAGTTGTACATAGTAACTAAATAAACCTTCTATGATTTGTTTTTTCTATTTTTTAAATTAATATCATGTGTGCGCCATTTTTTTTTCAAAAATTCCGTTTGAGTCATTTTCCTTCCCTATAAATGGTCACCACCTCTCCCCATTCCTAAAAAAATCTCAAAACACATATTATATGAAATTATATGACCATATATTTTCCCCAAATACATCCCCAAACCAATAATTCTACCTTTTGGAATAAAGGCTTTCAAGGAAGCCTTTTGGTAAAAACCAAAAGTAGTTACCTGATTAGAGGTAACATCTTCTCCCATGCTTTTTAACTTAATTTCGATTCTACACTCTCACAAATATTATTATTTAAAACTTTTATAAGAAATATAGTATAATAAATATACTTGGATTTGGTTATTCTAATTATTTATATCTACACTTACAGACACTTCTTTTTAATGGGTCAACTGTTTTGGTGTTCCACGAACTACTGGATCATGAAAAGATGATCGTTCATCATTACATTTCCACCCATAATGGTGGCCATTATGATAGAAAATATTTTTTTATATGATATAAATTATATAAATTATTTATTTATTCTTTTTATATCCTTTTATATGACATACATTTAAAATTAACATTTTACGTTAATACGATAACTTCGTTTTAGAAAGTGTCGATTACTGCTCCCTCTAAGTGATATGATTCATTCCCATGATCCCAGGATTATATAAAGAATTTTTATAATTAAAAATATTAGACATACAAAAAAAATATGTGATATTAATAAAATAATTACCTTTCTAGATATATATATATATATATATATATATTTTTATTACCATTTCACCCACATAAAAAGTGATAACGTTATTTGTAGATTTGTAGACTAGCACCGCCTCAACAAGATATGATTACTTTTTCATGAAAATTATTTTATATATAAGTTTATATAAATAAATAATATTTCATTTAGTTATAACAATCATTAAGGAAATATATGGTTATATATATATTCTTTCTATAACAATTATTGAAAAATAATAATGGTACTCAAGCATACATAAGAAATTCCATCTCTTTGATTGTATCATTGATTAATTTATCATACCATGAGTAATTATTTATTTTAAAATTATAATTTATGTAAAAATATGATAATTAATTAATTATTATTATTCAGGATATATTCATTAATAACTATTTTGAGAATATATGACCTAAAAAAATATTTTTTGACGCATAATCCAAATTTGGTCAACACACCTAATGTAAAAATAATTATTTATGTAGTTTTATAGAAAATGGTAATATGTGAAATAAAATTAATGATAAAAATTAAAGAGTTTAGAAATATAAATAATAATTAACAACATTTTATTATATAATAATCCAAATGATGATCAATCAAAATAAAACACAAGGTATGTGACTTCGTCTCAATATTCATTAAATAGATACTTATAGTTTAATGAAAGTATTTTATTTTATATGGGTTCTATAATTTTCTTTTAAGTGATATATCATGAATATTATTATTCTCAATTTATTATAAATGTTATTTTATTTAATTACTTCATGAGGCTGATGAATTAATATGTCTCGAACTGGTATGTGACACATTGTAATGTTTAAAGATTATATTCCTCTAGAATAATTTTACTAATCATTCATTTATATTAAAGTATGTCATATGTCCATTGCTAAATAAAAACAACCATTTTTCAATACTCTATTTATCTATGAACCTTTTCATGTATTATACAATTTTTTATACTCTTTTTTACTCAATGTGTTTAAAAATTATTTTTTATGAAAACCCAATAGTATTCGTCTCTTTATTAAGAGAACCTTTTGTTTTTCTTAAAAACCATGTATTCGTAAAAAAAATTATAAAATGATTTTGAAATGATTTAGTAATGAATGTTTCAATTTTTTTCCTTTTACTAATGTTTTCAATGGAAACTTTTTTTTCCATTCCAAAAATTCATTTTTCATAACTTTTACCATGAAAAAGTAAAGTTATTTTTATCTTTTACAGCATATACAGGTTTACCAGCTATCAATCATTAATATATTCCATTTCATGTTTAAATTTTTTTTTTAAATAAATTTTTTTATGAAAATTTCATCGAATTTTTGCTTCAACAATAAATTGCATTGATATCATTAATATTTTTATAAGATCCTTTTTATAATATTTCCATTAAAAAATGAGAAAAATACTTTATTTTACTCCACATGAGTTGTATTGTATAAATATCATCTGAAATATTCTTTTATATGGATTATGATTGATTTTTCAAAGTATAGTATTCACATTCACTTTCATGATTCATTTTATCCCCTTGAAATATTCAATTTCTTATGATCATTAAGCATGTAATTTACCCAATTTTACAATTCCATTTATAATTGATATTTTTATTTCCTAAAGAAGTTATAAATTTTATTTGGTGTTCAATTTGAATGCTATTTGATTATTTGGGTCAATATTTATAAATATGTATCTCTTAATCTATATATATATTTGATAAGTCACATCATTAATTTGATTATTAGATATATAAAGAATGTTTAGGACTAGTACGATATGGTTAGGGCATGATTTTAGATAGCCCCTTAATGCATCAATTGTCCTATGGGATGATTCCAATGGATATCTTCCTTACATGGGGTTTTAACCTATATCTTGTAAACTGTCTTATGATAACTCTTGATGATAAATGTACCATGTACCTAGGAAACATGGAATACAATAATTATGAACTTATCTAATTTAAATTCAATTATAATGAATCCGTGAGATCATTCATCAACATATCAATAGATTCATTTCATTTTTAGTTAATTGATTAAATTTCATGTGTTTCCGATTCTTACCACATCATATTGATTTTTTCATACCTAGTTATTTGAATTGAATGTATTTACATTTTTTACCTTTCCAAATTTATTATGCACATACTTCTCAGTTTTTAGAAGATATGGTATGTTGGTTATATGATTACAATTCCATAATAAATATTCTCATTGATTCATTATTACACTAGTTATACATCACCCTTACTAATCATTTTATATCACCTTTATTTTGTTTATTTTCACAAGAATCCAAAAAGTGTACTATGAATTTCCTTAGGGATTTACTGGATGGATTATAGTTATCATCGATTATATATATATTTCATAAAATGATGAAGAAAAAATATGTTGTAATTAGTGTATTATTTTGTAATAAATATCTCCTATATGTATCTATTTTACAAAGACAATTAAACCATTCGGTCCATTTGGGATTTGATTCCTTGAAATCATGATAATATAATTGATAGTAGAAAACAACTCAAGGCTTTCTGCGATTTAGTTTCTACACCTCTATTATTTCCTTTCATGGTGTTCCCACTATCATAAAAATATCATATTAAAATGTTATATGCATTATCTTAATGAAATTAACTCTCTTCCCTCTCATTATATAAGTACATTCATTATACTATGAATTTGGATTTCCAAATTTATATGTCGTAATATTTTTTTACAAATCCATTTTTTTATGATTCCCTAATAATTAGAGATAACCTATCACCCTAATTATACCATTCCATGAACCTTTATGTACTAATTCCATGATTATGAAATTATACAATTATTTTCTAGGAATAAATTTAATATTTTGAATACCCATCAAAATTATAGTTCATCAGTATTCACATAGATGTAACTATCATTAATTAATTTTGGAATTCCACATATGTAACTTAATTTACTTAATTATTTATTTAAATGTTATTAATATATTTCTTATGTTTTTTTATCAATGTGGCACAAAATTTTATTTACATAATATAAATTTAAGGATAGATCATTGAATTACAAAGCCCTCTAATGCATTTGTAAATGTTTTTTTCTTATGAGATATCATGTATGGTTCCTGAGCTATTATACTAATAACAATTTGTTTGGATGAATTAGTGGTATACCTTGATTTTTGAATTAAATGACATGTTTTGTGTTGTTGCCTCATTCCAATGATGGCACAATGTTATCATAATATTTAGTGGATTTTTGTCCATTATTATAATGATATTATTTAGATTTCATCATGTTATATGTTTTGTTTGTCATGTAATACATTACATTAGGTTATACATTTAGTTATCCCTTTTTAGGATTTATAGATATTCCATTTTTTAATCTTCCCCCACGTAATCCCATTCGTTTTTAGAAGATCAATTTATTTTTGGCCATTTTATAATGTCCCTATATATGATTTTTCCATGATTAGTTTTATGTTATTATGATAGATGCCTAATTACCATTATATAGTTAGCATATCAATAGTTCAGATTGTTTCATGTCTATATTTATTTAGTATATCCTGAAATAATGTGTATAAAATATATTTTGGTTGTGTAGTTGTGGCATGGCATTGTGGTAAGAACCTCATAATACTATATCAAAAATAGGGGTTCATACCCCATTGGGCATAGGTTACTATAGCAGTAATATAGAATATGGTTGTAGTGGTGTAACAGTTCACCATTGGAACTATAGCGGTGATAGTCCGATAGAAGTGGCGGGCACGACACTTTACTAGAAGTGGTAGTACTGTAGCAGGTGCTATAGAATCTAGGTTAATATTCACAAAATGGACCATTGGAAAAAAATGTAATGAGCTTCATACCGACTAGGTTTCAATCCCATTAGGATTTCATGCCTAAAATAGTATATAATAAAGCATCATACTAGGTGGGTTATCCCTTGGGGGGCTATAACCTTCCATGCAGGCCAATGTGTGTGCGGTGAGTGTGTGTGAGTGTTTGTGTTTAATGTTATTGTGCCCCAAATCACATAATATAATATTAATATATTTCGGTTTTTATTTATAGTATAAGTTACAGGTCTTATTATTTAATCATAGTATGATAATATAATATTAGTGAAAACAATAATTATAGAAGAAAAATTAGTGTAACAGTACTATCATTTTCTAAATTATAGTGAATGTGGATAAAACCCAATGAAATTGAAGTTAGAGTAATACAAGTGGAAGTGGATCCATAATAGTTTCACCAAGGGGTAATAATCATGAAAATGAAGGATTGGGTATTAAAATAGTCATTATTAGGTTCATTATAATGATACCTTGTTATATTCATGGTTTGAAAATCCTATTGGATTTGATTTTTTTAAATTAAATATTATTTTTTGATCGACTAAATAGGGAACAAAAATTACAATGAAATATGATTTTATGAAATACATAGTGGACAACACAGACATAATTATATAAATTCATAGGATATAGAATATATATAATTTATGATTTATCCCTTTTAGGTTTGTTGTTTCCATTTTATATGGTTAATAGTTCAATGTTATCATACATTATCATCAATTTGTTTTAGTCAATGGATGGAAATAAGACAAATATATAAAATATCCATTGTCATGGGAAAAGTGATGATTTCAGAACTGGGATTCCCAATTCAATGGAAGATGGAGAAGAAAAATTCATTGAAATACAATAACAATTGACTCATGTATTCATTATAAACCAGAATCATGCGGTAAATATACATCCCCTTCTAAAGATAACATTATAGTTGATATGTTTATTGAACATAGGATTCAATAAAATTGTGGTTCTTGTGACCCCTTTATTATGGAACCTTGGATCATGTCCATTGGAAATATATTTTATGTCATTCAATACTTTGAGAAATATATATATAATAAATTAGTTTATAATATTGAGTGTGAAGATGTGAAATGGTTGATTTTGATGAAGTATATTATTATTGATGAATAAATTTATGTGATAGAGTGGATTAAATTTAGTAAAAAGTATTTCAATAAATACTTTACTCACACTATACAATAATAGATTGAATGGGAGTTCCTCAGACTCAATAAAAAGTGTACACATCCATCATGGTGTATGGGGAAAATATTAAAAGACATATATGGAATGCCCTCATCATTTTTATGGGCTAAAAATTAATTTTACCCACTTATTTAGTTTGATAATGTTGAATCTATGAAAAATAATTAGCTATTGGAGACATTGAAATTTATTATCAAATGGTCCAAAATTCAGTCAAAGTAAAAAATGGAGATCGGTGAATCTCATGTGTATCATTTGTCTAGAGAGTGGATTTAGAAAATAGATTTTAATCAATGTTTACTATTAGATGAATATCTTAGTGGTATGAAATTTCTACATCCCTTATTGGAAAATGTGAAGGAAAATGTCCAAGAAATTTCATTAAGTGGATTAGGATGATATTTAAGAGTGTTAAGGTGGGAACCTAACTAGTGACTTCCAACTTGAGGAACTCACCATGATGATGGATGAAATTAATTACGTAGTCAACGATCTTCCTATTTTTAATTTTTATTTTATTTCATGGAGAAGTAAATATTTCATCCTATTCCCTATGGATAAGATTATCATGGAAAGCTAAGAAAAAAACCTCCATGGCCTAGATATAAAGGGAATTAATATTTCAATACCAACACCGAGGATGATCCTCATAATGAATAAGTATCATGAATTCTTATTATTCATTAATGAAATGGGAAAACTCTAATAAATTATTTTACACAACATTTATTTTAACAATAAGAATTAAAAAACCCCAAAAATCATGGAATCCATTTAATTATTCAAAATGGAAAATGGAGAATAATTTTCATCCTGAGTACATATCATCACCTATATCAAAATTCTGGGGGTTAAATTTATAATAAAATATAGTGATACTCCCTTTAGTGTAATTTTATTCTATTTTAGGTATGGAATTATATTCATTTTATAGAGCGGACATAAATTTCCATGATATGTAAATCACTACTGGCATCCCGAATCACTCTCTGATTCAAAATAATTAAAAGAAGGATGGCATAACCACATTCCAATCAACACATTAGGAATGGATATTATGTATTTACATGAAATTATATCTTGATAAAATTATTGAGAATAAGACAATGATAAATGAAAAAATTCCTATTGTAAGAGAATATGGACATTTGTTCTTCAAATAATTCTATAGTCATACACATAATCAAAAAGGTGATTTCTTAATCGATCTTATACCAAGATAATTTAAAATATCTAATTCAACATAGAGATTATTCACTATTGAATTTTTAGATATGAGATTTTAATTTTAATATAATCTAGATAAATGTTTTTATGCCTAATTGGTTCAAAATGAGGTGAAATGGTCTTCTTAATGAAGAAGAATTTTTTTTTTCAGTCTACCTTTGGATTTATTGTTTTGATCAAAAAAATATCACTATAAAGAATATGTATCCTATAACACTAATAGATTGTTTTTTTATTAGAAACATGGGGCCATGTACCTATCTAATATCAATTGGGAAATAATGAAATAATGGTGGAGAAGGAGGATATACCCAAGACGATGTTTCATTAATGGTTAAGCACTATGAGTTTATAATGACACCCTAAGGATATAATAATTGTGTACCTTTATTAAATGACATAATAAATTTATTCTACATGTATTAAAAAAATAAAATTTAATAGTCTTAATAGATGATATGTGTGTCCACTTAAATTGAAATGAGTTACATGAATATCATTTGAATATTTTACTAAAGATCATTAAAAAAGGTAATGATTCCTATGAAGTATAATGAATACATGATTGGGATACAGAATCTAGTATTCCTAGGGAATGATATGTCTATAAAAGGGATTATATATAACCTCTGAAAATATATGAAATTGAATGAAATCACATACCATTATGTGTGACCGAGATACATAGTTTCCTCTTATTAGTTAGGTAATATCATGAATTTTTTATAAAATAATTAAGATTATAAAACAGTCAAACCAATATTCTGTTTTAAAAAGTGAATAATTTTTCCAGATTTATAAATATGATGATATATTTATGTATTTATGTAATATGCTAATCACTACACCTATACTTACATTACCTAGATGTGAGGAAGGATTTTTGGAATAATGTGATTTGTTAAAAAATATAACTGGATGTATACTCATATGACAATAAAACGTTGTAGCCTCTCTTCCTCCAAAACATTCATGATCCATGAGTAGAAATACCAGATGAAAGATATAAAATTGAATAAAATAATATCCATATTGAATATTTGGAGACATTATCTCTATAAAGGGAAGTGTTATATATATATATATATAACATAAAATCAAGAAGTTCTAATTCACAATAAAGGATCTAAATATGCACTATGAAAATAGGTTATATTTGATCAAGAATTATAATGGATCAATCCATTTAAATTTTTGGATGCAGAATTAAGTGAAATATTATATTATTATAAATGATCCCATAACCCAAAAATAGATGAAATTTTGATGGTATGTGATATTAATAGAGATATAATAGATGAACATTATAATCCTAAAACGATCTTATTCCTTCCAACCTCAAATAAATACTCTGCCATTGTTTATCTAGAGGATCATGAAGTCCCAAAAATATGATACTCATCTACTGTAAAAAGTAGAAAATATTACGAAGACCATAATTGATAAAAAAAATTCCTTCTAGTTTGGAACATAAAAATGTGTCCCATAAAAACAGAACCAATGAGCGATCCTTTAGATGATATACATAGTTCATCCAACTATGTTCATTTTATAAGACCATATATATATATGGGCCTAAAGATAAAATTTATGGTGGGATAATAAGAAGACATAGAGTGTATGACTTTTATCGTAATTCATTGTATAACAAAAAAAATCAAGGATTACTGATTGATTTGAATGTTTATGATGAACCAATTAACTATATGAATGTTTAAATTGTAAAACATAACCATGTAATTTATTTAAGGACTCTCAAGGTCATATAAAAAAATGAAACTATTTTTTGTAGTGTATATCCATTCCATGTCAATGTATTTCATTTACACTATGGAATATTTTTATATTTACCAACTAATAGAGATATACATAGGATAATCCCTAAGGCATTGTGGATTAAAAATATCCCTTATATATATTTGAGATATATGATTTACCTCGATGTTGGAGATATTCCTTTAGATAGTGTCGGATTAAAAGATGGGTTTTTTGTATTGTTTATAACCATCATATATATGTTTAATATGAAAGAACTATTAAAACTATATTGAATATAATGATATCTACATCCATGGACTTTGAAAAAATTTCTGACAATCACCTTTACCATGTCTAGTTATCATATATGAACATTTTATAGTATACCATTAAAATAGAATCTTATGATGTTCTGTATGAGGTTAGGTTTTTCACTCTAAAATGTTGGGGGGAAGTTTGAGAGAGGATGTTAAAGAGGCCTTGTACTAAGAAATAAATGATAAATATATTTAAAACCATTCGTCAAAATTTTAAATCATGAAGAAATCCATCAAAAATATATGTTGATAATAATCAATGATACCTGTAGTTTATGGTCTGATATTGGTTCTCCTTGTTATATCACTATATAATAATTTCATCTGGATTTAGTGTAATGGAAATATTTCCCTTAGATATATTGACCCCTTTGAGATCCATGTTCTCATATTATTTGTGGCCTATATACTAGAACTCACACATAATTTATCTAATGTGCATGATGTGTTCCATGTATCCATTTTAAAGTTGTAAATACAAAACTGTAAACATATAATTAATATGGAGGTTTTAACATTAGATAAATTTATTATGTATGAGGAGCAGCTAGTAAAAAACATAGATCATAGAGATAATTTCCATTTAAATAAGACATTACATCTGGACAATGTACTATAGTAGAACCACATGTATTGAGAAGCAATATGAGAAATAGAACAGGAGATTTAATAGAACAACCATCATCTATGTTAGTTTGTGAAATAGAATAATTATGGTGATATTTTTTAAGGGGTGAAGATGGTAATGACTCAAAATTTTATAAATTAAATTACATTTTCAGTGAATAAATTCATCATCAAGTAATGTACCTATATAAGACAGATGAACTACATTGGTTATTTTGGTCCATTATAACATATGAACCATTGGACATTAAGGATAATTATACATATTGAATATTTATAATATACCCATTTAACTATTAATGATAATATTATTATAAATTATTTTTTATGATATAAAATAATTAATATACAAATAATAATTGATGAACTCAACCAGTATGATGACACCCTATAAATCCCATTTAATGGAGTTTTGTGTTTCAAAAACTAGAATTTTCTATTAAACTTTTATGTTTAAATAAATTTTTATTGTATAAAACTAACAAAATATTGATAATATTATTTTATTTCATAAAATATGATAATTCTAAACATTCAATTGTTAATTTGTCATAATTATATTAGACAGTTGATTTTTTTGTTATTAACTAAATATAGTTAATATATAGAATTTTTATTAAGACATTATAATAGCTCCAAATTTAAGTAAAAAATTACAAAAAATATATCTTCGAAAAAATTTATATTTCACCTTGAAAGTAATTTTTATTGAAATTGTATGATTAAATTTATAAACCAAAAGTAAATCCTCATACACCTATATTATATATTATGGTTTGAAAAACTATTATTTTTAAAAAATTACAAATCTAAACATAATGAATGGTATTATTTTAATTATTTAGTTACATATCAAAATAATATAATTAATACCACACCTACATGGTAGAAATATTTTGTAAAACAATTGGAATGATTGCGGTTATGATTATTCAATCACTTATAATCCAAAATCATTGTATACATATTAGTAACGAATTATTATATATTATTAAATAATTACAAATCCATACAACCATTCATCTGTCCTAAAACATAATTTTATTAAATTTAATCTATCTACCAAAAAATAAATTCCTCCCAAGGTGTTCCCAAGAACATATGATGCTACTACCATTATTCTAGATAAATCCTCTTAAGGTAAGGTATTTAGTTCCTCTTCATTATTCAATCACATTATTTTTTTAAGAATTTTAATTTCAAGATTTTCATATTCAAATTTTATTTTTAAAATACCCTTATTGTTCTTATTATTTTAACGTAATGATATACCACCATTACTTATCATTAATATAATTCATGTACGTTTTTGTACAACTGTTATGCAGTCAATATTATCACATAATTTACCAAGAATATTTTGTTGTTGTGAATACCCATTCTTATTTCCATGGAAGGATATTAACCTATATGTATATATACATTATATATGGTGTATTTACAAATATATTACCCACACTCTGTTATAATGTGATTAAATGTTTTGAAATTTGATCTTATATTTTATGATCAATGTGGCAGACAAATACTTGTACATAATATTAATGTTAATGGTGGGTCGAAAATTATATAACCCTCAAATGAATTGGGTATGATTATATACCACGAGATAACATTCACGGTTCACAAGAAGATATCTAAAGTAAATTATGTTATGAAACCTCATTTTCCATCTTTGACTTATGTTTATTGTCTCAAGATCATTTTCTCCACATTACAATATTTCTTTTGTGTAATTATATAATATCATGGATTGGAGTTCAAATATATGTTTCTCATAATTAAATATAATCGTGTAATAATTCTTAAATCTTATTTACATATTTATTTTATTATATTTTTTAATTATTAAAATATAGTTATTTATACCTCACCATTTTTGTATGTACATACTAAGGTTCTGCCATGATGTTTTCAATTACCAATGGAAGTTCAGGTCATGTTATGGAGTTTTTAAATAATGTTTTGGTATCCCAATTTTTATGCCATTATGATATGTATCTAATTACCATAAAATGATATGCCTTTCAATGTTTTCAGATTGGGTTTTTTTCATTGTTTTTTAGATCATAAGTTATTGTGTATAAATGGAATGGGTTTCCATATAATTCATATGGTATTTTATTTTTTTATTTTCATACAGCTATGTTTTAATAAAAAGCCTATAATATATTTTGGAGGATTAATTATTATTTATTTTGATGAATTTATACTAATGAATATTTCATGTGAATACAATTTCAAACTAGAAGTGATATTAGAATCATATGATTTATTTTCACCAATTGTATTCAATAGGATAATATGACTCCAAATTTCATTGGATATTATTATCCTCTAAGATCCCTCCTAATCTATTGAAGGAGGGGAAAAAAGACAGACCTCAATTTATCGGTTCGGGTTTTAGCTGTTTATCAATTATTAGAAGTGATTTTATGTGATTATAAAAATGAGGTATTGTTCTCCCAAAATAGTTTTGGATCTTTCATAATTTCATTTAATGGGAAATAGGTGTATACATATCAAATCATGGTCAGTGGACATGAATTTGAATCTTCAGATTCTACTAGCTAGGATCATGATATAAGTGTAGCAACATTATATTTAGTTCCTAATAGATGGGATGGACCATCAATCGATGGTATGGGTTTCTCTACTCATGAAAGGGGACGCTATAGATACTTAATTTATAGAGTTATCTAGTGATAATGGTATATATAAATATTCTATTTATTTGATAAATGACACTATTGATGCAAGAAAATTCATTTGACATGGATTAATTAAGGATTAAAACAATATATTACAAACAATAAGGGTCTTTATGAAATATTTTGTATGAACCAGATTTTTTTAATGAGTTAAGAATCCCTTCATTGCTATTTTAATGCTTACATATGGACTACTGTGAGTTCCCTTCTTGATCACAATGGTTTTGGAGGTTTTTGGGGCTTGTTCGGTGCTTGAAACTAGGTTTTAGGCTGAACAATTCCTAGAATATGGTTAGTACAGACCATATATGGTAGGTCTCATTGTTTCACTAAATCGTGTGAGGCTGGATAAAAGGTGATTATAGTCTATACTACTTGAAAAAACCATACACAAGGAGGCGTACACATGTGTGAGAAAATATGTAGTTTTTGGAAAACAAGATAGAGGAATTTCATAGATTTTACACACATTTTGTTAAACTGTGTGGGTAAATAGTGTGGTTACCCCTTGAAAAATAAGAAATCAAGCACCATTTACCCACGGTTCAAGAAATCATGTGTTTAAACTGCACAACCCCTGTATTTTGAGTATTTTATTAATTTTTCAATTAATTTAAATTCTTTTTATACCCTAATTTCATTTCTCCCTACGCATAGCGGTAGTTGGAGATTTTGAGCTCTCTCAAAAGCCTAAACTAGGATTTTATCAAGTTCTTCCATTTGACCTCTGATTTGAACATGTTTTCTCTCATCAGATCCATACTTGTAATATCTAAATTTCTTTTTTATCCTTTCTTGATTCATCTAGATATCTATTGCACTATTATATTTTATCCAAATATTTTCTAATTTCCTATTCGCCCACTTCTCTTCAAATTTTCATATATTGGGATGTATCATGACGTGATAATGGATGATCACTCCACTACAAAGTCAATGTAGGTGGTATATAATTTTATGTTGTATATAAGGGGTTTTTGGATCTATCATCCATTACGTCTCCCACTAGACATTCTGATGTAGCCTTTATATTGAACAACTTACTAGAAATAGATGAAATAGGAACTATTAGGGATGATGATAGGTCCCTTGAGATGTGTTAGTGGTTCTTTCCCCAGCCTCAAACCCCCATTTGGAGTTCCACAAATTGGCATTGGTTTTGACCTCTGGTGAATGACCCATGGGGTGTGTTATTGTGTTTCCTAGTTAAGAAAGATTAATTAAAATTAAATGGTTTCGAACTACATACATGAGTTATTTTATACATCCTTTCATTTTTTCTATCATAATATTTCATGCTAAATTTGATTAGGATGTTTTAATGACATTGGTTAAACGATAGGGGTGTATACTCATTGGGTTTTTAAATTTCATATATGGATTGTTGAAAGTTGTGATAAATGTGTAGGTATATCCATGTGATATGTTTAATTGAAATAAATTTTAAAATGGTTGGTATATCCAAGTGACATGATTAAATAAAAATAAAATAAATGAGTGGGTATTCTAATTATATGGAATTGAATGAATGTGATTATAGATTCTTATATAATTTAATGGTTAAATGATATGAAAAGGATGCATGATTGAATAGATTCCACTGAAGGCCCTCCATATATCTGAAATGTGGTAGTGGATTCCTTGGATAGAGTGTGATCAGGGGGTCTTAATTATGTGGGATGCATAAGGCCTTGTTACCCCTATATCTGGCTTGATTAAAATCACATAGGAAATGTTGGTACAGAATCTTCTATGACCCCAACCCATTTATTTACCGAGATTCCATTGCTATTCTCATGGGACATGATTGGGATTCCATGGTTATTAACAACTTGGATCTCACCCTTTGTAGTATACACTTCATTATATGGAAAGGGCTTAATGTTTTGATATGGTTACATTATTCGTTATAGTATTATGGATAGGGTATGGATGGATGTATGGAAAGGTCATGTTAATTAATTAATATTCGTATACATTCCTTTTAGGAGATAACACTCATTGAAGAGTTCGTTGAGTGGCTGTTTGGTTTTACATATTGTAGTAGAAATATTCTAGCCATTCACACATTCAATACCTACACACACCAGTTTTGTATATTATATTTCTGAAGATTAGAACTGTATAGACATCTACGTTGTTACATAGTAGGATTATTATCTCATACCCTTTTTGGGCCACTTTGGGGACCCAAATAAGTTATATGGTTGTAGGTGATAATTGGTGAATATTCCCAAACACTGGTTTATTTACTATATTAGAGAAATGGAGCATGGGTCCAATCTAAGGCATGTGATGATTTGGGAATTTTTTTCCTTTTTCCAATTTGGATAGTATTATTATATTTTATTTCCATGTACCCATTCCAGATGTTTTCTAGATACATGAATCATCTGCATCATTGAGTATGTGGCATTTCTAAATTTTTTATATATCTTCTTTTCATGTATAACATTCAAGTTTTCTTCTTATTTATCATCATCTTCAATTGAATTTATCTCGCATCCACTATAATATACTCTAGTTATGAGGACATAGTCCCCTTGATGGAACAACTTGGCCCTTACTACTAGTTTTCATACTTTGTAATTTGGGGAGATGCACTTGAGCCCATATAGACAACAGAGATTAGGGCACTATTTTGTATAATATGATTCCAGGATGTTACAGAGTGTAAAAACATGTGTTCTATTCTGATTTGACATAAAATTTAGTTATAATATACGTGGATATGAAGGGAATAAAATTTTATATTAATATGTGAATGAGAATTTCTTCCCCACGTACATGGAAAAGATATATTACGTCGAATGGTATTGTTAAATTCGGGATTTTTACAATTACAGTTGATTTTATTTCACAATTGGGTGACACACTTGATTTATGTTGTTACTATTGATATGATATTGGTTCTTCATCTATTAAAATCTAATGATATGTGGGTATTCTGTATCATGATTCATATTGGTAATTGTTAGAAATCACTTTCCATGCATTATTCCCTGACATTCAGGATGAATTACCTGATTCATATTGTTGTTATAGGTGAATTGAAATCTATATTTGTAGTTGTGATAGAATTTGATTGGTGGATTGAAAAGTGGAATCATTAGACAACTCAATAGTTTCATATGCCCATATAGACTATGAAATGACACATATTTACACATTATAATAAAATTGAACTAGATGATATATGGTATCATTTATATGGACATCAAAATTTGGTTCATGAGGTGTTTTGGTCCCTCATGGATCAGATCTTAGTGAAAAATTGGCTAAATCATTGGAAAAATAACTATCAAAGGAAAATGTAATGCAATAGAAAAAAGATACTTGACTATGACCATGATTTTGAGTGCGAAAGTCATAGATATTATTTCCTTTTTGATGGATATTCTTTACACAGTCCTGGATTTAGGAGCACGATGTACGTTGAGAATTGGTTTTGGGAGGGATTGGACATGTCCTATGCTTTTGAGTTGTGAAATTGATATCATTCTTTTCTGAGTTGTGTCATTGGGAGTTTAGATACATTACAAAACAAAAAAACTCATGTGGTATGTTGTGAGGGAAGAAATGACAACAATTCTAAGGTTTAGGAACATGAGCGACTGTTTTATCCTGCTTCAGTTATAGTTGTGGAACCAATGTATGTTCCTGACATAAATGTTGTTGTGCAATTCTGTGAGGGGTTCTTTCACAATATGCATACTTTGGAGGTTCCACTGCAATCATCCTTGACTGTGGAAGAGCTAACAATTGTGTTCCATAAGCAGTATCCTATCACATTTTTTGTGGATGTTGGTCAGTATGATTTTGTGTTGTTTTTTGAGACCACTCTAGATATATTTTAGCATCATTAGATCCCACTTGAGAGGAGGTTCATGATCACCACCAATATAATTCATGGAGAAACAAAGCATTGGTGGGATGTTCTCAATGAGGATGACATTCTATGATACCTAGGATGGAATAATTTCCATACACAATTAAATAACAAATATTACCCTATTACATTGTTGGGTGAGTGGTCTTATTAGTTCATGGTTTTAGATTAGGTCACGATGACAGTTATGGGGTACTTGACACTATTTATATAGTTGAAGAATTTTTCACTGATGTACCATGCTGATGTGATATCTAAAGAATGATTCTTCATGGAAGGTCTCTGACATGCTATTATATCTCATTTAAACATGTTAATATTGAATTATATCACTAATATAGTTATTCAAATGTTGATTATATATAGGAATCTGAGGGAACATGAGGCGCAAAATAGGGTAGTTTTTCTTCTCAACCAAGTGGTTCTATATCTTCATGATGGAAGATCCATGTTAATGATTCCTATGAGATGAGTGTTAGAATGATTTTGAGTGCATATAGCTAAGTTTTTCAACATCATTGTGGTAGAAGAGGTCACAAAATGAGTCAGTGCATCCATGACCCAGTCGAGTGATGAGATTTCAGTACAAGGGGTCGTGTGTATATGTTTGGAATGACCCTCCCTCCAGCTGTGAGTGGTAGGGGGTTATCTATTAAACCACGTTCAAGAGTAGGTTCCTCATATCTACACGAGGTAGGGAGTTGAAGTACACCTGGCTGATAAGGATGAGTCAATGGTTGGTGTGGCAAAGGCATCTAGACACCAATTACACTGAGACATCAGATTGGGCCTATTTTTGGGCGTGAAGTTGTGTCACAGGGTGGTCAACCAATATAGTTCTATCCAGTGTAGCCTACCCATGAGAAGAAGTTTTTAAACCCTCTATATTGATCGGTACAATCCCAGTAGGCTGTAGTATTACATCCTTAATTTTTGATATAGGTTCATCTCATAGTTTCATATCTACAATTGTGGTGAAAATATATGAGTTTGTTGTTTTGTCTTCTGTGAGCATTATGACGCTAGAATATACATTTGGGATAATAAAGGATGATGTGTGACAGTATACGAATTTCCGCATTGAGTTTAGTGTGTGTCACTTTGTCTGGGATCATTTTTTCCTTGTGATGTTAAGGTTGGACGTCATTCCTAAAATGGAATGACTAGTTCCTTATAGAGAATACATTTAATTCAAACATTAGAGTGTGACCCAAACATCACCAAAGGTTTTAGTGTATGTTAAAAATGTTGAATGAGATTCCTAGACTAGGCGATTTGGACCAGATCATCGTGGAAATGGAAGACCGATATCCCAAATCACTAGTTTGTTTTTAGATGATCAGGGAGGGATTCAGGTTGACTATCCATTAGTGCTTCAGTGAACCAGGGATTTATTTCCAAATGATTATTTCGGTTTTCCTCTTGGGAGATACATGATGAGACCTCCCTCAAACTAATGACATGATCTGCACCAGAATACAATACTCCTTATAGGATGGTTACATAAGAGATGCAGGAGATCCAGAGGTAGTTAGAGGAATTTGATGTGAAGGGATTTATTTGACCAAGAACTTCTTTATGTTCATTTCAAAACCTATTTATAAAAAATTGGGATATAACTCTTTTAATTTGTATGAAATATAAAAAATTGAACCAGATGATGGTTAAAACCTGATATCCCTTCCTGAAAATTGATGATATGTTTAATCATCATCAAGGAGTCTATGTGTACGTGAAAATTGATTTGAGGTCAGGATATCACCAGGTATATTTTTGTCCTATAGACATACCTCATACACCCATTATTAGTAGATATGTCATATAAGAGTTTTTATTTATGATAATCAGTCTCATGAATGCACCAATAATTTTCATGGAAATGATTATTCATGTTTTCCAACCATACATAGAATCCTTTGTGGTGTTTTTCATGGATGATATCTTGGTGTATTAGTTCAACAAACATGACACTGTTAACAATCTTTAGATAAGTTTAAATACACTAAGGTTCACCGACTATATTAAAATCCATTAAAGGTACAATTTGGATCGATCAAAATCACTTCTTGGGTCACATCATCCTAGAGATAGTAGTTTCAATCGACCTATAGAAGGTGGGAGCATTTGTTTCCATCGAACATTCCAAATTTTTTTTTGACAAAATTAGTTTCTTAAGTAATGATGGTTACTATGGGAGCTTCATACAAGGAAACACACACAGGGAATAACCATTGATGATTTTGACTAAGATGCATGTGATGTTTGTATGGTCAGATCCTTACGAGATAGCCTTTTTAGAGATAAATATAAGGTTAACATCAATACCATTTTTTATACAACTAGAGCAGGAATGGATATAAATAATGTATTGTGAAAAATATGGTATTGATCTGGGGTAGTGCCGATATAGGGGTAAAATTTAGTTAAGGACACATGAGAGGAATTACCCTAAAATGAATCAAGATTTAGTTAGGTTTGTTCACCCATTTCTATTTTAGAGACATTATTTATTGTGACAGAATTATGTTTTATTGAAGAACCACAAAATATTCATGTATATTTTTTACACATCTGGATCTTAATATGAGATAGTGGATATGGGTGAAGAACCTAAATTACTTTAACATAGAGCTTACATACGTTCCTAGTAAAGCCAATGTAGTGGTTGATGCGCTATGAAAGAGGACTGATATATAGGTAGTACAATAGGATAGTACAGATTATAATCATACTGTGTTGTTATCAAAGATGCATCTAGATGTGAATGATAGATAGTATGAGACATGTCTATCATCCTTAGAAGTGATATCTACCTAACTAGATAGAGTAAAGATAAGTAATAATTCAAAATCATAGGGAATTGTCCTACGAGAGAGTGTGGAATTTTATGATCCACATACATGATAGAACATAAGTGAGGATAAGATCATTAATTTTGATTGATTAATTTGGGTTATAATAGATATACATGAGTAGATGATGTTTTATTTTATTTCTTCATCTTCAGAAATGCATATCTGGGTCACTAAGATGTACCGCGACATACATAGTTAGTACTGGTAAATGGGTAAGGAGAGAGTGTTTTATAGTTTTCCATGAGGTGTAAAACTTGTCAGTAGGTAAAGGTAGAACATCAGAGATCAAATAGGATTGTATTGATGTTATTTACTCTAGAATTGAAATCAGATGTTGTCATGATGAATTTCATGACTGGTTTACCAAGGTCTCCTTGAGGAAACAACGTTGTTGGGGGTTTTTGTTGACATGTTCACAAAGGTTTATAATTTCATGCTGATCAAGGAGACTGCCATTGTTGATGAGCTATATAGGTTATTCATCTATGATATATTACTACTCCAAGGGGTCCTACACACTATAATTTTAGATAGGGATTTCCATTTTATGTATCATTTTTGATGATTTTTCAATGGGACCTGGGTATACAAGTGCTTATGATAACAACACACCACTCTTATTATAAGGAAAAATTAGAGTGTATGATACATGTTCTAGAGGACATGATGCGAGTATGTGTCATGGTTTTTGGGGGCTCTTGGTAGAGTTACATTCCCCTGGTTGTGTTCTCCTACAATAACTTGTATCAGGATACAAAGGATATGTAGATTTATGAGGAGTTGTATGGTAGGCCATGAAAATCACACATATGTTGGTTATAGGTAGTTGATGCATCTTTATTTGGACCTCATATTTATTAGGAGACTTTTGAGAATGTACATGAGATTTAAAAGTCGATGGCTACAAAACTTCCTCATCCAAAATCATAAATATATTTCATTAGACACCATATAGAGTCTGTGATCGGGGATTATTTTTTATTACGAGTTACAACATGGTTGGGATATAGGCAGATATTGAGGCAAAGATAGATTTCACCATGATATTTTGGGCCATTTGAGATCAGGGAGTGTTTCTAGTCAGAAGCCTATCAGTTGAGCTTATTTGATTATTATAGATCAATACATGATGTCCTCTATTTATTTAAGCCTCAACGCTATCATTCAGACCCATCTCACACTTTCCTGCCCGAGGAGGTAGAGTTGTTGGTCAATTAATACTTTGAGGTGAAACTAATTTATATCGTTGATAGGAGCACAAAAGTTCAATGAGGCCTGTTCGTTACTCCAGTATGGGTGATATGGAAGTAGAGTCATTTAAAGGATGAGACTTGGGAGT
Organism: Viscum album; assembly: GCA_963277665.1. Taxonomy (NCBI): domain Eukaryota; kingdom Viridiplantae; phylum Streptophyta; class Magnoliopsida; order Santalales; family Viscaceae; genus Viscum; species Viscum album. The sequence goes on from OY728120.1 coordinate 765,943,623, forward strand.
AGTCTACTAATGTACGTGCTCAGTGGCCACAATTTTTCTCATATAAAACATTAAAATCATTAAAAGAAACAATTTGTGATAAATTGATATATTGGGAAAGATTGTAAGAACAAAAACTTTTATTTGAGGTGTAAATTCGTTATTTTTATAGTTTTAATTATTACTTATGGCCTAATGTGAATACCAATCAATGTCATGGATGTTTCAGAGATGTTTGGGGCTTGTTCGGAGCCCTTAACCATGTTTCAGCTAAAAATGGAATAGTGTACGGTTCGTAGAAAATGTCTTGGGTACACCATATGATTTGACTAGACCAAGTGAGGGTGGAAAGACGGGGCTTACAGGCCACACAGTTTGAGGAAAATATTTCGTACTAGGTGAAAGCCAATGCAAGAATGTCTTCAATTTTCACAAAACATCACATAGAATTTTGGCATGGTTTAGCGATGGTCTGTAAAACAATATTGGTAAACCTTGTGGGCCCCCCTTGACCTATAAGAAACCATGTGGATGATGAATTTTGGTTCCCTATTCATCCTAGAAATAGATATGATCCCTTTACTCCAATAGAATTTTTTTTCAAACAAGATTTTTCTCATATGATCCTCATTCGTATGATCTAAATTCTTGTTTATCCTCTATCGATTCTTCTTACTATCGATTACATTTTTTGATTTAAGGATCAATTCCATAATTTCCCATTCTTTACACATTCTTCATATTTCTCCTAAACTGGGATTAATCAAGACTAGATTCTGGACAATCACACCACTACCAAGACTTGGTAGGTGGCCTATACCATTTTTTCAGATTTTGGGTTATTTTAGAGCTATCGACCACTACACCACCCACATGACATTTTGGAACAACCTAAAATTTTAATTATTTAACTAAAATAGATATAAGCGTGACCAATTAGGGATTCTCATTGGTTCCATGAGATATGATTGTGGTTTTCCCTAAACGTAAGGCCACCCATGTGGTGCGCCATGCATTGGATTTGGTTTTGACCTTTGATGAACCTCCCAAAAGGTGTGTTCTTGATATTAGTAGTTATTAATGTTCAATTATAATTAAATGGATTTTAACATCATGCATCAGAGACATTATACCTCCATGAATTTTGTTATCATAATTTGTCATTCTTAATTTGATTATGTGTCTTGAATTAAATTGGTTAAATGCGGGGAGGTAAAAATGTTTGTTGTTTTAAATTTCATAAATGATATCTTAGAAGTTGTGAATAATATGTGGATATACACATATGATATGGTTAATTGAAATTATTTATAAAAGGATTGGTATACCCATGTGATGTGATTAAATGAAAATGGAATAACTGAGTGGGTATAATCATTATATGGAATTGAATGAATGTGATTATGTTAGTGGGTAGACTCATATGGAATTGAATTTTAATATCAATTGAAATGGATGAATGACTGTATAGATTCCATGGATGAATCTACATGAATATAGAATGAGGTATTGTTTTCTTCGACAGATTATTATATATAGTTCTTGATTTTTTGTGATTCCTAAGGCATTACAAACCCCTAGATTCACCATTCTTAGACTCAGGTAGGACATATCAGTACACATGGACCTAGGACTACAACTAATGATTTTATGAGATTCCATAATGATTTACTTGGGAGTCAATGTGGATGGCTTGGTGTTTGACAAATTGGATCTGGACCATCATGGTCTAAACTTATTTATATGATTGGGTCGTGAGGTTTTGATATGGTGACATTATACATCATGGTTGCGTAGACATGATATTGGTGGATGTATGGTAAGGATGTGTTACTAGTTGAATTTTATTATATATTATTTGTCAAGAGATATCACTTTTTTCGAGGGTCCTTAATAGGATATTTGGTTTTACATGTTGAGTTGGCATATTCCACTGTTATTCAAAGTCATATTAATAATTTCTCACACCTATTTAGTATAATGATTTTTTGTACATAGAATTGTATAGACTTCTAGGTGGTTACATACTGGGATGTTTATCTGACACCATATTTTGGCCTACATGGGGTCCTAATAGATTATAAGGATTTAGGTGATAATAGAAAAAATCCCCCTAACAAGGATTGTTGATCATTGATTTGGACCAGGGTAGTGTGGGACCATGTTGAGGCTTGCAATGATGTAGGAAATTTTTGGGATTTATTCTAATTCTGGATTGTAGTATTGTATTGTATTTCCATGTAAATATTTTGTTTTTTTTAAGATACATGTATCATCTGCATCAGTTAGTATGTGACATTTATAGTTTTTATATATATATTTTGGTAATGTCATACATTCCAGTTTCAGGCATATTTATCTTCTTCCTCTATTGAGTGTATCTGACTTCCATAGTAATATACTCTTATAATGAGGACATAGTCTCCCAATTGACTCACATAGTACCTTGATTATAGTCAACATCCTATGGTGTTTGGGGAGATAAAATTCATTCCATGTAGTCAACTGGGTTAGGGGCACATTTTAGTTGAATCTGGTACTGGGACGTTACACTTATCAGCCTTTAAAAATAGTTTAACCTCAAAAATAAAATTTATTGGTGTTTTTATATTTTCAATACATTTATTTTATAGGTAATAGAGCTCAAATAGACATATGAATAAAAATTATTATTGTTTGATGATAGAATTTTGAAAAAAAGAATGTATATGTATTTTAGAATGAATTTCCAGATGTTTGTGAATCATGGATTTTGATGAGAATAGTTCCTACGTTTTGAAAAATCCCACATTGCATAAATGTGTGAGGGTTTGAATAAATTGATATTTCAGCACAAAACAACAATTTAGTAGGTGGGTCTAGAAAATCATTCCCATGAGGAATATTTATTGAAGAAAAATTCTTATAAATACCCATGACATCCACATTTACATGACAAGTCTCTAGAATCCCAATTTTTCTTACCTTTATTTCTCTTGAAAACCTAGTTCATAAAATTTTACAACCATACAAGACAACTCACTCAAACTAGTGAGAAAAAAATTAATTTACCTAATGAAACCCATTTAAATCATTGAATGTCACTTGAGATAATTTCACAAAATACCCTTGTATGAATAAAAATGTTCACTCTAGAGGCCCTAAGTCACAATGAACTCCATCATTCATGTGAAAATAAACTTTTGTCAATAAAATTTCATTTCTAATGTGAATTCCATATTTTCTAGAGTATCATGTATTGCATAACATTTGCAATTTCCATTTGTTAAATAAATTTATAAATTTTTTAAAACTAATTTTATTAAATGAATTATAGTTTTGAATTCATAATTTAGACTATAACTTTTATTGAGATTATTTATATTTTTATGGTATAATGGATTTTTAGTTTATTTTAAAAATTTATTTATTATTAATATCAAAGTGATTTTGAATTTATCACGATCTAAGAATGAAATTAATGATTTTTGCACCATTTTTTGTGGGAATTATTTTTTTAACGAGTATATATATTCATTTAATATTTAATTTTTTAATTTTTTAATCCCATTTTATCATTTTAAAATATATTTATTCTTTTATTATAATAATGAATAATTTTCATATTTTCCAAATGTATTGGTTTAACCTTGATATTATTCTTTTTTTATTACTTTTAATAAAAATATATTCAATTTGCTTAATAAAATTCCAATTAATGATAATTTATATCATAAACATTTTTAACATTATCCTAAAGATAAATATCATAAATAAAAGTATTTTTTTTATAAAAATTGTTTTTGGCATGTTACTTGCACTAATGTTAAAATAATATTTTTATAACCTTATTAATTTTTTTTAGAAAATTGATTTGAAATTTGGAATAAATTTTTCAATATTATGGAATTAGATCCATTTTTTTGAATTTGAAATATATTATATATGAATAATTTTATTTCTATAGTAAATATCAAAATTATTGCAGATAAAAATATAAGAGTAAAATAAATTAAATTTTTTTATAACATGTGTTTTCAATTATAGACATGGTATTATATGTCATAATCCTTTTAACAATCTATTATTTTCCATTATTGAATCTATTGGAAGTTTTAATAGAGATATTAACATTTATATTATTATCAAAAAGGAAATCCACGTGCAAATTTAAGGAGACTTCACCACCCCACTTCTACTCATTACCAATGACATATATTTTTACCAAAAATAAACCTAAATCCATCCACAACATTATTTTTCACATCCTATTTATATCGAGTTTAAAAGGACCACTCATTAAAGGAATACTCCTTTTTTTATATTTCATTTCCAAAGGTGTATTGTATAAAAAATCATTATTTCTCAATTTTATTTCAATTATACTAATCCTAAATCATCATCCATAAAATATATGTTATCCAATATATAAAAATTTCATAACTGTTATTATTATACTGAAATTTTACTATGACGATGTAAAAAAATTATCATCCCTTTCCCTTTTACATACTAAATTAAAAACCTCAGAAACATTATGTGTGGACTACTGCCGCAATAGATGATGTGTCTAATTCTTCATAAACTCCATTTAAGAATTTTTTAGAAGGGGTATTTAGTTTATTAATATAATAATGTTTATATTATTAATATTTTTTATTTTAAATTCATTATGTATTTTTTTCCTATTTTATGGAAACCCAACACATCATCAGATTGTAATTGAGAAGTATCACCTACCTGAATGTGACATATTTAGTTTTTCTTATATTAATTTATTCATTATAAAAATATAATTAAATTAGATCATATATAATAAAAAATATGAATAATATAATTATTATTTTTAGTAATTATTGTATTTTAATACCATCAGTCTCTAAAACCCATACACTCAAATATAATACATTGTTCTTGTTTGGGTCATTTTAACCATCTACACAATCATTGTTAAAAATTTATATCATTGATGGAAATGAGAACATGTATAATAGAGTTCTTATAAAATAAAAATAAAAATAATTTTTTATGATTTTTTAAGGATATATAAATTTTTAACATATAAAAATTTAACAACCATTTTGTTCGTAAATAATTTCCAATACATTATCCTCATTAACATCACCCAAAGAAATAGTTAAGGAAATACATATTTAGTAAAACAATGTCATGTTAAATAATCATAATAAATATATTATAATACATATAAATATATTACAATTTTGAACTATATATGAATAAATAATAATCTAAACCACTATTATGAAATAAGTACTAAATAATATATTAAAATAAAAACAAATGATAATGAAAATATAATATATATATATTTATAACAGACATATTATTAATAAATGATTATAAATTAAATTTATTAAATATTATAATTTTTTATAAATTTTTTCAATTTTTGATTATGATATAGAAATTAAATATAATGGAGGATTGAACACATTCGACTAAGTAGGAATAATGGTCATGGATTATTCATCTCAATTGAATTTCATTGACGTATTATGTGTAATCACCATTTGCATATTTTTATTGGTGTATATATTTTTCTTTAATATAATGTAATGTTTCTAACTTGACATATATGGAACCTATAAATAAATATCATGTTTTACCTTTCACGGTTTATCAATTTAATATATATTGATGATGTAACAATTTTTCATTTAAATTTCATTTCTTAAAGACGTGATTTCTTATATATACCTATTTTTTTCAAGATTCATATATAATAATAATGGTAAAAATTATTTAATGAATACTTTTTAATTTATATTAATTTATTTTCAATTTAATTTTACGTATTTAAGGGGTTACAATTATATTGTTTCTTCAGTTGTAAGTGGTTTTCGTGACTCACTCTCTTTTATTGAGTCATATGATTCCTCTTTAAATATGATTTTACTTGATGATTTTATTTTATTATACTATGATACTATATTTAATTTCATCCTTCTTTTTTCAACATATTTAAATTATAAAATTTAATTCTACATTATTTTTTATGATGTTTAGGGTGATTATCATCCTCTATAAAATACCTATTTCTCTTCCATGTTCATGTTGACTCGTTCATCAAATGATACATATACATATTTTTTAATCCATGTAATTTTTATTTCTTTTAATAATAAAACTTACTATTATGTATTCACCAAGAATTATTTATAACTCCATTTAAGATGTTGGTTTCAATAAATTTATTTTAAAATTTTAAGGGACGTCCTTTTCAATTTTATATTTTAATCATTAATTAAAAATTCCATATAAACATCCTTTATTTGTTTTTCAAAGATCCATTATTGAATATTTAAATAAAAATGATATTTCTACATTTGTTTACATCACATTTTTTAAAATGATTATGGAATGAAAATCTAAACTATTCATTCTATTATTATTTGTAAAAAAATTATCTAAGAACTCATTTAGAGTTTATTTCTCAATTATTAAAATTATAATATAAAATATTAAATTACATGTGTCACGAACCTTCCCTCGGTGCCCGTGCCATGACTACCCCATTCTCTCCTTCAATAGGCAAGGGGTTGGTGAATAGCACCAGAAATGAGTATCCCTATAATGAGAATAAATTTTCCTTAAATTTTAAAAAACACACAATCCATGATCACAACAAGAAGCATCAACAAAGTAAACTGTTGTAGTAAAGAGTTTACCGAAACTAAAGGGCCAAGAATACAAGACCAACTGAAAGGTACAAGAATAACTGAATAGAGAAAAATGGTTCCTAGAATTTCCACCAATGATCCTAATTGAAGGTTATGTATAGCTCACGATTTGTAGTCACTCCAGCATGTCACATCAAATGGTCCACCTCTGAGAACCCTCCAGTCCTGTATTCCTCATCCTTGATCAATGATGTCCATAGTATCCACAAGACCCATCATGATGTGAGTGTATCCCATAAAGGGGTGAGTACAACAATACTCAGTAGGGACCTCGAGACCCCTATAGGTCTCTCAGAGTTATACAAAGGAAAATACCATAATTAAATACTTCATGAACAAATCATGAAGGATTCATCAACTCTAATTAGGTATATTCCCATACATAGGCCTAAATTATCAAAATATACTCGTCTCATTCATGACGAAACTTAAGGCTCTAAATTTTAACCCTTTCCACAACTGATCCAAGAAGGAAGAATACCAAAAAGGTAACACCATGAAGGTAACAACACAATGGTGAGATTTCCACAAAGGTAACACCATGAAGGAAACACCATGAGTGTTAAATTACCACAATGGTAAAGAATGAACTCACACCAGGTATATAACTCAAGTACCGAAGTACAAATGACTAGACATATAATTGGATCATATTATTATGTTGAGAGGCTATACTGCTAACCCACACATGATCAATATATGCTGACCCACACAAGATTGTTAGGAACTAACTAACACAATATTGGTAGATAATAACCTACACATGATCTCTGATGGATTACTCAGATAGGATCGATAGATGCTGACCCACAAAGGATCAATATTTTTTCTTCACGTTACAGCCATCCATGAGATTCTTTCCCTAATAATGCATGATTCTAGGAGGATCTTCTCATAAAGCCATATGTTATACCTGAACTACCATGATGTTCCATGAAAAGAATCCTAAAGTAATTCCATATTGTAAGGGTTCCAATGCGACAGACGACATGCCAATTGGACACCTTTTCTGTGAGTTATTGACATTTTAATGACGTGGGCTTGGTTGGATTCAGGTTTGATCCAACACAATCGTATGAAAAAATTATCCAAAACTCAATTACTTTAAACCAAAAGTTCTGTCTCGATCCAAGGATCCAATAACCATACATGGTTCATCAAATAGATGTTCAATTCACATGTTGTATCCTATTAAGTAGAAATGGGTCTGGTTGGGTCCAGGTCTGATCAGACCCGGTCTCGGTCTGGCCCAACTAAGCTGGGCCATGGCATGATCGCCCTGTTAGGCCGCAGTCCAACCCAACATGTATGGGGCACAGCCTGGACGAGAAAGGGATCATGACCCGACCCCACTGGGCTCGTGTGGGCTGGCCCGCGAGGGGCGTGGCCTGACCTGCGGTGGGGCGCGACCTGTTGGGCTCGTGCGGCCCGACACGTGGTGGGGCACAATCCGATGGGATTGAGTGGCCCCTACCACTATGGGGCATAGTCCTCTAGGATCGCACGGCCCTGCCCAAGGTGGGGCATTGTTTGATGGCCTCATGTGGCCCAACTCATGAAGGGCGTGGCCCGCTGGCTGCGGTTCATCCTAGCTAGGGGGTGGGGGGGCTACCCCAGTTTTCCCAAAATTTCGTAGTCATTCGGATTGTTTAGAAGAAATTTCTCATGGTGCCACCAAGTCACTGTAGGACCCGGAGGGAGGTGGGACCTTCCACCATTGTGGCTTCAAGCTATGACATCCTCCATCAGTGCGTCTCCCGCCTCCGCAGCTAGTTGGTGCCGGCCGTTGCGACCTGTGCTGGTTGGTGTCGACCGCCCTGTTTGAACGTCGTGGCTGAAAAGTTGTGGCCTTATCCTCCTGCAGTGAATGATGGTGTGATGTCTCCTCTGTGGCTGGTCGGCGCCTGCTGCCTCCATCATCCTTAGGCATCGGTCGCTGGTTCTTTTGTTCCAGTTATGTGCCTGTGGTAATCTACATGTCACTCGGTTAGCTCTGGTGGCCCGTATTTCTATCCGAAGGTGCCAAAAGACCTCTCAGGACACCCTATTCTCTGTTTACCTATCAGTTCCAAAATCTAACCAATTTGAAAAATCCCCATAAAGATCACATTGGTAAAACAAGTATCGAAGGCTTCGAGCCTTGTTTATTTGTCTCGTGCCCTCAGCGTTAGATTGATAGAAAGAGGTTATAATATGATTCAACAATATCTTGAAATGAAAACAATATAAATCCCTACCTCAAGATTTGGTAAAGAACGTACGTTCTTGAGGAGGAGTTGGTGTTTTTCGGTTCTTGACTCGGTGGCACTCATCACTACTTGTTGGAATCTGTCCCATCCTCCAAGTGATTTGTGTAGCGGTATTTTACTAGATCTTCATCATATGTTGAAGTCATGCCAATACCTCTACCCAAGCTCTATATAAATATCAGGGGGGAAGAGGTGGGTAATGCCATTGGGAATTTATGAGGTTCGTTTAATATTGAACCTTCTTAATCCAAATTGTACAATTACAAATATTGAGGAGTCATTCTAGTTAATGGATTGACATGTAATTGGTCCGGCCATGCCGCATATCTTTTGTAGGAAAAAAATAAAAAATTAAATAACATAACATGATATTTTATTAAATTTTTTCAATATTCGGCAAAATTAACTTTTTCACCTGACACATTGTGGTCGAAGTGAAGCCTCCTATAAGAAAATCCTCAGAATACGGATTTTACAGTGCCCTAATATTTTTATTCCGAGCCCCTGTTCAAAAGATAGAAAATTCCACATGCACATTTACTGAACATACCTTATAATGTTCCAAAATTTAATCTGGGCACACCAGGTATTGAAATCACACGCCGTCAATTCTCATATACTCTTATAATTCCATATAATTAAAAAAAATTACATGGAAATTCAGGGTCTTCACATTCTCCCAACCATAGGTATTTTCATCCCCAAAATCCACAACATAGACTAAGGAAACAAATGGGGGTACTCATCTAGAATCTAAGCCTCCCGCTCCCATGTACTCTCGTAGAGGTTCCCGTGAAACAAGTGAACACGCACCCGATGTATCAATTATCCACAATGGAACTGATCCTTTGATCCTAAATACCCCTCCCCATGTCCTCTCCTTTCTGGTGCTAGTCAGCTCTATTCTGAAAAAACCTAGGGGATTAAGAACTTATGGATACTGAGTTTGTACGAGATGCCATTGAGAAGGTTCAGATCATCTAGGAGTGGATGATGTTTACACAGAAAAGAAAGAATTCTTTTTCTTATATGAGACAGAGACCTTTGGGGTTCGAGGGGGGGAGCACATATTCATGAAAATCTCCCCTCAACGGGGACAATAATGATTTCTCTGATGTGGGAAACTCTCAACGAGGTTTATTATACCCTTTCTGAAATGTTATAGGATTGGAAAGGTGGCATAACATTGGGAACTACCACCGATGTATGAGAGGGTGGGTGATGTATTCCACGTATCCTAGTTGAGAAGATACGTACATAACCCATCTAACTTAATCGATCATGGAGAACTATACTTTGATGATGGGTGATGATTATGGAGGTTCCAGTAGAGATAGAGGATCAACCGGAGTGGGTCCTTCATGGACGATCGACCTCTCTGGTTCATGTTCACTAACAGCACAGAAATCTACATCAGAGCACATCGGAGGAGGAGGCTTGGATTCATGCTCAGTCCCCGAATTTGTTTCCTTAGTCTATATTGTGGCTTTCACTGATTAAAATACCTTTGGAGGAGAGAATGTAATGTCCTAGATTTTCTATGTAATTTTTTTAATATATGGAATTATTATGAGTCTGGGAAAATTGAATTTGCGTTATTTCGAGTCATATTGTGCCTGGAAACAATTTATGAAATTTTTTAAGGGACGTTCAGTAAACAAACAGACTGACCCAGTCTAACCCGGTCTAGGTCTGATGCTACGGGGCTAGGCTGTGGTGGGCTCGGCCCCGTTGTGCTGCAGTCCGACACGAATAGTAGGGGGCACAGCCCAGCCCACATGGGGAATGCGGTATGACCCCCATAGGGCACGGACCACTGGGCTCACATGGCTTGTCCCATGTTTGGCGTGGTCCCTGGGGCTCATGAAACCAGGCCCACAGGGGGGAGGGGTTTGGTCTCGCATGGCCTAACCGGTGGTGGGGTGCTGTCTGCTGGGCTCACGCTTCCCTACCCACGGTGGGGCGTGGTCCGCTGGGCTCATGCTTCCTGGCCCAACGTGGGGTGCAGTCCGCTGGGCTCGCATAGCCCGGATCATGGAGGGCATGTCCCACTGGCGGGGGGGGGGGGGGGGCACCCCCCCCCCCAATTTTCTCGAAAATACATAGTCATTCAACTTGTGGAGCGGCAACAACATGCAACGCTGCTCAATCCCCACAGGACCCACCGGATGGCAGGTGCCTCCAATACTGCAACTTCGAGATGCGGCTTGGTGCTATTGATTCAACTATAACATTATATTTTTAATCCACACACTAGATCAACAGATAGAAAATGCCACCCTTGTTGTTAGTAAATGTACCTTAAAAAAGGATCAGAAATTTATTCCAGGCACACCGAGCCTCAGAATCTCGTGCCGCCAACTATATAGACTTCTAATAAATCCATATAATGAATAAAATTACATGGAAAATATAGGTCATTACAACTTTGTTTAAAATGGTTTTCCATATTATTTTCATTTACAATGATTTTGAAAATAAAATGAATTATTGATATATTTTCTGAAGATAAAATATTATCATATATTTGGAAAATAATTTTAAAAATGGATTTCAAAGGCTTGTGTTTAAAAAAAATTACTCTTTATTTTTATTTATGACTTCTAAAATAATGGATTTAGAAAAATAATTTGATTAAATACATTATTTTTTGACATAATATTTTCATTGTGATGGGAATGTTTTAGATGTTACATTACAATAACAGAATTTCATTTTATATAAAACATTATTTATGTGTTTTAATGAATTTTATTAAAATATTACATCTTTAATTTTTAAAATTGATTCAAATATTAATATAAAATTGTTCTTTATTCTAAGACATCTTATTTTTATGTTATTTATGTTATGTAAGGGTTATTTTTTTATTAAAGCATTCACCTTTTTTATGGATGGATGAATATGAAGATGATTTTATATAGTTTAAATAAAATAAATTTCATTACAATGGTTTAATTACATTATGATTAAATTCATAGTGTTTTATAACCAAATGGAATAATTATGAATATTATCCAATAAATAATGGTATGGCTTAATAAATCTCTAGGATAGTTTTTATTGGATAGTTCATTAAGATGGTTTGGGTTTTCCAAATCCATTCAATTAATTTTTTAATCATTCATACCATAATTTATAAGGACAGTCAAAATTGAAATTTTATTTTTTACAAATAAATTTAAATGATGTTATTTAATTTTACAAGAATTTTATTATTTCTCAATACATATGTTTTTTCATATTTATTTTCCATGAAATTTACCAATGTAACATTACATTTTTATATTATATTCTAATTAATATTCTCGACGGATCTTTTTTATCATTAGACACTATTTTTAGGGGGAATAGGATTGTTCATTTTAGATTCCATGTCTTTCTACCATGTCTTGTAGAAATATATTTCTATTTATGATCTTTTTAATATGATGTCTATCCATTCCATATGTATTATTATATAATTCCGATCAAAACAGTGAAGAAATGATGATAAAATTTCCCAGAAAAGAGTTTAATATAATATGTTTCTTATGTTACCCATCCTTAGGTTATCAATGGAAGTATTAATTATGAAAATTAATTCAGAGATTATATTTTGGAAAAATAATAAGGAAATGATCCCATAAAATGTTTGATAAGTTTCTTATACTACTATTCCTCAATGAAAATAATCCATTCATTCTTCTGACTGGGTTTTTTTATTTGTAATGTTTATCATATAGAAATAACGTGTAAAAAAGATATGTTTATCCAAGACCATCTCAATTGGAATCTTATAATATATGTTAATTATGAGTTTTTAGCCATATAGAATGGAGTATGGGTTAGAGGTTTATTAGTTTGTATCACATCAGGGTTTAATTATTTGACAATTGTTTTAGATCATTTTGTGGAATAAGATATGATAAAATTAGTGAAAAAAGGGAAATATATATGTATTGAATAAAATATAAAACAATAGAAAATATTTTCTGTATGTTGTCTTCATAGAAATTATATCCATGTATAGATTTTAGATTGTCGGTTGGTATGTAAAACAAATTTACCTTTGACTAATAACCTTGAGAAATGATATTTTAGTATCAACATCATCTTTTAAAGATTAATGATGAGTGGGGATGTGATTGTACAATTATATGGACACATATGGTGTATTTAAATTGGTGATTCACTTTACATATATTGTCTTATAAAAGGATTAAAATACATGTCAATGATGCTATATAAACATATTTTTACTATAAAACCCAAAATAAAAAATAAAATAGACAACATAATGTAATAATAAATTTTATAGGATGATCTAATTATATATAGATGTAATAAAAGAACCATAGTTTAAATTATGGTGTCCCTTTTGAGGGAATATTATGATCTAGTTTTCATAAAATAATTTATTAGATATTACCGTAAATATATTTTAATTTTTATTTTGATATTAACATGATATTAAAATGGTATTTTTGACTTATATGTTTCTATAAACCCTTATATTTTATAATACAGCTGAGGAATAATGATAATAACAATTTGTTCTAAAAAATGAAAACATATACTAATGTTTAGGAGGTGGTAAATAATCTATTTATTAGTCATTCCAAATGTTGTATTATAAATCTATCACTAGGAATAAAATTTTATTTCATGTCAATCTTATAATTAACCATAATTATTTCAATAATGCATAATATTTAATATTTTCAGGATATAATTTAATTTTTGGGTGAATATAACACCATGAAATTATTCAATATAGTTCATCCCAAAATTATTACTATGTTTGATAGGTTTCTCAACCTAAAACACCAAACAAAATAAAATAATTAAATATTAAGAAAATATAATAAAAAATATAATAAATATAAAACCTATATTATATAAAATGGTATTACTAAATGACGCATGCCTGTCGTGGGGCGTGGAAAAACAATATTTTATTTACCTAAGTATAGTATAGCAGTTGATCCTAGGTAGTCTCCCGAAGAGGAGTGCACACAAAACAAGGTTGTCACTTTTTGTTGGTTTTATTAAAAAGATTGGTTTTAATTAATATGAATGACTATGAGAGAAACAAACAATAGAAATTGATTAATTTTAACAAATGATAAAGATGGTGATCGGATTGGGTTTGGATGGACTTAGTGCTGTGCCATCATGGTTTCCAAATTTTATCTCTTCTTCTTCCTTAAACTGGTAAGAGAGAGATTTATCTACCGAGTCCTCTCTCTCCCTTAATCAGATAAATGTGATGAGAATTTTCCTTTCTAAAACCTTAGATTGGTATATCCTCCTTCCAATGTGTTTAGGGTTGTATATGGTCTCTTGATTAATTAGAGCAATCCCAGACCTGGAATTGTTGTTCCCTAATAAACCAAGATTTCAAAATACAATCCTACACACGTGCTTGACAACCGTCGAGCAATCACCACCCAACCCTAATCATGTGCCACCGTATACAGATTAGAATTGGGTGGAGGGAGATGTGATCATCGACCAAAGCAATTTATAATTTCAGAATAAAAACCTTAACAAAACCGCATTCGGAATTTAATACTGAATTATGAATTGAAACCAGAAGAAGAAAGAAGAACAAATTTTATTCATTTCAAGCACAAAACTCAAGCACAACACATCGGTCCAGCCTCCCCTCTTCTCGATCACTCAAATGAAATTACCCCTCCATGGATGGGGTAAGCGAGATTATTCGGGAGAGGAGAGACATTTTAAAACAAAAGAAATAAAAGAAAATTTGAGAAGTTCTTCTCCTGGGTGCCCGAGAAGAAATGGGGTGGAGAATTGGGATGTCTTGAGGGGGAGGAGCTCTCCTCCTTTTATAGGCAGAATTCGACCCCCGAAAGTTGTCGCGTTTTGGACCACATAAATGACCTCTTCACGCGTTGAGGCCTTCTTCAATGTTGTTCATAATTGACTTGGCCGTGTCTCCTCAAAATATCAGCGGATTGGGATAGGTATTCCGAGAGTTATGTCCAATTTCCTCTCACATTTATTCTGTCCAGTCAGAATCATCAAACCGAAAAACACCGTTTTGTACTGAATTAATGTCCCTGAACACGGCCATTTCAGGCGTGTCCTCCTTAATGAAACATGTTCCAAATATGTTTAACCGTCTATCCACAAAATTGCAGCTCCATTAAAGTCGTTTTGAGCGAGTTATGGATATTTCACTGAACCTTCGTTTTTCTGGAAGAAATTTCCTGGAAGCTTCCTTGGTGTTCCTCAATAATCTTCAACTTCATTGAATTGTTTGGACCTCAAGATGGTAGAATCAGATCCTGGTCCAGAAGACAAAGCTGAAGGAAATTAAATTAGGATTCTAAAGAAATTATAATCATAAAATTTGGATTTATATTTTTTTGTAAATGACCAAAATACCCTTGTAGTGAAAATCTGTCCAAAATGCAGAATTTGGTCATTTTTGCATTTAAACTTAAAATACTTCTTAAATCCAAAATTGTTACATATAAGATCAAAATGTTATCTTGGGATTTTTAAAACAATAGAAATGCATTAAAAAAATGTGCAAATTATAAGCCTTGTCAATTCCCCCACACTTAAACTATGCTTGTCCTCAAGCATAAAATCTCAACATGGAATTCAAAGGACACCAATGTCACCAATATTTAAATTTAAAATGGAATAAAATAAAATGATTATAAATGTCCAATCAAATTTTCCAGTTCCACAAAAATACCAATTTAATTTCCCATTTTTCAAAGAAACAATCAATTCATGCATTTTACTTTTCCCCTTTGAAAAATAATGAAGCTTCTCCTTTCATTCATTCAAGCTTCTCAATTTATTATTATTAAACATGCCAAATCATGATCTACCTCACTTATGAATCTTTTCTCTCATCACTCATGATACAATTAATAGTGGAGTTATGCTCATATCATGAGAACATGCTCCTTACCCATAGGCTTGTAAAGTAACTACTTTCTCCACTTTGTAAAGACAAAACACACATAAAATCATGAGGACTTGCAATAAAGGTTCAAATGACTCTGTGGCTTAGGGTTGGTGGGTAAATGATTGAAATAATTTAAGGCCAGAAGTAGGAGGTTTGACTCTTAAGTACAATGCATGATTAATCAAGTGAAAACACAAGATGAACCTCACTCAAATCCCCTTGAAATGTGAATCACAACACCACTACCCTTTCAATGACATGGGTCATGAGTCAATAAATGATTACAAAGAATGATATCATCCAAGTTCTCCCTGTTTTTTTGTAAAGCTCCAGAAAGGCACAGCTTTATTTTCTTTTTTTTCTTCTTTTTTTTTCTTTTTTGTAAAGCTCCAGAAAGGCACAGATTTATTTTCTTTTTTTCTTTTTTTTATGGAGAACCGGATGAAATGATAGAAGCATAATGAAATGATGACTCATGCCCAATTTTCTAATAATACATTGCCCAAAATGATGACGCACACATTACACCACCCAAAAATGATACATATCCCAAGGAACACACACGAAAGGCCCTTCCCCCACACTCAAACTTGAAATAACCATGTAAAAATACTAAAAGTGCAGGTAGGTAAGGAAAAATTGGATTGTAATGTGGCTTAAACCTATAAGGCAATTCATGGAATCTAAGGGCTTACGAAAGATAAATGTAAAGGTGGGTCTTAGGATAAAATGTGGCTAACCAAAGATATGCCTCAATCATTTTAAATGTGGTTTTGTACATTCATAGATTTGACAAGTTTCAATACAAGTTCTAGCAGGTGGCACGTCCCATGATCACTCAAGAAATATGCTCAAGATAAAATAGGAAATATTTGGTCTAGAAATCCTCTCAGGAATGAGAATATGATATTGGACAATCACTCATGGCATGATTAATAATAACAAATTAATTCACATGAATTTCAGAAATTCAAAGAATGAAAAATGGAAGGGAAGTTTCATTTACATGAATCAATTAATTCCCTCAAATCATGAGTCCTTATTTCAATATCCTTGATTCACTCTAATCATCCAATTATCCATTTTAATCATTCAATATTATTATCATTGAAATCTAAAACATGGCATCACAAGATTCCTAAGAAACTCATGTCTCCTAGATAAGTTGAGTACATCATTAATTCAAGTGTGGGTATGCAATTCTTATCGTTAATGCTTAAAACATGTTTTGGAAAAAAAATTAAGGAGTTTAAAATTTAAAATTTAAAAATGAACTCCCTTTTGAAATAATGATTCATTCCCCTTTAACAAATTTTTGGGGCTTCCTTCTGCCATCATGATCCTACAAAAGAAAATTTCAAAATTAAGAACAAGTATCATGTCATTAAAGCTCAAAATGATAAGGAGGAAAGGGATGAATGCTAAACTACTTCTAAGAAATAAAATTGAAATCTAAATTCCTAGAAAGCAAGGGATAAGTCTTGGTATGATCCCCCAAGTGGGCCCTGAATTTTTACTGCCTCCAGTGGGCAGTACCAGCTGTTATCCAAAGTCTGATGGTGGATGTAGCTTCTTTGATTTGAACCACCACATGTGGCTTTTCCCAGCTTGTGCTTCATTATCCTTGTTGAGGAGGATTCCCTGTATATAGTACACCAGATCCACCCCCTTTGCAATGTGGTATAGCTTGCATGGCGGGGGTAGGATGAAGTATGGATCCTCCTCCTCTTCGGTTTCTACTTGTGTAAAGAGTTCTTCAAAATCCAGTGGTTTCTTCAGATGTGCTGCGTGAAAAGAATAATCAAAGGGAGATTCAACATTTAAATTTGAAATATTAATTTCAAAATCTTCCCTTTTAAGGTAGGAAGCTTTTAGATTTGGTTCTTCATGCATAGCCACTTGTATCTTGTCATGGACTTCCTCAAGTAGATGATCAATATCTTCAGGGAGCTCCAGGTGTTCCTCAACAGGTGCATATTCTTTTTCATATTCTCCTAAGGCAATGTAAGGATTGACCAAATCTGAAAATTCAAAATTATAAGGAGTGATGCTCAAATCAGATTGAATGAATCAGAAAAGGTAGAGTTCATGGAAGGATGATCTCCCTGAGTTGGGTTTGGTTCAATCTCTTCTTCATTTGAAATCACATCTTGGAGTTGAGTAGTAGAAGATATAGGCAGATAGTCAGGCTCCACTATATCTGGGATCTCCATTGAAAAATCAGGGATGACTAATGGGGGATCTTCTTGGACCTTGGATACTTCATAAAATTCTGGAAAATAATGGGAGAACTCATCTAGCTTTCGTGCCATCGCTTCAAAAACATCTTCGTTCATGTCCTCCCTTAGCCCATCTATGAATTCTTCGAATGTTTTCTCATCATTATTTGTTTTCCAAAATAACCTCACCTGTCTAACAATAGAAGAAACACCATCCTCTGCGGAAAAGGTCGATTCAATAATTTGTTCATTTATTGGTGGGTAATTGTTCCATGAATTAAAGAAATAGTCATTTAAAAACAACATGGAAAGTGTGTGTTTTTTTAATTTGGAAAAAAGTCAAATATTTACAATTTCATTATGGCACTGCCTCCCCGGCAACAGCGCCAAGTTTGACGCACGCCTGTCGTGGGGCGTGGCAAAACAATATTTTATTTACCTAAGTATAGTATAGCAGTTGATCCTAGGTAGTCTCCCGAAGAGGAGTGCACACAAAACAAGGTTGTCACTTTTTGTTGGTTTTATTAAAAAGATTGGTTTTAATTAATATGAATGACTATGAGAGAAACAAACAATAGAAATTGATTAATTTTAACAAATGATAAAGATGGTGATCAGATTGGGTTTGGCTGGACTTAGTGTTGTGCCATCATGGTTTCCAAATTTTATCTCTTCTTCTTCCTTAAACTGGTAAGAGAGAGATTTATCTACCGAGTCCTCTCTCTCCCTTAGTCAGATAAATGTGATGAGAATTTTCCTTTCTAAAACCTTAGATTGGTCTATCCTCCTTCCAATGTGTTTAGGGTTGTATATGGTCTCTTGATTAATTAGAGCAATCCCAGACCTGGAATTGTTGTTCCCTAATAAACCAAGATTTCAACATACAATCCTACACACGTGCTTGACAACCGTCGAGCAATCACCACCCAACCCTAATCATGTTCCACCGTATACAGATTAGAATTGGGTGGAGGGAGATGTGATCATCGACCAAAGCAATTTATAATTTCAGAATAAAAACCTTAACACAACCGCATTCGGAATTTAATACTGAATTATGAATTGAAACCAGAAGAAGAAAGAAGAACAAATTTTATTCATTTCAAGCACAAAACTCAAGCACAACACATCGGTCCAGCCTCCCCTCTTCCCGATCACTCAAATGAAATTACCCCTCCATGGATGGGGTAAGCGAGATGATTCGGGAGAGGAGAGACATTTTAAAACAAAAGAAATAAAAGAAAAATATGAGAAGTTCTTCTCCTGGGTGCCCGAGAAGGAATGGGGTGGAGAATTGGGATGTCTTGAGGGGGAGGAGCTCTCCTCCTTTTATAGGTAGAATTCGACCCCCGAAAGTTGTCGCGTTTTGGACCCCATAAATGACCTCTTCACGCGTTGAGGCCTTCTTCAATGTTGTTCATAATTTTCTTGGACGTGTCCCCTCAAAATATCAGAGCATTTGGATAGGTATTCAGAGAGTTATGGCCAATTTCCTCTGACAATTTATTCTGTCCAGTCAGAATCATCAAACCGAAAAACACCGTTTTGTACTGAATTAATGTCCCTGAACACGGCCATTTCAGGCCTGGACTCCTTAATGAAACTTGTTAGAAATATTCTTAACAGTCTATACACAACATTTCAGCTCCATTAAAGTCGTTTTGAGCGAGTTATGGATATTTCACTGAACCTTCGTTTTTCTGGAAGAAATTTCCTGGAAGCTTCCTTGGTGTTCCTCAATAATCTTCAACTTCATTGAATTGTTTGGACCTCAAGATGGTAGAATCCGATCCTGGTCCATAAGACAAAGTTGAAGGAAATTAAATTAGTATTCTAAAGAAATTATAATCATAAAATTTAGATTTATATTTTTTTGTAAATGACCAAAATACCTTTGTAGTGAAAATCTGTCCAAAATGAAGAATTTTGTCATTTTTGCATTTAAACTTAAAATACTTCCTAAATCCAAAATTGTTACATATAAACTCAAAATGTTATCTTGGGTTGTTTAAAACAATATAAATGCATTAAAAAAATGTGCAAATTATAAGCCTTGTCACTAAACAATATTTTCATACATCATGGGGGTATTATTTTACTCAAAAAAGTAATGTACTTTCTAAAGTTAATATTTTTAAATGTGTAACAAATGTTATATTCAAAAATTAATTTGGAAACATTAAGAATATATTTATATATTAAATAAAATAGTAAAAATCATTATATTATAAATTGATATAAAATAAGAATAATTACATTTAATGTTAAAAAATGTAATTTTTTTAAAAAACGATTTTGCTTTATATTTCCTAAATTCGAATAAAATATAATTAAAAATAAAATATGAATTTAATAAAATGAAATTACCACTTTAATTCTAAAATTGAATATTATTATATGATACTTTTTTATGATTATTATGAAATAATATATTTTTTAATGAATGTATAAAATAAATTTTTGTTAATATGGTATAATTGTTTATGTTTGTAAAGATCTAAGAAACACTAAAAACAGAAATAAAATGTTTTTCCTGACTGTGATTATTTTTATGGAGTAAAATGGTTCCATTAAAACTTTTATGTTTAATATATTAATCCCATTATTAACATTTTTATATTTTTGGATTACATAATTGTAATAAAAACAATATTCCATATTTCCTTTTAATTATTACATCAAATGATAGAATTTCATTTTGGATTGGTAAAATATCACCATTCCACCAATGGTATGAGAAGGGCTAGATGTGATACTAGAAATAATGTGACCTCCCCAGGACCCCAATTACATGGAATTAATGCCAAGGGCTACACAAAATTTTGAGGGATGACTTTTTATTCAATGTTAAACAATCTGACCTGTATAAAAACAGAAATAAAAACCATTATATGGGACATGAAAAACTATAAAAACAATGGTAAAATCAAAATTATAAATTAATATAAAATTACCAATGGAAACAAAATAAATGAAATAAAAGTGATTGAAATACAATTGAACCACCAGAATCTTGTGTGGAATCAAGACCAACATCTCTCAAATAGCCCCAAAATTGAAATGCATATTACCCACTTATTTTTTCATGACGTAACAATAATGAATTGAAAAATAATTATAATACCTATTTCATAATTGATCAAATCCAAAACAACACAAATGTTCTTAGGTATGTGGAGAGTATAAACAGTTTTGGATTTACCAATAGACATCCCAACCCTTGACACATGGAGATGGAGAAGTTAATAAATTATATATAGGATATTTAAAAGGAATTTATAATAGATTATATCAAAACCAGTAACACCCCAACAATAGATACCTTGAGTTGGTGAATTCTTACATAAAATTGTCATGATCACAAAAGATCAAGTCTCGAAAGGCTGATTAGTTTAGTATCCTTGGAGATAACAGATACAATCATAAAATTTACATAACATTGTAAAATGAAAAAATACAACAAGATTTTCTACATAGGCCACACTTATATCCCTTAGACAATTCCTACTGGTCAGTCATAATATAATTTTCACATCCTGGGAAAAATAAACCTTAGAAAGGGGTGAGCTCATATGCTCACTTAGGATAACAAGATAGTGTTAAAAAGAATAAACATGAAAGGCAATATATAAGACTAAAAATAAATCCTTTTAAACTTTAACAACAACATAATATGGAAAATACAAAATAAAATAATTCCATTTACTAATTCACATAGATATTCTACTCATCTAATATTCATAGGAAATATCAATAGCCAGTTTCAAAATGATGTAATGCATAATGCCGCACATTTATTTCTGTGTTAAGGCCTCATTCCAGGACCTAGGGGCTAACTGTAACCAGGCCCTAACAAGGAGAGCCTCTGTAACTAGACTCCAACACGAAGAGCCTCTGTAACCGGACTCCAAACCGGAGGGACTACTATAACTGGACTGCAAACCGAATGGCTTACTTTTAACGATCCTCATCCCAGAACATACTAGTCCAACACATTCATCTTAATAAGAGGTTGAAATATAAAAAAATCATTCGTATCTAAAACTAGCATAAAGAATGTCAACACATTAACCATAAACCATGAATAGAATTAAAATAACTCATCCATAGTCAAACATATCACAAAACCTTAAATACAACATGGATGATTTTTATCATAATAAATAAACTTCAAACAACTGTAAAATTTATCAAAGGATGTTGATGTAGATGAAATCCAAACTATTTGAGAGAAATATCTCTTCTTATTTTGAAATCATTTAAGAGTCAAATAATTATAAAGAAAAAATTTATTTTTAAAATATTTTTATAAGACTATAAGGGAATCCTTGATGATATTATAATGGAAAAAAATGGCATCACCTGCCGTATAGGTTAAGAAAAACATTTTTACATTAATTTTTGTCGAAAAGGTCAAAAACTACCATGTTTGTAAAACAACAGAAAGATTAATTTCAAAAAAAATATGGTCAAATAATTGTATAAATGAATTTAAACCATTGTCTAGTAAAAAGTAAAAATGATTTGAAATATATTTTTTAAGAAGACACAGATGTGTATGATAAAGAGGTACCAGTAGATAATTATGTATAAACAACCTCAGATAATGAAGAGATTATAGAATTAACCTTACCTTGTACTTTTCCATTGTAGAGGTTAGGTTAACCACCTTTATAATTTAAAAATAATTTTTATTAAATTATAAAATAACCATATATATAAATATGATATCAAATATGATTTTTTAATATTTTTTTGTTAATAATATTTTAGTATTATCATCGTTTCATCTATTAACTGATTCGTATTCCTTTATATGTTTTGATACAAAAGTAAAATTTTTTATGGATATGATGTATCTTATTCATATCCAGAATGATATAAGGTTTTAAAAAATTATTTTTAATCATCAAATGAAAATTATTATTGAATGATTATGATGGGGAATGAATCTGATCGCGTTCGTGGAGACGGTAATCCATACGTATGCACGAGCGATTATATCATTATATTGATGGTGAGATTGAACATAATTGGATAGTATAACATATATAAATAATCATTAACATGTTATATTTATTATTTACATCAATTATACATCATTATTATACCCATCCAAATAGTGAAGTGTTGAATGACAAACAACACCACGAGGTGGAGATGGTAAGCGATACGTACGCACGTATGGTTACACTGTCATTCATAGGATGGAAAGAATAAGGAATGTGGTTGCACCATTGTTATAATAAAATAATAGTATATAAAAGATACTGGAGTTTTTATTTTACAATGGAAAGAACAAGGAAAGAGGAAGTGGAATAATAAAAGAACTTGACAGAGGTGATTAAATATTTTCCTCTTCTTCTGGTTCTTTCATTTTATTTGATCAAAATGGCTCTTTAAATTGGCTTTATGACTAATGTATGGGCTCTATGATGAAGGGACGTCAGTTGGGAGGACATTTGAGCAGGTTTTGGATGAGCCAAATGGCTTTGATGTTGTGAATTTGAGATAAGGGGAAGTGGCCTTTTATAATATGGGTGAGGGGCACCTTAGGAAAAACATAAAATATTATTTAATAATAAATTCATATTCAGATTATAATTGCTCCAAAATGATTTATTTAGAGGATAAGGTAGGTATGGGTCAAAAATCCCCTCAACCAATTTGTTTTAGACAGGTTTGGGAAACTATATTAACCGTAACTTTTAGATTTAACTCCTAGTTAAATAGTTTGACATTTACCATGTCTCTTTATATTTTTATATTATATGGTTAATAAACATACGCTAAACTTCTAAGAAAACCCCAAGTGGTTAATTATTGATATATATAACCTTATATAAATCATTTTACAGAACTATTGATTTTTATGAATAATATATCCTTTAATAATATAATATTTGATTTAAAATTATTTTTATTTGAATTTTGACACTATTTAGTAATTAATTTTTGTTAAAGTCATTACAACATTATTAATTCAAAATAAATTCATTTAGTTAATAATAAAATGTAATATTAACATAGAATGTAGTTTAATTCATCAATAGTCTTGAAATATATTTATTTGGATATTTATAATATCAATTATTTTATTATTTCATTTATAAAGTAATTAATGCATCATCACTGTGTCATATATAAATTTAAAAATTAATTTTCTAAAAATTATTAATAAAATAACATTATGTAGGAAATATTTTGATCTCCCTATTTAATATTTATAGTCGAATTTATCTTATGTATACCCCTATATTAAAAATGTTTTTGTTATTAGACTTTGATTTTAACTCTTTCAACTCTTTTTTAAATAAAATAATAATAAATGTCCTAATCTAATCCAAGTGGACCTAAAGGATCATATTTTATTTATAAGTTTGTTTTTGGTCGAATTACACTTATACAATAGAATTAAAACATATTTTAGGGTAATAATAATGTCATTTTAGCTTTAATTACTCTATTAACATTTAACTATGCTAAATAAAAGAAAAACGTTATTATTCACCAAAAATTATTTTTATCTTACTGAAACACATTTTACCTACTAATATCAATTGTGTCTCTCATATTTTTGACATTAAATTCATAAAAGTTGTAAAATTAAGTTTTATACAAATTTGGAAATGCTCTTAGGAGGTGGGTATAAGACGGTTAATGTTCGACAAAATTTTATATATCTAAATTTATTATAAAATGATTCCAATGTATTACGTTGAACATATATCGGTATTATGTATCTATTTTGACATTAATTAAACTTAAATAAAATTATTAAATATTTAATTAAAATTGGGTTTTAAATAATAACATAGTGTTTTTAACTATTCATCAAAAATCGAATGTTTTCAAAAAAATAACAAAAATTCACCATAAGCTAATTTCGATATTCTGAATCCAAAAATGAAATCCATTTTGAATTATAAAATTTATAAAATTTCAAAAAGTGTGTATTACTATTCATAATGGCTAGATTTATTATATGTGATTTCTTTGAACTTGAAGTTGTATACCACACAAGCTATTGTATTATTCAAAGGGAAACGTACAGTGGATGGTTAGGGTGTTACATTCTCCCCTATTTAAAATTATTTTTTCTTCAAACATTATAGAATATTACTTCATAGAAATATTTGGGTGGTTCTTTATCGTAAGTTCCTTGGGTTCCGAAGTTGCCTCTTCCATCTTATTATTTCCCCATACAACTTTTACCCGATGAGTCGTCCGGTTTCTCAGCACTTGTTCTCTGGTATCAAGAAATTGGAGAGGCTCATCACAATAAGATAGATCAAGTTCCAGTTCAATTTCCCCATAGATGAGTACATCCATTGGGTCATGCATGTATTTTCTCAAAAGTGATATGTGGAACACATCGTGAACATTGGAGATACATTGTGGCATTTCCAAATAGTAAGCTACAACCCCAATTCGTTTTAGAATTTTTAAAGTTCTGATGTACCTGGGACTTAGTTTACCCTTTTTATTGAAATTTATAAATTCCTTCCATGGAGATACCTTCAAGAAAACATGATCTCCTACATGAAATTCAAAATCCTTCCTTCAGTTATCGAAATAGCTCTTATGAAAACTTTGTGCTGTTTTGATGTGGGTTTGGATAACCATCAACTTTTCTATCATTTCCTCAACATGTTCTGGGCCTATGAGTTCTCGTTCGCCAACATCATCCCAACAAGTTGGTGTGCGACATCACTTTCCAAATAATTCTTCAAATGGTTCCATATGAATATTTGAATGGAATCTATTATTATAGTAAATTTCTACCAGAGGTAAATTTTGACCAAACATACAATGACAGTCATGTGAGAAAGATCTCAACATGGATTCTCATGTATTAATAGTCTGTTCTTATTGTCCATCAATTTGGGGGTGGTAGATAGTGCCCAAAATAAGTTCAGTATCCAAGGTTTTTTGAAGACTTTTCTAGAATCTTAATGTAAAATGTTGATCACGATCCAAAACAATTGATATGGGTACACCATGGAGTCTTACAACATCATGAATATATAATATTGATAAATGTTCAAGTGGTAAATCTTATCTTATAGCAAGAAAATGTGATGACTTGTTTAGACGATCAACAATGACCCATATTGAATCATTCCTTCCATGTTTTTTTGGTTGCCCCATGACAATGTCCATTGTAATATTATACCACTTCCACTCAGGTATGGTAAGAGGTTTCATTAATCTTCCAGGCTGTTGCTTTCCAGCTTTCACTTATCGACAAACCGTACATAGTGAAAAAAAATCGGCAATCTCCCTCTTCATGTTGTCCCCCCAAAAATGATCCTTCAAATATCTATATTTCCTGATGTCTCCAGGGTGTATAGAGAAATTAGAGCTATGAGCATCATCCAATAATTCTATTTTTAGATCAGGTATGTTAGGAACACAAAGTCTCTTCCCAAATTTCAAAATTCCATCTTCATATATGAATTCACTCAATCTCCCATCATTCACAACATTAATTTTCTTTTGAAACTCCTCATCATCATCCTGAGAACGTTTAGTCATTTCTAGTAAAGAGGGTTTGGAAACCATTTAAAAAAGTATTGATGTTTCACCTCTCTGATTATTCCCATGTCCATTTTCACTAGATCCATGAAAATAGGATCCCTTTCAACTCTCATCTTGTTCAAAAATCCATGATCCTTTCTGCTCAAAGCATCTACCACATTATTTTCCTTCCCCGGGTGGTAGTGTATTGTGCAATAATAACCGTTGAGTAGTTGAAGCAATCTACTTTGCCTCTTGTTGAGTTCTTTCTGTGAGAAAATATACTTTAAACTCTTGTGATATGTATATATCCCACATTTTTCACCGTAGAGATAATGTCTCCATATCTTCAATGTAAAGCTTACAGCTGTTAACTCAAGATCATGAGTAGGATAGTTTTCCTCGTGAATTTTTAGCTACCATGATGCGCAGGAAAAAACTCTATCATTTTACACAATGACACAAATAAGTCCTTTATTTATTACATCATTATAAATAACAAACCCATCATTCCCTGATGGTAGAGTCAAGAAAGGATCATAGAAAAATCATCTCATCATCTCTTCAAAACATTCTTCACACTCTTTTATCCAAAAAAATTTATTCCCTTTACACGTGAGCTTTGTTAATGGTTTAGAATATAGACAAAATTCTGGATGAACATTCGATAATAACCTACTAAACCAATGAAACAACAAACCACGGTTATACTGGTTTTTTATCACTATCTTCGAGCAATGGAGAATTTGACCAATATGAGGCATGTGATGATGTGGGAATTTTCCCCCCTTTTTCCAATTTGTATAGTATTATTATCATTTATTTCCATGTACCTATTACGGATGTTTTCTAGATACATGAATCATCTGCATCATTGAGTATGTGGAATTTCTGAATTTTTTATATATCTTTTTTTCATGTATAACAATCGAGTTTTCTTCTTATTTATCATCATGTGCTATTGAAGTTATCTCTCCTCCAATATCATATACTCTAGTTATGTGGACATAGTCCCCTCGATGGATCACCTTGGCCCTCACTACTAGTTTGAATACTTGGTAATTTGGGGAGATGCACTTGAGGCCATATAACCAACAAAGATTAGGCCAATGTTTTGTGGAATACGAGTCCAGGATGGTAGAGAGTGTTAACACATGTGTTATATTCTGATTTGATATAAAATTTAGTTATAATATACATGGATATTAAGGGAATTAAATTTGGTATTATGATGTGAACGAGCATAGCTACCCCACGTACATGGAAAAGATATATTACGCCGAATGATATTGTTAAATTCAGGATTTTAACAATTACAGTTGATTTTATTTCAATATTCGGTGACACGCTTGATTTATGTTGTTACTATTGATATGATATTGGTTCTTCTTCTATTAAAATATGACGAGATGTGGGTATTATGTATCATGATTCATATTAGTAGTTGTTAGAAATCGCTTTCCATGCATTATGCCATGTCATTTAGGACGAATTACCTAATGCATGTGGTTGTGATAGGTGAACTGAAATCTATATTTGCAGTTGTGATAGAATTTGTTTGGTGGATTGAAAAGTGGCATCATCAGTCAATTCATAAGGTTCATATGCCCATATAGGCTAAGAAATGACACATATTTACTGTTTATATTAAAATTGAACTAAATGAGATATGGTATGAATTATATGGACATAAAATTTTGGTTCATGAGGTGTTTTGGTCCCTCATGGATCAGATCTTAGTGAAAAAATGGATAAATCATTGGAACAAATAACTGTCAATGGAAAATGTAATGGAATTGAAAATAGATACTTGACCATGACCAGGATTTTGAGTGGGAAAGTCATAGAGATTATTTTATTTTTGGTGGATATTCTTTATAGAGTCCTTGATTTAAGAGCAGGATGTACGCTATGAATTGGTTTTTGGAGGGATTGGACATGTCCTATGCTTTTGAGTTGTGAAAATGATATCATTATTTTCTGATTTGTGTTAATGGGAGTGTTGATACATTCAAAAACAAAAAAAAATTCATGTGGTATGCCACGAGGGAAGAAATGACCAAAATTTGGAGGTTTAGGAATATGGGCGACTGGTTTATCCTCCTTCAGTTCTAGTTGTGGAACCAATGTCTGTTCCTGACATAAATGTTGTGGTGAAACTCTGTGAGGGGTTATTTCACAATATTCATACCTTGTAGGTGCCACCGCAATCATCCTTGACTGTGGCAGAGCTGACACCTGTGTTCCATAAGCAGTATCCTATCACGTTTTTTTGTGGATGTTGGTCCGTAGGTTTTTGTGTTGTTTTTTGAGACCAATCAAGATACATTTTAGCATCAGTAGATCCCACTTGAGAGGTGTTTCAAGATCACCACCTACAGAATTCATGGAGCAACAAAGCACTGGGGGGATGTTCTCAATGAGGCCGACATGCTATGATATCTGGGATGGAATAATTTCCATACACAATTCTATAACAAATATTACCCTATTGCTTTGTTGGATGAGTGGGTAATTAGTTCATGGGTTTTGAGTAGGTCATGATGACAATTATGGGGTACTTGACACTATTTATATAGTTGAAGAATTTTGTACCGATGTACCATGTTGATGTGATATCTAAAGAATGATGCTTCATGGATGGTCTACGACATGTTATTATATCTCATTTAAACATGTACATATTGACTTCTATCAATAATATATTTATTCCACTATTGATTATAGAGAGGAATCTGAGGGAATCTGAGGAGCAAAATAGGGTAGTATTGCTTCTCAACCAAGTGGTTCTATATCTTCATACATGAAGATCCATGTTAAAGATTCCTACGAGATGAGTGTTAGAATGATTGTGAGTTCATGTAGATATGTTTTTCAACATCATTGTGGTAGAAAAGGTCACATAAAATGTATGTGCGTC
The DNA here is from genome assembly GCA_963277665.1 of Viscum album. NCBI lineage: Eukaryota > Viridiplantae > Streptophyta > Magnoliopsida > Santalales > Viscaceae > Viscum > Viscum album. The sequence goes on from OY728120.1 coordinate 765,973,124, forward strand.
TATGACCCAATCGAGTGATGAGATTTCAGTACAAGGGGTCATGTGTATAGGTTTGGAATGACCCTCCCTCCAGCTGTGAGTGGTAAGGGGTTATATATTACACAACTTTAAAGAGTAGGTTTCTCAGATCTGCATGAGGTAGGGAGTTGGAGTAGACCTGGCTGATTAGGATGAGTAAAATGTGGGTGTGGAAAAGGCATCTAGACACCAATTACACTGAGACATCAGATTGGGCCGCTATAGGATGTGAAGTTGTGTCACAGGGTGGTCGACCAATATAGTTCTATCTGGTGTAGCCTACCCATGAGAAGAAGGTTTTATGCCCTCTATATTGATCGGTTCAATCCCAGTAGGCTGTAGTATTTCATCTTCAATTTTTGATATAGGTTCATCTCATAGTTTCATATCTACAGTTGTGGTGAAAATCTACTAGTTAGTTGATTTGTATTCTGTGAGCATTATGACAATAGAAAATACATTTGGGATAATAAAGGATGATGTGTGCCAGTATAAGTATTTCCCCATTGAGTTTAGTGAGTGTCACTTTTTCTGGGATCATTATTTCCTTGTGATGATAAGGTTTGACGTAATTCCTAAAATGAAATGACTTGTTCTTTACAGAGAATACATTGAATTCTACCATCAGAGTGTGACCCAAACATCACCAAAGGTTGTAGTGTATGTTAAAAAGGTTGAATGGGATTCCTAGGCTAGCCGATTCAGAACATGTCATTATGGGAATGGAAGAATGATATCACAAATCACTAGTTTGTTTTTGGATGATCAGGTAGGGATTTAGGTTGACTATCCATTAGTTTTTCAGTGCCTAGGGATGTATTTCCAGATGATTATTTTGGTTTTCCTCTTCGTAGATACATGATGAGACATCCCTCAAACTAATGACATGATCCGCACCAGTATACAATACTCCTTATAGGATGGTTACATAAGAGATGTAGGAGATCCAGAGGTAGTTAGAGGAATTTGATGTTAAGGTTTTATTTGAACCAGAACATCTCTATGGTCATTTCAAAACCTATTTATTAAAATAATGGGGATAGAACTCTTTTCCTATGTATGAAATATCAAAAACTGAACCAGCTGATGGTTAAAACCTGATATCCCTTCCTGTGAATTGATGATATGTTTAATCATCATAAAGGAGTCTATGTGTTCATGAAAATAGATTTGCGGTTGGGATATCACTAGGTATAGTTTTGTCATATAGACATACCTCGTACACCCATTATTAGTAGATATGTCCTATACGAGTGTTTATTTTTGATATTCAGTCTCATGAATGCACCAATAATTTTCATGGTGACGATTATTCATGTTTTTCGACCATACATAGAATCTTTTGTAGTGTTTTTCATGGATGATATATTGGTGTAATATCACAATAAACATGACTATGTTAACCATATTTATATCAGTTTAAATACACTAAGTTTCATCGATTATATTAAAATCACTTAATTTTCCACTTTGGTTCGATCAAAATCACTTCTTTAGTCACTTCATCCTAGAGATAATAGTGGAAATCGACCTAACAAAGGTGGGAGAATTAGTTTCCATCAAACAATCCAAATTATTTTTTTTGACATATATATTTTTTTGGGGAACGATGGTTACTATAAGAGTTTCATACAAGTAAACACACACATAGAATAACCGTTGACGATCTGGACTAAGATGAATGTGATGTTTGTATGGTCAGATCCTTACGAGATGGACTTTTTAGAGCTAAAAAGAAGGTTAACATCAATACCATTTTTATACAACTAGATCAATAATGGATATACATAATGTATTGTGACACATATGGTATTGAGCTTGGGTAGTGCCGAAATAGGGGTAAAATTTAGTTAAGGACACATGAGAGGAATTACACTAAAATAAATCATGAATTAGTTAGGTTTGTTCACCCATTTTTATTTTAGAGACATTATTTTTTGTGACAGAATTATGTGTTGTAGAATGACCACAAAATATTCATGTATATTTATATTACATCTGGATCTGAATATGAGATAGTGGATATGGGTGAATAACCCACATTAATTTGACATAGAGCTTACATACACTCCTAGTAATGCCAATGTAGTGGTTAATGCGCTAGGAAAGAAGAATGATATATAGGTAGGGGAATAGGATAGTAGAGACTATAATCTTATTGTGTTGTTATCTAAGATGCATCTGGATGTGAATGATAGATAGTGTGGGACATATCTATCATCCTTAGAAGTGATCTCTACCCTACTGGATAGAGTAAAGATAAGGAATAACTCACAATTAGAGGGAATAGTCATACGAGAGTGTGTGGAATTTGATGATCCACATATAGGATAGAACATAGGTGAGGATAAGATAACTAATTTTTATGGATTCATTTGGGTTATAATAGATATAAATGAGTATATGATGCTTGATTTTTTTTCTTCAGCTTCATAAATTCATATCTGGGTCACTAAGATGTACCGTGACTTACATAGTCAGTACTGGTAAATGGGTAAAGAGAGAGTGTTTTATAGTATTCCATGAGGTGTAACACTTGTTAGTAGGTAATGGTAGAACATCAGGGATCAACTGGGATTGAATTGAAGTTATTTACTCGGGAATGGAAATGATATTATTTCATGACGAATTTCATCACTGGTTTACCAAGGTCTCTTCGAGGAAACATTGTTTTTGGGGGTTTTTTGCTGACATGGTCACAATGGTTTATAATTTCAAGCCGATCAAGGAGACTTTCAGTGTTGATGAGATATGTAGGTTGTTCATCTATGATATATTACTACTATAAAGGTTATTACACACTATTATTTTAAATAGGGATTTCCATTTTATGTATCATTTCTAGATGAGTTTTCAATGGTCCCTTGGTATACAAGTGTTTTTGATAACAACATACCACCATTATTATAAGGAAAAGTTAGAATGTATGATACATGTGCTAGGGGACATGTTGCGAGTATGTGTCATGGTTTTTGGGGGCTCTTGGGAGAGTTACATTCCAGTGGTTTTGTTCTTCTACAATAAATGATATCAGGAGACAAATGATATGTATATTTATGAGGATTTTTATGGTAGGCCATGAAAATCACACATATGTTGGTTTTAGGTAGTTGATACATCTTTATTTGGACCTCATCAATATTAGGAGACTTCTGAGAATGTACAGTAGATTTAAAAGTTGATAGCTAAAAAACACCTCATCCAAAATTAAAAATAGATTTCATTAGACACCATATAGAGTCTAGGATCAGGGATTATTTTTTATAATGAGTTACATGATGGTTGGGATATAGGCAGATAGTGAGGCAAGGATAGACTTCACTAAGATATTTTGGGCCGTTTGAGATCAGGGAGTGTTTATAGTCAGAAGCCTATCAGTTGATCTTATTTCATTATTATAGATCTATACATGATGTCCTCCATTTATTTAAGCCTCAACGCTATCATTCAGACTCATCTTGAACTTTTCATCCCGAGGTGGTAGAGTTGCTAGTCAATTAATACTTTCAGGGGAAACTAATTTATATCGTTGATATGAGCACAAAAGTTCAATGAGGCATGTCAGTTACTCTAGTATGGGTGATATGGAATCACAGTTGTTTACAGGATGAGACTTAGGAGTAGTCTTCTAATTTATGTGCTCAGTGGCCACAATTGTTCTCATATAAAAATTGACCACCATTAAAAGAAAATATTTGTGATAATTTTCTTTAATGGGAAAGATTGTGAGAAAGAAAACATTTATTTGGGGTGTACATTCGTTATTTTTATGTTTTAATTGTTTCTTATGGCATAATGTGAATACCAATCAATGCCATGGATGTTTTGGAGATGGTTGGGGCATGTTCGAAGCCCTTAACCAAGTTTTCAGCTAAAAATGGCATAGTGTACGATTAGTAGAAAATGCCTACGGTACACCACATGATTTGACTAGACCATGTGAGGCGGGATAGAATGGGCTTACACGTGACAAAGTTTAGGGAAAATGTGAGGGGTGAGGTGCAAGCCAATGGAAGAACGTCTACAATCATCACAGAACATTACATAGAATTTTGGCATGGATTAAGAATGGTCTTTAAAACAATATGGGTAAACCTTGTGGTCCCCCCTTGACCTATAAGAAACCATGTGGCTGATGAATTTTAGTTCCCTATTGATCCTAAAAATATATTTGATCCCTTTATTCCAATAGAAATTTTGTTCAAACATGGGTTTTCTCATATGATCATCATTCGTATGATCTAAATTCTTTTTTATCCTCTATCGATTCTTCGTACTATCGATTACACTTTTTGATTTTAGAATCAATTCCATAATATCCCATTCTTTACACATTCATCATATTTCTCCTAAACTAGGATTAATCAAGACTAGATTCTGGACAATCACACCACTACCAATACTTGGTAGGTGGCCTATACCATTTTTTTAGATTTTGGGTTATTTTAGAGCTATCGACCACTACACCACCCGCAAGACATTTGGGCACGACCTCAAATTTGAATGAGTTACCTAAAATAGATAAAACATGACCAATTAGGGATTCTCATTGGTTCCATGAGATATGTTAATGGTTATTACCAAACCTAAGGCCACCCATGTGGTGCGCCATGCTTAGGATTTGTTTTTGACCCATGATGAACCTCCAAAAAGGTGGGTTCTTGATATTCGTAGTTATTAAAGTTCAATTATATTTAAATGGATTTGAGCATCATGAATCAGAGACATTATACCTCCATGAATTTTGTTATCATAATTTGTAACTCTAAATTTGATTATGTGTCTTGAAATAAATTAGTTAAATGAGGGGAGGTATAAATGTTTGTTGTTTTATGTTTCTTAAATGAAGTCTTAGAATTTGTAATAAATATCTGAGTATACACATGTGATATGTTTAATTGAAATGATAGATAAACTTATTGGTATACCTATGTGATGTGATTAAATGGAAATGGAATAACTGAGTGGGTATAATCATTATAAGGAATTGAATGAATGTGATTATGTTAGTGGGTAGACTCATATGGAATTGAATTTTTATATGATTTGAAATGGTTTAATGACTATATAGATGCCATGGATGAATCTCCACGAATCTAGAATGTAGTATTGTTTTCCTTGGAAAAATTACTCTATATATTTATTGATTTGTTGTGATGCCTAAGGCATTACTAACCTCTAGATTCACCATTCGTATTCTCACGTAGCACATATCAGTACACATGCTCCTAGGGCTACAACCAATGCTTTTCTGAGATTCCATGGAGATTCCCATGGGATTCAATGAGGATGCCTTGGTGATTAATAAATTGGATCTGGACCGCCATGGTCTACACTTATTTATATGATTGGGTCATGAGGTTTTGATATGGTGACATTATAAAGCAAGGCCGAGTAGACATGCTATTGGTGGATGTATGGTAAGGATGTGTTACTAGTTTAATTTTATTATATATTCTTTGTCAAGAGATATCAATTGATTCAAGGAGCCTTAATAGGTTATTTGGTTGTACATGATGAGTTGGCATATTCCACAGTCATTCAAAGTCACATTAATAATTTCTCACACCTATTTAGTATAATGATTTTTTTTACATAGAAATTTATAGACATCCGGGTGGTTACATACTGGGATGTTTATCTGACACCCAATTTTGGCATACAAGGGATCCTAATAGATTATAAAGATTCAGGTGATAATAGAAAAAATCCCCCTAACAAGGATTTTTGATCATTGATTTGGAGCAGGGTAGTGTGGGACCTTGTTGAGGCATGCAATGATGTCGGATCTTTTTGGACTTTTTTCTTTTTTTGGATTTTAGTATTGTATTTTTTTTTCATATAAATATTATGTTTTTTTCAAGATACATGTATCATCAGCATCAGTTAGTATGTGTCATTTATAGATTATATATATATATATTGGTAATGTCATACATTTCCAATTTCATGCATATTTATCATCTTCCTCTATTGAGTGTATCTGACTTCCATAGTAATATACTCTTATAATGAAAAAATAGTCTCCCAATTGACTCACATAGTACCTTGATTATAGTTAACATCCTATTGTGTTTGGGGAGATAAAATTGAGGCCATGCATTCAACTGGGTTAGGGGCACATTTTAGTGGAATCTGGGACCGGGACGTTACAGTTATCAGACTTGAAAAATATTGTAACCTAAAAAATAAAATTTATTAGTGTTTATATGTTTTGAATACATTTATTTTATAGGTAATAGAGATCAGATAGACATATGAACAAATATTATTATTGTTTGATGATAGAATTTGAAAAAAAATAATATATATGTATTTCAGGATGAATTTCCCGATGTTTGTGAATCATGGATTTTGATGAGACTAGTTCCTAAGTTATGAAAAATCCCACATTCCATAAATGTGTGAGGGGTTGAATAAATTGATATTTCAGCACAAAACAACAATTTACTAGGGGGATCTATATAATCATTCCCATGAGGAATATTTGTTAAAGAAAAATTCTTATAAATACCCATGACATCCACATTTACAGGTTAAGACTCTTGAATCCCAATTTTTCTTACTTTTATTTCTCTTGAAAACCTAGTTCAGAATATCTTACAACCATATAAGACAATTCACTCAAACTAGTGAGAAAAAATTCAATTTACCTAATGAAACCCATTTAAATAATTTAATGTCACTTGAGCTAATTTCACATAATACCCTTGTATGAATAAAAAAGTTCACTCTAGAGGCCCTAAGTCATAATGAACTCCATCATTCATGTGAAAATAAACTTTTGTGAATAAAATTTCATTTTTAAAGTGAATTCAATATTTTATAGAGTATCATGTATTGCATAACATCGTCATTTTCACTATATCAATATTGTGTGAGCCTTGTTGTATGTTGACCCAAATCTACATTTCCACATGATTCATACGGTGATTGGAGATAAAAAATTAGAGGTGTAACTTTTATTTGATCAAATATTTCTCGTAAAAAATTCATAAAATCCACATATTTGGGAATATATCTATTTCATAAATTAATGAAATGATCTATATCTTTCTCCACATGAAAATAAAAATAAAATATTTCTTTAATTTTTATATTGTTTTCATAATTAACATTATAGATTTAGTTAATTATCTCTTATATAAAAAGATTTTACTCATATAAAATTTAATATATTTGGAAGAAAAAAAATATAAATGATTTAATATTAAAATGATCAGTCTTTCTCATATAAATATTTTCTTCTAAAAGTGATATATATTTCATCATAAAAAATTAAATTAACCAATTTTAAAATATTATTTTATGTTGATCTAATATATTATCAATTTTTAAATAATAAATAAATACAATTAAATATTAATAACACTTAATATATAAAAAACTATTTTTGAAAATATAATTTCATTATATTTTTTATTTCAATATGAAAAATAAATTTATAAATTTTTGAAAACTAATTTTATTAAATGAAATATTGTTTTGAATTCATAATTTAGAATATAACTTTTATTGAGATTATTTATATTTTTATGGTATAATGGATTTTTAGTTTAAATTAAAAATATATTTATTATTAATATCATTGTGATTTTGAATTTAACACGATATAAGAATGAAATAAAAGATTTTTGCACCATTTTTTGGGAATTATTTTTCTTACGAGTATATATATTCATTTAAAATTAAATTTTTTAATTTATAAATGCCATTTTATCATTTTAGAATATAATTATTCTTTTATTATAATAATGAATAATTTTCCTATTTTTTTGTTTTATTGGTTTTACCTTGATATTATTATTTTTTTATTACATTTAATTAAAAATATATTCTATTTGCCTAATAATATTCCAATTAATGATATTTTATATCAAAAATATTTTTAACCTTATCCTAAAGATAATTATCATAAATAAAAGTATTTTTTTATAATTTTTTCTTTGGCATGTTACTTGCACTAATGTTAAAATTATATTTTTATAGCCTTAAATAATTTATTTTATAAAATTTATTTCATATTTGGAATAAATTGTTCAATATTATGGAAGTAGATCCATTTTTTAAATTTGAAATATATTACATATGAATAATTTTATTTCCATAGTAAATATCAAAATTAGTGCAGATAAAAATATAAGACTAAAATAAATTAATTTTTTTAATAACATGTGTTCTCAATTATAGATATGGTATTATTGATCATAAACCTTGTAACTATCTATTATTTTCCATTATTGAATCTATTTAATGTTTTAATAGAGATATTAACATTTATATTATTTTAAAAACTGAACTCCACGAACAAATTTAAGGAGACTTCGCCACCCATATTCTAATCATAACCCATGACATATATTTTTACAAAAAATCAACCTAAATCCATCCAAAACATTATTTTTCACATCCTATTTATATTGAGTTGAAAAGGACCACTCATTAAAGGAATACTCCTTTATTTAAATTCACTTCCAAAGGTGTATTTTATAACAACTCTTTATTACTCATTTTTATTTCAATTATACTAATCCTAAATCATCATCCATAAATTATATGTTATCCATTATATAAAAATTTCATAATTGTTATTATTATACTGAAATTTTACTATGACGATGTAATGAAATTATCATCCCTTTCCATTTACATAGTAAATTAGAAACCTCAAAAACATTATGTGTGGATACTGCCACAATAGTTGATGTGTCTGATTCTTCATAAAATCTATTGAAGGATTGTTTAGAACGGGTATTTAGTTTATTAATATTATAATGTTTATAATATTAATATTTTTTATTTTAAATTCAATATGTATTTATTCCTATTTTATGGAAAACCAACACATCACCAGCGTGTAATTGAGGAGTATCACCTACCTGAATGTGACATATTTATTTTTTCTTATATTAATTTATTCATTATAAAAATTTAATTAAATTAGATCATATATTCTAAAAAAATATGAATAATATAATTATTATTTTTAGTAATTATTGAATTTCAATACCACCCCACTATAAAACCCATACACTCAAAATATTATACATTGTTCTGGTTTGGGTCATTTTAACCAACTACACAATCATTGTTAAAAATTTCTATCATTGATGGAAATGAAAACATGTATAATAATAATATTATACAATTAAGATAAAAATATTTTTTATGATTATTTAAGGATATATAATTATTTAACATATAAAAATTTAACAACCATTTTGTTCGTAAATAATTTCCAATATATTATCTTCATTAACATCACCCCATGAAATAATTAAGGAAATACATTTTTAGTAAAACAATGTCATGTTAAATAATCATAAAAAATATATTACAATACATATAAATATATTACAATTTTGAACAATAAATAAATAAAAAATAATCTAAACCACTATCATGAAATATATACTAAATAATATATTAAAATAAAAACAAATGATAATGAAAGTATAATATATATATATATGTATATTACTGACATATTATTAATAAATGATAATAAATTAAATTTATTAAATGTTACAATATTTTATACTTTTTTTCAATTTTTGATTATGATATAGAATTTAAATATAATGGAGGATTGAACACATTCGACTAAGTAGGAATGATGGTCATGGATTATTCATATCAATTTTATTACATTCACGTATGATGTGTAATCACCACTTGCATATTTTTATTTGTGTATATATTTTTATTGAATATAATGTAATGTTTCTAACTTGACATATATGGAACCTATAAATAAATATCATGTTTTACCTTTCACGGTTTATCAATTTAATATATAATGATGATGTAACAATTTTTCATTTATATTTCATTTCTTCATGACATGATTTCTTATATATACCTAATTTATTCAAGAGTCATGTATAATACTAATGGGAAAAATTATTTAATGAATACGTTTTAATTGATATTAATTTATTTTCAATTTCATTTTACATATTTAAGGGGTTACAATTATATTGTTTCATCAGTCGTAAGCGGTTTTCGTGACTCGCACTCTTTAATTGAGCCATATGATTCCTCTTTGATTATGATTTTACTTGATGAGTTTCTTCTATTATACTATGATATTATATTTAATTTAATCCTTCTTTTTTCATCATATTAAAATTATAACATTTAATTCTACATTATTTTTTATGATGTTTATGGTGATTATCATCCTATCTAAAATACCTATTTCTCTTCCATATTCATGTTGACTCCTTCATCCAATGTTCCATATCCATATTTTTTAATCCATACAATTTTTATTTCTTTTAAGAATAAAAATTATTGTTATGTATTCACCAAGAATTATTTATAACTCCATTTAAGATTTTGGTTTAAATAAATTTATTTTAAAATTTTTATGGACATCCTTTTCAATTTTATATTCTAATCATTAATTATAAATTCAATATAAACATCCTTTATATGTTTTTCAGGGCACCATTATTGAATCTTTAAATAAAAATTATATTTTTAAATTTGTCTACATCACATTTTTTAAAATGATTATGGAAATAAAAATCTAAACTATTCATTCTAATATTATTTGTAAAAAAATTATCGAAGAACTCATTTACAGTTTATTTCTGAATTTTGAAAATTATAATATAAAATATTAAATTACATGTGTCACGACCCTTTCCCAGCGGCCCGTGCCATGACTACCCCATACCGGCCTTCAATCGGTGAGGGGTTGGTGAATAGCACCAGAAAGGAGTATCCTTATAATGAAAATAAATTTTCATTTAATTTATCAAAACACACAATCCAAGAACACAACAAGAAGCATCAACAAAGTAAACTGCTATAGTAAAGTGTGTACTGAAAGTAAAGGGCCCAGAATACAAGCCCAACTGAAAGGTACAAGCATAACTGAAAAGACAAAAATAGTTCCAAGAATGTCCACCAAGGATCCTACATGAAGGTTAAGTATAGCTCATGATTCGTAGTCACTCCAGCATGTCACATCAAATGGTCCACCTTTGAGCACCGTCTAGTCCTGTCTCCGTCATCCTCGATCAATGATGTCTATAGTCTCCACAAGACATAGCATGATGTGAGTGTAGCCCATAAACGGGTGAGTATAACAATACTCAGTAGGGACCCCGAGACCCCTATAGGTCTCTCCGAGTTATACAAAGGAAAAGACCATAATTAAATACTTTATGAAAAAAGCATGAAGAATTCATCAACTCTACTGAGGTATATTCCCATTCATATGCTTAAATTTTCAAAATATACTCATCTCATTCATGAGGAAACTTAAGGCTCAAAATTATTATCTATTTCCACAACTGATCCATGAAGGAAGAATACAAAAATGATAACACCATGAAGGTAACAACACAAAGGTGAAATTTCCACCAAGGTAACACCAAGAAGGAAACACCATGAAGGTAAAATTACCACAATGGTAAAGACTCAACTCACACTAGGTATATAACTAAAGTACTGAAGTACAAATGACTAGACATATAATTCGATCATCTTATTATATTGACAGGCTATGCTGCAAACCCACACATGATCAATATATGATGACCCACTGATGATTGTTAGGAACTAACTAACACACTATTGGTAGATAAGAACCCATACATGATCTCTAATCGATTACGTACATAGGATCGATAGATGCTGACCCACAAAGGATCAATATTTTTTTAACACTTTACAGCCATCCATGAGATTCTGGCCCTAATAATGGTTGATTCTAGGAGGATATCCTCATCAAGACATTGGTCATACATCAACTACCACGAAGTTGAATGAAAATAATCCCAAAGGACCACCATATTGTAAGAGTTCCAAAGCGATAGACGGTGTTCCAATTGGAAACTAGGTCTATGAGTTATTGAAATTTTAATGATGGGGGCTTGGTTGTATTCAGGTTTGATCCAACCCAATCATATGCAAAAATTATCCAAAACTCAATTGAATTATACAAAAAGGTCTGTCTCGATCCAAGGATCCAATAACCATAGATGGTTCATCAAAAAAATGTTTCATTCACATGTTACATCCTATTGAGCAGAAATGGGCCTGGTTGGTTCCAGGTCCGATCAGACCCGGTCTTAGTCTGGGCCAACTAAGCTGGCCCACTACTGGCTCGCCCCGTTAGGCCGCAGTCCAACCCAACATGTAGGTGGTGCAGCCCGGACTAGAAAGGGATCACAACATGACCCCCTGGCCTCATGTGGGCTGGCTCGCGAAGGGCGTGGCCCGACCTACGGTGGGGCGCGACCCACTAGGCTCGTGCGGCCTGACCCATGGTGGGGCCCAATCTAATGGGATTGAGTGGCCCCCACTATTGTGGGGCACATTCCTCTGGGATCGCGCGACCCTGCCCAAGGTGGGGCGCTATTTGATGGCCTCATGCAGCCCGACACATAGAGGGCATGGCCCGCTGGCTGTGGTCTGCCCTAACCGGGGGGGGAGGTACCCCCAGTTTTCCCAAAATGACGTAGTCATTTGGCTTGTGAAGAGAAAATTTCTCATGGTTATACCCAGTCACTGTAGGACACGTAGGAGGGTCGGCCATTCCACCATTTCAGATTCGAGCTATGACCTCCTCTAGCAGTGCGCCTCCCGCCTTCGCAGCCAGTTGGTGCAGGCCAGTGTAGACCAGTGCTGGCTGGTGCCATCCTACCTCTTGAAACATCATGGATGAAAAGTTGCAGCCTTCTCCTCCTATAGTGAATGATGGTGTGATGTCTCCTCCGTGGATGGTCAGCTCCTGCTACCTCCATTACCCTTAGGCATTGGTCGCTGGTTCTTTTGTGCCAGTGATGTGCCTGCGGTCATCCGCAGGTCACTGGGTTAGCTCCGGTGGCCCATCTATCCATCTGAAGGTTCGAAACAACCTCTCAGGACACCCTCTTCTCTGTTTTCCTATCTATTCCAAAATCCATCCAATTTAAATAATTCCCACAAAGAACACATTGGAAAAACAAGTAGTGAAGGATTCGAGCCTTGTTTGTTTGGCTCGTGCCCTCTACATTAGCTTGATAGAAAGAGTTTAGAATATGATTCAACAGTATCTTGAAATGAAAACAATATAAATCCCTAACTCAAAATTCGTTACAGAATGTACGTTCTTGTGGAGGAGTCGGTGTTTGTCGGTTTTTGATTCGGTGGCACTCATCACTACTTGCAGGAATCTGTCACATCCTCCAACTGATTAGTGTAGCGGTATTTTGCAAGAGCTTCATCATATGTTGATGTCATTCCAATACCTCTCCCCAAGCTCTATATAAATAGCAGGGGGAAGAGGTGGGTAACGCCATTGAGAATTTATGAGGTTCGTTTAATAATGAACCTTCTTAATCCCAATTATACAATTACAAATATTGTGGAGTCCATCTAGTTAATGGCTTGACATGTCGTTGGTCTTGCTATGCCGCATATCCATTGGAGGAAAAAAAATAAAAAATAAAATAACATAACATGATATTTTATTAATTTTTTTTCAAAATTCCAAAAATTAACTTTTTCACCTTACCCACTGTGGTCGAAGTAAAGCCTCATATAAGCAAATCCTGAGACTGAAGATTTTATAGTGCCCTCATATTTTTAATCCGAGCCCCTATTCAAAAGATAGAAATTTCCACCTGCGCATTTATTTAACATACATTAAAATGTTCAGAAATTTATTCTGGGCACACCAGGCCTTGAAATAACATGTCGTCAATTCTCTTATACTCTTATAATTCAATATAATTTTAAACAATGACATTGAAATTCAGGGTCATTACATTATCCCAACCTTAGGCATTTTCATCCCCAAAATCCACAACATAGACTAAGGAAACAAATGGGGGTACTTAGCCAGAATCTAATCCTCCCACTCCCATGTACTCTCCTAGAGGTTCACGTGAAACTAGTGAACACGCACTAGAGGTATCAATCATCCACAAAGGAACTGATCCATTGATCCTCAATACCCCTCCCTAAGTCATCTCTTTTCTGGTGCTAGTCAGCACTATTCTGGAAACACCCAGGGGATTAAGAACATATGTATACAAAGATGGTATGGGCTACCATTGAGAAGGTTTTGATTATTTTGGAGTGGATGATGATTACACAGAACTGACAGAAGTCTTTTGCTGACACGAGATAGAGTCCTTTGGAGTATGAGGAGGGGGACCACATATTCATGAAAATCTCCCATCAACGTGGAAAATAATGATTTACCTGAGTTGGGAAACTCTCAATGAGGTTTATTAGACAATTTCGGAAACGATTGAGGATTGGAAAGGTGGAATACCTCTGGGAACTACCACCAAAGTATGAGAGGGTGGATGACGTCTTACACGTATCCTAGTTGAGAAGATATGTGCATGACCCATCTCACTTAATCGATCATGGAGAACAGTACTTTGATGATGGGGAGATGATTATGGAGGTTCTAGTGGAGATAGAGGATCAATATGAATGGGTCCATCATGGACGATCAATCTCTATGGTGCACTTTCACTAGCAGCACAACAATCAACATGAGAGCACATCGAAGAAGGAGGCTCAGATTCATGCTTAGTCCCCCAATTTGTTTCCTTTGTCAATGTTGTTGCTTTCAGTGATTAAAAGTCCTATGGAGGATATAATGTAATGTCCTAGATTTTCTATGTAATTTTTTTTAATATATGGAATTATTATGAGTCAATGAAAATTGACGTCGTGTTATTTCAAGGCCTAGTGTGCCTGGAAAAAATTTCTTGAATTTTTTTAAGGGACGTTCCAGATACACACAATCCGACCCTGTCTGACCCAATCAAGGTATGACACTATAGGGCTAGCCTGTGGTGGACTCGACCCCGCTAGGATGGAGTCTGGCCCGAACAGTAGGGGCACGACCCAGCCTGCATGGGGAATACGGTCTAACCCCCAGAGGATACGGCCCGCTGGGCTCACACAGCCTGTCCCACATTGAGTGCGGTGTGTGGGGCTCGCGTGACCAGACCCACGGGGGGGGGGGGGGGTCTGGGCTCGCACGACCTTACCCGTGGTGGGGTGCAGTCTGCTGGGCTCACGCTGCCCATCCCACGGTGGGGAGTGGTCCGCTGGGCTCATGCTGCCTGGCCCACGGTGGGGCTTAGCCTGTTGGGCTCGCATTGCCCGACTCATGGGGGGAATGACCCACTAGCGGGGTTCCACCCTAGCTGGCTTGGGAGGGGGGGGGGGGTGGCCCCCATAATATTCTCGAACAGAAATAATCAGTCGGCGTGTGAAGCAGAAACAACATGTAGTGCCGCCTGATCACCACGGGACCCACCGGATGGCAGATCCCTCCACTACCGCGACTTCGAGCTGCGGCATGGTGCTATGGATTCAACTGTACCATTAGATTTTTAATCCACACACTAGATCAAAAGATAGAAAATTCAACCCTTGCGTTTACTAAATGTACCTTAAAAAGGATCTGAAATTTATTCCAGGAACACCAGGCCTCAGAATCTCGTGTCGTCAACTATATAGAATCATAATAATTCCATATAATCAATAAAATTACATAGAAAATCCGGGTCATTACAAATTTGTTTAAAATGGATTTCCATATTATTTTCATTTACAATGATTTTGAAAATAAATTGAATTATTGATATATTTTCTGAATATAAAATTTTTTCAAATATTTGGAATCATAATTTTAAAAATGGATTTCAAAGGCTTGTGTTTTAAAAAAACAACTCTTTAGTGTTATTTATGACTTCTAAAATAATGGATTTTAAAAAATAATTTGTTTAAGTAAATTATTTTTTGACATAATATTTTTTTCATAATGGGAATGTTTTAGATGTTACATCAAGATAATAGAATTTCATTTTATATAAATCCTTATTTTTTTGTTTATATGAATTTTATTAAAATATCACTTCTTTAATTTTTAAAATTGATTCAAATAGTAATATAAAATTGTTTTTTATTCTAAGACATAAAATTTTTATGTTATTTATGTTATGTAAGAGATATTTTCTTATGAAAGCATTCACCTTTTTATGGATGGATGAATATGAAGTTGATTTTATGTAGTTTACATAAAATAAATATAATTACCACGGTTTAATTACGTTATGATAAAATTCATAGTGTTTTATAATAAAATGGAATAATTATGAATATTATCCAATAAAAGATGGTATGGCTTGATAAATCTCTAGGAAAGTTTCTATTGGATAGTTCATTGAGATGGTTTGGGTTTTCTGAATCCATTCAATTAATTTTTTAATGTTTCATACCATAATTTATAATGACATTTAAAATTTTATTTTTTTACTTGTAAATTTAAATGATGTTATTTAATTTTACAGGAATTTTATAATTTCTCAATACATAAGTTTTTTCATATTTATTTTCCATGGAATTTACCAATGTAATAATATATTTTTATATTATATTTTAATTACTATTCTCCATAGATCTTGTTTATCATCAGACAGTATTTTTAAGGGGAATAGGATTGTTCATTTTAGATTCCATGTCATTCTTCCATGTCTTGTAGAAATATATTTCTATTTCAGGATCTTTTTAATATGAAATCTATCCTTTTTTATGTATTCTTATATGATTCTGATCAAAACTGTGAGGAAATGATGACAAAATTTCCCTGCAAAGAGTTAAATATAATATGTTTCTTACGTTACCCATCCTTAGGTTATCAATGGAAGTATTAATTATTAAAATTACATTAGATATTATATTATGGAAAAGTAATAAGGAAATGATCCCATAAAATGTTTGATAAGTTTCTTATACTACTAGTCCTGAATGAAAATAATTATTTCATTCTTCTAACTATGTTTTTTATTTTTAATGTTTATCATATAGAAATAATGTGTAAAAAAGATAAGTTTATCCAAGACCATATAACATGGTATCATATAATATGTGTAAATTATGAGTTTTTAACAATATAGAATGGAGTATGGGTTAGAGGTTCATTAGTTTGTATCACATCAGGGTTTAATTTTTTGACAATTGTATTATATCATTTTGTGGAATAAGATATGATAACATTAGTGAAAAAGGGAAATATCTATGTATTGAATAAAATATAAAACATTAGAAAATATTTTTTGTATGTTGTCTTCATATAAATTATATAAGTGTCTAGATTCTAGATTGTCGATTGGTTTGGAGAACAGATTTACCATTGAATAATAACGTTGGAAAATGTTTATTCAGTATCAAAATCATCTTTTCAAGCTACATGATGATTGGGGATGACATTGTACAATTATATAGACACATTTGGTGTATATACATTGGTGATTCACATAACATATATTATCTAATAAAAGGATTCAAGTGAATGTCAATGATGTTATATAAACATATTTTTAATATAAAACCCAAAATAAAAAAGAAAATAGAAAACATAATGTAATCATAAATTTTATAGGATGATCTAATTATATAATAGATTAAATAAAAGAACCATAGTTTAAATTATGGGGTCCCTTTAGAGGGAATATTATGATCTAGTTTTCATAAAATAATTTATTAGATATTATCGTAAATATATTTTATTTTATATTTCGATATTAACATGATATTAAAATGGTATTTTTGACTTATATGTTTCTATAATCCCTTTTATTTTATAATACAACTAAGGAATAAATATAATAACAATTGGTTCTAAAAAAATGAAAATATATACTAATGTTTAGGAGGTGGTAAATGATCTATTTATTAGTCATTCCAAATGTAGTATTATAAATCTATCACTAGGAATAAAATTTTATTTAATGTTAATGTTATTGGCAACCATAATTATTTCGGTAACGCATAATATTTAATATTTTCAGGATATAAATTATTTTTTGGGTGAATATAACGCCATGAAAATATTTAGTACAGTTCATCCCAAAATTATTACTATGTTTGATAATTTTCTCATCCTAAAACACCAAAAAAATCAAATATTTAAATATTAAAAAAATATAATAAAAAATATAATAAAAATAATACCTATATTATATAAAATGGTATTACTAAACAAAATTTTCATACATATTGCGGATAAATAACAAGTATTATTTTACTTAAAAAAGTAATATACTTTCAAAAATTAATATTTTTAAATGTGTAACAAATGTTATATTCATAAATTAGTTTGGAACCATTAAAAATATTGTTATATAAAAAATAAAATAATAACAATCACTATATTCTAAATTGATATAAAATAAGAAATATTACATTTAATGTTCAAAAATGTAATTTAAAAAAACCATTTTTCTATATATTTTCTATATTCGAATATAATATATTTTAAAAATAAAGTATGAATTTAATAAAACGAAATTACCACTTTAATTCCAAAATTGAAAATTATTATATGACACTTTTTTATGACTTTTATGAAATAATATATTTTTTAATGAATGTAGAAAATACATTTTTTTATTAATATTGTATAATTTTTTATGTTTGTAAAGATCTAAGAAAGAATGAAAATATTAATAAAATGTTTTTCATGAATGTGAATATTTTTATGGAGTAAAATGGTTCCATTAAAACATTTATGTTTAATATATTAATCCCATTATTAAAATTTTTATATTTTTGGATTACATTATTCTAATAAATTTTTTTCAATATTTCCTTTTAATTATTACATCAAATGATAGAATTTCATTTTGGATTGGTATAATCTCACCATTCCACCAATGGTATGAGAAGGGATAGAGGTGCTACTAGAAATTATGTGACCTCCCCAGGAACCCAATTACATGGAATTAATGCCAAGGGCTACATAAAATTCTGAGGGATGAGTTTTTATTCAATGTTAAAAAATCTAACTTGTAAAAAAACTAAAATACAAAACATTATATGGAACATGAAAAATAATAAAAACAATGGTAAAACCAACATTATAAAGTAATATAAAATTACCAATGGAAACAAAATAAATGAAATAAAATTTATTGATATACAATTGAACCACTAGAATCTTGTGTGTAATCAAGACAAACTTCTCTCAAATAGCCCCAAAATCAAAATACATATTCCCAGCTCATTTTTTCATGAAGTAACAATAATGAATTTTAAAATCATTATATTACCTATTTAATAAATGATTAAATCCCAAAAAAAAACATTAATGTTCTTAGGTAGGGGGAGAGTATAAACAGTTTAGGATTTACCAATAGACATCCCAACCCTTGAAACATTGAGATGGACATGATAATAAATTTTATATAAGATATTTTAAAGGAATTTATAATAGATTATATGAAAACCAGTAATACCCCGAACATAGATACATTGAGTCGGTGATTTATTACATAAAATTTTCATGATCACAAAAGATCAAGTCTCGAAAGGCAGATTAGTTTAGTATCCTTGGAGATACTAGTTACACTCATAAGATTTACATAACATTATAACATTCAAGTTTTCTTCTTATTTATAATCATATGCAATTGAATTTATCTCTCATCCACTATCATATACTCTAGGTATGAGGACATAGTCCCCTAGATGGCTCACCATGGCCCTTACTACTAGTTTGAATACTTTGTAATTTGGGGAGATGCACTTAAGGCCATATAGCCAACAGAGATTAGGGCACTGTTTTGTGGAATAAGAGTCCTGGATGTTACAGAGTGTTAAAACATGTGTTCTATTCTGATTTGACATATAATTTAGTTATAATATACATGGATACGAAGTTAATGAAACTTGGTATTAAGATTTGAATGAGCATAGCTACCCCACATACATGGAAAGGATGTATTACAACGAATGGTATTGTTAAATTCTGGATTTTGACAATTGCAGTTGATTTGATTTCATTATTGGGTGAAACATGTGATTTATGTAGTTACTATTGATATGATACTGGTTCTTCATATATTAAAATCTGATTAGATGTGGGTATTCTGTATCATGATTCATATTGGTAGATGTTAGAAATCACATTCAATGCATTATTCCATGAAATTTAGGATGAATTACCTAATGCAAGTTGTTGTGATAGGTGAATTGATATCTATATTTGCAGTTGTGATAGAATTTGTTTGGTGGACTGAAAACTGGCATCATCAGTCAATTCATAAGCTGCATATGCCAATAAATACTAAGAAATGACACATATTTACTCTTTATATTAAAATTGAACTAAATGAGATATGGTATGAATTATATGGACATAAACTTTTGGTTCATGAGGTGTTTTGGTCCCTTAGGTATCAGATCTTAGTGAAAAAATGGCTAAATCATTGGAACAAGTAACTGTAAAAGGAAAATGTAATTGAATAGAAAATAGATACTTGACCCTGACCAGGATTTTGAGTGGGAAAGCCATACAGATTATTTTTTTGGTGGATATTTTTTATACAGTCCTGGATTTAGGAGCAGGATGTACATTGTGAAATGGTTTTAGGAGGGATTGGATATGTCCTATGCTTTTTAGTTGTGAAATTTATATCATTATTTTCTAAGTTGTGTCATTGGGAGTATAGATACATTCCAAAATAAAAAAAACTCATGTCGTATGTCACAAGGGAAGAAATGAACCAAATTCGGAGGTTCAAGAACATGGGTGACTGGTTTATCCTCCTTCAGTTCTAGTTGTGGAACCAATGTCTGTTCCTGACATAAATGCTGGGGTGCAATTTTGTGAGGGGTTCTTTCCCAATATACATACTTTGTAGGTTCCACCACAATCATCCTTGACTGTGGTAAAGCTGACACCTGTGTTCTATAAGAATTATTCTATCACGTTTTTGGTGGATGTTGGTCCGTAGGATTTTGTGTTGTTTTTTGAGACCACTATAGATATATTTTATCATCATTAGATCCCACCTGAGAGGAGGTTCAAGATCACCACCTATATAATGCCTGGAGCATCAAAGCACTGGTGGGATGTTCTCAATAAGGTTGACATGCTATGATAACTAGGATGGATTAATTTCCATACACAATTCTATAACAAATATTACCATATTACTTTGTTGGATGAGTGGGCTAATTAGTTCATGGGTTTAGAGTAGTTCATGATGATAGTTATGGGGTACTTGACACTATTTATATAGTTGAAGAATTTTCCACTGATGTACCATGCTGATGTGATATCTAATGAATTATTCTTCATGGATGGTCTACTACATGATATTATATCTCATTTAAACATGTTCTTATGGACTTCTATCACAAATATAGTTATTCAACTGTTGATTATAGAGAAGAATACGTGGGAATCTGAGGCGCGAAATAGGGTAGTATTGCTTCTCAACCATGTCGTTCTATATCTTCATGCTGGAAGATCCATGTTAAAGATTCCTATTATATGAGTGTTAGAATGATTGTGAGTGAATGTAGCTATGTTTTTAAAAATCACTGTGGTAAAAGAGGTCACATAAAAAGTCAGTGCATCGATGACCCAGTCGAGTTATGAGATTTCAGTACAAAGGGTCATGTCTATAGGGTTGGAATGACCCTCCCTCTAGCTATGAGTGGTAGGGGGTTATATATTATGCCACATTCAAAATTAGGTTCCTCGGATCTGTATGAGGTAGGGAGTTGGAGTAGACCTGGATGATTAAGATGAGTAAATGGTGGTTGTGTCAAAGGCATCTAGACAACAATTACACCGAGACATCAGATTGGGCCTATTATAGGATATGAAGTTCTATTACAGGGTGGTCAAAAAATATAGTTCTATCTAGTGTAGCCTACACATGAGAAGAAGGTTTTAAACCCTCTATATTGATCGGTACAATCCTAGTAGGTTGTAGTATTGCATCTTCAATTTTTTTATAGGTTCATCTCATAGTTTCATATCTACAGTTGTGTTGAAAATCTACGAGTTCGTTTTTTTGTCTTATTTGAGCGTTAAGACACTAGAAAATACATTAGGGATAATATAGGATGATGTGTGCTAGTATAAGGATTTCTCCATTGAGTTTAGTGTGTATCACTTTCTCTGGGATCATTATTTACTTTTTATGATAAGGTTGGACGTCATTCCTAAAATGGAATGTCTAGTTACTTATAGAGAATAAATTAAATTCAACAATCAAAGTGTGACCCAAACATCACCAAAGGTTGTAGTGTATTTTAAAAAGGATGAATGGGATTCCAAGGCTAGCTGATTTGGATCAGATCATCGTGGGAATGGATGAATTATAGACCAAATCACTAGTTTGTTTTTAGATGATCAGAGAGGGACTCAGGTTGACTATCTTTTAGTGTTTCAGTGCAACGGGAATGTATTTCCAGATGATTATTTTGGTTTTCCTCTTGGGAGATACATGATGATACCTCCCTCAAACTAATGACATGATCCGCACAAGTATAAAATACTCCTTATAGGATGGTTACATAAGAGATACAGGAGATCCAGATGTAGTTAGAGGAATTTGATGTGAAGGTCTTTATTTGACCCAGAACATCTATATGGTCATTTCAAAACATAATTATAAAAAAATGGGGATAGAACTCTTTGCCTATGTATGAAATATT
This sequence comes from Viscum album, assembly GCA_963277665.1. Classification (NCBI taxonomy): domain Eukaryota; kingdom Viridiplantae; phylum Streptophyta; class Magnoliopsida; order Santalales; family Viscaceae; genus Viscum; species Viscum album. Next base: position 765,995,624 of record OY728120.1, read on the forward strand.
GAAAACTGAACCAGCATATGGTTAAAACCTGATATCCCTTCCTGCTAATTGGTGATATGTTTAATCATCATCAAGGAGTCTATGTGTTTGTGAAAATTGATTTGAGGTCGGGATATCACCAGGTATATTTTGGTCATATAGACATACCTAGTACACCCATTATTAGTAGATATGTCCTATACGAGTGTTTATTTATTCTATTCAGTCTCATGAATGCACCAATAATTTTTGTGGCAATGATTATTCACGTTTTCAAACCATACATAAAATCATTTGTGGTGTTTTTCATGGATGATATCTTGGTGTATTATCGTAATAAACATGACCATGTTAACCATATTTAGATTAGTTTAAATACACTAAGGTTCATCGATTATATTAAAATCCATTAAAGGTTCACATTGGATCGAACAAAATAACTTCTTGGGTCACATCATCCTAGAGATAGTAGTGTCAATCGACCTACAGATGGTGGGAGCATTAGTTTACATCGAACATTCCAAATTGTTTTTTTACATACATAGTTTGTTTGGGAAATATTGTTACTATAGGAGTTTCATACAAGGAAACACACACATAGAATAACCATTTACGATCTTGACTAAGATGCATGTGAAGCTTGTATGGTTAGATCCTTATGAGATCGCCGTTTTAGAGAAAAAAAAAGGTGAACATCAATACCTTTTTTATAACATTAGTGTCGGAATAAATATGCATAATGTATTGTGACACATATGGTATTGAGCTGGGGTAGTGCCGACATAGTGGTAAAATTTAGTTAAGGACACATGTTTGGAATTTCCCTAAAATGAATCATGAATAAGTTAGGTTTGTTCACACATTTCTATTTTAGAGAAATTATTTATTATGACAGAATTATGTATTGTAGAATAACCAAAAAATATTCATGTATATTTTGTACAAATCTGGATCTGAATATGAGATAGTCGATATGGGTGAAGAACCTACATTACTCTAACATAGAGATTACATACACGCCTAGTAAAGCCAATAGAGTGGTTGATGCGCTAAGAAAGAGGACTGATATATAGGTAGTGAAATAAGATAGTAGGGATTATAATATTACTGTGTTGTTATCTAAGATGCATATGGATGTGAATGATAGATAGTGTGAGACATATCTATCATCCTTAGAAGTTATATCTACCATACTCGATTGAGTAAAGATATGGAATAATTCAGACTCAGAGGGAATAGTCCTACAAGAGAGTGTGGAATGTGATGATCCACATCCATAATATAACATAGGTGAGGATAAGATCATTAATTTTGATGGATTCATTTGGGTTATAATGGATATACATGATTAGATGATGCTTAGTTTCATTCTTCATCTTCAGAAATGCATAACTGGGTCACTAAGATGTACCATGACTTACATAGTAAGTACTAGTAATGGGTTAAGGAGAGAGTGTTTTATAGTTTTCCATGGGGTGTAACACTTGTCAGTAGGTAAATCTAGAACATCATGGATCAACTGGGATTTTATTGAAGTTATTTACTCTGGAATAGAAATCAGAAGATGTCATGATGAATTTCATGACTGGTTTACCAAGGTATCCTCGAGGAATCTTTATTGTGGGGGGTTTTTGTTGACATGCTCACATAGGTTTATAATTTCATGCCAATCCAGGAGACTGTCAGTGTTGATGAGCTATGTAGGTTGTTCATCTATGATATAATACTACTCCAAAAGGTCCTACACACTATTATTTTATATAGGGATTTCCATTTTATGTATCATTTCTAGATGAGTTTTCAATGGGCCTTGCGTATAAAAGTTATTATGATAACAAAAAACCACCCTTATAATAAGGAAAAGTTAGAGCGTATGATACATGTGATAGAGGACATGCAGCGAGTATGTGCCATGGTTTTTGGGGGCTCTTGGGAGAGTTACATTCCTCTGGTTGTGTTCTCCTACAATAATTGATATCAGGAGAAAAATGATATATATATTTATGAGGATTTTTATGGTAGCCCATGATAATCACACATATGTTGGTAGTAGGTAGTTGATGCATCTTTATTTGGACCTCACCTTTAATAGGAGACTTCTGAGAATATACAGTTGATTTAAAAGATGATGGATACAACAATGCCTCATCCGAAATCCAAAACAGATTTCATTAGACACCATATAGAGTCTGTGATCAGGGATTATATTTTCTTACGAGTTACATCATGGTTAGGATATAGGCAGATAGTGAGGCAAGGATAGATTTCACTATGATATTTTGGGCCATTTGAGATCAGGGATTGTTTCTAGTCAGAATCCTATCAGTTGAGATTATTTCATTATTATAGATCCATACATGATGTCCTCCATTTATTTAAGCCTCAATGTTATCATTCAGACACATCTCGCACTTTTCATCCCGAGGAGGTAGAGTTGCTGGTCGATTAATACTTTGAGGGGAAACTAATTTATATCGCTGATAGGAGAAAAAAAGTTCAATAACGCCTATCAGTTACTCTAGTATGAGTGATATGGAATCACAATCATTTACAGGATGATCCTTGGGAGTAGTCTGCTAATGTATGTGCTCAGTGGCCAAAATTGTTCTCTTATAAAACATGACCACCATTAAAATAATCAATTTGTGATAAATTTCTATAATGGGAAAGATTGTAAGAACATAAACTTTTATTTGAGGTGTACATTCATTATATTTTAGTTTTAATTATTAATTATGGCCTAATGTGAATACCAATCAATTCCATGGATGTTTTGGAGATGTTTGGGGCATGTTCGGAGCCCTTAACCATGTTTTCAGCTAAAAATCGCATAATATACAGTTAGTAGAAAATGTCTAGGTTACACCGAATGATTTGACTCGACGAAGTGAGGGTGGACAGAAGGGGATTATAGGCCACACAGTTTGAGGAAACTATGTGGGACGAGGTGAAAGACAATGCAATAACATCTAAAATTTAAACAGAACATGACATAGAATTTTGGCAAGGTTTAGGTATAGCCTGTGAAACTATATGGGAAAACCTTGTGGGACCCCATTGACCGATAAGAAACCATGTGTCTGATGAAATTTAGTTCCCTCTTCATCCTAAAAATATATTTGATCCCTTTATTCCAATAGAAATTCTGTTCAAACATGTTTTTTCTCATATGATCCTCATTCGTATGATCTAAATTCTTATTTATCCTCTATTGATTCTTCTTACTATCGATTACACATTTTGATTTTAGGATCAATGCCATAATTTCCCATTTAAAACAAATTCTTCATATTTATCCTAAACTAGGATTAATCATGACTAGATTCTGGACAATCACACCACTACCAAGACATGGTAGGTGGCCTATAACATTTTTTCAGATTTTGGGTTATTTTAGAGCTATCGACCACTACACTACCCTTAAGACATTTTGGCATGACATCAAATTTGAATGAGTTACCTAAAATTGATAAAACATGACCAATTAGAGATTCTCATTGGTTCCTTGAGATATTTTTGTGGTTTTTCCCAAACCTAAGGCCACCCATGTGGTGCGCCATGCTTTGGATTTGTTTTGGACCTTTAATGAACCTCCCAAAAGTTGTGTTCTTGATATTTGTAGTTATTAAAGTTAAATTATATTTAAATGGATTTGAACATCATACATCAGAGACATTATACCTCCATGAATTTTTTTATCATATTTCTTTATTCTTAGTTTGATTATGTGTCTTGAATTAAATTGGGTAAATGAGGGTAGCTATAAATGGTTGTTGTTTTAAATTTCTTAAATTAATTCTTAGAAGTTGTGATAAATATGTGGGTATACACATGTGATATGTTTAATTGAAATGATTGATAAAAGGATTGGTATAACCATCTTATGTGATTAAATGGAAATGGAATTACTAAGTGGGTATAATCATTATATGGAATTGAATGAATGTGATTATGTCAGTGGGTAGACTCATATGGAATTAAATTTTTATATGATTTGAAATTGATGAATGACTATATAAATGCCGTGGATGAATATCCATGAATCGAGAATGTGGTATTGTATTCCTCGGATAGATTATTCTTTATAGTTCTTGATTTGTTGTGATGCCTAAGGCATTAGTAACCCCTAGACTCACCATTATTTGTCTCACGTACGACATATCAGTACACATGATCCTAGGACTACAACCAATGTTTTTCTGAGAGTCCATCAGGATTCAGTTGGGAGACAATGAGGATGAATTGGTGTTTGATAAATTGGATCTAGACCTTCATGGTCTAAATATATTTATATGATTGGGTCATGAGGTTTTGATATGGTGACATTATACAATAGGGTCGGGTAGACATGCTATTAGAGGATGTTTGGTAAAGATGTGTTACTAGTTTAATTTTCGTATATATTATTTTTCAAGAGATATCACTTGTTTCAAGGAGCCTTAATAGGATATTTGGTTTTACACGTTGAGTTGGAATATTCCACGGTCATTCAAAGTCATATTAATAATCTCTCACACCTATTTAGTATAATGATTTTTTGTACATAGAAATGTGTAGACTTCTGGGTGGTTACATACTGGGATTTTTATCTAACACCCTATTTTGGCCTACATGAGGTCCTAATAGATTATAAGGATTCAGGTGATAAAAGAAAAAATCCCCCTAACTAGGATTGTTTATCATTTATTTGGAGTAGGGTAGTGTGGGGCCATGTTGAGGCTTGCAATGATGTACGAAATTTTTGGACTTTTTTCTTTTTCTGGATTATAGTATTGTATTGTATTTCCATATAAATATTATGTTTGTTTTCAAGATACATGTATCATCTACATCTGTTAGTATGTGACATTTATAGATATTTTATATATATTTTGTTAATTTCATACATTCCAGTTTCAGGCATATTTATCTTCTTCCTCTATTGAGTGTATCTGACATCCATAGTAATATACTCTTATAATGAGGACATAGTCTCCCAATTGACTCACATAGTACCTTGATTATAGTAAACATACTATTGTGTTTGGGGAGATAAAATTGAGGCCATGTAGTTAACAAGGTTAGGGGCACATTTTAGTGGAATCTGGGATCGGGACGTTACACTTATTAGCCTTGAAAAATAGTTTAACATCATAAATAAAATTTATTGGTGTTTATATATTTTGAATACATTTACTTTATAGGTCAGAGAGATCAAATAGACATACGAATAAAATTATTATTGATTGATGATTGAATTTTGAAAAAAAAAGAATGTATTTGTATTTTAGGATGAATTTCCAGATGTTTGTGAATCATGGATTTTGATGAGACTAGTTCCTATGTTTTTAAAAATCCCACATTCCATAAATGTGTGAGGGGTTTAATAAATTGATATTTCCACACAAAACATCAGTTTACTAGGAGGATCTCGAAAATCATTCCCATTATGAATATTTGTTGAAGAAAAATTCTTATAAATACCCATGACATCCACATTTACAGGACAAGACTCTAGAATCCCAATTGTTTTTAGTTTTATTTCTCTTGAAAACCTAGTTCATAAAATTTTACAACCATATAAGACAATTCAGTCAATCTAGTGAGAAAAAAAATTCAATTTACCTAATGAAACCCAATTAAATCATTGAATGTAACTTGAGATAATTTCACATAATACATTTGTATGAATAAAAATGTTCACTCTAGAGGCCCTAAGTCACAATGAACTCCATCATTCATGTGAAAATAAACTTTTGTGAATAAAATTTCATTTTTAATGTGAATTACATATTTTCTATAGTATCATGTATTTCATAACATCAACATTTTCATTTTATCAATATTGTGTGAGCCTTGTTGAATGATGACCCAAATCTGGATTTCCATATGATTCATACGCTGATGGGAGATAAAAAAGTACAGTTGTAACTTTAATTTGATCAAATATTTCTCAAAAAAAATCATAAAATCCACATATTTGGGAATATATCTATTTCACAAATTAATGAAATGTTCTATATCTTTCTCCACATGAAAATAAAAATAATTTATTTCTTTAAATTCTATATAGTTTTAATAATTAACATTATATTATTAATTAATTATCTCATATATAAAAAGTTATTTCTCATCTTAAATATATTATATTTGAAAGAAAAACAATAAAAATGATTTAATAATAAAATTATTATCCTTCCTCATAGAAACATTTTCCTCTAAAAGTGATATATATTGCATCATAAAAATTTAAATTAACCAATTTTAAAATATTATTTTATGTTAATCTAATATATTAAAAAAAATTAAATAATAAATAAATACAATTAAATATTAACAACACTTAATATATAAAAACCCATTTTTGAATATAAAATGTCATTATATTTTTTATTTCAATTTTTCAAATAAATTTATAAGTTTTGGAAAAATAATTTTATTAAATGAATTATAGTTTTTAATTCATAATTTAGACAATATATTTTATTGAGATTATTTATATTTTTATTGTATAATGTATTTTTAGTTTAATTTAAAAATATATTTATTATTAATATCATAGTGATTTTGAATTTATCACGATATAAGAATGAAATAAATGATTTTTGCACCATTTTTTGTGGGAATTATTTTTTTAACGAGTATATGTATTCATTTAAAAATAAATTTTTTAATTTATAAATCCCATTTTATCATTTTAAAATATAATTATTCTTTTATTATAATAATGAATAATTTTCATATTTTTTAATTGTATTGGTTTTACCTTGATGTTAATTGTTTTATTAATTTTAATGAAAAATATATTCTATTTGCTTAATAATATTCCAATTAATGATATTTTATATCAAAAACATTTTTAACGTTATCCTAAAGATAATTAGCACAAATTAAAATATTTTTTTTATAAAAATTGTTTTTGGCATGTTACTTGCACTAATGTTAAAATAATATTTTTATACCCTTATAAATTTTATTTTATAAAATTTATTTCATATTTGGAATAAATTGTTCAATATTATAGAATTAGATCCATTTTTTTATTTGAAATAAATTACTTATGAAAATTTTTTTTTCCATATAAATATCAAAATTAGTGCAGATAAAAATATAAGAGTAAAATAAATTAATTTCTTTTAATAACATGTCTTCTCAATTATAGATAAGGTATTATTGATCATAAACCTTGTAACAATATATTATTTTTCATTATTGAATCTATTGGATGTTTTAATAGAGATATTAAAATTTATATTATTATAAAAATGGAAATCCGTGCACAAATTTAAGGAGACTTCGCCACTCCACTTCTACTCATAACCAATGACATATATTTTTACCAAAAATCAACCGAAATCCATCCACAACATTATTTTTCACATCCTATTTATATCGTTTTGAAAAGGACCACTCATTAAAGGAACCATCCTTTTTTTAAATTTCATTTCCAAAGATGTATTGTATAACAACACTTTATTACTCAATTTTATTTCAATTATACTAATCCTAAATCACTATCCATAAAATATATGTTATCCATTATATAAAAATTTCATAACTGTTATTATTATACTGAAATTTTACTATGACGATGTAAAAAAATTATCATCCCTTTCCCTATTACATAATAAATTAAGAACCTCAGAAACATTGTGTGTGGACTACAGCCGCAATAGATAATTTGTCTGATTCTTCATAAACACCATTGAAGGATTGTTTAGAAGGGGTATTTAGTTTTTTAATATTATAATGTTTATAATATTAATATTTTGTATTTTAATTTCATTATTTATTTTTTCCCTATTTTATGGAAAACCAACACATCACCAGCGTGTAATTGAGGAGTATCACCTACCCGAATGTGACATATTTAGTTTTTCTTATATTAATTTATTCATTATAAACATATAATTAAATTAGATCATATATAATAAAAAATCTGAAATATATAATTATTATTTTTAGTAATTATTGTATTTCAATACCATCACTCTCCAAAACCCATACACTCAAATATTATACATTGTTCTTGTTTGGGTCATTTTAACGATCTACACAACCATTGTTAAAAATTTCTTTCATTGATGGAAATGAAAACATGTATAATAGTGATATTATACAATTAAGATAACAATATTTTTTTTATGATTTTTTAAAGATATATAATTTTTAACAAATAAAAATTTAACAAGCATTTTGTTCGTAAATAATTTTTAATACATTATCTTCATTAAAATCACCCCATGAAATAATTAAGGAAATTCATTTTTAGTAAAACAATGTCATGTTAAATAATCATAAAAAATATATTACAATACATATAAATATATTAAAATTTTGAACAATAAATAAATGAATAATATTCTAAACCACTATCACGAAATAAGTAATAAATAATATATTAAAATAAAAAAAATGATAATGATAATAATAATATATATATATAACAGACATATTATTAATAAATGATAATAAATTAAATTTATTAAATAATAAAATATATTATAATTTTTTTCAATTTGTGATTATGATATAGAATTTAAATATAATGGAGGATGGAACACATTCGACTAAGCATGAATAATGGTCATGGATTATTCATCTAAATTTTGTTTCATTGACGTATGATGTGTAATAACCACTTGCATATTTTTATTGGTGTATAAATTTTTCATGAATATAATGTAATATTTTTAACATGACATATATGGAAACTATAAATAAATATCATTTTTTTACCTTTCACGGTTTATCAATTTAATATATAATGATGATGTAACAATTTTTCATCTAAATTTCATTTATTCAAGACATGATTTCTTATATATACCTAATTTTTTCAAGAGTCGTGTATAATACTATTGGGAAAAATTATTTAATTAATAATTTTTAATTTATATTAATTTATTTTCAATTTCATTTTACATATTTAAGGGGTTACAATTATATTGTTTCTTCATTCATAAGATGTTTTCGTGACTCACTCTCTTTTATTGAGCCATATGTTTCCCCTTTGATTATGATTTTACTTGATGAGTTTCTTCTATTATACTATGATATTATATATAATTTCATTCTTTTTATTCATCATATTTATATTGTAAAATTTAATTCTACATTATTTTTTATGATATTTAGGGTGATTATCATCCTCTCTAAAATAACTATTTCTCTTTTATGTTCATGTTGAATCCTTCTTCCAATGTTCCATATACATATTTTTTAATACATGTACTTTTTATTTCTTTTAATAATAAAAATTATTGTTATGTATTCACCAAGAATTATTTATAACTCCATTTAAGAAGTTGGTTTCAATAAATTTATTTAAAAATTTTTATGGACATCCTTTTCACTTTTATATTTTAATCATTAATTAAAAATTCTATATAAACATCCTTTATATGTTTTTCAAGGATCCATTATTGAATATTTAAATTAAAACAATAATTCAACATTTGTTTACATCACATTTTTTAAAATGATTATGGAATGAAAATATAAACTATTCATTCTATTATTATTTGTAAAAAAAAATCGAAGAACTGATTTAGAGTTTATTTCTCAATTATGAAAATTATAATATAAAATATTAAATTACATGTGTCACGCCCCTTCCCCCGGGGCGCATGCCATGACTACCCCATGCCGGCATTCAGTAGGAGAGGGGCTGGTGAATAGCACCAAAAATGAGTATCCCTATAATGAAAATAAATTTTCATTAAATTTGTAAAGACACACAATCCAAGAAAACAACAAGAAGCATCAACGAAGTAATCTGCTATAGTAAAGAGTGTACTGAATGTAAAGGGCATAGAATATAAGCCCAACTGAAAGGTACAAGCGTAACAAAAAAGAGAAAAACAGTTCCTAGAATGTCCACCAAGGATCCTAATTGAAGGTTATGTATAGCTCACGATTCGTAGTCACACTAGAATGTCACGTCAAATGGTCCACCTCTGAGCACCGTCCATTCCTTTCTCCCTCATCCTTGATAAATGATGTCCATAGTCTCCACAAGACACATCACGATGTTATTGTATCCCATAAAGGGGTGAGTATAACAATACTCAGTACGGACCCCGAGACCCCTGTACGTCTCTCAGATTTATACAAAGGGAAATACCATAATTAAATACTTCATGAACAAATCATGAATAATTCATCAACTCCATATAGGTATATTCCCATATATATGCCTAAATTTTCACAAGATACATGTATCATTCATGAGGAATCTTAAGGCTCTAAATTTTTAGCCATTTCCACAACTGATCGAAGAAGGAAGAATACCACAAAGGTAACACCATGAAGGTAACAACACATAGGTGAGATTTCCACAAAGGTAACACCATGAAGGGAACACCACAAAGGTAAAGTTACCACAATGGTAAAGACTCAACTCACACCAGGTATATAACTCACGTACCGAAGTACAGATGATTAGACATATAATTGGATCATCTTATTATGTTGAGAGGCTATTCTTCTAACCCACACATGATCAATATATACTGACCCACAATAGATTTTTAGGCACTAAATAACACAATATTAGTTGATAATAACCCACACATGATCTCTAGTCGATTACCCAGATAGGATTGATAGATACTGACCCACAAAGGATCGCTATTTTTTCTTCACATTACAACCAGCCATGAGATTCTTGCCATAATAATTATTGATTCTAGGAGGATATTCTCATCAAGACACCAGTCATACCTCAACTACAAGGAAGTTCCATGAACAGAATCCCAAAGGACCGCCATATTGTAAGGGTTCCAAAGCGATAGACGGTGTGCCAATTGGACACCTGGTCTGTGAGTTATTGACATTATAATGACGGGAGATTGATTGGATTTAGGTATGATCCAACACAATCGTATGAAAAAATTATCCAAAACTCAATTGAATTATACCATAAGGTCTGTCTCGATCCAAGTATCCCATCACCATAGATGGTTCGTCAAACAGAGGTTCAATTCACATGTTGCATCCTATTATGCAGAAATGGTCCCGGTTGGGTCCAGGTCTAATCAGACCCGGTCTCTCTCTGGCCCAACTAAGATGGGCCACGGTAGGCTCTCCCCGTTAGGCCGCGGTCCAACCCAACATGTAGGGGGTGCAACTCGGACTAGAAAGGTATAATGACCGGACCCCATGGGCTCGTGTGGGCTGGCCCGCGAAGGGCATGGCACGACCTATAGTGGGGCGCGGCCCACTGGGCTCGTGCGTCCCGGCCCGTGGTGGGGAAAAATCAAATGGGATTGAGTGGCCCCCACCACTGTGGGGAATATTACTCTGGGATAACGTGGCCCTACCCAAGGTGGGGTGATATTTGATGGCCTCATGCGGCCCGACACATGGAGGGTGTGGCCTGCTGGCTGCGGTCTGCCCTAGCTGGGGGGGCGGGGCTACCCCCAGTTTTCGGAAAATGTCGTAGTCATTCGGATTGTGAAGGTACAATTTCTCATGGTGCCACCCAATAACTGTAGGACCCGTAGGAGGGTGGGTCCTTCCACCATTGCGGCTTCGAGCTATGACCTCCTCCAGTAGTGCACCTCCTGCCTCCACAGTCGGTTGGTGTCGGCCGGTGCCGACCACCCTGTTCGAACACCGTGGATGAAAAGTTGCGGCCTTCTCCTCCTATAGTGAATGATGGTGTGATTTCTCCTCCTTGTCTGGTCAGTGCCTGCTGTCTCTATCACCCTTAGGCATCGGTCGCTGGTTCTTTTGTGCCAGTGATGTTCCTGCGGTCATCCGTGGGTCACTGGGTTAGCTATGGTGGCCCGTCATTCCATCTGAAGGTGCCAAACGACCTCTCAGGACAACTTCTTCTCTGTTTGCCTATATGTTCCAAAATCAATCCAATTTGAAAAATGCCCACAAATAACACATTGGTAAAACAAGTAGTGGAGGCTTTGAGCCTTGTTTGTTTGGATCGTTCCCTCTCCTTTATCTTGGTAGAATGAGTTTAGAATATGAATCAACAAAATCTTCAAATTAAAACAATATAAATCCCTAAATCATGATTCGTTAAAGAACATATGTTCTTGAGGAGGAGTCAGTGTTTTTTGGTTATTGATTCCGTGGCACTCATAACTACTTGCTGGAATCTGTCCCGTCCTCCATGTTTTTTGTGTAGTGGTATTTTACTAGAGCTTCATCATTTGTTGATGTAATGCCAATACCTCTCCCCAATATCTATATAAATAGCAGGGGAGAAGAGGTGGCTAATTCCATTGGGAATTTATGAGCTTCATTTAATAATTATCCTTCTTAATCCCAATTGTACAATTACAAATATTGAGGAGTGAATCTAGTTAATGGCTTGACATGTCGTTGGTCCGGCCATGCCGTATATCCATTGGAGGAAAAAAATAAAAAATTAAATAACATAACATGAAATTTTATTAATTATTTTCAAAATTCCGAAAAATTAACTTTTTCACCATACCCACTGTGGTAGAAGTGAAGACTCCTATATGGAAATCCTGAGATTTCAGATTTTACAGTGCCCTCATATTTTTAATTTGAGACCTTGTTAAAAAGATAGAAAATTCCACATGCGCATTTACTGAACGTACCTTAAAATGTTCAGAAATTTATTTTGGGCACACCAGGCCTGGAAATCACACGCCTTCAATTCTCATATACTCTTGTAATTCCATATAATTAAAAAAATTACCTGGAAATTCAGGGTCTTCACATTCTCCCAAGAATTGTTATTTTCAACCCCAAAATCCACAACAAAGACTAAGGAAAAAATTGAGGGTACTCAGCCAGAATCTAAGCCTCTCGCTCCCATGTACTCTCCTAGAGTTTCCCATGCAACCAATGAACATGCACCGGAGGTATTAATCATCCACAAAGGAACTGATCCTTTGATCCTCAATACCGCTCCCCAAGTCATCTCCATTCTGGTGCTAGTCAGCTATATTCTGGTCAGACCCATGGGATTAAGCACTTATGGATACAGAGTTGGTACGAGCTACCATTGAGAAGGTTCATATCATCTGGGAGAGGATGATGATTACACAGAACTGGCAGAAGTCTTTTGCTGACATGAGATAGAGACCTTTGGAGTTCGAGGAGGGGGCCCACATATTCATGCCAATCTCCCCTCAACGGGGAAAATAATGATTCGGTTGAGGTGGTAAAATGTCACTGAGGTTTATTAGACCATTTCTAAAACGTTAGATGATTGGAAAGGTAGAATACCTCTGGGAACTACCACTAATGTATAAGAGGGTGGATGACGTTTTCCACGTATCCTAGTTGAGAAGATACGTGCATGACTCATCTCACTAAATCGATCATGGAGAACTATAATTTGATGATGGGGCGATGATTATGGATGTTCTAGTGGAGATAGAGGATCGACATGAGTGGTTCCTTCATGGACAATCGATATCTCTGGTGCACATTCACTAGCAGCACAGAAATCAACATGAGAGCACATGGGAGCAGGAGGCTCGGATTCATGCTCAGTCCCACAATTTGTTTCCTTGATCTATGTTTTGGCTTTTGGTGATTAAAAGACCTATGGAGGAGAGAATGTAAAGTCCTAGATTTTCGACGTAAATTTTTTTAATATATAGAATTATTATGAGTCTGTGAAAATTGATGTTGCGTTATTCAGAGGCCTAGTGTGACTTTAAAAATCTTCTGAATATTTTTAAGGGACCTTAAGTAAACGCAAAAACCCACCCAGTCCAACCCGGTCTAGGTATGACACTACGAGGCTAGGATGTGGTGGGCTCGGCCCCGCTGGGACGCAGTCCGGCCCAAACAATAGGGGGCACGACCCAGCCCGCATGCGGAATGCGGTATGACCACCAGAGGGCACGACCCGCTGGTCCCGCACGGCCTGTCCCACATTGGGCACAGTCTGTGGGGCTCGCGCGACGAGGCCCACTAGGGGGGGGTGTTCTGGGCTCGCACAACCTAACCCGTGGTGGGGAGCAGTCTGCTAGGCTCACGCTTCCTGGACCACGGTGGGGCGTGGTCCGCTAGGCTCATGCTTTATGGCCCACAGTGGGGCGCAGTCCGCTGCGCTCGTATATCCCATCACGTATAGGGCGTGTCCCACTGGAAGGGGCCCACCCTAACTGGCGCGGGGGGGGGGGGGGGATCTCCCCCAGTTTTCTCGAACAGACATAGTCATTCGACGTGTGAAGCGGCAACAACACGCAGCACCACCCGATCACCGCGGGACCCACCAGATGGCAGGTCCCTCCACTACTGCGACTTCAAGGTGCGGCTTGGCGCTATGGATTCAACTGTACTATTAGATTTTAAATCCACAAACTAGATAAAAATATAGAAAATGACACCCTTCATTTACTAAATGTACCTTAAAAAAGGATCTGAAATTTATTCCAGGCACACCTGGACTCAGAATCTCGCGCCGTCAACTATATAGACTCCGAATAATTACATATAATTAATAAAATTACATGGAAACTAAGGGTCATTACAACTTTGTTTAAAATGGTTTTCCCTATTATTTTCATTTACACTGATTTTGAAAATAAATTTAATTATTGATATATTTTCTGAATATAAAATTTTATCATATATTTGGAATCATAATTTTAAAAATAGATTTCAAAGGCTTGTGTTTTTATAAAATAACTCTCTAGTGTTATTAATGACTTCTAAAATAATGGATTTAAAAAAAATAATTTGTTTAAAGAAATTATTTTTTGACATAATATTTTCATTGTAATGGGAATTTTTTAGATGTTATATCAAGATTATTGAATTTCATTTTATATAAAACATTATTTTTGTGTTTTAATGAATTTAATTAAAATATTACTTCATTAATTTTTAAAATTGATTCAAATAATAATATAAAATTGTTTTTTATTCTAAGACATCGTATTTTTATGTTATTTATGTTATTTAAGGGATATTTTCTTGTGAAATCATTCACCTTTTTTATGGATGGATGAATATGAAGATTATTTTATGTAGTTTACATAAAATAAATTTCATTACCATGGTTTAATTATGTTATGATTAAATTCATAGTGTTTTGTAATCAAATTTAATAATTATGGATATTATCCAATAAAAGATGGTATGGCTTAATAAGTCTCTAGGATAGTTTCTATTGGATAGTTCATTGAGATGGTTTGGGTTTTCCGAATCCACTCAATTAATTTTTTAATGTTTCATTCCATAATTTATAATGACATTTAAAATTGAAATTTTATTTTTTACATATAAATTTAAATGATGTTATTTAATTTTATAAGAATTTTATAATTTCTCAATACATATGTTTTTTCATATTTATTTTCCATGAAATTTTCCATTGTAATATTACATTTTTATATTATATTCTAATTACTATTCTCCATGGATCCTGTTTATCATCAGCCACTATTATTAAGGGGAATATGATTGTTCATTTTAGATTCCATGTCTTTCTACCATGTCTTGTAGAAATATATTTCTATTTCATGATCTTTTTAATATGAAATATACCATTTTCTTATATATTCTTATATGATTCCGACCAAAACGGTGAGGAAATGATGATAAAATTTCTCTACAAAGAGTTTAATATAATATGTTTCTTATGGTACCCATCCTTACGTTATTAATGGAAGTATTAATTATTAAAATTAGATCAGAGATTATATTATGAAAAAATAATAAGGAAATGATCCCATAAAATGTTTGATAAGTTTCTTATACTGCTAGTCCTCAAGGAAAATAATACTTCCATTCTTCTGACTGTGTTTTTTTATTTTTAATGTTTATCATATTGAAATAACATGTAGAAAATATATTTTTATCCAAGACCGTCTCACTTGGTATCCTAAAATATGTGTAAATGATGAGTTTTTAGGAATAGAGAATGGAGTATGGGTCAGAGGTTCATTAGTTTGTATCACATCAGGGTTTAATTTTTTAACAATTGTTTTAGATCATTTTGTTGAATATGATATGATAAAATTAGGGAAAAAATGGAATATATCTATGTATTGAATAAAATATAAAACATTAGAAAATATTTTTTTTATGTTGTCTTCATAGAAATTATATACATGTCTAGATTCTAGATTGTCGATTGGTATGTAGTACAGATTTACCATTGAATAATAACCTTGAAAAATGTTAGTTGGGTATCAACATCATCTTTTCAAGCTGCATGATGAGTGGGGAAGAGATTGTATAATTATATAAACACATCGGGTGTACTTACATTGGTGATTCACATAACATATATTATCTAATAAAAGGATTTAAATGCATGACAATGATGTTATATAAACATATTTTTACTATAAAACCCAAAATAAAAAAGAAAATAGACAACATAATGTAATCATAAGTTTTATAGGATGATCTAATTATATCATAGATGAAATAAAAGCACCGTAGTTCAAATTATGGTGCCCCATTAAAGGGAATATTATGATCTAGTTTTCGAAAAATAATTTATAAGATATTATCGTAAATTTATTTTATTTTTTATTTCGATATTAACATGATATTAAAATGGTATTTTTGACTTATATGTTTCTATAAACCATTATATATTATAATATAGCTGAGGAATAATGATAATAACAATTGGTTCTAAAAAATGAAAATATATATTAATGTTTAGGAGGTGGTAAATGATCTATTTATTAGTCATTCCAAATGTAGTATTATAAATCTATCACTAGGAATAAAATTTTATTTCATGTCAATCTTATAGACAACCATAATTATTTCGATAATGCATAATATTTAATACTTCCAGGATATAATTTATTTTTTGGTTGAATATAACACCATGAAAATATTTAGTACAGTTCATCCCGAAATTGTTACTATGTTTGATAGGTTTCTCAACCTAAAACACCAAAAAAAATCAAATAATTAATTATTAGGAAAATTTAATAAAAAATATAATAAAAATAATACCGATATAATATTAAATTTTATTACTAAAACTTATTTCATACATCTTGGGGATAAATAACAAGTATTATTTTACATAAAAAAGTAATATACTTTCTAAAATTAATATTTTTAAATGTGTAACAAATGTTATATTCATAAATTAATTCGGAAACATAAAAAATATTTCTATATATTAAATAAAATAATAACAATCATTATATTATAAATTGATATAAAATAAGAATAATTATATTTAATGTTCAAAAATGTAATTTAAAAAAATCATTTTGCATTATATTTTCTATATTCGAATAAAATATAATTTAAATATTAAATATGAATTTAATAAAATGAAACTGCCACTTTAATTCCAAAATTGAAAATTATTATATGATACTTTTTTAGGATTTTTATGAAATAATATATTTTTAATGAATTTAGAAAATACATTTTTTGTAAATATTGTATAATTTTTTATGTTTGTAAAGATCTATGAAAGACTGAAAATAGTAATAAAATGTTTTTCATGACTGAATATTTTTATGGAGTAAAACGATTCCTCAAAAACTTTTATGTTGAATATATTAATCCCATTATTAACATTTTTATATTTTTGGATTACATTATTCTGATAAAAACAATTTTCTATATTTCAGTTTAATTATTACATCAAATGATAGAATTTCATTTTGGATTGGTAAAATCTCACCATTCCACCAATGGTATGAGAAGGGCTAGAGGTGCTACTAGAAATTATGTGACCTCCCCAGGACCCCAATTACTTGGAATTAATGCCAAGGGCAACACACAATTTTGAGGGATGAATTTTTATTCAATGTTAAACAATATGACCTGTATAAAAACTGAAACACTAACCTCTATATGGCACATGAAAAATAATAAAAACAATGGTAAAACCAACATTATAAAGAAATATAAAATTACCAATGGAAAAAAATTAAATGAAATAAAAGTGATTGAAATACAATTGAACCACTAGAATCTTCTGTGGAATCAAGACCAACATCTCTCAAATAGCCCCAAAATCAAAATCCATATTCCCCACTCATTTTTTCATGAAGTAACTATAATGAATTGAAAAATCATTTTATTACCTATTTCATAATTGATGAAATCCAAAAAAACATTAATGTTCTTAGGTAGGGGGAGAGTATAAATAGTTAAGATTTACCAAAATACATCCCAACCCATTACACATGGAGATGGACAAGTTAATAAATTATATATAAGACATTTTAAAGGAATTTATAATAGATTATATCAAAACAAGTAACGCCCTGACCATAGATAGCTTGAGTCGGTTCATTATTACATAAAATTGTCATGATCACAAAAGTTCAAGTCTCGGAAGGCTGATTAGTTTAGTATCCTTGGAGATACTAGACATAATCATAAAATTTACATATCAAAATAAAATGAAAAAAGACATCAATATTTTCTACATAGGCCACACTTATATCCCTTAGACTATTCCTACTGGTCAGTCATAATATACTTCTTCGCATCCTGGAAAAAATAAAACATAGAAAGGGGTGAGGTCAGATGCTCACTAAGGATAACAATATAGTGTTAAAAAGCATAAACATGTAAGGCAATGTATACGACTAAAACTAATGCCTTTTATACCTGAACATCAGAATAATAAGGAAAAGATAAAATAAAATAATTCCATTTAATTTTTCAAATAGATATTCTACTCATCTATTATTAACATGAAATATCAATAGCCACTTTCATAATGATGGAATGCATAATTCTACACATTAATTTCTGTGTTAAGGCCTCATGCCAGGACCTAGGGGCTAACTGTAACACGACCCTAACAGGGAGAGCCATTGTAACTGGACTCAAACACGGAGAGCCTCTTTAACCGGACACCAACCCAGAGGGACTGCTATAACCAGACCCCAACCTGAAGGGCTTACTTTTACTGATCCCCATCACAGAACATACTAGTCCAATACATTCATCGTAAGAGGAGGTTGAAATATAACATAAACATTTGTATCTAAAACTAGCATACGAAATGTCAATACTTTAACAATAAACCATGAATAGAATAAAAGTAACTCATCCACATTCAAACATATCACAAAACCATAAATACAATGTGGTTGATTTTATCATAATAAATCAACTTCGAAGAACTGTAAAATTTATCAAAGGACGTTGACGTAGATGAAATCAAAACTATTTGAGAGAAATATCTAATTCTATTTCGAAATCATTTAAGAGTAACAAAATGATAATTAAAACATTTATTTTGAAAATATTCTTATAAGACTGCAAGGGAATATTTGACGATATTATAACGACTGAAAATATCCTCACCCGTCGTATAAGTTATGAAAACCATTCTTAACTTAATTTTTGATCAAAAGGTCAAAAAGTACCATGTTTGGAAAACAACAGAATGATTCATTTTCAAAAAAATATATGGTCAAATAAGGGTATTAATGAATTTTAATCATTGTCTAGTAAATAGTAAAAATCTTTTGAAATACGTTTTTAAGAAGACACAAATGTGGATGATAAAGAGGTCCCACTAGATAATTATGTATAAACAACCTAATATAATGAAGAGATTGTATAATTAACACTTACCTTGTAATTTTACTTAGTAGAGGGTTGGTTAAAATCCTTTATAATTTTTAAATAATTGTTATTAAATTATACAAGAACCATATACATAAATATGATATCAAATATGATCTTTTAAAATTGTTTTGTTAATAATATTTTAGTATTATCGTCGTTTCTGTTGTTAACTGATTTGTTTTCCTTTTTATGTTTAGATTCATAAGTCATGTTTGTTATGGATATTATGTATCTTATTCATATCCAGACTTATATCAGGTTTTAAAACAATATTTTTAATCATCAAATGAAAATTATTCTTGGATTATTATGATGGGGAATGAATTTCATTGCGTTCGTGGAGACGGTAATCCGTACGTACGCACGAGCGATTATATCATTATATTTATGGTGAGATAATAGGTAATTGGATGGTATATCATATATAAATAATCATTAAAATGTTATATTTATTATTTACATCAATTACACATCATTATAATACCCATCCAAATAGTGAAGTGTTGAATGGAAAACTACACCACGAGGTGGAGACGGTAAGCGATATGTACACACGTATGGTTACTTATTCATTCATATGATGGAAAAAATAATGATTATGGATGCACCATTGTTATAATAACATCACAGTATATATAAGATACTATAGTTATTATTTTAAAATGGAAACAATATGGAAAGAGGAAGTAGAACAATAAAAGAACTGGAAAGAGGAGATGAAATATTTACCTCTTCTTCTGGTTCATTATTTTTATTTGATCAAAAGGGATCTTTAAATTGGATTTATGAATAAAGTATGGGATATAGGATGAAGGGAGGACATTTGGGAGGAAATTTGAACAGGTTTTGGATGAGCGAAATGGATTTGATGTTGTGAAATTGAGATAAGTTGAAGTGACCATTTATAGTATGGGTGAGGGGAACCTTTAAAAAACACAAAATATTATTTAATAATATATTCATATTCGGTTTATAATTTCTCTAAAATGATCTATTTATAGGATAAGTTGGGTATGGGTCAAAATCCCCTCAACCAATTGGTTTTAGACAGGTTTGGGAAACTATATTAACCATAACATCTAGATTTAACTCTTAGTTAATAGTTTGACATTTATCATGTCTCTTTATATTTTTATATTATATGGTTAATAAACATACTCTAAACTTCTAAGAAAACCCCAAGTAGTTTATTATTGATATATATAACCTTATCTAAATCTTTTTGCAGAACCATAGATTTTTATGAATAATATATCCTTTAATAATATAATATTTCATATAAAAACATTTTTAAGTCAATTTTGACACTATTTAGTAATTAATTTTTGTTAAAGTCCTAACAACTTTATTAATTCAATATAAATTCATTTAGTGAATGATAAAATGTAATATTAACATATAAGGTAGTGGAATTCATCAAAAGACTTGAAATATATTTATTTGTATATTTATAATATCAATTATTTTAATATTTCATTTATAAAGTAATTACTGCATCATCCTTGTGTCATATATAAATTTAATAATTCATTTTCGAAAAATAATAAATAAAATACCATTATGTAGGAAATATTATTATCTCTCTATTTAATATTTATAGTCGAATGTTTCTTATCTATAACCCTATATTAAAATTTTTTTTGTTAATAGACTTTTATTTTAACTCTTTTAACTCTTTTTTTAAAGAATATAATAATAAATGTTCTAATCTAATCCATATGGACCTAAAGGATCATATTTTATTCCTAAGTTTGTTTTTGGTCGAATTAAAATTATAAAAATAATTAGGTCATGTTTTAGAGTAATAATAATGTCATTTTACCTTTAATTACTCTATTTACTTTTAGCTGTGGTAAATAAAAGTCAATAGTTACTATTCACCAAAAATTATTTTTATCTTACTAAACCAAATTTTACATACTAATATCAAATGTGTCTCTCATATTTCTGACATTAAATTCATGAAAGTGGTAAAATTAGGTTTTATACAAATTTGAAAATGCTCTAAGGAGGTGGGTATAAAACGGTTAAAGTTCGACAAAATTTGATATATCTAAATTTATTATAAAATGATTCCAATGAATTACGTTGAACATATATAGGTATTATGTATCTATTTTGACATAAATTAAATTTAAATAAAATTATTAAATATTTAATTAAAAAGTTGGTTTTAAATAATAACATAGTGTTTTTAACTATTCATCAAAAATTGAAAGATTTCAAGAAAATTAAAAAAATTCACTATAAGCTAATTTCAATATTTTGAATCCAAAAATGAAGTCCATTTTGAATGATAAAATATATAAAATTTCAAAATGTTTGTATTAATATTCATAATGGCTAGATTTGTTGGATGTGGTGTGTTTGAACTTGAAGTTGTATACCACACAAGCTATTGTATTATTCAAAGGGAAACGTACCGTGTAAGATTAGGGTGATACACTCTCCCCTCCTTAAAATTATTTCTTCATCAAAATTTATAGAATATTACTTCATGGAACGATTTTGGTGGTTCTTTATCATAAGTTCCTTGGGGTCCGAAGTTTCCTCTTCCATCTTATTATTTCTCCATAGAGATTTTACTAGATGAGTCGTCTAGTTTCTCAGCACTTGTTATCTGGTATCAAGAATTTTGAGAGGCTCTTCACAATTTGATAGATCAGGTTCCAGTTCAATTTCCACATAGATGAGTACATGCATTGGGTAATGCTGGTATTTTCTCAAATGTGATATGTGGAACACATCATGAACATTGGAGAGACTTGGCAGGATTTCCAAACAGTAAGCTATAACCCCAATTCGTTTTAGAATTTCGAAAGGTCTGATGTACCTGGTACATAGTTTACCGTTCTTATTTAATTGTATAACTTAATTCCCTAGAGATACCTTCAAGAAAACATTATCTCCTACATGAAATTCCAAATCCTTCCTTCAGTTATCGACATAGCTCTTCTGCCAACTTTTTGCTGTTTTGATGTGGGTTTAGATAACCTTCAACTTTTCTATCGTTTCCTCAACATGTTCTGGGCCTATGAGTTTTCTTTCGCCAATATCATCCCAACAAGTTGGTTTGTGACATCTCTTTCCAAATAAAGCTTTAGATTGTGCCATCTGAATATATGAATGGAATCTATGGTTATAGTAAAATTCTACTAGAGGTAAATATTGACCCCACATACAATGAAAGTCAAGTGATAAAGATCTCAACATGTCTTCTATGTTTTGAATAGTCTGTTCTGATTGTCCATAAATTTGGGGGAGGTAGGTAGTTCCCAAACAATGTTTAATATCTAAGGATTTTTGATGACTTTTCCTGAATCATAATGTATAATGGAGATCACGATCGAAAACAATTGATCTGGGTACACCATGGTGTCTTACAACTTCATGAATATATAGTCTTGATAAATGTTCAAGTGGTAAATCATTTTATATAGAAAGAAAATTTCATGACTTGGTAAGAAGATAAAAATGACCCATACTGCATCATTCCTTCTAGGTTACTTTGGTAGCCCCATGTAAATGTCCATCGCAATATTATCCCACTTCCACTCAAGTATGGGAAGAGGTTCCATTAATCTTCAAGGCTGTTGCCTTCCAGCTTTCACTTGTCAACAAACCATAAATCGTGAAAAAAAATCGGCAATCTCCCTCTTTATGTTTTTCCCCCAAAAATGTTCATTCAAATATCTTTATATCATGGTTCTACCAGGGTGTATAGAGAAATTGGAGCTATTAGAATCATCCAATAATTCAATTTTTAGATCAGGTATGTTAGGAACACAAAGTCTCTTCCCAAATTTCAAAAATCCATCTTCATATATGAATTCACCCATTCTCCAATCATTCACAACATTAATTTTCTTTTGAAACTCCTCATCATCATCCTGAGAACCTTTTCTCATTTCTAGTAATGATGGTTTGGAATCCATTTATAAAAGTATTGATGTTTCACCTCTAAGATTATTCCCATATCCATTTTCACTAGATCCATGAAAAGAGGATCCCATTCAACTCTCATCTTGTTCATAACTCCATGATCCTTTCTGCTCAAAGCATCTTCCACCTTATTTTCCTTCCCCGTGTGATAGTGTATTGTGCTATAATAACCCTTGAGTAGTTCAAGAAATCTACTTTTCCTCATGTTGATTTATTTCTATGAGAAAATATACTTTAAACTCTGGTGATCGGTATATATCCTACATTTTTCACCGTAGAGATAATGTCTTCATATCTTCAATGCAAAGATTTCAGCTATTAACTCAAGATCATGAGTAGGATAGTTTTGCTCTTTAATTTTTAGCTACCATGATGCGCAGGCAAGAACTCTATCATTTTTCATAAGGACACAACCAAGTCCTTTCTTTATTACGTAACTATAAATAACAAACCCATCATTCATCAATGATAGATTCAAGATAGGATCATTGACTAATCTTATCATCAGCTGTTCAAAAACTTATTCAAACTCATTTATCCAAACAAATTTAACCCCTTTACATGTGAGCTTTGTTAATGGGTTATCATACAGACAAAATAATGGATGAAACATCGATAATAACCTATTAAACCAATAAAACAACATAGCACTATTATACTCGTATGTGCTGGCCATTCATGGATTTCCTTTGACTTTTAAGGATCAGAAGATATTCCATCCATATAGATAATATGTTCAAGAAAAGAAATCTCTTCAATCTAGAATTCATACTCGCTAAACTTCCCATATAATTCATTTCTTGTGAGCATTTTCAGAAGGGTGCACATGTCATTTTCATGATCTTCATAGATTTTGAGGTATACCAACATATCATCAATATATAAGACTACAAATTCATCAAGAAATTCCATTAAAAAATTGTTCATTAGATCCATGAAGACAGAGGGTGCATTAGTCAGTCCAAAAGGCATTATTGTTAACTTGTAATGCCCCAACCTGGTTCGAAATGCTGTTTTCAGAATATCTTCATTTTTCACAAACAACTGATGATATCTAGATCGAAGGCCATTCTTTTAAAAAAATTGTCTCCATGAATTTGGTTGAATAAATCATCAATGAAACATAGGAGATACTTGTTCTTTATTGTTATAGCATTGATCTCCCTATAGTCAATGCACAACCTCATAGATCCATCTTTCTTCTTCACAAAAAGAACAAGGTCTCCACATGGAGAAACACTAGGGCCAATAAATCCATTTTTAATCAGTTTCTCTAGTTGTTTCTTTAGTTTAACTAATTCCACAGTGTCCATTATATAAGGGGTCTTCAATATGGGCCTTGAACCAGGGATTAAATCAATGGAAAACTCAATTTACCATTATGGAAGTTGTCCAGGTAAATCTTCTAGAAACACATCCACATATTATTTCACAATTGGTACATATTATATTTGAACATTTGTTTCCTCACCCACAATTATTTCATTCAATTAATCCCAAATAATAGAATTTTGTTGAGCTACTGGGGGTGGATCTATATAAGAAATAGGTGTTGACATTTCTAATATAATGAGAAGGTACTCCTTATCATCGTCGAGAATTGTAACCCCCTTCTTCTTACAATAAATTCTCACATCATGGTAAGAAATCCAATCCATACAAAGGATTATATCAAATTCAATCAGGGTTATGACGATGAGATCAGACGATAAAGAACATTTATATACCCTAATGGGAATTGATTCAAAAAACATTATTGTAATGATACATCTCTTAGGTGTTTTTACTGAAAACTCCCTTGTTATGTCACATTGAAAATATCTAATTTTCTTAGAAAACTAGGAATATATGAAACCATGTGATGATCCAGAATCAAATAAGCATTGTCTAAACTTGAGGAATCCATTAAATTACCTGCCACCACGACTTTCAGAACTTCAAGCTCAGTAGTAGTTATCGCATAAGCATGGCCTTGATCCACTGGCATTTTCTGAGGTAAGTTTCACTGACGTTTAGGAAATTCATTTTCTTATTTCCAATTTTCTCTAAAATTGCAGCATTCAACTTTGATGACCACTTTTTTCCCGTTTCAATCACGAGCTTGGTGGCATTTTTCACTACACATGTAACAGACTCTCATTCCCTTCAGGAATGTAATAGGGTGTTTCTTCCAACATTTACTGGAGGATGGATATTCAACATTTTCCGTCTTCCCCTTATTTCCATTTCCAGATTTTTCAAGAGATCTTTTCTTTTCTTTGTTTGCTTTAAAGTCATATGCCAGAGAGAATTACATTTCTATTTTTATAGCACCTGAGACAATATTTTTTTATGATGAGAAGGATTGTGAGACTATTTCTCGATGCAGAAATGTTTTAACCCAACAATGAAACGATAAACCTTACATCCTAGGTTATGTATATAATATGTAGCATGCCTTGCTAAACTTGTAATGTTAGCCTCATATTTTGGGACATTCTCATCCTCCTTTTGACTCTGACTCAAAAATTTCCATTCCATATCTGCTCGATGTTCATGAGGAAAATATTTTTCTCTGAAAATATCTTTAAAAACCTTCAATTCCATATTTTATACTTCATAATCTTCCATTTTGTTTTGATTCAACACCACCATTGATCGGCATCTCCCATGAGGCGATAAACTGCCATGAAAACTTTTTCCCATTCACTACTCCACAATTCATGAAAGATTTTCTCTAAGAAACATATCAATTGCTCAGCTACCAATGGATTTGTAATCCCATTTAATTTTTATGGTTGATGCCTCATGAAGCGCCCTTAAATTAATCCTATGCGTTGTGGATTAGGTTGCTCCATACGAGTAATGTTATTATTCATAACCTGAGTGAGTTGTCCCAGTATGTTGATACACTGACCAGAAACATTTTCTTCACTAGATCCACTATAATTATCTTGAGACGGTGGGAAATCCCTACATGGATTACATGCATTGACACAGTTTCCATTCTTTCGAATTGGATCCATTTCAAAACAATGGCATACAATATATCTGTTTATGAATCACTATACATAATTCCAAACTTGTAAATCAGTTAACATAAATTGAACGGTTTATGGATATAATCCATAGTCATTAAAATGTTTTCTATGAGGATGTATATAATCATAAACCATTCATAATGGTTTGTAATTAAAATGACAATTATCCTAATCATATCCCCCAGGAGTGTTGTAACCAAGAGTGCAGAAAAGCCCATTGTCATGTACCCGTTCCGGTTCGAGTCTAGCTCAAAGTGGTGTTTTCGGGTTTTACTCCTACGTACATATATTCCAGAGGTTCCTCTACCTAATTGTATCTAGAAAGGGATTTATTTCTTGGAAAACACACAAAATCTCTACAATCCCAAAACTCTAGGAAGTTATTCTATATGAATCCTCAATGTCTATCATAGGATAATGTGCTCTAGTCCGAGTTTTTCTAAATCCAGCTTCAAATTTTCGTACTAAACATCCTATGATACAAAAATGTAATGCCCCGACCCTAGATACCCAGAGTTGGTGCATTATTACATAATATTGTCATGCTCACAAAAGATCAAGTCTCAAAATACTGATTAGTTTAGTAGCCTTCTAAATATTAGATACATTAATAAGTGTTGCATTCCATTATAAGATGAAAAACTAAAAATACATTGTCTCCATAGGCTACAAACATATCTCTTAGACTATCCATATAGGTCATTCATAATATAATTCTTCGCATCCTGGGAAAAATTAAACAAAGAAAGGGGTGATCTCAGATGCTAAATAAGGATTACAATATAGCGGAAAAAAGAATAAATATTTAAGGAAATGTATAAGACTAAAAAAAAATTCTTTTAAAAATGAACTTTAAAATAATATGGAAAATGTAAAATAAAATAATGATATTTATTTATTCACATGTATATTCTACTAGTCTAATATTCACATGCAATATCAATATCCACTTTGATAATGATGAAATTCATAATGCCGGACTTTAATTTCTGTGTCAAGACCTCATGCCAGGACATATGGGCTAACTGTAACCAGACCCCAACCCGGAGAGCCTCCGTAACCAGTATCCAACCCAGAGAGCCATTATAACCAGACTCCAACCCAAAGGGTCTGCAATAATCGGACCCCTACCTGGAGGGCATACATTTACTGGTCCACAACCCATAACATACTAGTCTGACTAATTCATCTTAAGAAGAGGTTGAAATATAACATAAAAATTCATATTTAAAACTACAATATGAAATGTCAATACATAAACCATAAAAAACGAATTCCATAAAAATAACTCATCCATAGTCAAAAAAATAACAAAAACATAAATACAATATGCAAGATTTGTATCATAATAAATCAACTTCCATCAAGTGTAAAATTTATCAAAGGATATCGACATAGATGAAATCAAAACTATTTGAGTGAAATATATCTTTCTATTTAGAAATGCTTTTAAAATTACATATTTATAAATATAACATTTATTTTGAAAATATTCTTATAATATTTTAAGGGAAGCTTTAACAATGTTATAGTGGTGTAAAATAGCCGCACCCAATGTATAAGTTAAAAAATCATTCTTACATTAATTTTGTTGAAAATGTCATAAAGTACCAAGTTTGGAAAATGACGTAAAGATTCCTTTAAAAATATATAAGGTCAAATAAGGTTATAAATGACTTGAAATAATTGTCTAGTAAATAGTAAAAATGTTTTGAAATACATTTTATAAGAATACATGGATGTGGATGATAAAGAAGTCCCAGTTAATAATTATGTATAAACAACCTGAGATATTGAATAGATTGGAGAATTAACCCTTATCTTGTACTTTTCCTTGAATGCGGGTAGTTTAAAATCCTGTATAATGGTGAAATAGTTTTTATTAAATTAGAAAATAACCATATACATAAATATGATATCATATATGATCTTTTAATATTTTTTTAATAATATTTTAGTATTATCATCATTTTAGGTGTTAACTGATTCGTTTTCCTTTATATGTTTTGATACATAAGACGTGTTTGTTAAGGATAATATGTATATTATTCATATCCCGATCTATATCAGGTTTTAAAACATTATTTTTAATAATCAAATGAAAATTATTCTTTAATGGTTATGATGGGGAATGAATCTCATCGCATTCGTGGAGACAGTAATCCGTACGTACGCACGAGTGATAATATAATTATATTGATGGTGAGATCATATGTAATTAGATGGTATATCATATATAAAGAATCATTAAAATGTTATATCTACTATTTACATCAATTATACATCATTATTATAGCCATCCAAACACTGATGTGTTGAATGACAAACTACGCCACGACGTGGAGATGGTAAGCCATACGTACACACGTATGGTGACTTTTTCATTCATATGATGGATAGAACAATGAATATGGTTGCGCCATTTTTATAATAACAACAATGTATATAGAAGATAAATGATTTATTATTTTATAATGGAAACAACAAGGATAAAGGATGAGGGAGAAGAAAATAACTTGAAAGTGGTGATGAAATATTTACCTCTTCTTCAGGTTCTTCCTTTTGATTTGATCAAAATGGCTCCATAGGTTGGATTTATGACTAAATTAAGGCATCTAGGATGATGGGAGGACTGTTGGGAGTATATTTGGTCAGGTTTTGGTTGATCTAAATGGCATTGATGGTGTGAATTTGGGAGAAGGGGAAGTGCACTTTTATAAGAGGGGTGAGGGGCACCTTAGAAAAAACATAAAATATTATTTTATAATAAATTTATATTCAGTTTATAATTGCTCCAAAATTATTTATTTCTATGATAAGGTAGGTATGGGTTGAAATCCTTTCAACCAATAGGTTTTATATAGGATTGGGTCACCATGTTAACCTTATCTTTTAGCATTAACTCTTAGTTAAATAGTTTGACATTTACCATGTCTCTTTATATTTTTATATTATATGGTTAATAAACTTAATATAAACATCAAATAGAACCACATATGGTTCATTATTGATATATATAATCTTATCTAAGTCATTTTTCCGAACCTTATCTTTTTAGAAATATTATATCCATTAATAATATAATATTTGTTTTAAAAACTCTTTTATGTCAATTTTGAAACTATTTAGTATTTTATTTTTGATAATGTCTCAAAAACTATATTAATTAGAAATAAATTAATTTCTTAAATCCTAAAATTCCATATTAACATTTAAAATTAGTGGAATATATCAAAAGTCTCTAATTATATTTATTTGAATATTTATAATATCAATAGTTTTAATCTTTCATTAATAAAGTAATTACTACATCATCATTTTGTCATAAATTAATTTAAATATTAAATGTCTAAAAATTATAAATAAAATAAAATTATGTATGAAATATTTTTATCTATCTAATGAATATTTATATTCGAGTTATCTTATGTATTACCCTATATTAAAAATGGTTTAGTTATTAGACTTTGATTTTAACTCTATTAACTTTTCTTTAAATAAAATAATAATTAATGACCTAATCTAATCCAAGTGGACCTAAATAATAATATTTTATTACTAAGGTTGTTATTGGTAGAATTAAACTTATAAAATAGAATTATTACATGTTTAAGGGTAATAATAATACAATTTTTACCTTTAATTACACTATTTACTTTTATCCGTGGTAAATAAAAGTCAAAAGTTACTATTCATCAAAAATTATTTTTATCTTATTGAACCACATTTTACATACTGATATCAACTATGTCACATGGATTTTTGAAATTAAATTCATATAATAAGTAGAATTATGTTTTATACAAATTTGGAAATGCTCTTTGGAGGTGGGTAAAAGATGGAAAAAGTTCGATAAAATTCTATATATCTAGACTTATTATAAAATGACTAAAATTTATTTCGTTGAAGATATATATGTTTTATGTATATTTTTTAACAAAAAATTATTTTAAATAAAATAATTAAATATTTAATTAAATATTCTATTTTAAACAATAATGCAGTGTTTTTCACTATTCATAAAAAATTGAATGTTTTGAGAAAAAATCCCAAAAATTCACCCTAAGCTAATTTCGATATTCCTATTCCAAAAATGAAGTCCATTTTGGTTGATAAAATTTGTAAAAATCTCAAATAGTGGGAATTAAAATTTTCAATGGCTTGTTTTATTCGTTTTGGTGTGTTTGAACTCGAAGTTACATATGACACAAGCTATTGTATTAATCAAAGGGGAAGATACATTGGAAGATTGGGGTGTTACAAAACCTGAAATGATTTTTCATTTATTTAAATTAAAAAATCATTTAATATATTCCTCTTTTATTTGGATTACCTATTCTATGTATCCACTCACATACACACATGCATGATATGTTATAGTTTTATACACATTAGAGGTCTCTTGGATATCACACAAGTCATCACTAGGTGGCCAGTATCTATGTTCTATAATAGAACTCGCAGCATATCCTAGTTAACATCCTTGTACCCCGATAGTACATGACCTTATTTTGTATCACGTCAAAATCATGAGCTGACACAAAAAATTATAACAATCCCAATAATTTTTTTACGTAAAAAAAACTCTTTCATTAAATTTTTTTATCAATATAATTTCATGCCTCAAAACCATCCCATAATTTTAAAATTATAAAAATTATGTTTTTCCATAAATCCTTGCCGATTCTAAAAATTTGGAAATCCATAATGGAATAATAATTCCACTGATATTACTATAATTGTTTCCCAATAATTTAAAAAATAATTAAAATTGATCTTTCACTTTATATAATAATGAAGTTGGGCGAGAAAGAACCTATAACTTAATTGAGGTTGAAAGTATGGAATGTCAATAGTTTTATCTTGATCTGTGATTTATTTTTTTCATCAATATATCAAACATGTTATCATCCTAAAAATTTCACTACATTTAGATCTATCCATTACAGAAAAAATATATTTGTTATAATATAGGGAAGAATTTTGTATCTAAGAATAATAGAAAATAAAGGGTATTTACAAATTATTTCCGATCTATAATGCACTTTGAATCACAATAAAATCAACTATGAATCAAAATGAAATTTATCTAAATACTTTTGAGGGAGAGGAAATACATATCTTAGATAATTACTCAGCCAATGAGGAATACGTGGAGAAATTTAGTTTACAGTAAATATTTTTTGATTCTTAACTATATGGTCCACTTTTATGATGCATGGTTTGAAAAACAATGAACCAATAATTTGATGAAACAATCATAAACCCCACATCCTATAGTTGACTTGCATGGATAGGAAAACTGTGTAATAACTATGATTTTATATCTAGATCACGTTTCATGGTTTCTCTTGGTCCCTTTTATGGTATTTCCAATTATTTCACCAACCTTATGTCTACCAATTTAAACTCAAAACATGATACACGTTTTTATGGTGGGGTTTCATGGTTTCTACGAACTATTTAAAATCCTAAACCTCTATAAAGACCTCCAAAACATGGCCAATCCTCCAAAAATATCACCAAACATCACCCAAGTCATTTATTAGAAAAAATTACATATATAATGGCCACATTATAAAATATTATTTTATATATTCTTCCTACCATTAGTCTAATTTTACCACAGAATGTATCTGACAAAATTCATTTTTAAAAAGGCAAGGACATAACTCTGTCATTTAATTTTTTTTCTCAAAAATTTCATTTATAATTCAAACTTGTTACCCTAAAACACAAAATCATTAGTTGATTTTCCAACACAAGAGCTTCCCATTCCTTCTCACAAACCGTATTGGCACATGAATCAATATAGAATCCACTTCAAGATCTATATGATCCCATCAAATCACGTGTTCCGGATCATACTTTTATGTTTTAAATTGAGATATTTGAAACATGATTTATATAAAAATAATCCATGGTGTTAATTCCAACTGATAAGAAATATCAAAAACATCTTCAGGTATCTCAAAAGGTTTAATGTGCCATTGGGAAAAAATTTACTCACCAAAAAAAGCCACAGCCCCGGAGATATTCTCTTGATATAATGATTGAATACCTAAATTGATAACAATGATAAATGATGATTCAAAAGTGATTTTGGTTGAATATTATCTATTTGCATCAATTTCTGGATTATTTAATTCTTCACTATTATCTCAGGAATAGATCTATGACACATATTTGATATGTCACATGTTTAACCCCAATTTGGTTGAGAATGATTTTGAATACCATAAAATGTCTCAAAAGTATCAATATATATTGAAGCTTGAAATAAATTATTGTATTCTAAACACAGTAACATAATATGCTCCTCCCATGAGCCCTCATAATCTATTTCATATGACATAATCATGCCCCCCACTTTTTGACCCCTTAATTAAAAATTTTCATCTATTTGCGGATTATTTTTCTTTCTCAATGTCAGCATGGTTATGTTTACTTACTAAATGGATATCAAAAAATGATATGTAAACCCAGTGTCTTTATTAGATACCATCTATACTAGAATGCTGCGATTTTTTAATATATATTGAATATAAAGATTTTACATGTCTTTGGCCATATAATTTTCATGAATATGGATTGAGTGATCCACCATTATGACTATATCCCAAATCTACCATATGTCATTGTGTTTTCTAACCATCATTGGAAGAACTATTACAAAGTCCATGTTTATATACTCAAATTTTCCACATGGGAATCATTAAATATTTAAATATACATGTATTTCATTGAGAATCTTTCTTTATGTACTTACATGTGAGGCATTTCGAGACATTATATTCTATAAATCTATTCAGACTAACCCTTGTAAATTATTCATCAATGATTTATATATTTCTAAATACCAAGTTAAATTTCCAATTTTAAATAATGGTATTCACTATTTTGTTGGTTTTAATTTTTTTTAATACTTTCTAATATCTAATCCTTATCACATATTTCCCATGTTTCTTCCATCCAATGATTTTCTCCCAACCATTGAGTTTTTAACTAATGGTAACACATTCATGATACATCGAAATAATAACATAAAAAAAACAACATTTACATATTATGAATAATCTAGATGCATATCATCTACGAATAACATAAGATTCAACTGATTTGAATCTTCTTTAACCAAATGAGTATATGAATTTATTATTAAGGAATATTCCACATAATTTATTTTTCAAGGTGTCTGTAATAATTAAAATTCAATAAGTTGAATATATTTCAAACATTTTATATTCATTAGATTAAAATATGTAATAAAAAAAGTACTCCATTAATATATGATCCGTATACACTATATACTATAGACTAAAATGATAGAAGCACCATGAGTTTAAGGCGTGAACTACAACATTGATTTTCAAATCCTATATTAGTTATTTATCCACATGAATATGTAAGTAAAATTTTCATTATCTAACAACAAGGTATACTCACATCATAACAAATCCCAACTATGATCTCAATACGTCACATTAGACTACATAGCATTGTATGGACTCTGTATATATTATGATATATATTTATGAATGTATTAAAATATTTTATTAAATGAATTCATGAATGGAAAATTCCATTGGAATAGATGGATTTTATCATAAATGTTATCATTGGTCATGCCAATCATAAAAAATATCTTACAAAACGTCTACAATATCAAGTTTAGTTTAGGGAACTACATTTCTCAAGGACATTATTAAGTATATTTCAATGTATATAATGGCTTTAATATTCTCAGGAACTATAGAGACTATATTTTTTAACTAACATAGAAAACAATAAATACCTCTTATTTCATGAAATCACGCATTGATAAAAACTCATAAAAGTTATGCTCTTGAATGATTCCCAACACAATAATTTTGTTTTTCTCATGATCCAATTTAATTCAATAATACACTATGTTTTCATCGGTAAACACTGCCATAATTGAATCGAGTTACCACTAAAATATTTGTTTCATAAATTCCCTAATTATGATAGGTGGATTCATGTGACAAAAGGGTGTAACAACACATTATTAATGTCCATATATTCATTTGAATGTTGTATTCATAACATCCTCCTTCAAAAAAAATAATTTTTTGATATCTCAATAACAATATAATTTTATAGAATTATCAAAATTCCATCAATTGGTCAAATACATCAAAGATTCAATGATTTGGATATCAATTTCTTTTCATAAATTTAATAATCAATGAATTATCCAAAAAATGAAGGTGATTTCCGTTAATATTATGAACAAAAAAGTACCGGTTCATGTCATAGAGATGTACTTAGTAGAATAAAACATTTAATTTATAGTAATTACCACTGATCATATGACACCATTCATTCTATTGGTTCATTGATATAATGCCCAATTTGAAATAGTAACAGTTCCAGATTGAGATCAATCATAATTCTTACTCATTTTTGGATGCAACCCCATGAAATAGTCAGGAATTACCTCAAGAAATTGGCTGAAGATAGTTAGAAAATATCTATCTATGATATCATCCAAATATTCCAAAATAATCAACTACAAATAATAATATATTCTCCTAAATTCTATTTCTAATAGTATTATTTTACCTACCATTATATCCTTATATCCTCTAAAGAAATTCTCATTTCCATCAAGAGGATTGAAAGAAAACTTTCATGAATAAAGAATAATGTGTTCATTAAATGATGTTAAAAATCCATTATGAAAAACATTTCATATAAATATATTTAAAATATAGTGATTTCCCAATGAAAAATAGCCCCATCAATCATTATATAAAAATATTTAGATGTATTGTCTCCATAACCCCTTTTTCCAAGAGTAGTTTGAAATTTAAAAATTGAATACATTATATAAACATCTAAAAAACATATAATTTTAAATATATAAATAAAATAATGACTTCGACGCAACTTAATCATAAAATGATTTTATAGGTTCTAATTCATATAATAGATCCTCCCATCATAGAAGGGCCTGGTTGAAGTCACTAGATAATTTCTTACTCACTTCACATTGCTCTTTGTTAGTTTATTGATATTTTATAGGTTGAGGAGTCAAATAGTTCCTATATTAACATATTATATCCCTTTTATAATAAATATATTTATTATAAAAATCTCATATAGTCTTATGATACTACATCTAAGAAAAACATGAGATGTGTCTATAGAAAATTACCTTACAGAGTCGTGAAAGAGACACTGTTATCGTCCCAATTTATTGAAATTATATAAGAGTGTTAGATTTTTTACTACAAAATATTATATGACCAAATTAATGTCACTAAATTTACACATATATACATTTTAGTTTAGGAGTAACATTTAATAATCCCAAGGTTGTATTATGAGGTGTCCGACAACAATGGAAATAAGTGTTCATGTTCCTCTGAATCCCAACATTTGAGTTTTCATTTATTCCTATAAGAATAAACATTCCCCCATGAACATAATTTATTATGGTATCCCCTTATTAAACTATTTCACTATTGACCATATCAAAACATTTTTTTAATATAATGAATGAAATTAATTGAGGGAGTTTACAGTCTCAACCCCAAGTAAAAAAATGCATTCCATTAAGGATTCACTTATTGTAACTATTGGGGAAAATAAGAATGAAATAATAAATTTATTTTCATAGACTGCTAAGAATATATTCTATTACATCAACTTAGATAGGCATGTTATCTTAGAAATTCTAAATGTGAGAGAATATATGTTTTTATTAAATAATTCGTCAAAATAATCAAACTATGAACAATTTTCAACATTATCATAAACAAATACATCCTATCATTATAATACTAAATCTTCTAGAATATTAATTCCCAAACTTAAATTTAAGTCTTATGTTGTTGCATAAAAAACAAACATTAAATTCATCTAA
Source organism: Viscum album (assembly GCA_963277665.1). Lineage (NCBI taxonomy): Eukaryota > Viridiplantae > Streptophyta > Magnoliopsida > Santalales > Viscaceae > Viscum > Viscum album. The sequence goes on from OY728120.1 coordinate 766,031,969, forward strand.
ATCAAACAAATATTTGTATTTATTATTTCACAATCCCATTGAAAATTATATGTTATTTTATTTTGTAACTAAAAAAAAAATTGAACACATATCAAGGATAATCATTATATTTAACCCAATTTTAGTCCTAAAAATTATAAAAAATTATTTTGATTATTTATTTTTTCATCCTTTACTCAAGTGAATCCAATTTTAAATAGGATTATTCAATTTCATATCTTTGACAGCTACCTGATTCAATTCTATATAATAAAAAAACCATATATAGTCTCAAATAAAAGAAAATAAATTGTTATCAATTCCAAATCACCATATAAATAATTATAAAAACTTTTCAATTCAAAATCAAACAATTTTAAATGATTTTAACAGTTTTCATAAATAATCAAATGCAGAATATAAAATTTCGTTCCAATGGGAATTCATACATAATATTTATTATATAAACCTTATTTTTTCTAATACCATACTATGGTTCTAAATTTACACCTATGTATTTCTCTAAATTTTTTTACACAAACAACTATGGTTAGATGATTTTCATAATAAAAAAGTTAGATACATCTTTTTATGTTGTACATTTCATGTTCCATTATCTCCATTATTCCAACCCAACTCAAGGAAAAATGAACAATGATACCATTTCAAACATTTATAAGAAATTAATTTATAACATTTATAAAATATATCCCATATCCATTTTCTTTATAAGAGGCCAATGTTCTAATAAGAAATAGGTGATATCTCTTGGAAACTAGTGGTCGGAAATAAATGCATCTGGATTCAAATGATATTGGGGGATACTACTTCCTTTAAAGATAAAAAACCAGATGATCATAATAAAAAAACATAAAACCCTTCATATGATTCATTAATAAATAATAAAACAAATTTTAAACCCCACAGTAAACTACAATATCAGAGTACCAATGAAGAAATACATACACAAAAAATTGAAATAAATCTTATCCTAAAGACACCCAAGAGGCATCCAAACCGTCATCAAAACCATAAAAAATTTATCATGGAATCTAAGAAAAACCCATTAAAACTTTTGTAATTGATTTGGAATAAGAATTCCATGTTTTTAATCACACACACTTACACAAATTCATTCTAGGTAACAGTTTCATACTTAGTAGCAGTCACTCATGCATACACTAATTATTATCTTGGTGGCTGATTTCTGTGTAACCCAGTGGAACATGCTCCATATATTGGGGTATGTACTTGTGTCCTAGTGTAATACTCCCATTATTAAAGGTGACATCAAAATCCTAAACTCACACAAACTATGTTTTCCAAAACAAACACCATACCGCATAACATAAAACCCAACATAACATTTCATGTTTTTTTATATTATTTTTTTCAAAACCATCACATATTTTTTTAAATTAAATTTTAATATTATAAGGCATCATTTTCTCCTAAAATATGTCCCCTTTTACAAAATTACATATTCCATAAACAAATGATATTTCCACCACAAATAACCAAACCATGAAATAATCTTGTGATGCTACAATATTACAGCCACACCTCACATGAGTGGATTACATGATTAGAAATTTAATTTTTTATCTTTAACTTTTTATCTATTGTAGTTCCATGTTTACTTTATGGAACATGATTGGATTTTCAAAACCATACGCCAATGGTGTGCCTACGTATTCAATCCTAAAACCATTTATAATGTTTTCTTGTGGTGGTTCATGTTTTCTAATAACCATTCACATGTCGTGAAACATTGAAAATCCTTAAATACATGTGTAATACTCTCAATAACTTTCCAAAATTATAATATATATTTTATAAGATCAAATTACATAAATAATGGGTCATTTTCTTGAAAATGAGGGTGATACATTCTCAAAATATCCATAGAAAAATGGATTTCCAATAAATAATAACACAAGAATATCACCATAATTTTATAGAAAATATTTAATTAAAACCATGTAATAATGCTCCATAATTATGGATATGATATAGAATCAACCAACTTATCAAGGGTTGGGGATAATGATGAACACCAATATAATTCTCTAAATATGTTACGGGATCTTCTTAGCTCTAAAATATCTAATAAGATATCATCATATAATAATCCATAACGTGCACACAAACAAAGATAGATGTATATATATATACACATGTCATAGACTAGTTTTATGGTTTTGAGAAACAAAGAGAGAGAGAACAACATTAGATGTGATATGAAGAGTGTAGTAAGTGTACTTAATGATTATTCTGGATCTCCAACATGCCTTAAATGTATAAAAATTTACTTCCAAATCAAAGGAAATAGTGTCTCCATAATTGGTATAGAGTATCATATGAGTTCATTAAAACATAGGAAACTAATGGGGATTACAGGGCTTAATTTTGATTAAATCAAATATTTTCTTAGATTCAACTATACACCACATTGTTAGGATTCATGGATTGGTAATATATCCACAATTCTTTACACGCTATTATATTAATGCTGAACCTCCCATGGTTATATCAAAATTCTAGTAAAAAAATGCCCATACCATTTCGTTCCCTCAGGATCATGTTTCACAGTTTCCCCTAGGAACTAATGTAGCTTGGCCAAACCATCTACCAACCATGAACCTACCATGATACTACCAAACTAGCTGTTTATTTTTCTAGATGTGTTTCATGGATTCAACTATCCATGCATAAACGTTGAACCTCTAGATGCACCTCCGAAAAAATTAATAAACCTCTTCAAAACTCATTAATAAGACTCCAATATCAATTTCCATAAATAATATTTCATGTACAAAACATTTAGTGTACAATAGGATTAATTTCATTTAAAAATAAAAACAGTGAAAATTTTATCATAATCATAATATTCAATGTTAGAAATATACTCATTACAACACTAATTCATTATGCATTCCATTCTATACTACTAAAATTAATTTCTCTCTTCCTTTAAAGTTATATTTTAAAATGTTTAATCATTTTTATAATTATTTGATCTAAATTATTTGATTTTGTGTGTTTTATTTTATATCATTTGAAATAAATTAATTAGGTCAAAATATAATTACCTTGTTAAAAATTTGTTAAAGAGAAAAAATTAACGAATAAAACATTAATTCTTTTTAAAAACATGTGTACAAATGTTTTGTGAAGGAATAATCAACAAAAAATGATCCCCCAATAAATTATTCTACATGATTAAACTCATTTTACTTTATAATAATGACAATAAAATTTTTTATTATAGGGAATTCCCCACCTATAAAAGATTAAAGATGCCTTCGACCATATACTTATCTCCACATCCAATTCCACATAGATCAACCAAAACATTCTTCAAAAATTTCCAAAACATTTCTATCAACATATATATTAATTTTTTTGTCAATATAAAACACTTCAATAGATTAATCATTTTTTGGAATTAAATTTCCCAGGAGTAAGGTAAAAAATCATAATTTATCGTTCCTTATTTTAATTATTTTGTATCTTCTTAAAAATCCTTAATATTTTTTCTATATTGTTGTAATGAAATATATATTGTTAATATATTGAAATTTTATTATTTTTATGTGTTAATAATTAACTTCTCTTTCAATTTTACTTATTAATACAAATATTTCATCTTCAATATGTGTATACTAAAACCTCAATGAACAAATGATTTCAGTTTTCATATATTACATTCATGGATAGTGTAAAATGATATATTAAGGATTAAAATTATATTTCAAATATTAATTAATATTCTGAAATTATAATGTATTCCCTATATTTTTATCATTTTATAGAAAATGAATGCATCACATATGGGAATCGAAGAACATCCACCACTGTGAATGTGTTGCAATTTTTTGTATCCAGTATTTTACTCATTATCAATAAATCGTAATACATAAATAAAATTTTAAAAATTTTTAATAATATCATTTTTTTCATTTATAATTCTATTATTTTCAAAATAACAACTTTCATAACAATACTACCCCAACAATTATGAATGATTTTTCGTTTGATCCATTTAAACACAGACTTGAATGATTATAAAAATCTGAATCATAGATTAATATAGAAACATTGATTCTCATTTTATTAGAAATTAATGATAAAATTATTGGATTTTATGAATTTCTAATGATTATATTATTAATTATGTAATTATTATAATACTACCCTCTTCTTCGTTAAAATTTTCAATAGTACAAACACCGCCAATATCTTTTTGATTAGTCTTAAATATAATTTTTGTTAAATATAAACATAAAATTATAAATCATTATAAATAAATTCTAGTACCAAAATTTATATTTTAAAAATTATTATTGAATCAATAAACAATATTTAACACCACCATCCTGTCATAAGTCATAAAAATTCAACAAAATTTAAAAATATCTATGTTATAAAATAAAATAAATTCAATAAATATATTGGTAATAAATGACTAAAAATAGTGTTATAAAATGTAATTATTAGGAATAATGTTATGAATTATTTTATTAATATTAATTCTTTTATTATATAAGATTATAGAGTACCTTTTTATATGTGTGAATAATGGTAACAATGTTTCCATCTTAATTTTTCAACATTGAGTTATAATGTGTATTCATGACTTGTTTCCATATTTAGGTGTATATAAGGGCTATTGATTTAAATAATCATTTTTTCCCAATATGGGTAATTTAATATTTCATATCATGATTTAAATTTCATATTTTTTGAATTCAAATGATAATGATGATGTAAGGTTGTTTCATCTAAACTTCAATTATTGAAGAAATGTTTTTCTTTATACACCAAATTTGGTAATACAACATATTTAATATTTAATATCATGAATTATAATTTATTCATATTATATTTAGATCAGTTTCGTTATCCCTCTTTAAAATTGTAAATATTAAAACTCCTCTTAATCTCAAAGTGATTATAATTTCTAATTTTTTTAATTTATTTAAAATGTTTCCCCATTGAATATGGTTTTGTAAGTGGGATAAATTTCACTTATTTAAGTATTTGATAATTTATTTATTTCATTTCATTATAATTTCATTTATGGATTTCTAAATTTATAAACTTGACTATATAAATAATAATTTTCATCTCATCCACATTTTTTCTTTCCCTTACAGGTTCATTTTTATCCATCCCGCTAGTATTACCCTACAATATTTTAAGTTGAAAATATGTTTTGTTTTTATTAATTATCATTTTCCATGATAAATTTTTAAATGAAAGTATTATAACTTTAATTATTTTTTCAGTTTTAAAAAGTTATTTTTTTAATATTTATTACATCCATTTCATGTTCATATTTCACTATATTTGACCAATTTTCCTAGAGAAAATCAATATTCTATTTTCATAATTAAACTATGTAATATTATATTAAAAATAAGTGTATAAATGTTTTGGGAATACAATTAGTAAATAAACTTCTTATTGGGACTCATCACTTCATCATCTTTTTCTATGGTAAAATCATTTTCAAATAATATTTCTATTGTTTCTTTCACAATTAATATAATTATTTTTTAATGTTCATCATTCTCGTATTTTAAAATTGCAACCTCAATTATTATAATCCATAAATATTGAAAATAAAAAAGTAAATACATTCATATTTTCCAAAGATAATTATTTATTGAAAGAATAAATTATTTATTATAATAAGTTATTTTAATGGGATTGTTTTTTAAAAATAGATTCCGTAGTGTTAATATTTCGTCTAATGTAATGTTACTAAAATAATATTTGTTTTATATATATTTCCTGAAAACAAAAATATTTATGAATGATAATTTTTAACCTTTTTTTCAAGAATAATGAATTTTATTTTAGAGGAAAATTTTGTAGTATTTTTTATGAATGATTAAAATGGGATATTAATTTTTTTCATAGTGATTAGTAATATAATATTAAATGATTTTATTTTATATTTTTAACTATCCTTTTATTTTTATTATGTTATATTTGGTATATTTTGTTATGGTACCGTCCAACTTCTTTCTTTGTATAGAATATGATAATGATATAATGATGTAGTTTCTATAACACACATTTATTACACAAGTTTTACTTAGGATTTGTCAAAATGATGAGTTTTTTATGAAATCATAGCATAATAATAGTTTTTTTTCAATATAATATGTTCTAGGTCCATGAAATTCATGAAAAAGATAAAGATAAGTAATTGTCTATGATATTTTGGGTATTATAAATCCATGAGATGGTTTGTGTTTGATAAAATAAAATGAATGTTTGGGTATGATAAATCTCGTAGTCAGTTTCTTCTATTAAATCCCTGCAATTAATTTCCCAAAATTTGATATCAATTGAGATACTGCTATTTATCATGTAATTTTTTCATCTTATCTTTATCATGTGTGTAAATTTTATTCACAACATAATGTGTGGGAATTATTGAATTTCCACACAATGTAATAATTTACTTATTATCAAGTCTCTACTATGTTATTTTTCCTTCTTTGATTCACAAGAATGTTACATTTATAATCTATATTCTAATGATTTTATCCACGTCTCATGTTTATTTTCTCAAACACGTTTTTATTGAATATATTTGTCCATTTGTGATTTCATATCCTTCTATTATTACATTAAAAAACGTATAATTCTTTTATGATATATTTAATATGTTATTTTTTCCTTTCCCATGTTTATTAATATTATTATATTCAACCCCTTGGTGAAATGAAAATATTTGTTCCCTTACAAATCATTTGAACCCATAAGTTTATTAGATTTCAATTCCCTATGAAAAAAATTATTAAAACATATGATATGTATATATGGCATCCTTTTATATTTTAAATATGGAAATATAATAACACTTATCTTAAAATGAGTTTCTTATATATTTAACTTTCAAATATAACAAATCCTACATTCTAGGAATTATTTTTATATTAGAAGATGTAATGTTTATCATATTGTAATTATGTTGAATGAAGATATATTTACCTTTAGAATTATCATTTGGTACTGAAACCTATGTGTAAATTATGTGTTTTTGGCATTGGATATGGGAGTGTGGTTCTAGGGAACTTCAATATCCATTAGCTCATCAAATATCATGGATACCCAATCCCAAGCCTATTGCACCATAAAGGTCTTAGGATATCTCGAACCATGTTTCTCATAATTATATACACTCTAAAAATTATACCCTTTAAACGAATAATGGGATGATATATAATGATGTTTGTTTCACATCAAAACATGTTAGGTAAGAAACAATATACATAAGCCCCACTTATCCACTCCCAAATACTATGCAACACCCTTATTTAGTTATTAAGTATAATCGACAATCCCGCTCTCATCAAGGGAAACCACCCATAATATCGTAATCGTACAAAAAACATTGAATATCATATAGAATAACCCTTATCTATCTTTTTTTGTTCCTCCTTTCATGATATATGTTTTTTATGAATAATGTTAATGTACCTGGTAATTTCTTATCAGATGGAAAAGAAATATTCTCCTTGAATTGCCAGGGAATTTATTCCTACACTATTTAATGATTTGTGTAATTCCACTTCATTTTTCAATCCCAAAATACCTATCAATCCTTCACCCACATTGGGACCCTCATCTCCAAATCGCACTCAACTTTTGGCAGTGTACAAAACCTCTCCCCAAAATGTAAAAAATTTACTAGAGGATGTTAATCACTAGAGAGACTGTGAATAGGTATTTATTATATGTCTAACCTTACATTAGATGTCATGTTTATTTTTCTCTGTTGGATGATAACCTATTCCACGGAATTGGAAATGAGACATTTTGGATTCCTTCCTCATGTGATGAGAATGACACCATCTATATGAAGGCTGTAGGATAAAACCTACCTAATGCATCTAACTCATATTCCAAGGTAATGAGAAATTTATGAATTTTTCTAAAATACTATGATACCAAATGTGAATGTAATGAGATTTCTTAATATTAACATTATGTTAAGTTAACCATTGTTTCATGTTTTGTAACAAGTCATTCTCAACACATTATTCATTCCCCTCTAATCCTGAACATGGAAGTTCTGATTTAATTTCATCCGCACTAAATAGTTCAAAAATAATTTACTAATCTTAATTATTATACACTACTATAGTAACAAAAATTAAAGAAGAAATTTAGTCTTTTAAAACCTCACCATGTCATGTAACCATTTGAATAATTCATTTTCAAAGGTCTAAATGGAATTATATTAATAATACTTCATCCCTTGTTTGTCACTTTCATGGGACATGGGTGATCCAAATATATTATTATTTTACCTCACCTACAATAACTAATTTTTGATTAGGGGTTTTAGTTTTATGTTTAGTAACCCATCTGAGCCATAATGTGATTAAAATATAGGGGTCCTTTTCAATTATTTAGAATGATTTTAAACAACAAAGAACCTTTTAACCCCATTAAGGTTGTCAGTGTAGTATTTATACTTGTAATGCATATTTGGATTCCCCTTTTTCAGTGTTTCATAATAAATTCAACAATTTTTTTATTCCTAGTTTTATGAATTTAATCTAAATATCCATTATATTCTCATTAAATGATCTTAAACTATGTGACTAACATAATTATTTCATGAAAATATAATACGTGTTTGTGTTTTTATCACAAGAACTAAACAACGCGATATTTTTTTATCATCGTCAGAGTTGATTTGACCGTGCAGTGTCATTTCTTGGGAACCCAAACTCTTAAAAATACATTTTTATTTATTCATAGTTTTTTGGGATATAATGTGACACCTAGATATCCTTTATCGGGAATAGGCATTGGTTATCCCTTACCATTTTTCTTATTATGGCTCTCAACACAATTTCTTAATTTTCTTCATCCTTGTGTTCATTATGATTATGTTTCCATTCTATGGTGGTTTTTTTATGAATGATTTATCTATCTAAATATTGATAAAAAACATGAACATATATTGGGTGCCTATACCCTAGAGGCTATATATATTACAACTGAGATTCTCATTTCATTTCATGTGTTTCTTATTCATAGTTATTTACAGATACTCTCACCTCAATTATAATTCTCAAGATATTAATCATCGAACAACACTATTGAAGCTACCTTCATAATAATTGATACATGGGACCCATTTTCTTCTTTTCATCTACCAATTTTTATAGATATTATTCTATGTGTTCCGTGAATCATGACCTTATATGATTTTCATACTATTATAATGGTTTAAATTTTATCCATTGTACCCTCCAATTACATCGAGTGTTTCTTCAGTCACTATCCAATATAGACTAACCCACCCCTTTGGTTATGGAAAAACAATACTATTTTTAAATCTAACTTTATCATTACCATGAAATGATAAAATGATTGATACTCTAGTTCTTCTCTTTATAGGATTACCAATTTCCTTGATTTTTTTGTAGAAATCTACAATCTAAAACTGTGACAAGATTGATGCTCATTCCATTGGAGTTTTATAAGACTTTTTATCTCATATTCCAAGCACATAAATACACTATTATATTTTTGTGATTTTCTATCCTTTTGATATTATTTTACTTATATTTATTTTGTTTTAATACATCTTTTAGTCAAATCAAATTTCAATTCCTCTATTCCTCATATATAATTCAGAATGATATATGAATCTTTTTTTTGTATGGAATTATTTTTTATTGTTTCTAATTTCACTGTATATATATTGATGCACTAATATCACAACCCAAGCCCATACATAAATATATAACCACATCATTCCTTTTTTAGTGTGTGAAAACCCATTATAGAGATTCCACCTTTAATAAAACAACAATAATATTTCATTTTCAGAAGGAGATGGACATTAGGTCATGATGATAAACTGTGATCACCAAAAAAATTCAATATGTAGTAATTAGGTTCTTCAATTAAAATTTTGATCTTTATTTAAAATGTTCAATATAACCTACATTTTCCATTTTCTTAGTTTTATGATCAATACCATGTAAATGACTGGGTCATATCTATACAACCATAAATCTCATTATGAAAACAGTCAAAATTCAATGACATAAAAAAAGAACTACTTCCTATAGTCATGAAAATATAATTATATGTGATTTTAGAGTCAAAATATGTTTATAGCCACAATCTATGTATATAAATATCCTGACATTCATTCTATTAACTAATAAAATATACCATATTAAAACAATCATTGGAAAAAACACTCTAATCTATGAGAACTCATTAGAATAATGTTTTAACAACTCCTTATTTATGGGTATAGTTAAACATGGTCTATGAAATACAATAATAATCCCCAGATACCTCAATATCCATGTTATGTTACCCTACAACCTAAACTGAATGAATATTTATGACATTAAAAATTATGGAACAGTGGCACAATTACTGGTATAAATAAAAATAAAATATATACCTCAGCAGGAGTCATGAAATACCCTAATTTTGTTTTTCTCCCATTAATTCAGAATATGTTAGAGAAAAATTGAAGGAAAATAATGGTTTTAGGAATTAAAATCATTCACTAGAAACATATTTTGTATACTCACTAGACTCAATGGTTTGTGAAAATGTTAAAGAGAATATTTTTATAAATTTTTTACCCATTATCAAGGATTTGTAAATTCAAACACAATAATTTTTCATCAGAGTTTTGTGAAAACAAAGTTAACAGTATTATTCCTAGTTATAGGACCATAATTAGTTAGATCCTTTATTCAACTTATAATGACTATTTGTGTTCACACAGTTTTTCATTTTTCTATAATGGAAATGGGTTTATAATTCACATAAAGTTTCCAATTATCATATACTATGAACCTCACACACAGTCTAAGCCTCATCACTGTAATATTTACATATTCCCCAAGAAACTATTTATGGAATTGTTGAAATTTTTAAATCACAGTGGGTAAGTTTCAATAATACAATTTAAATATTTAATCCCATGGATCCATGTAGAATTTCCATAAAGTAATTGACATTTACACTTGAGGTTAATTATATTTTCATCAATGTCTCTATCTCATGTCATGTTTTTTTTAAATGATCCTTCATAGACTGGAAGATTTTTTTTTAATATCGATGAAATAAAACTTGTATAAATCAATGGTTAGAGAATGATGATAGTAATCTCCATATCATCATGAACTAACCTTATCCCCTTTAGGGTAGGATAGAACATTTACCTCACCTCACTTGTGAGTTCAACACTACATTATTCCCAGATAAACCCATCAGTATTGCTAACATCTAACTTTGTTATCCCAAGGTTCATAAACCACCCAATAATATTGTTCACATCATATCCACACTTTCTTTCTACATATTATATATTTCTCAATCAGTCATTTATTTGAATAAAATATTCCCTATGGAAATAGATTAATACTCTAATGTCGTACCTCCCATCCATGGTCTATATCCTATTGAATTTTCAATTGAAATATGATAGGCCCCCTATTTTGAAAACATGTTTTGTGGTCAAATATCATTGTTCTATCAATAATCATGATGATATTGATGTATAATTCATGTTTTATTGTCTTCCAAATTAATCCACTATATATCTATCATCATATTTTTAATTTTGGAATTTATTTACTTTTTATCACTACCCACTACCCAAGTGGAGTCTATCACAATCCTTTGTACCATATAAAATATTTTTGTATTTTTTTATGGTGAACATGCTCTATGACCTCCTACACAAATAGAATATGAAAATTAATTTGGTGTTTTCATGGTTGATGCCTCATTCAATGTTCATACCATATATCTATAGGTTTCTCTCACCTGTGAAATGGGTAGCCTTCTATTTCCCTATTTTCCCCACATTTAGTAAAACTCACATGGTATTTATATTTCATTATTGTTTTTCTTGTTAACAAAATTTTTATATCCCTAAACATCCTCATTATAAAAAATTAAACAAATTTTTTATCCTAAAACCATATTAAATAAATATTTATTGTAACATTATTATATGATGACATTAAACTATTTCAAATATTGTTTCGTACATGGAATTACACAGTTAATGAGGTGTTAGTCTCCAAATACACGTTATTTCATTCTTACTTATTAATATCCATGTTTTATAATCATAAATGTGTATTTATTTTCACATTAATGGAATATAATTACACATGAAATCCATATATTGGTCTTAGATACAATCTTAATCACATCCCAACATGGTACATGAAATTCTGTTTTGGAATTTTTCCAGGCCATGTTTGACCCTTTTCTAGGAGAAAGACCCTTCCTCCATGTATATGTCATATCAACAATGTATATTTATCTTGGTATTTCACTAGTGGTCTTGACCAAACACAATTCAGATTAATTTTCATTTTTGTTTGTCCAATAAGGAACCTATTCATCTACCACCAGTTTTATTATACATGAGACATATCAATATAGAGAGATTACACCCTTCAGAACTACTAGTTTCTTGATCCCCATTATGTGGGATTCGTGGTGACACCCACAACATCTATCATAATCCCATACTAATGTCATTTATTTTTCATTACATTGTTTTAGAGTCCATTGTTTCAATCAGGTGTCCCTTTTTCCAACCAAACTCCAAAAAGATTCATTTTCTATGTAGTTGGTATATAATAAAATTCATTAAACTATTGTCCCTTAGTTTAACTATAAAAAATATTGAACTATGTTCACCCACCCCTAATGAGGAGATATTGATTTTTATAAAAGAATATTAAAATATTATATTTCTACTATTAATCTACTAGGAATCTCACCCTATGGTCATGATTTCACGATCATAGAAGACATAAAATCTTTTAATTCTATATAGATTTAATCATTATTATATATTTATTAAAATTAATAATAATATAATTGAAGATTAAATGGTATCCATGTTTCCCCTTCCTAAAATCTAACCTATTCCTATTATCATTCCACTCACATGGCTCACATTTTCATTTTTCTATTGGCAGCGATTACTTAATTAATTATAATTTATTCCATTAATATAAATAACACATGACAAAATAACTATAAGGGATATCATATTATTCATTATAATCGTACTCATTCATAGGAAAATTTTATTTTTTCCAGATATTTTTTAAAATACATTATCATATAAAAATAGTCTCCCCTGAGGTGATTGTATAGTACTACAAAGGCCTACCACTCATCTATAGTAAGCACCATAGGGGAAATATTATCTTTATATTTGAATAGAACCACACACCATAATGAAAAAATAAATCATAGGCCTGCCTCCAATATAGGGTATAAATATTGGATGAAATTTCCCTAGAAGTATGATAGTAAAACCCTTATTTCAAATGTGTTCAATAGAAATCCTCAAATTGACTTCCTCTTTTTCCCATTGTATAAAATTTTTGAGTCACAATTTAAAATTATTCACATTCTTATTGATCAAGTATAATTATAACTCCCATGGTGTTGATACCTCATGTATTTTTTACAATGATAGATAATTAGATTAGTGTATTAGTTTCAGCCCATTTCCCATATCTTCATTGGTCACCTCAGTTGTTGATATGGAATTCAGAACTCAATCCCCCTCTATTGTTCAATTATATTATCTAATTGAATTATTTTTTATCAACTAGATATTTATCACCCCAACAATGATTGAAGTGATAATAGATTTGTTTAGTTTACTGTTTCATTAATAAATATGAAATGTAAATCACATAATGAGTAATTTAAAATTAATACTTTAATTTCATTGTAAAATTTACAAGTCCATCCATAGAATCTATACAAGGTTATAAAATCCTGAATAGTTAGCCAATTTTATTTATTGATCCATCTCTAGATCCATAATAGCTGAAATCATTTGGGAGAAATTGACATCACATAGAACCAAGGTTAGTTCCTTTATATAGGATGATCCCATGAGAAACACCACAATGTGAAATGGTATTGAACATTTTTTAAATTTATTGTGGTTCAATATATTAAAGTTGGTTTATTATATATTATTTATAATCAATAAAACCAATAGTATATTATACTGTCACAAAATATCACTATCTAGAACTAATAAAGAGGTTAATTTAAAAAATTGGTTTCATCATACTCATGTAACATCCTCTCAAACACATCCTAGATGAATAACTAAAAAGTCTATCACATGGATCAATAAATTGAAGAAAATGATTTGTGGATGTTATCTGTAAAAACATTTTTAAAAATAAATGTTTTTTATGGAAAAAATTATTTTAATCATCGTACTCCCGAAAAATTTTATGCTCCACTAAAAGAGACTGCAGGCCTAAAATAATAGGAAGAGATTAGGGTTTCGACTGAGGCATCTCTCCCTATTTAATGAAATATGGAGTTACTGATGTTGAAAAGCCTAGAAGGTGAAGACAAAAAAAATTCAATATTGGACTTTGGATACAATGATACTCTATTTAGACTTTTTATACACTATTCTTAATGATGGAATCTCATGATAATTCATGATATATTGCGAATATAATGATAAATATATTATATATAAAAAATCCAATTTGAATGTGTTATTTTAAAGTTTTATGTTTTATAACACATAATATGATATAACATAATATATAGTGCCATAGGCTATTCTGAAGGTGTATATTAAAATATTCATTATATTCAAATTGACATATGGATAAATTTTCTGGAAATTAGATGGTAGGAATTTGGAAAACCCATTAGATGATATTCTAGAGAAATGTCTAAATTATTCCTCCATAATTATTTTCATGAGACCATTAATTGAGCTACTTACAATACCACATTCTGTGAACATGAATTATGTTGTATGAAACAATTACATAGAATTGTTAAAATCATGAAATTCATGATTGAATCTATCTTTAATAATAATTCCATCCCTATAAAAACAATATCTTATTAACACCCCATAACCTTCCATTATAGAATTAGATGCTAGAATTTGAATGGGTGTCACTAATAATTTTTATATCATCAAATTTTTACGACTGAAGCCACCAAAGGCCACCATATGATCCAAAAGCTGAGAACCATTTCTGAATTACCAACAATAAGTCTTTAATATCGTTGAACCATAATATATATTATTTTTAAAATATCCATTATAAGTATATCAATTTTGATTCTAGAGGGTAAAATTCACACACATATATATGATTCAAGGACTACCCATATTTAGAAAAAATTGATGTTAATGTTTCTATGGAAAACATCTATGCTACAGACACAATTCATGAAAAACATCAAACATAAAAAAATATTTATTCTTACATGACCCTATTCAAAAATGTTAAACAATAACCCCCCATTATTATGTATATATATAGTATTTATCTATATAAAAGACCAATATCCAATTTATTCACTATTATTCATTGAAAATACATATGAAAAACATATGTTGTGTTTTGTCATGCCAAATTACTTTACACCATAAATTGGATAAGAAGTATTCAAAAAATATTTTCCCTAATCGTAAGAAGACACTTCCCATGACCCTATTCAACAAGAATGACTTAAGAACCATTGATGAGTGATGAAACATATAATACACCTGGTAAAAAAATTATCCCCCACTCTTGTTATCCTTACTCTCAAAAATACTCATAGTCCACTCTTTATGTGTATTCCCAATGGGAATCCACACATGTCCACTCAATGATTTATTTAACAATAAGGATCCCTATATTTTGGCCAAATTGAAGACTTCATTTTCTATACTATCATGAAATATTTTAATATAAAACATGTAATTATATTTGATTATATTTCCAATCTACACAGATTAAAAAATTCACCTAACAATTTTATTTTTATTCATGTTTTCTAGGATGATATATAAGACACTATATTGAGGTTTAATCCTCACATCAGCAAAATTCCAACTCACTTGATGTTGTTAGTATAATTGATTTATAAATTTAAATATGATATGAATAAAACTATCAATAATCCATTATCTTCCCTAAAACAATTTTAAACTCATGGGAATCGACTATAAGCAATTAAATATATTACGTCCATTATGTGATGAGTATATATTAATTTTTCCCTAATAGATTTTGAACCATTACTAGCATTAAGTGATTTGATAATATTGTTTTGTTCCCTATGTAATGAGGTTGTGTATTTCTAAATGAAAAGAATAAAATAATTCATACCTTAAGCATATATTAATTTAATTAGAGATTAAGTGCCTATAGGTTATTAGTATAAAAATTGTAGATATATTACGTAATGGGAATAAGAATAAAATTTAAAGAAAATAAGATCTATACACGCTATAAACATGTGATTAGAAGGAGTTATTTTTTTGGTGTGATGAGAAGTAATTACCTAATATGATGAAAATTAGATTTTTCATGTAAAAAAGACAAATAATTCTTTTGGAGTTGAATGGTATGTTTTCATTATCCCCATTAGTGATGTTCCTAATATCTTGTATTCTTATTTTTCGGATCATAAAACACACTATGTGATGATAATTGGATTCCTTATGTTTTGATATAGAATATTATTAGGTGATGAGCCTATGTTTCCATTCTCATCGAGCACATAATACATCAGGTGATGAGTATGAGTTTTCCCTAGTGAGGATCCAGGGATTCCCTAGTAAACATTCACAGTATGTCATATGTAATGAGAATATGTTCCTCGGTATGATGAGAATACAACACCTTGGGTCATATTACAAATATTACCTATGGCAAAATGATTGTATTTTTTCATGGACCATAATAAGGAAGATAATTATAGACAACCGACATAACAAATATTTCTAGAGGAAATGTGAAGCCTCAACCTATCCAACATTTATTTACATCTATAGTGAATCTGAATATGTAATTATACATTATACACACACACACTCTCTCTCTCACACAGAGATATATATATATATATATATGGGGTTAGGAAAAAGATTCATAAGAAAGAATTATATATATGTGGGAGACCTATATAGTTAAATTAAGTACATATAAGAATCAATCGACAAAATTGAAAAAAAATCCCACCTTCATGGTTTGATCCAAGAGAATACACTATCAATATATGCGGTGATATAACACATTCCTTTTAAAATTGCGAATATATCACCAAATTATCATGAAATAAAATGATTTAGTCCTAGATATATATATCAATGGAACAAAGTATAGAACAAATTAATTTTTAATCCTTCATATCCCAATATGTATGCCATTATTTCTAGTTTAATTGATGATTTATAGGGAACTCATGATCCTTACTTAATGTTATCATTATTATGAAGTATTTATTATAATTTATGGCTTTAAAAGTCCATTATCATATAGTTTATGAGGATAGAGCCCATATAATTATCATGGGATATATTAACAAGAATCAAAAAATGGGAAAATGTATTTCCCGCCGTTGATGACTAATCTATTATTTGTGGTATTTTTTCATGCATTGGACATACAACATTATATCTATTTCCTGGGAAATCGAATTCAATAATGGGAGATTTATAGAAAATTATTATGATATTTTGATATATTGTGATGGTAACAAGTGTCAATGAATGATGGGAATGAGTAAGGCCTAATAAAATGAAGATCATTGTATCATACAATGTAGATGGATGTTAAATTAATTCAAGGCTGGGAGATTTCAAATAGAATATATCATCCATGATTTTATGATGATGATGTGGAGACAAAATATACAAATGGTATTAAGAGGATATGTTGTGGATGGAGGAACTTGAGAGGAGACTCCTATCACTTCTCGGATTTTAGCTTTCCCTAAACACGTGATCCCTTCATCCCCAATCGTTCTCCGCACAACAAATCATCACTCGGTACGCTCTAAGTACCTTAACGATGCAGACAGAGGGTGACCCTGATCCAAGGAGGTTCTATGGATTCTTATAGAACTCTTTTGTCCCACTGGTTAATCGACCCCAGTTAAATCATCTAAAAAGGGACTACAACCCATTATTCAGCTTTTGAGGATATGAGTTCCACTCAGATTGATCTCTAAAATCTCTCCTTTATAGATCATATTTCACTTTTTCAAGGTACAAAACCCTAGAAATTTCCATATCATGTCTCATATCATGCCACGATTTGGGGTTTTTCTGATTTCAAATGCATTTCAATTGGTCGGGGTAACTTCTATATAATCAATCCCTCTATAGAACTCAAAGGTTGTGCATGGAGCGTATGCTTCGTTAACATCAAGCCTAGAACCTTGTGCATTTATGATTGGAAATTGATCTTATCCTTGAATGATTTTAAAAGATATGTATGCTCAAGTATGGTTAAAAAAATCATGGCCTGAACTGGGTATTATAGCACCCTGAGATCATGTTTGACATAACATCCATTATTGGAATTCTGATTTGAATGTATTATGTAACTAAAAATGTAATCTTTGGTCAATATGCACCGGTGTTGGTTGAAATTGATCTATGTGATATGTTGATTAATTGAGTTGTTTTATCTACATATTATGATGAACTTTTCTTATGAATTGAGTATGGAAAAATTCGAACCTTCTGTAATGTTTGTAAAATTATTGGACATTAAGATTTGCAATGTAGGAGAGATGTGATATGTTCCAACTGCCAAATTATGGGACATGATGCACTACACTGTTGACTAAAGTAGATGTAGGAGGTCATTAATAAGGCTACTGATTATCCTTCGGATGTTAATTTACATACTAGACATATGAACGTTGTACAACCTACTGACACATGCAAAAGTATTGATGTTGAGGATCCTTTACTAAGGGTTGATTCCACTCCAGAAGTGGATGGAACAAGTTGGGCTAATAACACTGAAGGAATTAATCAAAAAATAGGGAATACGCTCTTTAAATATGCTTTGGTCAAAGGAATGGATGGTGAAATAAATGGATATGACTCAGATGATAGTCAATCTAGAAGTGAATTCTCAACACAAGAGGTGGCAGATGATATGGTTAGGCATGGCTTGCATGCACTTAAATCTAGGAATGGTAAGTTACTGATTGTTGCTGCAACTTATGAGAATTGTAAGACCAAAGGTCAAGCTATAAATTGTGATACTAGTAGAGCACATGGGAATAATGAGGCGGTTTTGGAACCCTCTCCACTATAGGTCCCGAGTGTTCACATTAATGTGATTGCTAATGAAGTTACTTTGGTTACCAAGAGAAATGAAGAGGGTGCACATAGCCCTGACATGCCGGAGTTGGAGAGGAAAGGAAACTCTTTTCAGAAGGATGGTATGAATCCCATGCAGGATATCACAACGACTCTTGAGAAGGTAATAAGTAATATCAACATTTCAAGTTCATTTGAGTCACTTTCTACCTATTTTAGTGATGTTTAGTCAACCCCCACTATGACTACTTCCAATTTTGTAGATGTACCTTCAGATGATAATGGTGGAAAATGGATGTATGAAATGTCTAGAAGGAGGGGTCACCACTCTCGCAGCAATGGGGGCGCCTTCCTTACGATAGCATGAGTGCCCACTCTAAAACAGGTTAAATTTTCCTTTTATATTCTTACTGCCTTATTCCTCTCATGGATGCATTTTTTAATTTAATGATAAGGCCTCTGTGTGTCAACATTATAAAAAAATAAATATTTTCTATTATTTTGGATGAATGGAAAAATATTCCATTGTCTTTGGGAATCAATTTTGTAATACCCTGAAGAATCCCAAAAAATTTAATAATTGTTATAATCATCCCAAAAACATGATTGTTATATAAATTTGAATTAATGGAATTATATATTATAATTAAAACCATAGGTCTATGAAAACCTTGTATCCTAATCATTTTTTCTATATATAATTTATAGTGCCTCAAGTATGAGGTGCCCATCTTCGCTCATACATTGATATCTGATGTACAATGAATATGTGGGATTCTTGGAATAGAAAAAATATTTTTGACATATCTTTTCCTCCATTCTTGACTAGTATGAAGATATCATATTATAAAAAAAATTCAAAGGCTAATATTGATGAATTATATATTGAAATATTTTATGACACTAATATAACATACAAGTTGGAGGATATAATATGGAATGTCATATATCATAAAGATGAATAAGAAGTTATTTAGAAATGTTAAAACTCACAAAATATTGTCCTTTTATAGATTTTCTACGAACCTTAATGAATATTGTATCATACTTAGTGATCAAATAATTATTATCTTCAATGTTTTAAGGACACCTTTAGTGTTATCGTGAACCCAATATTACGAATTTATCATGGAAGAACTAGAACGACTCCATTGTTGTGTCCTTTTAGTATTGATTCATGACATGTTTGTTTCCATGGACAACCTTTATACTTCCTTATGATAATGTTTTCGTGTGGGTAATTGTAAGTTACTACAAAAACTATTTTTTTTCCTTGTGATATTATAATATTTTATTGGAAGGATGAAATGATTTATACTATTATTTTTCTTTTCCATGATATATAAAACTATTAAAATAATTATTATTTTTTGAGTGTGTAAATTTGAATGGTTATGGTTAAACATAAATTGATTTTAAAATTTTGTAAATTTATAAAATATTATTGGTTAATGGTGGTAAGAAAATGATGAAATGTTCTGCTCAATTTTATAAATCTATTGAAAATATAAAAAAATTAATATAAGAAAATGAAATTAGTTTAAAAAATAATGGATTTCTAAGGACTATTATTATAAAAAGAATAATTATAGGGAGAATATAAAACAAATACATATTGTCATTATTGGTAGGAATAACATTTATACATTGCATAATTGGTTAACTTGGTTACACATCCAAAAATAATAACCTTTGTGTAACAATAATACATTGTAATTGAATGTACATTGTATGAAAAATAATTTTTTTTTTTCAAAATACTATTAATGTAAATTTTTTTGGATAATAATCTTATTTTCAATACATGTATAATTAAAGGGAAAAAATTGATATAATTAAAATGGATAATGCTTTTAATTTGAACCCATAATTAATGTAATGAATTTTTAATTGGATAATATTTTCTTGTAGTTTTATTTTACATTGTATATCGAATTATATTGGGAATATCGTTAAAATGGGGTTTTAGGAACTATTGTAATATTAAATATTAATTGTAAATTTTCTAATTGTTATAATTCTTATTCCATAATGATGATATAAGGCTCTTGTTGTTTTTTTAAATAATTGATATCTCAAAAATAATTAATTTCTCTAGGAATGGAATAAAATTTCTTATTTTTATGGATTAACTACATATTCATTCATTCATTTGTTGTTGTATGTTTCTTTAGGAAAAAATTTAGATCATTTCTTGTTTTTAATTATTTAAAATAGATTTAAATTATATATTAATTAATTTTAAAAAAACATACTATTTTTTCAATGACAAATATGCATATATTTATGTGAAACATTTTTTACTTATATATTAATGGGTATAAAAAGAAAATATATTCTTTTTATTTGTGTAATGGTAAAAAAATTATTGAAAATAATTAATCATTCATTTGAATATATAATTATAGGTAGCATTGGAATGGAATGGTTATAATGGGAAATAATCAAATATTAAGCCTTATGATACTCCAACTTCAAGGGCTTTAGTAAATGTTGTAAAGTTATCTGGATACATGTAATAGGAATTTAGAATTCAAAATTATAGTGATGTAACAATGGTATCACAGTTTAAATAAGTTTCTCTATAATTTGAATTTAATTTAATCATTTTTTGAAATAATTATGAAAATTATCATTAAATTTCTGACTTTAAATAGATTCAAGGATGATAAAAGTTTTATGAATCATTCACTAAAATATTTCTTTTAAAAACTAATCCAATGTATATATCATGACTGATGCATGGTATGACCAATTTTGATACTAAACCCTAAACTATATGGAAATGTAATTTTATTCCACTATAAAATTATATAACATCATAATATTTTTTTTAAATATATATATAACGATAATTAATTAAAAAATTTAATGATGAATTTTATTAAAAAACATATTCAAACACATGGATGATTATAAATAATTCTAATTTGGATTAATGTTTTCATTTTTTTCATCAATTATAAGAACTAAAATATTAAAAAATCAATATTTAAACATATAACTTGACATTTATTCTATAAATGGAACTCATTTTGACAATCAGTTTAATGGTAACATTATTTTATGATCATATTTTAAATTATTTGGTATAATAACGGTATTATTGGATGTTATTAATGGTATATTATATGTATCATAAATATTTTGACAATTTCATTTTCAAATATCAGTCAACTTCCATTAATTTGGTTGGACATTCATAGATTTCATTAAAAAAATATTTATATATAAATATGTTTATTTAGAACATTTGAATATATTGACTGTATGTATCATCTATAAATAAATAAATACATATATATATATTCTTATTATTGGTTATTGGTTTTTCAGGTTAAATGGGTGATTATTATTGGCGATCCAAATATATATAGGGGAACCATAATAGTTTATTAATTGAAAGTATATTTTTACAAAAACATTAGTACTGAGACATAGTATAAATATTATCTATTAATATTTTTTATTTAATTTAATATTGATGGTAATGATCATGTAAAAAAAATGGATACTATGACATATGAATAGTTTATTCAATTTATAAGTTATATATTTATGGTTGGAATGAATGATGGAGTGGAGTGACATTTAAGTTTCTTTTTTATTTAGTGATGACAGGCTTTTCCAAAAATTGTTTTTTTATAATGAAATGTGATTATATATTATAACTTTTTAATTTCATTCTTTTGATAAAAAATGGAAGACATTGGTTTATTAGGTGAGTTTGTTATTTGAAATTTTAAAATAGTCCCAAAATGAACTCAATACGAGGTCCACTTTTTAATGTATTAATATTTTATATTATGTCATATATTATAATTATTTCACATTAATATGTTTATATCCTTTATAAAAGATTCCTTGAACCATATTTTAATTTTATTAATCTTATGTCTATAATTCCACTTGTGATGTCAACTATATGGATTTATATTTTTGATTTATATATGCATGAAAAAACATTCATGGATGTGTTTGTCATCATTTTGTATAATATAGTCAATATTATGTTTAAAAATTTCATTTTTTGTTGAATTTTATTTAACGTTGAAAATATGTGTGTATTTATATATTTTTAAAACATTTTCTATTTTTATTAATATTTTATTATAAAACTGCAAACCTATAAGCCTAGATTTGATGCATTACATTATAGTGTTGTCATGATTGTATGGAATAAAATAATGAATGACATGAATGATTAATAGCCTTGGAAAAGTATATATATACATGGTTCCCTTTTATATTATGTATTCAAAAGATGAACTAATATATAAAAAAAGAAAATTCTTATTATCCTTGAAAACATTAACAAATATCATTTCTTCACAACTGTGGGAAAAGAAGAAAAATAAGAGCCTGGTTAAATTCTTAATAATTGTTATGTTTAGGAAAATGTGTCATGGATCAATGATTATATTCAATATGAGATGATAGATAACTTAACACACATTCTATTTAATAAAAAATATATGGATGAAATGAATCCGTAAGTATTTTCATTGTGAATATATCCCGGATAATATTAACTGAAAACTAAATAAATATAA
The DNA here is from genome assembly GCA_963277665.1 of Viscum album. Lineage (NCBI taxonomy): Eukaryota > Viridiplantae > Streptophyta > Magnoliopsida > Santalales > Viscaceae > Viscum > Viscum album. The sequence goes on from OY728120.1 coordinate 766,055,660, forward strand.
TTCATAATTATTGTATTTCCTATATCTTTAACATAAACCACTATACGATCAAGAAAAATTATCAATAATAATTTATTTTGGGGTATAAACCCATATAAATCATCTAATAATCAAAGATGAAGGGTTTTTCACCAACATGTTTGACTCGTTAGACCTTTCTAAGTATCGAGGGATGACAATAATCAATCCCCACATGTATCGACCAGTCCAACTAATTCCTCATATATCTATTAATCATTTTCATTCATGAAAATATTTCATTATCATTAAATATATATTTTGAATAAACAATAAATATTTTCATAAAGGTCTCTATTTAATAATATATCATTCATAGTAAAAACCATACATAGAAATGTTATATGGACTATAAAATTATCATATACATGCTAAAATAATTATGGATATTTAATAAAATCATAATTTATTAATTATAAAAATTAAAATGGGATGTAAATACATCACACAATAGAAATAGGTTATGAATATGTCATATGATCCACATAAGATAAATTGGTGTGAAGAAAAACATACCATGTTCTTTTCTTTAGTAGAATGTTCTTTAAAATCATGTATAATGGTTAAAAGAATATTACTTATTTATACCAGATCTGTATCCATATTTATATTATCATAAATTATACATTCATACTATCTTATCAACCACTTCAAATAATACTTTTTATTACCCTAGTATATGTTGTTATGTACTCCATTTTATTATGCATCATTGGTCATAAAAGACTAGGTTCAATTGAGTTGGATATTGTTTCATAATATCCAGACTAATATTAAGTTAATTGATATCATAATTTTCAATATATAATTTTTTAAAAATATTCCATAATGGTGATCCTAGAAAAATAATTTCATCATGTCGTCGACACAGTAGTACGTATATATACACAGGATGTGATATAATTACTTTAATAGTGAAAGGGTAAGGAAATTTATGGGAAATTTATTATTTTTGTATCAATATAATTTCATATTTATTAAATATATCAATTAGTTTCACCATTATCATATTCCAATTAAAATGGTGATTAAAAAATTACAACATGTTCTGGAGACGATAATCCATGTGTAAGAACATGCATTGATTTAGTTTTTATATGGATTTATAAAAGGAGTAATATGTTTGTCCCATAATCATTATAAAATCTTAGGATATATATTATAACTAAGTTATTACATTGTTATTGAAACAAAAAATGGAATAGAACTCGAAAAAGTAACAAAATTGAAGGGGTAGATAAAGACAACTACATATTCTTTAGCACGCTTCCTATAATCTATACATATGTGATATAAGGTCTGTATTTTGGAAATAATAGAAGCTCTAAAAGGTAAATATTGTGTTTAGAAGAGAAATCAGAATATTTTGGTAAATATATATTCCTCAAATCAATGTGATTATGTGAGAGAGAATGTGTCCTTTTGTAATTGAGTTGAGGGGAAATATTAAAAATCCTCAAAATATTCAAATTTGATTAATATTTTCTGGAGTCAAAGACTTACAAATGACCAATAAATGAATATTTTAATAAATTTTTAGCCATATCATATCCCATTTGTATTATTAATTTTGTTATTAAATAATTAAATAATATATTAATAAAATAATATATCATTATTTTCAAATATAATTTATAAAAATGTCAAATTTTAGTTATAAAATTATTTCACAATTAAAACGTAGAAAAAAATCCTTAAGATAAGTATAATTTCTTTTTTCAGAAAATGGTATTTATTTTTATATCATGTCTAGAAAAATATATATTTAATGTTAGAAAATATATTTATCAAATAATATATAAATTTAATAAATTTGTAAATACAATCAATTCCCTTTAATTTAACATCTTGGATGTAGTGACCCGAAACTTGATGTACATGGAAATTAAATTACTTTTACGGAATACTTAAAACATTAAAAAAACAGACACACAAGGATCATAATAGTTTAGTGTCTTTGGAAACTTATAATATATTCTTTTAATCTTATTGAAAGATCTTCCACAACTCCCATAACGATCTTCCCCTTTTTCTTTCCTTACCTAAAACCATTCTTTATTTCTTAGGGAAAATAAAACATAAAATGGGTGAGCTCAAATGATCAGTAAGGGAAAAAATAGATAACATAAAACAATCCATAAACATTTGAAAGAAAAAACATGAACATGAAATTTAGACATCAAAATCTTGAGAAAAGACATAAATCATGGAAGTACATAAGGAATAGATGATAAAGGAACATTAATGATGATAAAATCACATGGGAATAAAACATGTAATTGTGACAACCATTATGCACATGTTATGATTTCCATAGTAGACAAGTCATTGCTGCCAAGACCATCTTAGTGGAAAAAGTCCTTTTCTGAATCGAGTTCACTCCTCGTTTCAGTCCTATAACACTGAACCATGTTAACTTACCGTTCAAGTAATGTCTATCTCATGAGATATAAATCATTACCCAATGCATTTTAGGGAGATATAGGTCCCACCCATCTCATAATGAAATAATTCTTACTTGTGCCACAAAATAAACACACATCATTCATAATAACCCAACGAATAAAATGGGTTTCATAAACATCATCCCATCATCACATAATCCATATAAAATAAATTGATATCATTTCATAATAACGAAAGTGAAACCATGTAAATCATAGAGACATTTTACTTGAAACATACACATATGAAATGAAGACATCTTATATGGAAAATGGTTTTTATAAAACACTTGAAATGAATTCTTGAGGAAAATATCCTTTCTTATTCAAAATCATTTTCTTTTCACAAAATGCAATGAAATTTTAAATGAAAAAGGATTTTGTTGAAAATACTCATGAAATATTGTATAGTAATCTTCATGAAACTAAGGCGTTATAAACCGTAAAAATACGTTCACGCAGTATAAGTTAAAGAAACATTCTCTTCGAACTTTTACCGAAAAAGTCAAAAAGTACCTCGTATGGTAAACAAAAGAAAGATTCCTTCCATAACACAAAGTAAAAGTCTAGAGGGGTAAAAACGACTTTAGACATACATTGAAGAATATTAAACACATTATGAAAACATTTTTATGGACATGGATTAATGATATAACCCTAGTAAATACTTAGGTATAAGCAATCTTGGATAAAAATGAGAATAAAAAAGTATCCCTTACCTTAGGTCTGATATGCTTTGTATGGATCCTCTCCTCCTGTATAATGATTTAAATAATTTCATTGACTTATTACATAATTATATTCATTTTTATGATAACATATATGTTTCACTTATGACGCTATATTACCCCTTCTTTTGTAAATTCCATGTAAGTGCAGCTTTTTGGGTAAAATCATTTTATTTATCGTATGTGTTTTGACTTTTCGTTCTTGATATTATTACATATATCCTGATTTACATAATTCCAGAATGTAAAACATGATTTATATATAATATATATTCATCATATACATATATATTATAGATCGATAAAAGGAATGAAATACACCGTTCATGGAGATAGTAGGTCGTACGTACGCATGAATGCTGTATTTGTTACCTTATTGAATTGAATGAAATTAAATAGATGACATATATATATATACATAAATCCAATAGAATTAGTTTTTCATATATTTCATTATTATTCATTATATATACATTATAATTATTCTTCTATTGTTAATCATGGAAAATGAATCTCATCGCGTTCGTGGAGACGTAGTCTCTGCGTATGCACGAGCGATGATATCATTAGCATGATCGTGGAATTGTATTGGAGTGTATGTATACTATTTAATAATAAATATAAATTTACAATAATCATATATAGTCATTATTTACACCATTATACACATCCAAGTAAGGTGGTGGTGGAAAATAGATTACACCACGGCGTGGAGACGGTATTCTGTATGTACGCACGCGCGGTGATTTCATTTTCCGTAGAAGGGATAGATGGAGAAATAGGGTTTTTTAATACATATAATAACATATCAGTATATGAGTGATACTTATGTCATTACTTCATAATGAAACAACTAAATAAGAAGAAGTGAAAGAAGAAATAAAGTTGAAAGAATCGGTAACGGACATTACCTCTTCTTTGAAGCGCCTCTTTGAGACCTCCTCTTAGGGCACTAAAATTGGACTTTGGAGAAAACCAGGACCTCTATTATGTTTCTATGGAAGTGTAGAAGATAATTTTTCAGGTTTTGTCCGAGCTTGAAGGCTCAAAGTGGTGTGAGGAAGAGAGGGAGGATGTGTCCTTTTATAAGGGAGGAGAGGGGCACCTTTGGAAAAACTAATAATATTATTGTATTATAAAGTCATATTCAGTTTTAAATATCTCCAAACTGATTTATTTCTAAGATATGGTAGGTTTGGGTAGAAATAATCTCATCCAATAGAATTTAGAGAAGTTTAGGTTTCTATTTTATCCTTATCATTTAGATTTAACTTAAAGTTAAATAATTTTACTCTTACCGTGTCTTCTTGTTTTCTTACACTATAAGGTTAATAAACATACTATAATAAGCCAAACGAACCCCAAGTTGTTTATTATTAATACATATAACCTTATCTAATTCCTCTGGCCAAAACCTATATTTTTAGGAATAAAATATCAATTAATAATATAATATTTGTTTTAAAAACTATTTTATTTCAATTTTAACACTATTTGGTAATTTATTTTTGTGAAAATCATAACGGAATGATTAGTTAAAATAAATTTAATTAAATAAATAATAACATGTCATAGTAACTTATAAAATTAGTTTAATTCATAAAAAGTCACAAATTACTATTATTTGGGTATTTATAACATCAATTATGTCAATATTTCATTAATAAAATAATTACTGCATCATCTTCGTGTCATGAATAAATTAAATTATTTAATTTATAAAAATTATAAATAAAATAACACTATGTTAGGAATTATTTTTACCTTTCTAATAAATATTTATAGTATAATTTATCTTATATATAAACCTATATGAAAAATTATTTACATATTAAACATTGTTTTTAACTATTTTAACCCTTCTTTTAATAAATTAATATTAAATGTCCTAATCTAATACAAGTGGGAATAAATTTCATATTTTATTCCTAAGGTTATTTTTGGTCGAATTAAACTTATCCAATAGAATTAGGACATGTGTTAGTGTAAAAATAATATCATTTTTTCCCTGAATTACCTTATTTAGTTTTAACCGTGGTAAAAAAAGTAAAAAGTTACTATTCACCAAAAATTATTTTCTGCTCATTGAACCAAATTTTACTTACTAACATCAATCATGTCTCTCGGAGTTTTGGTATTCCATTCACAGAAGCGGTAAAATTACATTTTATGTATATTTGCAAATTCTCCTAAGATGTGGGTAAAAGACAGTGAAATGTTCAATAAAAGTTTTATATATCTAAAATTATTATAAAATGACTCTAATGAATTAATTTGAACTTATATAGGTATTATGTATCAATTGTGACCTAAAATGAAATTAAATAAAATAAATTATTATTTAAATAAAAAGTTGGTTTTTAAATTGTAACACATTGTTTTCACAATTCATCAAAAATTGAAAGTTTTCAGAAAAATACCAAAACTTCACACTAGGATAATTTTGATATTTCGAATCCAAAAATGAAGTCCGTTTTGAAAAATAAAAATTTCAAAATTTGAAAAAGTGGGTATTACTATTCATAACAAGAAGTTTTAATAATATTTTAATAGCATATCATTGTTTAGTGAAACTCGGTATTGCGTACAACACACGCTATCGAAGAAGGTCACGATTGCATGTAATGCAAGCCAATTCAGGGTTGTGTGTTGTGCAAGACTCCTTTGTTGTTTTGTTATAACATAATCCAACCATTTATCATTTATATATTGAATATATATATATTCACACACACTCAATGTTGCATAGAATAACTATTATCAAACGAACTTGAAATTGTGTGTAACACATTCTATGAATAGTGTTGCGTATACTGCAAGCTAATACAGTGTTCGGTAATGCACAAGATAATCTTGTTGTTTCATAAAACACATGACATCAATTAAAAGATTATTTTTCATAAAATCTTGGGGTGTTACATTCTGCCCCCCTTAAAATGAATTTCTCCCTCGAAATTCGTCGGGGTTATAAATCATTTACTATTCATAGAAACCCACATCGTAAAAAGGAATACTAAAACATAATTTTAAAATCTAAAGTATGAAATGTAACGATTACCCAAAGTAACTCATCACTGGGTTTCCATATAAGATAACATATGTGAAAATATGGATATGGAAGAAAAATCTAACCATCAAATTCTGATAGAGAGTGGTAGAGAACATGTGTATGAAAAAGCCATCAATCACAAAGTCATAGATTTGTGATGATCTAAGGTACCATATGATTCATCGGATATAAGGGAACAAGGAAAACATTTTTGTATTTCAATATCATTTCTCTAAAGGTGATTAATTAAAAGAAATACTTACATGATTTTGGTACAATCTCACTATTTTTCGTGAATTGAACAATTTCCACTTCATCTCTTAATGAAATGAAGTTGAATTTTTTATTCGTGAAGTGTTAGCAGATCATGTGATAGAATTATTGGTCATTTCATCTGTTTCAAACAAAAGGTTAGAAAAAGTTTTAAGTCCATCTTATGGTGAGATTAATCGTATATGGTTCCAAAAATGGACTTATACTTTATTTATCATACCACTTAATAAAATAAAACTACTTTCCAATAACCAGGGACTTCCTGTAGGCCAGTGGTAGGTTATAAAGGCATGTCACAGTTCGGTTGTGGGTTTGATTTCCACATCCTTGTCCGACGTGATGGGATGTCGCTCTTCCTGCAGGTTGTCCTTTTTCATAAACTACATTACTATAACATCCCATCAATAATATTGAAAAAAGTTCTATCCTTAAACAATACTAACTTATGTCCAACTTAATCCTTTACAATATTTAAGCTTATCTAAAATACTTCGGTCTAATCTCAATGTATATAGAAAACAATTACTAGAAAGGTTCTCTACCAAGAATGTGAATACAAGAATTTATCTAACATATATCCTAAGATATATCTTGTTGGTTGCATTCCAAACACATGAATACCTTAGTCATATATTCTCTTGAAACATAAATTACCATAGAACCTTAGTGAAAACATGAATACTATCAAAAGTTAACTCCTTCCACATACCAAAATCCCAAAAATATATATAATCAAACCATAGTATCACATATTCCTTATATCTGTCATGAGATCATGAATTGAATCAAACATCTCATTATCTTCTTATCCCGCATATCATCTACTTTCCAAAAATATTTGAATAACCTTCCATGGTTACCGGTACCATTCAACATATACTTTCAAATACTTTAGGAGGAACAATAGTGTAAAATTCCTTAGATGATTCTTTATTCCAAAGTACTATAAATTATTCTTTATAAAATACAATCATTTCACCAACTTCTTAAACCACTGACTGAGCTTCGTCATTTCTTTCATCTCATATTTCATTTGTAGTATCTTCATCATCATCCACATAAATACTACTCATATGACCATGCTGATTCTCTTCATGAGATTTTCCCTTAGGGCATTGGTTTCCATAATGCCCATACATTCCACATTTAAAACATCTAATCATTGTTGCTATCGTAGAAATACCATTATCCTTGTCCATGGTGTTAACTGAACCTTCTCCTTTGCACATACTGGATTTGTGTCCTTATTTTCCACACCCAAATCATCTTCTAGTTCCTTTGAAACAATCTCCCTGATGCCTCTTCCCACATGATTTAAATTAGGGAAATTGAACATTGTTTCCTCTATGATCATTATGAAACTCCATCTTTCTCTTATTATCTGAGTCGGGAAACATCCCAAAGTTGAGATTATTGATCATATTATGAGATTTTTGATTAGGCATAATAACGATGTTTGGACTTCAAAATCCCGTTTCATTTGGTTTCTCATGAAGAATGTCATTCCATTGTCCGTCAAATCCTCCATTATTGTGAATCTTCCTGTTTCCAGCCATTTTCTAAAACTAAAAAAAATAGTTTGAGAGGAAAATATCTTGCTAGGGAAAACAACATAGTAAAGGGGGAGTACCCTCAATATCTAACATCATAGGTTAAATTCTAAGACCGTTACCATAGTTCGAGGACTATATCCTATACATATACTTATCCTTAGGGACATCCCTAGACATACCTTAGAAATATATCTAGGGATCTCAATAACGTTTTTGCATTCTAGATTATGAAGGTTGACTAAACCTTTCCTCTAATACCAACTGTAGTGACCCGAAGCATGACGTACATGGAAGTTACATTAATTTTGCGGAATACTTAATACATAACAAAAACAGACACACAAGGATCTTAATAGTTTAGTGTCTTTGGAAGCTCGAAATATAATCTTTTAATCCTATTGAAAGATCTTCGACAAATCCTATAACGATCTTCCCCGTTTTGTTTCCTTACCTAAAAACATTCATTATTTCTTGGCGAAAATAAAACATAAAAAGGGTGAGCTCAAATGCTCTATGAGGGGAAACATAGGGAACATAAAACAATCAATAAACATTTGAAAGAAAAAACTTGAACATGAAATTTAGACATCAAAATCTTAAGCAAAGACATAAATCCTAGAAGTACATAAGGAATAGATCATAAAGGAACATTAATCATGATGAACTAGCATGGGAATAAAACATGTAATTGTGGAATCCATTAAGCACATGTTATGATTTCCATAGTAGCCAAGGCATTTCTGCCAAGACCATCTTAGTGGACGAAGTCCCTTTCTGAATCGAGTTCACTCCTCATTTCAGTCCTGTAACACTGAACCAGATTAACTTACCATTCAAGCCATGTCTATCTCATGAGATATAATTCTTTACCCAATGCATTGGAGGGAGATATAGGTCCCACCCATATCATAATGAAATCATTATTACTTGTTCCATAAAATTAACACACATCATCCATAATAACCCAATAAATAAAATGGGTTTCAAAAACATCATCCCATCATCACATAATCCATATAAAAGAAATGGATATCATTTCATAATAAGGAAAGGGAAACCATGTAAATCATAGAGACATTTTATGTGAAACATTCACATGTGAAATAAATTCATATTATATGGAAAATGGTTTTGATAAAACACTTGAAATGAATTCTTGAGGAAAATATCCTTTCTTCTTCAAAATCATTTTCTTTTCACAAAATGAAATGAAATTTTAAATGAAAAAGGATTTTGTTGAAAATACTCATGAAATCGTGTAGAGTAATCTTCATGAAACTAAGGCATTATAAAACCGTAAAAATCCATTCATGCCATATAATTTAAAGAATCATTCTCTTCGAACTTTTAATGAAAAAGTCAAAAAGTACCTCGTATGGTAAACAAAAGAAATGTTCCTTCCATAACACAATGTAAAAGTAAATAGGGGTAAAAAATACTTTAGACATACATGGATGAATAATAAACAGATTATTAAAACATTTATATGTACATGGATGAATGATATAACCCCAGTAAATACTTACGTATAAGCAATCACGGATAAAAATGAGATTAAAAAACTATCCCTTACCTTAGGTTTGATATGCTTTGTATGGATCCGAACCTCCTGTATAATGATTTAAATAATGTCATTTACTTATTAAATAATCATATTTATTGGTATTATATCATAAATGTTTCACTTGTGACTTTATATTACCCGTTCTTTTCTAAATTCCATGTAAAAGCAGCGTTTTGGCTAAAATCATTTTATTTATCGTATGTGTTTTGACTTGTCATTCTTGATATTATTACTTATAAACTGATTTACATAATTCCATAATTTAAAAACTTATTTATATATAATATATATTCATCATATAAATATATATTATCGATCAATAAAATGAATGAAATACACCATTCATGGAGAGAGTAGGTCGTACGTACGCATGAATGATGTTTTCGTTTCTTTATTGAAATGAATGAAATTAAATAGATGACATACATATATATATATATATATACATAAATCCAGTAGAATTATTTTTCCATATATTTCATTATTATTCATTATATATACTTTATAATAATTCTTTAATTCTTAATCACGGAAAATGAATCTCATCGCGTTCGTGGAGACGGTAGTCCGTACGGACGCACAAGCGATGATATCATTCCCATGATCGTGGAATTGTATTGGAATGTTTTTATACTATTTAATAATCAATATCACTTTAAAATAATCATATATAGTCATTATTTACACCATTATACCCATCCAAGTAAGGTGGTGGTGGAAAATAGATTACACCACGGCGTGGAGACGGTATTCTGTACGTACGAACGCGCGGTGATTTCATTTTCCGTAGGATGGATATATGGTGAAATAGGGTTGTTTAATACTTATAATAACATATCAGTATATGATTGATACTGATGTTATTACTTCATAATTAAACAACTAAAGAAGAATAAGTGAAAGAAGAAATAAAGTTGAAGGAATCGGTAACAGACATTACCTCTTCTTTAAAGCGCCTCTTTGGGACCTCCTATTAGGGAACAAAAATTGGCCTTTGAAGATAACCAGGACCTCTAGGATGTTTCTAGAGAAGTGGAAAAGATAATTTGGTAGGGGTTGGCCAAGCATGAAGGCTCAAAGTGGTGAGAGGAAGAGAGGGAGGAGGTGTCCTTTTATAAGGGAGGAGAGGGGAACCTTTGGAAAAACTAAAAATATTATTTTATTATAAAGTCATTTTCGGTTTTAAATAGATCCAAAATGATTTCATTAGAAGATAATTTAGGGATGGATCGAAATACTCTCATACAATAGAATTTATACATGTTTAGGTTTCTATTTTAACCTTATCATTTAGATTTAACTTTATGTAAAATAACTTTACTCATACCGTGTCATCTTGTTTTCATACACTATAAGGTTAATAAACATACTATAACAAGACAAACGCACCCCAAGTTGTTTATTACTAATATATATAACCGTATCCCTGTCATTTGGCCGAAACATAGATTTTTAGGAATAAAATATCAACTAATAATACAATATTTTTTTTAAAAACTATTTTATGTCAATTTTGACACTATTTGGTAATTGATTTTTGTGAAAATCATAACAGAATGATTAGTTCTAACAATGTTAATTAAATAAATAATAAAATGTCATGTTAACCTAGAAAATTAGTGGAATTCATAAAAAGTCACAAATTACATTTATTTGGGTATTTATAACATCAATTATGTCAATATTTCATTAATAAAATAATTACTACATCATCTTTATGTCAAAAATAAATTAAATTATTTAATGTCTAAAAATTATAAATAAAATACCATTATGTTAGGAAATATTTATATCATTCTAATTAATATTTATAGTTGAATTTATCTTATATATAAATATATATTAAAAATGATTTATTTATTAAACCTTGATTTTAACTATTTTAACCCTTTTTTAAATAAATTAATATTAAATGTCCTAATCTAATCCAAGTGGACCTAAATGGTCATATTTTATTCCAAAGGTTGTTTTTGGTCTAATTACACTTATCCTATAGAATTTTGAAATGTGTTAGGGTAATAATAATATCATTTTTACCATTAAATAACCTATTTACTTTTAACCGTGGTAAAAAAAGCAAAAAGTTACTATTCACCAACAATTATTTTCATCTCATTGAACCACATTTTACTTACTAACATCAACCGTGTCTCTCGGATTTTTGAAATTTCATTCACAGAAGCCATAAAATTAAGTTTTATGTAAATTTTCAAATTCTCCTAGGAGGTGGGTAAAAGACGGTAAAATGTTCAATAAAATTTTTATATATCTAAAATTATTATAAAATGACTCCAATGAATTACTTTGAACTTATATATGTATTATGTATCAATTTTGACCTAAAATGAAATTAAGTAAAATAAATTATTATTTAAATAAAAAGTCAGTTTTTGAATAGTAACCTAGTGTTTTCACTATTCATAAAAAATTGAATGTTTTTAGAAAAATACCAAAATTTAACCCTATGCTAATTTTGATATTACGAATCAAAAATGCAGTCCGTTTTGAAAAATAAAAATTTCAAAATTTCAAAAATTGGGTATTACTATTAATAACTGCAAGTTTTAATAATATTTTAATAGCATATCGTTGTTTAGTGAAACTCGGTATTGCGTACAACACACGCTATCGAAGAAGGTCATGATTGCGTGTAATGCAAGCCAAGTTAGGGTTGTGTGTTGTGGAAGACTCATTTTTTGTTTCGTTATAACAGAATCCAATCATTTTTCATGTATACATAATATATATATATATATACACACTCAATGTTGCGTAGAATGTCTATTATCAAACGAACTTGAAATTGTGTGTAACATAATCTAAGAATAGTTTTGCGTATACTGAATGCTAATATAGTTTTGCGTATAGCACAAGATAATCATGTTGTATCATAAAACACATGAAATCAATTAAAAGAATATTTTTCATAAAATCTCGGGGTGTTACATTGGATATAATAATATTTATTTTTTTGATTATTCTTGGAGTTTAATGAAATGAAAGCTTTAAAAAATATTACCTTTAATTAAAGAAATACCATGAAATACGCTGGTGTTTCATTATCACCTCCTTTAATAAATTTATCCTCACAATTTCAAATTTCACTTCAAAAATCAATGTTTGATAGCTGAAATTTTTTTGTGGGAAACCCCAATCAAAAATATGTTTAATGAAACATTATTATAATAAGAGGGAAAGGGAAAGGAAAATATCACCACAATATTACAATATTAAATATGAAGTCATTAGCAGAAAGATGAAACATGTGCTGGATGAGAAATCTAACTATCATGGTATGATGGAGTGAGATAGAGGACATTCTCATTAGAAAATTACCCATAAAAAACAAATAATTGGTCGTTTAAAAGGCTATTGATATCATTGAAATAAAATTAAAATGATTGAATTTTACCAAAATTATATTTCCCATATTTGTGGGATTCAATTAAAATCTAGATAAGTAATTTAGAAAATAAACACAGTTGATTACATTCCATGTACTAATAATATTATAATACTTTTCTTGGGCCTTGGTCTATTTTTAATTGACCTTTATGACCAAAAATTGATGCTTAAGGTCATGTTTTTCATCATCAAATCATTTTAATGAATAGTTGGATCAACAAGCCCTTCCTTTATCTATTAAATGTGCATTGAAACCAAATTTTTGATAAAATGATATGAAAAATTATAAATCAGTCTTTAACCTCAAATAATAAAATCTAATGTTCAACTTTATCGATTCAATAAGTAGTTGATTTTATGAATCATACAAAATATATCAATGCATATTTAAGGACCAAAAATTTATATGGAAGGTCACTAAATTTCTGAAATCAATATAATATTAATTTTTCCCAATGAAAAAAAATTATCTCTTATTTTCTTATACCAAATATATGAATAACTTAATCAAATTACAACCATAATGAAAACATTGATGCTTCCAAAAATAAAATCTCAGGTTGTTGAATACATTCCAAAAATCCAAGCATATGGTGAATCCAATAAAGATAATATACATCCTATAATAATTTATAAAATTCATGGTCACCAATAATATCCCATAAACATCTCTTTATCAATATTATCTCAAAATAAATAGTATATTAATAGTTATCTTCCCTAAATCATTATTTTTTTTCGAATAATCAACTTTCCATTGAATCACTTCTCTTACTTACTGGTATAACTCATCATAGGGTTCTAAATACTTATTGAATAATTACATTAACTAAATCCTTATATATTTATAGAATCAATTGTAATATATTTCTTCATTCCATGTACATAAGAACATTAATACTTCCATTTGTTTCCTAAAACACTAACTTTGATTCATTATCTTATAACTCAATACCTCATTCTTTTCATATATTTTTTGTGGTTTATTCATAGTTAGTAATATAACCTTCCTGGTTATATTACTGATATTTATTTATAGGACATGGAATTTCATGACATTCAATAACAGATATTTTTAGATAAAATTATTCTCATCCACTATGTTAATAAAAAATATCTTTTCAATTTGTTTATGACATTCATTAGTGTATTATTTTCACATTTAAAAACACCATATCATCCCACATAGAAATTCAATTGGTTTTTTCTTCTCACATTCATGGAATATAAGAAGCAAGATAATCCTTCCTCTATGGTTTCAAATACTAGGGCTCATAGTGACATATATACCTATCTATTTAATCAAGTCTAATAGTTTCTTAATATTCCAATTATTAATCATTGATTGCGATAAAAAATTATCCATACTCACAATGTCATTTATTCTGGTAATCATTACATTTGTTTTATCATAAACACATTGTCTATCACATTGAATGTTTACATAGTGGAATTTTATTCTAACCACTGAATAAATCCAAAAATCACAGTTGTAAAAATAATAATCATACTGACATAGTCATGGATAATCATTTATTGGATGTCTAAATCTTGACATATTCTTATCAATATATTCAACCATATGTTTATCCTAGGTTTTCGATGGTAATTAACATGTATTTTGGATGGTATCCCATAATTATAAAAATATTCAAATTTTAGTCATAGGGTCATGTTCTTTAATCTATGTTTAACAAACCCCAGTTCCCATTACTTCAAGTAAATTTTTTTTAATACTAACTATAACAACGGGGCCCCAGATGCTTAGATATAGTGCCTTACCTTATTATATTTCCATAATTACAAGAAATAAAATCCGAAATGAATGAATCCTTCAGTAGTCATGGTGATCTAGAAACATAAATGATACCTTTTTTACATTAGGTATTAGAAATATAACATAATACATAACCAAATTAATTGATTAGAATACATGAATAGTCCTTCAAAGATCCATTACACATAAATTGGGGAAGGTAAACAATATAATTTCATTCACAATTTCTTAGTATGGTTTATGTCTAATGTATACTATAATTAATCAATGAGCATAATAAACTTGGCATGGTAGGGAACCGAACACACGTATCTTTTAATCAATGAACATAGAATGAAATCCATCGATATATTTTTTATAGTTATAATATCATATATAATAATAACAGAATCAAATTTGAATGAAAAGTTAATTTTTTTGGAATTCATGTGTTTGTATCATGGCCACTATACCATCAAGACATATTCTGAATAAAATTTTTGTTTGTGGGTAGAAACCCACATGATTATTCTTGGAAAAAATCCAGGAGGGTTTGCCGCCAACTAGTTTGTCTAATGAGACCTATCGATGCATCTATGGTCTATATATAAATGTGATCCACACATGTATACCATTACAATGAATTCCAAATATATATAATGATCAATTTAATTCATGATATTATTTTTTAATCATCATATATCCATTTCGATTAAAGGATATATACTTAGAAAATTTCCCCAATTAATAAAATATTTTTCAATGTAAATGATTTAGGTGAAAATTGAATATGAATTAGAAAATAATCATATCCATGATAAAATAAATATTTACCTTTAATGATTTCTTAAATTATTTAAGATCATCAATAAAAGGTTCACTACAAAAATTACACAAAATAAATATGTGATGAATACTGAATATGTCCCATAGAAATGAATGTGAGATGGAAAAACCCTTACCTTGTGCATTAATTTTGTTGAAAGTAAAATAAAAAATTTTATAATCATTTAAATAATGTTATTCATTTATACAAAAACTATATCCATATTTAAGATATCATATATTATTCTCTTATAACATATTACCAACAATTGGTTAATAATATTTTGTAATTCCCTTATTTAAGGTGTTAACTGATTCATTTTATTATATATTTTTTGTCATGTAATTACATGTTATTTTCATAGGATATCGTTATGTCATCACCATAATCATTTTAAGGTCATAGATATCAAATTTATTCTTTGAATAAATTTTTTTAGAAAAATTATATAGTAGTGAAAATGGAAAATAAATCTCATTGCATCGTGAAGATTTTAGGCCATATGTAGGCACGAGCGGCGATATCGTTCACATAATAGATAAACGGTGTGCAAGTTTATTGTTTTTTATTTTTGATAGAATCAATATATGTCATTATTTAATATATATATCCATTATTTTAATCATTATAACCATCAATGTAATTTAGTGCTAAAAACAAATAACATCACGATTTGTAGATAGTCTGTTGTACGTACGAACACGTAATGATATTATTTTTTGATTTATGGAGAAATGGTGGAATATAGTTTCCCCATAATGTGAACCGAATTTCACCATATATATAAAATCATATTTATTACTTTATATTGGAAACAACACATGTAGATTATGTGGAAAATGATACAAACATAGAATAATTGATAAAGATTACTACCTATTCATCATTAATCCTCCATTAATATCTTAATTAGTGATATAAGGTTTAAATTAAGGAAGGATAATATCCTATATAATAGAACTATGGATGTTGTGAATTAAAATGGGCATATTTTGGTAGATCTGGATAGCTCAAATTAGTGTTTAAAAGTGAGGGAGGATGTTCTTTTTTTAATTTACGCAAGGGGTAAATTTGGAAATCACCAAAATATGAAAATATAATAAGGATATATTATTTCAAATGAAATAATAATTTCCAATAAATAAATATGTAAGGAATTCTAGACCATATATTCTACCCTTTGTGAATATTAAATATACTTTTTATTTTTAAATAATTTAAAAATATATTATTTCAAACAAATATCATTAATTTAATATATAATTTATAAAAGTTTCAAAAAAATATTTAAAAAATGTGTACAATAAAAAGGTGGGAAAAGCATTCAAAAATATATCTTTCTGGAAACAAAATTGTATTTATTTTTAGAACATGGCAATAAATCACATTATAAGAATGTTAGAAATTAAATTAAACCTATAATATAAAAATATAATATTAAGGATAATAAAATTTATTCCCATAAATATAACTTCACATATATAATAATTTTTCCTTATTTTATTTGGGTGTTTTTTTATTTGAATTGTACACTTTCAAAAAGTTAAAAATTAAAAATACATTCCATAAAATATTGGGGTGTTACAATGATTATTTTCAATTTCGATTAATTTTTTTATGAAATTAATAGGTAATGTTTTTTATGGTAGAGATACATAAATATATATATAATAATTATTATTATGGTAGGTGTATACTATTTATCAATATTGTAGATAAACGTTTTGTTTTATGGGTTTATAATTTCGTAAAAATTTACCATGGTGGATTAAAATTTCGTATATTAGTTCTAACATTGTTATTTTGATGGGATTACATAGAATGAGAAATGATTTAATCATGTGGGGATATTTAATATAATAATTAGGAGTGCGTTTTGATTTTATCACATCAGGTTTGGTTACAAATAGTAGTGGTTATGGTTAGGTGGTTAATTGTTGGATATGGGAGTTGAGGTTTGAGTTTATTAGTCTATTTTATATTGAGGTTATATATAATACATGTGTTTATTTTTTATGATATTTTTTTATATTAGCATATATTATTGACTGGATAATATTAAATAATAATTTCTTATTTATGGATACTATTTATTCATATCTAAATGTTTTTCATTAGTGACTAACAAAAATTTTATATGGAAAATTATAACAGTATTAATAATTTATGGATACATTTAAATTCATTTTTTCAAACCATTAAATAAAAAAATCACCCCCTCCCCCGCACGTTCATTTTTGTGAACATACTAATGTTTCTTGGTATGGTTTTAGAGGGGATATGGATTTTTATTACTATTCATGGTAGAGTAGTTGAAACCATCTATTTTATTCTAGGGATAGAGGATATAGATATCATCATTCTATATTTGACATTAGGGAACGAGTAATATTTTTTAATATTAGTTAGTATTAATTAGGAAATAGTATATTTCAATACAATTCCTTAAGAATTTCAATAAATATTTTATATTATAAATTACATTTTCATATAAATACTGGGTTTAAATTTTCACTCTATTAAAATTGATATTCCCTCATTACTATCATCTTATAGAAATTTCATGGGATTGAAATTTCAAGTACTAAGTTACACTTCTTCTATTCATAGGGTTTCTGATTGATCAAATGGTTTGTATAAAATTTTTATAGTAGTGTTACCCAAAGAAAAAAATTTCCCAAAAAATAAATTCAATGTCATATTTATAATTATTTATCAATATAATCTATTGACATATCAATTATCTAATATGTTTTTAACTAAATTTAATTATTTCGTTCTATTTCCATATTACTTCAGGAAATTAGTTTTTTAACTCATTCCAAATTTTTATGAATATTTCTTGATATTAAATGTTTTAGGTTCAATAATTTGATTTATTTAGTTAAATTTTTATCCTATGGACTCATTGAAAACTAAATATATTGATACCAATATTATTTAATTTAAATCATTGTTCTATTATCCATATAATTCCAAGATTGATGTATTATTTTTTATTTCATATTAATTTTAGGATGTGTAGATTTTTTTTATTTTTAAATTATATACAAAGGAATATAAATATATTTTTTAGAACATTTATCTGATCCTATATTTTAAATTTCATACATTCCAAACTAATTCAACATAAGGCCTTAAAATTGTTTCAATATATATCATATTAATATATAACAAAAAAAATTTATCATATTTACAGGATTCAGGATAAGTTCATTATCTAATTAACTAAAAAACATATTTAATTATGGGCGACATGAGCACAGTCATGTTCCCTCATAAAGAGTACTAAAAGAAATTATTCACAATAATATCATTTGAATGATAAAATAGGGTTAAGGTTGAAAATAAATTATTGGACACGAGTTTTGTGGGTGTAAGACTACACTAGGGTGAAAATTGGATTCCTATAATTTATATATGGGGTTTTATAGATCATTCCATATCTATCCATCAACGTACTTATAACATTAAAATTTCATTTTTTTATAAAAAACATGTAGAGTATTATCACATAACTCTCTATTGTTATGAATAGTTGAGTGATTTTTAAGAAACAACATTATATATTTGATATTTATATTTTGTGTTCAATAATGATACCTTTTTCCATCTTGTGGGGGATAATTTACTATTAAAAAATTTGATACCAGCATTGACGGTCCTAGGAAAAAATATCATGGATCATACTATTTCTTATCACATATGGATATCTAAGTGATTTCATTATAGAAATAATTGAGGAACTAAAAAATTGTAATCTACTGATACATTTCCCCTTAAAATTTATATTGAGTGGGGATTTTTTGATATATCAAAAAAATATCATTAGTTATTTTATTTCCATCTCAATGTATAAAACCTACCTATTATAATACGTAGATCTTTACTATCAATGTTGGTGGTATGGAAAACCCAAACATTCATGTTGATATTTTGGGAAGTAATTATAATGGAAATAGAGTAACCAAATAAATGATATATACTTCTAATTTGATATATAAGATGTGGGTCAACTATTAAAAAAACTTTTTTCATATTTAGTTACAATAGACTCTTACTAGAGACCTAGTGGCATGATTTTTAATTATATTTATTTATTAAAATAGATTATTTTATTTTTCCATATCAATGCTGTAATTTTAATGTTATTCTTTTATTAAATAAAATTATTCTCATGATGAAAAATTAGGTAGGGAGAGCAGAACTGAATGAGATATTTTTTATAATAATTTTATTTAGTAGATATTGAATTGATTTATGAGGATGATGTAGAGACCACTATTGATAAATTATAATAAGGTTCTCTAAGAAGATATAAGAGAATGACATCCTTATATCTATTAAAAAATTGATTCAGAATTATCACTTTTAATAATTAATGAAATATATCCTTGAAAAAATCAATTATAAAATATTTTACATGGGTTTGAGAGATACATTTACACCTATATAACCCTCTATGATATTGAAGAACAATATGATTTTATCAATCATATTTGAAACCTTCTGGAACATGGTTATAATCTGTTGAGGGTATATATATTATAAAATATTGTTTTTTGTTGAAACTATTGGAACTAGATTTGTAATGGAAAAATAATATAAAAAAAGAATGTGGTTTTATTCTAAAAGTTATTTATCACATTGTGATTTTTTATAGATGACGAGATTTACATGTCATATTATTCTACCCAGCACATATTATATTTTGGTTGTGGAACGGAAAATTAGTATCATCAAGGTAATTTTGATTCTATAAAATGGTGTCCCTCTATCAACATATCCTTTAATCTTTGTTTTTAATTTTCTTAATACAAATATTACTTATTTGGTTTAGTGAGATAAATTACTGAGGATAAAAGAGAACATTGATTTCATAAGTATCTTTGATAATTCTTTCATGATCATTTTTTTAATGTAGTAAATTTGATTTTGGTAATAATTAACTATCCTTTTATATAATAATGTAAAATGGATTCATAAATTTCTAAATAATTCCATGACGAATCCATTTATTCTCTTTTAATTTCTGATCACTGTTTCTGACAGATAGAAATATTTTATTCCATTTAAATTTTTAAATTTACATTTGATAATATTGTGGGAATGTTCATTCAAATCTATATAAAAATTATATATGTTAAAATCCAAACAAATCATATTTCCCCTCATATCAATAAATGGACTGAAAATAATCATTCAGTTCTAGATATAATCATTCATATCCATTATGTTATTGTATCATTAACATTTCAAAATCTAAAATAAATGATATTTCAAATGTAGCTCAATGTAATATTAAAATGATTTCTACTAATTTAATTCAGTATTCATTTGCAGTTAATTCATTCAACTACAATGGATAGAATTATCTAGACAATCCATTAAAATAATATGTATTTAATCATTAGTGACCATGTAACACAATAATATAATATCAATGACGGAAAAAAACACATTTAATGATCACAGTTGTGGTTCTCATTTAATATTTATATGCATTGTATCCCTCATATCATCATTGAAAATGGTGGAAAATGAATCTAATTGGGAGTATTGTCTAGAATCATAAAAATCAAAAATTATATTCTTCACCAATATATGTGTATAGTAGAAAATGGTCACTTTTCCTCAATAAAAGTTAACTAGACATGGAATGTCACGAACCATCCTAGGTACCTTAGTTACCCAATAACCAAGATGGACCTGACATAGAAAATTTTGTTTTCCTGGTCCCCATGGTTCTACGCCTTGCAACATGCATCATAAAAAATAGACGTGGTAATGCTTTTTATAAAACAAGGTGAAATTAAATGAAACATTGCATTATTAAAAGAATTAAACTCCACATTGAATAGTGTTCTAAAATTAAAACATGAATAATTACATAGAGTACAACAGCCATATACTAGAAAACTGTAAAGTCACGAGTCTGGAGCCCCTCCACTGGTGCCCCATATCCGGTTCGTCACATGACCTCAAGCGCGTTTCCCCGATCGCCAGAGGCTGCTGACTAGCAGCAAGGGCCTTGGTGAGTCATTGGGGAAACTATGCCCTCATTCGGTAAGGTATACAAGGTAGGAAAAAAACAACAAACAGCGGAAGCAGTAAACAACATGCATAACAACAGAAACCAAACAACAAAATCAATGTAGATATATAACTATGATGAAAATGATGCAGCAGGTACAAGTATCTAAGGAGAACAGAAAACACAACAACGTGCTGAAATACAACTGAATCCAATTGAAATAGAAAACAAAGTAATGTCCTCAGCATCTCGATCCACAGCTCGGTCCCATGCTCCCCAGCTCCTGATGCAGTCAAGATCCTAAAGTAGAAGGGAACTTTCCCTTATCTATACCTGCAGCAACACAGTCTACTTGGGCCCAAAAGCATGGCCCAAACAAGGTGTGAGATACAATCCCAGTAGGAAATCACCCAAATATTTGTGCATAAAAGTCAATTAATACACGACAGTAAATAAACAACAAGCAGTAAACAGGGAGCACAAGAAGCAATAATCCACAGTTCTAACAAGTAAAGTACACAAGCAAGAATCCAGTAACAAGAAGAAAACAGGTAACCCTCTAGGTAGCTCCCACAGTCTAACCCCTATGGTTCATCCTATAGTACTAGCAACCCTCTGGGAGGCACACACAGTCTCACCCCTTTGGTTCAGCTACGTAATTAAGCAGACTCTCTGGGGAAGCACTCACCGTCAATTCCCCCTATAGTCTCGTATAGTGCTAAAGTCTCTCTAGGGAGGCACTCAACGTCAATTCCACCTGTGGCCCACATCATGGATCTACAAACTCTCTGGGGAAGCCCTAAATGTCAATTCCCCCTATAGTCTTGCACCGAAATTAAAAGACACTCTAGAGAAGCCATTCCGTCAATTCTCCCTTTGGTCTACTACTCTAGGTTCTCACAGTACTGAGTATAACTAAACATGCTCAGCGCATGTGTATCGTCCAAGTAAACCTCAAGAACTACTTGGTTATCAACTAAGGCTTGACAACATATCAAAAGAGACAGTTCCACTATCCTATAACAAGGTATGACAGCTGGAAAAAATATAATAGGGAAAACAAGCATGGTAAAGCAACCTTAGCACAAAATAAATTACACCACTCACAAGAAATAACCTCTACTAAAGAAATCAAGCAAAGAATGCAAACAAAAAGGGAAAAACAGGAACACGCAATACCCTGTTCAAGAGTATTGGTGGAAGTTGCACAAAATATTCATCAACCTTCTATGGAAAGGCATAGACAACCTACCTCGATCCGAGGAGATCGATATACATGAACATCGATGACAGATTCCCCTTAGAATGACGAAGATTGGAGAAAACGCACAAAAATTTCATCCCACAATAACATGGAAACAAGGAGGAATCATGAAACGAGGCTAAAGCAGAAGGAAGAACTCCACGATGCGATTCCAACACAACTAACCGTGCTCGACTCTGAGAACGGATGGCAAGGCAGTAGATCGTCGAAGATCCGGCCGTACGGTCCGTCTTGAACGGACGAAAACTGAAGAAGAAGAAGACGAAACTGGGGGTTAGGTGCTACCTCGGTCCATTTAATGAAAAAAAGAAAGTAAACGACATGTACATCTTGGGAATAGAATGTGTACTTCAATTTTCCATACTCCGAATTAACCAGCCTCCACCTCAGCCTTACACACCGTGAGTGTGGCCCGGACACGGCCATCACACGGCTTCGAGTCGGGGAAGAGTACACGGAGTGTACTCAGAAAGTACATGGCTTGTACTTCTGAAATTTCCAGAAAATTTATTTTCCTTAATAACTACAGAAAAAAGGAAAACATATCTGAGCGAAGATCTAGGTTCTTACAATCTTACCCCTTCAAGAAATTCGTCCCGGAATTTCCCTAACGAGGTGAAGAGGAAGAAACCCTGAACAGCTCCGGCCACAACGATCGTACTTCGGCCTCCCTCTCCTAGGTCTCGTCCAGTACTCGCCTGTGCTGCCATAGAACTCGTACTATAGGAATAGACCACCTACGGAGAACCTTTGTATTGTGATTGACAATCCGGATTGGATGCTCCTCGAACGATGCATCCACTTCCAGCATGAATTCCCTGGGCTGAAAGACGTGAGACGGGTCTGCAAAGTAATGTCGGAGTTGAGAGACGTGGAAGACGTCATGCATGGACTGATACCTCTGAGGTAGCTGAAACCGATAGTCGACTAACCCAACTCTCTCCAAGATCTCAAACGGTCCGACGTACCGCGGTGAAAGCTTACCCTATCTCCGAATCCTTTTGTGTCCCAACCTCGGTGCGACACCTAGGAAAACCTGATCACCGACCTTGAACTCCATAGGTCGTCTCTGCAGTTTTGCATAAGACTTCTGTTGAGACTGTGCTGTAGACATCCTCTTCTGAATCAGCTCTATCTGCTCTGAAGTCCCTTGTACAAGACGAGGTTCCGAAAAAGATGCCTCTCCTGCCTCCAGCCAGCATAATGGTGATCGGCATGGCCTACCGTACAAGGCCTCATATGGTGCCATTTAAATGGTCTCCTGAAAACTGTTGTTGTAGGTGATCTCCACCAGACAAATATGCATCTCCAAAAAAATGCCAATGTCAAGGATGCCAGCTCAAAGTATATCCTCAAGCACCTGGATCATGCGCATGGACTGTCCATCAGTCTAGGGATGGTAAGCTGTACTCAAAAGTACATGTGTAACCAAGGCCTTCTGAATTCCCTGCCAGAACCGAGAGGTAAAGCGCACATCTCTGTCTGAAACAATAGAGCCCGGAACTCCATGGAGACAAACGATCTTTCTGATTTAAAGTCACCCCAGATCATCGACACTGACAATCTCCATGATCAGCAAGAAGTGAGAAACCTTCATACGTCTGTTGATGACAACCCAATCAACATCGTTCCCTCGAGGTGATCTCGGTAACCTGGTCACGATGTCTATCGCAACATCGTTCCACTTCCACTCTGGAATGGGTAAATACGGTAAAAGGCCCACTGGTCGATGATGATTTTCTTTCACCTGCTGACAAGTAGAACATCACATGAAAAAAACCAGAAACATCCTTCTTCATACCAGGACACCAGCACTGGCGATGAAGATCCTAATACATCTTTGTGATGCCAGGATGAACTTCCCAAACTGAGGAATGGAAATCCCGCATCAGCTCCTCGTGTATGTCTTCTGGCGCCCATACACATCCTTGGAAATTAAAGATCTCATCCTCGCCCACTGTCCATCTAGGAAGAGGGTCCCCTCCTGACAGAATCTCCCGCAGGACTATGCCTTCCGAGTCTAATAGCTGCCTCATCTGTACTAGATCAAGTATCGTTGAGGTAACAGCTACAGAAGATAGAATGGTCTGTCCCCGTCTTTCATGAACCTCCAGATGCATCTCAGTGAACAGATCCATCAGCTGCCACTCACTACTGGCTTCCTGAACTGCCTGAATCTGAGTTCTCCTGCTCAACCCATCTGCCACGGCGTTTCCCTTTCCCGATGTATAGGAAAGCTCGATGTCAAAAGACTGTAGATACTCAACCCACCAGCACTGCCTCAGATTCAGATCACGCTGAGTGAAGATATACTTCAGACTCTTGTGGTCAGTGAATACCACAACGTTATCTCCCAGATGATTATGTCTCCAACTTTGCAAGGCATGAACAATAGATGCCAACTCCAGATTGTGCGTAGGGTAGTTCCTCTCATGTGGCCTCAATTGCCGAGACCCGTACGCAATGACTCCATCTCCCTGTATAAGCACAGCACCCAGCCCGATACCCGATGCATCACAGTAAATAGTGTAGCTCTTGCCTGGCTCTGGCAAGACTAGTATCGGTGCTCACGTCAACCTCCCTTTCATCTCCTGAATGGCTGACTCACAAGAATCTGACCATAAGATCTTCTCCCTCTTCTTGGTCGGACCTGTTAAAGGTGATTCTAGACGAGAAAAGTTTTGAATGAAGCGTTTTTAGTATCCATCCAGCCCTAGGAAGCTTCGTACCTCAAAAACGTTCTTCAGATACTCCCAGGAAACTACAGCTCTCACTTTCTCTGGGTCCACACATACTCATGCCTTTGAGATGACGTGACCCAAGAAGTGAAGCTGATCCATCCCGAAGTGGCACTTCAAGAGTTTAGCATAAAACTGATGCTCTCTCAGTGTACTCAGAATGATCTCAAGATTTGTGGAGTGGTCGTATCGATTGTGAGAGTAGACCAAGATATCGTCCATGAAGACCACGATGAAGGAGTCCATATAATGATCGAAAACTCGGTTCATCAGTGCCATAAAAACTGCAGGTGTGTTCGTGAGTCCGAAAGGCATGACTGTATACTCATAAAGACCGTCCCTACTCCCGAAGGCTATCAGAGGTAAATCTAATGGTTTAACGCGCAACTGATGATAACCAGACCTTAAGTCGATCTTCGAGAACACCCAGGCTCCTCGAAACTGATCGAAAAGGGCTTCAATCCGCAGCAAGGGATATTGGTTCTTGACTGTCAACTGGTTCAGCTTCCAATAATTCACACAAAGCCGAAGGGTACCATCTGCCTTCTTCGCTAACTGAACAGGCGAACCCCAAGGAGAAGTACTGGGTCGGATTAATCCCTTAGCCTGTAACTCCTCCAACTGCTTCTTTAGCTCATTCAACTCAGGTGTGTCCATCCTAGAAGGAGGAATGGATACCTGTTCCACTCCTGACACGATCTCAATATAGAAGTATACCTCACGCTTCTGAGGCATACATGAAAATTCTTCTGGAAAGACGTCATTGAAGCGATCCACCAATGGAGGAAAGTCCAATTTTGGAGTCCCATAATCATCCAGATAAAGGCTAGAAATCTGTGCTGTCACCCCTCCTAGCCCAAGATGCTCGAGTCCCGCCCGACTCGCCCGAATGTCCCATTCGCCTTTATGAAGGAATGATTCTCCTTATGGTGAAATTAAACTGACTCTATGGTGATAAAAGTCAACGACTGCCTGGAAGGGAATCAACCAGTCCATTCTGAGAATGACATCACATCCTATTATCTCTAGGACATAGAGATTCCATAAGAAGTGACACACTGCCAACTCGAGAGGGCACTCTCTACACTGGCGTACAACAGATGTCCTTGTTCCCAAAGGTGTGTCTTGTGTCAACGAGTCTGCAGAAGAAATGATGCATAGTCCAAGGCTCTCCACAACGACAAGAGATATAAATCTATGTATAGCACATATATCTAAAAGGGATGAAGATAAAACTGAGGCTACTAAAATCGTATCTCGAACAGTAGAAGGACCAGGATCCTGCTCATGATAAGTCTGCTCCACGGCAAAAGACTGACCTACATAGCGGCCATGCGCCCCTGACTGACCACTCTGAGCTGAACCTCCCTACTGGTGCTGAGGGAATGGTGGCTGACCGCCATGGCCTTGACCTCCACCTCGCCCTGAACGGCTGGAAGAACTCCAGTTCCTTGACTGATGAGAAACTGGTGGGGCTCCTCCTGAACAAGTTTTCATGGAAGAACCCCAGTCACCCGCTCCTGGAAAGAAAACCTGACAAAAAAGCTGACGGTGACCCATCTTTCTGCAAGATCGACACTCCACGGGGTCTCTCGGGCACTTCGGCCACGTGAGCCATGTTCGGACACACTGGTAGCATATCACCTTGCTTCCTGATGATGCGTCACACTTCCTAGAATCACTGTCTGTAGGCTCCATACGGCGCTTCTTGCTGTCATATGAAGGAAAGCTAGCTCTAGAAGCAGAACCTCCCTGGATCGCAGCTCCAGAGTCTCTCAGATTGTGCTCTGCAATCAGTGCCTGGTTGACGATGGAAGTAATGGAAGTCAGCTGGAAGATGTTCACCTGCGAGTGGATCTCCCGCCTGAGTCCATCCTCAAACATCCTCTCCAAGAACACCCCACTCCCATCCTGAAGGGGTGTAAAACGTTGTAGCTCAGTTAAATGAGAGGAATACTCCATGAAAGATAGAGTACCCTACTCTAAGCTCATGAAATCTTGGGCTCGATCGGCCCTTAGGGTCTCCGGGTAGAAGTAGTTGTAGAACATGCGCTGGAAGTCCTCCCAAGCCATAGCCTGATGTTGACCCGCCTCTGAGGCCACATCCCACCACCTCTTGGTGGAGTCTTGGAGCATGTAGATGGCGAGACTGACCCGCCTCTCTGGAGGTGTCTCCAGATGCTCGAATATAGTCAGCATGGCTTCTAGCCATGACTCTGCAGCCTGAGGTCCTCCCTCCCCCGAGAACGTGGGAGGAGGCAGCTGCTGGACAAAACCGCGTCAAGTCTGCCATAGATGAGGCTGGGGGAGGTGCTCCCTGGAAGGCCTGCATCATCCTCATGAAACCTTCCCTGAATTTCACATTAACGGCCGTGACTGGTACAAGAACCGGTCCGAAGGATGGCTCGGCTGGGGGATCGACAGGAAGTCCCTGATCAACCCTATCTGGCATCTGATCATGGCCTGACGACAGACGTACGAACAGAGTACAACTCAGTGGCATAGCTCTGAAAGATCAAAATCACACCGTAGATCAGGAAAAAAAGTACAGAGAACACAAGAGTACAAAACGGGAAGAGGGGAAGAAAAACACACAAGATTGCAACACACGACTACACGGCGTGTATAAAACTACACGAAGTGTCTTCTTAAACCAGTGACATGGGCATGTACCCTCACCATAAAAGTCATGTACACTTCAAACTACAGGGCATGTTGACCCCCACACAAGGCGTTTACTTGAGAACTATTCCCCTATCCGAGTCTCCTTACAAGGCTAACCCACACGGTCCGACTCAACCCGAGACTACACGGCGTGTTCAAAAAAAACACGGAATGCACTAGAAAATGCTTCAGTGGTCTGTGTTGTTGAGTAAACGACCGTCTACATGGATGGAAATTACACGGCATGCTTCGGACAAGAAGGACGTGCATAGGCGAAGGTGACACCGTCCCGTGTTCTTCTTGACACGGCTGGGTACCTGGGCAAGACTAAACGGCATGTTCCGAACAAACATGGCATGTGGAAAGGAAGGTAACACCTACCCATGTTGTTCGTGACATGGTCGGGTACATGGAAAATACTACACGGCGTGTTCCCTATGGACATGGCGTGTTATACCTGAAATTCCCTGTCCCGTGTTGTTAGTGACACAGCCGGGTACACTTCTCCGAACTCACATGGCGCGTACCAATGGTACATGGCGTGTTCCAGAAGTTACTCCCAAGACATCGTGTTCTGCTCACACGGTCAGTGACATGGACTGAAAACTACACGGAATGTTCCCGAAAAGTACACGCCGTGTATTCTGGGTTTTTCTGGGCAGTAGCTCAAAAACTACGCAGAATTCTAGAAAACTAAAAACTAGGGAAAATATGCCAAATTCCTATCCTTGAGGGCCCACAACACCTCAAGAACCAAAATTTGGAGTTCATTTTTAAACAAGGAACAAAACAAAAGTTTTCTAACATAATCTTATAGAATATATCAATCAACTATCACAACAGCACACATAATCTACACAAAGTCTATTACAACAGCATGAAATCGCTAATGCACCCTAGATGGCATGGCGAAAATGCATGGAATGTGATTCCTACAGGTGTCTATATGATGCATGAGATGTAACACCCTCATCAAATCGGGTTGCGATAGAAATAGAACCGAAATATTAAAACAGTAATAGCACAAGCCATGTAAATCACTCTAGGTGAAATCAGATCAACTATAAAATCTCAAAACTAGAAACTACAATTAACAAGGTAGTATGGATTTTCCTTATACCCGGGTTAGCTACTCCCGGGCACAGCTTAATACCAAGTACCGAATCCGTCCTATCCCTGGATAATGTCTCCAAATAGTAAGCCAAGAGAAAATAACTCATCTGATACCACTTTGTAACGTCCCGAGTCCGTAGCCCCTCCACTGGTCCCCCGTACCCGGTTTTCCACATGACCTCAAGAGCGTTTCCCCGAACACCAGAGGCTGCCGACTAGCAGCGAGGGCCTTGGCGAGTCGGTGGTGAAACTATGCCCTCATTCGGTAAGGTATACAAGGTAGGAAAACAACAACAAACAATGGAAGCAGTAAACAACATGCATAACAACAGAAACCAAACAACGGAAGCAATGTAGATATATAACTATGATGAAAATGATGCAACATGTACAAGTATCTAAGGAGAACAGCAAACAAAACATCGTGCGGAAATACAACTTAAACCAAGTGAAAAATAAAAACAATGTAATCTCCTCAGCATCACAAACCACGACTTGGTCCTATGCTCCCAAGCTCCTCATGCAGTCAAGATCCTGAAGTAGGAGGGTGCTTGCTCGGATCTATACCTGCACCAACATAGTCTAATTGGGCCCAAAAGCATGGCCCAAATAGGGTGTGAGATACAATCCCAGTAGGCAATCACCCAAATATTTGTGCCTAACAGTCAATGAATACATGGTAGTAAATAAACAAGATGTAGTAAACAGGAAGCACAATCAACTACAATCCACAATTCTAACATGTAAAGTACACAAGCAAGCAACCAACAACATGAAGAAAACAGGTAACCCTCTGGGTAGCTCTCACAGCCTAACCCCTATAGTTCAACCTATAGTACTAGCAACCATCTGGGAGGCACACACAGTGTCACCCCTCTGGTTCAGCTACGTAATTAAGCAGACTCTCTGGGGAAGTACTCACCGTCAATTCCCCCTATAGTCTCATATCATGCTAAAGGCTCTCTGGGGTAGCAATCAATGTCAATTCCCCTTGTTTCCCGCATTGTGGATCTAAAAACTCACTGGGGAATCACTTAACATCAATTCACCCTATAGTATAGCATCGCAATTAAAAGACACTCTGGAGAAGCCCTTCCTTCAATTCTCCCTTTGGTCTACTACTCTAGGTTCTTACAGTCCTCAGTATAACTAAACATGCTCAGTTCATGTGTATCGTCCAAGTAAATCTCAGGAACTACTTGGATGTCAAATAAGGCTCAACAACATTTCAAAAGAGACAGTTCCACTGTCCTGTAACAAGGTATGGCAGCTGGAAAAACTCCCAAGAGGCAAAACAAGCATGGAAAAGAAACCTGAGTATAAAATAAATTACACTACTCACATGCAATAACCTCTTCTAAAGCAATCAATAAAATAAGGAAAACAATTAGGGAAAAACTGGAACACGTAATACCCCATTCAAGGTTATTGGTGGATGTTTCTCAAAATATTCATCAACTTTCTACAGAAAGGCACAAACCACCTACCTCAATCTGAGGAGATCGATATACGTGAACAGCGACAACAGATTCCCCTTAGAATGACGAAGATATGAGAAAACACACAAAACGTTCATCCCATGATAACATGGAAATGAGGAGGAATCAAGAAACGAGGCTAAAGTAGAAGGAAGAACTCACAACTGTGATCCGGCCGTACGGTCGCTCCCGGACGGATGAAAACTGAAGAAGAAGATGAAACTGGGGGTTAGGTGTGACCCCGGTCCGTTTAATGAAAAAAAGAATGTGCACGACGTGTACTTCTTGGGTACACGACGTGTACTTCAATTTTACATACTCCGAATTAACCAGCCTCCACCGCAGCCTTACACACCGCGTGTGTGGCCCGGACACGACCAGCACATGGCTTCGAGCCGGGGAAGAGTACACGACGTGTACTCAGGAAGTACACGGCATGTAATTCTTAAATTTCCAAAAAAATTATTTTCCTTAAAAACTCCAGAAAAAATGGAAAACGTACCTGAGCGAAGATCCGGGTTCTTACAAAAAACAATGAAAACTACCCAAGAACTAAGGTACACAATAGTCATAGTCTATTTTT
This sequence comes from Viscum album, assembly GCA_963277665.1. Classification (NCBI taxonomy): domain Eukaryota; kingdom Viridiplantae; phylum Streptophyta; class Magnoliopsida; order Santalales; family Viscaceae; genus Viscum; species Viscum album. Next base: position 766,087,150 of record OY728120.1, read on the forward strand.
CAACAGAATGATCCACCTCCAAGAGATATTTTCCCATTTTTCAAACATATAAGGAGATTATATAAAAAATCAAAAATGAATAATATTATTGTTATCCAAATCCAAGAAGTATTTCACAAAAAGATCCCAAAATAATATTCCAAATTAATATTAACCAACAATTTGATTAAAATTTTCAAATAAACAAGTTTGGAATTTCAAAATAATATTTAAACAAATAAAAAATTACTCTTCATAATATGGATGTAATTTTGAAATTCAGGATTCACATATTAAATTATGGAAATACATAAAAAATTGAGGTATTAGCACTAAATAGAAGGTTCATTACAAAAATGGAACACATTTACTTATAGATTAAGCAGTTTTATATAATACAATTTATATAACACTACAAGGAATTTAATACACTTTACAACAATGGAGTATATTCTTTTGAAATTCAAAAAGTGGGAACCATGGCCATATCCAAAATAAGTTATGATAGTTACATGTTATATGCACCCCACAGTCAATGTAATATGGAAAATATATATGTACACCCCATTGAACCAAGGCCACATGGAATTCATCACCATCTCCTTATGGATTTGATGTGTTGATATTATGGTTTAGAATATTTTAAATCATAATGTATTGTCGAAATAATATGCTAAAAACGTATGTCATTCATGTTCTCAATAATAATAATAATATGGGAATTATATTTCATTTCTGATTAATATAAAATTAAATTCCATTTTCTGTTTTAAAAATTTGAGTTTCCAAATTTAAAAACAACAACATGTTTCTAATCAAAAAAACACTCTTCATGAAGATAAAACCTTTTGGTTTCAACAAAAACCAATTTTAATCCATTCTCATAATTTGGGATTTGAAATCAATTAACCAATAAATTTCAAAACCCAATTCCACAATTTAATTGAAAAATTTAATTCTAAAAAAAATCAATCAATTTCATATAAAATTCCCAATTTAATGGAAATGGGTATGTTCACAGTATTATGTTACTGAATTTAAATTTCCCAAATTTCTATAAACAATAAAAAATTTAATGTAATTGGGGGTTTTCAATTTTATGCCAAAAACACTATATTTTTAAAAACACTAATTCAGTTGAATTGGTGTTTCAAAAAAACTATTCAAATACATTTAATGAAAACGATGGAACTTAAATTAATTAAATTAATTGATAATTATCAATGAAATTTATTTTTAACATAAATTAGTCTTCATAACAGAACCTTCTTCCAAAGATTCATAATATCATGAATCATTAAACCCGAATCCGGATTTTCCATGGACAAAATTAGAAAAAAAAGAAGACAGGTTAATAATGAACGAAACTATGTTTAGAACACCAAAATAATAAGTATTAGATCCAAAAATCAACACAATGATCCATGAAACCCTTTGATGGAAAATAGAGATCATAGGAGAACATCAATAGGAGGTTGAATCTAAGCAAAATATCATAGACATACATTCACCTAGCATTGGATCACATTCAAGCGGGATACGAGGGAAAATGAACTTCTTGGAATATCCAAGGATGGGATAAATATTTTATTATCAGTATTTTTCCATATAGGGCCTAAAAGAGGTGTTTGGAAATTTTTAGTAAATATTTGGATAACATGAACTCCCATCAATGCGGTTTCATGATACATGGTATACAATTTAGAAAAACTGTGTGCAAGATGCGATCCAATGTTAAATGGTATGCATGGTTTATCCAAAGAGGAAACATGGTTAATCTAACCATATGGAAACTATGAAAAATCCCCTAACTTGGGTTGCATGGTATGATTTGATAGGGGACACATTTTGGGAACATCAGTCTCCAAACCTGTAGTAGTCCATAATTTTAAACACTTAAAATATTAACCTAACATCAACCTAAATGAGACATAACTAAATACTAGTAAAAACATGGGTTTATGAAAAACTGAACTCAATAACATGATGTTACAACCTCCCCATAATAGAATATTTATTTCCCTGGAACACTTACTATGACAATCCCATTAGAAAAAAGATTAGGCCACCACTATCAAATCAGTTTCACCATCCCCCAGTTTCATTATTATTATAACCATGATACCATAGATAAAAAAACAAAAGGTATCTTCCTCCCATGAAGAACATTTGTTTCTTAGTCAACTATCCTAACTCTCCATTTAGCCAATTATAAATCAGGTTCAACATGAAGATCACTCCATAACATAACATGAGATGGATCACATAGATAATTTCCCAGCTATAATACATGGAACATGTCATGTATCAAGGTTAGATGTGGAGGAACTTTTAAATGGTTTGAATCCTTCGGCACCTGATCAACAACCTCAAAATGTCCAACAAAATGACGATATCATTTCTCCTACATCCCAGGTCATTGATGTCCTAACCATGGTCAATAATTTTAGAAAAACATGTAACCAATTTTGAATTATGAGGCTCTATGATAATGATCAGTGTATAAACTATGCATTCTTTGTGATATGAACATACTATGATGAATCAAATGATTTTTCCTATCATCACTTACACACATGGATTTATCCAACCAAGTAACATCACTGAACCTCCAACCAACACATTATAGATCTAAAAGTTCGATAATAAAATGACTCAGATGTATCCATCCTCATAAAAAACTCATAATAATTTTTACAATCAAACTCAACCATCCAAAAATGATCATCCCAAGCCCCACCTAATTGAAATACACTTTTGAAATGCGTATCATAAAAAATCTATATAGATCATGCTATATGGTCATCTAACAATATATGGTTGCCTATACTAAAATAGATGTGATATCCTAGTGCCTCATAAAGCCCTCTCCAAATATGAAAAGTGAACTATGGATCCCAAACAGATACTATATTATATGGAACTCCTTGAAATCGATTAATATTCTTCACATATTTATTTCACAAATCCTAAATATTAGTTTTATAATTAATGGGTGTAATGTTTTAAGATTTAGTCATCGTATCAATCACAAACCATATAACAATATTCCTTATTAGGATACATGGAATCATAGACACAAAGTCCATCCGGATATTATCTCAACTATATGTGGGAACTGGAAGAGATTACAAAACCTAAAGGCTTATTGTTCTTAGACAATATCTGTTGTCACATATAGAAATGTGTGAAAAAACTCAACAATTAGAGGTATCATACATGGCCATAAAAGTTTCGAACACCTATCTGAGAACATCTCTATGGTTCCATGGTTTAATTTCAATAGTGAATTATAAAAATCCCCCATCATTTATTTCATTTCAACTAATGAAAAAAATGATTCTAGAAGCCTAAAATTCCGTATTTGGAGAACATCCAATCAGAAATGGTATCCCCACCACTAAGAGAGAATCTAAAATTGTAGAACTCATCATCAATCTATTTTTCATGAAGAATACATTTGAGGTGAATAAAATTTCAATTGGAAAATGGCTAAAGAATCCACAGCTCCCTATTCTGGGACAATAATATGAAACTGTGAAAATAGATCAATCAGGTTCCCCTCATCTAGTGGTTATTTCATTTCCTTGTTAATATGGTTCGTACTCATAGAATATGTAAATATATTCCATTTCCTAGAGAAATTATTGATGTTCAAATCTAAATACATTGGGTATTCTACCCAATTCCACGGGAGGAAATTCAAATATTTTTCCTTGAATATATATCTCAAGTTCTAGTGGTATGAGAACATGATAAAAATATATCCATATAGGTACATTACAAAATAAGCACATGAATCATAGATTCATGATTATAGTAATGGGTCAGGTAATTCATGCGATTTCAACTAAGATGTTGATATCTATATGAAACGACATGATCTCTATACATAAAAATGCTACCCAAAACTGATCCCATTGCATAAAAAAAGACCACATCGCCCTACTTGGACTCTGGAAGAGTCGACATAGGTGTAGTTGTCAAAATAGTTTTTATCTCAATAATTGAATTATGAAATTTATCAGCCTATGAAAAAATCACTCCCATATGAGTGAGTAGGGTTATTAGAGAAGCCCACATCAAGAAGTCCTTAAGGAACCAATGATAATACACATTTAAACTCATGATGTACTAAATATCAAAAACATTTCGTAATTTCTCCAATGTTATAGAATATGTTACCTTATTATGATAAAATGAAATTTCTTATTCTCAGAAATTTTTACCCATTTAATTCCCTTCCCAAATCTATAAATCACATTATTAATGATTAGTTTAATTTTTTTTATTTATCGAAATATACAAAGATGTTCTCAGATGATGCACATGATCCTGAAAGGACATAGTGAAAACTATGATTTCCTCAATAAACACTAACCCAAGGTTATCCAGATTCTCATGTAAAATAATTTACATTAATTTCACAAATATTGAAGGGGAATTGGATAGACCAATGGTCATAAAAGGTACACCTAATGATCATACCATCTCCAAAAAGAATTTTTCTGAATTTCCTTTTTTTATCTTTAATATGATGTAATCATAGTTTGGGACAATGTTTGAGAACTAGTTATCTACTAAAAAAATATTTTGTTGAATATATTATTGATAAGAAATGACATAATTTTCTCACATTATGCTAAATAAGTTCATTTTTGAAATATTTCAGATTAGATCATTCATTTGAAAATTTGACTAAAATTTCAGTTTTACCCTTTTAAAATTATCTTTAGTATTGCGCACATAAATATTTTAATAGGAATTATTTTAAAATTAATATTTTTGAAAAGTGTTAATAACATAATTTTCTACAATTTTTATTCAGGAAAATAGAGCTAAAGAGTAAATTTGGATGGAGTAAATGGGCCATTAATTCAATGGTGTGTATGACTCGGCAGAATGAAAATAAGTTCTTTATATGGCCCATAACATCTTCACCCGTGATTGGATCAGGCCCAAATATTGAGTGGAGCTACATGAATTATTTTAACACGAATCATCCTGCTGGAAGGACAGCTGATTCACGCGTGTTGGTGGCCAAATGGGTGGTGCAATTTGGCATAAAATATTTGGTCGAGATTCCCCATTCACACATGAAACCACTTTGAACCTAGCCTCTCCGCCACTCTATAAATTGGGTTTTTTCACATTTGGTGGGGTTTGGACATGAATTTAGAAGTTTAAGGCATAGTAGAAGAGGTTCCACTCCAATTATCCAAGCAATTCAATAAGGGTATCTCTTGAAGCAAGGATACCCTCATCAAAGCCCTATTCTTCTTCCTCATGTTGTAATGTTTGTATGTTCATAAAAAACTTCATTGTTATTATTTTATTTCTTCTCATTTATTCAATTTTTTTTTAAATTTCTTCTTCTCTTAATCTTCCTAATTGGGCTAGAATCAAGAGTAGAAACGTGATTGGGTTTTACCCTTTCTAATCCTTTTCACATGCAAAACGTTTCTACAATGACCACACAGCCCATAGAAGTGTAATTCTTTTTAGTAATCGATCAAACTCTATACCTTTTCATTCATTTATTTTGAATCAATGAGCTACTGTAATTCACATATTAGGATATATTAATTTGGATTTAAATTTAAATTAAACTAATCAAGTAATTGAATAGTTAACACAAAACACGCGGGGTCGGAAATTGTGTGAACTGTGAGAGCGCAACCTTAACCGGTAATTCAAAACCACATGGGATTAATTTTTAGAGTTCAAACATAATCCTTAAACTCAATTAGTCCTCATTTCTGGAATGGATATATGCCTTAATTTACCACTGACCATATTCTATCCCTAGAACATCAATCAAAGTAGGGTGCTGTGATTACATGATCTGAAGATAACCTAGTGTTTAATTCATTTCATATTTGTGGTATGGTTAATTCTCATAGGGTTCGAGGTTTAGAAGTTAAGGGATCATAATTAAGTGGATGTTAATTTAAATGATAATGATAAATAATTTATTGAATAGGTAGAGTTAGATCTATTACACCTTTTAAATATTTTCTAAAAAAGATCTTCTTGTTGTGTCATTTTAATCGAAATTCATTTCCAAACTAAAAACAAAAAAATACATTCTTCTTCCAGGAAACATCTTATAGATTTATAAACTATAACCCACCCCATCCTTTTATGTAGTGTTTTCAATCCCTTTTTTTTTATTTTTAGAATACCTCTAAAAATTTTGTTTTAATTCACTTCCCCCTTTAAGAGGCAACCTTGGTCAGCCACTCTGCTGCACCTATGTACCCCAAAATCACACTAATCATTCGAGGGAGCCCATGATAGTGCTCTTCCATTATCCCACATCAACTGATCAAAAACTTAATAAACCCATGAAATTATATACTTTTATTAAATTTAGATGATTGATATTTCAATGATCAACACATATGCGATGTTAACCGTCATCCTTCATAAAAAGAGAATCGGTGCCACTGAACGTGACACAATCAGAAGAATAAATCCATTTTCGAAGAGATTTACCAATTGCTACTTCAAATAATTCATTTCAATTTGTTTCCGGTGGTATGAGGGAATAAAAACTTGTTGAGTACCAGGAATTAATCAAATGGAAACTCAAACACTCTTACTAGCTAAAGACTAATGAATTATTAAGGAAATATCTCAGGAAACTCAACCAAAAATAGAGTTATATCCAAACTCAATGATTATAGAACTAGGTTAAAGGAAAACACATATATCAGTTTCCCAAACACAAAATTAGAAGGTTCAGATTTTATTGACCCTGGGTCCCATTATCATTGAATATCAAAACATACATCTTCATGTGTATCGAAGGAGATCCATTGAAGATAATAATAAATAAGTTCTTTACTAGAATGGATCCAATATATCATGAAAATGAAATCAAAAACATTCATGTAGAGAACCATAATTATCCAATAATGTTTCATATATGATGGAAAGATGAAACAATCAAGACTAAAGAGGCCATTCTATGTATTTGTAATAAGGTTTGTGTAATATCCAGTACAGAAGGAAAATTCTTGGTAAGAAAATTTAATCTATTAATGAAAAGAGTTTAAATAAATGAATGTGATGCACCAGTATAAAATAGGTTCATCATGAATGACAAAGATATAGTAATGGTACATCTAACGATCGTTGGACCAGTATCCAATTCCTCTAGAGACTCTTCCAATGTGTAAAGTAGCTTCATTTTGATTACATGTGGCTAGAACGTTTATATACATGATTTATCTGATATTACTATAGTTTTAGGAGGACCAGATGACGCTATTTCATTAAAATCAGTAGAATACACATGCATGGATATCTCTATGTTCCACTAGAATCCACATGATCCACAATAATTTGGTTCACAAGTGAAAACCATCTTTTAAAATCTCAAACTGCCGCACTAGTATAAAAAATAACCTATTTCTAGTACTAGAGGAGATATATAATGACCATGCTGATCCAAATAGCTACGAGTAATATCAGGCTTATTCATTAATTTGAACGACCTTACGCATCAACTAGGAGATAATAAATCTAATGAGAATCCTAAAATCCTTTCTAGGTCCATCTCGACCATTAGCACTCCATCTAGAACATCAATAAATAAGTAATCGTTATAAATAAAAACATAGAATGAATATCATGTTGAAGTGAAATCCCAAACCATCGATACTTCATCTCATCATTATATAAAATCTCATGTGTGTAATTCATGAGATCATCAAAATGGTTTATATAATCTATCACGGTCCCTTTAACCTTCTCATGTCTAAATAACTCAATATCCTTTCCCAATATCATCTATTCTGGATAGAACTATTTAGATGAAATAAAATTGATTTCATTCCAATATAATTCATCTTGCTTCTTCATTGTCACTATAGTGATCTGAATATTCAACTCAGTCTTTCCATCACTAAACTAGACGACATCTTGTTGATTTCATTGGATGGGTCCAAGATCCCAATGAAATGTACCATTATGATAACCATTATTCTTCCTATTGAGGATCATTTGATCCTTTGAATGGTTATGGATTATGGTGAAGAAACATTTAGAATAAATCTTTAGAAATACCCTATAATGATCCTCATTTGAAGCATAATTGGGATCGAGAGGTGGTTCCATTGCTAGTGGTTGGATAGTGTGCAAAATCATATCATCTAGATTTCAATATACAATAGGGTTTTCTCACTGAGATTCAATATCAACATCCTCATGAATATGATTTACACATCTTCTTATAGGCGTTATGCTACACAACATCAACATATAAGAAGGAATACATGATATTTTCACTTGAACAGATAAATGTTGAAAATGATAATAATAGATTGAACAAAAAAATATTTGGATTTCACATAATCGAAAACCAAACATGGAAAAGACGAGATCTAATCCAAATTTCATCATTCCCTAACTACCCATAGTGATATCATGTTCATTGTAGTGAGATCTGGCTAGGCACACTATCACAATGACCTCCTATATCACAATGAGATTACACAATTTCATACCGACTTCAAGACAAAATCTCAATCTGCTCTAATACTATTTTCTAATGACCTAGACTAGGTATCCTGGCATCTTAACAACCACGATGGCCCTAAAATTATTCGAAGGGCATTCACAATTCCCATTGTTCGGCGACTAGTTCCTCACATCATACAAAATGAATGTGGGAGCCATTTTCCCACAAAAATTACTAATGTAAAATGAGAATACAATATGCATAAAAAAATAAACTCCACTAGGAGTAGTGTACAAGACGTCAAATAGAAATAATACCCCAGAGTACTACACCCAGGTAACAAAAAATAATGAAAATTCCCATTTCCAAAAAAATACAACTCTCCACATCCACTATTCAATATCAAAAACCACATCCAATAGATCATTTTACCTTGTTTTATCCTAAGAGGAGATAATATAAAAACACGCGATGTCACATGTAGTGTGCGAGAAAAATCCTAGTAGTATTTTACAAAAAAAATCCATAAAAAAAATCCAATATAAAATTAACTAATAATGTGCTTACAATTTTTTAATAAACAGGTTTGACATCTTAAAATAATATTTAAAAAAATGATGTTTTAAAATTAAAAATATAGAAATAAATAATCTATTCATGAATCACATTATATATGACGGATTTTTTTAAATGATGGAACTACCTTAAAAACATACACTACACAAATGGAAATTCTTACTAACTGATTAAATAAATACTATTATATAAGTCAATTTAAATAAATTCACATGGAATTTAAATCAGTTTACATCAATGGAATATATTTATTTGAAATGAAAGAAATAGGTAGACATGGTCATATGACTACTATGGTATGAAAGTTCCTGGCTATAATTACTACACATTAATTTTTATATAGAAAATATGTTTACAAGACACATAGAAAATGTCTAAAGGGAACACAAAATCATCTCCAAAGTGATGTGGTGTAAATATTTGATTCTTTAGAACATTTTAAATAATAATGTGTCCTCTAAATGAAAACTAACCACTTATATTTTTCAACTTTTCTAAATAAAAACAATTATGGGAAACATAATTCATGACATATTAAAATAAAAGTAAATCTCATTATCCATTTCTAATATACCAATTTTCCATTTAAACCCCACAATGGGGTTTTACTCAAAAAAAATTCCTTTTCAAAATGATAAAACGCTATGGTTTATATCAACCCGATTATATTCATTTTATAAAAAAATAGGAACAGGAAATCCATTAACAATTCAATTTCAAAATTCAATTCTTCTTTTAAATTAAAAATTTTTATTCGTTAAAAATTCCTTCAACATCATATCAAACACCCAATTAAATGGAAATAGGGTTTTTCAAAATTTTCCATCAAATCCTCTTTGAATAATAAAATTAAAATATTAATTTTAAAATTTTCAATATTTTAATTTAAACAATTTAAATCTAACCAATTTCCACAAAGACACCCCGATTCAATGAGAATTGGTGTGTTGCAGAGTTATACCAAAAACGAATTTTTTGTAAGAACACCAATTAAATTGAATTGGGTTTTTCAAAGAAAAATTGAAATTATTTTAATAAAAATAGAAAAATTTCATTTTATTTAAATAGTTGAACTAAAAAAATAAATTTATGGTTAACATAAATGGGATATCATAATGATAAAAGCCACCTCAGAGTCCCTAGATCTCAAATCATCAAACAATAATAAGTATGTGATGAGGAAGAATGATAACAAATTAATATAGGTAAATAAGGATCAATCATAGTATTATAACCAAAACATAGTGTAAATTAGAACCAAAAGTCAATAAAATGATCCAAAAAACCCTAGGAACGAAAATAGCTAATGTGGGAGAATAATAACAGAAGGAGGAAACTAACTAGAAGAGTACAAAACATTATTCTCCTAACTTCATAGGGAATTTGGGTGGGATATGAGGGGACAAAAACTCTTTTTTAGAGCACCAAGAATGGGGGTAATCTTTTCTAGGTCATACCATTATTTTTAGGACCTAAAAGAGTGGTTTTATATTTCAAAATAAAAATTCCAATAACAGAAAATCATATCTGCATGGGTTCCTGGGAAGAGGAACATGGTCTAGACCAATAGTGTGCAAGCGATGCACCTATGTTAAATGCGCCACATAGTTTATCCAAATAGGCTTCCAGAATATAAAAATGAAGCACCTAAAGTAAAAAATTCCACGTATATGGGTTTCATTGTTTTCTCTGATAGGACATATGGTTTGTGAAACACATTCACTAACCATGCAACCACCATTAATTCTCAAAACTACAAAAACTGTAACCCAAATTCACCCGAAATGGGTCCAAACCAATGCTTCATTAAAAGAGTTGTATAAGAGAAACTAAAAATAGTATCATTATGTCATATAGAAAAATAATTTTTCCCTATTATCCAACTATAAAAATTGTAATAAAAGATTTATTAATATATTTATCTTCTCATTAAACAATTATAGATGAATTTCAAACGAATATTTCATAGGATATTAGTATCTTCCAATTGGATAATCAATAAAATTTCTCTATGGAATCTGTAGAGAACTTCTAAAATGAAATATTTATTTTCCCATATATAAGGGATTATAAGAATGAATTTTGGTTTAAATCAATTTTGGATAACTATATTTAAAAGCATATATTTTTCCCAAATTCTATATCAAAGGGAAAGAACCAATGAGTATTATTGTGACCAAGAAAAATGGGGTGTTTATTGGATATTGTATTGATTCTAAGGCCTTCTATATAAAATATATACAAAAGTAATTTTTTTACTTCCTGTGCCTTATTAGGTATCATTAGCAACAATCAACCGATCTAAAAGATAAGTTAAAATAATTTTAATATGTTCTTAACTATTAGTTAGCATTCATAAATTCATTCTTGTTTAATTATTAAATTAAATTATACTCCTATTAATTGATTTGAAAATTTAGATAGCTTTTAATATGATATTTCATATGGTATCTTCTCATTACATTAATAAAATTAAATGAAAAAAAAATAAAAATGGATTCATTAAGCTTTAGAATATATTATGGTTATGGAACAAATATATCTTCTAAATTATCTTTGGATCATTGTCCTATATACGGGTGTACCATGTTATTTTACTATAATGATAATGTGGGTTCACTAGTAACCCCCATATATATAATGAAAAATGGAAATTGATTTCAAATATATCGATGGGGATATGTCTATTTATAGTGTTTTTCTAATAAATATTGTTATTGAGTCTCTACAAAAAATCATGTCCCTTTATCCTTAACTTATCTTGGTGAAAAATTATAAAAGGAGGGACATTCTATAAATTATTGAATTTTATTATTATACTCTCAAAAAAATTATCAAATACCTTAGGTTTATATATTTTAGAGTTTTTAAATCATTATGGATTGTAATAATCTTTTTGTAAGTGTGGAAATAGTCATCCACACTTGAAAAGTGGAAAAAAGTGGATGATATTATTATTTAATATAGGTATAGTTATTTTATGATTCATGATTTTAATTCCTTTCTCTATCATCTCAAAATATTCTAGTGGATTATTTATGTTGAACCCCTACAAGATACATACTTTTCAAACTTGATGATAATTTTTAATGTTAGTTTATTTTTTGGTTACCATATTTTAAAAAATAATTATTTAATGTGAGTGGGATCTATTATAAATACCATGGTGATATATGTTATCTCATATGATGGTATTGGTAATGGTTGTGTTATCCCCTTAGTCTTCTCATGCCTAATTTAAATCGTGAAAACTAATTAACTAAAATATTATATTTTAATATCCCTTTTCATACTATAAAATATATAATTTTATTAAAACATTTCAAAATATTTTTTTCTTCCATTGTGTGTAAATAAATCAGAGATATATACATTATTTAATATCTCATTATTTCACAATAAAATTAATTTTATATATAATTTAGTTCCAAACCATATTAATTTTTAAAATCCCTGTTACTATGATTTTTTTTGGAATTGGTTACCCTTAGAAGTCTATGAAATTGGTTAGTGGATTATGATAGGTTAAGGTTGTTGGTATTTGACCATGAAATATATAGCTAAATGTTTTTTCAATTATGTAATAAAGGGATAAATTTTTAATGGAATTATTTTTAAAAAATTTAATAATAACAATATATGAATTAAAATAGTTTATTTTTTCCCTTTCTTTTAATAATATACTTTTATCTTTTTTTGGTCCCTATGTATCTTGACAACAATGTAGAAATTGTAAAGATTTCCATTCACCCAAAGGTATATTGGTCACCTTATTTGTGAGTATAAACCTCTCATATATATTAAATTGTTGATAATCCTTAAATTTTTATTTCTAATATACACCAACTTAAATTATTATTATGAATTCATAAAAGATGATATATTTTAGGCCCCCTTGACTTTTCAATTAATGGTGGAATGGGTGGGAGGGTGATTTGTGGAATTTTTATTCTTTTTTATGTTGATTGGATGGTTGTTATCATCATCATTACTTTTACATGATCAATTTTGGTTGTTTGGAATAAATGTATTCAATTTTTCCCTAAATCACACAATTTTTTCTACACATTACCCATATTTACAATTTCCATCATTTAAAAATCAGTCCATGGGGGATTTATATTCATTAAGTTAATATATCCTGATAACTATAGGATTTTATTATATGGTAAATGATGATACTATATAAAGTTGTGATCCAAAATGTATTAGCTTCATAGATATATTATAACATTTTTATGGTATATTTCCCTATTTGTTTCTTATTTTGTTGGTGAACATGAATTTTTCATGTAGTAAAATTTTAGGTATAGAAATGAATTGGTTGTTGAAATTTTATTAATTTTTTGTTGGATTCATATTATTGAAAACTCACTATTTAATATATATATTATAAATGATATAGAGTTAAGGGTACTTTATATGTGTTCATCAGATGGAGCCTTTTTCAAATTGTTGATTTATCTATTAATATATTTATTTTATTAATTTATATTTATATAAAATTATTATATCAAATAAAGAGATTAATATATTCTTAGTACGATCTTTATAGACATTACCATAGGTTTTTATACTAGATGTCTATATATAGGAGGTGGTTACAAATGTAAGGTGCTTCTGTACTCTCAAGAAATTAAATGTTTAATTTCACAGTAGTATTATTTATATTATAACTATAATTATTTTCTTATATAAATGATAAATAGTTGATAAAATTGTAGTGAAAAATGAATATATTTGTGTAGATACTTAAAAATTACTTATTTTTTTGTCAACATTTTTAAATTTTTTTCATCATATTCTATTAAATAACAGAAATTGAAAGTTATATAAACATATAAGTGTAATATATTTACCCAATTATGTTCAAAATATGTTTTTATTAGGGAATTTTTTTATAAATATAAATGCTTTTATATAATTTTAGATATATTTTGGAAGCCTCTACATTTCATGTACAGAGAATAAAATATTTTAAATTCCCATTTACACAAAAAAATATAATAAAGTATGTGTTCAATAGACAATTTCATGGCTAAATAATTATAAAAGTAAATGTTTATTCTACAAAATTTTCTATCAATGAATACATGAGTACACTGAAATTTGAAAAATTATATATTCTAACCATTAGTTAAAATTAAAAAATGCTGTTTTATTAACAAAACCCATGATAAGACCCACCAATAATCCTCATAATAACTCCTAATCATCATATTAATGTGTGTGAGATTACTTAGGTTTGATTTAGGCTCTCATTCCCCATTTTTTATACATTATTGACTATATTGTACCCCCATATTGAGTTATGTAACCTTTAATGCCTTTTTATTTGTTTAAATTGAATGGATTGTGTTTGGGATAGTATGGAATGAATTTGGTCATTTTTGAAGCATTGAAAAGTTTTAATAGTTTTATAATGGTTATTGTAAACTGTGAAATAAGCCTAGGTAATTGTGGAAAGTGAGGCAGATGCAACAGGGTGATCAAATGGTTAAGGAGCACTGTTTCTGAAACATGCAGATAACCCGTGAAAATAACACTACTCAAGGTAGTGTAATTTCACATGGTCGACACATGGATTGTCAAACCATGTGGGACAACCTTGTGGGGAACCATTTTTGATCGTAGGAGTCTCTTTTTTAAAGAACATATTATCTAACCATGCAAGGTAACCATACATTGCAATTAAAAATAGGTTTTTAAAAATAGAATCACACAGGATATACCATATTGAAATAATTTCTCCTCCCATAAGATCCTAACATGGGATTTTATATTCTTAGGGGTTATGGATCTTCTTACACTCATTTCAAAATATAATTGAAGGGTTTTCGCAATGCGGTAAAGGCGTTTCTCCCCGTCAATGTAACCTCTCATGGTTTTTCATTGGTTTTCCATATATATATATATATATCACATTTTATATATCTACAACCATATCATGTATATATAGGGTCATTGTTTCCTAAAATGTTGTAAGTTGGTCTTGTTGATGTTAATCAAAGTTATCCTTCGTGATTTTCTGAAGATATCACAAGGATTTTTTATGCGGTGGTGTGTTGGTCGTTTTCATAAAACCATAAGGTACGTGTATTCACTCTCATCTCCATTATAAAATATCTAGAAGGAATTAACTTCAAATTAATTGGGTATTATTGAAATTGATGATTTTTGAGATGTTTAAATCTTGTTTGACACCCATTTTGTAATGTTATACAGATTTGGAAAAAATTGGTGTTGTTGTCTATTGTTCATGATGTTGTAATTTAAAATGATAATTCTAAAAACATTATAATGAAAGATTTTTTGGAAATGTTTTTGTTAAAATGGGTTATCATTAAAAAGGTTTTTTTATTCAAATGATATTTGGTATGGATGTTGTTAAATGGTGTATTCAATAAAGGTTGATTTTATTGAAAGTGTTGTGACTTGTGTTGGAATTGTGATTTTATTAATCGGTTACTAGGTTTCTAAATTTTGTGTTGATATGGTTTTGGTAAACATTTATTTTTTATGACTATTGGGTTTTGTGGTATATTAATTTGTAGGCTGGGATGGATAGTGGGTGGGAAGGATTACCCTCAAGGATTGGTATGTGGGTGTAATGTACCAATAAAAATGGGTATGAGGTTGGATGTGAAGTTATACCATCAATCGTGATAATTAAATCTAATATAATGTTGTGTTTATAGTTGTGGGAGGCATACGGATTTGAAGACCTAAGTGGTTATGCTAATATGAAATGGTAAATTACTTGTTTGGTTTATTTACTTTTGAAAGTGTTGATTTGGGTGGCATGCCATGGGTAAGGATGTGTTATTATTATTTTTAATTGTGTAACTATTTTATTGGATTTGTATAATTTTTTTATTTAATTGTGTTAACGGTTCTATACAATTTGCTAGTGTAGGGTAGAGATTTTTGGAAAACATACTGAGTATTCTTTACTCACCCCATGCTTTGTAACTTTGGTGCTTTTATAGATATTTTATTATAGGATTCCAGTAAATTTATAGAATCTCATTTCCCTAGTGTCACATCATGATTCTTGGGAGTTAGTCTAGTTCTTAGAGGATGTATGATTATGTGGTGCTGTGGAGTTATTTTGTAGCATTATTGGGTTTTTTTATAAACATTCACTTTGTACTCTCTTTATGGAATATTATTGTTTTTTGTCTTTTGGTCTTGTTTAGTTGTGGAATATTGTTTATAGTCTTCATGTAGTTTTTTTATATTGGAATGTTTGGCTGCATGTTTACATTGAATAAGGGAAAATGGCCCCCCATTGATAATTAATCCCTCAACATTGATTTCATGCTTTTGGAATCTTGTGTATATCCACTAATTTCAAGTAACATCTGCACGTTAACTAAATACAATGAGGGGTGAAATATGTTAAAAGTGGTTTCAGTTTGTTTATTTCCTGACATCCAATATTTTTCTATTTATTGGCATTGAATATTTTATCATTTAGTGGACATTCCATCTCAGTGTATTAATGAATATAGGATGGTAGAAAGGAGTAGAATTATCAGAACATTAAAATTATATAATAAAAGGATTTAACTATCACTTATATGTTCAACGTCACATTACCATGGAGTTGGATACATAATTGTTTTGAACACACATACTAGTGCATGATCTAATTGTCATGGGTGTATCCCAGGAGATGAGTATGGTATGAAAAATACAAATGAATTCCCACTAGAATTGCATATTTTTTGGCATAATAATTTTTATTGTGGTATGAATTTATTCATTTTGGAAAAATATGGTAATTATTTTCAAATATGTGTTTTCTGCAAGATGATCATGAGGCATGTCTCTTGAGTGTAGGAAACATCTTTATGGAAATGTTGATTAAATAATTATAAAGAACAATGGCTAGAGGGAATGACCAGTAGCTCAAGATATTACCTGAGTTAATTGCCACCAATGCATTAGTTTGGGTCACATTCGAGGACATTGTAATAGACCGCCTGTAGAGTGCTATGTATACGGTACGATGGTACATCAATTGGGGTTCTTTCGGGACCCATGACATATGGATAATTGTGTGATAACTAAGAAGAATTAGAGTGTTGTAAGGATTTATTCTACAACAAATCATTAATGAAGTTGGATTTATACTAGATATAGAGGTAGATAAAATTAACATGGGGATTTTAGTAAATAATACCTTTATCAACAGAGTGGTACAACACAAGCGTCTCAAAAAAATCAAATGGAAGAGGGGTAGGACAATTTCATGTTGTTCTGCCTATAATTTGGATTAAAAGGCAAGACCATTGATATTTAAAGGTATAATTCATGTAGCTTATACCCATGATATTTCCTTATTACATACTATTTCCCCTCATTCCTTTATATTATCACATATTTTTATTGTTTTAGCCTAGATTTAGAGTTTTTGAGTGGTGTTATGATTATCGATACACCTTTGTGACTACGGTCGAGAGAAATCTATTTATTAAATAGGTTTTCATTGGATTTTGGGGAATATAGTTTACTTTAGAATATTTACATTCTTGATATTTTAGGATTTGAATTAATTATGTGTATTGATCTGTAAGTTTCATACCCAGAACACATAGATTGTTATTGTAGGATAGTAACTTTTATATCACTTGACGGTGGAAATTATATTAATCCTAGAGAATTGGAAATCAATGTTGAAAATGAATGGGAAATTCATTAGTCAATGAGGGTACTGAGACCCCATTATTCTAGTTTGTTTATGTATTAATGGGCAGTAATGAATGATATCATTGATTCCAAACCGATTATTCTTTTCATATTTTATATAGAATATTTGGGAATTCATTATAGAAGAATAATAAATATATCATTTAAATATTTATGACACCAACAACATCTCTCACTACTGAAATGATTATCTTATATTATTATTTCATTGCAATAAACATAGTTTTATTCAAATAAAAAATATTGTTAGCCTTTATTTTTTTATTTTCAAAATTCTTTTTAACTGGAATTGATATATTGATATCCTAAAATGATTTTTTTATGGGTGTTTGTGATCACTCCAAACCACCCTTTTTCATTAGATTATAACCTTCTTTGATCTATCAATCTTAACCACATAAACAATAGAGTATGGTTATAAATTATGTATATCTGTATGTTTATCTCATATAAATCTATCTTATTCTCTTTTACATTAATGGGTAATACATGAATTATATTCATTTAGAAAATGGATTCATTACATTCATTACATAGATTATGAAATGGGGAATGATTATACAGAAATTCTATTTCCTTGGGCCACCCTAATAATTATCTGTTAAGATTTATTATCTTTTAAAGAAAAAATGTCAATGAAAATTTTGTGAGGGGTGTCACCATATAAGGATACAATGAATTGAGTAAAAATAATTATCCCGAGGCTTCATATATGGGATCACAAAATAATAATAATCCCCTATGGGTATTTTACCACAATTTAATATTTTCTTGGTAGTTAACCATGAATTATTCGTAACTTGTCTTTTGTGTTGCTGCAACATTTTTGATTATTCTGTGTTCTTATGTTAGCATTTTCTTTAGGAAATGGTATCATGTGAATTGAGTAAATATTTCTTGGAGTAATGTTTTTAGTTAATATTTTAATACTATGCATTACTAAAATATATGTATTTTATTAAATGTTTTCTAATGATTTTAATGATTTCAAAGTTACTCTTGAGAGTTATATTTTACATTATGATTCCATATAATAAGTTTTATTTAGTTATTTGGGTATAAAATATGATATAACGTATAAGAAAATGTATATTCCTATCCAAATTTAATATTTTGGGAATTAAGAATATTATTTTTGAATTCCGGAAATATTCATTTTAATTTATTATCATTATTATTATATCCCTTTAAAAGCATTCTGGGAACATCTTTTATTTTTAAATGTTCTTGGATGTTTTATGGATGAGTAGGAACAAGGATGGGTTTTTAATGAAAAATTTGATTAAATTTATGAAAAATAAACGTGTCATATAGTACATATTTTTTTAAAAAAATTGAAACTATGATAAGGATTACAAATTTTGAAGAGTTATATATTTTTTAAAGGTGATGTTAATTTTTTTTAATATCTCTAATCCAAATAGTTCATACTACGTAATATAATGAATTCATGATTTAAACCTAAAAAATAATATATTTTTATGTCTAATAAATTATATTTATTATACTGGAATTTTTTTAGATAAATTTCGAGGTTATGATGTTTTCATTTGATGGTAACAATATATTTTGGGATAAAATCATGTATTTTTGAGTTTAATGATGGTGATAAATTAATATATTATGAAAATTATTATCATATTTTAGGTTTTAGTAATTTATGTGATTAATGGATTTCATATAGATATTTTATTGGGTGGAGTTATATAAAACTCTGAGGGTCAACTTGAAATGACATTTGATGAAGAAAAAAATTCATATGACTAAAGGTACTGATAACAATCAATTTTTATATGATATTTGATGATTATTTATTTAATAATGTATTTGTGTATATTTAATGGGATTTTATTTTAAATATATTAATATAGCTTTAGTAAAAATAAAAAACAGTCACATCTAGAAAGTTCATGATGCATGAACAAAAAACTAGAGGGTTAAATGAGTGAAATTGGTATCATTGGCATATATGATGACTTAGTAAAAATGAAATTTCATTCTTTTAAATGAATTTACAATAATAGATTATATTTTTTATGGGAGAAAATGTTTCATCCAAGAGATAACCATGGTATTTGAATTTGATTTAGTGATTAAGAGCTTTACTATTTTGTAACAAATATGATTCAGGTAAATAGAAAATTATGGGATTTTATTTGAGGAATGAATGTTTAATTATATTACAATGGAATATTATAATAATTTATTTATGTGTATATCCATGTCTTTTATAAAAAATATTATCATCTCTTGGAAATTATATGAATATGGAATAAACAATATCATTATTTTATAATTAGAGTAACTGATGTAATTTGGAGATAAATGTGAAATTTTCAGTTAAATACTATTTGAAAAAATCATTATAATCATTTAGTTTAAATATTATTCTACAATAATATTTTATGATTTTTATAGTTATTTATTTATCAATTGATCTATGTTTGACTTATGGTGTTATTGCTTTAGCTAAGATGATTAATGTTGTATATAATCATAAAATGGAATATTTATTTTTAGAAATATCGTGTTCAAATTTTTTTTGTATTAGTTAATTTTCAAGTACAATTGGAATATATTTTATTACATATGTGGGTTATATGATTCATTATAAGATCATATTATTTCTTATTTCTGGAAAAATCATCTTGAATGTTGATAATTAGTTCCAGAACATGAGATTATAATGAAATTTCAATAAAAGTTGAAATTATATATATCAAGTTTGTATATTTACTAATGTAATGGTAAATATTTTAAATTAATTATTCTTGTGTTTGACAAGGATCATTAAATAAAAATTTCATCTCATTTTCTCTATTTCAATTGAATCAATATTTTTTTGAACCACATCAGCTTATGGTTATGATATCATTATCTTTCATTAGACCATTATCTTCCCTACGATCAATATCTATATAACTAAAAATAATTATTTTGAAATTAAATTTTTTTCTCAATATTTATATTTTCACATTATGAAAATGTTCACATATTTGGAGAATTATTTATATGATAACCATCACTCATTCTTTTATTACATTATATAATGAATAATTCTTAACAATTTTTATGTTATTGGATTTTATAAATTGAATTAGGAAATGTCAAACACATATATCATTCAATTGATTTAAAATTAATCAGACGAAATTTATTAATAGTTGAAGAATATAAAACCTCCTGTTTTTAACTATATACTATTCTTGATGGCTTGTTATATGATAAAATGTTCTATTAGAAAATTCAGATATACCATAAAGATATTATAATTTATATATGATCGTTATAACTTAGAAATATAATTGGATATTATGAATATGAACAATATAGTTAATAAATATATACAAAAAGTACCTTGTACATAAAAAATTAAAGATAAAAAAATTAAAGAATCATAAAATTTACAGTAGTATTATTTTATTATTTAATAAGAAATATTATTGAATTCGATTTCAATTAATTTTTATGAGTAAAAAGTATTTTTTTTTTATAAATTTATTAATTTGATTTTATTAAATGGATATCGTTCATCAAATAATCATACAAAATTATATTCTGTTAAAAATTATATATTTTATAAATATTTTTAAAAAAATAAATAGTGAAAATAATAATTTTTATTTGAAACATTATTTTATTTCATGTATTTATACTGTAAAAATATAATTTTTATTATATTTAATGTATAATAATATCCTTATTAATAAATATAATTTCATTATAGATTTTAGAAAAAAATTCATACTTTGATATATTAGAAATCCATTATATAACTTAAAAGGAAATTTTCTAAAGAAAATAAATCATCATGTATCACTGGTCAAAAATTAAACTAGATTATTACAATAATATGAATTGAATATTAAAAAACTAATTTCATAATTGGATTTATGAGGTAAAAATTGGTTGAATATTTCCCCATATTCCATTATTATAGCAAAACAAGATTTTATGGTATCTATCTTCTTCAATGGATTACGAGCTTAATCAACTGATTAAAAATTATTAAATTATTTTAATATTTTTCATCGATATATTGGAATGGTTGGAATTCGATATTTTAGATAAACTATGATAATATAGTTTTCACATATTTATTAAATGAATTCACTCGTTTCCAAATAATTTTTAGTCAATAAAAAATCAATTTATTATAAAGGATATTTCTTTATTAAAAAATATATTTAGGACCATTATTAAATTTTAACGTAATAATTTACATTAATTAATATTTGTTAATTAAAATAATTACATTTATATGTTTTAATATTAAAAATGTTTTTCTAAATTCAATAGCACATTTTTCACACAACACCAAGGTTAAAAAAATCATGATATACTATTAAATATTAACATTGATGATGGAATAATAATTTAATTGTTAGGAATAACTATGTGTAAATTAGAATTATAACATCACTTAATAAATTATAAATAAAATATTGGTAGCAAAGAAACTAAAAGATGATATTTTTATGTCATAAAATATGTAAATAAATGATTCAATGATTATAACATATGTGGAAGTATTTTTGTGAAATGTGAATGTTTATTTACAATTTTATTAATTAATATAATAATTTAAAATAAAATATATTTTCATAAAATTGATTCATAAACACTTATTTTTTTACATTATAATTGAAATTTAATTTTAAGTGGCCATATTTAGTATTTCAATGTTTTATAAAATCATTTATAATATTAAAACTGGTATTTTCGAATAAATGGTGGTTTTATTTACATGTTAAATTTCTCATATTTAATAGATTATTTCATAAAATGGATTTTATTTTTAAATGAAATCTTAAATTAATGGTATGGATTAAATTTTTAAATTTTCCTTATAGTTCAATTTTTTATGAATTGTGAAATGTGATAATTTATTATATTTAACATTATAGGTAAATGAACAATTTTTTGATTCACAGTTGAGTTATGGAATATGAAAGTGGATATTATATAGATATAACATTATATTTATTTGTTATTTAGTCCAAATAATTAATACCATATATAGTCCTGATCCAAAATAATAAACTACTGGAACAAATAACAGAAAAACACCTCTCTTCTACATTGTAAATGCCACCCCATATCATCACACATCGTAAGACTTAGATATTTATTATATTATACCCAATTAATCACCCAAAAAAATTACATACTTTATGGTCATGATGGACTCCAAAAAATACTATTTCCATGTTCCTTAAGGATTTTCTCAATGAGACAATAATCTAGAGGTAAAACCATTCAACTTCCTCATTAAATTTTATTTCTTTTAAAATATTTACATCCCATACCCAATATATTTTTTCTTGGTAACTCCAATATAATATATTTAATATGATTTTATTATGTTAATGGGATATCCATCATCATGTCTCATTTCATAGCTTTTTTTTCTAAAAATAAAAATGTCATTCTTGATGTGTCGATTCACCACTTTCGTGGGAGATGAGTTTTCATTTTTTATTACCACCCACCAATATAGTCATAAAACCATTCTTATTGTTAAAAAAGATAACAATAATTTTTAAACATATTTAATGTTCTACGAATAATATATAAAAATATTATAAATTAAAATGATACTAATTTGTGATGGATGACAATACCGAAAAATAAATTAAATAATTGTTATCACCATATTATTTAATAAATAATCATCATATCATATAAAAAATTTTTTGTAAGCCCATTTAAACTTCATTAAATTCATTAATATCATATAGTATCCATTCTTGAGGATTATTCTCATTTTACATGAACTTCCAAACCTATATACATGCAAAAAGATCATGGAAACAAAGAAAACTATGGCTCTAGAACAATTTAAGTAAAAAATATAACACTTATAAATTTTCATAAATTAACTTAATGAAATTTTTATAAATAAATTTTTTGTTTTATATGTTCTTAATTTAGTAATTAACTAATATAATTTTAATATCATGGATATTATGTTCAAGATACGAGTTCATTCATATATAATGTAATGGTTTTTCATATCACTTTTGTTTATATGAAATAGGAATTATTAACCACTTATTTCTTGTGTGCAGTGTATTTGTGATGAAATTTGATATATAATATCAATAAAATATTTATCAAAATTTAATAAAATTTCTCATTTGTAGATCATTAATTTTATGGGGAATACTGCTCGACTGTATGCATAGTGGTAGTAGAATTCTTAACCCAATTTCCATTATTTCTGTTACACATCTACTTTGATAACTATGTTAATATATGATTACGTGTAAAATTAAGTCTGATTATCTTATGTTCTATTTGAATATTTTATATGTGGATTTATAGATAATAAAAATAATTTGTTTTTTAGGATAACACTCTCACATTACGTTCAGAATTCCCTTTTATATGTTTCTTTTGTAGAATATAAAAGAAATAATTTTTTAATGTATATGTCATGGGTGAATTAACCAAATTTCATGATTCCATAATAATTTAAATAATACTTTACATGTTTATAAGGTTAATTTAGAATAAATATTTTTATTTTATAATTCTGGGTCATTTTAAAAAAACAATTTCGATAAAAATGTTTTATTAATTTTTAGAATATTTCAATGTTTTAATTAGTGTACATTCATCTATTTGAGAAAATTTTTATGGATCAAATTATTAATTGATATTGATCAATAATGATAAAATAAACCACCATTTATTTACTTTTTCATAATTATTTTGGCTGTGGATATGCTACTTTTATTTTTTTAATTATATCATACTATATGGTTTATGATTATGTTTATTGATTGGGGTAGTTTTTTACATTTCCTATGATACAATGAATTTGAATGTATATATTTATTATGTTTCAACCATTTCTTGTGAAAAATTTATTTGACTAAGTATGTTCATGTGGGGACCCCTATTTCCCATTTATTCATCTTTATATCTCTTGAGAATAACTAGATTGGATTTTGGCCAAGGCCTTACCTATTTATATAGAATTATTAGTCGAGGCCTTGATGGCATGTTTTCAACATCCCTCGTTATGAATTACCTAATTTTGATACTAGTTAATGATAATACATTTAATTATTAGACTAATAGAATATCCATGGGTAACTATCCTCTTCATGTGATAATTTATATGGAATTATTTGATAAGATATTATTCTTGTAGTATTATGTTAAATATTATTATTTAATGGTATTTGTTTTTATTTTTTTTAATTACCTCTTGATTTATGTTTACTTATGATAACATCTACTATATTAGTCCTCATACTTAAGAAAATGAGAAAAAACTATATCATAGGATTTATTTTTTCCCAGAATGACTAGATGTATATTAATATTGACATATATGGATAATCTAGGGTAATAAGGATATTCGAAAATGTGTTTTTATGTAGCCATTAATTTCAAGTAGTAATTTAAAACATATATGTGTATACAGTTTTCAATAGAAACAAAACTATTTAATCATTTTGTATGTGATTTCTTTTTTTATAATCCCATTGTAATAATGTAAGGCATAATCTCTAGGATACTCCGTTTAGGTTGATTAAAGTAGCTATAAGAAGTTTTTTAGAAGAAATATTAGAAACTAGATTTAAGAAAACATAGTTTCAGGAAATATAAAAATATATCATACAATGAGAATATTCTTAAAGTGACCATGATTTTTATTTAGAGATTATCTATACCTAAATATTTAATTTTTCATTATTTGTATCAATAGTTTTAGATTATAAACTATATTTTATAATGTTATGATCTAATCTATTATATGATTTTTTATGAAATAATGCCTAGTTAATAGATTATAAAGTGAATCAATGGGAATATTCCATGAATACATTTTTATACTATGCATGATAACTATATTAGAGAAAGAACTTCATCTACATATGAACAAATTATAATGGTACTGTCAGAACAAACTCAGGTTAAAAAAAACATACCCTTATGGAGAAACGTAATCCACAATGTGGTGTAGCAATTCTAGACCACATTATGAGGCCATGACCTCCATTATTTAATGGGAGTACAAACTCATTTGTTGTTTATAAATGGATAAGTTCCATAGAGAATGTATTTCTCACTCTGGGAATTAATCCATGGTATAAGTTTATCCTCGAATTTTAACATATATCAACTGATGTGGATCAGTGGTAGTCAATGAATCAAAAACCATGGTGTAATTAGAAATAGAGAAGATGGAATGGAAGTATTTTTGTAGAGACTCGTATCTTGACGTACATTGACATTACATTACTTTTGCGGAATACTTAGTACATTACAAAAACACACACACAAGGACCGTAATAGTTTAGTGTCTTTGGAAACTCGGACTATAATCTTCTAATCGTGGTGAAAGATCTTTAAAATCTACCATAAAGATCTTCCTTTTTTTTTACCTAAAACCTTTCTTTATATCCTGGGGAAAAGAAAACATAAAAG
The DNA here is from genome assembly GCA_963277665.1 of Viscum album. NCBI lineage: Eukaryota > Viridiplantae > Streptophyta > Magnoliopsida > Santalales > Viscaceae > Viscum > Viscum album. The sequence goes on from OY728120.1 coordinate 766,113,332, forward strand.
GGTGAGCTCAAATTCTCAGTAAGGGTAAACAAAATAAATATCAATCACATCATATTCATAAGAACATAACATTTTGGAAATCATAACCTGCAAAAGAGAGCATAATTTCATAATCATGGGATAAATCATGACAGTGAAAAAGTAATCCCAATAATCATAACTTAAAACATGAAACTTTGTGGCATACACACATAATCATAGAGAATCATTTCTTGTTAGTCAAGACTAATTGCCATGACTATCTTAGTGGACAAAGTCCCTTTCTGAATCGAGTAACCCTCGTTTCAGTCCTGTTTCACTGAAATGGTATAACCTACCGTTCCAGCCCTGTCTATCTCATGAGATATACAATCTTTACCCAATGAATTGGAGGGAGATATAGGTCCCACCCATCTCATAATGAATCCTTTCTTATGTGTGCCACATAATCATAAAACATACATCATCGCATAACACATGTAACAAAAATGGGATTCTTGAAACATCATGACATCATAAATCAATTAATATAAGATAAAGTAATTCATAAAAATAATTCCATCACAACATGATCAAATCAATGTAATAATAGGGATAAAAACAGAAACCTTTATTATCTTAGATGGAAAATAATTTTGATAAAACACTTGAACTCCATTCTTGAGGAAAATATCCTTTCTTCTTCAAAAACATTTTTCCTTTCATAACATGTCATACGAATTTAAAATAAAATAAGTTGATTAAAAATAAACTTGAAAACTTTTAAAGGAAGTTTCTTGGAAATAATGTTTTAAAAATCCATTCAGGCCGTATAACTTAAAAAAAACATTCTTCGTACTTTTGTCAGAAAAGTCAAAAAGTACCTCGTATGAAAAAAACGACAAAAGATTCCTTTCATATTCTTTACTAAAAACTCACCGAAGGGTAAAATTGGATTTAAACTATTGTAAGTGGATGGAAACAGTATTTCATATTGATGAAACATGGATGTGGATGATAAAATACACCTCAGTAAATACTTACGAATAAACAATCTCGGATAAAAATGAGATTGTGATATTTCCCTTACCTTAGGTCTGATTTGCTTTGTACGTGTCCGAAGCTCCTGTATAATGGTTTAAATAATGTTATTGACTTATTAAAGAATCATATTCATTGTTATGATATCATATATGGTTCACTTATGACATTATATTACCCGTTCTTTTGTAAATTCCATGTTAAAGAAGCGTTTTGGGTAAAATCGTTTCTTTTATCGTATATGTTTTGACTTGTTGTTCTTGACATTATTATTACTTATATCATGATTTAATTACTTCCAGAATATAAAATATGATTTATATATCATATATATTCAGTATATATATATATAATAGATAGATAAATGAAATGAAAAACACCGTTCATGGAGACGGTAGTCCGTACGTACGCATGAACGCTATTTTCCTTTCCCTATTGTCTTGAATGGTAGTAAGTAGATGACATACATATATATATATACATAAATCCAGTAGCTTTATAATGTCATATATTTCATTATTATTTCTTATAAATACTTTATAATCATTCTTAAATGGTTAACATGGAGAATGAATCTCATCGCGTTGTGGAGACGCTAGTCCGTACGTACGCACGAGCGATGATATCATTTCCATAAATATTGAATTGAATTGGAGTGGATTATACAATATATCAGAATCAATATGATGTTTTAATAACTATTTATAGTTATTCTTTACACCATTATACCCATCCATGTAAGGTGGTGGTGGAAAATAGATTACACCACGGCGTGGAGACGGTATTCCGTACGTACGCACGCGCGGTGATTTCTTTTTCCATAGGATAGATAGATGGTGAAATAGGGTTGTTTCATACTTATAATAACATATCAGTATATGAGTGATACTGATGTTATTACTTCATAATGAAACAACCTAAGAAGAAGAAGTGGAAGAAGAAATAAAGATGAAAGAATTGGTAACGGTAATTACCTCTTCTTTGAAGCGCCTTTTGGAGACTTCCTCTTAGGGAACTAAAATTGGTCTTTGAGGAAGAACAGAACCTCTAGGATGTTGATAGGGAAGTGGAGAAGAGATTTTGGCAGGGGTTGGCGGAGCTTGAGTGCTCAAATTGGTGTGAGGAGGAGGGGGAGGAGGTGCCCTTTTATAAGGGAGGAGAGGGGCACCTTAGGAATATCTCAAAATATTATTTTATATTAAAGTAAAAATAGTTTTATAATGGTTCCAAAGGGTATTATTTCGAAGCTAAAGTGGGTATGGGTCGAAATAATATCAACCAATAGGATTTAGACAAGTTTAGGTTCTTATTTTAACCTTATCAATTAGATTTAACTCTACGTTAAATAATTTAACTTTTACCGTGTCTTTTTGTTTTCTTTCACTATATGGTTAATAAACTTACTATAACATGCCAAACGAACCCTAAATTGTTTATTATTAATATATATATCCTTATCTAAGTCATTTGTCCGAACCTTAGATTTTTAGGAATAAAATAACAATTAATAATATAATATTTGATTTAATAACTATTTTGTGTCAATTTTGACACTATTTGATATATGATTTTTGTGAAAGTCATAACAGAATTATATGTTCGAACCAAGTTTATTAAATCAACACTAATATATCATAGTAACCTAGAAAATTAGTGGAATTCATAAAAAGTCTCAAATTACATTCATTTGAGTATTTATAACATCAATTATGTTAATATTTCCTTAAAAGGGTAATTACTACATCATCGTTGTGTCATAAATAAATTAATTTATTTAAAGTCTAAAAATTATAAATAAAATATCATTATGTAGGAAATCTATTTAGCTTTCTAATGAATATTTATAGTCGAATTTATCTTATGTATAACCCCATATTAAAAATGTTTTAGTGAATAAACTTTGATTTTAACTCTTTTAACTCTTCTTTGAATTAAATAATAATAAATGTCCTAATCTAATCCAAGTGGGCCTAAATGATAATATTTTACACTTAAGGTTGTTTTTGGTCGAGATACACTTGTCCAATAGAATTAGGAGATGTGTTAGGGTAATATTAATATCATTCTTACCCTTAATTACCCTATTTACTTTTAACCGTGGTAAATAAAAGTAAAAAGTTACTATTCACCAAAAATTATTTTCATCTCATTGAACCACATTTTACTTACTGACATCAACCGTGTCTCTCGGATTTTTGAAATTCCATTCACAGAAGCGGTAAAATTAAGTTTTATGAAAAATTCAGTTTTTTAACTACCACTTAGTAGTTTCACTATTCATCAAAAATTGATGTTTTTCCGAAGAATGCCAAAATTTCATCCTAAGCTATATTTCATATTCCGAATTCAAAAATGAAGTCTATTTTACCAAATTCATAACATAAAAGTTGCATTAATTAATTTTTATAATTAAATCCCGCTGTTAAAACAAATAGCGTGTTTTTAAGAAACAATATCTATCAAAAGATTGACACTTGATTATGTCTGGTTTAAATGTGAAATTACATCCAATGACCAACATTGTATTAAATTGTAAAAATATATTCTAAATATACTTTAAAACTACTCCAATTAATAATTTATCACTATTAATTATTTCGATTAAAAAAGTTGTTTTTTAATTATAATTTAGTAATTTTCACTATTCATCAGAATATGAAAGTTATCCGAAATGTACCAAAATTTCACCTTAGGCTAAATTCGATACTCCAAATCCAAAAATGAAGATCATTTTGAAAAATAAGATTTACAGAATTTTAAAAAGTGGTTATTACTATTCATACCGGCTAGTTTTAATAATATTTTAATAGCATATCGTTGTTTAGTGAAACTCGGTGTTGCGTATTACACACGCTATCGAGGAAGGTCGCGATTGCGTGTAATGCAAGGGAAGTCAAGGATGCATGTTGTGCAAGCTCCTTTTGGTGTAGCGTACAACACAAGACATTAATTAAATAATAAAGAATATTTTTTATAAAATCTTGGGCTGTTACATTCTACCCCCCTTAAAATTAATTTCGCCCTCAAAATTCGTCGGGGTTATAAATGGTTTACTATTTAAAAGTTTCTTTAATAGAAACCCACATCGTAGAAAGGAATATCAAAAACAATCTTTAAAAACAAAAGTATGAAACGTAACGGTTACCCAAATAAACTAATCATTGGGTTTCCACATAGGTGAAAATATGGATATGGAAGAGAAATCTAACCATCATGTTCTGATGGAGAGTGGTAGAGAACATGGCTATGGAAAAGCCAATAATCACAAATCCATAAATTTGTGACGATCTAAGGTACCATCCGATTCATCAGGTATAAGATCACTAGGACAACATTTTTGGTTTTCAAGATCATTTCCCTAAAGTTGAAAATTTGAATGGGAATAAATACTTTCTTTATTTTGGTACAATCTCACTATTATTCGTGCCTAGAACAATTTCCACTTCATCTATTAAATAAATTAAGTTGAATTTGTTATTCGTGAAGTGTTAGTAGATCATGTGATAGAATGACGGGTCATTCCATCTGTCTCAAACAAAAGGTTAGCAAAAATTATATACATAAGTCGATCTATAGTGAGATTAATCATATATAGTTCCTAAAATGGACTTATACTTCATATATCATACTGCTTAATATAATAAAACTAGTTTCTACTAAACAGGGACTTCCTGTAGGCCAGTGGTAGGCGATAAAGGCCAGTCGCACTTCGGTTGTGGGTTCGATTCCCACAGCCTTGTCCGAAGCGATGGGCTGTCGCCCGTCCTGCAGGTTGTCCTTTTTCTAAAACTATATTACTATAACATCCCATAAATAATATCGAAAAAACTTCTATCCTTAAACAATACTAACTTATGTCCAACATAATCCATTCCAATCTTTAGTCCTATCCATAATACTGCAGTCCATTCTCATAACATAGTGAAAACGATTACCAGAGATTTAATACCATCGTTGATCCCCATATATCATAAGATATATCTTGTTGGACACATTCCAAACATTTAAAGGCCTTAATCTTGTACTCTCTTGAATACCCATTGAACCTTAGTGAAAACTTGAATGTAGTTAAAAGTTAACACTTTCCACATACCAAAATCCTCAAAATTCTATATACTCAAACCATGATATCACTTAGTCCTTATATCAATCATGAGCTCATGAATACAATCAAACATCTCATTATCTTCTTATCCTTTCATTATGCACTTATCATCAACTTTCCAAAAGTATCTGAATAACCTTTCATGGTTACTGGTACCATTCATCATACACTTTAAAAACTTAAGGAAAGACAACAGTGTAACAATCCTTAGATGTCTCCTTATTCCATGAGATTACTTATACAACATTACACATGATAAACATGTAATCATTCCACTACATTCTTAGACCATTGACCGAGCTTCAACATTTCTTTCATCTCACATATCATTTGTAGTTTCTTCATCATCATCAACATAAATACTTCCCATACGACCATACTGATTCTCTTCATGAGACTTTCCCTTAGGGCATTGGTTTGCATAATGCCCGTACATTCCGCATTTAAAACATTTAACCAGTGTTGATGTCGTAGCAATACCATTATCCTCATCCCTGGTGTTAACTGAACCTTTTCCTTTGCACTTAGTGGCTTTGTGTCCTTCTTTTCCACACTCAAAGCATCTTCCAGTTCCTTTGAAACATTCTCCTTGATGCCTCTTCCCACATGAATTACATAGGGGAAATTGAACTTTCTTTCCTCTATGATCATCATGAAACTCCATCTTTCTCTTATTAGCCGAGTCAGGAAACTTACCAAATTTTACTTTATTGATCATATTATGAGATTGATGATTCGGAATAATAATTATGTTTGGACTTCCAAATCCCATTTCATTATGAAGAATATCATTCCATTGTCCATCATATCCTCTATTATCGTGAATCATCTTGTTTCCAGCCATTTTCTAAAACCCAAAAAGAATAGTGTGAGAGGCAAAAATCATGCTATGGAAAACAACATAATAAAGGGGAAGTACATTCAATATCTAACATCTTAGGTTTAATTCTATGATCGTTAGCGTAATTCTAGTACAATAACCTATACGTATACTTAACCTTAGGGACATCCCTAGACATACCTTAGAAATATCTCTAGGGATCTCACTAAAGTTCTCGCATCCTATTTTCCAAAGGTTGACTAAACCTTTCCTCTGATACCAACTGTAGAGACCCGTATCTTGATGTACATTTACATTACATTACTTTTGCGGAATACTTAGTACATTACAAAAACACACACACAAGGACCGTAATAGTTTAGTGTCTTTGGAAACTCGGACTATAATCTTCTAATCGTGGTGAAAGATCTTCAAAATCTCCCATAAAGATCTTCCTTTTTTTACCTAAAACCTTTCTTTATATCCTGGGGAAAAGAAAACATAAAAGGGTGAGCTCAAATGCTCAGTAAGGGTAAACAAAATAAATATCAATCACATCATATTCATAAGAACATAACATTTTGCAAATCATAACCTGCAAAAGAGAGCAGAATTTCATAATCATGGGATAAATCATGACAGTGAAAAAGTAATCCCATTAATCATAACTTAAAACATGAAACTTTGTGGCATACACACATAATCATAGAGAATCATTTCTTGTTAGTCAAGACTAATTTCCAAGACTATCTTAGTGGACAAAGTCCCTTTCTGAATCGAGTAACCCTCGTTTCAGTCCTGTTTCACTGAACCGGTATAACCTACCGTTCCAGCCCTGCCTATCTCATGAGATATAAAATCATTACCCAATGCATTGGAGGGAGATATAGGTCCCACCCATCTCATAATGAATCCTTTCTTATGTGTTCCACATAATCATAAAACATACATCATCGCATAACACATGTAACAAAAATGGGATTCTTGAAACATCAAGACATCATAAATCAATTCATATAAGATAAAGGAATTCATAAAAATAATTCCATCACAACATGATCAAATCAATGTAATAATAGGGATAAAAACAGAAACCTTTATTATCTTAGATGGAAAATAATTTTGATAAAACACTTGAACTCCATTCTTGAGGAAAATATCCTTTCTTCTTCAAAAACATTTTTCCTTTCATAACATGTCATACGAATTTAAAATAAAAGAAGTTGATTAAAAATAAACTTGAAAACTTGTAAAGGAAGTTTCTTGGAAATAATGTTTTAAAAATCCATTTAGGCCGTATATGTTAAAAAAAACATTCTTCGTACTTTTGTCGGAAAAGTCAAAAAGTACCTCGTACGAAAAAAACGACAAAAGATTCCTTTCATATTCTTTACTAAAAACTCACCGAAGGGTAAAATTGGATTTAAACAATTGTAAGTGGATGGAAACAATATTTCATATTGATGAAATATGGATGTGGATGATAAAATACACCTCAGTAAATACTTACGAATAAACAATCTCGGATAAAAATGAGATTGTGATATTTCCCTTACCATAGGTCCGATTTGCTTTGTACGTGTCCGAAGCTCCTGTATAATGGTTTAAATAATGTCATTGACTTATTACAGAATCATATTAATTGTTATGATATGATATATGATTCACTTATGACATTATATTACCCGTTCTTTTGTAAATTCCATGTTAAAGAAGCGTTTTGGGTAAAATCGTTTCTTTTATCGTAGGTGTTTTGACTTGTTGTTCATGACATTATTATTACTTATATCATGATTTACATACTTCCAGAATATAAAATATGATTTATATATCATATATATTCAGTATATATATATATATATATAATAGATAGATAAATGAAATGAAAAACACCGTTCATGGAGACGGTAGTCCGTACGTACGCATGAACGCTGTTTTCCTTTCCCTATTGTCTTGAATGGTAGTAAGTAGATGACATACATATATATATATACATAAATCCAGTAGCTTTATAATGTCATATATTTCATTATTATTTCTTATATATACTTTATAATCATTCTTAAATGGTTAACATGGAGAATGAATCTCATCGCGTCGTGGAGACGGTAGTCCGCACGTACGCACGAGCGATGATATCATTTCCATAAATATTGAATTGAATTGGAGTGGATTATACAATATATCAGAATCAATATGATGTTTTAATAACTATGTATAGTTATTCTTTACACCATTATACCCATCCATGTAAGGTGGTGGTGGAAAATAGATTACACCACGGCGTGGAGACGGTATTCCGTACGTACGCACGCGCGGTGATTTCTTTTTCCATAGGATAGATAGATGGTGAAATAGGGTTGTTTCATACTTATAATAACATATCAGTATATGAGTGATACTGATGTTATTACTTCATAATGAAACAACCTAAGAAGAAGAAGTGGAAGAAGAAATAAAGATGAAAGAATTGGTAACGGTAATTACCTCTTCTTTGAAGCGCCTTTTGGAGACCTCCTCTTCGGGAACCAAAATTTGTCTTTGAGGAAGACCAGAACCTCTAGGATGTTGCTAGGGAAGTGGAGAAGATATTTTGGCAGGGGTTGGCCGAGCTTGAGTGCTCAAATTGGTGTGAGGAGGAGGGGGAGGAGGTGCCCTTTTATAAGGGAGGAGAGGGGCACCTTAGGAATATCTCAAAATATTATTTTATATTAAAGTAAAAATCGGTTTATAATGGTTCCAAAGGGTCTTATTTCGAAGCTAAAGTGGGGATGGGTAGAAATCCTATCAACCAATAGGATTTAGACAAGTTTAGGTTCTTATTTTAACCTTATCAATTAGATTTAACTCTAAGTTAAATAATTTAACTTTTACCGTGTCTTTTTGTTTTCTTTCACTATATGGTAAATACACTTACTATAACATGCCAAACGAACCCTAAATTGTTTATTATTAATATATATATCCTTATCTAAGTCATTTGGCCTAACCTTAGATTTTTAGGAATAAAATAACAATTAATAATATAATATTTGATTTAAAAACTATTTTGTGTCAATTTTGACACTATTTGATATATGATTTTTGTGAAAGTCATAACAGAATTATATGTTCAAACCAAGTTTATTAAATCAACACTAATATATCATAGTAACCTATAAAATTAGTGGAATTCATAAAAAGTCTCAAATTACATTCATTTGAGTATTTATAACATCAATTATGTTAATATTTCCTTAAAAGGGTAATTACTTCATCATCGTTGTGTCATAAATAAATTAATTTATTTAAAGTCTAAAAATTATAAATAAAATATCATTATGTAGGAAATCTTTTTAGATTTCTAATGAATATTTATAATCGAATATATCTTATGTATAACCCCATATTAAAAATGTTTTAGTGAATAATCATTGATTTTAACTCTTTTAACTCTTCTTTGAATTAAATAATAATAAATGTCCTAATCTAATCCAAGTGGGCCTAAATGATAATATTTTACACTTAAGGTTGTTTTTGGTCGAGATACACTTGTCCAATAGAATTAGGACATGTGTTAGGGTAATATTAATATCATTCTTACCCTTAATTACCCTATTTACTTTTAACCTTGGTAAATAAAAGTAAAAAGTTACTATTCACCAAAAATTATTTTCATCTCATTGAACCAAATTTTACTTACTGAAATCAACCGTGTCTCTCGGATTTTTGAAATTCCATTCACAGAAGCGGTAAAATTAAGTTTTATGAAAAATTCAGTTTTTTAACTACCACTTAGTAGTTTCACTATTCATCAAAAATTGATGTTTTTCAGAACAATGCCAAAATTTCATCCTAAGCTATATTTCATATTCCGAATTCAAAAATGAAGTCTATTTTACCAAATTCATAACATAAAAGTTGAATTAATTAATTTTTATAATTAAATCCCGCTGTTAAAACAAATAGCGTGTTTTTAAGAAACAATATCTATCAAAAGATTGACACTTGATTATGTCTGGTTTAAATGTGAAATTACATCCAATGACCAACATTGTATTAAATTGTAAAAATATATTCTAAATATACTTTAAAACTACTCCAATTAATAATTTATCACTATTAATTATTTCGATTAAAAAAGTTGTTTTTTAATTATAATTTAGTAATTTTCACTATTCATCAGAATATGAAAGTTATCCGAAATGTACCAAAATTTCACCTTAGGATAAATTCGATACTCCGAATCCAAAAATGAAGTTCATTTTGAAAAATAAGATTTACAGAATTTTAAAAAGTGGTTATTACTATTCATACCGGCTAGTTTTAATAATATTTTAATAGCATATCGTTGTTTAGTGAAACTCGGTATTGCGTATTACACACGCTATCGAGGAAGGTCGCGATTGCGTGTAATGCAAGGCAAGTCAAGGATGCATGTTGTGCAATCTCCTTTTGGTGTAGCATACAACACAAGACATTAATAAAATTAAAAAGAATATTTTTTATAAAATCTTGGGCTGTTACAATTTTAAAGAACGTTCATTGGAAATACATTTTCTTATATAATAATGAGAAGATTTGGAAATAAAATTATTGAGTTGTAGACAATAAAAAGATGAAAATATTTCTATGTATATAGATAAAATTAAAATATTATCAAGGAATTTTGTAGACTATGTACATATACCAATGTGAAATATTGATTGTTTCATTGATGGTTTTAATACAAATATTCGATGGGAACTAGTCCTCAAAACGTTCTCATCATCTGAAGATATCAAATCACGTGTAATGAAAACAAAGAAAGAATTATCCATGCCTAATAACATGAAAATGAAGCAAGTGGAAATGTGGATGGCAAGGAAAAATATGGACAATAGGAAGATGGTAATGAAGGTTATTACCATATGTGATAATTGTTGAAGGAAATAGCCTTGTACTTTCATGATGGGAATGGGGGTTTTCCAAAAAAAAAAATTAAAGATAACTACTCCAATTATGTTATTGGTATTAAAGAAGTTTTCCAATTATTAAAATATTTTGAGATGGGTCACTACACAAATCATTTACCCAAGAATCAAGGTAATATAGCATAGAAGAAGAAAAGGAGTAAAGGTCAAGCTTATGTTTTTATTATACATGAAGTGTAATAATTTAATGATTTTTTTTTGGATTCAATAATTATCATAGCTTTTTTTAGTAATGTAAAAAAGGAGATATATATGGATTATACTATGAGAATTATTCTTTAAGGATATTAAAGTATATGTTGGAAGGCACCATGAAAAGTGATTCAATAGGAAGTTGATCATTTTGGAAATGAATTTTTTTTGTGAACTATAACTATTACTATGTTACTGATGATATGATAATAATGATAAAACAATATTAATTAGAATGTATTGTTGACTAGGAAATTGGTTAGTGATTATATGGTTAATTCTATATTTTTGATGTTTTATTACTTTTTTAGAACTATGTAATATATTTGAAAACATGATATCTTATTTTTGGAAGAATTATTGTTTCTATTAAGGCTTTAATGTTAAAACGTTATTCATATATTATTACTTTGAAAAAAATAGATACATTATAATATTTATTAAAATCTATTGTTAGGTTGACTTTTGAAATTACACGATCATGCATATAAATTTCTGTACATTGAATTTGGAAAAATGTACTTTGAACGAGTCTTAATGTAAATACATATAGAATAGATTAAGATTAACATTGGACTATTATTATATTGAGGACAATTTATTATTTATCATTTTTGATATCATGATTAAAACATTTTAGTTTTGGTAAATATTTAACGGAAATTAAAATGACTTATGGGTCATTTAATAAAATTTCTTCAGACATAAAAAATCATTTTGATTATCCATATTTTCATTTGGGAAATCAGGTAGATATAGTTCGATGAAAAAACCAAACGATGAAATTTTGACATGGAAAGGAATAAATTTTTTTAATTTTCCCCAGTGCTTATATGTATAGTTAAGTAATCCATCAACTCTATGTAACTGATTTGTAAATGAAATGTTACCCATTTGCATTTATTACTAACAAATCACTATACTTTTAAAAGATAAAAAATAATGGTTCTATTATTATAAACATCATAATGGACATGTTATCTATCAATTTCCATTAGAACATGTTTGTTATATTTATCTTCTATTTTCATCTTATAACTTTCTACTATTGTTATCCTTTTCAAAATCAAAATAATTAGGAGATCATTGCAGTTATCTTTAATTATTATTAAGAGGATGTTTTATGAACCCTATTTAAAATGTGTTTTTTCCAAAAAGGAATTTGCAACTATGAACCTTTTAAATTTCATGTACAATTTCAAATTATGAGGAATATATTTATTGAAGGAAGGGATAATTACCGCTATAAATTTTATGGTATAACTCTTCTAAAATTTATCTTCTTTGTTAGATTATGATGTTAAAAATATGATTAAATATTAATATTAAATTTGGTAGTTACCACCACCATATTGTAATTATATAAAATAGTGAGATTAATTAATTATTATAATATACATTACCCATTTTTATAAAAAGTATTCATTGGTTAGAAATTAATTAGAAATGAATATGGAAAACCAATTTAACATAACATATTTGTTTATAAAAAATTTACATTTTAACCACAACAATGTTTAGATAAAAAAATTATATTATTCACTATTAATGAATGAACATAATGAAATTTATATGGCATATATTCAAACTATGTTATTTAAATTTGATGGATTAATTTTTAGGCAATATCACACTCAAACGAACCATGATATACTATTAAATACTTGCATGACTATTGGAATAGTAATGTGTGTATTAGTAATATTCATTTGGACATTAGAATAATAAAATCAATAATTAAATTATAAATATAATTTAATTATCACATAAATTAAAAGTGTATAAATTTATATCAAAGAATAAGTATTTTTTTAAAAGTGATAATTTAATATTTGGTATTTTTGTGAGTGTGAATGTTTATTTCAAATTTTGTAATTATTTCAATAATCTAAAAGAAAATATATTTTTATAAAAAATGATTCATAAATTAATATATTTTAATTATAATTATATTATCATTTTATGAGACAATAGTTAATTTTTCAATGCATCGTAAAATTAGTTTTGACATTACAATCAGTATTTTTCAAATAAATAATGAAATTGTTAAAAATAATATTTATCATATTTAGATAATTATATTATTAATATTTAGTACATATTTGATATTTAAACACCGATCGATGGTTAGGTTTAGTTTTTGAGAATTTTCTAAAATATTTGAATTTTTCAAATAGTGAAATACAATAATTTATGGTATTTATCATTATAAGTAAATATATAAATTTTTGAGTTATGGATGATTCATGTATGATATAATTGGAAATTATCTTGAAATATCATGATTAATTTATTTTATTTAGTAACACAAATAAAAAATTAATAATAATATTGAGCCAATATAATAAACTAATAAATAATATAATCAAAAACACCCTTATACAGTACTATAAATACCTCCCCTCACCACCACTACTCATCACAACAACTATGACCTGGATAATACTTATATTTTTCTAATTACTCTACCAAACCATATCCCCACGTTCTGATCTTGATGGTGTCACCAAAAGACCATTTTTTGTTCCTTTAAGAAGGCTCTCAAAGAGATGATACTCAAGAAGTAAAACCCTTCCCCTTCCTCAAAATATCATATCATACATTATTTTTACCTCACCTACCATATAAATATTGGATTCATTTCTACATAATAGTAAATAAACCAAAATTTTATTATGATAATAACAAATCTATCATCTATTCTCTTCTTTTATTCTTTTTCTAAAAAATGAAATCATCTTTCTTGAGGCCTCGATTCACTACCTTCATGGACAATGAGTTTTCATTTATAATTAATGAATTCAATTATGTTCAAAACCCATTTTAATTTTTATAACTAATTTTGATATATTTTTTAAAACTTATTTAATTTTCTAGATCCAGTATATAAATATATTATTAAAAAAATAGAACTAATTCATGATAGTTGTAAAAATAACATAAATAAATTTATGCATTTTAATTAGCATTTTATATAATGAATCATCCTAATTTCATATGAAAAATGGACATAAAAAACTGTTAAAAATTATTTAAATTCATTAATAACCAATAATTTAAATTCTGGTGAACTATTCTAATTTTACATGAACTTTCATACTTGTATACAAGTGAACCGATGATGAAAATCCTAAAAAACACACCTATAACAACAAACATTAAAATTATAGCCCATATAAATTCTCATAAATAAACATAATAGTTTTTTTACAAAAAAATATATGTTATATAGGTTTGAAGTTAATTTAATTTATTAATATAATTTTAATCTCTCAGATAATGACTACAAGAGTAGTGTGATTTGAGATATAAGGTAAGGGTTCTCATCTTACTTTTATTTATGTTAGATATGCATTATTAACTACTTATTCATTGTTTCCAGTGTATGTATAATTCCATTTTCTATATCATATAATGAATCTATTTATCTTCTTTTTATTAAATGATTCTTTTGATGATCATTACATTTATGGGTCATACAGGTTGACAATTTTCAAAGAAGTAAGGTTATTCTAAAAAAATTCCATTAAATGTGTTAATCATATACTCCAATAATTAGGTGTAACATTCAATTAATAATATGTTAGGATTCATTAGGATTTCACATAATGTAACAAGGTTACACAACGTATAAGTGTTTCTAGGAACAAAATGAAAAAGGGATTCATGTTGTGAAAGGTTACACAACGTGAAGATCAATTTCACATCATCAATGTTTTAAATAAAATATTTTAAATACCTGTGGAAAATATTTTTAGCGTACTAAAATTCCATGGATTTAATGACATGTAAATGATTTATTCATCATGTATTTCCCCCTGAATTGAATTATGGGGTGTTCTTCAACTTTTTCTACACAATTGACCCTAGATTACCATTTTCTCTCTAGCCACAACTCATCAATGATGAATTTTTTAAACATTTTTCCTTATATATCAATCAATTTAGTGTTTGATCTTTATTATTGTTGTGGTTCATCTCTTCAGGTATGAAATCTTTCCACTTCATCATTTCCATTTATCATGGAAACACTATAATTTTTTTTCAAATAGGTTGATCTAAATTGGTGTTTCTTTTTTCATTCTTCCAAGATCCACTGTGTGCTATCCTTTTGACGGTCATTCCCTTTTCATGTTTGGTGTGGAAGGATTTCTTTGTTGTGGTCTGTGGTGTTTACACGTCACCACTAGCCCCTTTATTTCTAAATTGGTCCAGTCTTGATGTGTGGATTATAATTTAGGGCTTTTTTTGATATCATTTGGTTTTTTTCATTGGTGGAATGTGTTGTGGGTGTGTGCAGCACCTGTTCTAATGTAGATTGTTACATATCAATACAGTGTTTGATAAATCATATTACGATTTTTTTTAAATTATTTTATTAATAAATATGAATGAAAGTTTCTTGATTTTTTATCTATGTTGGAGTGATATCTCAAATAGAAGTTGTTTTACCTTGGTTTTTTAAAAATTGAATGAAAAGTGGAATTTTAAAATCATTGAAAAGGATTTTGTGAAATCGTATTGAAATGATTTTCCAAACATTGAGATGATTTTGAAAACAATCATGTGGGTTGCCTTCAGTACTAGGTTGAATGATTAGCATGAGGATATATTCCATTGCGGGGGTTCATTTTCTGAGTGTTCCTCTTGTATTATATTGTAGATTATTGGAACTATGTGTGTATCTAGAGTTGTGAATTCACTTTCTAGGGTGCCTCCCTTGTCCTTGAGTGTAGATAATTCTCTTCGGGCACCATATTGCACTATTCATAGACTTTTGGGAATGAGTATTCTACTGCATGCTTATTTTATTCTTTGTTTTTGTGATTCCTCTACTACAACTATTTTTTATTTCATGGAATTGTAGTGTTCTATCATTGATATTCAAGTTTATTCTTGAGAAACATGATATGGATATATCTGATTTGAAATTGATATTGGTTCATTTATTTTGGAACCATTATAAATAGAAAATTTTTACCATGTTTTCATTGAAACTGCATTAATTATTTGGAGTTCGTGTTTTATTTAAAATGAGATAACATGAATTTTTATACATAGAGTTTCTATGTAACACATTAGTGGGATCCTATTTATCCTATTATCTCACTACCTACACAACTTTTATGTGGTGAGTAGAACAGTTCATGTCTTATAATGCTGAGAAATGAATTTCCCCATAGTGAGGTGAAAAGGATTCATGCCAGGTGGGTTGGGTATGAGGTTGTGATAAGGTGTTAGTTCATCCACACCATCACATAGTGGTCAGTTGGATTTGGTAGATGGTTGGAACTATGTAGTTGGACATGTCTCTCGGTGTTTTTTGATACTGTTATAAAAATTTGTTTTTGTTATATTTCATATTGTTATGGAATATATTTTTTTTATTTAAGTTGTTCTTTCTTGATTAATTTATATATACTCATTGTGTTTTCTCATGTAGGTCCTAACAGTTCCCTTTGGTTAGACGTTCAATGCACGGGTGCTATTCCCCAGCCCATGGGGATCGATAATTCCCCTTAGGTATGTGATCGATCCGGTTTGGTGCTAGGTTTGTGGGAAACCCTGGTTGGTTCATTACAAATTTGGATCAGAGGAGGTATTTTCTAATGATTCATTATATTGGGACGTCTTATAGACAAGATACAATACTTTCAGGAGTTGAGAGGTATGTTGTGATAAGTACCTAGCTCGCTCTTATTGTAATGAGACTCAAGACATAATGTGATTTTGGGATACATGCCTCTATTCATGATTTTGGTATTAATTTTTTTCTCTACTTATAGTATTTATAGTTTACACTTATATTTTTTCTATTGTATGATAATTCTTATGCTTCGATTTGTAGTTTTATGCCTTTGAGAAATCATCTCGGAGTTCCTAAAGGGGGTTCATAGGATTATCCTTAAGGGAATTCACATTTAGATCACAATATAATTGAAACTATTGTATAATAAGTTAATCATTTTGATCAGGTTTCACTACAAGTTCATAATGCAGTTGTTGAGGTATACCTAGGATTTGGACAAGGGATATATTGATCTTGTGAATTATTACACAAGAAGCCACCATCCTATGAATTAATGAATTCACCTAATATAGAATAAGAATGGATGTATATGATCGATTATATCTTTAAATTTCTGGAAACACCTGAGATTATTAGGTTAACGTGTCTAACATTCAGTCTTAAGGGTTCTAGCAAGAGATTGTGGGACTCTATAGCCCATGTAGACCAACATGTGGACTTTTATGGGAAGGGTTTCAAAACACTATTCTTCCAAAAGTTTTCTATGGAATCATTATTTCTAGAATATAATATGAAATACTTGTCTTTGAAAAATCAAGAGAATTCAGTATCATCATACACAAATGTTTTCTCTAAGATAGTCCATTTTTTCTCTATATGTGGTGAAGAACAAAAAGATAAAGGCTTAAAAATATCATCACATATTGTGATCAAATATTAGATCCTACGTATTATTGTAGAAAAATAATCATATTAAGAGATGGTAGAAAGAAATATATTGGAAGATATAGATATTGAGGGAATGGTTGGTTTCCACAACCCTTCTATTCTTTCTAGTTGATGTATATGAAGAACATATGAGAAGAAGGGGAATTGAATGGGTCATCTCAAAAGTAGTGGAGTTGTGTCTCAACAGTGAGCCTCCTCAGCACCGTCAGCTATAAAAAGATGTGTTCAATTGAATTTATTTTAGTGTGGAAATGTTAGACACACATGTAATTTTATTCATATGCCCATGATGATATAAACCATCTATATAATTATTGTTTATAAATAAATCCTATATCATTCTATGAGTACACCTCATAATGGTTAGGGTTTGTGAGATCTAATGTCAACTGCAATGAAATAAAAATATTGAAACACTATAAAGATACAACCACATGGCTCATGAGTGAACCAGTTTTATGTAGTTGATGAGTGTCTAGTGGAAGTTGATGCAGGATTTCTAATTGTGAGAGGTATTGTTCTTATTGCATCTTCCATAACAATTTATTTATTTGACACTGCGTTACCGCACTCTTTTATATCTGCATGTATTTTTGATATACATAAACATACAAAAATACAGATGAAATTTGTGTTGGAGTTATTGACACCTCTTGGTAAGAGGAATGAGCAGAGGATTAATTACCCTTCTTGTTCGTTAATGATTGTTTATATAGAGTTGTTCTGGTATTTCCTACTTCTTGATCTCGATCTGTTTGATGTCATAATCTTTATGGATTTGCATGTCACTCATCAATATGAGGTTTATTGTTATAATCTATGTTTTTTCATGATCCTGATGAGAGATATTGTGTGATTAATAGGGATTGGGACCCAAGTTATGTAAGTGTTGGACCATCCCATCCAGATCTAATGAGTTTGTTTTCTATTCATTCAAGTGTGCGTGATAAAATATATTTTGTTGTTGATAAGCCCACTATTTTTCAGTACAACATTTGATTCTTTCCCAGAACACTTCTCTAGTCTTCTTCTTGTGAGAGATTATGATTTTTGGGATGTGATAGTTTCTAGGTAATCTTCTGATATCGATACCTTCTTTTCATTTTTCACCAATAGAGGTGGAATAGATCATGATTTAGTTTGATTGCCTATTGCAAAAAAGGATTTTCCCCCTAGTGTTTCATCTTGTGAAGACAGTATTCTCATTTCCAAGAATATATATGTTTCACTTTGATTATGTGTGGATTATTCGATGTTTAACTAGGTAATAGTCATGAAAAAGTATAATTTTCCTTGTTTGTATTATTTGTTTGCTTTTTTAATTTGGTAAAAGTTGTTTTCAAAGATTTATCTTTGGTCACCTAATCCTTAGCGTATAGTTTGGGAGTCTGATTGACCTAAGACAACTACATGACACATTAAGGCAATTGTGAATCTATTTTGATGCCTTTTGGTCTAACTAATGATCGTAAAGTTTTTATTGAACTAATGTATCATATTTTACATAAATATATTAACACTTTTAGGATATTAGTCATCGATGATAATTCGTTTTATTTGATTTATGAGAATGATCATAAGAATCATCTGATTTTTTCCATAGTAATTTTGAGAATTCATTATGTTAATGGAAATATATAGAAATGTATTATTTGGATTGAACATGTGATGTTGTTAGTGGAAAATAATTATGAACATGGATTATCAGTTGGACATGTGAACGTGAAGGGTTTCTAGTATTGGAAGGAGCCACAACATTCATTGATATAGAGAAGTTCCTTGGTCTTTTTGGATACTACCGACTGGTTGTTATGAATTTCAATAAAATGGAATCACCTTGTAATTAACTTACCATGAATTTGATGGAAGTCACATCGGATATAACGTGTTATGCTTCTTTTTATGAACTAAAATAAATATTATATCGGCTTCAATACTGATCTTACCTGAACATGGTAAGGGGCGTGAGGTGTTGTTTTATGCATCAGGATCTCATTCAAGATTCATTCTTATGCAATATGGACATGTTGAAACAAACTGATCTCTTAATAAATAACAACATGAGATGTATTACCCCACTCATGTTATAGATCAAACTTTAGTTATGACAGTGCCTAAATGTTGGAGGCATT
The DNA here is from genome assembly GCA_963277665.1 of Viscum album. Taxonomy (NCBI): domain Eukaryota; kingdom Viridiplantae; phylum Streptophyta; class Magnoliopsida; order Santalales; family Viscaceae; genus Viscum; species Viscum album. The sequence goes on from OY728120.1 coordinate 766,133,010, forward strand.
ATTTTTTGGGGATAGATTCATGGTCTTCTATGATTGTATATGTTTTATTTATTTATTTTATCACAAATAATTGAATCTTATCTAATGATGATGGTTATAATTCCTTCAGAAAGATGACTTCGATATCAACTACACCATGGGGAAGGGAAACTTTATTGAATACGCTCTATATATGAATATATCATCATGTGATGTTTTGGAAATAAGGTGGAGTGAAACCATATGGAGTTTTTCACTCATATGGAACATGGATGCTCAGGAGGATGCTTATAATATAGATATTCCCATATTAAGTTATCATCATCACACCTACACTATGTTTTGTAGATTTAGCTTCGGGATGATGTATTTTGTAAAATTCATGAAAGCATTTATGGTGAAGAGGCTATTTCTAATTGGACTCTTTCTTTATATACTATGCTCCACTTTGGGATGTGTGTTGTCATCCTATAATCGTTTAGGAGTTTAGTCTTGGATAATTTTCACAGCTCTTCATGGTCAATTCAACTAGTAACTAAAAAGATGTATTATGAAAAGAGAGGATGATTCTGATGGATTGGCATGAAGCCTGAAATTTTAGATTATGTGTCCTATTAGTACTCCAACAAATGGATAATGGTAGATCACTTGAATCCCTCTGGTTTATTGCATCCTCTTATAGTGCCCGTTTGGAAATGGGATGAGTTATCCACGTATTTGGTTGTTGGATTATCACGAACTACATAAGGGAGAAATTTAATCTAGGTGGTTGTTCTTCGGTTGACCGAGTATTCCCATTTCATTCCTATCATTGATTCCACTAAGGTTGAAGAATTATGTAACCTATATGTAAATTAGCTTGTGAGGTTGCATGTAATTCATTCTACCAATGTTTCAAATCAGGATCCAAGGATTAAAGTGAGGTTTTGGAGTAGTCTCCAAGTGGAAATGGGATCATAAATCAATTTAATCACAACATTCCATCCAAAAATAGATGGTCAATTGAAGAAATTAATTCAGATAATGAGGGATATTCACTATTCCTATGTCTTGGATTTTAGTGGATTATTGGATATACATCTGGGACAAGTTGAGTTTTTTTTATAAAAATAGTTATCAGTCATCAATCAGAATGTCTCACATTGGGAAATTTTTTGGTTTCCCTTGAATATAACCATTCTTTAGATGAGGTATACAAAGTGTAACACCCTAGGTAAATAAAGAATACGACATTTTTATATTTATCACTATTTGTGAATAAAATTTCAATATTAATTTAAAGGGAACGCTATGCTCAATGGCTTACCCAGTACACATCAACGAGTTCCTTTGAAATCTTACGTTGCACTCTAATAATAAAATAATATTATCTTAAATGGAAGTTAACGCCTAGCCGTTGTAATGGAGGGAATGAATAGAACTAAATAAAAAATGATTATATATTATTTTCGAATATTTTTACTTTTTACAATAAAATTTAGAGGATTAAAAATGTGAATGAATCCAATTTTTAAGCATAAACATTCTAATATTCTTTAAAAGGTCGATTAACCACCTTTTGATGGCGAGCCTCTTTTAAATCCACTTTTTGAAAATTTTGTGTGTTATATTTGATAAAATAAAATAATTCTTTAGAATCGGGATATCAAAATTTACATTGTGTAAATTTTTGGTATTTTTCCGATAAAGTTCATTTTTTAATGAATAGTGAAAACTGTTGTATTTTAATTCAAAAACTCTTTTTAATATAATTTATTTATATGATTAGATTATCTTTTGAATTGGTTTAAAAGTTCAATTAGAATATATTTTTACCATTTAATCCAATAGTGGTCGTTGGAACTAATTTCATCTTGGAATTGGACTTAAACTAGAGTCAATCTTCTGATACTTATTGTTTCTTAAAAACACGCTATTTGTTTTGACAGCGGGAATTAATTAATAAATTAATTAATTCAACTTATATGTTTTGAATTTTTTAAAATAGACTTAATTTTTGAATTTGTAATTTCAAATATAGCTTAGGTTGAATTTTTGGTATTTTTCTGAAAAACTTCAATTTTTATGAATAGTGAAACCACTAAGTGGTAGTTAAAGAAACTGATTTTTCATTTAAATGAAACTTTTCCACCCCTGTGTTTTGAATTTCAAAAATCCAATATACATGGTTTTCATTAGGAAGTAAAATGTGGTTCAATGGGATTAAAATAATTTTTTGGTGAATAGTAACTTTTATGTTTTTAATCGCGATTAGAGGTAATTAGTGTAATTTAAGGAAAAAATAATGTTTTAATAATGTGAAATGACATAGACACATGTCCTACCCTCATTTTATGTGTCATGGCCGACCAAGACAATCCATGGGTCAACTTGGGGACCCCATGGAGCCACTTTGGTTGGAAAATGACATAAATAACTTTTTTTTAAAGATAAAATACAAATGTCACAAGAATGAGATGTTTCACTAAAACAATTTTTAAATGGGGTTATAAAAGTCATAGTTTTGACTATAAATATTCATTAGAAAGCTAAAAATATTTCCTAAATCATGATATATTTTTTTATAATTTTTAAACATTAAATAAATTAAATTATTTATGACATCATGATAATGCAGCGATTACCTCATTAATAAAGGATTTAAATAAGATGAAAAGACAATGTTAAAAATATAAATTAAACTTGTCAAAAACTTATTGGATGAGTATATTTCGAACCCTTACTACCTTAGCCTCGAAATACATCAATGTGGGACATTTAAAATCCGAAACTAATTTCGAAATAAAGTAACATTTTGTAACTTTACAAGAGTGCCCCTTCTCTCATCTTATAAAAGGCCCCCACCTATACCACCTTACCCACACCTCTGAAGCCTTTGGCTCGCCCAAACACTTCTCATTTTGCCTCTCCAAACCCCTCTCTTTCTCCTATAAGCCTCACTTTGGGAAGAAGTCTTCCGAAGGAATCCATTGAGCTCAAATCAAAAAGAGTTACCCGATATTAAGGTAATGTCTTCACTTGTATTCTTTTGTTTTATTTTTCTTCTCCAACCCCATAATCTATTTTTATTCATTTCTTTGGTAAAAAATCAATTATCTTCAATATGATATGATGTTTTTATATGAATCATTCTAGCTACACTTACACACACCTTCGTCTAATGTTTAAAGAACATACTGTTTCTGTGGATGGCGAATTACTGCCTCACGAAACGATGATTGTTCAATATTCTTTTAAAACCATCAAAGGTGGCCATTAAGATGTAACTATATTTATATATGATATATAATATGTTTATTTTTTCCTTATGCTTCTGTATCTTTCATTTATGGAGTACCTTTATGGTTTCCATTATGGGTAAACGCGATATCTTCATTTTAGAAAGTGTGGACTACCGTCCCCTCGAAGTGATTTGATTCGTTAATGCCATATGTGGGACGTATAAAGGATGGAATTAATGGTATTACATATGTTATCCTACTGGAATTATAAAATACCTTTATATCATTATTATTTCATTCCATTAAATACAAAAAAAAATGAAAGTAGCGTTCATGTGTATGTACGGCTTACTGTCTCCACGAACGGTACATTTCATTTCTTATCTCCAAATGTTATGAACTATTATAAGTACATATATATAATAGATATATATGTAATATATTACATCTAAATTATGTATATCATTCTGTAATTATAATATATATATCTCTCTCTCATTTTGGTTTAATTCCATTAATATGACAAAAAATGAAAGTAGTGTTCATGCGTACGTACGGCCTACCGTCTCCATGAATGGTGCTTTTAATTTTTTATCTCCAAATTCTATGAAATAGTATAAAATGAATATATACTAGATATATATGATATTTAAAACATAAATACTATTCTGGAGATGATGTACCTATAACTACATTGAAAATTCTTTTCCAACAAGTTCAATTTTTACTCATGTACTCAACATCAACAAAAACGTCTGATATGAACTCACTTTATTAACCAATTATTATAACATTATAATATGTGATATGAACTGAATAATAATATTTAAAGGAGGTACTTATGCAATTATAAATTGACCAAATTTTATTATTCAGGAGATTAAATAACGATCGAGTCATGTCAGACACGAGGTAAGGGATCTGACCCCTCTCTTTCTTTTAAAGTACACTCTTTTATGTAATTTCTTTTAAGCTCGTATTTCTTATGATTTGGATGTTATTTTATATTAATAATACTGTACTTTTAATGTTCATATGATGAGAGACCCTATTTTATCACATCAATCCATTTTTTATGTTTTGATTGGCGCCGTTAGGCTGCCGAATTTTTGTAAGAGATCCAACCTCTCTCTTTCTTTTTAAGTACTATCCTTTATGTCACATATTTTAAGATCATATTTGTTATGTTGGGAGATGTTATTTTATATTACTCATGATGAAAATTTTATGTTAATATGGTTAGAGACCCTATTTGATCTCATCAATCCATATTTGGATGTTTTAAGTGGCGTCGTTAGGCTCTCAAGTTTTCGTAAGGGATTTTTCATCTCACATTTATTCCTGTGAGATTCATGCTACATTTGCCAATATTTCCTTTTTATTGGTGTATGTACTCTCCATTATTCTACTTTTTGTGTAACATAATTTTGTTTATGATTATTTATATCAATTTTTTATACTCTTTCATTCATGGGGTGTACGTTTCGAAAGTTACCCAAATCGGTAAGGGAACCTTTCACCATCCTCTTTTTAAAAGACTTCCTTTGTTATGTCTTTTAATTTTCATCTTATTATGTGGGGATATGTTATTATACATCATTATTTCCTTAAATTTTATGTCCATGTGATGACATACCATTTATCTCTCTCATCAACTATTTTTCTAAAATTTGATGTGACACTGTTAGGCTGTCAAGGGATCTTTTTAACCCAATTTCGATTCTTTGGGTTCAACATGTAGTTATTGAATATTTCATCATTTGAATATGTGTTAATGACCTTTGATTGTTTTACACTGAATATCCTCTTATATTGGGTGTATTTATATTTGTCACCCATAATTATGAGATTGATTTATCCTTAATTTAAGGATACCTTCTTTATAGAGGATTTCATCTCATTTTACATTTCTATTGAGACTTCATTATTGTTATGCACCGATTCACTCTTATATGGTGTATATACTGTCATTTGGAATATTATATCATTAATTCCATTAATCTCTTGATATTATAAATTTCTGATTAAATGTTATTCCTCAATTATTGTATTCAAGGGTATCTCATTTTGTTAAAAAGCCTTTAACAAAAATATGGTCTTAAATGTTTTAATAATTTATTCTTATAAATATTTCTCCTTAATATCCTTTTTTCAAAATTGTTTTAAGGATTTATTTATATGTATATTAATTGTTCAAAATGTTAAAACCTTCAAAGTGGTATGGGACACTTTGATTCAAATATCTCTTTATTAAATGTTTTAAATGGTTTCGAAAATGGTTCTTAGAATGGATTTATTATTTAAATATCATAAAATGTTATATTGTTATTGCAATATAGGAATGTGATATTTCCTTTATGTTTAAGTTATGTGCTATGATTATGTTATGGTTCTTGGGCATTGTTTATGAAGACGGGCGGTTCCGTTATAAACTAAGGGATGGTGAGCCTGATATAGCTCTCCAATGCATTGGGTAACGTGAAGGGGTTAAACGTTAAGGTTTCTCCGAAGAGATTTAGGGAATATACTATGATGGGTATTCCAAACGTAACCAAGAGGGTTACTCCCTACGTAAGAATGTTATGAATGCCTCATGTTACCTTTATGTCTTATGATTTCTATGATTTATTCATGATTTTATGAGGTATGTTAAAGTGATTATGCTTTATGGGTAAAGTATGATTTCATTATTATGTATATATGTACTCATATTTCCTTTCCATAATATTTATAACACTTACTGAGCTTTTTAGGCTCATCGCATTTTTTTGAAATGTTTTTCACTGGTCAAGGGAAAGTTACATGATGTGATGGTATTTTCAAGGAAGTGTCAAGAAAAAATCAAAGTTTTATTTTAAATATGTTTATGTTGATGGGAAAAAAGTGAATACTGTATTTTATTTAACCACTTTGTTTAAATGTGGAATGTAATGAAAGTTTCATGATCTAATTCTCTAAAAATATAAACCTGAAAAGATCCTCAATGTGTAATCTTGTAATATCTCAAGATTAAGTAAGGATTATGGATGGGGCCTTATAGTTGGTATCAGAGGTCGGTTTAGATAACTTTAGAGGTTAGGGTATTCTTTAAGAATAAGTGACATTACCATAATGGTTAGAATTTCAGAAAGAGTCCTAGTTTTAGATAAAGTGAATGAGTATGTATATATTAGTGTTTACCTTCCTCATTAGTACATGATGGTTTTGTTGATATACTCACACTGACATTTCTGTTTTTAGTGAATGGATGGATCTAGCAGTAACCAAATAGAAAACATGTTTGATGGAAACTGTGGTGGTTCTATGAATAAGATACTAGAAAAAATGGGGGATTCGATGAGGAAACTCGTGGTTGTTCTAAACCAACTATCAAGGATTCATGATCAACCACTTGAACATTGGTATGATCTGTAATGCATCATGTATGAGATGACCAATCGATGTGGAAGTTCAGGTAATAATTATAAAGGTGACCATTAAAGTTTATATGATCCTTACTTTTGAGGTAATTATGGGTTATTATATGTTATGATGGAAAATGAAAGGCATGAGATAAACTTGAGGGTAAAATATCTTATGATCATTTTTGAAGATTTTATCTCGTTTTGGGGAATGTTTTAAGAATTATATAGTTTTGGAAAAAGGACAACACGCAGACTGTGTGACAACCTGTCGCGTTGGACAAAGCAGAGGCAATCGAACAGACAACCAAAGTGTGACTGGTATATATCGCCTACCATTGGACTACGTAAAGTCCCTGGTTAGTTTGACTAATTCTTTTTAGTTATATGATTTTAGGAATCAAGAGTAAGTTTATTTTGGGTTATCTATTGAAATGATTAAACTATGATGGAGGATATGTGATTAGGTTAATTACTTTTCAATATGAGAATTTAAGAGAAACTGATGTTATTTGGAGATAAAAGTTAATTTGTACCCATGAAGACTATGTGATTAAATCCTTCAAATATTTGGGTTTCAATCTTAGTTTGGTTTACATTGAAGAATTTTATGGACAATTGTTTATCGAATGGTATTCGTTGAACTTTGCGGTTTTTTGGACAAATTTTGGAGATTAAGAATAGATTTTCTTTTTACAAAGGATTATACTTTTCTGGATTCTCTGACCTCATACTAACAATTTTGGTTTTGGATTTTGTCTAAAGACATGGGAAATATATAGTTTTCTTTTGTGGATTAGGTGATTCTCAAGAAGTTTATTATAGTACTCTTAATACGAACAAGTCTTCCTAAATACTCGTCTTTTGGTGAAAATATGAGTTTGATTAAGGAATATAGTAAAAGTTGAATGTCTACGTGACAAGTAAGTATGTTTCATTATGATTTAGTTAATAACAAAAATAAAATCCTCAATGAAGAGTAACTTAAAACAAAAATGTTGTCTGTTAACTTTTCCTACTGGGGAATCGAATACTGTTTAACCCATCACAAGTTTGTGATTTTCTTATGGTTAACTTTCTCCTAGACATGTTTACTATCACTCTCCATCAGAACATGACCCTTTGTTTTCTCCTCCATATCCATATTTTCTTACATGGAATCCTAGTATGGGTTAACTCAGGTGACCTTTGTACTTCTCTTTCTTTATTTTAAGGTTATTGTTTGACTAACTATTGTTCCGATGTGGGATTTTCAATGAAGTTTCCAAGCCCAATTTTAAAATTGCGAGGACGCAATTCCCAAAAAGGGGGAAGAATGTAACACCTCAGGTAAATAAAGAATATGGAATTTTAATATTTATCCCTATTTTTGAATAAAATTTCAATATTAATTTAAAGGGAACTCTATGCTCGATTGATTACCCAATACACAACAACAAGTTCATTTGGAATCTTACGCTGCACTCTAATAATAAAATAATATTATATTAAATGGTAGTTAACGCCTAGACGTTGAAATGGAGGAGATGAACAGAACTAACTACAAAATTATTATATATGTTTGTCAAATATTTTAACATTTTACAATAAATGTTAGAGGATTAAAAATGTGAATGAATCCAATTTTTAATCATAAACATTCTAATATTCTTTAAAAGTTCGATTAACCGACTATTGATTACGAAACTCTTTTAAATAAACTTTTTGACAATTTTATGTGTTATATTTGACAAAATAAAATTCTTTTTCTGAATCGGGACATCAAAATTTACATTTTGTAAATTTTTGGTATTTTTACGATAAAGTTCATTTTTTAATGAATAGTGAAAAATGTTGTATTTTAATTCAAAACCTCTTTTTAATATAATTTATTTATATTGTTAGATTATCTTTTGAATTTTTATTAATGTTCAATTAGAATATATTTTTACCATTTAATCCAATAGTAGTCGTTGGAATTAATTTCATCTTGAAGTTGGACTTAAACTAGAGTCAATCTTTTGATACTTACTGTTTCTTAAAAACACGCTATTTGTTTTGACAGTGGAAATTAATTATTAAATTAATTAATTCAACTTATATGTTTTTAATTTTGTAAAATAGACTTCATTTTTGAATTTTTAATATCAAATATAGCTTAGGGTGAATTTTTGGCATTTTTCTGAAAAACATCAATTTTTGATAAATAGTGAAACCACTAAGTGGTAGTTAAAGAAACTGATTTTTTGTTTAATTGAAACTGTGTCACCTCTGTGTTTTGAATTTCAAAAATCCTACAAACATGTTTGTTATTAGTAAATAAAATGTGGTTCAATGGGATTACAATAATTTTTTTTGTGAATAGTAACTTTTATGTTCTTAATCGCGATTAGATGTAATTAGTGTAATTTAAGGAAAAAATAATGTTTTAATAATGATAAATGACCTAGACGCATATCCTACCCTCATTGGATGTGGCATGGCCGACCAAGAAAATCCATGGGTCAACATGGGGACCCCATGGAGCCACTTTGGTTGGAAAATGACATAAATAAGTTTTTATTTAAAGTTAAAATAAAAATGTCACAAGCATGAGATGTTTCACTAAAAAAAATTTAAATTGGGTTATATAAGTCATAGTTTTGACTATAAATATTCATTAGAAATATAAAAATATTTCCTACATCATGATATTTTTTTTATAATTTTTAGACATTAAATAAATTAAATTATTTATGACATCGTCATGATGCAGTGATTACCTCATTAATGAAGGATTTAAATAAAATGAAATGATAATGTTAAAACTATAACATAAACTTGTCAAAAACCTATTGGATGAGTATATTTCGAAACCTTACCACCTTATCCTCAAAATACATCAATTTGGGACCTTTAAAATCTGAAACTCATTTGAAAATAAAGAAACATTTTGTAACTTTACAAGAGTGCCCCTCCTCTCCTCTTATAAAAGGCCCCCACCTCTACCACCATACCCACACCTCTCAAGCCATTTGCTCAGCCAACCCCTGCTAATTTTGCCTCTCCACATCCCTCTATTACTCCTATAATCCTCACTTTGGGAATAAGTCTTACCAAGGAAACCTTTGAGCTCAAATCAAAAAGATTTACCCGATATAAAGGTAATGTCTTCACTAGTGTTCTTTTGTTTTATTTTGCTTCTCCAACCCCCTAAACTCTTTTTATTAATTTATTTTGTAGCAACTAAAGTATATTAAATATACTAGGATATTTTTATAAGAATAATTCGAGCAACACTTACACAAACCTTCATCTAATGGTTAAAGAACATACTGTTTCTGTGGATGGCAAATTACTGCCTCACGAAACGAGGATTGTTCAATATTTTTGTAACTCCTTCAAAGGTGGCAATTAAGATGTCACTATATTTATATATGATATATAATATTTTTATGTTTTCTTTATGCTTCTGTATTTTTCATTTATGGATTACCTTTATGGTTTCCATTATGGGTAAACGCGATATCTTCATTTTAGAAAGTGTGGACTACCGCCCCCTCAAAGTGATTTGATTCGTTAATGCCATATGTGGGATTTATAATGGATGGAATTAATGTTATTACATATGTTATCCTACTGTAATTATAATATACCTTTATATCATTATTATTTCATTCCATTAAATACAAAAAAAAATGAAAGTAGTGTTCATGTGTACGTACGACTTACCGTCTCCACGAACGGTACATTTCATTTCTTATCTCCAAATGTTATGAACTATTATAAGTACATATATATAATGGATATATATGTAATATATTACATCTAAATGATGGATATAATTATGGAATTATAATATATATATCTCTCATTTTATTTTAATTCCATTAATATGAAAAAAATGAAAGTAGCGTTCATGCGTACGTACGGCCTACCGTCTCCATGAACGGTGCTTTTAATTTTTTATCTCCAAATGATATGGAATAGTATTAAATGAATATATACTGGATATATATTATATTTAAAACATAAATACTATTCTGAAGATGATTTACCTATAACTACATGGAAAATTCTTTTCCAACAAGTTCAATTTTTACTCACGTACTGAACATCAACAAAAACGTCGGATATGAACTCACTTTATTAACCAATTATTATAACATTATAATATGTGATATGAACTGAATAATAATATTTAATGTAGTTCCTTAATAAATTATAAATTTACCAAATTTTATTATTCCGGAGATTAAAGAACGATCGAGTCATGTCAGACACGAGGTAAGGGATTTGACCCCTCTCTTTCTTTGAAAGTACACTCTTTTATGTAATTTCTTTTAAGCTCATATTTCTTATGATTGGGATGTAATTTTATATTAATATTACTGTAATTATTATTTTCATATGATGATATACCATATTTTCTCTCATCAATCCATTTTGGAAGTTTTGATTGGCGCCGTTACGCTGCCGAATTTTCGTAAGAGATCCAACCTCTCTATTTCTTTTTAAGTACTCTCTTTTATGTCACTTATTTGAAGCTCCACTTTGATATGTTGGGTGATGTTATATTATATTACTAATGATGAAAATTTTATGATAATATGGTGAGAGACCCTGTTTGATCTCATCAATCCATTTATTGATGTTTTAAGTGGCGTCATTAGGCTGTTGAGTTTTCATAAGGGATTTTTCATCTCACATTTATTCCCATGATATTCATGCTACATTTGACAAAATTTCCTTTTGAGTGGTGTATGTACTCTCCATTATTCTACCCTTTTTGTAACATACTTTTGTTTATGAGTATTTACATCAATTTTGTATAGTTCTTCTTTCATGGGGTGTACGTTTTGAATGTTACACAAATCGGAAAGGGAACCTTTCACCCTACTCTTTTTAAAAGACTTCTTTTGTTATGTCTTTTAATTTTCATCTTATTATGTGAGGATATGTTATTATATATCCTTATTTCCGTAAATTGTATGTACAAGTGATGACATACCCTTTATCTCTACCATCAACTCTTTTTCTAAAATTTGATGTGACACCGTTAGGCTGTCAAGGGAACTTCTTAACACAATTTCGATTCTTTGGGTTCAACATATAGTTATTGAATATGTCATCCATTCAATATGTGTGAATGACCTTTGATTTTTTTACACTGAATATCCACTTATATTGGGTGTATCTATATTTTTCACACATAATTATGAGGTTGATTTATCCTTAATTTAAGGATACCTTCTTTACAGGGGATTTCATCTTATTTTACATTTCTATTGAGACTTCATTGTTGTTATGCACCAATTCACTCTTATATGGTGTATATACTGTCCTTTGGAATATTATAACATGAATTCCTTTATTATCATGATATTATAAAGTTATGATTAAATGTTATTCCTCAATTATTTTATTCAAGTGTCTCTCATTTTGTTAAAAACCCATTAACTAAAATATGGTTTTAATTGTTTTAATGATTTATTCTTATAAATATTTCTCTATAATATCCTTTATTTCAAAATGGGTTTAAGGATTTATTTATATGGATATTAATGGTTTAAAATGTTAAAACCTTCAAAGTGGTATGGGCCACTTTGATTCAAAGATCTCTTTATTTAATGTTTTAAATGGTTTTGAAAATGGTTTTTAGAATGGATTTATTATTTCAATATCTTAAAATGTTATATTGTTATTGCAATATGGGAATGTTATATTTCCTTAATGCTTAAGTTATGTGCTATTATTATGTTATGGTTCTTGGGTATTGTTTATGAAGATGGGTGGTTCCGTGATAATCTATGGGCGGGTGAGCCCGATATAGCTCTCCAATGAATTGGGTAACACGAAGGGGTTAAATGTTAAGTTTTCTCTGAAGAGATTTAGGGAATATACTGTGATGGGTATTCCAAACGTAACCAAGAGGGTTAATCCCAACTTAAGAATGTTATGAATGCCTCAATTTACCTTAATGTCTTATGATTTCTATGATTTGTTCATGATTTTATGAGGTATGTTATAGTGCTTATGCTTTATGGGTAAAGTATGATTTCATTATTATGTATATATGTACTCATGTTTCCTTTCCATAATTTTTATAACCCTTACTGAGATTTTTATGCTCATCCCAAGTTTTTGAAATGTTTTTCACAGGTCAAGGGAAAGGTACATGATGTGATGATAGTGTCAAGGAAGTGTCATGAAAGAATCCATGTTTTATTTTAAATATGTTTCCATTGATGGGAAAAAAGTGAATACTATCTTTTATGTAACCACTTTGATTAAATGTGGAATGTAATGCAAGTTTCATGATCTAATTCTCTAAAACTCTAGACTTGAAAAGATCCTCAATGTGTAATCTTGTAATAACTCAAGATTAAGTAAGGTTTAAGGCTGGGGCCTTATAGTTGGTATCATAGGTTGGTTTAGATAACTTTAGAGGTTATGGTATTCTTTAATCATAAGTGACATTACCATAATGGTTAGGATTTCAGAAAGAGTCCTAGTTTTAGATAAAGTGAACGAGTAAGTGTATCTTAGTGTTTACCTTCCTCATTAGTAAATGATGGGTTTGTTGATATACTCACACTAACATTTCTGTTTTTAGTGAATGGATGGATCTACCAGGCACCAAAGAGACAACATGTTTGAAGGAAACTATGGTGGTTCTCTGATTAAGATACTAGATAAAATGGGGGATTCAATGGGGAAACTCGTGGTTGTTCTAAACCAACTATCAAGGAGTCATGATCAACCACTTGAACATTGGTATGATCTGTAATGCATCTTGTACGAGATGACCAATCGATGTGGATGTTAAGTTAATAATTATAAAGGTACCCATTAGAGTTTATATGATCCTTACTTTTGAGGTAATTATGGGTTATTATATGTTATGATGGAAAATGAATGTCATGAGATATACTTGAGGTTAAAATATGTTATGATCTTTTTTGAATATTATATCTCGTTTTGGGGAATGTTTTAAGAATTATATAGTTTTGGAAAAATGACAAGACGCAGATCGTGTGACAACCTGTCGCGTCGGACAAAGCAGCGGCAATCAAACCCACATCCAAAGTGTGACTGGTATTTATCGCCTACCACTGGACTACGTGATGTTTCTGGTTAGTTTTACTAATTATTTTTAGTTAGATGATTTTAGGAATCAACAGTAAGTTTATTTTGGGTTATCTATGGATATGATTAACCTATGATGGATGATATGTGATTAGGTTAATTACTTTTCAATATGAGAATTTAAGAGCAACTGATGTTATTTGGAAATAAAAGTTAATTTGTACCTTGGAAGACTATGTGATTAAATCCTTCAAATATTTGGGTTTCAATTTTAGTTTGGTTTACTTTGAAGAATTTTATGGGCAATTGTTTATCTAATGGTCTTCGTTGAACTTTGGGTTTTTTTAGACAAATTTTAGAGATTAAGAATATATTTTCTTTTTATAAAGGATTAAACTTTTGTGGATTCTCTGACCACATACTAACAATTGTGGTTTTGGATTTTGTCTAAAGAAATGGGAAATATATAGTTCTCTTTTGTGGATTAGGGGATTCTCAAGAAGTTGATTATAGTACTCTTAATGCGAACAAGTCTTCCTAAATACTCGTCTTTTGGAGAAAATATGAGTTTGATTAAGGAATCTAGTAAAAGATGAAAGTCTACGTGACAAGTAAGTATGTTTCATTTTGATTTAGTTAAGATCAAAAATAAAATCCTCAATGAATAGTAACATAAAACAAAAATGTTGTCTATTAACTTTTCCTACTGGGGAATCGAATACCGTTTAACCAATCACAAGTTTGTGATTTTCTTATGGTTAACTTTTTCCTAGACATGTTTACTATCACTCCCCATCAGAAATGACCCTTTGTTTTCTCCTCCATATCCATATTTTCTTACATGGTATCCTAGTATGGGTTAACTCGGGTGACCTTTGTAGTTCTCTTTCTTTATTTTAAGGTTATTGTTTTTCTGACTATTGTTCTGATGTGGGATTTTCAATGAAGTTTCCAAGCACAATTTTAAAATTGTGAGGACGCAATTCCCAAAAGGGGGGAAGAATGTAACACCCCAGGTAAATAAAGAATATGACATTTTTATATTTATCCCTATTTGTGAATAAAATTTCAATATTAATTTAAAGGGAATGATGTGCTCGATGGCTTACCCAATACATAACAACTCGTTCCTTTGAAATCTTACGTTGCACACTAATAATAAAATAATATTATCTTAAATGGTAGTTAACGCCTAACCGTTGAAATGGAGGGGATGAACAGAACTAACTACAAAATGATTATATATGTTTGTAAAATATATTTAATTTTTACAATAAATGTTAGAGGATTAAAAATGTGAATGAATCCAATTATTAAGCATAAACATTCTAATATTCTTCAAAAGGTCGATTAAACGCCTTTTGATGGAGAACCTCTTTTAAATCCACTTTTTGAAAATTTTATGTGTTATATATGACAAAATAAAATTCTTCTTTAGTATCGGGATATCAAAATTTACATTGTGTAAATTTTTGGTATTTTTCTGATAAAGTTCATTTTTTAATGAACAGTGAAAAATGTTGTATTTTAATTCAAAACGTCTTTTTAATCTAATTTATTTATATGATTAGATTATCTTCTGAATTTGTTTTAATGTTCAATTATAATATATTTTTAACATTTAATCCAATATTGGTCGTTGGAATTAATTTCATCTTGAAATTGGACATAAACTAGAGTCAATCTTTTTATACTTATTGTTTCTTAAAAACACGCTATTTGTTTTGACAAAAGGAATTAATTATTAAATTAATTAATGAAACTTATATGTTTTGAATTTTTTATAATAGACTTATTTTTTGAATTCGTAATATCAAATATAGCTTAGGGTGAATTCTTCGTATTTTTCTGAAAAACTACAATTTTTTATGAATAGTGAAACCACTAAGTGGTTGTTAAAAAAACTTATTTTCTGATTAAATGAAACTTTTCCACCTCTGTGTTTTGAATTTAAAAAATCCGACATACATGGTTGTCATTAGGAAGTAAAATGTTGTTCAATGGGATTAAAATAATTTTTGCTGAATAGTAACTTTTCTGTTCTTAATCGTGATTAGAGATAATTACTGTAATTTGAGGTAAAAATAATGTTTTAATAATTTTAAATGACCTAGACACATGTCCTACCATCATTGCATGTGTCATGGTCGACCAAGACAATCCATGGGTCAACTTGGGGACCCCATGGAGCCACTTTGGTTGGAAAATGACATAAATAACTTTTTATTTAAAGTTAAAATAAAAATGTCACAAGCATGAGATGTTTCACTAAAAAAATTTTAAATGGGGTTATACAAGTCATATTTTTGACTATAAATATTAATTAGAAAGATAAAAATATTTCCAACATCATGATATTTGTTTTATAATTTTTAGACATTATATAAATTAAATTATTTATGACATCATGATGATGTAGCGATTACCTCATTAATAAAGGATTTAAATAAAATGAAAAGATAATGTTAAAACTATAACTTACAGTTGCCAAAAACCTATTGGATGAGTATATTTAGAACCCTTACCACCTTATCCTCGAAATTAATATATGTGGGGCCTTTAAAATACTAAACTCATTTGAAAATAAAGTAACATTTTGTAACTTTACAAGAGTGCCCCTCCTCCCCTCTTATAAAAGGCCCCCACCTCTACCACCTTACCCACACCTCTCAAGACTTTGGCTCAGACAAAACCTGATCATTTTGCCTCTCTACATCCCTCTCTTACTTCTATAAGTCTCACATTGGGCCGAAGTCTTCCCAAGGAAGCATTTGAGCTCCAATAAAAAAGAGTTACTTGATTTTAAGGTAATGTATTCACTTGTGTTCTTTTGTTTTATTTTGCTTCTCCAACCCCCTAAAATCTTTTTATTAATTTATTTTGTAACAACTCAAGTATCTTAAAAATACTATGATGTTTTTTAATATGCATTCGATATACACTTACACACACCTTCGTCTAATGGTTAAAGAACATACTGTTTCGGTGGATGGCGAATTACTGCCTCACAAAACGATGATTGTTCAATATTCTTTTAACACCTTCAAAGGTGGCCATTAAGATGTCACTATATTTATATATGATATATAATATGTTTATGTTTTCCTTAATCTTCTGTATTTTTCATTTATGTCTTACATTTATGGTTTCCATTATGGGTAAACGCGATATCTTCATTTTAGGAAGCGTGGACTACCGCCCCCTCAAAGTGATTTGATTCGTTAATGCCATGTGTGGGATGTATAAAGGATGGAATTAATGGTATTACATATGTTATCCTACTTTAATTATAATATACCTTTATATCATTATTATTTCATTCCATTAAATACAAAAAAAGATTAATGTAGCATTCATGCGTACGTACGGCTTACCGTCTCCACGAACGGTACATTTCATTTCGTATCTCCAAATGTTATGAACTACTACAAGTACATATATATAATGGATATATATGTAATAAATTACATATAAATGATGTATATCATTCTGGAATTATAATATATATCTCTCATTTTGTTTTAATTCCATTAATATGAGAAAAAATGAAAGTAGCGTTCATGCGTATGTACGGCCTACCGTCTCCATGAACGGTGCTTTTAATTTTTTATCTCCAAATGCTATGGAATAGTATAAAATGAATATACACAGGATATATATGATATTTAAAATATAAATACTATTCTGGAGATTATGTACCTATAACTACATGGATAATTCTTTTCCAACAAGTTCAATTTTTACTCATGTACTGAACATCAACAAAAACGTCTGATATGAACTCACTTTATTATCCAATTATTATAACATTATAATATGTGATATGAACTGAATAATAATATTTAAAGGATGTCCTTATGAAATTATAAATTGAACAAATTTTATTATTCAGGAGATTAATGAACGATCGAGTCATGTCGGACACGAGGTAAGGGATCCGACCCCTCTCTTTCTTTTAAAGTACACTCATTTATGACATTTCTTTTAAGCTCATATTTCTTATGATAGGGATGTTATTTTATATTAATCTTACTGTAATTTTTATGTTCATATGATGAGAGACCCTATTTTCTCTCATCAATCCATTTTGGATGTTTTGATTGGCGCCGTTAGGCTGCCGAATTTTCGTAAGAGATCCAACCTCTCTCTTTCTTTTTAAGTACTCTCCTTTATGTCACTTACTTTAAGCTCCTATTTGTTATGCTGGGAGATGTTATTTTATATTACTCATGTGGAAATTTTTATGTTAATATGGTGAGAGACCCTATTTGATGTCATCAATCCATTTTTTGATGTTTTAAGTGGCATCGTTAGGCTGCCGAGTTTTCGTATGGGATTTATCATCTCAATTTTATTCCCGTGAGATTCATGCTATATTTGCCAATATTTCATTTTGAGTGGTGTATGTACTCTCCATTGTTCTACTCTTTGCGTAACATAATTTTTTTTATGAGTATTTAAATAAATATTTTATAGTCCTTCCTTCATGGGGTGTACATTTTGAAAGTTACCCAAATCAGTAAGGGGACCTTTCACCCTCCTCTTTTTAAAAAACTTCTTTTGTTATGTATTTTAATTTTCATCTTATTATGTGGGGATATGTTATTATATATCCTTATTTCTGTAAATTTTATGTCCAAGTTATCAGATACCCTTTATCTCTCTCATCGACTCTTTTTCTAAAATTTGATGTGACGTCGTTAGGCTGTCAAGGGAACTTCTTAACCCAATTTCGATTCTTTGGGTTCAACCTGTAGTTATTGAATATGTCATCCTTTGAATATGTGAGAATGAACTTTGATTTTTTTACACTGAATATCCAATTATATTGGGTGTATTTATATTTTTCACACATAATTATGATATTGATTTATCCTTAATTTAACGATACCTTCTTTACATGGGATTTCATCTCATTTTACATTTCTATTGAGACTTCATTGTTGTTATGCACCAATTCACTCTTATATGGTGTATATGCTGTCCTTTGTTATATTATATCATGAATTCCTTTATTCTCATGATATTATAATGTTCTGATTAAATGTTATTCCTCAATTATTGTATTCATGTGTCTCTCATTTTGTTAAAAACCCTTTAACTAAAATATGGTTTTAAATGTTTTAATGATTTATTCTTATAAATATTTCTCGTTAATTTCATTGTTTTCAAAATGGTTTTAAGGATTTATTTATATGAATATTAATGGTTTAAAATGTTAAAACCTTCAATGTTGTATGGGACACTTTGATTCAAAGTTATCTTTATTAAATGTTTTAAATGGTTTCGAAAATGGTTTTTAGAATGGGTTTATTATTTCAATATCTTAAAATGTTATATTGTAATTACAATATGGGAATGTTATATTTCCATTATGCTTAAGTTATGTGCTATTATTATGTTATGGTTCTTGGGAATTGTTTATGAAGATGGGTGGTTCCCTGATAAACTATGGGCGGGTGATCCGGATATAGCTCTCCAATGCATTGGGTAACGTGAAGGGGTTAAACGTTATGGTTTCTCTGAAGAGATTTAAGGAATATACTATGATAGGTATTCCAAACGTAGCCAATAGGGTTTCTCCCTACGTATGAATTTGTTTAATGCCTCAAGTTACATTTATGTCTTATGATTTCTATGATTTATTCATAATTTTATGAGGTATGTTAAAATGCTTATGATTTATGGGTAAAGTATGATTTCATTCTTATGTATATATGTACTCATGTTTCCATTCCATACTTTTTATAACCCTTACTGAGATTTTTATGCTCATCCCATGTTTTTGAAATGTTTTTCACAGGTCAAGGGAAAGGTACATGATGTGATGATAGTGTCAAGCATGTGTCAAGAAAGAATCCATGTTTTATTTTAAATATGTTTCCGTTGATGGGGAAAAAGTGAATACTGTCTTTTATGTAACCACTTTGTTTAAATGTGGAATGTAATGCATGTTCCATGATCTAATTCTCTATAACTCTAAACCTGAAAAGATCCTCAATGTGTAATCTTGTAATAACTCAAGATTAAGTAAGGTTTAAGGCTGGGGCCTTATAGTTAGTATCAGAGGTCGGTTTAGATAAATTTAGAGGTTATGGTATTCTTTAAGCATAAGTGACATTACCATAATGGTTAGGATTTCAGAATGAGTCCTAGTTTTAGATAAAGTGAATGAGTAAGTATATCTTAGTGTTTACCTTCCTCATTAGTACATGATGGTTTTGTTGATATACTCACACTGACATTTCTGTTTTTAGTGAACGGATGGATCTAGAAGTCACCAAAGAGACAACAGGTTTGAAGGAAACTGTGGTGGTTCTCTGATTAAGATACTAGATAAAATGGGGGATTCAATGAGGAAACTCGTGGTTGTTCTAAACCAACTATCAAGTAGTCATGATCAACCACTTGAACCTTGGTATGATCTGTAATGCATCATGTACGAGATGACCAATTGATGTGGAAGTTCAGGTGATAATTATAAAGGTAACCATTAGAGTTTATATGATCCTTACTTTTGAGGTAATTATGGGTTATTATATGTTATGATGGAAAATGAAAGGCATGAGATAAACTTGATGTTAATATATGTTATGATCATTTTTGAAGATTTTATCTCATTTTGGGGAATGTTTTATGAATTATATAGTTTTGGAAAAAGTACAACACATAGACCGTGTGACAACCCGTCGCGTCGGACAAAGCAACGAGAATCGAACCCACAACCAAAGTGTGACTGGTATTTATCGCATACCACTGGACTACAAGAATTCCCTGGTTAGTTTGACTAATTCTTTTTAGTTAGATGATTTTAGGAATCAAGAGTAAGTTTATTTTGGGTTATCTATGGAAATAATTAACCTATCATGGAGGATATGTGATTAGGTTAATTACTTTTCAATATGAGAATTTAAGAGCAACTGATGTTATTTGGAGATAAAAGTTAATTTGTATCTTGGAAGACTATGTGATTAAGTCCTTCAAATATTTTGGTTTCAATCTTATTTTGGTTTACTTAGACTAGTTTTATAGACAATTGTTTATCGAATGGTCTTCATTGAACTCTGGGTTTTTTGGACAAATTTTAGAGATTAAGAATAGATTTTCATTTCTTAAAGGATTATACTTTTGTGGATTCTATGACCTCATAATAACAATTTTGGTTTTGGATTTTGTCTAATGACATGGGAAATATATAGTTCTCTTTTGTGGATTAGGAAATTCTCAAGAAGTTGATTATAGTACTCTTAATGCGAACAAGTCTTCTTAAATACTCGTCTTTTGGAAAAAATATGAGTTTGATTAAGGAATCTAGTAAATGTTGAAAGTATACGTGAAAATTAAGTATGTTTCATTATGATTTAGTTAAGATCAAAAATAAAATCCTCAATAAGGAGTAACTTAAAACAAAAATGTTGTCTGTTAACTTTTCCTTTTGGGAAATCGAATACCGTTTAACCAATCACAATTTTTTGATATTCTTATGGTTAACTTTCTCCGAGGCATGTTTACTATCACTCTCCATAGGAAATGAACCTTTTTTTCCTCCTCCATATCCATATTTTCTTACATGGAATCCTAGTATGGGTTCACTCGGGTGACCTTTGTACTTCTCTTTCTTTATTTTAAGGTGATTTTTTTACTGACTATTGTTCCGATGTGGGATTTTCAATGAAGTTTCCAAGCCGAATTTTAAAATTGCGAGGACAAAATTCTCAGAAGGGGGGAAGAATGTAACACCCCAGGTAAATAAACAGTATGAAATTTTTATATTTATCCCTATTTGTGAATAAAATGTCAATATTAATTTAAAGGGAATGCTATGCTCGATGGCTGACCCAATACACAACAACGAGTTCCTTTGAAATCTTACGTTTCACTCTAATAATAAAATAATATTATCGTAAATTGTAGTTAACGCCTAGCCGTTGAAATGGAGGGGATGGACAGAACTAACTAAAAAATTATTATATATGTTTGTCAAATATTTTTACTTTTTATAAAAAATGTTTAGAGGATTAAAAATGTGAATGAATCCAATTTTTAAGCATAAACATTCTAATATTCTTTAAAAGGTCGATTAACCGCCTTTTGATGGAGAACCTCTTTTAAATCCACTTTTTGACAATTTTATGTGTTATATTTGACAAAATAAAATTATTCTTTAGAATCGTGACATCAAAATTTACATTGTGTAAATTTTTGGTATTTTTCCGATAAATTTCATTTTTTTAATGAACAGTGAAAACTGTGTATTTTAATTCAAAACCTCTTTTTAATCTAATTTATTTATATGATTAGGTTATATTTTGAATTGGTTTTAAAGTTCAAATATAATATATTTTTACCATTTAATCCAATAGTGGTCGTTTGAATTAAATTCATCTTGAAATAGGACTTAAACTAGAGTCAATCTTTTGATACTTATTGTTTCTTAAAAACATGCTATGTGTTTTGATAACGGGAATTAATTATTAAATTAATTAATGCAACATATATGTTTTGAATTTTTTAAAATAGACTTCATTTTTGAATTCGTAATATCAAATATATCTTAGGGTGAATTTTTGGTACATTTCTGAAAAACATCAATTTTTGATGAATAGTGAAACCACTAAGTGGTAGCTAAAGAAAATGATTTTTCATTTAAATTAAACATTTCTACCTCTGTGTTTTGAATTTCAAAAATCCGACATACATGGTTGTCATTAGAAAGTAAAATTTGGTTCAATGGGATTAAAATAATTTTTTGTTGCATAGTAACTTTTATGTCCTTAATCGCGATTAGAGGTAATTAGTGTAATTTAAGGTAAAAATAATGTTTTAATAATGTGAAATGACCTAGAAACATGTCCTACCCTAATTGTATGTGTCGTGGCCGACCAAGGAAATCCATGGGTCAACTTGGGGACCTCATGGAGACACATTGGTTGGAAAATGACATAAATAACTTTTTATTTAAAGTTAAAATAAAAATGTCAAAAGCATGAAATGTTTCACTAAAACAATTTTTAAATGGGGTTATACAAGTCATATTTTTGACTATAAATATTCATTAGAAATATAAAAAGATTTCCTACATCATGATATATTTTTTATAATTTTTAGACATTAAATAAATTAAATTATTTATGTCATCATGATGATGCAGCGATTACTTCATTAATAAAGGATTTAAATAAAATAAAAAGATAATGTTAAAACTATAAAATAAACTTGTCAAAAACCTATTGTATGAGTATATTCCGAACCCTTACCACCTTACCCTATAAATACATCAATGTGGGACCTTTAAAATCGGAATCTCATTTGAAAATAATGTAACATTTTGTAACTTTACAAGAGTTCCTCTCCTCTACTCTTATAAAAGGCCCCCACCTCTACCACCTTACCCACACCTCTCAAGCCTTTGGCTCGGCCACAACCAGCTCATTTTTCCTCTCCACATCCCTATATTACTCATATAAGCCTCACATTGGGAATAAGACTTCCCGAGTAAGCCTTTGCGCTCAAATAAAAAAGAGTTACCCGATTTTAAGGTAATGACTTCACTTCTGTTCTTTTGTTTTATTTTGCTTCTCCAACCCCCTAAAATCTTTTTATTCATTTCTTTTGTAACAAATCCAGTATCTTCAATATACTAGGATGTTTTTCTAAGAATAATTAGAGCTAATCTTACACACACCTTCGTCTAATGGTTAAAGAACATACTGTTTCTGTGGACGGTGAATTATTGCCTCACGAAACGATGATTGTTCAATATTCTTTTAACACCTTCAAAGGTGGACATTAAGATGTCACTATATTTATATATGATATATAATATTTTTATGTTTTCCTTATGCTTATGTATTTTTCATTTATCGCTTACCTTTATGGTTTCCTTTATGGGTAAACACGATATCTTCATTTCAAGAAGTGCGGACTACCGGCCCCTCAAAATGATTTGATTCGTTAATGCCATATGTGGGACGTATAAAGGATGGAATTAATGGAATTACATATGTTATCCAAATCGAATTATAATATACCTTTATATCATTATTATTTCATTCCATTAAATACAAAAAAAATTGAAAGTAGCGTTCATGCGTACGTATGGCTTATCGTCTCCACGAACGCTATATTTCATTTCTTATCTCCAAATGTTATGAACTACAATAAGTACATATATAAAATGGATACATATTTAATATATTAAATCTAAATTATGGATATCATTATGAAATTATAATATATATATCTCTCATTTCATTTTAATTCCATTAATATGATAAAAAATGAAAGTAGCATTAATGCGTACATACGGCCTACCGTCTCCATGAACTGTGCTTTTAATTTTTTATCTCAAAATGCTATGGAATAATATAAAATGAATAAATACTGGATATATATTATTTTTAAAACATAAATACTATTCTGGAGATGATGTACCTATAACTATATGGAAAATTCTTTTCCAACAAGTTCAATTTTTCCTCATGTACTGAACATCAACAAAAACGTCTAATATGAACTCACTTTATTAACCAATTATTATAACATTTTAATATGTCATATTAACTGAATAATAATATTTAATGGAGGTTCTTATGAAATTATAAATTGACCAAATATTATTATTCAGGATATTAAAGAACGATCGAGTCATGTCGGACACGAGGAAATGGATCTGACCCCTCTCTTTCTTTTAAAGTACACTCTTTTATGTCATTTATTTTAAGCTCCTATTTCATATGATTGGGGTGTTCTTTTATATTAATATTACTTTAATTTTTTTGTTAATATGATGAGAGACCCTATTTTATCTCATCAATCCATTTTAGAAGTTTTGATTGGCGTCGTTAGGCTGCCGAATTTTCGTAAGAGATCCAACCTCTCTCTTTCATTTTAAGTACTCTCCTTTATGTCACTTCTTTTAATATCCTATTTGTTATGTTGGGAGATGTTATTTTATATTACTAATGCTGTAAATTTTATGTTAATATGGTGAGAGACTCTATTTTATCTCATAAATCCATTTTTGGATGTTTTAATTTGCACCGTTAGGCTGCCGAGTTTTCATAAGGGATTTTTCATCTCACTTTTATTCCCGTGAGATTCATGCTATATTTTCCAATATTTACTTTTGAGTGTTGTATGTACTCTCAATTATTCTACTATTTGTGTAACATACTTTTGTTTATGATTATTTACATCAATTTTGTATAGTCCTTCTTTCATGGGGTGTACGTCTCGAAAGTTACCCAAATCGGTAAGGGAACCTTTCACCCTCCTCTTTTTAAAAGAATTATTTTGTTATGTCTTTTAATTTTCATCTTATTATGTGGGGATATGTTATTATATATCCTTATTTCCATAAATTTTATGTCCAAGTGATGAGATACCCTTTATCTCTCTTGTCAACTCTTTTTCTAAAATTTGATGTGACGCCGTTAGGCTGTCAAGGGAACTTCTTAACCCAATTTCGATTCTTTTGGTTCAACATGTAGTTATTGAATATGTCATCCTTTGAATATGTGTGAATGACCTTTTATTGTTTTACACTGAATATCCATATATATTGGGTGTATTTATATTTTTCACACATAATTATGAGATTGATTTATCCTTAATTTAAGGATACCTTCTTTACAAGGGATTTCATCTCATTTTACATTTCTATTGAATCTTCGTTGTTGTTATGCCCCAATTCACTCTTATATAGTGTATATACTATCCATTGGAATATAATATCATGAATTCCATTATTCTCATGATATTATAAAGTTTTGATTAAATGATATTCCTGAATTATTGTATTCAATTGTCTCTCATTTTTTTAATAACCCTTTAACAAAAATATGGTTTTAAATGTTTTAATGAAGTATTCTTATAAATATTTCTCGTTAATATCCTTCTTTTCAAAATGGTTTTACGGATTTATTTATATGGATATTAATGGTTTAAAATTTTAAAACCTTCAAAGTGGTATGGGACACTTTGATTCAAAGCTCTCTTTAATAAAAGTTTTAAATTGTTTCGAAAATGGTTTTTAGAATGGATTTTTATTTCAATATCTTAAAATGTTATATTGTTATTGCAATATGGGAATGTTATATTTCCTTTATGCATAAGTTCTGTTCTATGATTATGTTATGGTTCTTGGGAATTGTTTATGAAGATGGGTGGTTCCATGATAAACTAAGGGCGGCTGAGCCCGATATAGCTCTCCAATGCATTGGGTAACGAAAATGTGTTAAACGTTAAGGTTTCTCTGAAGAGATTTAGGGAATATACTGTGATGGGTATTCCAAACGTAACCAAGAGGGTTACTCCCTATGTAAGAATGTTATGAATGCTTCAAGTTACGTTTATGTCTTATGATTTCTATGATTTATTCATGATTTTATGAGGTGTGTTAAAGTGATTATGCTTTATGGGTAATGTATGATTTCATTCTTATGTATATATGTACTCATGTTTCCTTTCCATAATTTTTATAACCCTTACTGAGCTTTTTTGTCTCATCCCATGTTTTTAAAATGTTTTTTACAGGTCAAGGGAACGGTACATGATGTGATGATAGTTTCGAGGAAGTGTCAAGAAAGAATCCATGTTTTATTTTAAATATGTTTCCGTTGATGGGAAAAAAGTGAATACTGTCTTTTATGTAACCACTTTGTTTAAATATGGAATTTAATGTAAGTTTAATGATCTAATTCTCTAAAACTCTAAACTTGAAAAGATCCTCAATGTCTAATCTTGTAATAACTCAAGATTAATTAAGGTTTAAGGCTGGGTCCTTATACAAAGTATCTTATGTTGGATAATGTTTGGTTTAGGAGACTTCTAGATGATTCAATATATACATTGATATCACATTAAATCATAGAGTCAATTGAAATTAAATGTAAATAAATGACATCATCCATTATATTTCCCCACTGGTGATTGGGTTTTCATAAATATTTATCCTTATTTGCTTCATCATAGGAATGGAAATCATGAAATGTTGGCTACCAGATATGGTGTAACATTTGACGTCATTCAACAGTTCAGAATGGTTGATTATCAGTTAACAATTCCAATTTAGTTACCATATATTCTTAATTTTTCCACATGTCTCACCTCAAGAAGTGCTATTCTGAACCCACTCAGTTTCTGAGTTGGGATGAAATATTGTTAAAGAAATATTTTTCTATTCCAAAGAAACTATCTGAGATAGTTGACCCTCAAATGGAAGTCTGGTAACAATTGTCAATCCCATTTGTTAGTGTTCTATATAATCCAGGGGAATATTCTCCGGAGACTTGGGAATGAGATTAGGTAATGAAAGAGATGGGGAATCTTCTTTTTCATTGTATTACATCATCGCGATGACATTCAGGGGATGGAAATTTATTATTTTGGGGGTGTTTGAAACATCTTCTTACCGAACTATTAGGCCATATGAGGATTTCATGTTGTGCAACTTGGTTACAGAAAATGTAATTCTCTTTTAGTAATTTTCGGAAAAGTTATTCTCACTATGAATGTGTACATGTTGCGAAGATGATTTTAATTCCATTTATGTTTTAAATAACAAATTTTTAATCTGAGGCTATGAATTTCATAGTGGATATAAATATCATGGATTTAAACACATGTAAAAGAGTTACACATCATGTCATCCCCTATGATTGGAATTTTTAGGGATCCATTCAATTTATTGGTTCCAATTTGGATGCCTCTTCTCCTTTTCCCCCATAATAAGGCACCCATATAGTATTTTTTACAGACATCATTCCTTCGGGATTAATCCAATCAACATTCGACATTCACTGCAGTTTTGGTTCATCTCTCTGAGTACATTATATTTATGCATCATAATTTCCATTGATTGTGGAAAAACTCAATAGTTTTTTGGATACATTGATCTAAAGTGGTGTTTTTTCTTTTCATTATCCAATATCTATTGTCAGGACACTTTATCATCGTCATTCGTTGTCAATCATGGTATGGAGGGTATTTTTTGTTGTTGTATATGGTGTTTTACCTACTTTATTGACGCCTTTTTTTCTATATTGCCTCAACCTTGAGTTGTGGATTGTATTATAGGGAATTCATTGACATCATTTTGTTTGTATTCATTGGTGGATATCCTTACGGGCATGTGTGTCCTAATTTTTGAGGTAGGTGGTTCCATATCTAGAATTTATTTAATAAATCGTATTATTTTATTAATAAATTGGTTTAAAAATAAATTTTTATGAAATTGGAATGATTGTTTGTGTGTGTTTGAATGATATTTTGAATAAATGTTATTTTACCGTAGATTTTGATATATGGAATGAAATGGGGTATTTTCAATGAATTGAAAAGGGTTTTATGGAAAGGTTTTTAAATAATTTTTGAATGGTTGAAATTATTGTGAAAATGAGAACATGGGATTCCTTGGGAACTTGTTGTAAGGTTCAGTTTTAGGCCATCATCCATTGTGGGGTATCACTTTCTTGGTGATCCTCTTATCATAGAGTTTATATTATTTTATCTATGACTGTTTATTATGTATGGTCTCATATTCAATTGTGTCTTCCTATCTTTGAGTGTAAATCATTTTGTTCGGGTACCATAGTGCATTTTTCATATATTTTTGGGTATGATTTTTCTATTTTCTAACCTGTTATATTCTTTTTTGTTGTAATGCCTATACTGCAACAATTGTTTTTTATTTATTTCATTTTTACTATTTTAACATTGATATGAATCTTGATGCCTGTGAAATATGATATGCAAAATTATATTTGAAATTGAAATAACTAGTTTAGTTATAGAACTATGATAAAGTGATATATTAACCATGTTTTCTATAAAAATACTTTACTAATTATCATTCAATGTTTTATTTAAAATGGACATTCATGAATTTCTATACAGATACATTCCTTCAAAAACCTAGGTGGGATCCTATTAAGATTGTTAGTTCAATCTATGAACACCTCTTTAGTGGTGTGTAGGCCTTTTATATCCTCTAATGAAAATAAAGGAATGATTCTACAGTTGGGAGGAAAGTTTTCATTGTAGTTGAGTTCTGTAGATGGTGGTGATTTAGTGGTAATTTTTCCATTACATCACTTGAAGTAGCTATTTTGTTTGGTCCAATATAGTTATACTTATCTCTTTGAATTTTTGGGCTCTTTTACAGTCTTTTCTTTCCATTATCTTTTTTGAAACTATGGTCTATATTTATTGGTTTCTTGTTACTCTTTCTTTCATTATGTATATATATTCCATGTGCTTTTTATGTTTTGGATGATATTTTTTCCTCTGATTTGACTTCTAATTCCATAGTTCATATTGTTAGTCTATAAGGATTGGGAACATAGTTCAGGTATGTGATGGATCAGGCTTGGTGCATGGTTTTGGGGAAACCCGAGACAGTTCCTTAAATTATTTCATGCTATAATCTTGTTTCAATTTTTTTTATTATGTTATATTGTATTTACACCTTTTCTATGTAAATTTATAGATAATACACATAATTGATTCATTTGGTTAATGCCCACAAATTAATTTAAAAATAATATTTTAAATAATTTTTTAAGAAACTAATTTTTATTATTATTATATGTCATGATATGATTTTGCCAATTTTATAATTCCATAAATTTTTTCAAGATTCCTTTTATATATTATAAGGTCATATTTAAATGAAATTTTCTATTTTTAAATCACAATACTTTTTAAATAATATATTTCAATGTAAATTTGGTAATTCTATGAATAATTTTTTGAACGATATTATTAAATTACATTCATATATAATTTCACAATTTGTTGGATATTATTGTTAATCTATGTTAATCTCTTTTGAAAAAATATACCATATCTTATTGAATTTCTTATAAACACATTGACTATGAAATTTCAATTTTGAAAACATTCATAATATTATACTGGATGGATTATGATTATGTTTATTAATTTGTGAAATTATTTTCATTTCATATGCTATATTCAATATGAATGAATATGTTGAAAATGTTTCAACCCATTCATATACAGAATATATTGGACTTAGTATGTTTTTGTGGGGCCTACTATAGCCCCTTGATACATCGGTTTGTCTCATAAGACAATGTAAACCGAGATTTGGCCAAGGCCATACCCATTTTTGTATCCATCTTGTCTGAGGCCTTGATGGTACGTTTTAGACATTCAACAATATACATTCTATTATAATGGAATTAGTAGTTGTTAATCAATGTGATTATTCGACTCATGGAATATAAATGGGTAATTATCATTTTAAATTGATTGGTTAAATAGTTTTATTTGATCATCATTTATTCCAACCATATTATGTTCAAGATTACTTTCCAATATATTTTTATTTTAGTTATTAAAATTTCATTATTGTTTATGTTTATTTATGATAGGTTCCATAATATTATTACCCATCCCATGTATCTTAGATCACCCCTTTATTTTTTTATATTTGTCCCCATAATTCCAATATGTATATTATGTATGAAAATCAAGGTTAATTTTAGAGAGTGATGATGTTTCCAAAGCATTTAGAATGTTTTATTTTATTTCATGTTTTTCGGTGAAAATTTTGTTTGTATATATTTTTCCAATGATACTAAAGTATTTGGTCAATTCAGATATTCCAAACTTGGTATTATGTGAATTTGATGAAGTAATGAACTAGATATAGCTAATTAGGTTGAGGTTATTATAATTATAAATTTTATATATGGTAAATAATTATCATCACGGTAAGGGAAAATGTGGGAATTAAGGTTAAAATTAAATTTATAGGGATACAAAATCAACCATTAAACATTATACAATGATATTGGACGAATGGATTTTAGTAATTTATAACCAAGTCTCAAATAAATTTACTCTTTAAGACATATTTAATTAATTTTTACCATTATATTATTAAGTAAATGGTAATGGGAAAAGTTACTTTCATCATTTAAATATCTAAGATATTATTTGATAAAGTCAAAAAAGTTTTTTTTAGATCTACAGACGAATTTTGAATATAAATTATTATTATTTTTATAGAAATGTATTTCATTGGTGTGGAAATGATATGATTATATTACATATTTTAATAACATTGAAACCATATCAATTTAGATAATATAAAAATAAGGTAAATAATTATTTAAATGTTAATGGAAATCTAAATTCAATGAATTATTGTGTTCAGAAAAATTATTTATAACCCTAACTTATATTTATTTTTAATGGATTATTTTCAAATTTTATTATTTTTATGTTGTTTTCACTGTCATATTAATTTAATATCTCTCAAAAATAAATTAAATATATTTTATAATAAAAAATATTTTATTATATAAAATAAAAATTATGAAATTCAAATCATCATATGCATGATGGTTATATCATTTAAAATTTCAATCATGGTCCATTTATTGGATAATTATCCCATTTGAACAACTATCAAGACCCCAAATAGTTTAAAAATTTAAAACCACAGTAATTATATAAAATGTTTAGTGCTTGTTAATTGAAATAGTAAGGGTAAAATCCAAATCTAATATTATCCAAATTTTATTATATGATATCTTTTACACATAATAATCCCATCATTAAATTATATTAGTTTTGGTCCTTTATACATGAAGGTTAATTTTTATTAATTTAATATTTTATAAAATTCTAAAAGTGCCCCACCCCTCACATATAAAAGGGTTACTCCTCTCCAAATTACATAAAAAATTAAAGGCACTTTTATTCTATAAATAACTAAAATAATACATTCCTTACACCATTTAACACATTTTAAATGCCATATTCATACTATAATACCATTTTATGAATGCTATTATTATATACTAGATATTCATCTTTATTTCTCATTCCACCTAATTCCAATATAATATACACATTATGATATAATATAATTAGTTTATCACAAGAAATATTCTATTTTATGTTGATGGAATAATGTACACCCATATGCTCAGCCATCATATGGGAAAAATCATCGTTTATGTGCACGGTGGACTAACACATTAAAAAATGGTGTAATGTATTTTCCATCCACAAAAATAAGGGTTGTTTATGATGATGGATTTAATTTTAATATATGATAATCATGAAATATTTGCCTTTTTAAAATATCAATATTTCTTATATATTATTAAATATCTAATCATTGAATGATGGTAATTTTTTTCTTACATAGGTGTGGATTACCACCACAACAATGACCTGATTCATTTAGCATTACCATATCACACATATTATAAATATTAGTGTATGAATTAAAAAAATATATAGACCATACTTTTTATTTCATACAATTACATCATTTATTTGTAAATAAATTTATAGAGATATATTATATATTATCAAATGGTTTAGTATCTTTTTAACAATGGGATCATACATAAAATGTTTATAATAATCCATTGAAATTTATTTAAAATAATATTTTTTTTTATTATAAGTCTCTCATTCTCTTTAGTACGTGTATTCACCATAGGGTTTATATAAATGAAATGGGTGATCTAGAAGGATAATAATAGGATGAATATCAAACATGTAATAAGATAACTTTAGTGAGAATAATAATAATCATAATTAAATAATAATGGTACCAATATAAACATCATAAATGAAAACAATGGATATTGAAACCTATTGTGGAAATTCATAAAAATTAAACATCATATTTTAGTGGTAAAATATAGAAGATAGTTGTGAACAAAATTAGATCATGTCCACAAAGAACATTTTTGAATCATTATAAAATTATCATTGTGTGAAAATATAGAACCATGTTCCCACAATATACAATTAATTTGAGAGATATAAAATTCTTGGACCACTCCTCATATCATAACGTTTACAAAATCATGCATTCCTCAAAGAACATATATTAATCTATGTCATTTAAAACCCCATGTATTAAAATGGTTTTCATATGGGATTCATTAATTATTATTAAACATGGGTTTACCAAATGAAAATATGAATAATATAATTGGAATAAATATCATTATTCTTGAGTGAAGAACAAACTACTAAAGAGGAGTCAAAATATAATTTAGAGAGAATATTTCTTTTAGAAAATCATTGTATTTGTCAAAAAATAATACTATATACATGTATATCCCCACAAATAAAAGGGAAGAAAAATGAAATTTTATTTGAGGAATATTAGAAGGCTATCCACACTAAAAATTGGCATAAAAGATAAATATTCCAATGAAAGAGAGTTATGTTTGAGAATCTCCTTACTTTATGGCTGAAACCATTCTTCACGTTCTTTTAATATCCTATATAATAAAATTAGAGTAACATATTATAATCCAGAACCTCATATACCTATATTTAATTTATTATATCCTTATATGTTTATTTATGCCCATTTTATTAGTAATATTGTACAATATCATCATTTTCATGGAGGACATATTCTTACTTTCAGGCTCCATTAACATGTTCATTATTATAAATGTTATTTTCAATTAAGAATAATAATCCAGAAGTCAAATGATGTGTTATTAATTCACGTACAAAATATTAAATTTTATCTTATAACACTACATTTTTAGATATGAGTGTTATTGATTAAATAAAATGGTAATAATAAATATTTAGTTTATTTTAATGGTTTAGCAACAATCAGGGACTAGTTTCATTTAAATAAATATTATATTTAAAAATTAGTAACAGAATATTAATAAATTAATAATATACACATTAAAATAATAATAAACTATAACTATGGTCCAATGACAATCCATAAAGGTGGTAATATTTATAAAAAACTCTTCATCCATGAATGTAGTGAATAGATATAACTTAAATGATGTTTTTATATTTTGGAAAAAGTAATATTGACGATGTTTAATGATGGATATTCAATTAAAAAATTAAATTATATTTTTAATACATAATCTATCATTCCACTTTGGATAGGGGAGGAGATTATAGTATTAGAGAAGAGAAGAAATTTAAGGAGAAACGATGAGGATTTTATCACATGAATATATTCTCCTTGATAACCTTCTTTAGGAACATGGATTTGGATTTATTTTGATATCAAAAGGTCCTATACATGTGGAATATTTCTAATAATGGAATTGGAAATATTTTAGAAAAAATAAAATTCTTAGAATGTGTGTGGATAAGTGGTGTCGAGGGATTATATTTATAGGGGAAGAGAGGGGTGTTTTTATTTCATTATTCCATTGTTTGTTAATTTGGATCATTACCATATATAATGTTTATTTAAATGAATAAATATGTTATATATGGATGTATAGTTTGGGATAAGGTTGTTATATCATTCACAAATAATCAATGACTAAAAATTCATCTATTTATTATATATCACAATTTACCATTTTTCACTATTCATAAAAAATCAACAATTTTATAAAAATAGCAAAAATTATCAATAACAATTCTTAAAAGTGTAGATTTTAAAAAATAAATCCATTTTATGAAAAGAAATCTATATATGTGCAATTAAATTATTTAACAAAATAATCATTTATAGAAAAATATTGATTTTAGTATTATAATCAATAATATTGCCCCTTAAAAATTATTTATGGTCTCATAAAATTATCATATAACTATGGAACAATATAATATTATTTAATGAATATATTTTATGAAAATAAATTTTCATTTATAATATTAATTTAATTATAATATAATACAGAATATTTTGCATTTTACAAAAATATCAAAAATTAATTTATCATATATAAAATATTAATTTACTTGTACCATTGTTTTATTATATAATATTTTAATTTATAATATACCTATTATATACATTCATATATAAAGTTAATATTATATTTGTAAAATTAATATTCATTATAGTAATATTATTATTCCAATAGTTAGGTTACTACTCAATCTGTATATGTTCCATAATTTATATTACTACCACTTATTTCATTCTTCAAATATGAGAATAATGTTTTTATTGTTTTATCTATTTTATGAATTTTTTAATACCATATAGAATATATATATTAATGTAACATCCATTGATAAATTGAAGGTCATTAAATTATTCTCCCTTTTGAAATTCCTCCCTTGAAATTTCATTTTACACACTAAGGTGAAACAAAAGTGATGGTATTCCACCTTCATTTCATCATATAGTTCTCATGTAACCTCATAAAAATTATGATTCCTCCACAAAAAATTGGGAAGTGGTTTTTTTGTTATGTAGAAAATTGTTCCTATAGTTTTAAATCAGTACATATTTCTCCTCATATGAGAATCCATTTTCTAGTTATACCCCATCAATATATAGTTCATTTGAGGTGTTTGGTATTTACATTCCCAAAAGTGATATGTGGAACATATCATTAATTTCAGCCGTATATATTTATACTGAAACATGATATGCCACTTATCCTATGTGATAAAGCATCTCAAAGTGACCAATTTACCTTGGGCTAGTCATTAGTTTCTTTGAAAATCACATGACTCACTTCCACAATGTAATTAAAATTAATAATTTTTCTCCAACATCAAACATAAATTTCCTTCAACGGTTTCGTAAGTAAATATTTTTCCAGTATTGAGTATCATGGATATGTTGTTGTATGGATTGATCCTTATCTTACAACCCATTTATATTATATGTTCTAGGTATCATTTTTTCACCATCTTCATCCCAATAAGATGGGGTAATAAATTTCTTCTCACAGAAAGATTCATATGGATTCCTATGAATACTATAGTGGAATCTGTATTCATATTAGAAATCAAGTAATGGGAGATTTATATCCCATCCAACTTTAATTCCACTAAAAAACATATAATTTCTTCCAGACTTTGAATAGTCCTTCTGGATTGGTGATCAGTTTGGTGGTGATAGGGCATGCTATAAATTCAATTAAATACTCAAATCACAGAGAATAATTATCCATAATTTTTATTTGAATCTTTAATCATTATAAAATTTGATCAAAATTTGTACACAATGCATCCTCAAAATATCCAAAATATATATATTCGAAACATGTTCAGGAGAGAAATATTCTCAAATAAAAATAATGTTGGAAGTCTTTGTGATTGAATCCCCCAAAACACATATCACATTGTTTCCTTTGTATGTGTTAGGGATAGAAGTGATGGCTTAAATAGTTATATTAATCCATTTCCATATTTTTATAGGCAATGGTATCAAAATCCCAATAGTCATGATTCATTATTCATTAACATGATGACATAACAAACACATTGATAAATACTCCTTTTCTCCTTCTTCATGTTTTCCCCCAAGAATTGTTCTTAATGGAAAATGTAAATCATTGTACATCCATGATGTATGGAGAAAGATAAGCTATGTTCATTATCAAATAGCCCAATCATTATCTATATATAAAAAGGCACTAAAATCTGATTTCCAATTGAATCACACAATTCTAATTGATATGGAAATCCTATAGCATCCCATTCATAACCTCTTTCACATTCTTTTATATATCCTGATAATCAATTAGTTCCATCGTGATCATTTCTTAGATAGATGGTTATTCCATCATTTATGTGATGTATGATGTATTCAAATACCTTATTATTTCTAGATATATCCATTACCTTTTTTTTAATATTAGTTCTTTGTCCAACACATTCATGTATATCGTAGAAGGTTTGTTTCTATAGGGTGCATCAGCTTCCATTTTAACCGTTTCTATATAGTAATGAATAATGAAATCTTGGTTCTTATTTAGCTCTAACTATATACATTGAGGTATATTGATATCCATCTGTGTGAATATATAAAATAAAATATTTTTATCATTATATATGTCACACTTCATTAAATATATGATTTTTTGTCATATTTTCAAGGAACAAATCATAGCTTCGAACTCTAGATAATGCATCGGGTTGATCATCTCATGGATATTCAACAGATGTAAGGAATTGGAAATCTCATTATAATTATGCATAGGTCAAAAACCAATAAGTTCATTTAATGGTCACTATCTTTCATGAAACCATCTTTACATATTTGTAGTATGAGTTTAGGTGTAGTTATTACCTCTTATTGAGATTTATTACTATTTCCAAACATTATTTTTTCCAAAATGACATTACCCCATTACCTGATAACATAGATAGATATTTCGATAATATTGTTAAATTACTCACAAAACAATGATATTTCCCTTCTAATCCACCAAAACTACGAATTTCCATGACACTAATGATTCTGGGCTACTCCTCAAATACCGTTGTGTTTGATGGGACCATAAAAATTCACCAACATGTGATCATGTTTGATAATAATGTGACTTTTCATA
The DNA here is from genome assembly GCA_963277665.1 of Viscum album. Classification (NCBI taxonomy): domain Eukaryota; kingdom Viridiplantae; phylum Streptophyta; class Magnoliopsida; order Santalales; family Viscaceae; genus Viscum; species Viscum album. The sequence goes on from OY728120.1 coordinate 766,169,955, forward strand.
TCTAAAAGTCACAAATTATGAACATAGCCTATAAATTCACCTTCCATATTGTTTCTAGAAAAAATAATTATTCAAAATCATTTTCCTCCTTTCTACTAAATTAAATTATAATATCATCAATAAAAATACCACCAATTTAAAAATTTATTCTCTAAATAATCTGATCATCAGGTCCATGAATATTGTACGGATATTAGTTAGTTATATGGAAATCACTATGAACTCATAATTTTGATATCTGAATGAGAATAACCCTTATGAATATCCTCATTTACCCCCTTATATTGATGATATTTAGAATTATGATCCACTATTGAAAAATAAAAATCTCATTGTATTTGATAGAATAAGTCATTATCCCTTGGAAGAAGACACTTTTTATTTATGGTGTTCTTATTGATATCATGTTCATCAATAAAAAACCATAATGATCCATCCTTTTTAATTTAAAATATTTATTGTTCACCCCAATGTGGTGTGTTAGGGCATATCAACCATTTGTCCAAATGCTATGGTAGTTTATTCAAAAATAAAAAATTCTTGGGATAATAGAGACATTAAATAGTGTCATTTTGAAAACAAAGTCTACATATTTTTCAACAATTTCGAGCCTTGTGATGTTTTATTTCTTAGTCATGAAAAATTTACCTTTCTATTTCATTAACTCTACAAATTCTATATCCATAATTATAAGAATAATTATTGGCAAGTACTTGTTAGGAATTATTTTTATAAAGTAATCCCACTTCATCTATTTAATTTTAGGCATTATATTGGGGTCATTTATCAATGCAAACTATTTATCATACTTCCTATTTAAATGATAAATATATAGAGTCACCTTCTCATTCTCAAAACTGTTGAGAAAAGAAAATTAATTCTCCATTCAGTTAACCCATTCATTCTCAACAAGTCGATATTTAGATCCACTAAATGTTTGTGGTTGTTTCTTAATAAAGGGTACAACTTCTAGGTTCACCTTCTTGGGGAATGGTAGATGTTTCCAATTATTCAGGTTATTATTCATATCATGACCTAGCTGGTTAAGAATTACTATGATTATTTTTACTCAACCACCCATGGTGTTAGGGATGACATTTTGGAAATCATTCCAGTATCCATCACTTGGTTTTTTATGATTTATTATCCTAGTTCCCACTATTTTCTAAAATAATAATGGTATGAAGAAAATTAATGTCAATATAGAATTAATAAAAAAATTATTGTTCTATATAATTATATTTAAAGGCATATCATAGAGAATCAAAATGATTATAATATTTATAAAATGAATATTCTTGGTTGATCACATATAATTTTCCATATCCTGAGGGTTTTCAATAAAATTGTCAAATAATAATTCAAAGTAAACTAAAACATGCCTTTATACCATATATAGAGATCCTTCATTTTCATTCTTACTTTTACATCATTTTATGATAAAAATACAATCGAGACACCGAATACATGATCAAAATGCTTATTTACATTGGAAAACTATGTTAATACATAACATTTTCATAATAAAACATAATCATTTATTTAAAATATTCTTCTTTATCCTTATGAAGATCAAATTCTCAATACAGAATGTAGTTACTTGAGAATATACACCAAAAAATGGGTGAGGTAAAATCCATGTAAGAGGATGAATTTAGAACATGTAACAATATTACATTAGTGAGAATGATCATCATTATTATAAAATATTATTTGGATCATTATCATCATAATCATGGAAACATTATAAAAAGTAACGGAATGTGGAAATCCTTAAAAATGAAATATCCTGTCTAAGTGGTCAAAAACCAAAAATATTTTTGAACAAAGATATAAACATGTTGATGAATTATATATTTTTATAATCATAACATCATTATAGGTAACAAAGCTAGGATCAGGTTTATATATAATATTCATTATCTCATGATATAAATTGAATTAATTATTAAATTTGATGGCTATAAAACTTATTTCCCACTCGTCATAGCATAACTTTTACATAATCATGAATAGAACATATAACATATATCAATCAATGTAATGTAATTACCATTGTTAAGAAATTAGTTTCATTATTATTTCATATATTTTGAATAAACATGATATTCCCAAATTTAGAAATGGAAAATATATATTTTAATAAGTGTTAAAATTCTTGATTGAAGATGAATCAAGTCTAGTGGATTTAGGATGTATTTTTTATGATGTTTTATTTTGGAAAACCATTAAATATTTCATAAACCTGGATAAGAAAAATTTATATCCCTTCAAAAAGGAATAAAAAATATTTTTCATTATGACCATTAAAAGTATATCCACACTAAAAAGTTTCATCAAAGTGTAATAACCCAAATAAATGGAGTTCAGTTTCAGAATCCCCATAACTTATGTTTTAATGTGTTCTATACATATAGTTAATATCATAGATTTGGCATCTCTATTCTTATATTTTTCTTGAAATGATGTAATATTATGAAATAAAATGTATCGTATGTAAAAATTATAGGATATTAATGATACATTTTTCATATTTATTGAAAAATTAATATTTACAATCTTTACATCATGATAATTGAAAATTGGAAATCCTACTCAAGCATATGTAAGACCTAACATCTTAATTATTTAAATATATTTTAATTATCATAACTGCCATTCATGGTTGGATTTAGAATAAATATGTATTATATATATTATTACTAGTTCATGATTATTATTCTATAGATGATGGAATAATGAGCACATTCACAATTTTTATCATACAAAAATTATTTTTGACAAATGGGCTCGATTACATTTGAAAATATAATGTGAATATAGTTGATTATGTAATTTCTTATAACATGGAAAAAGTGAAATAAAAGGAATAAGAAACATGAAAAATATTTTAATGAATATTAATAACTATAAAAACTCTATTTTTCTAGAATATAATGAACAAAAGTTAAAATTTATACTCAAGGAAAGTGAATTTCCTTTCAAAAATAATATTTTAATGTTTTGACTCTAACCCTTTTTCTTCCATATCTATGTTCTTCTAAATGATTCAATAAAACATTTAATTTTGACTCAATTCCAAATAAATGTAATTTTTTATGTTATTTTACTTCGTTCAAATGTTTTTAAAATATAATTTTTAAAATTATTTATGTAATGGAAATTATACATTAAAACCTATTATTTTTTGTTTTGATGATTTTATTTCAAAATCAATCTCTTAAAAAATATTATTAAATAATTGTATTGGTGAATATATTTTGAAATAAATTATTTATAGTGTAAATATTTGGTAGCTTTTTATATTCTTTATATTTTTTAAAAATGATCAATTTTTACATTTATATATATATATATATTTAGTTTCTTTAAAATGAAAAATATTATATTTATTTTTAGTGTTTGTAGCATGAACGTATTTTTCCACATCCAAATCCATTATTTTATATATGTGATTATTTATAATGTTCCTTATTTTCATCAATGAAAGTCACATGTTCCCAATATTCTATGTATTTTCAATTTTCATTTTTAATGGGATTTATATTTTTATTTCTGGAAAAGATTTGATTATTGGTGTTAGGGATCACTTTGAACAACACTTTTTCTTTTTGTTATAAACATTACCATTCTTTCTCACATTCCCTTATTATTCTTTATTATATATAATTTTTTAACAAATACATCAACTTTATTCTCAATTCATTTTATATGTTATTATATGCCTAATAATAGTTTGACAAATACTATCACTATGAAATTTTCTTTTATTATTATAGGAGGAATTATTTTTCAATACATATCATTCCAATGATAATTATTTTGAAAATACGTTATAAATTATTTATTTTTGTATTACACAATGTCTTGAAAATATTATGATGGGTTCAACTATATAAATCTCAAATGAACTGGGTGATGTTTTTTCCTCATAATATGTAATCTATAGGATACATGATTATATCTAATCAATTATGATTCTTCTTCCACCATGTGATGTTTTACTGAAATTAAAGCACGGTGTATAATTTTACTATGTTTTAATTTACATAAAATTTTATTATTTTTCCATGATCATAATATATGAAATTCTTCATGTTATTCCCTCATTTGATAACTCATGTGTTGATGTTTATATGAAAGAAATTTGTACTTCGTAAGGGTGAAATGTTGAACAATATTGAGAAATATTTAATATATCTTTCATCATTCAAATAAACTTTTATTGTTTTTTATTTTTCCATTCATATTTCATATGACTTTTTTATGAAATTATATTTTTCTAAACATCGTTGGAAAATATAATTTTTATTTTTATAAGAAATGGTTTCTTATAAAATGATTAATATTTTTTAATTATATACGAACTACTAGTTTTATTTCATACTTTTTATATGTAATTTACTTAGAATTTTGAGTTCATCTCTCATTTCTAAATGCTTTTCAAATGACTATATAGATGATTAGGGGTAAGGATGAGGTCATGATGAGTATTTTGAAGATGTTAAATAATTAGAGACTTTTATGTACAATAAGGGTTTTATTTTATGGGAAAAGTGATACTAACAAGTTGTGTCAACATTAATTAGTAATAATTATTTTTGTAGGGTTGATGATATAATTGTGTAAAAACCCAAATTATAAATATTTTTAGATAACTGATAATAAATTTTGCACTTAAATCAAAATATGATTCATTTCTTAATAATTGTACCATACAATCATAGATCTCTTTCACTTTCATATATAGTATGGTACTAAATAATTGAATAAAAATACTTCTACTGTTATATTAAGAAATATGAATGACTAGTTTGTGGAACTTGTACAATGACTAGGTCTGTGGATCTTACCATGTTCGCAACCAAAAAAATGAATCATGGGGAATTAATGGGAACAAAATGATGACTTCTTTTCATATGGATAAGAATTTCATTGGAAGAAAAAATTTACCTACATATAAATAAAAGGGGAGGCTTTTAGTGTGTTCATTGTTAAGTGTATTATATTCATTTCTATTTTTATTCTGATCCATCACATGTTAATGATATATTTATTTAAATATATTATCCAAGTAGATTCTAAATGAATTTCGATGGTGAGGAGAATCTAAGATTAACCAAAGGAGTTTTAATATATTATGTGAATTTTGGAGACTATACCATGATGTTTCTAATTATATTGATTGTGGTTTTGGTAAGATTTTTTATGTTCCATCAATAATTCTTTTTATATTATAAAGCACGAAACATATGGATTCATTTTAATATTAAATAATATATGATTATTATTTAATAATGATAGAAATTTTTAGGGAACATACATTTAAATAATAACCTTTATGCATTGGAATATATAAACGAATTTTAGGAAAATGATAAAGAATCTAATTCACTTGAAGCATACCACAACCAACTTTGGAATCATCAACAAGGCAATGTTCCTGAAAATTTAATAAAAAGATTAAATCATGATTGTTATTTAGATTAGTTTTAATTATAAGTAATTAATTTATGTCACACTTATTTTCAATTAAAAATAACCAAATCCATATTCAATTTGAAGGGTTTGAGGGTAATATAGGATCTCGATTTAGTTCATTCATACATGTGTGGATAATTTCTAGTTGATTTTTGTGTGTATACTTACAATTTATAATAATAAACTATAACATTTTCATATACGCATATGGCTGAATAATGGGGAATTAGTTGGATTCATTTGATGAATTGACAAAATGAAAGAAAATGTGAGAGAACCAAAATTGTAATAACATTATGAAACTCCACACAGATTGTAACGTCCCGGACCTGGGTGCCACGCAACGGTGCCCTGAATCTAGTTCTCCACGTGACCTCAAGTGCATTTCCCCAAACGCCAGAGGCTGACGACTAGCAGCAAGGGCCCGTGTCTATTATTGGGGAAACTATTCCCTCATCTGTCAAAGTGTACCGCAGTGGAATGGAAATAAAACATACAACAAATGGAGGAAGAAGTAAACCATTAACAAATGAAATAATCAAAAGTAGTGGATATAACCAATAGTTTATAAATACTGATGGTACATGTCTCTCGTTCTATGAAAAAACCCAGAACATGTTATAAATCAATTCAGTACAGCAAAAAGCAGAGTACAGCAAATCAAAGCAAACAGCTGGAAGCGGCATCGCGAGCTTAGGCTCGGTCCAATGCCCTCCTACTCCACAGCAACAGTCAAGTACATGTATAGGGACTCTTTCCCCTATCCACACCTGCAGAAACGTAATCTGTTTGGGAAAAACAGCATGACCCAAACAGGGTGTGATAAATATATCTCAGTAGGCACCCACCAAAGGCCCGTGCCCAACTGCGTGTAAGCATGCAACAGTAGTGTGCAGTAGTAAAATTAAATAAAGTAAGCAGTACTCAAAAGTAACTAATTACCTATTATATTTCCATTTTATTATCCATTTAACTCATTTAATTTAAAATACCACCAGAGTGAATATTATAAATAACCAGTTAATGTCCTTAGACATTTAACCCCCTACCCTCAGGTAAAGAGTATCCAACAAAAGAATAAGCCATCAAGCATAACAGAGTTTTCCCTTAGGCGTAGGTAGTGTCGCCCACAGGCACAGAGTCAGCTTCCCTTATGCACGGAAGATGTTTCCCTCATGTAGAATTAACTACTTCTTAGAGGCTAAATAGTGCAGTGCCCACAGGCTAATCATAATAACGCCCTCAAGCTAAATAGGTAACCGGGCCATGCCCAACATATCAAAATGCAGTAAACTAGAAATATCTCTATAGGAAATTATACAATTACTACATTAATGGCATACCCTCGGGTATCCTGGCCAAACGGTTAAGCAGTGGAACACACCCCCGGGGTGGTTCCAGATCCAAGCAAAGATCCCAACCAGCATTTTACAATCACAATTAAATCACCTATGCAATTCTAGGCATTAAATAAAGCAACGGCCTCAGCCACACGACACCCCAACATGGGTTTGTGACACGAAAACACACAAAAATTCATGATAGATGAAAATTTACACCAAGCCACCTACCTTATACGCCAATGAGCATTATAAACGAACGTCGGTTCCCGAAATGCCCACGAATGACGTAGAATTAACTAATAAGTCAAACTGTTCAAAACCAAATGACTCATGTTAGGAGAAGAATTGTTAAGAACCATCTATGGAGATATAAGCCCATAGCAGTGTGGTTCCAACGGGATTGTCTAAGGCAGAAACCGATTCCAGACGAACTGTCACGATCCGAATCTGGTCACCGCCAAAACCGGCACCATAACCAGCCCGTGACATGACCCGAAACGTGTTCCCTATCCCCACGGGCTGGAACAAGTGCCCGGGTATCATTTATCTTGGTTTGGGAACGATTTACCCGAATATGAAAGCATAAACCCTTAACAATAATCCATAATATAAATTCTGAAATTTATTGCCAAACAAGTCTTAATAAAAAAACCATAACTAAATACATTAGATTAAATACAATAAAATTGGTTCAAATACAAAAATTTAAAATATAAAGACATCCCCAAGGACTCCACACGACAAGGGGGTCATCAACCGCAAGTCATCTCCACAACTCTGCCCCAACGATGGGGACTAACATCCAGAACCGCCATCACCCTTGGCCTTTCCTTTACCTGAGTCAAAAATAATAATAAATTCTACTTACACCCAAGGGGTGTAAGTAGGGTGTGAGCCTAATCCCAATAGGATACCACCCAATGATTCCATGGTGAATGTAATACATGGTGAAAAAGCAAGAAGTTTTAATATGCAATGAAAAGCGGCGACAAATTCCAAGAAATGCTACTTTAAATTGAAAACATTTTTCAGGATAAAAATTTCAGAATGTTAACACATTTAAATAGGAATGTTATCTAATTAAATATAATTCCAAATACACCCAAATACAAGGGCAAATACCACAATACCAATGAGTAATAAAACCGGGAACACCCCTAGGCACTAGATAGTCTCGGTCCCCATGTACCTCGTACCTCGGTGTAATGTAACCATAGTAAAATTCGTTCTCGTGCACGAGAAACTAGTAGGAAACATACCCATAACCTAGTGGTCCCCAATCATCATGCACATAGTTTAGTTAGAGTTGTCTTTATCCAAATGCTAAGTGAAACATGGACAAAACCCATCCGGTCCACTAGCCGTACTAGTACAAATCTGCCCGACCTAGGTACCCGGGCTTCCCCCTATGTGCTCAAACAATTTTAGGATTTAACACATATCAATTTTAATCAAAAACACCACTACTGGTCACATATAAGAAATACAGTAGCTATCTTATTTTATACCACTTAAAACACACACAAAACCCATTGAATTTGAATAAATCAATTTCTCAAAATCCCATGTTGTTTTGCACACAAAACCCCTTAAGAAACACACTTGTACACGATGTTGAAACTTGTAAGTTACCAAAATAGTAAAGGAAGCCCAATAAATTTCAATTAAAACAACAAATCAATATTCGGGAATTCCCATGTTAAACAAGAAGTGTTATCTTTGTAAAACCTTCATTTTCACACAAAAGTGGAACCAAAACATCACTTTCTTTACAAACACAATTAAAACCAATTATTGCAGCAATAACCAAAGGGGATAAACATTATAAACAATATTTTATGCCTTATTAAAGATCAATAAAAAAACTAATTATTTAAAGGGAATCCTCAAATAAACAAACAAAACACTTCTTTGGAAAACCCCCAATTTCACACCAAATTGGCATTTTAAATTCAATTTCAATAGAAACATCATTAGAACCAATTTTTGCAGCAATAATAAAATTATATAAATATGAAAATATGATAAATACAGCATGCTAATACACAAATATTGCATCAACATTGGAATCACCTACCAAATCAAATGAAACTATCGGATCCTTTGTGCGAAAACACAAATGCGCCACCGCCGCACCTCAAGAAGGGTAGATCAAACCTAAAAATAGAAATTTGGACCAAGAAAACCCATGGTTAAACCCTAGGTTCTAACCCCTACCCACTGGTCATTTTTCACTTCAATAAAAAGGGAGGAAACCCTAAAAAAATAGAATGAAACCCTAATCAATTTGAAAGGGGAAAAGAAATGGACAAACTTACTTGAGAAATCTAGAATGAATCTCCCCAAAACACCATTATATGAAATTGAAAACGGCCAAAACACAGGGGATGTTTTCACAAGAATAATTAGGTCATTGAGGAATTATAATGGAGGGAAAAGAGTATTAATTTAGAGATTTATGGTTGAATGAACAAACCTCATCAAATCTTCCATATTTTAGAAACCCTAAGATGTTCGTCCCTAAATCGTGATCATAAGAGCTCCAAAGAGGGGATAAGAGGCTGGTGGAGTGGCTGGGTGTATGGGACGCATATAAGGCTTGGAATCACAGAAAAATACTTAAAATTGAATATTTTATTAAATAAATAAAATTAATTTTTAAAACTGGATATGGGCTTCCGGGCAGGCCCAATAACTTAAATAAAAAACCAACTAAACCTTGGTTAAGGATTTCCAAAGGCACCAAATTTTAATCGTAGTGTTAATATATCAGGGTAGGATATTTAGGAGTTGTAATGAGTGAAAAATATTAAAACATTAATATGTTATAAAAGAAAAAAAAATTATTTTTAAATCTGGAATTGGGCTCACGGTTTGGCCCAATTCACGAAAACTCACCTATTCACCATAAAACCATTGGAATCCCCCAAAACAAATAATTAATGGAAATTAAAATAAAAATAAATTTAAAATAAGCTATGTATGTGAAAATTCTCCCCACCGTAAAAACTTTCTTCCCCGGAAGGTCACAGCAAGACCAAATCAACAACCAAACCCAACTGAGAAACCAAGAAGTACTCCCTTGCCAGGTTTCTTCCCCAGAGGCCAAAACACCTCCAGTGATCAATGAAGGAAGGTATACTCTCACAAAACTAACTTACACCACTTTCTTGAAACAATCAAGCACATTCATAGTTTATCCCAAAATAAAACACCTCAAACACTATCCAAACAAGACTCAAGCAACTCACCCAAACGAACAACAACTTCAAAAAATGTTACATTTTACTTACATTAACTAAACCAATGGGCGCTCTCCAGTCCCAATGTTTACTCAAGAAAGATGTTGGTAGCAAGATAGCTCCGAAAGAGACTATCTACACCAAGCCAAGAACATTGAAAAATCTATGTTACTATTACGGGGGGACACAAATACGCTCCCCACCATAAGAGACAACCAATATTTTTTTCGAGACAGAATCAGGAGACTAACAGGGGGAGGCCTAAATGGACTCAGTGGTACAAAGGATATTCTTCCATCAGAAATTTACAAAAGAAAATATATAAGACTCATAGTGGGTCTCCCCGCCATATGAAGCAACAATCTTAACCAACCAGCACTGGCCGATAAAGAAAGACCCCAAAATTTAAAGAGTTGGGGCGACCACATGGTTAGTTTGCACGGTTTGGGAAGCCATACACTAATAGATGGGATCCTTCATTCCATATGTTTTTCTGGGGCATGGTCACTATTATCCAAGTGAAAACTGTGTTCACAAACAGTATAGACAAACTTCAAACCTTTCTCTAAAGAGTCAGTGGAAACCAAAAGGGGGAGGGAATAACATTGGGTGATAACATGGGCACACGACCCTCCACCTATTTTCACCAAACATGGACAACAGAAGAATGATTATGACACCATAGGTTTAAAATCTTCCTAACTTTCATACTGAGGAAATGAATTTGTACAAGGGTTTTAATGACCCTGTGATTTCCCCTGACTACGAGCCAGCTTCTCTCCGAGACCTATGGCTGGAGCTCCAATGATTGAAGCATCTTCGGCCACGCAGTTAGGCTTTAGAAACCCCAGGAATGATAAATCTTCTTTCAATGAAACCAACAACTACAACGCAATCCTAGATAAGTTTTTCAGACATAACACATTCCAAACTCACTTTACCCGATCTCGATATTTCACTGAAACATGGGCTAATAAGATACACACACATCACACCTTGTTTCTTTAGGTGAGAAACAATAGAAGTAAAGAACACCAACACTCACCTTCGTCTAAAATGGATTATTTTGAAGTTTTTCCAATGGAGACATTCTCCCAACATAACAGGGACTCTCATAGGATTTCATGTCATTCACCTCTATGGTCAATCGAGCACATGACATCATAAGGCATCACCGAACATGACCATTGCGACTGATATAAACAATTCATGGAGAGGGACCTTATACAACATCCCCAAACAACCCAAAATTCTAGAAGGTGGCCACAATATCCTATCGTGACCATATTTCCCACACCAGTGGTTTAACATGAATTAATGCATCAAAGAAACTTCAAAGAACCCAAAGGTCCTCTTAGACACCATCGAGACACTCATCCACACATACAATGAAATAACACTCCCACCTTTGATGAATCAGCAAACTTAAGAAACTAAGGTATCTTTCAACCTTCCACAAGCACAATCCCACTGCAAGAGGATCCACAAATCAGCGAAATTAATGGGTGTAGACTCAATAAAAAAATGTTTGATAAAATATTCTTTATATTGATCAACTGGAGGATTTTCAAATGGCGAAACAAAACGGGATGCACTTCAGTTGTGCATTAACGCTTAATGGGGGCGTACCTTATCCAATGAGAGAACCCAAGGACCCAACCAAGCTGGTCCATTGGTCTAAACATGCCACAAACCAGATCCAAACACATGAAGGGAACCACCATAATGGCGTCCCAAAAAATTTTCAAAAGAGTCCACTAACCGTCCCTACAACACAGCTTACTGACCAAACACAAACCCAAAAAACAGTTCAAACAGGAGGGGTTCTTGGACTCAAAACATCCCACAACATCAACATTATCAAAAACCCATAATACAAACTATACCAAACTATTCATCAATACATCATGTTTTTCTTTAAAACTATTTATTTGAAAACAAACTGTTTAGCAGTAAGCATATCCACCAATGGTACCCCATGGGCCTCACACATGCATGTTTTTGTGCCACACCGGGAACCCTTCTCATATCAGTCCCGACACTCATCAATTCATGCATCAACCATCCATCATACCATATAACCCCATGAATTTGGTTACTCATGTAAATACCAAAGGGTTAAGAAAAATATTATTTCCACTTTTCAAAACCAAAATGATCAACCAACACATCCTTTTTTTTCAAAAATGCTAACCCGGAGATCAAAATCCCAATTCAAATATTACTAAAATTTTCAGAAAGACACAAAAATTTATACAAGAACTCAATTTCAAGATATTCACATCAATTTCGAAACATCTCATCCCATTAAAACACCCTTTTATTGTTTAGAAAACTCTATTAGAAACACTTTTTCAAAACCAACTTCAGTATAGTTTCTACTTTTAAAAAGAGGTGTAAGCACACCAGTTTCCATTTGAATATAATTATGAAAATTCAGTTCCACCATTTCATATATCAAACAATTCCATATTTATTTGAAAATCATTTCACAAAATCTTTACACTTCATAAAACCAAGTCACGTTAAAACCAATGTTCCAAGATTTCAAAATTAAGGAACACAAGACAATGCGAGAGGAAACTAGTTTAAGTGGGTGACTTGGACATATGGTTGGAAACCATACCCCAATCACTTAACCATCACAAGGAGTGTTCTAGGGATGATCCCCAGATCCACATGGCTTGCCAGGCCCTGCAAGCTCACTGAGAACATTAACCCAACTCTCTTTTCATTTCCCCTAACCATAATTAAAACAAGAAAACCAAAGGACTTAGACAAATCCTAACTTCCCCAGGAAACATGAATCATGTCATGAGGTGTGGTGATCAGGCACACTACCCATATCTAAAATACCAAGTCCCTACAATCCTAACTCCATAATATCCTGACTCTTCCCCAAATAACATGACCCAAAGAGTTAACCTGAACCTCCTCTGATACCATTTTGTCACGAACCGAATCTGGTCACCACCAAAACCGGCAACAAAACCAGCCCGTGACATGACCCAAAAAGAGTTCCCTATCCCCACGGGCTGGCACAAGTTCTCGGGTATCATTTATCTTGGTTTGGGAACGATTTACCCGAATATGAAAGCATAAAACCTTAACAATAATCCATAATATAAATTCTGAAATTTATAGCCAAACAAGTCTTAATAAAAAAATCCAGAAACAAATACATTGGATTAAAAACAATAAAATCGGTTCAAATACAAAAAATGAAAATATAAATACATCCCCAAGGACTCCACATGACAAGGGGGTCATCACCCGCAAGTCGTCTCCACAACTCTGCCCCAACGATGGGGACTAACACCGAGAACCGCCATCACACTTGGCCTTTCCTTTACCAGAGTCAAAAAAAATAATAAAGTCTACTTACACCCAAGGTGTGTAAGTAGAGTGTGAACCTATTACCAATAGGATACCACCCAATGATTCCAAGGTGAATTCAATACAAGGTGAAAAAGAAAGCAGTTTTAATATGCAATGAAAAGTGGCGACAAATTCCAAGAAAGGCTACTTTAAATTGAAAACATTTTTCAAGATAAAAATTTCAGAATGTTAAAACATTTAAATAGGAATTTTATATAATTAAATATAATTCCAAATACACCCACATACAAGGTAAAATACCAAAAAACCATTGATCAACAAAACCGGGAACACTCCTAAGCACTAGATAGTCTCGGGCCCCATGTACCTCGTACCTCGGTGTAATGTAACCATAGTAAAATCTGTTCTCATGCACGAGACACTAGTAGGGAACATACGCATAACCTAGTGGTCCCCAATCATCATCCACATAGTTTAGTTAGAGTTGTCGTTATCCAAATGCTAAGTGAAACAGGGAAAAAACCCATCCAGTCCACTAGCCATTCTAGTACAAATCCGCCCCACCTAGGTACCCGGGCTTCCCCCTTTGTGCTCAAACAATTTCAGGATTGAACACATATCCATTTTAATCTAAAACACCACTACTGGTTACATATAACAAATACATTAGCTATCTTATTTTATACCACTTAAAACACACAACAAACTCTTTGAATTTGAATAAATCAATTTCTCAAAATCCTGTGCTGTTTTGCACACAAAACCCCTTAAGAAACCCACTTGTACATGATGTTAACACTTCTAAGTTACCAAAATAGTAACGTCAGCCCAATAAATTTCAATTAAAACAACAAATCAATTTTCGGGAATTCCCATGTTAAACAAGAAGTGTTATCTTTGTAAAACCTTCATTTTCACACAAAAGTGGAACCAAAACATCACTTTCTTTACAAACACAATAAAAACCAATTTTTGCAGCAATAACCAAAGGGGATAAATATTATAAACAGTATTTTATGCCTTATTACAGATCAATAAAAACAACTAAGTATTTATAGGGCATCCCTAAATAAACAAACAAAACACTTCTTTGAAAAACCCCCAATTTCACACCAAATTGGCATTTTAAATTCAATTGCAATAGAAACATCATTAGAACCAATTTTTGCAGCAATAATAAAATTATATAAATCTGAAAATATGATAAATACAACCTGATAATACAAAAATATTTCATCAAGATTGGAATAACCTACCAAATCAAATGAAACCATTGAATCCTTTGTGCGAAAACACAAAGGTGCCACCGCCGCACCTCAAGAAGGGTAGATCAAACCTAAAAATAGAAAATTGGACCAAGAAAACTGATGGTTAAATCTTAGGTTCGAACCCCTACCCACTGATCATTTTTCACTTCAATAAAAAGGGAAGAAACCCTAAAAAAAATAGAATGAAACCCTAATCAATTTGAAAGGGGAAAAGAAATGGGCAATCTTACTTGAGAAATATAAAATGAATCACCCCAAAACACTAGTATCTGAAATTGAAAACGGCCAAAACTCAGCGGATGTTCTCAAAAGAATTATTAGGTCATTTAGGAATTGGAATGGAGGGAAAATAGTATGAATTGAGAGATATATGATTGAATTAACATACCTCATGAAATCTTCCTGATTTTAGAAACCCTAAGATGTTAGTCCCTAAATCGCGATCCTAAGAGCTCCAAAGAAGGGGTAAAGAGGCTGGGGAGTGACTGGGTGTAAGGGCCACATATTCGGCTTTGAATCACCGAAAAATTCTTAAAAATGAATATGTTATTAAATAAATAAAATTAATTCGTAAAACTGGATATGGGCTTCCGGGCAGGCCCAATCCCTTAAATAAAAACCCAACTAATCCTTGGTTTTGGATTTCCAAAGGCTCCAAATTTTAAATCTAATGTTAATATATCAAGGTATGACATTTAGGAGTTGGAATGAGTTAAAAATATTAAACAATGAATATGTTATAAAAGAAACAAAATTTATTTTTAAATCTGGAATTGGGCTCACAGTTTGGCCCAATTCACGAAAACTCACCTATTCTCCATAAAACTATTGGAAACCCCCAAAACAAAACATTAATGGAAATTAAAATAAAAATAAATTTAAAATAAGCTATGTATGTGACACGAACACCCGGCAGATCATCAATGGTTCGGCCTCCTACATTGGCTCCAAAACGGCTCAAATGCCTTCTCTGCCAAATGAGGAGGCTACAACCAGTTTTAAACCGAAAAAACAATGTACACGGCATGTACTTCTGAGTACATGGCATGTAATTACTTCATTTAATAGTTCCTCTGGCAGCACCACCACACTGTTCATTTGTCGACATGAGTACACTGCATGTACTCCCGAGTATATGACGTGTACTGTCGCCCAACTGGAGGCTACTCCACGACCTTACTATTTTGGCATGCCAACTGACTACACGGCGTGTAGTCGGTTCCTACACCCCTCATCGCTGACATGGCTCCACATCCTGTGTACTCATCCCAACACAACCAAAATTACACGGTATGTGGTAAAGTACATGGCGTGTTGTTCCAAAATTTATGATTTTTCCACATTTTCCATATTTTCTCAAAAACACTTAAGGAAAAGGAAAAAGAAGAAGCTCGTACCTCAAAACTAAGAACTGGGTTCTTACAAACTTCCCCCCTTATATAAATTCATCCTCAGATTGCCCTTCCAAGGGTGGTGAAGATATAGATTTTATCAAATCTGGCCACTGAGCATGTAGGTCAGCCTCCCGCTCCCAGGTCTCATCCTGCTCTCATCCATGCTTCCATAGCACCCGTACGAGAGGAAATGAACGGCCTCAGAGAACCTTCATGCTCCTATCAACGATACAGATCCGATGATCCTTAAATGACGCATCATGCTGAAGTTAAACCTCCTCTGGCCGAAAGGCGTGAGCCGAGTCTGAATGGTAGCGACGTAACTGAGACACGTGGAAGACGTCGTGCGTGGCTCAATACCGCTGTAGTAACTGCAACCGATATGCAACCAACTCGACTCTCTCCAGAATTTAAAATGGCCCCCCATACCTCGGTGAAATCTTACCCTACCTCCTGATCCACTTGTGTCTCAGCCTCGTCGAAACACGCGAGAAAAAACTGATCCCCAACCACGATCTCCAAAGGTCTTCTGCGGCGATCAACATATGACTTCTGACAAGACTGCGTGGTAGCCATCTGCTTCCGAATGAACTGGACCTGCTCAGATGTCTCCTACTCGAGCTGTGGCCCTAGTAAGGCTGCCTCACCTTCCTCTGACCAGCAGAAAGGTGATCGGCATGACCTACCATATAAAGCCTCGTATGGTGCCATCTCAATAGTTGCCTTAATACTATTGTTATCATAAAACTAGACTAATGGTATATGCTTCTTCCAAGATCCCCCAATGTTTAGGACGCATGCACATTGCATGTCCTCTAGCACCTGTATCGTACGCTCTGACTAGCCATCTGTCGGTGGGTGGTATGTTGTTCTGAGAAGCACCTGTGTACCTAGCGCCATCTAAAAACTCTTCCATAAACCTGATGTAAAGTGGGCGTCCCTATCCGAAATGATGGAATGAGGGACCCCATGAAGACAGATGATATCTCTGATATACAGCGTTCTGAGCTCGTCAACACCGAAGGTCTCATTGATCGTCATGAAGTGAGCTACCTTTGTGAGTCTGTCCACAACAACCCACACGGCATCATTGCCACGATGTGAACTCGGAAATCCTTCATGAAATACATCGCGACATCATCCCATTTCCACTATAGAATGGGTATCTGCTATAACAGCCCGGCTAACCTCTGGTGCTCTGCCTTCACCTGATGACAGGTGGAAAACCTCCCAAAAAAACAAGATATCTCTTTCTTTATACCCGGTCACTAGTACTGACGCCTCAAGTCATGATATATAATGGTAACCCCAGAATGAACTTCCCATGATAAAGTATGAAACTCCTGCATCAGCTCCTCTCGGATATCCCATGGAACCCATACTCATCCTTGGAAATGCAAAACCTCATCACTACATATCATCCAACCAGTAGAAGGATCCCCACTTTCCACCAACTCCCATATAAATAGGCCTTCTAAATCGGATAGATGTCTCATCCTCACTCTATCTAGGAGGGTAGAAGTCACAACTAATGAGGAAAGATAAGTCTTCCCTGTAGGATCGAAATATAATATGAGTTGCTCAATATACAAGAGGGGGGGTGAATTGTATACTTTAAAAAAAAATTTGGAACCTTTAAAGTTAGTTATGAATAACTAGATTTTCCTTAAGAAAAGGAAAGGGCTAAGTTTAACAAAGTTAAACTAAATAAATTCACAACACCTCTAACACCGAACTGAACTTGGAAAGGGATTCCAAAAGTAGGTTCCGGAAATATGATTCCAGAAATTGAAACTTAACAAAAGTTACAATATAAGATTCTACCTTAAAGCGTATAGAATCTAAACTAATCAGAGTAAGTAAGGAAGTATAAGAAAGTTATACTTTCCTTAAGATACAAATTGCAGCGAAATAAAGACAAGTAGTAAAACTACTAGTAACAAGATAATAGTCTTTTATCCCAAAGAGAAGGGTATCCAACAACCTTGGATAAAGGTCCCTTGATTTATACTTTCAAGCAAGTCTGTCTTACCCACACCAGGGTAAGCCCTCGAAACGAAGATCGGAGTCTCTGTCTTGCTATCCCCGCAAGCCCTCAACTTCAAGGTAGTTGGCAACCTCTGTCTTTCTCAGCAAGAAAGCCCTCGATCTTTAAGGTAGTCGGCACCTCTGTCTTCCTATCCCCGGAAGCCCTCAAACGTAATCACCAACATTCGGAGTCGCACGAAGCTTTGAGAGTTAATAAGATACTATCTCTCTAGAAATCACTTCAACAGCATGTAGGCACAAAACTCAGTTGTTTTTCCAACAGCACCGAGCTCTTTCAAATGAGCTCCTATTTATAGGTAAGGTCGGGTCCTTCTCCAACGGTCATATTTTCCTTAAATTTCAGAGGGACCTGTACACGTGTCACTTAGACAACGGTTAGTTTATAACAAAATGGACGACATCGTTTTATAACAAAGTAAGTGTAACAGAATGTACGACATCGTTTTAAACTCTAAAAAAAAGTTCGGAATAGAAACTTCGGAGTGAAGATTCGGAGTGAGTAAATTCAGAGTGTATAAAACAATGATAATCAGATTCTGTTTAATAGGAGAATTCGGAATGAGAATTCGGAGTAGGAATTCGGAATAGGAATTCGTCATCAGAAATCGTAATGAGAATTCGTCATCAGAATTCGTAATGAGAATTCGGAATGAGATTTCTTCATTAGAATTCGTAATGAGAATTCTTCTTCAGAATTCGTAATGAGAATTCGGAATGGGATTTCTTCATTAGAATTCGTAATGAGAATTCTTCTTCAGAATTCGTATCCTGAATCTGGAATAGAACTTAGTCAGAGTTCATATCCGGAATTCGGAATGAAACTTCCTTATAGTTCTTGTCCAGAACCGAATCCAAAAACAGAATGCTTTTATATCAAAGTTTTAATGACTCCGAGAAAGTGAATCCGAAACTTATACTTAAGAAAAAAATATGGATGAAAATATGATAAGGATAATTTTTCTTATAAAAGTGATTTTCCTTAAGAAAGCAATTTTCCTTATAAAAGCAATTTTCCTTAAGAAAGCATTTTTCCTTATAAAAGCGATTTTCCTTAAGAAAGCATTTTTCCTTAAAGATAAGGTGTTTGTGATTTTCAAAACAAGAAGGAATGGAAAAGTCATAAGGAAAACCTTATTGACTCAACAATCTCCCCCTTTTTGGAAAGCACAAACATCCTTACGAAAAATCTATTCTAAGAAGAAAGAAACACATTAAAGCTTATCTCCGTTGGTTTAAGAATATAGATGAATACGACTAACTACCCCTCAGGGTTTGAAACTCTAATGATCGTATTCATATTTCCGGAGTGATGTTTCTTTAAGAAAAACTCCCCCTTAAACAAACTCTTATTAGAGTTCTTTTTCCATGGGTATTTTCCTTTCTCCCCCTTTGATAAGCACTTATTAGATTTCCTCTTTTTCTTAAGAATCTTTTCCTTATCCCCCTTTGTGATTTTCAAAAAGAATTGGAGGGAATGGAAAAACTTAACAAAGTACCTGAAAAATTAGTAATGAAAACAATAGAAACAACAAGCACGATTCTCATTAGATTTGAAATGTCAGCAACAAAATAATTACAACAAAAAGATCGGATTGGTCATTTCGGATCTTTCTCCTTCGACATTAGCCCTTTGAGAATCGTCTTGATCTTCTTTAAGTCTTTGTGATCTTCCTCTGCTTGCTTCTCTAAGACGGCTATTCTTGCTGACTGAGCTTCAATGATTTCTTCCTGAGCCTTCAACTTATCTTCCTGAACTTTCATCTTCTCTTCCTGAGCCTTCATCCTTTCTAGAAAATCAATCCGATGATCCTTTTCAAATTTCCAACTCTGATTAACGGAGTTGAGCTTTCCATTCAGATCTCTCACTTCCTGAATCCGAATTTTCTTTTCTTCTGTCAATTTCTCTTCGAATGATGCAGTCAGCTTATGAAACTTCTTGTCCTCGGTTTCAAATGCATCCTTAACATTATCCTGAAACTCATCCAGCAACCTCATCTCTTCCACAGTTTTCGTAGACCATCTTGTCATCCTCTTTCAAGATCTTTTATGTGCTTCGTAACCAACGAAGAAAGTTTTGAACTGAGCTTCAATCTCAACACACTTATCCATTACCCTGGATACGGAGTCGGTTTTCTGATTCAGCGCATGTTGAAGCATCTGGCATCTAGAGTCAATACTGGAGAAGGTTGGAATGGTTCCCACCAACTTCTTCAAGGACTGAACAACAAAATCGTGCCCCAACGAAGATGACTCCGAATCCGAAATCTTGCTAGGAGAATTTTCTTCCTCAATAAGCTTCAACATCCTCTTAGAAGAACTACCAGCTTCCTTCCTCATACTATTTTCTGAACTCGGGGTATAAGCAAGAATTTGTTTCCCCTTATCTTTTTCCGGAATAGAAACCTGTTCCGGAGATTTCTTCTCACTATCAGAGACTTGAACAACCAAATCTTCCTCATCAGCAACTTCTACATTTTCCTTCTGAGCAGCATCAAGTGAATGATGTTCTTCTTCTCTCAGACAAGAATCTTCTTCTTCACCTTTCTCTTCTTCCATAGTCGGAGTAACAAGCTTTGAAGATTGAGCTTCAGATGTTCGGAGCGACAAGTGTTCCGAAGGAGTTCCCTTGTATTCATCTACTTGATTGAGCACATCTCCTGTCTCACCACTTCCTTCAGCAGCTTCTTCAACTTCTTCCACTTGCTCTACTTCCTCAGTAGCAACAGCCTCTTCCGGAGTAACAAGATTTCTTCCTGGAGTCTCAGGTAGAGATTCCAGAGAGAAAGATCTCGGAACGGGAATGGTTGCTGAAACCATTTCGTTGAACATTAACAAGGCCTGAGCTACCTCAGCCTCGGACATTTTCTTCTTCAGTTTCTTCTCCTTTTCTTGTTTCTCGAGCTCATCAGCAGCCTTTTCTTTCAGAGCTTTAGCCTCTGCAGGATCCAATCCGAACTGCGGATCTCCTTCCTTCCTCTTCTCTTTATCAGCTCTCCACTTTGCTGCAACCTCATCAGTATAGGTTTTTTTCTTCTTAGACTTAGGAGGTGCGGAGTGGACTTCCTTAGACTTGGGTTCCTCAGCTTCGACAACCACTTCTTTCAGCTTCCTCTTCCTTACCAGCTTGGATGATTCCGGATCAGCCACTTTCGGAGTCACTTCTACTTGTGGAGGTAGATCAATAAACTTCCCAGACTTCTTGTCAAAAGCTATATTCATCCTTTTAAGAGTGGCATCACTGAGAAACATGATCTTGCACACCCTTGGTTTGGAACTACAAGCTACCTTGAAGGACTCAAGGCACCGAACTATGAGCTTTGACAAAATTGCCGGGTACATCACGATCTGAGCTCTCAGATTCCCCTTCTTCAAATTTTCAATGTTAAGAAGAATATGCTTCATCAAGTTGAACTTTCTTAGATTTATCAGGAAATCTAGGATATATATCTCACTCTTCTTCAGACTATCCTTATCTCATTTTCTTGGTACGATAAGGCCTTGTACCCATAACTCCAGAATCCGGAAGTTTGTAGATAGGCTTGCTATTTTCGGAGCCTTGTCATCATCCAATCCGAGAATTTCTAATGCCTTTTCCTTGTTGAAACTACCCAAAGAGTCTGGCAAAACGTGGGAAATAAACTCAGCTTCCCCTTCATAACTTAGCCCTACCAAGATTGCAGCCTGGGTGTAGGAAAGATTATATGTCTTGCCATACGATTTGAAAGAAAATTATTCTCTATTATCTTCCTCGAAGAAAGCAACTGACTCATAAAACTCGACAAGCAAGTCAGAGTACACTTCATCTTGGTTGCCGGTTTTTGATACCGCAACACTTTCCCAGCCATTCAGCTTGATATTCTTTGAAATAATAGAATCGTAGTTGTTGAAGAAATTCGGATGAACTAACCTCTCTTTGTAGACTAACCACTGAGAAATAGGCTTGGTTGAAGACATTTCTTGAGAAGCTAACTCTGCAGACATTCGGATTAGAAGTCCTCTGAGATATTTGGAACAGAGAAGACTAAAGTTCAGAACTGAGAAAACTGTGGTTCGGAACGGCCTTAAATCGGAGAGTCAGAGCTTCAGCACGCAAAAGCTTGAAATCGATGTGGGGCGAGGAAATAGGGTCCCCTTTATATAGGCAATGGGATGACGGTTCAACTTCCTCGGTTGATCTAACGGTTTAGAATGATCTGAGATCAGATCTAACAGTTGAAAGCTTGAATCCGATCTTTTTGAGGTTTTATTAAAGTAAAGAATTAAGAAATCCAAAAACCAAAAACAAACTATAAGAAATTGCCAGCAAGTAAAATATGATTATGAAAACTTCAGTAAGGAAATCATACCTTTCGGATTAGCTTAGGAAAGTTATTCATAATGGGTAATATAAAGACGACTACGAAAAACTCAATACGAAAAAGTAAATAGGAAAAGTCAATACGAAAAACTCAATACGATAAAGTAAATACGAAAAACTCAATACGAAAATCTTAATACGAAAAATCAATACGAAAAACTCAATACGAAAAAGCTTAATACGAAAAATCAATACGAAAAACTCAATACGAAAAAGTAAATACGAAAACTTGTGATGGAAGATACAGTACAAAAGTTTCGTTATGAAAATACCAGTACGAATGTTTTCCATTCCGGAAATTTTCAATACAAATACTTCCATTCCAGAAGTATTCTGTGCGAAAATATCCTTTCTGGAAAATTGTAGTTCCGGAAGTTCCATTCCGGAAATTTTCGTTCCGAAAAGTTTGAAAACAAATTTTGAAAAACTTTGTTAAATAAACAATCAAATGTACTCCCCCTATGAAAATGAGTTTATTTCTGTAAGGAGATTTTTTTTAACAGAAAGTTAATTAAGGAAGATTACCTAACAGTTATCATTCCTAACTTTTGTTTAATATATTCAAATCTATCAGAAGGAAAGGATTTTGTGAAAATATCAGCAAGTTGATCTTGCGTTCCGATAAACTGAAGAATAATATCTCCTTTGAGTGTGTGATCCCTAAGAAAGTGATGCCTAATATCTATGTGTTTTGCACGAGAGTGATGTGCAGGGTTTTTACTTAGGGCAATGGAACTTGTGTTATCACACAAAATTTGAGTTTTAGTAAAACTCAAGCCATAGTCTGTGAGTGTGTGTTGCATCCACAACACTTGTGCACAACAACTTACAGCTGCTACATATTCAGCTTCAAGAGTGGAGAGTGCAACAGAATGTTGCTTCTTGCATGACCAAGAAACTAATGAATCTCCTAAGAAATGACAAGTTCCGGATGTACTTTTTCTATCCATTCTACATCCACCAAAGTCAGCATCAGAAAAAAAATTTAGAACAAAATCATTTCCAGAAGTATAAAATAATACAAGATCCATGGTTCCCTTAAGGTAGCGAAAAATTCTTTTTACTGCCTTTAAGTGAGATTCCTTAGGATTGGATTGATATCTTGCACATAAGCATACTGAAAACATTAAGTCTGGTCGACTAGCTGTTATGTAAAGTAGACTTCCAATCATACCTCTAAAAGATGTTTGATCTACTGGTTTCCCAGCTTCATCAAGATCTAGAGAGTTTGAGGTACCAATAGGAGTACTTATACTCTTAGTGTTGTCATAACCATACTTTTTATGAAGATATTTAATATACTTATGTTGAGATATGTAGGTTCCTTCTGGTTTTTGAGAAATTTGAAAACCAAGGAAAAATGTTAACTCACCCATCATACTCATTTCAAACTCAGATTTCATTAGACTAGCAAAAGAGTCAGTCAAAGATTGCTGAGTTGAACCAAATATAATGTCATCAACATAAATTTGAACAATCAAAACATTTTTCTTATCTTTCTTTATAACAAGGGTTGGATCTGCATTTCCCTTAACATAGTTATTTTGAAGTAAAAATCCAGTGATTCTATCATACCATGCTCGTGGGGCTTGTTTAAGGCCATACAAAGCTTTGGTAAGTCTAAAAACATGATCTGGATATTTTGTATCTTCAAAGCCAGGAGGTTGTTCAACAAAAACATCCTCTTGAACATAACCGTTAAGAAAAGCACATTTCACATCCATTTGGAAAAGTTTAAAATTAAAGAATGCTGCAAAGGCAAGTAGAATGCGGATAGATTCAAGTCTAGCTATTGGAGAATAGGTTTCTTCATAGTCTATTCCTTCTTGCTGATTATAGACTTTAGCAACAAGTCTAGCTTTATTTCTAACAATGACTCCATTTTCATCACTTTTATTTCTGAAAACCCATTTTACTCCAATAACAGAAGTTTCCTTAGGTCTTTCAACCAAGGTCCATACTTTATTCCTTTCGAATTCATTTAGTTCATCTTGCATTGCTTTGATCCAATCATCATCACCTAAAGCTTCATCAGTGCTTTTAGGCTCTAATTGGGAAAGAAATGCTAGATGTTCTACTTCATTTCTTAAGAACCTTCTAGTCCTTACAGGTTGATTTACATCACCAATGATACTATCACTGGGATGATTCTTAAGAAACACCTGATTTGGGTTTTGTAAAACCTGTTCATCAACATAGGGTAGAAAGTCTTCTGGGGTAAATGTTTCAGAAGTATCTTCTAGAACAATTTCCTTATCAGAAGGTTCTTCTATCAAAGGTTGACAATCAGTTTTTGAAAACACATCCGAGGATGTAGGTTGGGAGGTTTTAAAAACAAAAGGGTCTGATTCATCAAATTTTACATGTACTGTTTCTTCAACAGTACATGTATTTTTATTAAAAACTCTATAAGCCTTAGAGGTTGTGGAATAACCTAAAAAATCCCTTCATCTGATTTTGGTGCGAATTTATGTAAGTTATCTTTAGTATTCAAAATGAATACTTTGCAACCAAAAACCTTGAAGTAGGAAAGTATTGGTTTTATACCATTCCATAACTCATAAGGAGTTTTATTAAGAAAAGGTCTAATCAAAACACGATTTATAGTATAACAAGCAGTACTTACAGCTTCAGCCCAGAAATGTCTAGCAATAGAATATTCACTCAACATGGTTCTAGTTATCTCTTGAAAAATTCTATTTCTTCTTTCAACTACAACATTCTGTTGATGAGTTCTAGGTGCTAAAAAATTGTGAGTAATACCTTTCTTACTACAAAAAGTTTCAAAATCAGAATTTTGAAATTCTCCTCCATGATCACTATGAATAGTTTTCAATGGAAGGTTTTTCTCATTTTTCACTTGAGCTCTAAAACTTTTGAAATAAGAAAAAGCTTCAGATTTCCTTGCTAGAAAATAGGCCCAAGTAAATCTAGTGTAATAATCAACTAGAACAAACACATAGTATTTGCCTCCAATGCTTCCAGTTTGTGTTGGACCAAAAAGATCCATGTGCACTAACTGTAATGCATCGGTTGTTGAGACTTCACCGATTGACTTAAAACTAGATTTATGTTGCTTGCCATATTGAAAAGGATCACAAACTTTAGAAGAATCAAATCTATGCTCCAGTAGATCCTTAACAAGTTTCTTCTTAGAGAGTTTACATAGGTTCCTAAGATTACAGTGTCCTAATCTTCTATGCCATAA
Organism: Viscum album; assembly: GCA_963277665.1. Taxonomy (NCBI): domain Eukaryota; kingdom Viridiplantae; phylum Streptophyta; class Magnoliopsida; order Santalales; family Viscaceae; genus Viscum; species Viscum album. Next base: position 766,195,636 of record OY728120.1, read on the forward strand.
CCAAGAATGATCTTCCATTTCACTTAGGCAAGGTAAATCTTGGCTTCTTAGGTCTTCTAAGTTTAAGGTGTAAACATTCTCTTGCCTGTTGGCTGAGAGAATAAATTCTTCCTTGGAGTTGTGAACTAAGTATTTATCATTCCTAAAATTCACAAGGTAACCTTCATCACATAACTGACTTATGCTAATGAGGTTGTGCTTAAGACCTTTAACAAAAATAACATTTGAAATCAAAGTTTTACCCAAAAGAACTATATTACCAATACCAACAATCTCTCCCTTAGAATTGTCTCCGAAAGTTACCTTTCCTCCTTTCATTTTGATAATCTTTTCAAAAAAGCTTTTGTTACCAGTCATGTGCCGAGAACATCCACTATCCATGTACCAAATATTGTTGCTAGAACTTTCTTTATTTTCCTGAAATTAATAACAAAGTTAGATTTTTGGAATCCAAACTTGTTTGGATCCGAGATTTCCAGACAATAAAATTTTAGGTATCCACATTTTCTTAGAAAAGTAAGTTTTATGAAAACCTAAGGATTGGGTTTTGTTTAAGGAACAATTTTTTGCCCAGTGACCACCACATTGACATTTAGTGCAAAATGGGGCACTTTGAGGAACAAAATAATTGTTACTGAAAACTGGTTTTGCATGGGTATAACCAAATCCGGATTTATTTCTTAAAGGTCGTATTTCAGAATAAATCTTATCAAAATTTTCTTTACCATGGGTAAAGTTTGATAAACACTTCTTTAAGGAAAAAATTTCAGACTTGAGTTTTACAACCAAGTTTTTATCCTCAAAATCATTAGTTTTGGAACTAGAGTTAGGCTCGAAAACATTTTTCTTAGAAATTACTTTTTCTAATTCTTTAGAAAGTATATTCTTCTTAGAACATACTTCCTCAAGATTTTTTGAAATACTTTCAAAATCAGCATTTTTCTTATCAAGATCTTTAGAAAGATCCGATATCTCTTTAGTAAGAATAGAATTCCTTGAATTTGCCTTATCAAGTTTCTTGTTGAGTTTGGAATTCTCAATCTCAAGAAGTTCAGCAAATCTAGAGACTTCTTCATAAGTAGGTAAAGTATTTTCCTCATCAGAAGATGATTCTTCATCAGAAGAGTTATAATACTTACTATCATTAGGATTTAAGGAAACATTGGTCAAAGATTCAGCATTTCGTACCTTAGCCATAAGACATTGATTATCAATAGGTAATCTGGCTATAAGACCAAGATTCTTCTGTCCTGATGATTCATATTCAGAAGATTCATCTGAAGAGTCACCACCACTGGCACTCCAGGTGTCATTAGCTTTCAGAACTTTCTTAGCTTTAGCTTTGTAATACTTCTTCCTGTTTCTGTCTGAATGCCTTTCCTTCCTTTCTTTCTTTTTGAGCATAGGACAATCTGGTCTAATATGTCCAGCTCTCTTACATTCATAACAAGTAATTTCTCCATCTTTCCTATCTTTCCTGTCCTTCTTCTTATACTTGGATTGAAAGTTTCTATGTCCAGCTATCTTGTTCATCCTTCGAGCAAGATTGGATAATTCATTTTCTAAAACTTCACTCTCACTAGATTCAGATTGGAAAATGATTTTCTTCGATTTGGATCTGGTTACTCTCTCAGGAGTCTTAGCTTTCATCTGATTTGAAGTTGTAGTAAAAGCAACAGTTCCATTTCCATTCTTCTTCTTGATGTTGTCAGCATCTCTCTTCATTCTGGTCTCATGTTGTAGAAGAGTTCCAAATAATTCATCAAGAGTAATTTGAGTGACCTTCCTGTTCTCATCTATAGCTGTTCTCTTGGATTCCCACTCATTGGGCATAATATCAATTATCTTGTCCACAAGAGCTTCATCATCTAAACCTTTCTCTCCCATAGATTGTAGACTGTTGACAATTGTCATAAATCTTTGTTGAACTTTACAGATAGGTTCTCCATAAGGAAAATTGAAGCCATGATATTCAGCTCTAAGCATAGCTCTCCTAGTCTCAATCACTTTTGAATTCCCAAAGTGTGTAACCTCTAACTTCTTCCATATACAATTAGCTGCTTCACAAGAAGAAATTTGGCTATATATATTTCTAGACATTGAACATAGTAAAGTATTGCGTACCATATAGTTGAGTTGATATTCTTGCTTTTCCTGGTTAGTAAAGGTTCTGACTTCCTTGTCAGGAATTTTATAATCACCAGTAAGCATCACAAAGTTATCTACTCCAGTATTGATAACAAAAGTCTTCATACGATCTCTCCGGTATTCATAATCATTAGCATCGAAGATTGGTGGCCTTGTAGGATTCAGATTGTCAATCGAACCAACATTAATTCCTGCCATACTAAATAATAACTTGGATACAAACTTGTTAGTAGCTTAGAATCGTAATAACAAGGTTCGGAATGGGAAAAGTTCGGAATGGATAATCCGGAATGACAATGTTCAGAATAGAAAAGTGAGCAAGAAAAACTTTTATGTAAGTACAAGTATTTCAGTAACCTTGGCTCTGATACCAAATGTAATAATGGTATAGAGTAAGAGGTTTCCACACTCTGATACCAATTGTAGGCTCGAAATATAATATGAGTTGCTCAATATACAAGAGGGGGGGTGAATTGTATACTTTAAAAATTCCTTTGGAACCTTTAAAGTTAGTTATGGATAACTAGAGTTTCCTTAAGAAAAGGAAAGGGCTAAGTTTAACAAAGTTAAACTAAGTAAATTCACAACACCTCTAACACCGAACTGAACTTGGAAAGGGATTCCAAAAGTAGGTTCCGGAAATATGATTCTGGAAATTGAAACTTAACAAAAGTTACAATATAAGATTCTACCTTAAAGCGTATAGAATCTAAACTAATGAGAGTAAGTAAGGAAGTATAAGAAAGTTATACTTTCCTTAAGATACAAATTTCAGCGAAATAAAGACAAGTAGTAAAACTACTAGTAACAAGATAATAGTCTTTTATCCCAAAGAGAAGGGTATCCAACAACCTTGGATAAAGGTCCCTTGATTTATACTTTCAAGCAAGTCTGTCTTACCCACACCAGGGTAAGACCTCGATACGAAGATCGGAGTCTCTGTCTTGCTATCCCCGCAAGCCCTCAACTTCAAGGTAGTTGGCAACCTCTGTCTTTCTCAGTAAGAAATCCCTCGATCTTTAAGGTAGTCGGCACCTCTATCTTCCTATCCCCGAAAGCCCTCGAACGTAATCACCAACATTCGGAATCGCACAAAGCTTTGTGAGTTAATAAGAGACTCTCTCTCTAGAAATCACTTCAACAGCATGTAGGCACAAAACTCAGTTGTTTTTTCAACAGCACCGAGCTCTTTCAAATGAGCTCCTATTTATAGGTAAGGTCGGCTCCTTCTCCAACGGTCATATTTTCCTTAAAGTTAGGAGGGACCTGTACACCTGTCACTTAGACAACGGTTAGTTTATAAAAAATTGGATGACATCGTTTTATAACAAAGTAAGTGTAACAGAATGTACGACATCGTTTTAAACTCTAAAAAAAAGTTCGGAATAGAAACTTCGGAGTGAAGATTCGGAGTGAGTAAATTCAGAGTGTATAAAACAATGATAATCAGATTCTGTTTAATAGGAGAATTCGGAATGAGAATTCGGAGTAGGAATTCGGAATAGGAATTCGTCATCAGAAATCGTAATGAAAATTCGTCATCAGAATTCGTAATGAGATTTCGGAATGAGATTTCTTCATTAGAATTCATAATGAGAATTCTTCTTCAGAATTCGTAATGAGAATTCGGAATGGGATTTCTTCATTAGAATTCGTAATGAGAATTATTCTTCAGAATTCGTATCCTGAATCTGGAATAGAACTTAGTCAGAGTTCATATCCGGAATTCGGAATGAAACTTCCTTATAGTTCTTGTCCAGAACCGAATCCAAAAACAGAATGCTTTTATATCAAAGTTTTAATGACTCCGAGAAAGTGAATTCGAAACTTATACTTAAGAAAAAAATATGGGTGAAAATATGATAAGGATAATTTTTCTTATAAAAGTGATTTTCCTTAAGAAAGCAATTTTCCTTATAAAAGCAATTTTCCTTAAGAAAGCATTTTTCCTTATAAAAGCGATTTTCCTTAAGAAAGCATTTTTCCTTAAAGATAAGGTGTTTGTGATTTTCAAAACAAGAAGGAATGGAAAAGTCATAAGGAAAACCTTATTGACTCAACATTCCCCTGACTGTCATGAACCTCCAGATGTATCTCAGAGAACAAGGGCATGAGCTCCCACTCACCACTGGCCTCCTGCACTGCCTGTATATGAGTCTTCATGCTCAGTGCATCAGCTATGACATTACCTTTACCAGGTGTATAGGAAATCTCAAAATCGAAGGACTATAGGAACTAGACCCACCTCCTCTACCTCAGATTTAGGTCACGCTGAGTAAAGATATACTTGAGGCATTTGTGGTCGGTGAAAACCACAAAATTCTCTCCCAACAGATAGTGTCTCCAACAGCTAAATGCATGGACAAATGCATCCAACTCGAGATCATGCGTCGGGTAATTCCACTAATGTGACCTCAACTGCCGAGACCCGTATGCAACAACTCGGTCACCCTACATCAACCATGATCCCACAAAAATACCTGATGCATCACAGTAAACTGTATAGCTCTCCCCCTGCTCTGGGAGTATCAGGATTGGTGCTGATGTCAACCTTCCCTTCAGGTCCTGAAAATCTAACTCGCAAGCTTCTGGCCAAATAAATTTCAAACCCTTCTTAGTCAGAACCATCAACTTTGCTGCTAAGCTTGAGAAGTCACGTATGAAGCGTCTGTAGTGACCAGCCTGCCCCATGAAACTTTGTATGTCAAACACGTTCTTCAGCTACTCCCTGGAAACTACTGCTCTCTCATTCTCTGGGTCTACTGCAACTCCTTCCTCTTAGATGACATGACCCAGGAAGTGAATCTGGTCCATCCAAAAGTGGCACTTCGAGAGCTTAGCATGTAGCCGATGCTCTCTCAGTGTACTCAATACGATCTCAATATAGGTGGCATGGTCGTGTCGAGTGAGAGAGTACACCAAGATGTCTTCCACGAATACTACCACAAAATAATCAACGTATGGATGGAACACACAATTCATCAAATCCATGAAAACTGCTGGTGCGTTCATGAGTTCGAACGACATAACCAAGTACTCATATAGACCATATATGCTCTTAAAATCTGTAAGCGGTACATCTGATGGCCTCACACGCAACTGATGATATCTGAATCTCAAGTCAATCTTCGAGAACACTCAAGATACACGAAGCAGATCCAAAAGATCATCTATCATCGGCAAGGGATATCTGTTCTTAATCGTCAACTGGTTCAGCTTCCGATAATCCACGCAGAGTCTGAGGGTACCATCCACCTTCTTCACAAAATGGACCAGAGAACCCCAAGGAGAAGTACTGGGTCAGATGGAACCGTTCACCTGTAACTCCTCTAACTGCCTCTTGAGCTCCTTCAGCTCAGGTGTAGACATCCTATAAGGGGGAATGGACACTGGTGCTACTCCTGGAACGAGCTCAATAGAGAAATACACCTCTCGCATATGAGGTAGACCCGAAAAGTTGTCCGGGAAGACATCCCTGAAATGATCAACAAATGGAGGGAAATATTTTTGACATGCCCCCTGATCATCCATATAAAAACTCGCAATCTGGGCTGTGACTCCACTACACCCATGATGCTCTAGTCCAGATCGACTTGCCTGAACATCCTACCCGCCCTTGTATAGAAACTCTCCGCCCTATCGTGATGTGAAACGCACCCTACGACGATAGTAGTCTACAAAGGCTCGAAAGGGAACCAACCAGTCCATCCCAATAATGACGTCATAAGCTGTAATCTCTAATACAAAGAGGTCCCAAAGAAAGTTACACCCACCAACCTCAAGGGGGAACTCCTTGCACTAACGCACACTAGTCGTTCTAGTCCTTAAAGGAGTGTCTAGATTCGTGAAATTGGAAGAAGTAGAAAAACAGAGCCCAAAGATCTCCACAACGGGAAAAAATATAAAACTATCCGTAGAACCCGTATCGAAAAGTACTGAAGATAAGACAGAAGCTACTAAAATTGTACCTCTGACTGTAGAAGGTCCGGGATCCTGCTCATGTTGGGTCTGTTGCACTGCATATGCCTGCCCTGTGTCGCGGCCATGCAACACAGCTTGGGTACCTTGAGCCTTTCCGACCTACTGTCTCTGAGATCCTGGTGTCTGGAAACCACGGACATGACCACCATCTCTACCTGCACGCCCTGTCGTATTCCAGTTCCCTAACTGGTATGAATCCATTGGTCCTACTCCCGTACGCAGAGTCTGCACAGAACCCCTCTCACTAGACACTGGTAGAAACACCCTGCAAAAGCGCTGCAGATGACCCATCTTGCAGCAAGCTCGGAACTCCACTGGGTCTCGTGGACATTGTGGCCTCCTGTGCGCCTCTCTACCACACCGGTAGCACATAAACTGGCCACCTGAAGCATTCTTCTATCTGGTACTGCAACGCTGAGAGAAGTCCATTTATCTCTTCCTCTTGCCCGTAGAAATAGTACCTCTAACTGGTGCTGAACTGACTTGGCCCACACCACTAGATTCACGAAGGTTCCTCTCTATGATCAACGCTTGGTTCACAATAGCGTGTACATTAGGCAACCTGATGACATTCACCAACTCTCAGATGTCATAACGAAGACCATCCTCAAAACTATTGGCTCTGAACGTCTCATCATCCACCAGCACGGGTGAAAAGCACTGAAGCTCCATAAAATGAGCAGAATAATCCATCTCCCACATAGAGACCTATTGCAGATTCATGAACTCTCGAGCTCTATCTGGCATCAGCATCTCTGGAAAGAAGAAGTCATAGAAAACTGCCTGAAATTCATCCCATGCCATGTCCCTGTGATGCTCTGACTGGGTGGTAACATCCCACCCCCTCTTGGCAGAATCACACAGCATGTAAGTCGCGAGCTTGACCCTCCACCCTGGAGGAGTCTCCAGATGCACAAAAATAGTCTGCATCGATTCAATCCAAGACTCCGCAACATGTGGTCCGCCATCCCCTGAAAACGTAGGCAGATGCTGCTGCTGAAAGATACCTATCAGCTCGTTCATAGATGTGGCTGCCTGCGGTGCTCCCTGAAAGGTATGAATGAACCACAATAATCCATTACAGAACTGTGCCTCCGTGAATGTGTGCAGTATAGCAGCTGGAGCCGCATCTGGCTCTGCTGGAGGATCAACTTGTAGCCCATGGCCCACTATCTCTGGAGTAAAGTCACCGTCTCTCTCTTGGTGATCAATGCGTGGTTGTCTAGGCGGCATGAAACTACAAGGTCAAAGGCACGCCATAGATTCATGATTATTAAGATTGAAAGTGAAGGAACCACAAAGGGAACAAGAGGAAGAAGGCATTTCAAACATTTAAAAACTAGACTAAACGGCATGTATAATGTCTACACGGCGTGTACTTGACTTCCCTTCCCCTACCTAGGTCCTTACACATGGCTAAGAAACACGGCTTCTGTTCATCAAAAACTACATGGCGTGTATAATATCTACACAGTGTGTATGGTGTTATTTTCCAACTGCCCATGTCGTCTGTGGCATGGACGATTACTAGGATTGAAACTACATGGCGTGTTACACACACACACGGCGTGTACACCACCCTGTATCCCCGCCACACAGCTAATTCCACACGGTCTGTCCTCAGACAAGACTACACGGCCTGTCCAATAGGTACACAACGTGTTCGAGGAGGGGTGACACCGACCCGTGTTGTTAGTTACACGGCCGAGTCCCCAGGTCACACTACACGGCATGTGCATCAATGACATGGTGTGTTCTGTACAGGATTTCATCGACCCATGTTGTTCGATACACGGCTAGACTCTGGGTCAACACTACACGGCGTGTACAAAAGCTACACGACGTGTTTTACCCAAGCCTTTCTCTACCCTGTGTCGCCGCCCACATGGCTTATGACACAGAAAGAGACTACACAGCGTGTACTCAAAAAGTTCATTTTTTCATCCCAAACAGAAGGTCATACACGGCGTGTATAAAGATACTACACAGTGTGTATACTGGGTTTACAGACAGTATGCCTCAAAAACATCCCCGGAACCCTGAAAATACTGAAAAACAACACCTAAGTGTCAAATTACGACCTGTGAGGGCCCATAATCCCCACGAATAAATGTCTGAAATCATATCTGTGTTATAACAAAATAACCAGTCAATGAGCCACCAACTTCTGGTCAATGGGGGACCATACTCCCCAAAAACCAAAGATTGGCATTCATTATATAAACAGGATCACATCAAATTACCCTATCACACAGAAGATATTTTATCAGAGTAGCTATCACAACAACATGCATTTCTGGCGCAACAACTATCACAACATCATGTAATTTCTAAAGCACATACATGGCATGGAAACTATGCATGACATGTGATATCTAGCATGTGCCTATATGATGCATGAGATGGAAGACCCTCAAATCATCGGGTTGAAACTAAATAGATCCCACAGATAAAATATAAATTGCACAATCCATGTGCGTCACCCAACTGTGAAATCAAATCAACTGTAAAATTTGAAAACTCAAAACAATTTCAAAATTACGAGGTAGACTGGATTTTCCTTGTACACGGGTTAGCTATGCACAGGAACAACTTATTACCAACTACCATTCATCCTATCCGGGAATATGGATCCAAATAATAAGTCCAAGAAAAGAACCCCTCTCATACCACTTTGTAACTTCCCAGACCAGGGTGCCATGCAACGGTGCCCCGAATCCGGTTCTCCACGTGACCTCAAGCGCATTTCCCCAAATGACAGAGGCTTCTGACTAGCAGTGAGGGCCAAGGTCTATTAGTGGGGAAACTATGCCCTCATTTGTCAAAGTGTAGCGCATCAGAATGGAAATAAAACATAAAACAAACGGTGGAATAAGTAAACCATACACAACTGAAATAATCAACAATAGTGGATATAACCAATAGTGTATAAATAATGATGCTACAAGTCGCATGTTCTAAGAAAACAGCCAGAACATGTTATACATCAATACTATACAGCAAAGAGCAGAGTACAACAAAGCAAAGCAAATAGCTGGCAGCAGCCTTGCGAGCCTAGGCTCGGTCCCATTCCCTCCTACTCCACATCAACAGTCATGTACCTCTATAGGGACTCTTTCCCCTATCCACACCTAAAAAAACATAATCTGTTTGGGCTGAAAAGCATGACCCAAACATGGTGTGAGAAATATATCTCAGTAGGCACCCACCAAAGGCTCGTGCCCAACTGCGTGTAAGCATGAAACAGTAGTGTGAAGTAGTAAAATGCAATAATGTAAGCAGTACCCAAAAGTAACTAATTACCAGTTATGTTGCAATTTTATTATCCATTTAACTCATTTAATTTAAAATACATCCACAGTGAATATTCTAAATAACCAGCTAATGTCCTCAGACATGTAAACCCGTACCCTCAGGTAACGAGTATCCAACACAAGAATATGCCCTCAGGCATAACAGAGTTTTCCCTCAGGCGTAGGTAGTGTCGTCCACAAGCACAGAGTCAGCTGCCCTCAGGCACGAATTGTGTTTCCCTCAGGCCGAATTAACTACTGCCCACAGGCTAAATAGTGCAGTGCCCACAGGCTAATTATAACAACGTTCTCAGGCTAAACATGTAACAGGGCCATGCCCAACACATCAAAACGCAGTAAAAAAGAAATTCCTCTCAAGCCAATTCTACAATTACTACATTAAAGGAATACCCTCGGGTATCCTGGCCAAACGACTAAATAGTGGAACACACCCCCTGGGTGGTTCCGGATCCAATCAACGTTCGCAACCCGCATTTTATTATCACAATTTAATCACCTATGCATTTGTAGTCATTAAATATAGAAACGACCTCATCCACACGACACCCCAACATGGGTTTGTGGAACTAAAACACACAAAAATGCACGATAGTTGCAAATTTACACCAATCCACCTACCTTATATGCCAACGAGCGTTATAAACGAACATCAGTTCCAGAAACGCCGAAGAACGGTGGAGATCTGACAAAGAAGACAAACTGTTCAAACCCAAATAACTCCTGTTAGGAGAAGAATTGGTAAGAAGCAACCAAGGAGATGTAATCCCTTACCCGTGCAGTTCCAACAGGATCTTTCGACGCGAAAACTGATTCCAGACGAACACCCGACGGATATTCAAAGGTTCAACCTCCTCCTTTGGCTCCAAAATGGCTCAAATGCCTCCTCTGCCAAATGAGGAGGCTACTGAATGTTTTAAGCTGGAAAAACAAAGTACACGACGTGTACTTATGAGTACACAACGTGTACTTCCTTCATTTAACTATTCCTCTAGCGGCACCGCCACACGGTTCATCCATCGACATTTGTACATGACATGTAGTACTGAGTACACGACGTGTACTGTCACCCAGCTGGCGTCTACTCCACCGCCTTACTGTTTAGGCCTGCCAACTAACTACACTGTATGTAAAGGACCATTACATGGCGTGTAGTCGGTTCCTACACCCCTCGTCTCTGACATGGCTACATTCCCTATGTACTCGTCCCAACACGGCTAAAAGTATACGATGTGTGGAATAGTACACAGCGTGTAGTTCCAGAATTTAGGATTTTTCCCCATTTTCCATATTTTCTGCAAAACACTTAGGGAAAAGGGAAAAAGAAGAATCCCGTACCTCAGAACTAAGAACTGTGTTCTTACACAGATTATGAATGAGAATATGTTATTTTGTACTTCATTGATAATTTAATGGAGTTTTGGAAAGTATCCTGATAGATTCATCCTTAAACTCCGATGTGGAATAATGTGATTGATACAAGGAAAAATTCCTTATTAGAAATGTTGTTATCAATGATGAAACATTTGAATAATCCATTATAGTTCTAGCGATACAATTTGAAGGAATATGTAAACATTCTAAATGATATCATAACAATTGAAATTGATGCAATCTCAAAAAAATAGGTTTTGAAAAGAAATCAATGTTGTATAATTTATAAGTTTGGGGTTGCAAAGAATTAGATTCAGATTCCTCAAGTAAAACAACATCTCATTTAAATAAATATATAATTTTTTGATATATTATGTAATCAATAAAATAATACCTATAAAACCCTTAAAATAAAAAATCAACGTTTCAAGGCCTACCCAAATTATTGATATTGATAAAATCTCTAAAATATATTATAAGAGAATTATATATATATTTGATGTTATATATGAAAATACACAATATTATGAAAATGTTTAAATTGCATAAATTCCCAAGGATGATGATATTACAAATAAATATGTGCTATGTAGGAATATAATTTAAAATATAATAACAAAAAGGTATTATATATTATTAAGATAGGGCCAGTGACTCATTTTTAGATTATTATTATGATATTTTACACTTAATGAAATAAATAAGTTTCATTGATGCTCTAAAATTGAATGAAACTATGAATTTGGAAATAGATTCCATTTTTAACCAATTTTGGGTTTTTATAGATTCTCTTGTGGATGTTCGGTCGATTTATTTAAAATGTTATTTCAGGAGGAAATTATACCTGGATGGATGACATGGTAACTATAAAGTATGACTGGTAACTAATGTGTAAAAATAGCATTGGGGAGTTTTTATACAATGAATAATTTTAACCCTATTAGATATTAAAAGCCATAAAAATTATAACATCCATATAGTATTCCCATGACTATGATATTTTAAAAATATATTTCAAAATAATATTCCATAACTAGAACCTCCAAGACAATTTATAAATAATGAAACATAAAATGATTATTGATCCATTAGATACCAAACTTTATTTATGTTTTAGAGTAAAGGTTATTGATTAATGTAAGTATTCAGGTGATGAAAAATATAGTTCAATAAATCTATAAAAATTCTATTAAAAAATAATGACACTAAAACTTGTTTTAATTAATTGTTTTTTGGGAGTTTGATCATTTTCTTGATTGTGTATTTTGACGATTTAATAATTTTTGGAAATGACAAACTCATATTATAGTCTATTAAGACTTTTATAGATGAATTATTATATATGAAGTAAATTAGGGAAGAATCCTATATTATTTGGATGAAGATTAAACATTATCGATCCCAGAGTTATCATAGACTAAGTTAAATTAAAATCATTAACATGATACTTAATAGATTTATTATAAAATATTCCTACATGGTATTGTATCAATTATCAATTGAAATTTAACATTAAAATAAAATGATTCATTAGAAACATGAAGGGGGGAATGTAGATAATTTATTCCTTGTGATTCTTTGATTGAGTTAGTCATTTATTATTTGAATTTTACTATTATTGATTTCACTTACACCATAATCGTGGTAGAAAGATATTATGATGATCCTAGTGACCACTATTGAATGGAATTAGAGACAATAATAATGTAACTAAAAAAAATGAAAAAGATATGTTCTTAATTAATTGAGGATATGATGATCTAGTGATCAAGGGATATGTAGATTCTAGTTTCAAAATACATCATAATGATCAAAAATCAGAGTCAAGACAAATTTTTAGTATCATTGTAGGTGTTGGGAGATATAATAACTCAAAGTGGAACATGATCACTGATTTGGTAGTATAGTATGTTCATTTTTTATTTTTTTAGGAATTTAATGAATAATTACTTATTTACAACTTCTACTAAGATCATGATGTCTTTCAGGGTAGTAAATACACATTCAGATAATAATGTGAAAATAAATTAGTTATATCCATTTTAATAGAGTAAAATTTACATTAATGGTTACAAAACATAATTTATAAATATCATCTCCTAAGGGATTTTTCTCTGATGGGTGCAGTCTTATTCAAATCAATTTCCTTGGAAGACAACATAGTCGAACTGTTAAAAAAATATTTAACTTAGTCGAAGAATGTTCATTGTGTGGTAAATAGTGAGTTAAAATTAATTTTTAGTTTTCTTTAGTCAAAATGGTATTATTTTCAGATGATTTCAAAGAACCAATTATTTTTATTTTTATTTCATTTTTATTTAATAATGTGAATATCTAAAAAATAAATATATTTTTCCAATTTTTTTGCATAAATTTAAATCAATAATGTGATAGAGTGTTTAATTCATTGGAAATGTCATAACAATTCTCATATAATGGTATAAAAGGAAAAAGGAATACTCAATAACCTATATCATACACTTGGATAGCATTCTATTATGGGAAATATATTATATTTTCTATCTGGTGTGAGTTCTCATAATATGATAAGACTTTAACTCAATATGTTTTCAATTGGTTATCTATTAATTAAATATTTTCTACTTAGACCCACCAGAAGAAATTCCACATCATTATCGGTAATTTTATATTTTTATATAAGATCATGTGTAATGGTACTATTAATTAATGAATATTAATATTTTTTATTATTTTTATCTCGAAAATTATATTATTATGGAAATGTTTCATACATTTTGTGCATCAATTGTGATATGTTATTAACAAATAATCGAAGGAATTATTTTTTCATTCTATTTTAATGGAAGTTGATATATAATCATATTGATTTTAATAGAATCTTAAAACTAAATTCAGTGACCATTTTTTTATATGAGTAATTTCTATGAATTTAATGAAATACTTATAAAAAACACAGGTTCATGAAATGAGTACACAACATTCATGATTAGATATCAAAACAAATGGATTATATTTCAAAATGAGTATTCAAATGTTCTTACAGTCATTATCATATATATTATAACTTTTTTCATTGTTTGACACATTAGAGGATAATGATATTAGAATTTAGGAATTCCCAACTAAGGCCATTGTGTATAAATATTTTTTGGTCACCCATAATGTTTATTAATATATTAGTTAAATAATATTTTTATTTTATAATTAAAAATATTTTAATTCTATAAACTATAATGTAATATTTATGAATAATTTATTTTCCATAAATAAAAAATTATAATTCAAAATGAATTTCTTTAATTATGTGTATTTATATAATATTAATTTATCTATTTTCATTTAAATGGTAATAAATAATTAAAAACAATATAAATAATGTGTTTAACTATATGAATATATAATAAATAATTATTTTTACAACATGCCATAAAATATTCATTAGTTTATAAATTCGGTAATATTTATTAAAAAATATATTTTATAATTTAAATAATTTTGAAAAGATTAATTAGAATTTTTTTGGTCATACTTATTTATTTACTTCTCCATTACATAATATTTTTCATTGTTTGGGTAACCATACTAAATAAAAAATTATTATTTTTATTTTTATTATTTTCATGGAATGAGAATTTCGTGGGGATTAAATAATAGTTATTTTTTTGGAAATTAATATGAATTAAAATTTTTTTACAGAGTAAATTCATTGTCATCTATATTTTTCAAATAAATGATAATTTCTATGCATAATAATCTTGCACCCAATATTTTGTCCCAAAAAATAACTTCTCTATTGTTTCATATCAATGTGTAGAGAACCTCCTTCTCCTATGTACTCTTATTAAGAAAAACGGATAAACTGAGATTCCATTAAGGAGAATGGTATTTGAATCAATCAAGGTGAAAACGACTGGGGATTGAACAGTCATGCTTCCACCCAATGATCCATTGAAATTATTCAATAATCAGTGGATCAGGTGTGTATTACCATTATAGGGGATAAAATTTTGGTCCTCACAACTCAATGATGGTACATTGAATGGGGAGGAAATGTTCAAAAACTATTATGATGAAAATTGTTAACACCATAGTAATCATTCCTCCTTAATTTTCAATATTTTATTTATTTAATATATAATTTATACTTTTTCATAACATTATAATTCTCTTAGTTTCATAATAAAATTTAGTTTTTATGGAATCTATGTCATTTAAATTCTCATTTTGCAAATAATTAAAAAAAAATATTAGTTTGAATGGTATCTAATAGGTTTTATTATTACTCCCATGATGATTAGAGATTATATGAAAGAGATATTAATAACAGTAATTAGAATCATACTCCAAATAGGGAACATCAATATGTTATAGAGAATTTTTTTATAAGGGTTTTCTTTTTTTAATACTAACATTGGCAGTAGAGAACAAAATTCCATTTTGATAAATGTTTAATACTGATTTCACTAAACATTTTACATTGATACATAATTTTATCATCAGATATTATGTGGTATTATTTATTCTTTATTTATTGACTCTATATATAAATTTAATGTGGAATTAGAGTATTTTATTCCAGAAGGATCTTTGAAACATTAGACAAATGCTTTTTTAATGGGTATAAGGCCAATAGAATCAATAACGAGGAATTTTTTTATTTTATTCTATTAGAATACATTTTAAAAAACCTTATATATTGTAAATGATTCAAAATTTATGGAGTTTAAGCAGTGGGTTATATTCAAAAATTATATTAAAACAAATTTGATGTCTTTTTTTAGTTTTGATCATGTTTTTGATGAGTATGTGGCAAAACATTATATATGTAACAATATTTTAAAATAATGTTTTATTTATTATTAATATGGTATTTATTTATTACCGGCATATTTAGAATTTTTCAATTGATTATTTTTGTTAAAATATGAGATTACATCATTGGAAAAATATTGGATTGGATGTCAATGGAACAAATAATTTATTATTTCTGGAATGGAATAAAAATTTTGATATGTTTTCCTAGAGTGGATATTTATTAAAAATCCATAATATTTGACTTTCATCTTATTAATATTTATAATGGCCTTTGTAAGAGTTTTATATTTGTTTATTGTCTATTATTTCCCAAGTTATATGATAACGTTAATGTAAAAAATATCATTATTAAGGATAATTAGGGAATTTATAATATTACTATTTCATAATATTTTGGGGATATGAATAATGAGTTTTCAAATCAAGTTATATTAAAAATAAATTGTTTGGAGGGATGTAACATAGTGGGAAATAAATTTTATCATTGAGATTTAGTTCTTTTTTTATAAGGATTCTAGAGACTGTAATTATTAAGAATTATTACTCGGGATTTTAAGGTATTCGTGGTAATGGAACTAGATCATGATATCTATTTACAAAGAAACATATGAATATTTTGGTTTTAAATTTATTTTAAATTGATTATGAAAATAATCTATGGAAATCAACATTTTCATGTGATTTTTTTGACAATACTACGTCAAAATGTTTATTAATATTCTAACTTTTTTTAATGAATATGAAATTATAATTTGAATTTCAAAATATGGATTCTACATTGGGAATAATTATATAGGTGAATAAAATATTTCTATCATGATCAATTGTAAAAATATAATTTGTGAATATTTTTGATCTTATTGACAATATTTGAATAAAAGTTTACCTTATCTAGGTTATAAATTTGATAAATAATTTATTAATATGATATTAATTTTATGAATAGAAACTCACTTAATTTTTTCATATTGTTATATATAACCATTTTATTTTTGAACAAGATCATTATTAGTTTTTAGAATTAGTTGATTGATAAAAATTTATAATAAATTAAATTATGGCATGACTTCTTCTTAGTTTTTTGTTAAATGAAATAATGTTTTTGTTTCTCATGTAGTATTTCATACGTTTTTAAATGATTTTATTCATAGTTTCTTATGTTTTACCCTCGAAATATATGTAATGTTTTCAATAATGATGTACCATAAACTAATCCTATATTAATTATTCTCTATCAAATTTAATTATTTAATATTTAAGAACTGAAAATTATTTTTGATAATTTATAATCAATAGTATTTATCAAGAATGTTATTTAACATTAAATTTCTTCAATATTTTTTTCTATGAATATGTATTTTAATTTGAGTATATGTGGGTATTTCCCCATTTTGAATCACGTAAGAGTTATAAACTATATTTAATTAACAAATATTAATTATTTTTTTGATGATAATATATTCTTAGCCATAAATATTTATTGTGTCTACATGATGCTAATTTGTAAAATGGAAATGTATTGTTATAATTGTTATTAGACACTTCTAGCTCATACCACTTTGTCTTAAATATATTTTAGGTTTATATAGGATGTAAGAAGAAGGTTTGGCTGAGTTAGAGAGCAAGTTCCTTGTTACAAGAGTAAATCATTGAATAACTTGTAATTCATAATAGGAGTGATTATTTCAATGATAGAACTGATATTCATGATCTGAGTAAGGGTAGATCACAATTTGTGACTCATAATATGGAAACAAATTCTATATTCATTTGGATTTATGGTCACATTTGTTGAAATAATCCATGAAAATTCACTTCATTAACTTTGTATTCACGATGTTAGTTGATCTCATGTTCATCAAATTTCAGCAATATGTTTTTTCAGATATCCATTGACTCGATCCCTTTATGAAATGATATAAAAGGTGATGTTGTGAATGTTAGTCAAGATGAATAACTAGAAGATATTTTTCCCCTTCAATGTTTATACAATTGTCTGATTTCTGGAAAACATAAGGAAAACGAATCTACTAGGGTTTCATGAATCCCTTTCGATTGGGATTATTTCTTAGAAAGTTGAGGACAATCTACTGGGGTTTTTAGTGAGTTTTCCTAATTTTTTCAAATTTTTCAACCATGTTTGGTGTTATTCTCCAATCCTTTCATTTCATGCCATGTGTTTTATCTCCCCAATTATTATAGAGTTAATTTTATGTTTTTTTTGTGTTCAATATATATCATCCTTAGAGGCCTTAGATTAATTATGTGAAATGTGATATATTATGTTTTTTTTAATTTTACATTCTTTTTTGAAAGATATTTAATTTCTTAAGGAATGAGATTTTTTCAGATTATAATTTACAAGAAATTGGGGGGAAATCAATATTTATATCATTATGTAATAGTTTCATAATCTTTGACATAATTTAAATAGGAAATAAAGAAAGAATTTTGGTTTTAGTATGTAGTTATATTATGTTTTCACATTGTGTTGAGGGATTCCCCTTAATTTACTAGATAAAACAAAATCTATAAAAGATGATATATTATAGAATGATTGTTATTTTGGGAAACTGTATAAGGATTAGATATATTGTAATTATTTTTGACTAAATAACAAATTAGAATAATTTTTTTTCATTCTTCGTTATAATTGATTGATATTATGTTAATAATTGAAGCATGCTAAAAAAATAATTGTATATTGATTATTGATACTTGAGGTTTCTTTTGGACATAACATGAATTGAATGAATTATTTAATTAAATATAGTAATAAATTGTTTTTAAGGTAATTTTATGGGTGTTTATAAATACCATTTAATTATCAATGTCAAATTTCTAGATTCTAGGGCCAATATAACCGATTAAATGTTTTTTCCATTCTTCCTATTATTAAAATTTATAGACACATAGTATTTCTATGTTAAATTTCATGATTGTTGGGAATTTGTGGTTTGGATGGAAATGTGAGGCCCTTCACATTTAGTGGTAGTTGAATATGTTATTGATGGATGGTTATATTAAAACATGCTCTGTGTTGTAAGGAAGTGGACCATTACTAATAGAGTTGGTTGGAATTGGTATTTCACATTTATATTTTAATTGAAACATTGGTTTGTTCCATTTTATTAGTTTTTAGTTCTTTTATGGTTAATTGTACTGTTTTTTATATCCCACTCTCTATCTCCATTGGTTAACACAACTAGTTTTTTTGTATATGTTTCCTTAATGGTAAATTAGGATGAGAACATGGAATTATAGAACAGAAGTAAATATAAAATAATTCTAACCAAAGGGGTTGGAATTTTTATAGTTAGTGTATAATGAATGGCTCAAAATTATATAAATGTTAAATTTTAAATAGAGATAATTAATTATTTTACTTTGTTGGGTTTTAGTTTTTCATGACCCTGTAAAAAAATTATTGGTGTCTAGTAGTCAATAGTTGTTGTTCAGTCTATTGATTTGTAGTTTCCATTATTTTGTGATCTGATATATATATATATATATATATATTTCTCATGTTTTGTGATTTCATAAACTATCTAGAAAAATTCTAGAAGTTATACACAAAACCAATGTATATCTATAGTGTTATTCACAACATCGATGTAGTTTAGGATTGATGATAGAATAACCCCTCCCACATGCGTTCTTGTTCAGGTACTATTATGTACTATAATGTTCAATGGTTTCCTTCCTGTATATTTTTAAAAAGGTTTAATGGATTTTGGTTTTTTCAAACACATGTATCTTATTATAAAGTAGCCTTAAATATTTTATGGGTTAATTGTTTTTGGTTGTGATGGATTAAGGTGTAGTACAAAATATACAAGCTATGGTGACTTTTATAGAAAAAATGACTCCAATATAATGATGGGGATGTTTATGATTTAAATTTTTCTATAAAGAAGGTTTTTATTTTTATATATATTTATTTTACAAGATTGGAATGTAGTAGAGAGATAGATCTGCACATATGATGTTTCGGAAGGGAATAAAATAATACTAGAAGTGGGAGAGGGATCCTTCACTTCTATATTACGTTATTTATTACATTATTACTCACATTAGTTTCATTCTATGAGGAAAATCGTGAGTCATGGAAAATTGAATCCCAAATTAGGTGATTATATGTATCCTTACCTGTTTTCAAAGTTAACGAGTTTATTTCTTTTGTTATTTAATGGTCTTGAATATACATTCTTCACATTTTAACGAGATGCATTGGGGATTATCTTATACAGTATACATGTTATGATCAACCATATATACATACTATTTTCATATTATTAGGAACCTTTCAGGGACATTTATATACATTAGAATCTCATTGAATTGTTCACGAGCTGCATTGGTCATGCTGATCTCTACCAAGTTTTTCATTTTGTAGTAATAGTTCTTATTTGTAGTCAATTTAGTTAGAACGACATTAAATGAAAGTATTGGGGTCATATATATTATGATAATGTATTTTTGGTTATATCATATTATATATCCTGAAACATATAATTAGTAGAGGTCAATGCCACCCTTTTTTTTGATATCCTATCGATGATAGTCAACATCCTATGGTATATTAAGGGAAAGAGTCAGACTTCATTATACCTCCTCCTTCATTACTAGTCCATGAGGGAAACCTTCGGTGTGATTGGGGGTCAGGACTAAGTTCCATAAAAAATCATTGAGGGATTGAAAGATGTTTGTATGTAGACACTAGTGTGGAATATAAGGATTTATAAAGAAAGGATGTCAGATGAACATAGTATGTGATGTAAATAGGGAACGCCGACATGGAATGAGTATTTACGTTCTCCTCTGATTCAATAAATGACCTTTTAGTTTACTATCCCTGCATAGAGTAATTATATTTGATGTTGTGTAAGAACCTAGTAAAGTATGATGTATCATTCATGTTTTCACATTTGTTCTAATTTTATAGACATTAGGGATCAGTCAAATACTATGTCATTAATAATAAAATATTCATAATATCATTTTATGAGTTTGTTATCATTATTTCATTTACTAGATTGAACAATGAATGACATCATATTCTATTTGAAGACAATGATTTCATGAACTATGTTCTTGAAATTATTTTAGAGATGATGTCAAAAAATAATGCACTTGGGGGAGGACAAACTGAGTGTATTTTGTTACAGAGTCGATTGAGGTCTAAAGAATCCATTTATGATTTACTGATAAAGGGATTTCTAGAAGAGGTGGATATAGAATTTCATTTGATAAGTGTTTCAAAGTGGCTCTGTGATATATTCATAGTGATGTTGTTGAATGGAGAAGACAAGTAGTGGCGTTTCTTGTTCTTTGGGGATCAAAAAGGGAAAATTGACTCATTGGACATGTTATGAGAACAATTCTTTGTTAGTTTCATTTATTAAATTGTAATGATCGATAGAAAACATGATCCTCTGAGGAAGAAAATTTTATTGTCTAATTTCTTATTATTCATTGTCTATTTTTGGTACATTATACGATATCATTCAAACAAACTTCTATATAAGGAGATAAGGGATAGGAAATTTGGTAGGTCATTATGTATAATGATATTGGAACTCAAAAATTTCATATATAGATATCACATATTAATTGATTAATATTAATTTTGTAATATAATGATCCAGTATCAAATCATACTTATCTATTGAATTAATAATCATGGAAATGTATATAAAAAAATAAGAAGTCAATGACATAATTTACGACTAGGTACAACATAATAAGAATAATTCTTATCCATTTCATATAGGATTCTATTATTCTTAAGTAGGATAGTGAAATTGAAGAAACAACGTGCTATAATAATCAATAACAATCTATAATGGAGATATATATAGATAAAATGAGCATAATGGTATGAGAAAAGGATAATAAAATTTGAAAAAAATTAAATTGTATATCAAAGATCACAATCAGGAATCATGGCATAACGTGTGGAAGTTCACATGACCTGAATTCTCGAGGAACAAAAGAACATGAGATTGGAGATCATACCATTTTCATGAGGCATAGATTTTTTCATGAAAATATATTTAAATAATCATTTAATAATATTCACTTCTCATTTCAAAGGATATAACAGAGGAATAATTTCAGACTCCCATACATCGCAGTAGTCAAGGTCACTTCCAAGAGTATAATTGTTGGTAATGTCCCTTACTAAATTGGTTTCAGGGAACATTCTGTATGATCCCGATTTTTGGAAGGGTATGTTTTCATTACGTTTTGGTTGAATCCCATGTTTTGGTCTTCAAGGAATGTCTTCTGAAAATATGAGAGGCCTTGAGAGTATTTCAGGGGCTCGAGGCACGGAATAAAAGAAAGCTGGGAAAGACAGGACAGGGGCGCACAGCCTGTGCACGGCTAGGGAAAACCATGCAGCCTTCCTAGGTTAACAATGCAACCCTTCTCCTCCACTAAGTAGCATGAACATGGTTTGCGCACAGTTTGTCAAACCTCACGACTAACCCATGTGACCCCTTAAAATTGGGAAAAATTAAAAGTTTGACAATTTGGGCTTTTAAACCCCAACTCGGGATTTTCCTCCAACCATCCCCTCTCAACCCTAGTGACGAACATGGCTGACCCAAGCTTCCCAAGGGTGGTTCTCCATCGATTCTTGGCCGTTTAGAGCACCTTTGGTTGCGGATCGAATCTCCAGGTAAGGATAATCACATCCTTGCTCCTCCTTTTGGTTTAAAGTTTATATCTTTGTTCCCTCTTGTTCTGAAGCTCTAAAACCCTATCTCGTGGGTGAGTTCTAGGTTGAAGCTCCAAAGGATAGTCGGATTGAGGTCTAAGGACTCGATTGATGGTGCGTTCAACCACGGTTTTAAGGTAGGTGGTATACAAGTGATATCCCATACATATTTGCGTATTTGTGCATGTCTAGTTTTGTTCTTGATTTCCCTTGGATATGTTTTGGAGAACCTTGGCATGTTTGGTAATTTTGGTTATTAAAATGGTAAAAAGAAACTCTCATGATCCCCATGGGATGTGTTGGGAATTACTTAACCTAATTGGGGCCATCCATGGGATGTTCCGACTGTTCCCGGACATAGGGAATGTGATTTGACAAGTGACCTTGTATAATAAAGGGTAGAGACCTTGATGAATATGTTGGAATGTTTCGTTGAACATGGAATAGATGTTAGGTGATGCACCTAGACTTGTTAATAACCCGAGGGTTATATGGAATGGGTTGAATGGTTGATTCATGGGAATGATGAATGGGTTAAATGGGTTAATTTGTAAACTGCATAAAGACCATAATGTGATGGATTATGGTTTTGTGTTGAATTATTAGTGAGATAATCATAACACATTGGAATTGGGTGAATGGTTAAATGATGTTAAATGGTAAGGTGTTAATGGGTTAAGGCATAATGTGAATTCCTGTGTGTTTTGTTGTGAATGGTTTTTTCCTAAGGGAAATGGTATGGCGGGTTTATGGTTACTTATATTTAAGCATGTTCACATGGCTTAGTAGTGTGGGGTATGACTTGAGGATATACGCCCATGGGTCGAGTGATAATTGATGCTATGAACTCAACCCTAAATGCACAGGTTAGGAATTTGGATTGCGGCTCTATTCTCCTAACAGTTGCATCCACCCAGACCGAGGCTTCAAGTTGAGGATATGATTGTAATGTGGGGGTTAGTCCTAGTGAGAATGGATAACGATGTGTTTACCCTATTTCTAGTAAATGTCGGCCTTAAACCCATTTAACATAATGTATGTGACTATCCCATGGAAATGTGATGAATTGGTAAGTGATGATAATTGGTGTGTAATGAATGGTAATAGAAGTGGAAATGGATTTTTCCCTGAACTTGTTAATGACACCTCAAGTAATTACTTGGTAATTATCATTCATATTCTTTTTACATGCACTACTTGTTTATACTGGATATTTTGTATACACCATTTGTGGTGGCCTACTGAGTTATACTCACACCCTACTCGGGCCACAATTGGGTACCCGAGCAGACTTATTGTTTGTAGGTCAGGAGAAGGGAAAGGGTCCTTGTTAGATAGTGAGTGGACAAGGGTAGCACATGGTGGAGGATCTGGACTTGGAGTCGGGACCATTTTTGGGATTTTGGTCGTTTTCTTTATTTCGGGTTTTGTTCACTATTTCACTTGTAGTATGAAATGGAATGTTTATAGTTGGAAATGGTTGTTATACATGTTCCATTTTTATTTGTTATTTTTTCCGCTATTTGGTTTATTTGTGATGTGGCTTACTCTGATAAAATGGGGGTATAGTCTCCCCAATTGACTCCATAGACCCCCACTACTAGTTGGCAGCCTTTGGCGTATAGGGTGGTGCGCTTAAGGTCATGTAACAACCCTGATCGGAGCACTGGTTTAGTGGCTTCCAGGTCGGGGACATTACAAAGTGGTATCAGAGGAGGTCTTTCTTCTCCTTCTCTGAGGTCTTCTTATTTGGGATAGGTTTCCAAGGGTTAAGATGTGTCGGTCCTTGGTAACGAGCTCATGCTTGGGGGTAGCTAACCCATGTACCGGGGAAAACCCATGTCACCCTCGGTGGGAAGTGTTGTTCTTTGTTGTGTGTTGTTACAGTTGATGATATTTAACCATTGAGTGATGAAAATGTGGTTTGATGTGACTATTTTATGATATTTGGCTCATGGCCTTAACAACATGAGGAATTTCATTCATGCATCATTTTAAGAACCCAGAGAGATAGGTGGCACGCATCGTGTTAGTAACACGCATGGGATGGGTGTGTGAGGCAGGAAGGTAGGGTGCATCATGAATTTTATGAAACCAAGAAATAATGAGAAGACTGAAATAAAAAAAGTGGGTAAATGATGTTTAATGAAACATAAGGGTTTGAAACGAAGTGGAAAATTCTTTGTAAAATGTTGTGGAGTTTGGTTGTAGTGCATGGTTGTTAACCCCATGTGGGCCACGACCCAAAGTAGGGAAGGTCAGGTCGGTGAATTTGAGGTGCTAATTTTGTTAAATTAGAATATGAAAATGGATTTTTTTAGCAAGTAAAGATATTTTTGAGGAATTCGTGAATGTTTTAAGGTAAGAATGCTAAATCTAATGGTTGGAAATGTAGAGAGATGCCACCATGATGTCGATTTCCAGTTGGGAAACGGGAGGATGTTGATTATAACACTCCACTAGTATAAGATCACAGAAATATGGTGATCAATGAAGGTAGATGAGAACAGTTCTGAGAGAACATGGCTCTCCTTATGTATATGATGGATGAGGACCTAGGGCGTGTTGCACCAAGTATGTTTGAGCTGGCCAGAGAATTCCTGTTGCAGCACCCTCTGACAATTACCGAAGAGTGTGGAACAGAGGCAGTAGAGTTTTGGTTAGAGTCTATCCAGATGATACTAGATCATCTGGAGTCCCATGTTGAAAAGTGAGTAAAGATGTCAATTTACATGTTGCGGGGCCAGGAAGGAATTGGTGGGACATTCAGGCTCAGACCGAGAAGGTTGAGGGGATGTCATGGAACGTTTTACAGGAGAAGTTTCTGCAGCATTTTATACCCAGAGGCTTTGAGGCATGAGTAGACTACATAGCTTATGAGCCTGACTCAGGGATCGCTATCAGTGATGGAATATGCTAGTTGCTTTAGTGATTTGCGACGTATCATCCCAGTGTTAGTCGGGGATGAGAAAATGATAGCAAGGCATTTCCAGGATGGGTTGAGAAATGAGATCTTGTCTCAAGTGAATATCTTCCGCATAATGAAGTTTGCAGAGGTGATGGATCAGGAACTCATCTCTGAAGGGAACCTGAAGGGATATTCGTGTGGTGGTCATATCGTTCCAGCTGGGTGGACATGTGGTGCATCTTCTGATGGTCGAAAGTGCTGTTTAGAATCTTTCCAGTAAGGTGGTCAGAAGAGGGGGTCAACCTCTTAGAGTGGGAACTAGGTGTTTTGTTATCAGTGCGGCAGGCCGAGACATTTTTGTGGTTAGTGTCCTCGACCTCCAATTGAGTGTCGTTCATCCAGCAGGATGGGACATGTGCAGAGGTTCTGTAGGAACCCTCGGTAGACGGGTGAATATGATAATGAAAAGTATGTGACGGGTACAGGAAGGGGATCAGTTGCCCCGTATCAGGAAGGGAGTTGGAGCTCCACGGGCCGTATAGGCAGGAGCGGTGGATGTGAAACTCCAGGGCAAGATCGCTCACGCCAGCAGGGCAGTGCGACGCAGGGCGTTTAGGCTAGAGCCTATGGTCGAGGGGCAAGTCAACTTCAGATAGTTCTATTTGCACCTGGTGATGGCGAGGCCAGACCATCAACTGTTCGAGGTACGATCCTGGCAGCTTCTACATTTTCTAGTGCATTGTTTGACATAGGTTCCACACACTCTTTTTGTTTCTACTAATCTTGTGGTAGTTCTGGATTTACCTGTGGAGGGGGTGTGTGGAGTTATGTCAATTGAAACCCTGTTTGATGTGCTTGTTGAGGATACCAATAAGTGAAATGGATGTGCCTTGTAAGTTGGTGGGTATCATTTTCTGTGGTGATTCGTCGTTCTCGAGATGTAATGTTTTGAGCTAAACTTTGGAATGGATTGGTTGGTGTTGTATCGGGAACATATAGACTGTTGTTGTCACATATTATCATTCAAGTCGCTTGAGGGTGACATTTATGTCCACCGTGGTGAATGGGATATTCATGAAGGGTGTGCATGTCCGTTTTTTCAACAGATGAGTTGACTCACATCTCAAGTGGCCTGTCTCATGCTTGATGATGATGAGGGAGGGGAAAATCTAATTTTTCTCATGTGGTGGATCGGTTTCAAGATGTGTTTCTTGAGAATTTCACTGGGTTACCCCCCGAGAGGGATGTTGATTTCACGATCGAGTTGCTGCCGGGAGTGGAGCCAGTTTCTATTCCGCCATACCGAATTGCACCCGCAGAACTCCAGGAACTGGAGGTTAAACTTGAGGAGTTAGAGTATAAAGGTTTTATCCATCCTAGTATGTCTCCTTGGGGATCTACCATCAGTTTTTTAAAGAAGTCTGATGGGTCTTTGAGGGTGTTTGTTGACTATCAGATGTTGAATCAGATAACTGTGAAAATAGGTACCCTCTTCCTAGAATTGATGACCAGTTTGATCAGTTCAGGGGTGTAGTAGTGTTTTCTAAGATTGATCTGAGGTTGGGATATCACCAGTTGAGGGTGACGTCTTCTGACATACCACAGACAGCTTTTCGAAGTTAGTACTGGTTGTGTGAGTTTGTGGTAATGCCTTTTATCTTGACCAATGCACCAGCGGTGTTTATGGATTTGATGAACCAAATATTTCATCCCAATCGAGATTGGTTTGTTGTTGTATTTGATGATGATATCTTAGTGTACATGGAAACACATGACGATCATGCCCAACATCTTGATATCATCTTGGGTATGCTAAGAGAGCATTGGCTATATTCCAAGATATCAAAGTGTCAATTCTGGATAGGTGAGGTGCATTTTCTGGGTCACATCATCTCATAGGCAGGTGTGACAGTGGATACAGAGATGGTGCATGTTGTTGTATCCTGGGAGCATCCCAAGAGTGTTTTTGATTTTCCGAGTTTTCTGGGTTAGGCCGGGTATTATATAAGGTTCATTCAGGATTTCTCTCACTTGGTAGCACCAATTATGGGCTTGAACATGACTATAATTAGGATTCAGTGGTCTGAGGCATGTGATAATGCCTTCCAAGAGTTGAGGAAGTGGTTGACGACCACACCTATCTTAATCTTACTTGAGCCGGGTAAGAAGTACATCATGTTTTGTGATGAATCCGGAGTCAGAATTGGGGCTGTGATGATGCAAGATGAGCGGATTTTGGCTTATGGGTCAAGGCAGTTGAGACCCCATGAGCTGAACTATCCCACTCATGATCTTGAGTAGGCTCCAGTAGTGTACACCTTGAAGTTCTGGAAGGAATATCTATTGGGAGAACGATTTTTTGTGTTTACCGACCATAAGATCCTAAAGTACATCTTCTCACAGTGAGATCTAAATCTTAGGCTGAAAATATGGGTTGAATATCTCCATTCATTGACTTTGAGTAGATGTACATTATAGGAAAGGGAAACAGTGTTGTTGATGCTCTGAGCAGGAAGGTTAAGAATCACGTGGTTCAGGAGTCCAGCACCGAGAGGAATGTGATGGCTTTTTTTTCAGAGATGCACCAGGAGGTATAGGAGGAGAGTGGTAAGGTCACTCTTGCTTCCATAAAGATAGAGTCGACACTTTTGAGTCTATTTAAGTAAGGTAATCTATATGATCATGAGTTCTTGATCATGATGGAAAAGATTAAAGGTGGGGAGATACCTTCTGGTTGGGTCGTCGATGTGTAATGTGTTGTTTGTGTTTGTGATTGTGTGGTTGCGCCAAAGTGTATGTGGGAAGAGTTGATGCGTGAGTTACATGAATCAAAGTGGGCAGTGCATCCTGGTTTGACCAAGATGTACCGTGATCTTCGGAGGCAGTTTTGGTGGTCCAAAATGAAGAAGGAAGTTGCGGGCTTTTTGGCACGGTGCCTTACCTGTCAGCAGGTGTAGGCCGAGCATCAACACCCAGATGGTTTGCTGCATCCATTTCCCATTCTGGAATGGAATAGGGATGATGTAACAATGGATTTTTTGGCGATACTTTTGATGAATCCACAGATGAATGATGCAATCTGGGTGGTTATGGATCGGTTAACAAAAGTGACTCATTTCTAACCGATTCAGTAGACCTTTACAGTCGACCTATTGGGTGAGCTGTATGTTCAGGAGATAGTGGGGTTGCATGGTGTTCCATGATAATTAGTTTCAGACTGATATATGTTTTTCACATCATGTTTCTGGAAAGGGTTGCAGAAGGCGCTTGGTATGCATGTGTTTTTGAGTACGGATTTCCTCCCGCAGACGGACGGGCAGTCAGAGCGTACGATCCATGTGTTGGAAGACATGATAAGATCTTGTGTCTTGGAAATTGGTGGTTCTTGGGAGAGTCACCTATAATTAGTTGAGTTATCCTACAACAATAGTTTTCAGGCTACGATTCAGATGGCACCGTTTAAGGCACTCTACCAGAGGCCATGTAGATCTCTATTGTATTGGCTAGAGACTGGAAAATATGAGTTGTTGGGGCCAAGTCTCATGTATGAGACATCAGAGAGAGTTATGTTGATCAGGAAGCAGATGGCTACAGCTCAGAGTAGACAGAATTCATATGCATATCGGAGGCGTAGACCTCTTGAGTTTGAGGTGGGTGATAAAGTGTTCCTTCTGGTGTCAACAAGGTTGTGACACCGTCAGATTCGAAAGCATGGTAGATTGGAACCCTGGTATGTGGGACCTTTTGAAATTATGGGGAGGATCAGACCAGTGGATTACAGATTGCCTCTTCCATAGTGGTAGGGTGGGATGCATGATGTGTTTCATGTGTCTCAGCTTTGGCCGTATCACACTGACCCATCTCACGTGGTTGATGACGAGGATGTGGAGCTTGAGGCTGATGCGTCCTTTGAGGAGTTTCTGTTTCTTGTGGTGGATCTTAGTGAAAAGATATTGTGGGGTATGGTTGTGCCATTTGTGCGCGTACTATGGCAGCATGGGAATGTTTAGGAAGAATCTTGGGAGCAAAAATCAGATATGCGGGCTCAGTGGACCAAACTCTTCTCTTTAGTGGAGCAATGAGGCTTGGAAACTCGGCTCGAGGACGAGCTGTTATAAGGTGGGGAGTTTGTAAGATCACAGTTTTTAAAAGGGTATGATTTCATTATTTTTTGGTTGAATCACTTGTTTCGGGATTCAAGGTATGTCTTCAGAAACTATGAGAGGCCTTGGGAGTGTTTCAGGGGCTCGGGGTATGGAAGAAAGGAAAGATGGGAAAGACAAGCCAGGTCGCACGACCTGCGCACGGTCAGGGATAACCGTGTGGCCTGCCCAGGTATACCGGGTGACCCTTCTCCTCCAGGAAGTAGCATGGGCATGGTTTGTACACAGTTTTTCAGACCGTGTAGCTAACTCGTGTGACCTCTTAAAGTTGGAAAAAATAACAAGCTACTGCGGGATTTTAAACCCCAACTTGAAATTTTCCTCCATTTATCCCCTCTCAACCATATTGATGAACTTGGCCGAACCAAGCATCCCAATGGTTGTTATCCTTTGATTATTGGCCATTTAGAGCGCCGTTTGTTGCGGATCAAATCTCAGAGTAAGGCTAGTCCCATCCTTGATTCTTCTTTTGGTTTAGGGTTTATATCTTCTCTCCCTCTTGTTCTGATGCTCTAAAAACCTATATTTTTGGTGATTTATATGTTGAAGCTCCAAAGGCTATTCGGATTGAGGTCAAAGAACTCAATGGAGGGTGAGTTCAACCACAGTTTCAAGATAGGTGGTCTACAATTGATATCCCATTGTTATTTGGGTATTTGTGCATGTTTAGTTGTGTTCTTGCCTTCCCTTGGTTATGTTTTGAATAAACATTGAATGTTTGGTAATATTGGTGTTTAAAATGGTAAATGGAAACTCTCATGATCCCCATGGGGTGCGTTGGGAATAACATGACCTAATTGGTGCCATCGATGGGATGTACCAGCTTTTCATGGACATAGGGAAGGTGATTGAACAAGTGACCTATTTGTAATAAAGGTTAAAGTCCATGATGAATTTGATGGCATTTTTGGTTGAACTTGGAATAGAAGTTAGGTGATGCAATAAGACTTGGTAATAACATGATGGTTATATTGATTGGGTTGAATGGTTTATTCATGGGAATGATGATCGTGTTAAATGGGTTAATGTGTAAACTGAATAAAGACCATAATGTGATGGATTATGGTTTAGTGTTGAATGCTTAGTGAGAGAAGCATAACACATGGGAATTGGGTGAATGGTGAAATGATGTGAAATGGTAAGGTGTTAATAGGTAAAGGCATAATTTGAACTCTCGTGTGGTTTGTTGTGAATGGTGCTTGCCTATAGGAAATGGTATGGAGGTTTGATGGTTACTTATATATAAGAATGTGAACATGGCTTGGTAGAGTGGGGTATGACTTGAGGATCTACGCCCACGGGTCAAGTGAAGTCTGATGCTCTGAACTCCACCCTAAATGTACGGGTTAGGAGTGAGGACTGAGGCTCTATTCTCATAACAGTTTCATCCACCGGGCGGAGGCTTCAAGGTGAGGAAATGATTATAATGAGGGGTTAGTCCTAGTGAGATAGGATAATGATGTGTTTACCCTCTTTCTTGTGAATTTAGTCCTTAAACCGATGTAACATAATGTATGTGATTAACCCATGAAAATGTGATGAATTGGTAGGTGATGATAATTGGTGTGTAATGAATGGTAATGGATGTAGCAATGGATTTGTCCCTGAACTTGTTAATGGCTCCTGAAGTAATTACTTGGTAATTATCAATCATATTCCTTTTTCATGCACTACTTTTTTATACTGTATATTTTGTAGACACCGTTGGAGGTGGCCTACTGAGTTCTACTCACACCCTGCTCGGGCAGTCGGGGGGTACCAGCACAGACATCATGTTTTCAGGTCTAGAGAAGGGAAAGGGTCCTTTCTATATAGTGAGTAGACACGGGCATCACTTGTTGGAGGATCCAGACTTGGAGTCATGACCATTTGTTGGATTTTGGTCGTTGTCTTTATTTCTGGTTTTGTTCACTCTTTCACTTGTAGTATGAAATGGAATGTTTATTGTTGGACATGGTTGTCATACATGTTCCTTATTTATTGGTTATTGTTTCTGATATTTGTATTTTTTCTGTTGCGGATTACTCTGATAAAAAGGGGGTATAGTCTCCCTACATGACTCCATAGAACCCCATTACTAGTCGGCAGCCTTTGGCGTACATGGAGGCGCTCTTAAGGTCATGTAACACCCGGCTCAGAGCACCAATTTAGTGGATTCTGGGTTGGGGATGTTACACATTCCATCCCTATTTTTCTCATCTGATATCCATTATTACCTAATGCTTTATATGGATAATTAATTCATGGCCCAACCATCTCCTAATGATAACAATACAAATATTTTCCACAAGAAAATAAAATATTCATCCTATCATAATCCATGAAGTAGAAATTGGTTTCCTAATTATTTCATCAAGGGATAACCTTTGGGAAAAAAAATGGTTTTCATAATAAATTCATCAATTCTTCATAACATTAACCCTTGAAAAAATGGGTTTATAGACAACTTTTTATTAAAAATCATAAACCATCATGATAAATTATATGTATATTATCACTGGATCCTAAACCTTGTTGAGAATTAGTAGAATCAATGGTTGATGTCATTGATGAATTGAAATTCCATTAAAATATCATTAAAACCATTAATGAGTAAAATATACATTCGACATTGAAAATAAAATTCAAATTTAAAAAGATCAAAAATATTAAAGAAAACATTTTATTTCAAAATAAACCTATAATATTCTAATGTTATCATTAGATCATTTAGAGGTCATGATTGTTTAAATATCATTTATTCCGTACTCAATAAAAAATTCATTTCAAAATTTCAGTAAAAATTACACAATACATTTTATTTAAAATTCCTGGATGATTCATTTTAAATTCTTTTTATAAACATCATCCGGGATGAGAAATAATATTCAATCGAATTGATAAATAAAGTCATTTTTTATATAAAAACATTTTATTATAATAATGATTAAATAAAAATAGTTAAATAAATGTTATAATTTTTTTTTAAAATTATACCTATATTATGATAATATTCATGTGTTATTCGGTATATATATCATGATTTTTCATCTTCACAAGATTAATCTTAATTAATTCAATTGAAAAATGAGATTGAAACCTAATAAACTTATAAAATTTGTTATTTTTAAATCATAAACCCTGTTAAATAAATAATATTATGTGGATATTTATATCACCCATATATTACTAAGAATTACAATAAAATAGATTAAAAGGTAGTATATACACCTAAAAAAACCATGTAGTGAATTTTGTATGTGTCTCACAAAAATTAATGTGAGATGAAAATATCATACCCCTTGCCTTGAAATCCATTGAAATCAATAGTACATCCTAGATAATATATCATGATTAATTATAAATGTATTCCAGAACCATAAATACATATATTATACAATATATGGATTATTTATGAACTTTTATCACTGATATATTAGTATTTTTAAAATTCACTATTTATGGTAATAACGACTTGGTTATTCATATATATTTTTTGGTTTAAATGATTTTTATTTTACAGTTATTATGTTTCTATAATATCATTATTTTTAATCATGGTATAAATATAATATATTTTCATTATATACATATTTACAATATATCATAATATTTAGATACTGAAAAATAAATTACATAGTTTATGTAGACGGTCGGGTACACATATACATGAATGTTGCTTCTATTTTATCAACTGATGGAATGATAGAAAGGTAATTATTGATTTTAATGTATATGTTAAATTTTATATCATTTATATCTTCTGTATTCCTTAAATATATCCACATGCCTTTATATGTGACATTATTATTTCTCAATGGACTGGAAGGTCAGAACGTCTATTTTATATTATAACTAAAGAAGATTAATTAATGTATAAATATTATGTTTAATCAAAAAATACATCATTATATCCAGTTTTTAGAGGTGTTAATATAATAAAATTACATTGGTTCATGAGGAATTAGTCCTCCGGACACATGATCAACAACATTATTTTCTATTTTATAGAATATGGGATGAATATATGTTATGATATTTATATAGAAAATGTAATAACTTGAATGAAATTGGTTTTATTATTTCATGATAGTTGAAGAAGCTTTTATAATGATGATGTATATGTAAAACAAGATTCTTGGTTAAGAACAATGAATTAGATTTTAAAAATCTATTTTGGTTTTCATGAAAAGACATTATACGAGGGTTTCAAAATAAAAAAAAGCTCTCAAGAATGTTGGATTTGAATTATATAGGGTTTTTCGTTGGTTATTTCTAAAAAATAGGATTTTATGTTTGACTAAAAGAGGATATGTGGTTCCTTTTTTAGATGTGAGAAAAGGTGTTATTTTTTTAAAATCCTAAACCCTTTGATAATGTGTAGTCAATCTCAAATCATGTGACTCAAAAATTATTAAACAATGAAGGGGATAAGATATATGGTCAATAAAAATATACATGATAATAAAAATTATATATTTCATCCCCATAACCTATAAGATTAATTATAATAACTATTTTAGGTTTCACAATGTTCTCTCGTATTTTTACCTAGACAATTTATCCATTATGGTTGAAAATTAAATGACTCATATTAGATAATTTTTCACCCCTAATTTCAATATAGAATCCAATTGACCAAAAAAATCCTCTCTTTTTAGAATATTAATTTTAACATAATCAATTGTAACACAGAAAAAACATGTCTTCATATTAGCCCTAATACATAATTTTTTACACTTCAGGGGCCAATTAAGGTTATTATAAATTAAAATAAAATCCATAAGTATACCACATATGAAATTTTCAACCCTTATCCATTCACTTGGTGGTATAAAAGAATATAATAATTTATAAAATATTTAATATATTATTATAAAATATCATTACTGTCAAATTTTACACTATTTATTTAATTTTACAATTAAAAATCAATAAAAGAATGAAATTTTAATATATATGCCCATATATATATATATATATATTTGTTGAACTAGCCTAGATACATAGAAACCCAATACAGAACTGAAATACCTCGAACAGAATTAATGATACCCATGGGTTGGGGACTATCTCCTAATATCAAACAATATGAAAGAGGATATGAATTTTCAGTAAACACATTTGAAGAAATAAACACATATTAGTACGCTCAATGAATACTCATAAATGAGATTGTATATGATGTCTAATATGTAAATCAAAAACCAAATATTATATTAAAAAAGTACAAAAAAATATAAAAGATAATAAACCCATGTATAATTAGACACATTACATTAGTTGTAGTGGATGAAAAATAATTTCCACCTCCAAGGGGGGTGTTCCTTGCTCGTAACTGGAAAATTAAATTATATAAACATCCAATGGAAAATGTTGAGTGTGATCTAAAATCCTAGTAGTGTAAAACCATGTCTTCCATAATAAGATACTATAATAAATAAATGAAATCAGTCATTATTTATTAATTATGATAGGAATGGATGTACAATTTCATATTTAAAACATGAAATTTTTTTCATTTCAAAAGGTTGAAAATTTTCCATCAATGTAATTATAAAACATTTATAAAAAATATCTTATATAAACTACTTATCATGAGTATTACAGTTTTATAATCATTGGTATACATATCAAAATATTTTCAACAATAACTATGGATTTTTTCATGTGGTATGATAGTTACATGTTATGGGATGATTACACATATCATTTTGGTGATCAAAAAAATATCCATACACAGGTCCCGTAGACACTTCACAAATAGGAATCATCAACATCCCATCGGGGGTAAGATAAGCTAAACTATTAATTTTTTAGACATGTAATGATTCAATCAATTAATATTTCCTTACCATAATATCATGTTTGTCTCAAATAAACCACTAACTACCTAGTCTCTTACTCTCTAAATCAACTAGTCAATAATGGAAAATTGATTAAAAGTAATTTAAAATAAAATCACCTCATTTCCAGTTTCAATGTTACAATTTCACGTTAAAATCATAAAAATGGGTTTTTAATCAAATTATTTTCTTTTCAAAGAAAATTATTTCTGGTTATTATCATAAAAAATTTATTCATTTTTCTATAATCAACTATCAATTCAAATTAATAGTTCCATGAATTTTTAAAATACACATGAAAACCAAATTCCATTGAAAAGAAATTTAATTAAATGTAATCACATTAGTGGTTTATAACATGTTAATTTTCAATAGAACCACCTATATTCAATCCTAGAGATCATGTAACACAACCCCAACAACATGATTTTTAAATGATGAATGACTAAAATGGTATATAAACAACAAAACTAGAATCATGATTAAAAATAAAGTTTTTTAGATCCATTAACAATAAGATGATATAATAAAAACATAAGTTGTGATAAATAGATATTGGGATATAAGTAAAGGTATAATAACTCTTACCATAAAGTGGTCAAATAGGTTTCCCAAAATTTGATCCTCTTCAGAATATGGTTGGTGGATCCAAATTGGGTTATATAGAGATCCCAAAACCATGGTTGTTATAATACCCCATGTTGTGGTCGATCAAGAAGTTATATGGTAGTTCAATATATTTTAAATTGGTTTTTACTAAAAAAACAATTCATACTCATGGTAACCTTGGAAGGGACACACGGTTTGTCAAAATGTTATCCCTAACCACGCACCCCTATAATGGGTGATTAGTTTATACTCTGTCGGTGCATAGTTTGGGAAACAATTCTCTAAATTTGAATTCCATATTACCCATGTTGTTCACAGTTTTTACTGCTGGGGGTGCATGATTTTAAAAAAATTGGGGCCAACTATACAAGCTATGACATATAAAAAAATTAAATTTTTTTTC
Source organism: Viscum album (assembly GCA_963277665.1). NCBI lineage: Eukaryota > Viridiplantae > Streptophyta > Magnoliopsida > Santalales > Viscaceae > Viscum > Viscum album. The sequence goes on from OY728120.1 coordinate 766,231,879, forward strand.
TGAAACAATAGAACTCCATCCCCAAATATATCTTGAAAGAAAAAGTGGGTTGAAAAATAAATGAAAATAGTTATAGGATATTACAAACTTCCCACCATAGAAACATTATATCATGATAAATTCTTCTATAATGTTTCAACATAAAAAATATGAGGCTATTAATATTTCATTAGTTGTAACACCCCAAGCTTCTACAGTACGCTTCTCTTTGAATAATGTGATAGCGTGTGTTGTACGCAACACCGAGTTCTAACACACCATAACTAATCAAACTACCCGTTATGAATAGTAACACCTACTTTTTGAAATTATATATATTTTATATTTGAAAATGGACTTCATTTTTGGACTCGGAATATTGAATTTAGCCTAAGGTGAAATTTTGGTACATTTCGGATAACTTTCATATTTTGATGAATAGTGAAAATTACTAAATTTTAATTAAAAACAACTTTTTTAATCAAAATAATTAATAGTGATAAATTATGAATTTGAGTGGTTTTAAAGTATATTTAGAATATATTTTTACCATTTAATATAATGTTGGTCATTGGTCATAATTTTACAATTAAACCGAACATAAAGAAGTGTCAATCTTTTGATAGTTATTATCTCTTAAAAACACGCTTTTTGTTTTGACAGCGGGAATTAATTTTAAATTAATTTCTGCCACTTATGTGTTTTGAATTTAGGAAAATGGATTCCATATTTGGAATCAGGATTTTCAAATTGTGTAAATAGGTAACTTTTATTTTTAGACATTTTGAATAATTACTGCGGTAAATATTTTATTTACCATGATTTAGGGTAAATCCGGTAAATAAGGGTTAAAAAATAATATTATAATAATACTAAATTACCCTAAAACGTGTCTTAACCCTATTGGTTGATACATGGTCGACCATGGGAATCTTTGGGTCTATTGTGGGACCCCATGGATCCACTTGTAAGTGATAATGACACTTTATTTTAATTTAGTTAAAATGAATACAAAAATGACACAAGCATATATCTTTTAGAAAAACAATTGTTACATAGGGTTATATATGTTGGATTTTAGATTATAAGTATTCATTAGAAAGCTAAAGATATTTCCTACATAATGATATTTTATTTATAATTTTTAGACATTAAATAATTTATTTTATATATGACACAATGATGATGCCGTAATTACTATAATAGTGAAAAATTAAAATAATTGATATTATAAATACCCAAATAAATATAATATGAAACTTTTAATGAATTAAACTAATTTTCTAGGATACTATGATATATTAGGATTGATGTAATTGACTTTTTTCGAAGTAATCAATCTGTTATGAGTTTCACAAAAATCAACTATTGAATAGTGTCAATATTGACATAAAAGAGTTCTTAAACAAATATTATATTATTAATTGATATTAAATTCCTAAAAATATAAGGTTCGGCCAAGAGACTTATATCATGATAGGTTCATCATTAATGTACCACTTGGGGGTCTCTTGGATGTATATAGTAAGTTTATTAACCATATTATATAAAAATACAAAGAGACATTGTAAAAGTGAAACTAATTAACTTAGAGTTAATACTTAAAGATAAGGTTAATATAAGTACCCAAACCTGTCTAAATTCTATTGGTTGAGTGGTTTTCGACCTATCCCCACCTTAACCTTTGAATAATCAACTTTGGAGCCTTTATAAATCTAACATGAATTTATTATAAATTAATATTTCTAGCTTTTCCAAAGGTGCCCCTCACCCCTCTTATAAAAGGGCACTCCTCCTTCTCATTTCTTCACACATTAAAAGACTTTGGGTTCGGCCAAACTCTGCACAAATACTCTAACAACATCCCTCAATACAACCTAGAGGCCTTAGTTTGATCAGAAAGACAACCTAAGGAGCCCTTTTGATCAAATCAAAAGGAAGAACCTGAAGAAGAGATAATGATTTCAACACCCTTCTCCAAGTTCATTTCTTCTTCCACTTCTTCTTCCTTTGTTCTTACCATTCTAAAATAATAACTCCAGTATCTCACATATACTGTGATGTTATTATAAATATGGTACAATCATATTCAGTATTCTATCCACCCTTTGAATAACATGTCACCATACATGCGTACGTACGGCTTACCGTCTCCACGTCGTGGTGTAATTGTTATTCAATATAATATTATTTTGATGGGTATAATAATGATGTGTAACTCATGTAAATAATAAATATAACATGTTAATGATTCTGTATATATGATATACCATCCATTTATATATTATTTTAATATCAAAAGAATGATATTGTCGCTCGTGCGTACGTACGGACTACCGTCTCCACGAACGCGATGAGATTCATTCTCCATCGTATCCATTCAAGTATAATTATCATTTGATGATTTTAAAAATGATGTTTAAGGACTGGATATCATTCTGGATATTAATAAGATACAACAACCATGGCTTATGTAACAAAACATATAAAAGAAAATGAGTAAGTTAACTCCCGAAACGACGATAATTCTAAGATATTATTAACAAATCAATGTTAAAAGATCATATATGATATCATATTAATATATATGATTCTTGTATAATTTAATAACAACTATTTCACCATTATACAGGAGGTTAACCTACCCCAACCAAGGAAAAGTACAAGGTAAGGGTTTACTTTACAACCTCTTCATTATCCAAGGTTGTTTATACGTAATAATCTACTGGGATCTCTTTATCATCCACATCCATGTTTCTTAAAAATGTATTTCAAAACATTTTTACTATTTACTAGAATATGAGATAAAGTCATTTATACCCTTTTTGACTTTTATAAGAGGTTTGTAAAGGAATCTTTCGGTCGTTTTCAAAACAAGGTCCTTTTTAACCTTTTTGACAGAATGAAGGTAAGAATGTTTTTTTTACTTATACGGCGGGTGCGTCTATTTTCCGCCATTATAAAATCTTCAAAGCCTCCCTTACAATCTTATAAGAATATTTTCAAAGAAAATGTTTTATTTTATATGGATCTTAAATGATTTCAAAATAAAAAGAGATATTTCTTTAAAAAGAATTTTGATTTCATCTATGTCAACATCCTTTGATGGATTTTACGCTTATATGAAGTTGATTTATTGTAATACAAAGCTTCTATATTGTATTGAAAGTTTTGTGGTATGTTTGACTGTGGATGTGCTATTTTCATACCATTCATAGTTTATGGTGAAATTATTGACATTTCGTATGCTAGTTTTAATACGAATGTTTATGTTATGTTTAAACCTTTTCATATGGGAATGCATTGGACTTAATATGTGACGGGTGGAGCCCGCTATAGGTCCTCGATGCATCGGTAGGTCTCATGAGACAAAATAGTGTCTTGGCACAAGGCCTTGACAAAATATTATTTGTAGTCTTGGCACGAGGCCTTGGCTATGTGGTTATGATAGTCTGGCATTATGCATTCCAACATTATGAAAGTGGTTATTGATTTTTGCATGTGATTATTCGATTATTAGAATATCCATGTGAATAAGTAAATGGAATTATTTCATTTTATTTATGCCATACCATGTTGAAAGTTCATGTTTAAAAGGCTTTTTTTTAGTTATACATTGCCTTAAATGTTTATTCTTATTGATGAATGTTTCCGCTATATTGTTATCCTTACTGGGCATTTGAGCTCACCCCTTTTCTATGTTTTATTTTTCCCAGGAAGTGAATATGTAAGTTATGAATGACCTGCAGGGATATTATGAGGGGATTATAGTGTGGAATGTGGAAACATTATGTTGTTGTAGTAGTTTTTCATTTTATGATGTAATTTAAAACTTATGAATATATCTAGTGTTTCCAAGGCTACTAAACCAATCGGTCTTTCGAGATTTGATCTTTCTTGTGATCATGCCAATGTTATGTAATAATGCACCGACTCTAGGCAACTAGGGTCGGGGCGTTACAGTTGGTATCAGAGGAAGTTTAGTACAAACCTTGGAAGCTAGAAAAACTCTGATTAGAGCACGTAGACCTAAGATGAACTTTGAGGATTAGTATAGAAGAAATTCCTAGAATTTTGGTATTGTAGAGATTTTGTGAGTATTACGAGCAATACATCCCTTTCTGGATACGAGCAGGTAGAGGCGGTTCTGGCACAGATGTACCTAGGGGTAAAACCCGAAAACACCGCTTTGAGCTAGACTCGAACGAGAACTGGTGCACGACAACGGGCCTTGCTGCACTCTTGGTTACGACACTCCTGGGGGATATTCTTAGGATAACTCTCATTTTCTTTACAAATCATTTTGAAGGGATTATGAGTATATACATCCTCAAAGAAAACATTCTTATGATTATGGATTATATCCATTAATAATTCAATTTATGTTAAGTGTTTTATAAGTATGGGATTATGTATTTTGATTCATAAACTGATCTAGTTTATGCCATTGTTTAGAAATGGCGCCTAGTGGAAGAAATGGAAACCGTATCAATGCACGCACTCCATGTAGGGATTTCCCTCCTGCTCAAGATAATTATAGTGGGGCTGGTGATGCAACTGGTGCTGATCAGCTAATCACCATACTGGGACAACTTACTCAGGTTATGAATAATAACCTTACCCGTATGGAGCACCCTGATCCGCAGCGTGGAGGATCAATGTTAGATCGATTCATGAGGCAACAACCACCAATGTTCAATGGGAATACAAATCCCTTAGTAGCTGAGAAATGGATATTTTCCCTAGAGAAAATATTTCAGGCTTTGGGGAGTAGTGAAAGGGAAAAAGTTATCATGGCAGTTTACCGCCTCACTGGAGATGCTGATCAATGGTGGTCATTGATTCAGAACATGAAGGAAGATGATGAAGTATCAAATATGGAATGGAGGGAGTTCAAGGATCTGTTTTTAGAAAAATACTTCCCTCGCGACTATCGAGCAGATATGGAAAGGCAATTTCTGAGTCTGAGACAGAAGGAGGATGAGAATGTCACAAAGTATGAGGCTAACTTTACAAGGTTAGCGAGGTATGCTGGAGATTATATTCGCAACCCAAGAAGTAAGATTGATCGTTTCTTTGATGGGTTAAAACCATTTCTCCTTCGAGCATTAGTCTCACAATCCTTTTCATCGTACGAAGACATTGTCTCATGTGCTATCAAGACCGAAAAGGAATTCTCTGAGTCTTATGACTTTTAAGCAAAGAAAGAGAAGAAGAGACCTGCTGATCAATCTGGGAATGGAAATAAGGGGAAGAAGGGAAAGGATGAATATCCATCTTGTGGTAAATGCGGGAAGAAACATCCTGGTACTTGCTTGAAGGGAATGGGAGTCTGTTACAAGTGTGGTGAAAAAGGCCACCAAGCTCATGATTGCAAGGGGAAGAAGGAAGCTACCAACGTTCAGTGCTATAATTGCAGGGAGATGGGGCATTATGCAAATGCATGTCCTAAGCGTCAGGAGAACTTACCTCAGAAAAGGCCAAGGGAACAAGGCCAGGCTTATGCTATCACTACTGTTGAGGTAGAAGCTCCGAAAGACGTGGTGGCAGGTAATTTAATGGTTTCCTCAAGTTTAGCAAATGCATTATTTGATTCTGGATCATCGCATTGTTTCATATCTTCCCAGTTTTCTAAGAAAATTAGATATTTCCAATTTGATTTAATAAGGGAGTTGTCAGTTAAAACTCCTAAGGGAAGTATCGTTGCAACAAAGTTTTGTGAATCAGTCCCCATTAGAGCACATAAATTTTCTTTATCTGCTGATCTCATCGTCATACCTATGATTGAGTTTGATATAATCCTCGGTATGGACTGGCTTTCTAAATATGATGCGAAGATTTATTGTATGAAGAAAGAGGTTACGAATCTTGATGATAATGATAAGGAACACCTTATTTTTAGAGCAGAATCGTCACCACCTAATTCTTATTTAGATCCACCCCCAGTAGCTCAACTAAATTCAATTATTGGGGAGGAAGAGAATGAAATAACTGTCGGTGAGGAAAGAAATGTTCAAATAGAGGACGTACCTGTTGTGAAAGAATTTGTAGATGTATTTCCAGAGGATTTACCTGGACATGCTCCAGAACGAGAAGATGAGTTTTCCATTGATTTGATTCCTGGATCAAGGCCTATATCGAAGACCCCTTATAGAATGGCCACTGTAGAGTTAGTCGAACTAAAGAAACAACTAGAGGAATTGAGTAATAAGGGATTTATTCGCCCTAGTGTTTCTCCATGGGGAGCCCCTGTTCTTTTTGTTAAAAAGAAAGATGGATCTATGAGGTTATGTATCGACTACAGGGAGATCAATGCTATAACGATAAAGAACAAGTATCCCCTACCTCGTATTGATGATTTATTTGACCAACTACATGGAGCTCAATACTTTTCAAAGATTGACCTTCGATATTGATACCATCAGTTGTGTGTGAAGAAGGAAGACATTCCGAAGACAACATTTCGAACCAGGTACGGGCATTACGAATTTACTGTAATGCTGTTTGAATTGACTAATGGACCCTCTGTATTCATGGATCAGATGAATAGAGTTTTCAAGGAGTATCTCGATGAATTTGTGGTGGTATTTATTGATGATATCTTGGTATACTTTATAACCTACGAAGATCATGAAAATCACTTGCGCATTATCTTGAAGACTCTGAGGAGGCATGAATTATATGGGAAGTTTAGCAAGTGTGAATTCTGGCTTCAGGAGATTTCTTTTCTTGGCCATATTGTCTCTAAAGATGGAATCTCGGTTGATCCTTTTAAGACCAAGGTAATCCAAGAATGGCCAGCACCTACGAGTATAACTGAGGTACGTAGTTTTATTGGTTTGGCATGTTATTATCGACGTTTCATCCAGAATTTTGCCCGATTGGCTAACCCATTAACGAAGCTCACACGTAAAGGGGTTAAATTTGTTTGGACAAAAGAGTGTGAAGAATGTTTCGAAGAACTGAAGAGAAGATTAGTCAATACTCTTATATTGACTCTACCATCGGGGAATGATGGGTTCGTTATTTATAGTGATGCATCGAAGAAAGGACTTGGCTGTGTCCTTATGCAGAATGATAGAGTTATTGCCTATGCATCACGACATTTGAAAATTCATGAACAAAACTATCCTACTCATGATCTCGAGTTAGAAGCAGTGATCTTTGCTTTGAAGATATGGAGGTACTACCTCTATGGTGAAAAATGTGAGATTTATACTGATCACAAGAGTTTGAAGTATATTTTCTCACAAAAAGAACTCAACATGAGGCAAAGGAGATGGCATGAATTACTCAAGGATTATGATTGTATGATACACTACCACCCAGGGAAGGAAAACAAGGTGGAAGATGCTTTGAGTAGAAAAGACCATGGAGTTTTGAACAATATGAGAATTAAAAGGGATACAATTTTTATGGATCTAGTGAAGATGGACATGGGAATAACTAGGGAAGGTGAAAAATCAATGCTTTTTCAAATGGTTGCCAAACCATCTTTACTAGAAAGGATTAAGAGTTCTCTGACCGATGATGAAGAATTCCAAAAGAAGATTAAAGATGTGAATGATGGGAGATTGAGAGACTTTGTGTATGAAGATGGAATTTTGAAATTCAGGAAGAGACTTTGTGTTCCCAATATTCCTGATCTAAAAAGGGAATTGCTGGATGATGCTCATAGTTCCAATTTCTCTATACACCCTGGGAGCACCAAAATGTATAGAGATTTGAAGGAACATTTTTGGTGGGACAACATGAAGAGGGAGATTGCTGATTTTGTGTCAAGATGTATGGTTTGTCAACAAGTGAAAGCTGGAAGGCAACAGCCTGGAGGAGTCATGCAACCTCTTCCCATACCAGAGTAGAAATGGGACAATGTTACGATGGACTTTGTCATGGGGCTACCAAAGACTCCTAAAAGGAACGATGCAATATGGGTTATTGTTGATCGTCTTACCAAGACAGCACATTTTCTTGCTATAAGAGAATATCTACCCCTGGAACGTCTAGCAAGACTATATATTAATGAAGTTGTGAGACATCATGGAGTACCCCTATTGATTGTTTCTGATCGTGATCCCCGTTTTACTTCAAGATTCTGGAAAAGTCTTCAGAAATCCCTGGATACAGAACTTCATTTGAGCACTGCTTACCACCCTCAGACAGACGGACAATCAGAACGGACTATTCAAACCTTAGAAGACATGTTGAGATATTTCTCACTTGACTTTCAAGGTATGTGGGATCAATATTTACCTCTGGTAGAATTTTCCTATTACAATAGCTTCCATTCGAGTATTCAGATGGCACCATATGAAGCGTTATATGGAAAGAGATGTCGTACACCAACCTGTTGGGATGACGTTGGTGAAAGAAAACTTGTAGGCCCAGAACTGGTGGAGGAAACGGTGGAAAAGGTGAAAGTAATCCAAAATCACATCAAAGCAGCTCAAAGTAGGCAGAAGAGCTATGCTGATAATCGAAGGAAGGATTTGGAATTTCAAGTCGGTGATCATGTTTTTCTGAAGGTATCTCCGTGGAAGGGAGTCATACGTTTTGGTAAGAAAGGTAAATTGAGTCCCAGGTACATCGGACCTTTCGAAATTCTATAACGAATTGGGGTTGTAGCTTACTGATTGATAATGCCGCCAAGTCTCTCCAAAGTTCACAATGTGTTCCACGTATCTCTATTGAGGAAATACATGCCTGATCCGACGCATGTACTCACCTATGAGGAATTAGAACTGGAACCCGATCTGTCTTATTGCGAAGAGCCCGTCAAGATTCTTGATACGAGAGAACAAGTGCTGAGAAACCGGACGACGCGTCTGGTAAAAGTTTTGTGGAGAAACCATAAGATGGAAGAGGCAACGTGGGAACCCGAGGAACTTATGATGAAGAACCACCCGATTCTTTTTATGCATTAATACCATAGAAATTGCGAGGGCACAATTATTTGAAGGAGGGGAGAATGTAACACCCCAAGCTTCTACGGTACGCTTCTCTTTGAATAATGTGATAGCGTGTGTTGTACGCAACACCGAGTTCTAACACACAATAACTAATCAAACTAGCCGTTATGAATAGTAACACCTACTTTTTGAAATTATATATATTTTATATTTGAAAATGGACTTCATTTTTGGACTCGGAATATTGAATTTAGCCTAAGGTGAAATTTTGGTACATTTCGGATAACTTTCATATTTTGATGAATAGTGAAAATTACTAAATTTTAATTAAAAACAACTTTTTTAATCAAAATAATTAATAGTGATAAATTATGAATTTGAGTGGTTTTAAAGTATATTTAGAATATATTTTTACCATTTAATATAATGTTGGTCATTGGACATAATTTTACAATTAAACCGAACATAAACAAGTGTCAATCTTTTGATAGTTATTATCTCTTAAAAAAACGCTTTTTATTTTGACAGCGGGAATTAATTTTAAATTAATTTCTGCCACTTCTGTGTTTTGAATTTAATAAAATGGATTCCATATTTGGAATCAGGATTTTCAAATTGTGTAAATAGTTAACTTTTATTTTTAGACATTTTGAATAATTACTGCGGTAAATATTTTATTTACCATGATTTAGGGTAAATCCGGTAAATAAGGGTTAAAAAATAATATTATAATAATACTAAATTGCCCTAAAACGTGTCTTAACCCTATTGGTTGATACATGGTCGACCATGGGAATCTTTGGGTCTATTTTGGGACCCCATGGATCCACTTGTAAGTGATAATGACACTTTATTTTAATTTAGTTAAAATGAATACAAAAATGACACAAGCATATATCTTTTAGAACAACAATTGTTACATAGGGTTATATATGTTGGATTTTAGATTATAAATATTCATTAGAAAGCTAAAGATATTTACTACATAATGATATTTTATTTATAATTTTTAGACATTAAATAATTTATTTTATATATGACACAATGATGATGCAGTAATTACTATAATAGTGAAAAATTAAAATAATTGATATTATAAATACCCAAATAAATATAATATGAAACTTTTAATGAATTAAACTAATTTTCTAGGATAATATGAAATATTAGGATTGATTTAATTTACTTTGTTCGAAGTAATCAATCTGTTATGAGTTTCACAAAAATCAACTATTGAATAGTGTCAAAATTGACATAAAATAGTTCTTAAACAAATATTATATTATTAATTGATATTAAATTCCTAAAAATCTAAGGTTCGGCCAAGAGACTTATATCATGATAGGTTCATAATTAATGTACCACTTGGGGGTCGCTTGGATGTATATAGTAAGTTTATTAACCATATTATATAAAAATACAAAGAGACATTGTAAAAGTGAAACTAATTAACTTAGAGTTAATACTTAAAGATAAGGTTAATATAAGTACCCAAACCTGTATAAATTCTATTGGTTGAGTGGTTTTAGACCTATCCCCACCTTAACCTTTTAATAATTAACTTTGGATCCTTTAGAAATCGAACATGAATTTATTATAAATTAATATTTCTAGCTTTTCCAAAGGTGCCCCTCACCCCTCTTATAAAAGGGCACTCCTCCTTCTCATTTCTTCACACCTTCAAAGCCTTTTGGTTCGGCCAAACTCTGCCCAAATACTCTCCCAACATCCTTCACTACAACCTAGAGGCCTTATTTTGATCAGAAAGACAACCTAAGGAGCCCTTTTTATCAAATCAAAAGGAAGAACCCGAAGAAGAGGTAATGATTTCACCACCCTTCTCCAAGTTCATTTCTTCTTCCACTTCTTCTTCCTTTGTTCTTACCATTCTAAAATAATAACTCCAGTATCTCACATATACTGTAATGTTATTATAAATATGGTACAATCATATTCAGTATTCTATCCACCCTTTGAATAACATGTCACCATACGTGCGTACGTACGGCTTACCGTCTCCACGTCGTGGTGTAATTGTTATTCAGTATAATATTATTTGGATGGGTATAATAATGATGTGTAACTAATGTAAATAATAAATATAACATGTTAATTATTCTGTATATATGATATACCATCCATTTATATATTATTTTAATATCAAAAGAATGATATTGTCGCTCGTGCGTACGTACGGACTACCGTCTCCACGAACGCGATGAGATTCATTCTCCATCGTATCCATTCAAGTATAATTATTATTTGATGATTTAAAAATGATGTTTAAGGACTGGATATCATTCTGGATATGAATAAGATAAAACAACCATGGCTTATGTAACAAAACATATAAAAGAAAATGAGTAAGTTAACTCCCGAAACGACGATAATTCTAAGATATTATTAACAAATCAATGTTAAAAGATCATATATGATATCATATTAATATATATGATTCTTGTATAATTTAATAACAACTATTTCACCATTATACAGGAGGTTAACCTACCCCAACCAAGGAAAAGTACAAGGTAAGGGTTTACTTTACAACCTCTTCATTATCCAAGGTTGTTTATACGTAATAATCTACTGGGATCTCTTTATCATCCACATCCATGTTTCTTAAAAATGTATTTCAAAACATTTTTACTATTTACTAGAATATGAGTTAAAGTCATTTATACCCTTTTTGACTTTTATAAGAGGTTTGTAAAGGAATCTTTCGGTCGTTTTCAAAACAAGGTCCTTTTTAACCTTTTCGACAGAATTAAGGTAAGAATGTTTTTTTTACTTATACGGAGGGTGCGTCTATTTTCCGCCGTTATAAAATCTTCAAAGCCTCCCTTACAAGCTTATAAGAATATTTTCAAAGAAAATGTTTTATTTTATATGGATCTTAAATGATTTCAAAATAAAAAGAGATATTTCTTTAAAAAGAATTTTGATTTCATCTATGTCAACATCTTTTGATGGATTTTACACTTATTTGAAGTTGATTTATTGTAATACAAAGGTTCTATATTGTATTGAAAGTTTTGTGGTATGTTTTACTGTGGATGTGCTATTTTTATACCATTCATAGTTTATGGTGAAATTATTGACATTTCGTATGCTAGTTTTAATAAGAATGTTTATGTTATGTTTAAACCTTTTCATATGGGAATGCATTGGACTTAATATGTGACGGGTGGAGCCCGCTATAGCTCCTCGATGCATCGGTAGGTCTCATGAGACAAACTAGTGTCTTGGCACAAGGCCTTGACAAAATATTATTTGTAGTATTGGCACGAGGCCTTGGCTATGTGGTTATGATAGTCTGGCATTATGCATTCCAACATTATGAAAGTGGTTATTGATTTTTGCATGTGATTATTCGATTATTAGAATATCCATGTGAATAAGTAAATGGAATTATTTCATTTTATTTATTCCATACCATGATGAAAGTTCATGTTTAAAAGGCTTTTGTTTTAGTTATACATTGCCTTAAATGTTTATTCTTATTGATGAAAGTTTCCGCTATATTGTTATCCTTACTGGGCATTTGAGCTCACCCCTTTTCTATGTTTTATTTTTCCCAGGAAGTGAAGATGTAAGTTATGAATGACCTGCAGGGATATTATGAGGGGATTATAGTGTGGACTGTGGAAACATTATGTTGTTGTAGTAGTTTTTCATTTTATGATGTAATGTAAAACTTATGAATATATCTAGTGTTTCCAAGGCTACTAAACCAATCGGTCTTTCGAGATTTGATCTTTCTTGTGATCATGCCAATGTTATGTAATAATGCACCGACTCTAGGTAACTAGGGTCAGGGAGTTACAGTTGGTATCAGAGGAAGATTAGTACAAACCTTGGAAGCTAGATAAACTCTGATTAGAGCACGTAGACCTAAGATGAACTTTGAGGATTAGTATAGAAGAACTTCCTAGAATTTTGGTATTGTAGAGATTTTGTGAGTTTTCCGAGCAATACATCCCTGTCTGGATACGAGCAGGTAGAGGCGGCTCTGGCACAGATGTACCTAGGGGTAAAACCCGAAAACACCGCTTTGAGCTAGACTCGAACAGGAACTGGTGCACGACAACGGGCCTTGCTGCACTCTTGGTTACGACACTCCCGGGGGATATGCTTAGGATAACTCTCATTTTCTTTACAAATCATTTTGAAGGAATTATGAGTATATACATCCTCAAAGAAAACATTCTTATGATTATGGATTATATCCATAAATAGTCCAATTTATGTTAAGTGTTTTATAAGTATGGGATTATGTATTTTGATTCATAAACTAATCTAGTTTATGCCATTGTTTAGAAATGGCGCCTAGTGGAAGAAATGGAAACCGTATCAATGCACGCACTCCATGTAGGGATTTCCCTCCTTCTCAAGATAATTATAGTGGGGCTGGTGATGCAACTGGTGCTGATCAGCTAATCACCATACTGGGACAACTTACTCAGGTTATGAATAATAACCTTACCCGTATGGAGCACCCTGATCCGCAGCGTGGAGGATCAATGTTAGATCTATTCATGAGGCAACAACCACCAACGTTCAATGGGAATACAAATCCCTTAGTAGCTGAGCAATGGATATTTTCCCTGGAGAAAATATTTCAGGCTTTGGGGAGCAGTGAAAGGGAAAAAGTTATCATGGCAGTTTACCGCCTCACTAGAGATGCTGATCAATGGTGGTCATTGATTCAGAACATGAAGGAAGATGATGAAGTATCAAATATGGAATGGAGGGAGTTCAAGGATCTGTTTTTAGAAAAATACTTCCCTCGCGACCATCGAGCAGATATGGAAAGGCAATTTCTGAGTCTGAGACAAAAGGAGGATGAGAATGTCACAAAGTATGAGGCTAACTTTACAAGGTTAGCGAGGTATGCTGGAGATTATATTCGCAACCCAAGAAGTAAGATTGATCGTTTCTTTGATGGGTTAAAACCATTTCTCCGTCGAGCATTAGTCTCACAATCCTTTTCATCGTACGAAGACATTGTCTCATGTGCTATCAAGACCGAAAATGAATTCTCTATGTCTTATGACTTTAAAGCAAAGCAAGAGAAGAAGAGACCTGCTGATCAATCTGGGAATGGAAATAAGGGGAAGAAGGGAGAGGTTGAATATCCATCTTGTGGTAAATGCGGGAAGAAACATCCTGGTACTTGCTTGAAGGGAATGGGAGTCTGTTACAAGTGTGGTGAAAAAGGCCACCAAGCTCATGATTGCAAGGGGAAGAAGGAAGCTACCAACGTTCAGTGCTATAATTGCAGGGAGATGGGGCATTATGAAAATGCATGTCCTAAGCGTCAGGAGAACTTACCTCAGAAAAGGCCAAGGGATCAAGGCCAGGCTTATGATATCACTACTCCTGAGGTAGAAGCTCCGAAAGACGTGGTGGCAGGTAATTTAATGGTTTCCTCAAGTTTAGCAAATGCATTATTTGATTCTGGATCATCGCATTGTTTCATATCTTCCCAGTTTGCTAAGAAAATTAGATATTTCCAATTTGATTTAATAAGGGAGTTGTCAGTTAAAACTCCTAAGGGAAGTATCGTTGCAACAATGTTTTGTGAATCAGTCCCCATTAGAGCACATAAATTTTCTTTATCTGCTGATCTCATCGTCATACCTATGATTGAGTTTGATATAATCCTCGGTATGGACTGGATTTCGAACTATGATGCGAAGATTTATTGTAAGAAGAAAGAGGTTACGATTCTTGATGATAATGATAAGGAACACCTTATTTTTAGAGAAGAATCGTCACCACCTAATTCTTATTTAGATCCACCCACAGTAGCTCAACTAAATTCAATTATTGGGGAGGAAGAGAATGAAATAACTGTCGGTGAGGAAATAAATGTTCAAATAGAGGACGTACCTGTTGTGAAAGAATTTGTAGATGTATTTCCAGAGGATTTACCTGGACATCCTCCAGAACGAGAAGTTGAGTTTTCCATTGATTTGATTCCTGGATAAAGGCCTATATTGATGACCCCTTATAGAATGGCCACTGTAGAGTTTGTCGAACTAAAGAAACAACTAGAGGAATTGAGTAATATGGGATTTATTCGCCCTAGTGTTTCTCCATGGGGAGCCCCTGTTCTTTTTGTTAAAAAGAAAGATGGATCTATGAGGTTATGTATCGACTACAGGGAGATCAATGTTATAACGATAAAGAACAAGTATCCCCTACCTTGTATTGATGATTTATTTGACCAACTGCATGGAGCTCAATACTTTTCAAAGATTGACCTTCGATCTGGATACCATCAGTTGTGTGTGAAGAAGGAAGACATTCCGAAGACAGCATTTCGAACCAGGTACGGGCATTACGAGTTTACTGTAATGCCGTTTGGATTGACTAATGCACCCTCTGTATTCATGGATCTGATGAATAGAGTTTTCAAGGAGTATCTAGATGAATTTGTGGTGGTATTTATTGATGATATCTTGGTATACTCCAAAACCTACGAAGATCATGAAAATCACTTGCGCATTATCTTGAAGACTCTGAGGAGGCATGAATTATATGGGAAGTTTAGCAAGTGTGAATTCTGGCTTCAGGAGATTTCTTTTCTTGGCCATATTGTCTCTAAAGATGGAATCTCTGTTGATCCTTCTAAGACCAAGGCAATCCAAGAATGGCCAGCACCTACGAGTATAACTGAGGTACGTAGTTTTATTGGTTTGGCAGGTTATTATCGACGTTTCGTCCAGAATTTTGCCCGATTGGCTAACCCATTAACGAAGCTCACACTTAAAGGGGTTAAATTTGTTTGGACAAAAGAGTGTGAAGAATGTTTCGAAGAACTGAAGAGAAGATTTGTCAATGATCCTATATTGACTCTTCCATCGGGGAATGATGGGTTCGTTATTTATAGTGATGAATCGAAGAAAGGACTTGGCTGTGTCCTTATGCAGAATGATAGAGTTATTGCCTATGCATCACGACAGTTGAAAATTCATGAACAATACTATCCTACTCATGATCTCGAGTTAGCAGCAGTGATCTTTGATTTGAAGATATGGAGGCACTACCTCTATGGTGAAAAATGTGAGATTTATACTGATCAAAAGAGTTTGAAGTATATTTTCTCACAAAAAGAACTCAACATGAGGCAAAGGAGATGGCTTGAATTACTCAAGGATTATGATTGTACGATACACTACCACCCAGGGAAGGCAAACAAGGTGGCAGATGCTTTGAGTATAAAAGACCATGGAGTTTTGAACAATATGAGAATTGAAAGGGATCCAATTTTTATGGATCTAGTGAAGATGGACATGGGAATAACCAGGGAAGGTGAAACATCATTGCTTTTTCAAATGGTTGCCAAACCATCTTTACTAGAAAGGATTAAGAGTTCTCAGACCGATGATGAAAAATTCCAAAAGAAGATTAAAGCTGTGAATGATGGGAGATTGAGAGACTTTGTGTATGAAGATGGAATTTTGAAATTCGGGAAGAGACTTTGTGTTCCCAATATACCTGATCTAAAAAGGGAATTGCTGGATGATGCTCATAGTTCCAATTTCTCTATACACCCTGGGAGCACCAAAATGTATAGAGATTTGAAGGAACATTTTTGGTGGGACAACACGAAGAGGGAGATTGCTGATTTTGTGTCAAGATGTATGGTTTGTCAACAAGTGAAAGCTGGAAGGCAACAGCCTGGAGGAGTCATGCAACCTCTTCCCATACCGGAGTTGAAATGGGACAATGTTACGATGGACTTTGTCATGGGGCTACCAAAGACTCCTAGAAGGAACAATGCAATATGGGTTATTGTTGATCGTCTTACCAAGACAACACATTTTCTTTCTATAAGAGAAGATCTACCCCTGGAACGTCTAGCAAGACTATATATTAATGAAGTTGTGAGACTTCATGGAGTACCCCTATCGATTGTTTCTGATCGTGATCCCCGTTTTACTTCAAGATTCTGGAAAAGTCTTCAGAAATCCCTGGATACAGAACTTCATTTGAGCACTGCTTACCACCCTCAGACAGATGGACAATCAGAACGGACTATTCAAACCTTAGAAGACATGTTGAGATCTTGCTCACTTGACTTTCAAGGTATGTGGGATCAATATTTACCTCTGGTAGAATTTTCCTATAACAATAGCTTCCATTCGAGTATTCAGATGGCACCATATGAAGCGTTATATGGAAAGAGATGTCGTACACCAACCTGTTGGGATGACGTTGGTGAAAGAAAACTTGTAGGCCCAGAACTGGTGGAGGAAACGGTGGAAAAGGTGAAAGTAATCCAAAATCACATCAAAGCAGCTCAAAGTAGGTAGAAGAGCTATGCCGATAATCGAAGGAAGGATTTGGAATTTCAAGTCGGTGATCATGTTTTTCTGAAGGTATCTCCGTGGAAGGGAGTCATACGTTTTGGTAAGAAAGGTAAATTGAGTCCCAGGTACATCGGACCTTTCGAAATTCTATAACGAATTGGGGTTGTAGCTTACCGATTGGCAATGCCGCCAAGTCTCTCCAAAGTTCACGATGTGTTCCACGTATCTCTATTGAGGAAATACATGCCTGATCCGACGCATGTACTCACCTATGAGGAATTAGAACTGGAACCCGATCTGTCTTATTGCGAAGATCCCGTCAAGATTCTTGATACGAGAGAAAAAGTGCTGAGAAACCGGACGACGCGTCTGGTAAAAGTTTTGTGGAGAAACCATAAGATGGAAGAGGCAACGTGGGAACCCGAGGAACTTATGATGAAGAACCACCCAAGTCTTTTTATGCAGTAATACCCTAGAAATTGCGAGGGAACAATTATTTGAAGGAGGGGAGAATGTAACAACCCAAGCTTCTACGGCACGCTTCTCTTTGAATAATGTGATAGCGTGTGTTGTACGCAACACCGAGTTCTAACACACCATAACTAATCAAACTAGCCGTTATGAATAGTAAAACCTACTTTTTGAAATTATATATATTTTATATTTGAAAATGGACTTCATTTTTGGACTCAGAATATTGAATTTAGCCTAAGGTGAAATTTTGGTACATTTCGGATAACTTTCATATTTTGATGAATAGTGAAAATTACTAAATTTTAATTAAAAACAACTTTTTTAATCAAAATAATTAATAGTGATAAATTATGAATTTGAGTGGTTTTAAAGTATATTTAGAATATATTTTTACCATTTAATATAATTTTGGTCATTGGACATAATTTTACAATTAAACCGAACATAAACAAGTGTCAATCTTTTGATAGTTATTATCTCTTAAAAACACGCTTTTTGTTTTGACAGCGGTAATTAATTTTAAATTAATTTCTGCCACTTCTGTGTTTTGAATTTAGGAAAATGGATTACATATTTGGAATCAGGATTTTCAAATTGTGTAAATAGGTAACTTTTATTTTTATACATTTTGAATAATTACTGCGGTAAATATTTTATTTACCATGATTTAGGGTAAATCCGGTAAATAAGGGTTAAAAATAATATTATAATAATACTAAATTACCCTAAAACGTGTCTTAACCCTATTTGTTGATACATGGTCGACCATGGGAATCTTTGGGTCTATTTTGGGACCCCATGGATCCACTTGTAAGTGATAATGACACTTTATTTTAATTTAGTTAAAATGAATACAAAAATGACACAAGCATATATCTTTTAGAACAACAATTGTTACATAGGGTTATATATGTTGGATTTTAGATTATAAATATTCATTAGAAAGCTAAAACGATTTCCTACATAATGATATTTTATTTATAATTTTTAGACATTAAATAATTTATTTTATATATGACACAATGATGATGCAGTAATTACTATAATAGTGAAAAATTAAAATAATTGATATTATAAATACCCAAATAAATATAATATGAAACTTTTAATGAATTAAACTAATTTTCTAGGATAATATGATATAATATTATTGATTTAATTCACTTATTTTGAAGTAATAAATCTGTTATGAGTTTCACAAAAATCAACTATTGAATAGTGTCAAAATTGACATAAAAGAGTTCTTAAACAAATATTATATTATTAATTGATATTAAATTCCTAAAAATCTAAGGTTCGGCCAAGAGACTTATATCATGATAGGTTAATCATTAATGTACCACTTGGGGGTCGCTTGGATGTATATAATATGTTTATTAACCATATTATATAAAAATACAAAGAGACATTGTAAAAGTGAAACTAATTAACTTAGAGTTAATACTTAAAGATAAGGTTAATATAAGTACCCAAACCTGTCTAAATTATATTGGTTGAGTGGTTTTTGACCTATACACACCTTAACCTTTGAATAATCAACTTTGGAGCCTTTAGAAATCGAACATGAATTTATTATAAATTAATATTTCTAGCTTTTCCAAAGGTGCCCCTCACCCCTCTTATAAAAGGGAACTCCTCCTTCTCATTTCTTCACACCTTCAAAGCCTTTTGGTTCGGCCAAAAACTACCCAAATACTCTCCAAACATCCCTCACTACAACCTAGAGGCCTTAGTTTGATCAGAAAGCCAACCTAAGGAGCTCTTTTGATCAAATCAAAAGGAAGAACCCGAAGAAGAGGTAATGATTTCACCACCCTTCTCCAAGTTCATTTCTTCTTCCACTTCTTCTTCCTTTGTTCTTACAATTCTAAAATAATAACACCAGTATCTCAAATATACTGTGATGTTATTATAAATATGGTACAATCATATTCAGTATTCTATCCACCCTTTGAATAACATGTCACCATACGTGCGTACGTACGGCTTACCGTCTCCACGTCGTGGTGCAATTGTTATTCAATATAATATTATTTGGATGGGTATAATAATGATGTGTAACTCATGTAAATAATAAATATAACATGTTAATGATTCTGTATATATGATATACCATCCATTTATATATTATTTTAATATCAAAAGAATGATATTGTCGCTCGTTCGTACGTACGGACTACCATCTCCACGAACGCGATGAGATTCATTCTCCATCGTATCCATTCAAGTATAATTATCATTTGATGATTTAAAAATGATGTTTAAGGACTGGATATCATTCTGGATATGAGTAAGATACAACAACCATGGCTTATGTAACAAAACATATAAAAGAAAATGAGTAAGTTAACTCCTGAAACGACGATAATTCTAAGATATTGTTAACAAATCAATGTTAAAAGATCATATATGATATCATATTAATATATATGATTCTTGTATAATTTAATAACAACTATTTCACCATTATACAGGAGGTTAACCTACCCCAACCAAGGAAAAGTACAAGGTAAGGGTTTACTTTACAACCTCTTCATTATCCAAGGTTGTTTATACGTAATAATCTACTGGGATCTCTTTATCATCCACATCCATGTTTCTTAAAAATGTATTTCAAAACATTTTTACTATTTACTAGAATATGAGTTAAAGTAATTTATACCCTTTTTGACTTTTATAAGAGGTTTGTAAAGGAATATTTTGGTCGTTTTCAAAACATGGTGCTTTTTAACCTTTTCGACAGAATTAAGGTAAGATTGTGTTTTTTACTTATACGGCGGGTGCGTCTATTTTCCGCCGTTATAAAATCATCAAAGCCTCCCTTACAAGCTTATAAGAATATTTTCAAAGAAAATGTTTTATTTTATATGGATCTTAAATGATTTCAAAATAAAAATAGATATTTCTTTAAAAAGAATTTTGATTTCATCTATGTCAACATCCTTTGATGGATTTTACGCTTATTTGAAGTTGATTTATTGTAATATAAAGCTTCTATATTGTATTGAAAGTTTTGTGGTATGTTTGACTGTGGATGTGCTATTTTTATACCATTCATAGTTTATGGTGAAATTATTGACATTTCGTATGCTAGTTTTAATACGAATGTTTATGTTATGTTTAAACCTTTTCATATGGGAATGCATTGGACTTAATATGTGACGGGTGGAGCCCGCTATAGCTCCTCGATGCATCGGTAGGTCTCATGAGACAAACTAGTGTCTTGGCACAAGGCCTTGACAAAATCTTATTTGTAGTCTTGGCACGAGGCCTTGGCTATGTGGTTATGATAGTCTGGCATTATGCATTCCAACATTATGAAAGTGGTTATTGATTTTTGCATGTGATTATTCGATTATTAGAATATCCATGTGAATAAGTAAATGGCATTATTTCATTTTATTTATGCCATACCATGTTGAAAGTTCATGTTTAAAAGGCTTTTGTCTTAGTTATACATTGCCTTAAATGTTTATTCTTATTGATGAAAGTTTCCGCTATATTGTTATCCTTACTGGGCATTTGAGCTCACCCCTTTTCTATGTTTTATTTTTCCTAGGAAGTGAAGATGTTATTTATGAATGACCTGCAGGGATATTATGAGGGGATTATAGTGTGGACTGTGGAAACATTATGTTGTTGTAGTAGTTTTTCATTTTATGATGTAATGTAAAACTTATGAATATATCTAGTGTTTCCAAGGCTACTAAACCAATCGGTCTTTCGAGATTTGATCTTTCTTGTGATCATGCCAATGTTATGTAATAATTCACCGACTCTAGGCAACTAGGGTCGGGGAGTTACATTAGTGCCTCTCTCTCACACATCTCAGGATTATCAGAACCATGATTCAATTTCACACAAACCAAAGGAATATTCCTCCCCAAAGTAACATGTTTTTATATTCTTCAATCATAGGTGTATTTTTACTCAAGGACTAATGTAAATCAACTATAATACCACGAGAATTTAATAACATGATATTAGTCAGAATGACAAATTCAATGTTGTGATAAATGGAACATGTTATTTATCAACATAAACTATATAATATATGACAATTTGTAAGTAAATTTCTCCTTGAAAATAAAAAACAAATAATAATATACAAAATAAGGAGATAATATATTCTAATTCACGTAAGACCATGTTTACTAAACAACTATATAATAATAATATTACTATATAAAATGAATATTATCTCATATACATAAAATGGGATGTTATGATTATGATTAAATATTTCAGGAAAATATATATTATAATTAACTTTATACATATTATTTATAAATGAGAATACAAAAAAAATTGATATATATTAAATGTATTTCTAAAGAACTATTTTTGTGCACCCAAACAAGAATCATCTTAATAAATTATATAAAATAATATTATTTAATGATATTAAATAATTTTATATATTCTATATTCTATAATATAATTTTATATTCATGTATTACTTTTATAGGTAAATGATAAGAAGAAATCAAATTTTACTCAGAAAAAATTATACTTTTTTAAATATAATTTTACTACATTTTGTTGGAACACATAATTAAAAAATAAATTTTGACACTTTTATAAATATAAATTAATTAAAATATATTAATTTTGTAAATATGAATTCCAAAATCAACTTAGGGTTAATTTATTTTGTATATTTTATAGATGATTAATTATTTGATTAATAGTGAAACTACTGAATTTAATTAAAAACTAGTTTTAGTATAAAGAATTTATTAAATTAAATAAGATTATACATTTGTTTAAAAGCTAATTTAGATAAATTATTCCTATATTCATCCTATTTAGGTCATTTTATTCAATGTTAATGAGACTTTTCATACAAAAATATTTCCAAATTATGGAAACTGTCACTTCAAAAACTCGTTTTATCATTCTATTAGTGGAATAAATTTTATATATAATTCAACCACTTTTGTGAGTTGAATATGAAAAAATGAATTTAAAAGTTTTAATTATCCTAATTTATGATGTCTTGTAGTTTAAAACTAATTTTTTAAAAAGTTATTTGGGAAAACTGTTAATGTAAATCACATAGATTAATGTTAAAAAAAGTTTTCTTAGTGGTTAATCGTGAAATATACATTATGGAAACGACACAATGTTTTTCCAAAAATAATTGAGTAGAAATTTTAGGATCATATTAATTACATTATTTTAACCTGTTTATTATATGAGGCACATGAGTTAATAGACACCTCCAAATATAGTATACTATTTTTGTATTTAAAATATTTCCACTCCTCCACCAATATAAAAGGTAACTCACGCCACTCAAATTTTCAGACCTCACAAGACATTTTTATAAACCAAAACATTACCAATTTACAGGCCTATATCCCTAACCACATAATAGAAGCCCTAAATTGTGTATAAATATATCCAAGGAAGGCCTTTGGTTGAAGGTATTAGGGTTTACCTGAATAAGTAGTAACACTAATCAATAAATGTTTTGCATTATTTCTTCCACACACCCCATCAATAATTCATGTAAAATTATTATATAATAATTATCGTATACACAATATTGATACATGTTTAATTATTGTGGTATTATTTACAACCACACTCACTTTCAGAAAATGGTGTATGAAATCATCGTTTGTGTGTACGACTGGCTACCTTCTACCGAACTGATGTTATTATTTTTTCTGTTACCACATATAATAGTTTGTAATAATGATGGAAGTGTATATATATATTTTTATTTATTTTATTTGTTATTTATTTATGATTATCTAATTATTATACATCACATAACAACATAATTTATTTTTACTGGGAATATAAAAACACCATTTGTGTGTACGATAGTCTACCATCTCAGGAAGTGATCTGATTCCTTCACACAATACATGGAATGTATTTAGGATAGTCTTAATAAAAATAAGTTATCTATATGAAATAAATATTATAAATTTAATGATAGTATATATATATAATTAATTTTTTTCTTTCAATATGAAAAGAATGTTGAAGCATCGTTCATGTGTACGTATGACATACCATCTTCATGATTTGTGTATTTCATTTTTTATCACCAAGTTTTATGGATTGCCCTTAATAAATATAAACTGAATATTCTTGTTATTTACAAATTGATTTATACTGTATGGATTATTAAATTATTATCTATGTATGAGGAATGTAAAAATAACAAGTAAAAGCCTACTCGGACAAAGGAAATTACCACCCAACACAATGAATATAATGAATTATTACTAATTATTGGGTAATAATATTTTAATAACATAATATATGATATTATAAATATAATTATGGTTTATGTATAAGTTATTAACATGATCAAACCCATTTTAATGTTGTTTAAGTAGCGTTCAACACATATGTGTTCATAAGATATGAGATTCTATCTCAATTTTCATTCCAATGAGGTTTATTGTGGATTATGCGCCAATTAAATTTTATATAGTGTATATACATACCCTAAAAACTATATTCAAGAATAATTAATTATTACAGGTATATTAACTATTACATTGAATTATTTTATCTAATGATTTAATTTTGAATTACCAAGGGGTAAATTTATTGAACAATCTCCCTTTCTTTTTTGATTGTAAACTTTCTCAAGAAACAATCACTTTCATGTGATCATTTTCCATTGGAAATAATATTTATCATACCTAATTCATATATTTTTTAAATTTATATGATTATTTTTGAAACAGTATACCATTATAACATGAATATATTACATTGAATTTATTTTTTTAACCTATAAAAATATTTAAAAATCTATATCATTTACTTAATAACGATATTCAATGATAAGGATGTTTGTTTAAAAATAAAATAAAATATTTATTTTTTGAGTAATCGATGTTACTATTAGTTAAGGGTGGTTTTTGAACATTATATATCTCATTGATGAATCGACATGTCTCATAAGATAAATCAGATGGGAAAATTAAATGGGTTTGTGCCAGTTAATTTAATCCATCTTGTTAATGGTATTGACAGTATACATTTCTATGTTCCTCAAAAAATATAACCAATATTTCAGGATATCCTACAATAATAATGCAATATTTATTAATATCCAGGATATTTTTCACACAAAAATATTTTTAAATGAATTTCTTTTTGAGTTTTTTTAATTAAATGTCATTTTTTCTCTTATTTAATTTATCCCAATATTTATCTGGCTTGCATGTTTAGATATATATAATTCCATGTTCATTATACACATTTCTTCTTTGTTAATTAATATATATAAAACTATTTCTTAGAATTTGAGATAACCCTTCTTATGTTTCCTTTCCCTAGGAGTTCATAATGTTTATATAACTAATATGTAAGTATATGCAAGAAAAAAAGGATATTCTCAAAAAGTATATGTTTGAATTTGGGAATTAGTTTTTAAAATATGAATAAGGTATATATCTTTTATACCAATACTACTAAACCAAATGACAATTTTTGATATGATTAATTGTATGTAATGAAAAATTAATAATAGAACACACTGACTTCTAGCTTCTAGGGATGGGGTCATTTTAGTTTTATTTGAGGATGCTTTGTAAAATCATTAGGAACTATATATAGGAAAACCAATATTGGGGAACATAACCCTATGATATAATTTACGGATAATTTTGGAAAAAATACTATGGTTTTGGTTTGATAGAGTATATTTAGTTTTCATTGAAATTTATCTCAAATTGGATACTACAAGTGGAAATATTTTTGGAATTGGTGTACATAGAGGTGATAACTCTGAAAGGGTGTGTTAGTGAAGACCTGAGAAAAACCTGGTATATTAAAATGAGTCTTATTGTGCACCATATTTGACACTCCTAGTGGAATTCATTGTATAACTGAAATTTTATTCACAAACAGTTATGTAGTATTTAATTTAACATAGACAATGAATTTTCCTAGATAAGTCATAGTTCAATTTAAGACCTACGTTGGATTAAAATGGATAAAGTATTTATATACTGGGATTCACGAATTACATTATTGAATTATTTTATTAATATTATTTTCTATCATGAATCATTAAACTTCTATGGATTTTAGAAGAAATTGTGTATTCATTAACATAGTAGTTAGGGAAACCATCATTGTCTATGAGTAAAATGTATAAAACATTTATTTTTTGGATTTTATGCAATTGAAGTATACTATGATAACAGATTTTTTAGAAGAAATTTATTAAAATAGTATATTTTAGTGGAATATTTATTTGGTGAATAACACATTCTTATTATATATTCATAATGATTATGGTATTGACATATTTATGGTTGATATTCAAAAAATGTAATTATACATTGTGAAAAAGTTGAATTGGAAAAATTAGTGAACATTTCAGTTAATTAAAAATTTTATTTCAATAATTTCGACCATATTATTGGTATAAATAAATTGAATAGAGATTATAAATAGGATTACCATATTATTGGTTGAAAACATATGACATCTAGAAAGGCGGTGTTGATTAAACCCCTATCCAAATGACGATAATGGTTTTCCACCTAGCACCGACCTACATGATATCCTGGGTAATATGTCATTTTTTTAGAAAAAGAATTTGATGAATAAATATTTATTATGAACTGGTAGTGTAAATATTTAGGTTTAGAGATTAATTAATTATATTTGATTCATTAGGTTAAACATTTTGTTTTTGGATAATTTTTAGAGATAGTTGGAATGAAATCTCAATCATTTTGTATCTTAAAATCCATTTAAGGTAAATTTTAGTTCTTCAAGAATAAAAAATCATATGTGGACATTAATTTTTTTAGGATGTCTGAAAAATAAAAAATGTATAACATTTTATTTATTAAATAGAAACATATCTACTAGGTGTATTTTCTTATATGTTTAGACATTAACCATGTTACTCATTATTTTTAAAGTTATCTTTATACAAATATTTTATCATCTTATATTCGTATCCAATGTATCAAATTTTTATATCTATATTTACAATTTTATTGATTTTAGGCACTAAAAATTCCATTATTCAATCAATTTATTAAAATAAATGACATGAATCACTCTTTATTATTATTTATTGTTTTTATTTACATCCAAACTGTCACATGACACATATGTTCTCTAACATAGAGACATTGTTATATGTTATTCCATATTATCATTGAAATTCAAAATCATTCTTATTAAAGGGATATTTTACTAGTTTTTTTACAATGTGGTTTTATAAGAAAAATTATGACTAAATATTAAAATCTATATAACTAAGTTAAATTTTAAAATGTGAGGATAATAATTTTTTGTGGTGGGGAGAATGTAACATAAAAAAATTGTAAACAAATAACATGTTATTTTTTGTGAGTGTGGCATGAAACACCATGCCTATAAAGGAATATAACCTCTCAAGAACCTATGATTTATTTAATATTTTAAATAAAAATATTCCATACATTTAAATGCTTGAAACAATGAGTTTATAATTCATTATATATAATAATGAGTTCCATGGAATGTTTGTGTTAAACAGAATACCGATTTTATTAAAAAAAATATAAACAATTAATATAAATATTTGAATTCAAAATTATATCCAAGATGATAAAGTATATATTATGAATATGATTAACTAAATTATTGTAATATATTAATAAATTAATTGGTGACCAAATAACAATAAATGAATATAAAAAAAATTGAATATAAAGAAAATATTTTAATAAATTACAATTTTATTCCACTGAAAGGTGGTTTATCTTAATAAATACTATTAATAAATATTATTTAATAATATTAATTAAATTTATAAATTATTTATTAAATTAATTATTATGAACATTAGAAAATATATTTGATAGTAATAAGATAATATCAAATCGAATTTTCTACTTAAATGTTATATTTTTTGAAAAAGGAAAATTTTCCTCCTTTTTTTATCAGATTATTTTTAAACTAAAATTTAACACTTTTAAAAATTTAAAAGAAAAATTTAAATAATTTTTTTAATAGTAATTTCATAATTTTCTTACGGTGAATTTTTTTTTCATAGAATTTTAATTTTTTAAATAATTGTAAATTCTAATCATAATTGAAAACTAACATATAATATAATGTATTTATAATTTTAAATCATTTTTCAAAATATTTTTAAATATATATTTACAAAAATTATAGATATATAGATCTAATTTAGGTAATTTGAATAAAATTCAATATTTTTTTGTCATAAATATTATTCAATCTTTTGAACATTTTCTCATTAAAAACCCGCAGTATCATCAGATCTTGGGGATGAGTTTTAAATTAAATTATTCCACATTAGTGAGATTAATTTGAATAATGGATTTAATATTTATAATAATAATAATTTATAGTGTATAATAAGTTAATATTAATTTTTTTACCAGTTTTATTAGTGAAAAAAGTTAATGATAATAATAACTATTATGATTTAAATGATATTTCTTTAGGTTTAATCATATAAGATAATCTGTTGAAACTATATAAAACTAATAAAAACACCCATTTATAGAAATATTTACAATATATATCCTCTTTTATATTAAATGTATTATTGTTTGAGGCACATGAGTAATGGGTTTCCTTGAATAGTGTTTATATTTTTTGTATTAATAGGAATTCCACTCATCCCCTGAAATAAAAGTGAACACACTCCCATAACATATTCCAACATACCAAACCATTTGTATCATTATAAAACTTCCAATTATGACTAACAATTCAATAAACTAAGCCTAGAAGCGTTAATGTTTTCATAAAGACAACTAGGGAAGGCCTTTGAGGAAAACGAACCCAAAAAAGTAGTAATGCTCACCAACAAACATTTTGTTTTATTACTTCCCAAAAATAATAAATTATTTTTATATCCTTATTATATAAAAAACATAGTATAATAAATATATTTATATTTTGTTATGTTAATGTTAATAAATAAAACCACATCCATTTACCTTAAATGTGTTATTAAATATTCATTCACATGTACTGTGTACTACTCCCTCATGAACCAATGTCATTCATTTTTCCATTAAAACTTATCATGGTCGAGAATAATGTGGGAAATACAATTTTATATTTTATTTATGATATTTAATATGAATTAATTCTTATTTAATTTTTATATAATGTTTACCTTGATACATTACATTTTTATATAATGAAATAATGGTGTTACTGTGTACGGCGGACTACCACTGCGTGAAGCAATGCGATTCATTCACAATTTACATGGAATGTATTAATAATATTTCTAATAAACATATGTGATATATATATATATATATTAAATATTATAATCGAATAATATATATATATATCATTATATTTTAATTTTTTAAATAGGACAACAATGTTGAAACAACATTCACATGTATGTAGGGTCAACCATCTCGATTTATGTTGTATTTCATTTATTATCCGAAAATATTATATATTACTATAAGAACTTTTATAATTAATATATATGATATATAAATCATGTTTTACATTTTTGATATTATTAATTTATTTTCCATGTAATAGGAAAAAAAATAGAATTAAAAAAACACATAAAAAGGAAATTAACACCCAAAGAAATGAAAATAATTACTGATATTTAATGAGTGGGTAATAATATGTTCTAAAATAATCATATAATATATTATAAATATTTAAATATTTTATTTATAAGGTAATTAAATGATTAAAACAATTATACCTTAGGTTAAATGGTGTTCAAAAAAAGTGATTTTAAGGTACGATATTTAACCATAATTTAAATTATGTTAAAACATATATGCATACTATTCACAAGTTCACTTATATATGGTGTATATACATTCCTTTTATATGTATAATCATGAATAAATAATTATTTATGGAATTCTATGTTTTAAATTTTAATATTTTATCCATGGGGATTAGATGTTAAAACTACAAAGTGGTAAAATTTATTGAACAATATCTCTTTCCTTTGTGATTGTTAACTTCCACTTGACATAAATAATTTCGTGTGATAAATTTTCATTGGAATTAAAATTAAATTGAATTTTTAAAATTCTTAATGATTTATATGATTATTTTATAAACCTTATTACATTTTTACATATATTTTTGACTTTTAATTTTATTTAATTAAAAAGGGAAAAATTGAATAATCTATATATTTTACTCAAAATTGATGTTTGATGATACAGTTCGTTTTTTAAACAATGACATGTATTTTTCATTATATTAGGAATGATTTTGACTAGAAGAGATGTGTGGGTACCAGAATTTATATATCCTTTGATGTATTATCATGTATAATGAGGCAAATTGGTTTTCTAAATTAAACGAGTATTACCTGTAGTTTTAATCCAACATGTGCAAGATCCTTACAATATACATTTTCCATTCCCTCAAAAATGAAATCCATCATATAATAATTTCCTTAATTTTTTTAAACAATTATTATTATGAAAGGTATTTTTTCACTGAAACAATTTATTGATGCCTTTTATCTTCAATTAATAGATTTATTAGAATTTGTTTCTATTATTTTCCTTTCTATATTTTTTACACCTTATCCAGAGATTTATATGGAAGGTGACTTTAATTATCTATATTTCTATACTGATTATGATAATTTGTTCATTATTAATTCAATTTAAATTAACTATTTTTCTGGATATGATCTCACCCTTCTTAATTTTACATTACCATATATTATAATAATATTTCATTGACTAATATGAAATGAAATGACAGATGGAATAATGTTATTCTAAAAAATAAATAATTTTTTAAATTTAGTATTTTTTTAATAAAACAATCATTTATATATCTGTTTTACCAATATCAAAAAACTGAAAGGTCTATTGGGATGTTATTCCTTGTATCTTATTCCAATATAATGGTATAGAGAACTGACATTGGGCCTCAGGGTATTGGTCATTACATATGAGTTAAAGTGGAAATTGATCAAAACATAAAAAAATAATAAATTAATCATATGAAATAAAATTATATAATTTATATAAATTTCATTATGTTCATAGATATAAAAATTAATCCTAAAATTTAATAAATTTATTTGGACTCAATAATATAATCATAATTCACTAATATTTTATGAAACAAACTTCCCTTAACTCCTAAAATAAATAAGTTTTTTTGTCAACATTCTCTTGATAATTAACATTATTTTGAATAATTATCACTATAATTCTCTATAACTATTCATAATTATCATTAATGTCCATATTTTCACTTCTCACCAATGTTATACTATATATAAACATTGTTATGATTTATTATTAAGGACCTTTACAATTTTTTTCTCTCATATAATGTGATAAATTTTTTAACCCTTTTGATGATATAGGTTTTAAAAAAATGATCTTTCCAATTAGAAACACTTAAATCCTTGTGCAACTAAAAAGTATGAGGAAACATCTTTATAATCAATGGGAGAATGTAAAACCATGATATTTTAAATTATATTTCATTTAAAAAATTTATTATTTTTTGTCACTTGTGGTAAAAACAAACATGGGATTTTAAATGGATCCAATAATATTTTATATCATGTATGACACACAACATAGAGCCTATATAATCCATGAGATACAATTAAAATAAGGCAATTATAACCAATCTTTTGAATTAGATTGTATTAATATTATTAATAAAATTATGAACTGTATATTGATCAGTCCTAAAACAAATTTATTTGTAAATTATTTGTAGATAATCAATCAAACATTTAGTGAATTCATTTTTCCTTTAAATAAAATCATCAACAACATAATTTCTTTTCATTTTGTGTTTGGAGTTTTAATACACAAAACCCAATTTTAAAAATATTATTTTATAAAAATAATATAATTTTCTAAATCAGAATTTCAAAATAACGTTTCAATGATAATTTGGGATTTTCCAAAAAAGGTTATTTTTCAATGAATAATTGAAAATAAAGAATTTTCAAAGACGGTTATGTATTTTCATTAAATTATGTAAGTATAATGTAATATTTTGATTATAATTTGATTTGGAATTCAAACAAGAATTTTTTCATGTATAATTAAAATAATTAATGACATTTTATTCCATAGTATACCTAAATTTAATATATGTTTATTTTTAGGATTAAAATCATGATTTTATTAAAACAATTTTTTTTATTCATAATTTTCCACATTATTAAATAACATAATATTATTTTTTAATTAAAAAATAATTAAATTATACTTATATATAATATATCTATCAATATTAATTTCAATAAATCTCATGATTATAAAAATTTATATCACTCTTATAAGAGCCTCTTGTGGTTGAAAAATGCATTTTTGGAAAACTCATTTTTCCTCATGTCTATAGGTTTTATATTAAATTAAATTATAAAAAATATATGTTTTTAATTTTTAAAAATGGATACCATATTTGAATTTACTATAATATATTTTATACAATATGTTCAACATAATTTATTTATAATTAATAAAAAAATAGTAATACTATCTTATTATGGCTAAGGTGAAAATAGATTTACCGTGGGTTAAAATATTAGGATAAAGATTATAATTAGATAAAAAATTTATCTACCTGTAATTATTTCCATATTACAATATTATCACATATAATATATAATAATGATCTATTATGGTGCTTTATTTATCTGGACATACAAGGGTGAGAATTATTCTTTTAACAAATGTCATGTGTTTCTTCTTCCTCAATTATAAATACTCAATCCCTCCCCTAAATTATTAAATCATATAATGGCATTTGGATTGATAACATACTACCAAAATCAATCCAAAAAATTTGTATACAGATTCTTGATATGTTTATATTCCCTTAAGAACCACCCCATTGTTCATAATAAGTGATCCACAAGTGGTTCTCTTAAGAGAAGTTAATTATCTCTACTAAGAAAAATATTTTTAATTCAAAATTTTAAACAACAAAATATTTCATAAAACATAAAATGTAATAATAGAAATACATAATAGTTGGTTAAATTTTAATATTTTAATGAATATTGTAACACACCAATATTCCACAGTACACTTCTCTTTGAATAATACAACAACATGTGTTGTACACAACTTCGAGTTCTAACACACATCACAACCTACCAAACAAGCAGTTATGAAAAGTAATTCCCAAACTTTACAATTTTATAAATTTTATCATTAAAAATGGACTTCATTTTTGGATTTGGAATATCGATAATAGCTTAGGTTGAAATTTTGGTACATTTCTGATAACTTTATTATTTTGATGAATAGTGAAAATTACTACTTTTTAATTAAAAAAATCATCTTTAATCGAAATAATTAATAGTGATAAACTATGAATTTGAGTGGTTTTAAAGTATATTTAGAATATATTTTTACCATGTAATACAAATTTGGTCATTGGACGTAATTTCACAATTCAACCGGACATAAACAAGTGTCAATCTTTTGATAGTTAATATTTCTTAAAAACACGCTTTTTTGTTTTGATAGTGGGAATTAATTTTAAATTAATTTATGCCACTTCTATGTTTTGAATTTAGAAAAATGTATTAAATATTTAGAATATTGAGGTCCAAATTGTGTAAATTGGTAAATTTTATTTTTATACATTTTGAATAATTATTTAGGTAAATATTTAATTTACCATGGTTAAAGGGTAAATCCAATAAAGAAGGGTAAAAATAATATTATAATAACAATAAATTACCCTAAAACGTGTCTTAAACCTATTGGTTTAAAAACATCTGACCATGGTCATATTTGGGTCGATTTTGGGACCCCATGGATCCACTTGTAAATGATAATGACACTTTATATTAATTAAGTTAAAGTAAATACAAAAATGACTTAAGCATATATATTTTAGAAAATAAAATTTTACATAGAGTTATATATGATATATTTTCGACTATAAATATCAATTAGAAAGATAAAAATATTTCCTACATTATTTTATTTTATTTATAATTTTTAGAAGTTGAATAATTAAATTTATTTATGACACAATAATGATGCAATATTTTCCTCATTCATGAAGAAATCAAATAATGAGTATTATAAATGTTAAAATAAATATAATTTGAATGTTTTGATTCTATACACGATTTTTTTTCATTAATATGAGATGTTAGGATTTCTTAAATTTATTTAGTTTTAATTAATAAATTTGTTTTGACTTTAACAAAAATCATTTATTTGATATTTTCCAAATTGACAGAAATGATTTTTTAAAACAAATATTATATTATTAATTGATATAATATGCTGAAAAATCAAAAAAAATTTCAAAAGACTTATATAATGATAGGTTTATCATTAATGGACCACTTGGGGTTCTCTTGGATGTATATAGTATGTTTATTTACCATATAATATAAAAATACAAAGTGATAGGGTAAATGTCAGACTAATTAACAAAGAGTTAAAACTTGAAAGATAAGGTTAATAAAGTGACCCAAACATGTCTAAAACCTATTGGTTGAGTTTTTTTATACCTATCCCCGTATTATACTTTGAATAATCCACTTTTTAGCCATTATAAACCGAATATGAATTTATTAAAAAATAATATTTCTAGATTTTCCTATGGTCTCTTCACCACTCTTATAAAAGGGAACTCCACCTTCTCTCAAATTTATACCCTCAAAACCTTTTTCCTCAGCCAAACCTTTCCTAAATATTCTCTCATATTCCCTCACTTCATCCTAGATGCCCTCCTTTTGTCATAAAATCAACTTAAGGTGCCATTTTGTTCAAATCAAAATGAAGAACCCGAAGAACAGGAGGTTAACTACCCTCAACCAAGGAAAAGTACAAGTTAAGTGTTTATTTCACAATCTCTTCATTATCCGAGGTTTTTTATACATAATTATCTACTGTTACCTATTTATCAACCATATCCATGATTCTTAAAAATTTATTTCAAATAATTCTTAATATTTTACAGACTATGTGTTAAATTGATTTATACCCTTGTTGGACTTTTTATAAGATGTTTATAAAGGAATATTTCCGTCATTTTCAAAACAAGGTCCTTTTTATCCTTTTTATCAAAATTAAGGTAATAATGTATTTTTTAACTTATATGGTGGGTGAGGGTATTTTCCGCCGTTATAAAATCGTCGAAGCTTCCCTTATAGTCTTCTAAGAATATTTTCAATGTAAATATTTTCTTTTATAATTATGTGACTCCTAAATTATTTCAAAAAAGAGATATTTCTCCCAAATACTTATGATTTCATCTATATCAAGACCATTTTAAATGTTTTAAAGATTTATTCTTCTAAACCATTACCATTAATGTCCATGTTTTCAAAATGTTTTTAAGGATTTATTTAAATGGACATGAATTTTTTAAAATGTAAATTACGTTAAAAAGTTTCAAAGTGGTATGAAACACATTGATTCCAAAATGTTTTTAAATGTCTTCCTTTATAAATTGTGTGACATTTAAATGTTTTCATGAAAAGGGATATTTCAATCAAAGAGTTTTTCAAATTACTTCCATCTATGTAAAATCCATTAATGGATTTTAAACTTGTTTTGAAGTTGACTTATTATGATACAAAACATCCATATTGTATTGAAGGTTTTGTGATATGTTTGACTATGGATGTGTTATTTTTATTCAATTCATGGTTTATGGTTAAATTATTGATATTTCGTGTGCTATTTCTTATACAAATGTTTGTGTTATGTTTAAACCTTTTCATATGAGGAATGTGTTGGACATAGTAAGTGATGAGTGGACCCCGCTATAGCTCCTCGATGCATCGGTAGGCCTCATGAGACAACTAGATATGGAATTGGACGAGGCCGTTTCCAAATTTGATTTGTGGTTTTGGCCGATGCCTTAATCATTTTTAGAAGTCTTGGACGAGGACTTGAAAAATAATTTTAGATTGTCTGTCATTATACATTCCCTCATTATGGAAATAAAATTGATTGTTCATGTGGTCATTCAACAAGTAGAATACCCATGATTATGTTTTATTATGGAATTATTTACTCAGCTCATATTCTTTCCATAAAAGTAATCATGTTTATTATGGGTAAATCCATGCAGTTTCAATTATTCACCATGTTAAATATTTATGTTATTTTCCGCTTTATTGCTTACCCATACTGAGCGTTTGAGCTCAACCCTTTCTATGTTTTAATTTTTTTCCCGGATTCCCAGATGTAGTATATTGTGATTGATATGCAGGGTTAAGCTAAGGGAATAATGGAGTTCATAAAGGATTATTTATTCTGTGTTTTATGTTATAAAGTGTAATGTAACATTTATGTATGTAATCTATTTTCTATGACTGCTTAACCGATCGGTCCTTTGAGACTTGGTTCCTTGTAATAATGCCAATGTATTAAAATAATGCACCTACTCTGGGTAACTGGGGTCGTGGTGTTACATTTGGTATCATAGTAAGTTTAGAAATAACCGTGGAAACTATATTTAGATCAAATCTAATTAGAGCATATAGCCCGATGATAGACTTTGAGGATTAGTATAGAAGAACTTCATGAATTCTGGTATTGTAGTGATTTTATGAGTTTTCCAAACAATACATCCCTATCTGGATATGAGTAGGTGGAGGTGGCTTTATAAGAGATGTACCTGCGGGTAAACCCTGAAACCACCGCTTTAAGCTAGACTCGAACAAGAACTAGTGCACGGCAACGGGCCTTAATGCACTCTTGGTTACGACACTTCCGGTGGATATACTTAGGGTAATTTTTATTTTCATTAAAAACCATTATGAAGGGATTATGAGTATATAGTTATTCAAAGAAAACATTTTTATGATTATTGATTATATCCATAAATTGTTAATTTTATTTTAGGTATTTTACAAGTTCGGAATTTTGTATTTCGATTCATAAACTAATCTAGTTTATTCCTTTGTTTAGAAATTGCACATTTTGGAAGGAATGGAAATCATATCATTACATTTACTCAATGTAGGGATTTCCCTCCTACTCATGAATATTATAGTGGAGATGGTGATACAACTGGTTCTTATCAGCTTCTCACCATACTGAGACAACTCACTCAGGTTATTAATAATAACCTTACCCGTATGGAGCACCCTAATCCACAACGCAGAGGATCAATGTTTGATCGCTTTATGAGGCAACAACCACCGACATTCAATGGGAGTAAAAATCCATTACTGGATGCACAATGGATAAATTCTCTAGAGAAAATATTCCACACTTTGGGGAGTCATACAATGGAAAAAGTTGTCATGGCAGCTTACCGCCTCACTAGAGATGCTGATCAATGGTGGTTATTGATTCGAAACACAAAGGTATATGATGATGTATGAAAGATATAATGGAGGGAGTTTAAATAATGTTCCCTAGAAAAATACATTCCTCATGACCATCGAGTATATATGGAATGTAAATTTCTGAGTTTGAGGAAAAAGGAGGATGAGAATTTTGCAAAGTATGAGGCTAAATTTACAAGGATAGAAGGGCATGCTGCAGACTATATACGTAACCTAAGAAAAATGATTTATTATTTCTTTGATGGGTTAAAACCATTTCTTCTTCGAGCTCTAGTATCGCATTCCTTCATTTCATATGATGATATTATCTCATGATCGAAAAGGAATTCTATAATTCTTATGATAATAAAGTAAAGAAAGATAAAAAGATAATGGTGGAGCAAGAGATAGGTAATGAGAAAAAGGGAACAATGGATTTTCCATTATGTGATAATTTTGGTAGGAACCACCCTTGTACTTTCCGAAAAGGAATTAGAGTCTGTTACAAGTGTGGTGAAAAAGGCCACCAAGATCAAGATTTCAAGGGAATGAAAGTTACTTTCAATGTCGAATGCTAAAATTGTAGAGAAATGGGGCATTATGAAAATGAATGTACTAAGCCCCAAGTAAAATTACCTCAGAAAAGGGAAAGGGAGAAAGGCCATGTTTATGATGTTACAACAGTTGAAGTTGAATAATTATTGTAATTTTTTTGGATTCAATAACTATATTCTGGTTATAAAATTTATGTGTTATATATAAGGATTGTACTACAGTACTTGTTTTTTTTCATTAAGATTTTAATATGACTAAGGTAATCATATTTGCAGAATGTGACAATAAGAGATACTTTACTTTGTTTGGGAAATCTTATGTGACAATTGATTTTGGAATTTAGATACTATTTATAGAGAGTCTGGACAGAGGTATTTTGGATAAAAATAATGTTTTTAATGGATTAATTTTAACATTGGATAGTATTATTTATCGTTAAATCATTTCTTATGATTATTTTTGGAATAATATAACACTATATTCTTGGGAAAAGGACAACCTGAGGGTGGGGAAATAACTGGTCTCGTCAGAAAAAGATGCAGGAATTGAACCAACAATTATAGTGCAATAGGAATTTATTACCTACCACTAGCCAAAATGAATTCCTTGGTTGTTACAAAATAGTATTCATCATTTAAATGGTTTATTTTTATATTTATAACCCTATACAATTAGGATAAATAGTGTATTTTTTAGTTGTATTATGTTTTGGAGTGAAAGATGATTTTGTGATAGAATTTTATTAATGGAAAAAAACCTAATTGTAATGTATCTATATCTCCTTATGATCATATACAATATCATAAATAAATTCATAAACATTAAGAAAAGGAACTTAGAACAAAAATGGTGTCTTAGATGGTACCTTAGATAATCAAAAATTTATGCCTTTTTGATTGTTGGCCTTTTCATAGCCATGATCTATACCACTCTCCATCAGATATTGATGGTTATATTTATCTTACCTATCCATGATTTCGTACATGTAACCATAGTTTGTTTTATTTTCGGTAACCTTCATACTTACAAAACTTTATTTTAAATAGAGGTCTCATTAATCCATTTTTCGATGTGGGATTTCAAATAAAATATGTTGAAATTTCAACCCCATGTTTCTAATACCGAGCATAAATTGCGAGGAATAAAATTATTGAAGGAGGTTAGAATGTAACACCCCATGCTTCCATGGTATGCTTATCTTTGAACAATACTATAGTGTGTGTTTTACACAACTTTGAGTTCTAACACACACCAAAACCCATCAAACTTACAGTTATGAATAGTAATATCCACATTTTGAAATTTTATAATTTTATCATTCAAAATCGAATTCATTTTTTGATTTGGAATATCGAAATTAGATTAGGGTGAATTTTTGGTACATTTCTAATAACATTAATATTTTGATGAATAGTTAAAATTACTAAATTTTAATTAAAAAAAGATTTTTTAATCAAAATAATTTATAGTGATAAATTATGAATTTGAGTCATTTTTAAGTATATTGAGAATATATTTTTACCATTTAATACAATTTGGGTCATTTTACATAATTAAACATTCAAACCGGACATAAACAAGTGTCAATGTTTTGATAGTTATTATTTTTTTAAAAAGATTCTTTTTGTTTTGACGGTGGGAATTAATATTAAATTAATTTCGTCCAATTCTATGTTTTGAATTTAGAAAAATGGATTCCATATTTAGAATTAGGATGTCCAAATTGTGTAAATATATAAATTTTATTTTTATACATTATTAATAATTACTTCGGTAAATATTTTATTTACCATGGTTTAAGGGTAAATCTGGTAAATATGGGTAAATATATTATTATAATAATAATAAATTACACTCAAATGTGTCCTAAATCTATTTTATGATACATTTCTGACCCTAGAAATATTTGGGTTGATTTTGGGACCCCATGGACCCTCTTTTAAATGATAATGACACTTTATATTAATTATGTTAAAGTGAATATAAAAATGACTTAAGCATAAATCTTTTAGAAAAACAATTTTCACATAGGGTTAAATATGTTATATTTTTTACTATAAATATTAATTAGGAATATAAATATATTTCTTGCATAATGGTATTTTATTTATAATTTTTATACATTTAATAATTAAATTTATTTATGACACAACAATGATGCAATATTTTTCTTATTTATGAAATAATCAAATAATTTGTATTATAAATGTTAAAATAATTATTATTTGAAAGTTTTGATGCCATACAAGAATTTATTTGGTTAATATGAAATGTTTGGATTTCATAAATGAATTTGGTTCAAATTAATAAATTTTTTAAGACTTTAACAAAAATAAATTATTAAATATTGACAAAATTGACATAAATGAGTTTTTAAAACAAATATTATATTATTAATTGATATTATATTCCTATAAATATAAGTATAGGCCAAAAGACTTATATAATGATAGTTTCATCATTAATGGACCACTTGGGGTTCAATTGGACGTATATCGTATTTTTATTAACCATATAATATAAAAATACAAAGTGACAGGGTATAATGTCAAACTAATTAACTAAGAGTTAAAACTAAAAGATAAGGTTAATAAAGTGACCCAAACATGTCTAAAACCAATTGGTTGGGTTTTTATCGACACATACCCACCATATAATTTGAATAATCCACATTTTATCGATTATAAATCGAATATTAATTCATTATAAAATATTATTTCTAGATTTTCCTAAGGTGCCCCTCACCCCTCTTATAAAAGGGAACTCACCCTTATCTCAAATTCATATCCTCAAAGCCATTTGTCTCAGCCAAAACCTGCCCAAATATTCTCTCAACTTCCCTCAATTCGTCATAGAGGCCTTCCTTTAGTCAGAAATCCATCTTAAGGATCCCATTTGATGAAATCAAAAGGAAGAACTCGAAAAAAGGAGGTTAACCTACCCTCCTCCAAGGAAAAGTACAAGGTAAGGGTTTATTTCACAATATCTTCATTATCTGATGTTGTTTATATGTAATTATCTAATATGGCCTCTTTATTATCCACATCCATTATTCTTAAAACATTATTTCAAATAATTTGTACTATTTTACAGACTATAGGGTTAAAGTCATTTATACCCGTGTTTGGCTTTTTATAATATTTTTATAAAGGAATCTTTCTGTCGTTTTCCAAACAACATCATTTTTAACCGTTTTTTCTTAATTAAGGTAATAATGTATTTTTTTTATCTTATATGGCAGGTGCGGCTATTTTCTGCTATTATAAAATCGTAGAAGCTTCCCTTACTGGCTTATAAGAATATTTTCAATGTAAATGTTTTGTTTTATAATTATGTGACTCTTAAATTATTTCATAAAAGAGATATTTCTCAAAAATAGTTTTGATTTCATCTATGTCAACATAATTTTAAATGTTTTAATGATTTATTC
Source organism: Viscum album (assembly GCA_963277665.1). Lineage (NCBI taxonomy): Eukaryota > Viridiplantae > Streptophyta > Magnoliopsida > Santalales > Viscaceae > Viscum > Viscum album. The sequence continues at coordinate 766,272,814 of OY728120.1, forward strand.
TTGTAAACAATTCTCATTAATGTCCATGTTTTCAAAATGGTTTCAAGGGTTTATTTAAATAGACAATAATGTTTTAAAATGTTAATTACTTTAAAAAGTTTCAAAGTGGTATCGGATACTTTGATTCAAAACTGTATTTAAATGTCTTCCTTTCTAAATTGTGTGACGTTTAAATGTTTTCATGAAAAGGGATATTTCAATAAAAGAGTTTTACAAATTATTTATATCTATGTCATACCATGTAATAGATTTTAAACTTGTTTTGAATTTCAATTGTTATGATACAAAACTTCTATATTTTATTGAAGGTTTTGTGATATGTTTGACTGTGGATGTGTTATTTTTATTCCATTCATGGTTTATTGTTAAAGTATGGACATTTTTTATCCTATTTCTTATATCAATGTTTATGTTATGTTTCATCCTTTTCATATGAGTAATGTATTGTACATAGTAAGTGACGGTTGGACCCCGCTAAAGCTCCTCGATGCATCGGTAGGTCTCATGAGACATCTAGACGTGGAATTGGCCAATGCCTTTTCCCAATTTTATTTATCGTTGTAGCTGAAGCCTTAATCATTTTTATACGTCTTGGACAAGGCCTTGAAAAAATGTTTTAGAATGTCTGGCATTATACATTCCCTCATTATAGAAATAATATTGATGGTTTATGTGGTCATTCAACTAGTAGAATACCCATTATTATGTTTTACTATGAAATTATTTACCCATCTCATATTCTTTCTATAAAATTATTATTTTTTATTATGGGTAAAGGCATACGGTTTCAATTATACACCATGCTTAATATTTATGTTATTTTCCGCTGTATTCCTTACCCATACTGAGCGTTTGAGCTCACCCCTTTCTGTGTTTTATTTTATTTCCTGGATTCCAAGAAGATGTGTATTGTGATTGATATACATGGTTAAGATAAGGGAATAATGGAGTTCATATAGGATTATTTATTTTGTGTTGTTTGTTATAAACTGTAATGAAACATTCAAATATGTAATAAATTTTCCAAGACTGCTAAACCGATCGGTCCTTCGAGACATGATTCCTTTTAATCATGCCAATTTATTAAAATAATTCACTGAATCTAGGTAACTGGGGTCGGGGCAATAAAAATTTTATTTATCCATCTCCTCCTTCAATAAATGGGGAACGAAACCATCGCTAGTGTGTACCGAGAAATACCTTATACAAAAACGATGTAAAATTTTTCCCATCACATCATGAAATGGATTTTGATAATAATTGAAATAATTAAATATATAAAAATAATTTCATGATATTAAATTAATAAAATAAAAATAAAATCCAATTCCTCACCCTTTAACCCATTAAGGGAACAATATCATCCCTCTCGTGTACATATGACATACGGTAACAATGAGGATATATTTATACTTTTACATATCTAACATTCAATATTGGATTTAAAATTAATCTAAAAAGTTAATATGAAAGTTATAACCTTAATATAATTCTTCAAATTAGGTAACTATATACTATATAGAGGAAGATATCATTTCATAATAAATCATACATAAGAAAACTATTCAATAAACGTCCAAAACAACAACCACAATAATAAGAGATTATTACAAATCATGTGGTAATATCTCATTACATGATCAAATATGATATAATAAACATCAATATGATTCTGTAATATATTATTAACATACTTATAATAATTATTAATATGAATAAATTTTTTTCAACCAACATAAATTTTTAGGTAAGCGAATTCATCACAATTTCCCTTCATTTTGTCATATTTTATTGTTATACACAATATTAAATTTATATGGTTTATTTACGTCCACTTCTACCTGAAATATCATTAATACTTAATAAATCATTGAATTACATGTTTTAATTTGAATTATTCTAACCAAGGGGAATCAAATTGATAGTTAGCACATTTTAGGGGATTTAGTCACAATATCATTTCAATGTGTCATATTTTAGTATTAAACACTTAATTTATATTAAATATAAAATAAAATAATAGGTTTCAATATTATATTTGTAATAATTCATTCATAATGGTATTTTATGATTCAATTTTATTAATTTCATCAAATTGGTTTGAAATTAATGTTACCAATTTCTATCTAATTCTATAACTCATTTTATTATCACTAGCTTATATTATTTTTTCATTATAATTGATTATATAAGTATATGTCTATAGTGAATTTTTATTTTATTTTTTATATCATCATATTTTATTTGGATTTAAATATTATAAACATAGAAAATTCTTTGACTAATCATCACTTCAACTTTGTGATCATTAGAAGAAATTCCACATAAATTTCCACTCTATTGAGATATATAAATAATTATAAACCTTATCATTATTATATAATATATATATTGATACATTTTATTTTATGTCAATAAAATTTCACTATTTATGGAATTTAGTTTTTAATTTTAATTTATTTATTTCTTGGGGTTATGATTAAAATATTACAAAATTGGAAACATTTTATGCTTCAAAATCATTTTAAAAGGGATTTCTTATGAATGAATTTCTATTGGGGGAAATTATTTTATCACTTTATAATAAACCCCATTTTCCTATCCTATGGTTATTCCCGATACATTCAAGTAATAATACCATTTTACATTCTTTCATATATAATATTGTGGAGAATAGTTCTTCCATAAAATCTGACTTTAATCCTATCTTCAATCGAAATACTTTTTCTTCCATATAAATATTCTCAAATATGTATTAAGTAATATTTTAAATTTTATAAGATTAGTTCTTCTATATAATTTTTCACATTTTATTATATCCTCATAATTTTTTAAAAGGAATATTCATGTCATTTTCAAAACAAAGTACTATTCAAATTTCATAGAAAAATTTTCCAGGAATCTTTTATTAAGAATAATAATCATGATTGAAACATTCCTGATTTCATGACCACTAATTTCTTTTTTTATTACTCTATATGTTTATAGTGTAACATTAAAAGTAAACGGTTTTCTGAATATTTTATAAATCCATAATTAATAAAATTGATTTTCATTGTGAAAAGTATATTTTCCTCAACAATTTTTTAAATATTATTTCAATTTATATATATTAATCAATAAAAACCCCACTTTATTTCACATTTTTCAACTAGGGATATTTTTTAATGATATCATTGTTATTCATTCCCTATAATTTTTTTGATTTGTATTCATAGTGAATGTATTAACACTATCATTCTTGATTAATTATATTAATCAGAAACTGTATCATGATAATTTAACTTTAATTTGATCATTAGACATAATTTTTTTAAAAGATATTAATATTATTTATCCTGGATATTATTATTGAAAAACCTATATCTCATTTCTACATATCGTGTTTTAGTTAGAAATTTATTTGGTTGATGGGGAACCATTGATATTTTATATCCCTTTTTATGTACATATAGATTTTGATAATGAATGATGTTCATGAAATAAATAGATCAATAGATTTATTAGGAAATTATTTGTAACACTGTTATGGGAGGGGTCCTAAATTAGATAGACCGTAAATGTATTGATATTCTCTTGAGTCAAATTTCTAAGACACCATTAAACTTGGTTTACACTTAGTTTTTAACTGTATTGTGAAAGGTCATAATGGTATAAATAGCACGATGTCTAGTATTATTCATGTATTTTATAATGAATTAACTTGTTATTATCCATGATATTACTATATTAATATTATCCAGGGATTTATTTTTTGTTCACGATAATTGTTATATGGCATGGTTGTTCAGGTATTTACCTTTAATATTGTTTATTCATTATATAATCATGATAGTCATGTTATTTATTAAATATCATATGTGTTGAGATATTTAATTTTCCATATGGTTTATTCCATAAGGATTATTCTTTATTTAGTCATGAATGATTTTTCGTTTTGTAAATCCTAGTGACCTTTTGACCTCACCATTAATTTTTTCCCTTCCCCATTATATATATAATAAATCATTAACTATGTTAATGGATGCAACTTTTTAACATTCACAATATTTTATTCCATGTTTTAAAATATAATATTAAATTAATGAATCTATATATTTTACCAATACAACTAAAATATCAATTTGTTGGGATATGATCTATTCTAACTAGAATTAATTTATTCATGTAACCACTGACTCTATTTTACTAGTGTTAGAGACATTACAATTATATTGAATTAAATTAATATTTTCTTCTACAAAATCAACATGTTTAATTTAAATTATTAATTATTAATGAATATTTTAGTTATCTAAAAAGTAATGGAATTATGCTATTAAAAATAGATTTCAATAAAATGTATTATTTTTCACTATTTATTGAAAAATAAAGCATTTTAGGAAAATATATAAAATATAACCTACGATAATTTTTATATTCTAACATTAAATATGATTTAAATTTTTCTAAATAACATTTTTAATTGTTCCAAAAATTAATTATAATATTTTTCCACCAAAAAAATTTACAATAATTTTTAATAAAATAGTTTTTGATCAATATAATTACTATTAAAATTTAAAAGATTATTTATTGAGAATTTATCATACATTAATACCAAAGATTACCATTATATATATTTCGGAATATAGTTAATCAAATCCATTCAAAAAAAATTATTTTGTAGGTTACAATGCTTATATTGATGTATTAATATTTCATAGTTCATTTGGGAATGGTGTTGTCTGTCATTTAAACTATCAAACATAGTTACATTTAAAAAAATTCTAAATTTCATACATTATACCCCACCCCTTCTTAATTTGATTAATTAAAATTAGAAAAATATATCATTAATCAACAATTACCTATCTGAGAAAACAATTGAAGAAATCCCAAAACATATATAAAGTTAAAAAGAATTCCACCTGACAGACATAAAGAGTAAAATGATTGTCATATAGAACGACACAAAATAAAGTTTTATTGTTTTAATAAATTATTGGGACATTAAAATTTTGACATCGAATATAAGTATAATCCAAAAAAATAATGAAGGGTGATTGAGATTATTGAACACCTCAAATTCAATTATCAAGAGAATGTTAATAACTAAAATATGATAAACTGATGTGGTGTATAAAAGGGCATCAATTCAAAGCAAATGAATGTAATATGACAACATTATTTTTATATAATTAGTTTTTTATCATTGAGGAATTCATTTACCACATATACGAATTACATAATGAAATATATATACTTGACATGTTGAATTTCATCCCTCAAGTCAAATTTTATCATGATGGGTTCATTCAAAAATTATCAGTATTCAACATGAATTTTCCACTTCTAAAATCATGAAAATAATTTTTTAATTTATAATAAGATCTATTGAAAAATTCCATGTATTTACCAATTTGTCTCAAAATTTATCAAAAACAAATTGGTTTCTACATGTTATCGCATCTATTAATCATTAAAATATCAAAAGTAACACCTAAAGTACAACAAAATCTAATATGTAAGTATTTATCCCAAAAATAATTAAAAAAATATTTTTGAACAAATCACAAAGCCCAAAATTTAGTAATAAGTATTCTAAATTTCTAAAATCAACTTTACATTAATCCTATGAACTTCAAAAAGTTACTATTATTATCACATTGGGAAAATTGGAAGACCATAATCACCATAAAAACATAATGGAATGATAAATTCGTACAAGTATTAACTATATCATAATTACATAAATAAAATAAATTACTATAATATATATTTAATGATTCTAAAAATTTATTATACTCTATATTACTTTACATTATCACTCAATCAAACATCATTTCCAAAGTCACAAATAGAACATTTTTAAGAACCCAGATCCTCATTTCGAGGATGGAAATTTTTTCTTACTTTTTTAATAAAAAGGATGATTTTAGAAAAATTTCTATATACACACAATGTACTTCTATGTACACCACGATTAATCCTGAGTACATGCAGTGTACTCTTGAGTATAGGAAGTGTACTGGCCATATAATGGCCGAGTACATGGCTATTTGGACTGTCAAAAGTGGGGGTCAATTGAAGAATCTAAACGACATGTACATTAAATGAACACTCCATGTACTTTTCTTTTTATTGAATAAATTGGACAGGGGTCACATCTCATATTTATAATGATCTTCATCTATCCTTGTTTCTTCCAAGAGAAACCGAAGGTGTGAAATAATATCTGATCTACCAATTTGGATTTTTTTTTAAATCAAACATCTTCGTTTCTGTTGGGATCGCCTCAGTGAGTTTGTTATTCTTCTTGAATATCTATTCCTTATTTATCCTTTTTATTGATTTATTCAAGATTGAAATTTTTTTACATCTTTATAGATCTATGATCTTCTAGGCAAATTCAAGGGCCGACGTTGGACAATGTTCATCGTAGAACATTGAGGTAAGTGGTTTGTTGCCTATCAGAGTATGACATTGAGTTATATATGTCTATGTTTTTATTACCCATGACATAGTTATTTTGTTTTAATTAATTTGACCGTGTAATCATCCTTTATATATTTATTAAATGAATAAGGGTTACACTGAAATAAAATTATATGTTGTATGTTTAGGGGACACCCCGTGTGTGTGTTTCCCTATTTGATTGTTTTTGACTGTTTAGTCCTTGTTTCCTTTGTGGCATACCTTTTTTCCCTTGCCTTTCCTGTTAGTTTGGAATTTATTGCATAATCACTACATATTAAATGCATTTGTATTGATTTGTAGCTGTGTAGCCTTATAGTAGTTCAAATTACTTCAGTTTTATGGGTATCATTTGTGCATAATTGTATTAAACATGGGCTGTGATAACATGGTGTATTTAGACCATAAGGGGAATTGAGGTTGAGTGCTTCCCCAGAGTTTCTATTGTGTTTAATGTTACGAGACCATTGGGGTGATTTACGGTGAGTGATACCTTTTTGTGTCTATAGATTTCCATTACGAGACTATATGCTTAATGCATGTTGAGTGCTTCCTTAAAGAGTCTATAGTTATCATTAAAATACCATTGGGGGAATTTACTGTGAGTGCTTTCTCGAAGTGTATTTGTTTTGTGGGACCAAAGGGGTTAGACTGTGTGATCATTCCTAGAGTGTCATTATACCTTTATTAATTTGATGATATGTTGAACTAGATGAGTTAGACTATGATAAAATTTCCATATTTTTTCTTGTGAATGATTGATTGATTGGTATGAGCCTACCAAACCAAAGCACACACTTGGACTGAGTTTTAGTTGATTGTTATATGGTTCTCTAAGACATCACATTTTTTATTACACATGGGATACAATTTCTTGGATATATTCATGGGCTTTCATTATTCCATAGTTTTAATGATTAATAAATGTAAAGGAATGTAATATGAAACTATAGGATTGATTAAATTAGAGTATTTCCTTGTTTTTTGCATCATTTTTTGTATTGCATGTTATATATATTCAGTAACAGTTCAGCACAAATATTTTGGTGGTTTCCTACTAGGATACATCTCACACAATATTTGGTTCATGTTTCTGGGACCAAACAGATTATGTGGTTGTAGGTATAGATAAGGTCAAGCGCCATTCAACGTCTAGAACTTGATTGTTGTTGGAGCTGGAGATCATGTGACTAAGATGAGTCTTGTGATACTGATTATGTTATTTACTATTTTTAGTACATTGGTTTATGTATTTTATTTAGAAAATTGTGAATTTTTTAGATACTTTACATGATTCTTGTGACATGTATCATTATTTATATATATATGTGATGCAATTGTTAATACTTTATTTCTTACACTGTTTATTTTTTTGTAAGGTGTTACTGCTTACACAGTTGTTTGTTATTGTTATTCCACTATGTTACTCTTACAATGAGCGAATAGTTTCCCCACTATCACACCCAAGACCCTCTTTACTAGTTGATTGCCTCTGTTTTTTTGGGTAAATGCACTAGAGGTTGTGTGAAAAACCATGTACGGGGCACCATTCGATGTCACCCGGAACCGGGACGTTAGAGAAGTGGTATTTGAGGAGCTTCAATTTTTTTTACTATTTGGACCCTATAGACAGGGATATGAAGTAATATTCAGTTGGTAATAAACAATTCCATGGAGTAGCTAACTCATGTACAAGTAAATGCCAATTTACAATGAATATTTTAATTTTTTTATGTTTTTAAATTTTTATTGTTGATTTGATTTCACCATTGGGAGATTCAATTGTTTCATGCTTCTATCATGGATATAATTGAGTTTCAATTTCTATTGCAACCTAGTGATATGAGGGTATTCCATATCATTATTCATATAGTCACTTGTTAGAGATCAAATGTCATGCATTATTTTAATCCCAATTAGAGTACAATACTGTTTGGATGCTGTTTTGATAGACGTTGTTCTAGGTATTCATGTTGTTGTGATATATGACAAGATAGAATACCTGCTTTTTTGATAGGGAATTGGAAAACATTATGTTTGATTTTGGTAAACACAATCCTTTGGTCCTGTTGCTGTTATGGGCCATCTTGGATCAGAATTTTTTGGATAATATATGATCATTAGTTGAATTATTTCATGTTATGATATGAATAAGGAATACAAACATTCATTAGTAGGAGTAAGTGCCCTCATGGGTCAGAATATGCCATTAATTAGAAGAAATTTTAGGGTTTTAAGGGTTCCATAGAAGATTTAATAGTATGTTGTCTTAAAACCCAGACAACACAGAGTGTGGTGTTTTGAACACATGCCATGTGTTCTTATATTAAGGAATAAAAATCATTTCTTATGTAGACATCGTGTACTATGAGTACACACTGTGTAGAGTTTATCAGTTTGACTGAATAAGTGAACAGAAAAACATGTTAATAAATGATTGGAAGAACACGTCATGTACTTGGAGTACACACTGTGCCGAAGAGGCCCTGTATCTGGCCGTGTGACTAATGAAACCAGATGATAAATTTAATGTGGTACATGCTGTTTGTAGAGTCAATACACCATGTAGTGTTACCCAAGAGAGAGTCGTTTGGTTTATCCATGTATAATAACTTGAGCATGAGTTAAAATTCAAGAACACACTATGTCACATGATGAACACGTCATGTGTAGGGGTGTTACACGACGTTATTTGAGAGAGGTACACACCCATGTTGAAACTTATGGGAACACACCATGTGGTGGGTATACACACTGTGTTACCTAGTTTTGAAAAACATAAATGCTTTCTTCTCCTATTAATTTTTTGAACTTCAATGTTTTGGTCCTTAATAATCTTGAATTAAGGTGATGACTTGACCTTGCAGAGTCATTCTGCCATGGCGTCCTCTAGTTGTACGCCATATATAGGGAAATGATCTAATAGCATAAATGGTAGATCGGGGACTACCAACAGTTCCTATCATCATGAACATCTTAGTACATGCTGTTATTTCATACACCGTTGCTAATTCATAGTTTTGAGAAGGATTCATGTGGTTTATTCAGACTTTCCAGGGAGCACTGCATCCTTCCCCATCTATGGTATAGATGATGTGGTTATTCAAGCAGTGTCGACCTCCAAATTTTTTAGGGGATGGAGGACCTCAGGCTTCAGAGTAATGGTTGGAAGCCATGATGTTTGACTTTGACAATCTTAACAAACCTCTTGAGAGTAAGGTGAAGCTCGTGACCTACATTCTTCATGATTCCACCAAGTGATGGTGGGATGTGATATCACAAGTGGGACGCCAATAATTTATGTCTTGGGATGAGTTCCAGTAGTCCTTATATGACTATTTCTACACAGATAACTTGAGGGACATATGATCTTGATAGTTCAGGGGTCTTTAAAAGAGTACTCTTTTAGTCATGGAGTATACTTCTCACTTAATAGAGCTACAGTGCTTCAAACCAATTCTGGGAGTGTTGAGTTATTTATGGATAGAATGATTGAGGATGTTCTCAGACATGAAATTTGATCTAAGGTGAACATCTTCATGTTGACTTCCATATCTCCTATAGTCATCATAGAACAAACCACTGAGAGAATTTGAGGGAGTCTTGAGCTGTGACAATAGCTGTTTGGCATCCAGAGTTGGTTTTCCTATGACAAATAGTAAGAAACCCCATACGTAGTATATTAGTAGAGATATGAGTAGATGGTATACTCTTTCAGGTAACAGGTGGTATGCTATTAGTGTGGGAAGAGTAGTCATATAAAACCTCAGTTCTTGAGAGACCTAGTTGAGTGCTAATCTTGGGGAATGATGGGACATCTTCCGCATTTCTACTGGTATTTCTCACCAGAATATACTGATAAGAGTTCTTCTTGGACAACATATTAAGCAGTAGGAAAACTAGTTTCTCATTAGTCATAGAAATGATGTTCGTTCGGATGATCAGGTCTAGGATGAGGTTGTGGACATGGTAGCCAGTCGATAGGATTTCAACAACAACATGGTGGATCAATTCAGTGTAGTCAAGTAGGGTGGCAGGGCCGTGGTACTAGCCATACTTCTATAGTGGAGTGGACCCAACAGGAGAAGGATCTCAGACTCTCTATAGTTAGAGTTATGATTTTAGTTTCCCTGGTATTTTATTCTGCTCTTTTTGATACAGGTGTTTCCCATAGTTTTATATTTTTAGTAATTATGGAGATTCGTGGGCTCTATATCTTTATTTATGAGGATGTTATGATTCTAGAAACCCCATTGGGGATTTGGACATCTATTGCATTTCAGTTTTATGAGTTCCTTCTTAAATTTGGTTTGTGTCACTTTTTATGGTACCTATTTGTCCTGGAGATGACATGCTTCAACGTCATTCTCATATTGGAGAGCTTGGTCTCTTTCCAGGACATTATTGACAGCTATCTCTATAGGTTGAGTTTCACGTCACTAGAGGAAGACCCTTTTCTACACAAGGGTGAATTGGATGTTCAAGATAGTAGAGAGGGACTCGAGCACCATGGGTTGGGAGTTTACAACCAAGATTTCTAGTTTCTATCTAGATGACCAGGGGACTTCACTGATGGACTTTCCTCCATTGATCGATAATTTCAAGGGTTTCTTTCTACATAACGTTTTTGGTTTACCTTCAGAGTGAGTGGAAGATTTCTCTATTAAGATTATTCAAGGAGTTTCATCAGTGACCATTCCCCTATATAATATGTCTACACTACAGTTACATGGTCTCAATAATTAGTTAGAATATTTACAAGAAAAGGGTTTCATAAGACCCAATACATCTCTGTGGGGTTTTCCTGTTGTTATTTCAAAGAAGGTGGGCAATACCCTCACACATTGCGAGGATTTTCAGATGATGAACTATTTGATGGTCCAGAACTGATATCCACTGAAAAGGATTAATGCTCTCGTTGATCTGCTACGAGGATCCCAATTGCACTAAATGATTGACATGAGAATTAGATAACATTATTTGAGTGTTATACCATTAGATATACCTCTTACATATTTTCCGAGCCTGTATGGTCTATACGAGTATGTGGTTATGCGGTTCGTTCTCATGAACACACCTACAATTTTCATGGCACTGATGAACCATGTATCCGATATTTACTCGGATTCATGTGTGGTAATCTTTGTGGATGATATATTTGTGTACTCTCACACTCGAAACAACCATGACACCCATCATTAGATCATTTAGACTACACATAGACACTATCAGTTATATGCAATGATATCACAATTCCACTTTTTGGATGGACCACATTCACTTCTTGGGACTTGTTATGTCCGAGATAGGAGCATCACTGGACCTAGGGAATGTGATAGCATTTGTTTCTCGGGAGCATCCGAAGAATATATTCGAGGTAAGGATTTTTCTGGGGCTGGCTGGTTACATCATGAATGTTCTAGCATACTTTTCACACTTATAAGTGCAATTGATGATCCTGAATAAGAATGGTGCAAAGTAATTGTGGATAGATTTATGTGATTAAACCTTTCAAGAGATTAAATGGAGAGTGAATTTATTGATGATACTAGTTTATTCAGAGCCTGGAAGGAGTTACATCATTTACTATAATGCATTAAGTATCAGGCTGGGTGAAGTGCATATGTAGGGGGAAGAGTCATCGTGTAAGGTTCTCCAAAGTGGATTCTACATTAGATTAATAACATAACTCAAGATCTCGAGTTGGATGCAGTTGTTCATGATTTTTGTTGTTGAAGATATTATCTTTTGGGCTAGAACATTGTCGTATTACCTGACCAAAAACATGTCCGGTATATCTTTACTCAGCATTATATAAATTTGAGACAGTGAATGTGGGTTTAGTACATTCAGTCTTTTGACTTTGAGCGTTCCTACACACCTGGGAAAGGATACATAGTGGTTGATGCGTTGAGTAGGAGGATTAATATATAAGAAGTTTATGAATCCAATAGTGACTGGTAGCTTATGGTTATGTTATCTAATATGCATTTGGAGGTGCATGGAAAACCAATGTGGAAATTTATTTCTTCTGTAGATGTTAACTCTATACTTCTCGATCAAGAGATAATGATGCAACTATCATATTCTAATGGACTAGTCCTATGAGAGAGTGTTCCATGTGAGGACCCTACTCTTGGTTGGACCATCAGCGAGGATGAGATCTTGCATTTTCATGGGTGCATATGGTTGTCATCATACCTACATGAGGAGTTGATGCAATATTTTCATTCCTCACTTTGGGAAGTTCATCTTAGTGTCACCAAGATGTACTGAGATACACAACGTTAGTATTAGTGGCCAGGTATAAAGATAGATATTACTGGTTTTGTTATGAGATGTTCCACCTGTCTGCTAGTGATGTTAGAGAATCAATTAACAATAAGCCATTTATATCCACTACCGATTTATTATTTTATGTTGAAGGATGCTGTGATGGATTTCGTGATAGGGTTACCGAGGCCACCTCGATTGAATTATGTATTTTGGCTTGTCATTGATAGAATCATGAAGGTTGAATACTTCTTACCGATTAAGGAGTCCTCTAGTTATGATGATATGGGAAGGTTTTATATCATAGAGATCAAACTATTTCACAGGTTTCTGCACACTATCATTTATGAAAGGGATGCCCAATTTTCTTCTCATGTTTGGCTAGGATAATAGAGGGCATTGTGTACAAATGTACATCTGGGTACATCTTACCATCCCTAGATAAACGGCCAGTCCGACCTCACGATCCAGGTGTTAGAGTACATGAATAAATCACGTATACTAGATTTTTGGGATTCATAGGAGAGGCATATACCCCTTGTGGAGTTTTCCTAGAATAATAGTTTCTAGGTGATGATTCAGATTGCACCTTATGAGGATTTGAATGGTAGGCCATGATGATCATCCCTGTGTTGGTTACAGGTGTGAGACACATCTATGATGGGACCTCTTCTTGTCTAGGATGCCTTTGAGAAGGTGGAGTTGATTAGGAAGAAGATTGATATTACACAGTCTCACCAAAAATCTTACGTTGATAGAAGGAGATGACCTCTGGAGTTCAAGGTCAGAGATCAGGTTTTATGGCGTGTCACACCAAGGTTGGGACATAGGAGGATTTGGAGATATAGAAATCATTCACCGATATATGTCGGGCCATTAGAAGTTTTGGAGGGAGTTGGTCCGGTTTCCTATTGGTTTTAGTTACCTCAGAGGTACCAGGCTATGCATGATGTCTTCCAGGTTTCTAATCTATGACAATACTTTTCAGACTCGTCTCACATTTTTCAACTTGAGTAGGTTGAGTTGGATACAGATGCATCCACTGAGGATCACCATATTTGGAATGTGGATCTCTATATGGTTGTTCTCTATGGTCAGTATGTTCCACTGGTATGGGTTCTTTGGCAGAATGGGTGAGTACATGATGAGACATGGGAGAGAGAAGCCGATGTATGATCACAATGGCCAAAGTCCATTGAAGTTAATTTTTCACCACCCTTAGAAGGGAAATTCAGGGATGAATTTATTTAAGGGGGAATATTTTAAGAACTCAGATCCTCTTTTCATGTATGGGTATTTGTTTCTTGTGTTTTATTCAATAAAGGGAAATTCGAGAAATTTTTGTAGTACACACTGTGTACCCGGTTGTCGCATGTAGCTGTGTACTGGTTGTGTAGTAGCCGAGTACATGGCCGTTTGGACTGTGTAAAGTGGGGGCCGATTAAGGCATGTACCTGGTGTGTACAGTAATTAACACACCATGTACATTTTTTTTATTTTATATATTTGACCAGGGTCACATATCATATCTAGAACAATCTTCTTCTAACCTCGTTTCGTCTAGGTGTGACCAAGAGTGATAAATCATCTCAGAGCCACCGATCTGTCATCTGTTCTCTGAATCAAACACTGTCAGTTGGGTTTGAATCACCTTGGTGAGTTATTTATTCGTCATGAATCTCTCATCCAGAATTATCCTCTCTCTCGAGTTTTTCAATGATGGTTTATTTGACCTTTTTTAGATATATGATGTTCTAGGACGATTCATGGGCCGACATTCGAGAGTGTTCATAAAAAGACATCAAGGTAGATGGTTTGTTTCCAATCGGAATTTGTCTCTGAATTATATATTCCTATGTTCGAATTGACCATTATTCAGATATTTATTTTTAAGGAATTGGACCATTTTATCATCTTCCTTGGATTTATTAATAGATTAAGGGTTTCTGTTGATATATTATGATATGTATCATATTTAGGGTAAATCCGGTGGGCATATTTCCCAGTTGGAATGTTTAGGAGAATTTAGTCTAGGTTACAAATGAGGGAGACCTTGTTTTTCGTGCCTTTATTGTTTGGTTGGAATTTATTTCATAACTATTGATTTTCATATTCATGTGTTATGAATTTTAATCTATTTAAATTGAAATAATTGAGATTAGTTAGGGCTACTAGATATCATTTGTGCATGATTGTATCACACCGGGAAATGAGAACCAAGTATAGTTAGACCGTACGAGAAATTGATGTTGAGGGCTTCCCCAGAGTGTATGTTATGTTTACTATTATGAGACCATATGGTGGTTTGACGGTGAGGGGTTCCTTAGAGTATATATAGATTAATGTTATGTGACCACAGGGGAAATGGATGTTGAGTTCTTCCTCAGAGAGTCTATAGTTATCTTTAAAATACCACAGGGGGAATTGGCGGTGAGTGCTTCTTCAGAGAAGGTTTTTATATGAAACCAAATGGGTTAGAATGTAAGAGCTTTCCAATATGGTCATTATATAATTATTGATTAGAGGATATGTTGAAATAGAGGGTTTAATTGTGAGAACATTCCAAAAGGGGTTCTTATGATTGATTTATTTATTTTGATGAGCCATCCAAGAAAAACACACCCTTGTACTTGGTCTTACTTCATTATTTGATAGTCTTTTGAGACCTCTTTTTTCCTAATACACTGAATATACAAATAATAGGATATATAACAAGGGTTTCTTTATTCTATGGTTTGAATAACTAATAAATGTAAATTAATGTAATTGAGAACTGCATGATTTTTAACTTTTGAGTACTTCCTTGTCTATTGATTCATTTTTCATATTTCCTGCTGTATATTTTAACTGACATTTAGGCATGTATCTATTTGTGGTTTCCTACTAGAATTTATCTCACACACTATTTGGTTCATGCTTTTGGGCCCAAATATTTTATATGGTTATAGGTATAGATAAGAGAAAAAACCCTTAAACATTAGGTACTTAATTGGATTTGGAGCTAGAGAGCATTGAACCAAGATGAGGCATGTGATGGTGAATATTATATTTACTATTTTCAGTGCCTTGGATTTAGTATTGAATTTCCATCATTGTGATTTGGTTGGATGATTTCCTAGATACTTGTGACATGAATCATTATATATATATAAGTGTGTGTTATGCAGTTGTTTGTATTATCAGTCTTCCACTTTTTAATTTTTTGTAATGTATTACTGATTCTGCTATTAATTATTATTGTTATTCCACTGTTCTACTCTACCAATGAGGTACTAGTTTCCCACTATCACACCCAAGGTCTTAGTTTCTAGTGTGCAGCCTATGGTGTTTGGGGAAATGTGCATGAGTCCATGCGACCAATCGGGTAGTGGGAACCATTGCGTGGCACCAAGAACTGTGATGTTACTACATGATTTAATATCTTAATGCTACTAATCTCTTTACCCCATATTAACAGTATTTATTCTAAATTAGGTATATAGTAAGTGTTATCATAATCCAAACCATATGATTTCTATAAAATAGAAATTTATCAATAAATTTGTGTACTACGTAATCAATACCAGTCAATATTTCCTATCAAAACATTAATGTAAAACAAATATGGAATAATCGTTAGATGTTTTTATGTTTTTTTAACCAAAAAATAATTTTTAAACTAGTTCTAAAAAAATTCTAAAATCGAAATAAATAAAAACATCATTATATTTATTACAAAAATTAACATAGAATAGTTAATTCATTGGGTTGTGATATAAAGTATTGAATAGGGAAATAACTATAATAATTCTCAGGTTACCAAAAAGAATATCACTAAAATCCCAAAAAAATTCATTTTTATATGATCAATGATTCCACAATTAAAACATATTCCTATTAATTTGTAGCATACTTCATGGTGTCTATTTCCATGTTTATCATATTAAATAAATCAATGCTTCTTTAGTCTATGTTCATTAATAAAAATGTTTTGTAAAAGAATACCATCTACTTATTTCATGCGTTAATAGTTTCATTCAGGATAATATTTTGAATTATACATTCTAATATATGATTATGCATAAATTGGATATATTTATCTCCTATTACCATCCAATTTTATTTCTCATCATCACCACATTGTTAATCAGATTATTTATTAACATTATTTAACCTAGATTCATCCAATAAATAAATTTGTGCAGTATGAGTAACAATAATAATAGTGAAAAACCATATAATATTGACAAATGAAATATTAGGTTCCTAAATAATGAAATTTTCTTTTACTTCTATGACTCATTAGGTATAACCCTAGTTATCAATGATTACAATTTATTTAAATAATTGTTTATGGTTCAGGTAAATTTAATATTTAAAAATTATATCTATCAGGAGTGTCTAACCATGTATTAAAATGTTTACTTTTCATGATGTAGGTGATGATCAAGAGAATTACCGATGCACCCTTTGGAATTTTATTAAACCTATGTATAATTTTACTAAAACTACATCCACTTATAGAATTTGTCAATGAATAAAATTTCCATGATATAACTCACTCTATCATTCAACAAAATTCCATGGACACTTTCCTAAACATTGACTTATCCATAATGATTTCATGATATTTTTCGCATCCTATTTGAAAAATGATAATTATAATTTTCATTGATAAAAACCACATTAAACAAAAAAATTAATATTTAGTTATCACATTATAATTGATAAAAATTTATTTCATAAAAAAATGTTATAGGATAGAATAATATTGGAATAGTGCCTTTAGGAACATGGATACATAAACAAATAGATCAATAGTGTACAACATCATTTCCCACTAAGTAATTCATTATTATAACCCTTATTTTAAATATCTTACCAAATAACATTCTTTGTAACGTAGGGAAAGGGAGAATAAGTAATGGCGAGCTTAGATTCTTATTAAGGGTAAAAAGGGTAGATACGTAAATATAAAAATAGAATAAGGAAATGAGAACATGAGAATAAAATTTTAACATAATTACATGTCTATCAATGGTCATAATCATAAAGTATGTAAAAAATGGTTTTTAGTTAAGAGATATATTTCATAAAGGAATCAAAGAACATGGTCCATGAGAGTACAACATTGGAATGAGTAATATATCATTAGTATACGAATAATAATTAAACATTTCATAGTAGACACATATCATTGATAAGGATATAACAGTGGAATAATATAAATATTAAAACCATTTTATTAGTAAAGGTATACTCTGAAGACTGTCACTGTGGAAGATGTCTATACTAATCTGTGGCCCTTACCCATTCCATCCCTATTAATCTCACGTAAAATAAGTCATTACTACATTTTTTGGAGGTATATATATTTCTAGGACAAGACATAAAATAATGAAAATAATAAAAATTCCTTCCATAAGGTCATAAGACATTAATGATATCATAACCCATTAAAAAAGTGGGTATCATTAAATTTTCATCCTGGTGAATCCGATGGAAAATAAATTGTTCTCAAAATTAATTCTACAATTAATCATTACATAACACAAGGAAAGAGGAATGACATTCTAAAAAATCATATCATCATAATCATAAAACATATGGGGAAAAATAATTTCTAAATCATTGAATCATTTACCATGAATTGAATAAGTAGAATCAAGGTTTTTTTATCATTGATGAATATAAATAAAATTAAAATATAGTTAAAAACATTTTTAGGAAAATATTCATTCCACTATAAAAATAAAATTTTAATGTAAGAAAATCCCTCATATATTAAGGAAAACGATTATGTTAAAAAATTAAATCATTGTTATGGTTGTTTCAGACTATTTATTTTCCATAACTATGTTAAATAAAATTCATGAAGAACCCCTTAAAATAAATATTCCATTAACATGTTTAGAAAAAATGTTAAACTAACTCATAAAAAAATATAATAAATATTTTTCTTAATTAGATTTTTAAAAAACTAAAATAAGGGTGATAATGATTTTTCATTGTAATTGGATGATATAAAAAATATTCTGTAATTTGTTTTTAAAAAAATTGAACATTGAAGAGAGTGGATTTAGAGTTGATGAGAGGAATATTGTCCAGTTTTCTTAAAAAATTATTTTGGAAAAATGATAATATAAGAATATTAAACTAAATGAAAAGCATTTAATTTATATAAATTATTAAATGAGATTAAGAATCATCCGATTCATTTGATATGGATCATAATATTCTATCATTATAAGAATAATCATACATAATATCGGTAGGCAATGAGGTTATAACATTAAAACATTTCCAATTTGGAAGCATACGAATCCAAATCCCCATAAAAGAATGAAAGATATAAATATCTGAATATATAAATAATTTCAATAATAATAATCTAATAATTAATTAATTTCCAATATGTACCTAGAAAAAAGATTAGTTAATTAAAATTTCAAGTGTCTCAGAGAAATAAAATAGAGTTGAAAATCAATTTCATAATGTTTCAACATCCTTAATGCACGTTTAAACCTCATATTTAATAAATATAAGATTAAAATAAATATATTTCATTACTATAATGGTATATATAACACAATATGTGTATTATTAATGAGATATTATTTTCAATTTAGTATCATTTATTTATTAAAATAACTATTTCATGTAACAACTGCATTATTTTTAGGTTTATTTTATGTTCAATTTTTCCCTTGTACATGGATTATTGTTCCATAATATCCTTAATATTATTCATGATATTAATATAATATGTATTAATTTCAAATAAATTTATATTCATCAATAAAATATATATATATATATGAAATTACAACAATCATGTAGATGGTTGAAAAAACATACACATGAAATAATTTTTCTATTTTAATAGAAAAATGGAATGAATTAAATGAAAAAATTAAATTCTTATTTTAACAAACTGTATATAAAATATATATCATTTATATTCATTAAATTTATCTATATTACTATAAATTTCAATATAAAATTTAAATTTGTCACATTACTTCGTGGACGCGGTAGACTAGATGTACGCACAAATGACATTATCATTTCCCAATGGATTGGAAGGTTATAAGGTAGATATTAAATTACAATTATATGAGAAAATATATTTCACAAATATAATTTACATACATTACAATATAAGAAATATGGGTTTTGGAGTCTGGAAAAATGGGTGACCGCTCATGGCGGTTGCTGAGCACAATTAAAAAAATGGGGCATAATGTCCCCCCAACACTAACCCCCCAAACCGCAAACCATTCCCTTTGCGGAGAGACCTGATACCGCCACACACCCCTACTGCCTTTCCAGACACTATCACCACCTTGTTCGCTCCCTCCACTTCCACACCCAATCCCATCTATGGTCGCTGCTTCTCCCCCTTTCCTTTTGGTACATTGCATATTCCCCTCTATCGGGCCTCACTCAGTCACTGCTTCTTCCCCCACCCCTGCTGACACAGCAAGAGTAGATGTTTCTACCCATCCTCCCTTACTGTAGTATCTCCCTCTCTTCTTCACCTGACCTCCACCTCTACCTCTTCCACCACCTATGCCTTTGGGGTCTACCATCAATGGATCTCTTAAGCCCAATGTTCTAGTAGTTTAGGTGAGTAATACTTCACATTCATATTATTTTTCTTCTATATATCTCATTTTATGATATTTTTTTTTCAATTATCACTCTTTGGAAAAAAAACATTACATCCCAATATTCAATAATCATTGAACTGATTTATCTTTTTCCTGCATTACTCATGGAACTATTATTTGCAGCTCAATATTAAGATCAAATAGTAACTTGGTCAAATAATATTTTTAAAACTTTCCCAATTAACTTTGGGAACATATTTTTTCATGCATAACACTAAATTTCCAGGTTTTACAGGGAATTCATTTCCAACCATCAACACAAGTCTACCACATTCTGTCCAAGTAGACAATTTTCTTCAGGATGTGGTTTGGATCATTATGTAAATTATTTACTGGCATTGGTGTACATGCCTACATGTGTATTTAAAATAACACACACATCATTTAATATTATAATTTTTTTATGATTCTCACTGATTTTTATTCTTTCATGTGATACGTGTTGATTTTGTTTTCCGTATGATGCAGTAGATTAACTAATTTATTTATCCTTATTTTTATTTATTTTTCTTCAATAATAGTCTCCAATGTATTATGTGATTATTTTTTTAAAGAATGTGACATTATGAATGTTGTTGTTCCCTTTATGGGTGAATCTATTAGAAATGGCACTCTATTGAATATATTGAATTATAAATTAATAGAAATGTTATTATTTATGTTATGAATATATATATAACATCATTATAAAATTGTGGATCACTACTAGAGAATTTGGCATTTTAGGCCCTAGGAATGGGATACCGCCATTGTTATTCGCTCACCGAAATTAAAAAAAGGCGTAATTGTGCCCCCTCCCCAAATCATCCTCTTATGCCCTAACCATCTCTCATCGACTCCATCCCTTCATGCATAGACCTGATGCCACCTCCCCTCCTTCTCACTCATCTCCTCCATTGCACTTGGTTTTCTCTCCACTGCCTTACCTAGCGTGGCATCTGTCGTCCATCCTCCCCCACCTCCCCCCATCATGCCTTATCGGACCTCTGCATCCCCAAACTACACTGTCACACATGGAGCCATTGCCACAACCCATCTGCCCTCACCACCACCCAACCCTTGCTCCTCGCCTGGCCTCTTCCTTTGTCCCCTCCCATGCTCTCAACTCCAGAATCTCTCATCTACATATCTCAATGGCCTATGGTTTTAGGTTAAAATTATTTTATTTTCAGATAATTTTTCTTCCAATTATCTCATATGTGAATATTTTTTCTTCCAATTATCATTATTCCAAGAATAATTACATCCTGTTATTCAAAATTCAGTGAAATCTCATATCATCTCATCCCTAGGTTAATCATCCACATAATATACAGTGATCTATAAGTCTTTTAAATCAATTAATGACATGTTCATAAAAAAATTTACCCACAATTAGGTTCATCTATTTCATTTTTTCCATTTTATAAATTATTTTTCTTCATAATTTAATATACATCATGGTTTCATTTGTTTTATAGGATAATCATTACCAAAATTCAGATATTAAACAAGTATGTATTTTATATCAATTTATTGTTTGATATGATTTCATATGTGACTCAATTTTGACTAAAATTGTCATTTATGGCTACATTGTTTGATACCACTTCTCTTTGATGCATTTCATGATTATCCATTCTTTATTTTTCATTGTAGGTATACAGATGATGAGATGACTGGAGTTTTGAGCTTTGTTTGGGTGTTGTTAATATACTCTCAAAACCTTCCCATTTACCATTGTATACTCTGATACACTATCATTTTCTTTTATGCATACTGTTATAGTGTTCTGTTATAAAATGTATTTTTTTAATGTCTATGGTTATAAAATTTAATTTTATACTATAATGTTTTTTACTCACTACTATTATACACTATCATTAATTCAATTTCTATTTTCATACACTATCATTTAATATTATCTACTGTTATACGTAGTCATTAAATAGGGTCTAATTTTATACACCACCCATTTAATGTTTTGTATATTGTTATACACTACCATTTTTTTAGTATTGGGTGTTGTTGTTCATTATTAATTTCAATGGAGGGCTTGCCCATTTTTTTTCGAGATGTGATATCTAATAAATCATACTACCATTTTTGAAATATTTCATTTATTTATTGTTTATCCCATTTGAACCCCACTAGCTCGGAGTCTTTTGGATTATAACATCCCATGGAGGAGGTGAAAAATGTACTATAGTTTAATATCTCCATGAATATCAGCTTGAATATCTACCATCTATTTAGAGAATGGGAGAGGTATAGAATTCCATGGAATGAATAAAAATAATAGAGGTAATATTAGACATGTTCGAGACTTTTTGTGAGTGACATGTCAATGTACCATTGATTATGATTTACAAAACACAAGGAGATTGTGGGCTGTCATGGGATAAGAGTAATCTTTAGTTATAATTTCATGTGTGCATTATTGTTTTTACATTTGTTGGTTTCCTAGAAGAATACATATCTAGTACAATTCCATAATCCAATATCTATTTACCACATGAATTTTCAATTGTAAAATTATATTATGAGATTTATCATAAAACACATGTGATTTTTTCTAGGGATAAAAGAGACTATTATATTTTCAATATTTAACAGTTTTTTATTATATTGGTAGGTTGATTGAGAATGGAGATTTTAAGGTCTGAAGTTTTCTGAATAATTGATCATTATTGTTTTCTTTCGTTATCTATATGACATATATATGGTGATTTTATTGGATCATATCATGATGATTGAATTTGAGGGAATATCAAGAATGGAGAGTGCATGCATTTGGTTAGTTGTTTTTTGATGTTATATATTTGGTTTTCCATTTTGTTTTTTGTTTTGTGATTTGGTTCATATTCATTTTTGTTTCTTCATTTCCTTGTCCGTGTGGTGTTCTGTGGAAACCTTGAATGCCGGATGTCTCACAAGGGTGGAATACTCATCCAGACCATAATATTGATTTATAATTGTTCCATGGAGCTTATTATTGTTTGTTATTTTAGAATCTATCTGGCATCATGATTTTATTTTCTTCGAATCATGATAATATGTCCAAAGTACTGGTTATGGAAACTATGATATCAGTTCATTACTGTAATGGGAGGATAACCACCCTTTTTAAAGTGATATTTCTTGAATCTTTCACTCCATTATGATGATTTATCATCTATCTTTATAATTGGATTTATACATTCCTATTTTACCTAATCTTTAGCTGGAACAGTTTATCAGTTTTGTTTTAAAATGCTTGAATAAATATTCTCTCAATTTTTTTGGTTGCTGTTGACATGGGGTCTACGATTTTCTCCATATGAATGTTTCCTTTTTGTATTCAACATGGAAGCCGATGATTTCAAGTTTGGTTTTTATTTTATAAATTTGTAGTCTAGAGACCACCTATGGTGTCTCTCCAATGACTTGGTCTTAAGGATAATCCCTTCTACAATGAGACCTGGGTGAAGTCCTGATGTTTTTTACCTAAGGTTAATTCTAAATTTCATTTTAATTCTACTTAATCGAAATACACAACCATATTGAACATTCTTTACATGATTCTATTTAGAGGATGTAGTTTTTCGGGTTCTTTGGTTGCATTAATGATCTGGTTTTTTTACAAAATATCCAAGGTTTGAGACCCCCTTAGGTGATTACTAATGATATCTTTTTTTAGATTATTAGTGACTACTTTTGGAAGTCGCTATTGCTCCTATAGGTGACCATAACCGCGGTCGGCCATGGAGGCCCTATAGAGACCGCCAATGGCAGTCGCTTTTTCCCTTTACATATGAGCCAACTACAACTGCCATTGGTTGTCGATGAGGGGTCACTAAAGAACATTATTGACTGGTTTTAGCGGTCACTAATGGTCAATTTTATATTAATATTAAATCCATCAATATATCGATCTTCTATATAAGTTTATTGAAAAATATTTACATTACATTGGGTGGTGTTAGTCAGTTTTTCACCTGATCGATGGTTTCGTTTCCCATTTAACGAAAGAGGAAATGAATAGTGGTTATGAAATAATGTTAATAAAATATCATTATATAGGGGATATTAGTGATATTATAACATAATAATTAAATAATATTTTCAGGATGTGAAATAATATGTAATTGAAAATTCCATAAAACAGTGATACCTCTTCATAAGACACCCTTTTTAGCGTTTCACCGAAAAATTCATTAGGATGGTTTTCTCTAATAAGTTAATGTTTTGTAAAATTTATTAATGGAATTAATGAATGGGTTTTAGTAGGTAGTATATTAAATCAAAGTATTTTAACATCTGTTGAAAAGTGGATTTGAGTTTCCTTTTATAAGTGAGATATAGTTGACTTTTTATAATTTCCAAAAATATTCAATAGTGGTTAGTCAAACTCAATCCATGTCAAACCAAATATCAATAATAATGTATTTTATAAAATATATGGTTGAAGAAAACCTACACCACTATAAAAGGACGTTGTTTATGTCATTTCATTCCCTTAACCTCATAGGTTAACTTTCATTTCCTTTCAAATTTTCATCACGGTAAAATGAATTTTTAAATATGTATTTTATCATTTATGTATTGAACTTAAATTATCCATATTATAAAAAATGTACACAATTATATTAAATTTAAATTATAATTTTACAAAAAAATCATATGTTTGTGAGAAAATATTTTTAACCCATTTGAATGTTAAACGCAAAACCATGTATATCCATGAAAATGGTAATTGATTTTTTTCCTAATTACGGGATAATAAAATGTCATATAAAAGGTATGATCACCAATAAATGATCCATTATTGTTATTTTAAATAATTTCCCATTAAATTAGATGATTATAATATTTACTTGATTTTAAAATCAATTTACAAAACATTATAAAATCTCATTACATTAAATTTTAAACCTATTTAAATAACTTCTCATTAAAAACCATAAGAAAATGTTTGAATTGTGATATATAACACTAGATATTCCAAAAAATTCTATATTTTTCAAAAAAAATCCAATAATATGATATTTGATTAATATCCTTTTACATTTATTTTTTAGAAAATAAATTTTTTTATTATCCATTCAGTTATATAATTACTACCTCATCATTTGGTAAGTATTTAAATAAAATATTTTATGAATAAAAATATGGAATAAATTCCCATGATAAATAAAAATTTTATACACATGAAATTAATTTTTATAAAATATAAAATTATACTTTTTATCCCCATTTCAATACAAGAGATATTTTAACATAAGGAGAGTCACATTTTGTCCTATTATTAAATAAGTTTTTATAAATTTCATATTCATGGTAATATAACCTAAAAATTTGATCTTTTGAAAACATAGATGATGTAGGTCAAATATATGGCCATCCAATTATAATTAATCACATATTTATGTCATTATAAACCTTGTATGCTTAGTTTACCACTGGTAAAACTACTTTACCTATATGTATTTAAATAGATTATTACGGTTTTTCATATTTTAAATATCAAAAAATTAACATTACCATATCAAAAAAGATAAATAATTCTTATTTAAAATATTTTGTATCTTTTATAAAATATAATTCAAAAAATTGTTTAGAGTTATTTTAAAAATAATCACATACAACATGATGGAAAAGTGGATTTCATGGAATTCATTTATCATTTATAAGTTTATATTACATTGCTTATATGGATTTTGATTATCATTTTATGTATTTAAATTAATATAGTTTAATATATAACATTTACATGTAATTTAATTTATTTTTTAAATATTTTTTCAATTAATATAAATAGAAAGTCGTTACGTATTTAAACACAGTTTTCCATCACAAGAAGTATTTTTCACTATTAATAATATAATCATATAATTCAAAATAATTCCCATTATATCACCTTAATATAATTATAATATGATGAACATAAAAATTAGTGTACTTGGAAACTCATGACGATCATCCCCAACATATTGATATCGTCTTGGGTATGTTAAGAGAGCATCATCTATACGTGAAGCTATAAAAGTTTCAATTATGGATAGGTGAGGTGCATTTTCTGGGTCACATCATCTCAGAGGTAGGTGTGACAGTGGATCCAGAGAAGGTGCAGGTAGTTGTATCCTTGGAGCAGCCCAAGAGTGTTTCTGATGTTCAGTGTTTTCTGGGTTTGGACGGGTATTATATAAGGTTCATTCAGGATTTCTCTCGTTCGGCAGCACCACTCTCGGGCTTGACCAAGAAAGGAATCAGGTTTGAGTGGTCTGAGGCATGTGAGGATGCCTTCCAATAGTTGAAGAAGTTGTTGACGACCACACCTATCTTAATCGTACCTGAGCCGGGTAAGAAGTACATCATGTTTTGTGATTCATCCAGAGTCGGACTTTGGGATGTGTTGTTGCAAGATGTGTTGGTTGTGGATTATTGGTCGAGGCAGTTGAGACCCCATGAGCAGAACAATCCCACTCATGATCTTGAGTTGGCTGCAGTAGTGTACGCCTTGAAGTGCTGGAGGCACTATCTGTTGGGAGAATGGATTACCGTGTTTACAGACCATAAGAACCTAAATTACATCTTCTCATATCAGGATCTAAATCTTCGGCTGCAAAGATGGTATGAATATCTCCATTCATTGACTTTGAGTTGGAGTACATGCTAGGAAAGGGAAATAGTTTTACTGATGCTCTGAGTAGGAAGGTTCAGAATCAGGTGGTTCTGGAGTCCAGCATCGAGTGGATGGTGATGAATTTTTTTGTGGAGATGCACCTTGAGGTACAGGAGGAGAGTGGTCAGGTCACTCTTTCTTCCTTAACGATGGAGTCGACACTTTTGATTCGAGTTAAGGAAGGTAAGCTTGATGATATTGAGTGTTTGATCATGAAGGAAAATCTTAAAGGTAGGGAGATACCGTCTGGATGGGCTGTCGACGTGGAAGGTGTTGTTCGTGTTTGTGATCGTGTGGTTGCGCCAAAGTGTATGTGGGAAGAGTTGATGCGTGAGTTACAGACATCAATGTGGGCAGTGCGTCCTGGTTTGACCAAGATGTACCGTGATCTTCGAAGGCAGTTTTGGTGGCCTGGAATGAAGAAGGAAGTTGCGGGCTTCGCGGCACGGTGCCTTACCTATTATCAGGTGCAGTATGAGAATCAACTCCCATGTCGTTTTTTGCATCTATTACCCATTCTAGAATGGAATTGGAATGATGTAACAATGGATTCATTCATGGGTCCTCTGAGGATGCCATAGAGGAATGATGCAATCTGGATGGTTATGGATTAGTTAACAAATGTGACTCATTTTATACCGATTTAGGAGACCTTTACAGTCAACCACTTGAGTGAGGTATATGTTCGGGAGATATTGGGGTTTCATGGTTTTCCTCGAACCATATTTTTGGACCGATATCTGTGTTTCACATCGTGTTTATGGAAAGGGTTGCAGAAGGCGCATGATACGCATGTGTTTTTGAGTATGGATTTGCACCCGCAGATGGACGGGCAGTATGAGCGTACGATCCAAGTGTTGGAAGACATGTTAAGATCATGTGTCTTGTACATTGGTGGTTCTTGGGAGATGCACCTATCGTTAGCTGAGTCAACCTACAACAACAATTTTTAGGCTAGGATTCAGATGGCACCGTTTGAGGTACTCTACTGGAAGCCGTGTAGATCTCAGTTGTGTTGGCTAGAGGACGGTGAATCTGAGTTTGTGGGGCCAAGTCTCATGTTGGTGACATCAGAGGGATTTAAGTTGATCTGGAGGCGGATGGCTATGACTCAGAGTAGATAGATGTCGTATGCAGATCGGAGACATAGACCTATTGAGTTTGTGGTGGGTGATAAAGTGTTCCTTCGGGTGTCACCAAGGATGGGACACCGTCGGATTCGAAATCAGGGTATGTTGGCACCCATGTATGTGGGACCTTTTGAAATTGTGGGGAGGATTGGACCAGTGGCTTACTGATTGTCTCTTCCACAGGGGCATGGTGGGATGCGTGATGTGTTTCATGTGTCTCAGCTTCAACGGTATCACCCTGACCCATCTCATGTGGATGATGTTGAGGATTTGGAGATTGAGGGTGATGCGTCCTTTGAGGAGCATCCGGTTCATGTGGTGGATCATAGTGAAAATATCTTGCGGGGCAAGGTTGTTCCATTAGTGCGAGTACTATGGCAGCATGGGAAAGTTCAGTAAGAATCGTGGGATCGAGAATCAGATATGCGGGCTCAGTGGACTGAACTATTCTCTTCGCTGGAGCAATGAGGCTTAGAGACTCATCTCGAGGAAGAGCCGTTATAATGTGAAGAGGTTGTATGATCCTGGTTTTTGGAAGGGTATGTTTTCATTATGTTTTGGTTGAATCCCTTGTTTCAGGATTCAAGGGATGTCTTTGGAAAATATGAGAGTATGTGGGAGTGTTTCAGGGGCTCTGGGAATAGAAGAAATGAAATATGGGAAAGACAGTACATGGTTCACAACCTGCGCATCGCCATGGAAAACCGTGCGGCCTGCCCAGGTATACCGTGCAACCCTTCTCCTCCGAGAAGTATCATGTGCATGGTTTGAGCACAGTTTTTCAAACCGTGCAGCTAACCTCTGCAACCTCATAATATTGGAAAAAATTACATGTTTTCCACTCCGGGAATTTAAACCCCAACTCAGGATTTTCCTCCATTTATCCCCTCTCATCCCTAGTGACGAACTTGGACAACCCAAGCTTCTTTAGGGTGGTTTCCTTCGATTCTTGCCCGGTTAGAGCGCCAGTGGTTGCGGATCGAAGCTCCGAGTAAGGCTAATCCCATATTTTCTTTTCCTTTTGGTGTATGGTTTGTATATTCTCTCCCTCTTGTTCGGAAGCTCTAAAACCCTATCTTTTTGGTGAGTTCTAAGTTGAAGCTCCAAAGTCTAGTCAGATTGAGGACTAAAGACTCAATTGAGGGTGCGTTTAACCACGGTTTCAAAGTAGGTGGTCTACAAGTGATATCCCATAGTTATTTGGGTATTTGAGCATGTTTAGTTGTGTTCCTGCTTTCCCTTGGTTATGTTTTGAATAACCTTGACATTTTTTGTAATATTGGTGTTTAAAATGGTAAATGGAAACTCTCACGATCCCCATGGTATGCGTTGGGATTCACTTGACCCAATTGGTGCCATCCATGGGATGTACTAGCTATTCTCGGGCATAGGGAATGTGATTGAACAAGTGACCTTGTTGTAATAAAGGTTAGAGTCCATGATGAATATGTTGGCATGTTTGGTTGAACATGTAATAGATGTTAGGTGATGCACCAAGAATTGGTAATAAGATGAGGGTTATATTGAATGGGTTGAATGGTTTCTTCATGGGAATGATGAACAGGTTAAATCGGTCAATGTGTAAACTGAATAAAGACCATAATGTGATGGATTATGGTTTAGTGTTGAATGCTTAGTGAGATAAGCATAACACAAGGGAATTGGGTGAATGGTTAAATGATGTGAAATGGTACGATGTTAATAGGTTAAGGCATAATTTGAATTTTCATGTGGTTTCTTGTGAATGGTGCTTGCCTAAGGGATATGGTATGATGTGTTAATGGTTACTTATATATAAGAATGTGCACGTGGCTTGGTAGAGTGGGGTATGACTTGAGGATCTACACTCACGGGTCAAGCGAAGACTGATGGTCTGAACTCCACCCTAAATGCATGGGTTAGGAATAAGGGCTAAGGCTCTATTCTCCTAACGGTTGCATCCACCCGGACTGAGGCATCGAGGTGAGGATATGATTATCATGAGGGGGTTAGTCCTAGTGAGATAGGATAACAATGTGTTTACCATCTGGTTCTTGAATGTCAGCCTTAAAACCATGTAACATAATGTATGTGATTAACCCATGGAAATGTGATGAATTGGTAAGTGATAATAATTGGTGTGTAATGAATGGTAATGGAAGTGGCAATGGATTTGGCCCTGAACTTGTTAATGGAACCTCAAGTAATTACTTTGTAATTATCAATCATATTCCTTTTGCATACACTACTTGTTTATACTGGATATTTTGTAGACACCATTGGTGGTGGCCTACTGAGTTGTACTCACACCCTGCTCGGGCCGTCGGTGGGTACTAGCGCAGACATCATGTTTGTAGGTCTAGATAAGGGAACAGGTCCTTGATAGATAGTTAGTTTACATAGGTATCTCTTGGTGGAGGATCCAAACTTTGAGTCGGGACCATTTTTTGGATTTTGGCTATTGTCTTTATTTCATGTTTTGTTCACTCTAGAACTTGTAGTATGACATGGCAAGTTTATTGTTGGAAATTGTTGTTATACATGTTCCTTGTTTATTTGTTATTGTTTCCTCTTTTTGGATTATTTCTATTGTGGATTACTCTGATAAAAAGGGTGTATAGTCTCCCCACTTGACTCCATAGACCCCCGCTGCTAGTCGGAAGCCTTTGGCGTACGGGGAGGTGTGCTTAAGGTCATGTAACCACCCGGCTCGGAGCACGAGTTTAGTGGCTTCCAGGTTGGGTATATTACACATTCCATCCCTACTTTTCTCATCAGATATCCATTATTACCTAATGCTTTATATGGATAAATAATTCATGGCCCAATCATCTTCTAATGATAACAATAAAAATATTTTCCACAAGAATATAAAATATTCATCCAATCATAATCCATGAAGTTGAAATGGGTTTCCTAATTATTTTATCACGGGATAACCTTTGGAAAAGAAATGGTTTTCTTAATAAATTAATCAATTCTTCATAACATTAACACTAGAAAAGGAATGGGTTTAGAAAAAACTTTTTATTATAATCATATACCTTCAAGATAAATTATATGGATATTATCACTGGATCCTAACCCTAGTTGATAATTAGTAGAATCAATGGTTGCTATCATTGACGAATTGAAATTTCATTAAAATATCATTAAAACCATTCATGAATAAAATATACATTCCACATTGAAAAAAACATTTAAATTTTAAAAGATCAAAAATATTAAAGAAAACATTTTATTTTTCAAAATAAGCCTGTAATATTCTAATGTTTTCATTAGATCATTTAGAGGTCATAATTGTTTAAATATCATTTATTTCATACTCAATAAAAAATTCATTTCAAAATTTTAGTAAAAATTCCACATTTCAATTTTTTTAAAATTTCTGGATGATTCATTTTAATTTTTTTTATAAACATGGTCATGAATGAGAAATAATATTCAATCGAATTGATAAATAAAGCCATTATTTCTATAACAACTTTCTATTAGAATATTGAGTAAATAGAAATAGTTAAATGAATGCTATAAATTTATTTTAAATAATAACTATATTATAATAAAATTCAAGAGTTATTTGGTATATATATCATGATTTTTCTTCTTCACAACATTACTCTTAATTAATCCAGATAAAAATGATTTTGAAACATAATACACTTATAACATTTGTTATTGTTGAATCATAATCCTTGTTAAATAAATAATATTATGTGGATATTTATATCACCTATATATTACTATGAATCACTATAAAATAAATTAAATGGTAGTATATACACCTCAAAATAATCATGTAGTGAATTTTGTATGTGTCTCACACAAATTAATGTGAGATGAAAATATCAAACCCCATGCCTTGAAATCCATTGAAAGCACTAGTACCTCCTAAATAATATATCGTGATTTATTATAAATGTATTACAGAACCATAAATAAATATATCATAAAATATATGGTTTATTTATGAACGTTTATCATGGATATATTAGTATTTTCTAAATTCACTATTTAGGGTAATAACTACTTGGTTGTTCATATATATTTTTTGGTTTAAATTCTTTTTATTGTATATTTATTATGTTTCTATCATATCATGATTTTTAATCATGGTATAAATATAATATATTTTCATTATATACATATTTATATTTTATCGTAATATATAGATACTGAAAAATAAATTAAATAGTTTATATAGACAGTCAGGCACACTTATACATGAATGTTTCTTTTATTTTATCAATTGATGGAATGATAGAAAGGTAATTGTTGATTAGAATTTATAGGTTAAATTTTATATCATTTATATATTCTATATTCTTTAAATATATCCACATGTCTTTATATGTGACATTATTATTTTTCAATGGACTGGATGGTGAGAAGGTATATTTTTTATTATAATTGAATAAGATTAATTAATGTATAAATATTTTATATAATCAAAAAATATATCATTATATCCATTTTTCAGAGGTATTAATATAATAAAATTACATAGATTCATGAGGCTTTAGTCCTCTGTACACATTATCAATAACATTATTTTCTATTTTATAGAATATGGGATGAATATAGGTTATGATATTAATATAGAAAATTTAATAACTTGAATGAAAGTGGTTTTATTATTACATGATAGTTGATGAAGCTTTTATAAGGATGAAGTATATGTAAAACAAGATGCTCGATTAAGAACAATGAATATTATTTTGAAAAAGTCTTTAGGGTTTCATGAAAAGACATTATACGAGGGTTTTAAAATAAAAATAAGGTCACAAGAATGTTGGCTTGGAATTATATAGGGGTTTTCATTGGTTATTTATAAAAAATCGGATTTTTATGTTTGACTAAGAGAGGATATATGGGTCCTTTTTTAGATGTGAGAAATAGTGTTATTTTTTTCAAAATCCAAAACTCTTTGATAATGTGTAGTCAATATCAAGCCATGTGAGTAAAAAATTATTAAATAATGGAGTTGATAAGAGATATGGTCAATAAAAATATCCACCATAATAAATATTATATATTTCATCCCCATAACCTCTAAGATTAATTATAATAACTATTTTAGTTTACACTATGTTCACTTGTATTTTTACCTGGATAATTTATCCATTATGGTTGAAAATTAAATGAATCATATCAGATAATATTTCACCAATAATTTTCAATACAGAATCCAATTGATCAAAAAAATCCTCTCTTTGTGGAATATTAATTTTAACACAATCAATTGTAACACCGAAAAAACATGTCTTAATATTTTCCCTGATAATTAATTTTTTACACTTCAGGGGCCAATTAATGTTCTTATAAATTATAATTAAATCCATAAATACACCCTGGATGATATGTTCAACCCTTATCCATTCACATGGTGGTATAAAAGAATATATTAAATTATAAAATATTTAATATAATATTATAAAATATCATAACTGTCAAATTTTATACTATTCATTTAATTTTACTATTAAAAAATCAATAAAAGAATGAAATTTGAATATATATATATATACATATGTCACGAACCAGCCTAGATACATAGATTCCCAATAAAGAACTGAAATACCTCGAAGGGAATTAATGATACTCATGGGTTGGGTACTATCTCTTAATATCATACAATATGAAAGAGGGTATAAATTTTCAATAAACACAGTTGAAGAAATAAACACATATCAGTACGCTCACAGAATACTACAAAATGAGATTGTATATGATGTCTATTAAATAAATCAAAAACAAAATATTCTATAAAAAAATTACCAGAAAATTGAAACGATAATAATCCCATGTATAAATGGACACATAACATTACCTGTAGTGGATGAAAAATAATTTCCACCTCCAACTGGGGTGTCCCTTGCTCGTACCTAGAAGAAGAAATTATAAAAACATCCAATTCCAAATGTTGAGAGTGATCTAAAATACCAGTAGTGTAAAACCATGTGTTCTGTTATAAGATAATGTAATAAATAATCAAAATCAATCTTTATTTATTAATCATGATATGAATGGATGTACAATTTCATATTTAAAACAAGAAATTATTTTCATTTCAAAAGATTTCAAAATTTCAATCAATGTAATAATAAAACTTCCATAAAAACTATCTTATATAAACTACTTATCAGGAGTATTAATGTTTTATAATCATTGGCATACATATCAAAATATTTTCAACAATGACTATGGACTTCTTCTATGTAGTATGATAGTTACATGTTATGGGATGCTCACACATATCATTTTGGTGATCAAAAAGATATGTGTACACAGGTCCCTCAGACACTTCACAAATTAAAATCGTCAACATCCCATCGGGAGTAAGATAAGATAAACTATGAATTTTTTAGACATGTAGTGATTCAATCAATTAATATTTCATTACCATACTATCATGTTTGTCTCAAATAAACCACGAACAACCAAGTCTAGTACTTTCTAAATCAAATAGTCAATAATGGGAAGTTGATTAAAACTAATTTAAAATACAATCACCCCATTTCTAGTTTCAATGTTACAATTTCATGTTAAAAACATAAAAATGTGTTTTAATCAAATCATTTCATTTCCATGAATTTTTTTTAGGTTATTATCAAAAACCATTTAGTCAATTACTTATAATAAAATATCATTTCAAATTAATAATTCGATGAATTTTAAAAATAAACATGGAATACAAATTCCATTTAAAAGAAATTTAAATAAATTTAATCACATTAGTGGTTTATAACATGTTAATTTTCTATAGAACCACCTATGTTCAATCCTAGAGATCACGTAACATAACCCCCACAACATGATTTTCAAATGATGAATGACTAAAATGGTATATAAACAACAAAACTAGAATAATGATTCAAAATAACGTTTTTTAGGTCCATCAACAATAATATGATATAATAAAATCATAAGAGGTGATAAATAGATACTGGGATATAAGGAAAGGTATATTATCTCTAACCATAAAGTGGTCAAAGAAGTTTCGAAAAAATTGATCCTCTGCAGAATATGGTTCGTGGATCCAAAATTGGGTTATATAGAGATCCCAAAACCAGGGATTTTATAATACCCCATGTTATGGCCGATCAAGAAGTTATATGGTTGTTCAAAATATTTTAAATTAATTTTCAGAAATAAAACATTTATTACTCATTGTAACCTTGGCAGGGACACACGGTTTGTCAAAATTTAATCCCTAACCATGAACCCATCTAATAGGTGATTAGTTTATACTCTGTGGCTGCATTGTTTGGGAAACTATTCTATAAATTTGAATTCCATATTACCCATGCAGTTCACAGTTTTTACTATCGGGGTGCATGGTTTGAAAAAAAACGGGGGCCAACTATGCAAGCTATGACATATAAAATAATTAAACATTTCTTTGAAACAATAGAACTCCATCCCCAAATAAATCATGAACAAAAAAGTAGGTTGAAAAATAAATGAAAATAGTTACAGGATATTACAACCTTCCCCCCATAGAAACATTCTATCATGATAAATTCTTATATAATGTTTCAATATAAAAAATATGAGTCTATTACTATTTCATTAGTGCCTCTCTCTCACACATCTCAGGATTATCAGAACCATGATTCAATTTCACTCAAACCAAAGGAATATTTCTCCCCAAAGTTACGTGTTTTCATATTCTTATATAATAGGTGGATTTTTAGTCCAGGACTAATGTAAATCAACTATAATATCACTGGCATTTAATAACATGATATTAGTCCGAATGATAAATTAAATGTTGTGATAAATGGAACATGTTAATTGTCAACATAAACTATAGAATATATGACAATTTGTAAGACACTTTCGACTTGAAAATAAAAAACAAATGATAATATAAAAAATAAGGAGAAAACATATTCTATTTCACGTAAGACCATGTTTACAGAACCAATATATATTAATAATAATATTATATAAAATGAATATTATCTCATATAAATCAAATGGGATGTTATGATTATGAGTAAATATTTTAGGAAAATATATATTATAAATCACTTCATACTAATTTAATATAAATGAAAATACAACAAAATTGGATATATATTAAATGTATTTATAAAGAACTATTTTTGTGCACCCAAACAAGCTTTATCTTAATAAATTATATAAAAACATATTATTTATTGATATTAAATAATATTATATATTATATATTCAATAATATAATTTTATATTCATTGTATTAATTTTATAGGAATATGATACGAAGAAATTAAATTTTACTCATAAAAAATCATACTTTTTTAAATATAATTTTACTACATTTTATTGGACCACATAATTAAACACTAAATTGTCACAATTATATCAATATAAATTAATAAAAATATATTAATTTTGTAAATATGAATTTCAAAATCAACTTAGGGTTAATTTTTTGTATATTTTATAGATGATTCATTATTTGATTAATAGTGAAAAAATTGAAATTAATTAAAAACTGATTTTAGTCTAAAGAATTTATTAAATTTAATAAGATTATACATTTGTTTCAAAGTTAATTTAGATAAATTATTCATATATTCATCCTATTTATGTCATTTTATTCAATGTTAATGAGATTTTTCATACAAAAATATTTCCCAATTTTGGAAACTGTCACATCAAAAACAGGTTTTATCATTCAATTAGTGGAATAAATTTTATATAGAATTCATCCAATTTTCTGAGTTGATTATGAAAAAATGAATTAAAAAATTATATTTATTCTAATTTACGATGTCTAATAGTTTAAAAATATTTTTTTCAAAAGTTATTTGGGAAAGATGTTAATGTAAATCACATTGATTAATGTTAAAACAAGATTTCTTAGTGGTAAATCATGAAATATACATTGTGTAAATGACCCATTGTTTTTTCGAAAATAATGGAATAGAAATATTTAGAGCATATTACATATATTATTTTTACCTGTTTATTATATGAGGCACATGAGTTAATAGACACCTCCAAATATAGTATACTATTTTTGTATTTAAATTATTTCCACTCCTCCACCAATATAAAAGGGAACTCACACCACTCAAATATTCAGACCTCTCAAGACATTTTTATCAACCAAAACATTACCAATTTACAATACAACATCCCTAACCACATAATATAAGCCTTAAATTGGGCATAAATATATCTAAGGAAGTCCATTGGTTGAAGGTATTAGGGTTTACCTGAAGAAGTAGTAACACTAATCAATCAACATTTTTTATTATTTCCTACACACACCCCATCAGTAATTCATAGAAAATTATTATATAATAATTATCATATACACAATATTGATACATTTTTAATTATTGTGGTAATATTTACAACCACACTCACTTTCAAAAAATGGTGTATGAAATCATAATTTGTGTGTACAGCTGGCTACCGTCTACTGAATCGATGTTATTTTTTTCTATTACCACCTATAATAGTTTAGAATAATTATGGAAGTTTCTATATATATTTTATTTATTTTATTTATTATTTATTTATGCTTATCTAATTATTATACATCACATAATAACATAATTTATTTTTTACTTGGAATATAAAAACATCATTTGTGTGTACGATAGTCTACCAGCTCACGAAGTGATCGGATTCCTTCACACATTACATGGAATGTATTTAGGATGGTTTTAATAAAAATAAGTTATATATATATATAATATATTATAAATTTGAAGATATTATATATATATATAATGAAATTTTTTTCTTTCAATATGAAAAGAATGATGAAGCATCGTTCATGTGTACGTATGACTTACTATCTTCATGATTTGTGTATTTCATTTTTTATCACCAAATTTTATGGAATACCCTACATAAATATAAACTGAATATTCTTGTTATTTACAAAAATTTTTATGCAGTATGGATTATTAAATTATTATCTATTTATGAGGAATAGATAAATATCAAGTCAAAACCTACTCGAAAAAAGGAAATTAACACCCGAAACAATGAAAATAATGAATTATTATTAATTAATGGGTAATAATATTTTAATAAGATCATATATGATATTATAAATATAATTATGGTTTATGAATAAGTTATTAAAATTATCAAACACATATTAATTTTTATTAAGTATCGTTCAACACATATGTGTTCATAAGATATGGGATTCTATCACAATTTACATTCCAATGTGGCTTATTGGTTTTTATGCACCAATTAAATTTTCTATAGTGTATATACATCCCCTCAAAACTATATTTATGAATAATAAATTATTACTAGAATTTTAACTATTACATTGAAATAATTTATCAAATGTTTGACTTTTAAATTACCAAGGGGAAAATTTATTGAACAACCTCCCTTTATTTTTTGATTGTTAAATTTCTCAAGAAAAAATCACACTCATGTGATCATTTTTCATTGGAAATAAAAAATTTTCAAACATATTTTAATTTTTGTATATTTATATGATTATTTTTGAAATAGTATACCATTATAACATGAATTTATTACATTGAATTTAATTTTTTAACCTATAAAAATATTTAAAAATCTATATTGTTTACTCAATAAGGATATTCAATGATAATGATATTTGTTTATCAAAAAAAATATACTATTTAATGTTTGAGTATTATATTGTACTATTAGTTAAGGGTGATTTTTGGACATTATATATCTCCTTGATTCATCAACAGCTCTCATATGATAAATCAGATGGGAAAATCAAATGTGTTTGTACCTGTTAATTTAATCCATCTTGTTAATGGTATTGACGGTATACATTTCTATGTTCCTCAGACAATATAACCAATATTTCAGGATGTCCTTCAATAATAATTCAATATTTGTTAATATCTAGGATATTTTTTACACAAAAAGATTTTTAAATGAATTTCATTTTGTGTTTTTTTTATTAAATGACATTTAAAATATTATTTACATTATCGAGATATTTATGTGGCTTTCATGTTTAGATATATAAAATTTCATGTTGATTATACACATTTATTCTGTGTTCATTACTCTATACAAAACTATTACGAATAATTTCAGATAACCCTTCTTATGATTCTTTTCCGTAGGATTTCACAATGTTTATATAACTGATATGCAAATATATGCAAGAGAAAAAAAGTTATTCTTAGAAAGGTTATGTTTGAATTTGTGTATTAGTTTTTAATAGATGAATAAGGTATATATCTTGAATACCAATACTACTAAACCAAATTACAATTTAAGATATGATTAATTATATTTAATGAATATTTAATAGTAGAATGCATTGACTTCTGGATTCTAGGGATGGGGTCATTTTAGTTTTAATTCAGGATGATTAGTAAAAACATTATGAACTATATTTAGGAAAACCAATATTGGGGAACATAAACATATGAT
This sequence comes from Viscum album, assembly GCA_963277665.1. Lineage (NCBI taxonomy): Eukaryota > Viridiplantae > Streptophyta > Magnoliopsida > Santalales > Viscaceae > Viscum > Viscum album. Next base: position 766,312,341 of record OY728120.1, read on the forward strand.
ATAATTTAAGGATAATTTTGTAAAAAAATACTATGGTTTTGGCATTATAGGGTATATTTAGTTTTCATTGAAATTTATCTCTGATTGGTTACTACAAGTGGAAATCATTTTGGAATTGGTGTACTTAGGAGAAATAACTCTGAAAGGGTATTCCAGTCAAGACATGAGAAAAATATGGTACATTAAAATGAGTCTTATTGTGCAACATATTTGACACTCCTAGTGGAATTAATTGTATAACTAAAATTTTATTTACAAAGAGTTATGTAGGATTTAAATTAATGTTGACAATGAATGTCCCTAGATATGTCATAGACAATTTTAGTACCTACGTTGAAGTAAAATGGATAAAATATTTATATATTGGGATTCAAGAATTACATTATTTAATTGTTTTATTAATATTATTTTCATACATGAATCATTAAAATTCAATGGATTTTAGAATAATTTGTGTATTCATTAACATAGTAGTTAGGGAAACCATCATTTTCTGTGAGTTAAAAGTATAAAAAATTTATTTTTTGGGTTTTATGCGATTGAATTATACTATGATAAAGGATATTTTAGAGGAAATTTATGAAATAGTATATTTTAGTAGAATATTTTTTAGTGAAAACAAATTCTTATTATATATTCATAATGTTAATGGTATTGAACTATTTATGGTTGATATTCAAAAAATATTATTTTACATTGCAAAATAAGTTGTATTGGAAAAATTAGTAAACATTTCAGTTATTAAATAAATTTATTTCAATTATTTTGACCATATTATTCGTACAAATAAATTTAATAGAGGTTATAAATATGATTAACCTATTATTGGTTGAAAACATGTGACATCTAGAAAGGTGGTGTTGATTAAACCCCTATCCAAATGATGATAATGGTTTTCCACCTAGCAACGGCCTACGTGATGTCCTGGTGAATATGTCATATTTTTAGAAAAATAATTTGATGAATAAATATTTATTATGAACCGATAGTGTAAATATTTAGGTTTATATATTAATTAATTTTATTGGATTCATTAGGTTAAACATTTTGTTTTTGGATAATTTTTAAAGATAGATGGAATGACATCTCAATCAACTTGTATCTTAAAATCCATTTAATGTAAATTTTAGTTCTTCAAGACTAAAAAATCATATATGGACATTAATTTTATTTAGGATGTTTTAAAAATAAAAAATGTATAACATTTTATTTTTTAAATAGAAACATATCTACTGGGTATATTTCCTTATATATTTAGACATTAAACTGGTTACTAATTATTTTGAAAGTTATTATTAAACAAAAATTGTATCATGTTAAATTCATATCCAATGAATCAAATTTTTATATAGATATTAAAAAATTTATATATTTGAGGCACTAAAAATTCCATTAATCATTCAATTTATTATAATAAGTGACACGAATCACTCTTATTTATTATTCATTGTTTTTATTTACATGCAAACTGTCACATGACACATATGTTCTCCTACATAGAAACATTGTTATATGTTATTCCATATTAGCATTGAAATTCAAAATTATTCTTATTAAAGGGAAATTTTATTAGCTTTTTTATAATGTGGTTTTATAAGAAAAAGTATCACTAAATATAAAAATCTATATAAATGAGATAAATTATAAAATGTGAGGATAATAATTATTTGTGGTGGCGAGAATGTAACACACCATAATTGTAAACAAATAACATGTTATTTTGTAGTGTATGTGACATGAAACACCACGTTTATAAAGGAATATAACCTCTCAAGACCCTGTGATATATTTAATATTTTAATTAAAAATATTCCATAAATATAAATGCTTGAAACAATGAGTTTATCTTTCATTATATACAATAATGAGTTCCATGGAATGTTTGTGTTAAATAGAGTACCGTTTTTATTAAAAAAAATTACACAATTAATATAAATATTTGAATTCAAAATTATATCATAGATGATAAAGTATATATTATGAATATGAATAACTAAATTATGGGAATATATTTGTAAATTAATTAGTGGCCAAAATATTATAAATTAATATAAAAACCTATTGAATATAAAGAAAATGTTTTTATAAATTACAATTTTCTTCCACTGAAAGGAGGTTTATCTTAATAAATAAAAGTAATTAATATTATTTAATAATACTAATTTAATTTATATATTATATATTAAATTAATTATTGTGAACATCTAAAAATATATTTGATAGTAATAAGATAATATCAAATCCAATTTTGTACTTAAATGTTATATTTTATGAAAAATGATATTTTTCCTCCTTTTTTATCAGATGTTTTTAACTAAATTTAAACACATTAAAAATTTTAAATGAACAATTGAAATAATTTATTACATAGTAATTTCATAATAATTTTATGGTGAATTTTTGGTTTTTTTTTAGAATTTTAATTTTTTTAAATAATTTTAAATTCTATTCATAATTGAAAACTAACATATAATATAAGTAATTTATATTTTTAAATTATTTTTCAAATTGTTTTTAAAGATAATTTACAAAAATTATAGATATATAGATCTAATTTAGCTAATTTGAATAAAATTCATTATTTTTTTGTCATAAATACAATTCAATCTTTTGAACATTTTCACATTAAAAACTCACCTTGTCATCAGATCTTGGGGATGAATTTTAAATTAAATTATACCACATCAGTGAGATTAATATGAATAATGGATTGAATATTTATAATAATAATAATTTATAGTGTATACTCGGTTAATATTAATTTTTACCCATTTTATTAGTGAAAAAAGTTAATGTTAATCATAACTATTATGATTTAAATGAGTTTTCGTTGGGTTTGAACATATAAGATAATATGTTGAAACTATATAAAACTAATAAAAACTCCCATTTATAGAAATATTTATTATATAGAACCTCTTTTATATTAAATGGTTCATTGTTTTAGGCACATGAGTAATGGGTTTCCTCGAATAGTGTTTATATTTTTTGTATTAATACGAATTCCACTCATCCCATGAAATAAAAGTGAACACACTCCCATAACATATTCCAACATACCAATCCATTTGGATCATTCTAATCCTTCCAATTACAACCAACCCATCAATAAACTAACCCTAGAAGCTTTAATGTTTTCATAAAGACAACTAGGGAAGGCCTTTGGGGAAAACGAACCCAAAAAAGAAGTAATGTTCACTAACAAACATTTTGTTTTATTTCTTCCCAAAAACCATTAAATAATTTTTATATCCTTATTATATAAAAAACAGTGTATCATAAATATATTTATATTTTTTTATGTTAATGTTAATAAATAAAACCACACCCATTTACCATAAATGGGTTTTGAAATATTCATTCACGTGTACTGTGTACTACTCCGTCATGAACTAATGTCATTCATTTATCCATTACAACTTATCATGTTTGAGAATAATGAGGGAAATACAATTTTATATGATATTTATGTTATTTAAGATGAATTAATTCTTTTTTAATTTTTATATTATGTTTACCTTGATACATTACATTTTTATTGAATGAAATGATGTTATTCCTGTGTACGACAGACTATAACCGCGTGAAGAGATGCGATTCATTCACAATTTACATAGAATGTAATAATAATATTTCTTATAAACATATGTTATATATATATATATATATAACATAAATATTATAATTGAATAATATATATATATATATCATTTTATTTTATTTTTTTGAATACGACAACAATGTTGAAACAACATTCACATGTACGTATGGTCAACCATCTCGACTAATGTTGTATTTCATTTATTATCCACAAATATTATGGATTACTATAGGTACTTATATGATTAATATATATGATATATAAATTATTTTTTACGTTTTGGATATTATTAATTTATTTTCCATGTAATTGGAAAAAAATAGAATTAAAGAAACACATAAAAGGGGAATTAACAACAAAAGAAATGAAAATAATTAATGATATTTAATGAGTGGGTAATAATATGTTCTACGATAATAATATAATATATTATAAATAATTAAATATTGTATTTATAAGTTAATTAAATAATTAAAACAATTATACATTATGTTAAATGGAGTTCAAAAAAAGTGATTTTAAGGTATGATATTTAACCGTAATTTACATTCTGTTAAAACATATATGCATACTATTCACTGGTTCACTTTTATATAGTGTATATACTTTCCTTTTATATGTATAATCATGAATAAAAAATTATTCATGGTATTCTATGTTTTAAATTTAAATATTTTATCCATGGGGATTAGACGTTAAAACTACAATGTGGTAATCTATTGAACAATATCTCTTTCTGTTGTGATTGTTAAATTCCGCTTGACATAAATAATTTTGTATGATTAATTTTAATTGGAAATAAAATTAAATTGAATTTTTAAAATTTGTAATGATTTATATGATTATTCTATAAACCTTATTACATTTGTACATATATTTTTGAGTTTTAATTTTATTTAATTAATATGGGAAAATTGAATAATCTATATATTTTACTAGGAATTGATGTTTAACGATAAAGTTCGTTTTATAAAGAAATAAATATATTTTTCATTATATTAGGAATGCTTTGGACTAGAATTGATGTGTGGGTCCTAGAATTTATATATCCTTTGATGGAGTAACAGGTATAATAAGGAAAATTAGTTTTATAAATTAAACGAGTATTACCTGTAGTTTTAAATGAACATGTGCAAGATCATTACATTATACATTTTCCATTACCTCAAAAATGAAATCCAACATATAATCATTTCCTTAATTTTGGTCAATAATAATTATTATGAAAGATATTTTTTCTTTGAAACTATTTATTGATACATTTTATCTTCAATTTATAGATTTAATAAAATTTGTTTCTATTGTTTTACTTTCTATATTTCATACACCTTATCTAGAGATTTATATGTTTGGTAACATTGATTATCTATATTTCTATATTTATTATGATAATTTCTTCATTATTAATTGAATTTAACTTAAACATTTTTATGGATATTATCTCACACTTCTTATGTGTCCATTACCCTATATTCTAAGAATATTTCATTGACTAATATGAAACTATATAATAGATGGAATAATTTTATTCTAAAAAATAAATAATTTTTTGATTTAAGTATTATTTTATAATAAAAAATTAGTTTATATATATATTTTACCAATATCAAAAAACTAAATAGTCCATTGGGATGTTATTCCTTGTATGTTATTCCAATATAATGATATCGAGCACTCACATCGGGCCTCAGGGTTGGGGTCATTACATATGAGTTAAAGTGGAAATTGATTAAACATAAAAAAAGAAGAAATTTATCATATGAAATATAATTATATAATTTATATAAAATTATTTATGTTCATAGATATAAAAATTATTCCTAAAAATTATGAAATTGATTTAGACTCAAAAATATAATCATAATGATTTAATATTTTATGAAACAAATATCCATTAACTCCTAACATAATTAAATTTTTTTGTCAACATTATCTATGTAGTTAACATTATTTTGAACAATGATCGCTATAATTCTCTATAATTATACATAATTATCATTAATGTCCATATTTTTACTTCCCACCAATGTTATACAATGAAGAAACATAGTTATGATTTATTATTAAGGACCTTTACACATTATTTTCTCCAATATACTGTGATAATTTTTTAACCCTTTTGATGATATAGGTTTAATAAAATGATCTTTCCGATTTGAAACACTTTAAATCCTTATGCAATATAAAATTAAGGGGAAACATCCTTTTAAACATTGGGAGAATGTAAAACAATGATATTTTAAATTATATTTTATTTAAAAAATTTATTATTTTTTGTCACTTCTGGTAAATATAAACATGGGATATTAAATGGAGACAATTATATTTTTTACCATATATGACACGCAACATAGAGCCTAAATGATCCATGAGATATAATTTAAATAAGACAATTTTAACCAAGATTTTGAATTAGATTGTATTAATATGATTAATATAATTGTGAACTGTATATTGAGTAGTCCTAATAAAAAAAATTATTTGAAAATTATTTGTAAATAATCAATCAAACATTTAGTGAATTCATTTTTCCTTCAAATAAAATCATCAAAAACTTATTTTCCTTTTCATTTTGTGTTTGGAGTTTTAATACACAAAACCCAATATTCAATTTTGTTTATAAAAATAATATAATTTTCTAAATCAGAATATCAAAATAATATATCAATGATATTTTGGGATTTTCCAAAAAATTGATTTTTCAATGAATAATGGAAACTAATGATTTTTCAAAGACAGTTATGTATTTTCATTAAATTATGTAATTATAATGTAATATTATGATTTTAATTTTATTTGGAATTAAAAAAATAAATTTTTTATTTATAATTAAAATAATTAGTAACATTTTATTCAATAGTATACCTAATTTTAATATAAGTTTATTTTTTGGATTAAAATCATAATTTTATTAAAACATTTTTTTTAATTCATAACGTTCCACAATATTAATTAACATAATATTAATTTTTAATTAAAAAATAATTAAATTATATTTATATATAATATATCTATAAATATTAATTTCAATAAATCTCATCATTATAAAAATTTATATCGCTAGTATAAGAGCATCTTGTGGTTGAAAAATGCATTTTTGGAAGACTCATTTTTCCTCATGTCTATAAGTTTTATATTAAAATAAATTATAAAAAATATATGTTTTGAATTTTTCAAAATGTATACCATATTTTAATTTACTGTAATTTATTATATACAATATGTTCAACATAATTTATTTAAAATTAATAATAAAAATAATAATAATATCTTACCATGGCTAAAGTGAAAATAGGTTTACCGAGGGTTAAAATATTATGATACGGATTATAATTACATAAAAAATTTATCTACCTATTATTATTTCCATATTACATTATTATAAAATATAATATCTAATAAGGATCTATTTTGGTTCCTTCATTCTTTGGACATACAATGGTGAGAATTATTCTTTTAACAAATTTCATGTGTTTATTCTTCCTCAATTACAAATGCTCAATCCCTCCCCTAAAATTTTAAATCAAATAAAGGCATTTGGATTGATAAAATACAACCAAAATATATCCAAATAATTTGTATAAACATTCTTGATATGTTTTTATTCCCTTAATAACCACCTCATTGTTCATAATAAGTGATCCACAAGAGGTTCTCTTAAGAGATGTTAATTGTCTCTACTAAGAACAATATTTTTAATTCAAAATTTTCAAAAATAAAATATTTCATAAAACATACAATATAATAATACCAATTCATAATAGGTGGTTATGTTTTAATATTTTAAGGAATATCTTAACACACCAATCTTCTACGGTACACTTCTCTTTGAATAAAACAGTAGCATGTATTGTATAGAACTTCGAGTTTAACACACACCACAACCAATCAAACTAGCAGTTATGAATAGTAATACAAAATTTTTAAAATTTTATAAATTTTTTCATTCAAAATGGACTTCATATTTGAATTCAGAATATCGAATTTACCTTAGGGTGAAATTTTGGTAAATTTCTGAAAACATTAATATTTTGATGAATTGTGAAAATTACTAACTTTTAATTAAAAATAACTTTTTTAATCGAAATAATTAATAGTGATAAATTATGAATTCGAGTGGTTTTACATTATATTGAGAATATATTTTAACCATTTAATAAAATTTTGGTCATTAGACCTAATTTCACATTTAAACCGGACATAAACAAGTGTCAATATTTTGATAGTTATTATTTATTAAAAACGCGCTTTTGTTTTGACAGCGGGAATTAATTTTAAATTAATTTCTGCCACTTCTGTGTTTTGAATTTAGAAAAATGGATTCCATATTTAGATTCCAAAGGTCCAAATTGTACAAATAGATAAATTTTATTATAAATTTTGAATAACTACTTCGGTAAATATTTTATTTACCATTGTTAAAAGGTAAATCCTGTAAATAAGGGTAAAAATAATATAATAATAATAATAAATTACCCTAAAACTTGTCCTAGACATTTTGGATGATACATGTCCAACAATGGGAATCTTTGGGTGGATTTTGGGTGTAGAGACCCAAAGCTTCACATACATGGACATTATATTACATTTGCGGAATACTTAATACATAACAAAATAAGACACACAAGGATCGTAATAGTTTAGTGCCTTTTAAAACTCAGAATATAATCTTCTAATCGTGGTGAAAGATCTTCAATGTATCCATAAAAATATTCCCCTTTTGTTTTCTTACCGAAAACCTTTCTTTATATCCTCGGGAAATGAAAAAATATAAAATGTGAGCTCAAATGTTCAGTAAGGGTATGCATAGAGAACATAAAACAATCCATAAACATTTCAATGCAAAAACTTGAACATAAAATCTAAACATCAATACCTTGATCAAAGATATAAATATTGGAAGTACATAAGGCATATATAAAAACGGAACATCAATCATGATAAAATAGAATGGGAATAAAACATTTAATTTTGGAATCCATTAAGAACATGTTATGATTTCTATAGTTGGCAAAGCATTGCTGCCAAGACCATCTTAGTGGACAAAGTCCCTTTCTGAATCGAGTTCACTCCCCGATCTAGTACTGTAACACTGAACCCGATTAACATACCGTTATATCCATGTCTATCTCATGAGATTTAAATCATTACCCAATTCATTGGAGGGAGATATAGGTCCCACCCATATCATAATGAAATCATTCTTACTTGTGTCACAAAATAAACTTAAAAAATCATCATAACCGAAAGAATAAAATGGGATTCATAAATATCATCACATTATCTCATAATTCATATAAATCAAATGTACATTTCATCATAAGAAATGTGAAACAATGTAAATCATAGACACAGTAAATTGGAAACATACCCATATGAAATAATGTCATCTTAGATGGAAAATGGTTTTGATAAAACATTTGAAATGAATTCATGAAGAAAATATACTTTCTTCTTTAAAATAATTTTATTTTCACAAAATTACTTGTACTTTTAAAAGAAAATTATTTTGTTGAAATTAGCCATAAAAAATTGTATAGTAAGATTCATGAAAATTAGGTGTTATGAAACCATAAAAATCCGTTCGCGTCGTATAAGTTAAAAATAACATTATTCTCGTACTTTTGTCGGAAGAGGCAAAAAGTACCTCGTAAAAGAAATATTCCTTACACACCATGAAGTAAATGTAAAAAATGGGAAAAAAGTACTATAAACATACATGAATCCATTTTTCAAAAACTGGGACATGGATGATAAATATAACCCCAGTGAATACTTACGAATAAACAATCTCGGATAAGAGCGAGATTGGAATAGTTATCCCTTACCTTAGGTCTGATATGCTTCGTATGGACCCGAACCTCCTGTATAACGATTTAAATAATGTAAATGACTTACTACATAATCATATTCATTTTCATGATATAATATATGTTTCACTTATGACTTTATATTACCCGTTCATTTGTAAATTCCATGTAAAATCAGCGTTTTGGGTAAAATCATTTCATTTATCATATGTGTTTCGAATTGTCGTTCTTGATATTATTACATATATCCTGACATAAATAATTCCAGAATGTAAAACATGATTTATGTATAATATATATTCATCATATACATATATATTATAGATTGATAAAATGAATGAAATACACCGTTCATGGAGAAGGTAGGTCGTACGTACGCATGAACGCTATTTTCGTTTCCTTATTGAATGGAATGAAACTATATAGATGACATGAATATATATACATAAATAAAATAGCATTATTATGTCATATATTTCATTATTATTCGTTATAGAAACTTTATAATCCTTCATGTATGATTAACATAGAGAATGAATTTCATCGCGTCGTGGAGATAGTAATCCGTACGTATGCACGACCCATGATATCGTTCCCATAATTATTGAATAGAATTGGAGTGGATTGTATAATATATCAAAATAAATATGATGTTATAATAACCATATATAGTTATTTCTTACACCATTATACACATCCATGTAAGGTGTTGGTGGAAAAACAGATTACACAACGGCATGGAGATGGTATTCCGTACGTATGCACGCGCGATGATTTTGTTTTCCGTAGGATGGATAGAAGTTGAAATAGGGTTGATTCATATTTACAATGACATATAAGTATATTATTTATACTGATTTTATTACAATATAATGAAACAACTAATGAATAATAAGTTGAAGAAGAAAGAAAATTGAAAGAATCGGTAACGAATATCACCTCTTCTTTGACACGCCTCTTTGAAACCTCCTCTTGGGGTACTAAAATTGGTCTTTGAAGAATACCAGGACCTCTAGTATGTTGATAGGGATGTTTATAAGGGAAATTTTCTGGGTTTTTCCGAGCTTAGGGGCTCCAAATTGTGTGAGGAAAAGAGGGAGGAGATGCCATTTTATAAGGAAGGAGAGGGGCACCTTTGGAAATATAAGAAAGTATTAATTTATATTAAATTCAAAAACCACGTAAAAACATCAAAAATGACTCAAATCTTAATATTAGATGATATAGGGTTTTAATCTCCTCAACCAAAAAAATTTATACATGTTAGGAATTTATTTTCAACATTATCAACTTGATTTATCCTAATTTAATAAATTTAATTTTATTTCTGGTAATAACATTATAAATTTTAAATTATTACATATAATTACTTATTTGTTGTGAATATTCCATAATTGGATACATTATAGAATTTTAGACCATAAAAATTTAAATTTATAACTTTTAAATATTTTTGTGATTTTTAAACAATTTTATAATATGTTATTTTTATAAAATAACAATAGTGTCAATTTTGACAGTGTTCATTTATTTGAATTTAAATAAACAATATACAGAAGATATTTTTGAACTAAATGATTTTATAGATTCATATCATGTCATATAAATCAATAAAATTAGTGGATCATGTTAAATAGTTCGTATAATATTTATTTTAATATTTTTAAAACCATTTATTTGATATTTCTCTTAATATAATAATTTCAACATCACTATTATGTCACCATTAATGATAATTATTTAATCCCTAAAAATTATAAATAAATTCATATGATGTAGATAAGTTTATTATATTTCTAGAGAATATTCATGTTCGAAGTTTCATGAAGTTTATAACTAAATTAAAATTAATATACTTATAATATTTAAGAGAGTGACATGTTGACACTTTATTTGGTTTTAATAATAATTAAATTATTTTCAATGAATCAAGTACCAAAAATTAATCTATTCTAACCCTTAGGTGATATGGGTCGACTTTTAGTCATCCAATAGAATTTTGTCGGGTGTTAGGGTAATTTTATAATCTTATATTTACCCTTAATTACCCGATTTACCTTTAACTATGGTAAATAAAATTAACCATAGTTACTATTCATAATGCCCAAAAATAAAAAGTAACTTATTAACATAATTTGGAACCACTGATTCCAAATATGGAATCCATTTTTTCAAATTCAATACACAAAAGCTTCATAAATTAAATTAAAATTAATCCCGTTGTCGAACAAAAACAGGTTTTTGTTTAAAACATTGCAAAAGATTGAATTGATTTAACCAACAAATTCATGGTAAAATAAATGCTAATGACATACATTATATTAAATGGTAAAAATATATTCTATTTATACTTTAAAACAATTTAATATTATAATTTAACCATATAAATTATTACGACGAAAAAAGTTTTTTTAATTAAAATATAGTGTGTTTTACTATTCATTAAAATATGCATTTTATCATAAAAATATCAAAATTTTATCCAATGTAAATATTTATATCCTGATTCAAAATAAGAATTTTATTTTGTAAAATTGATCTTATAAACATTTCTAAACTAGATTTAATGTCGGTGTGCCATCAAAAGGCGGCAAATCTGCATTTTTTGAAAAATACTTATTTTACCCAAAAAATTTCTTTTGTTCACATAAAATGTTTTAGAAAATTTATAAAATGAATAATAATGTTATAAAATTCAAAAATTAGTAAATCCTATTCATAATGGCTAGTCCATAATAATATTATAACAATATATTGTCGTTTAGTGAAACCTGTAATTGCGTACAACACACCCTATCGAGGAACGTCGTGATTGCGTGTAATGCAAGCCAAGTCAAGGTTGTGTGTTGTGAAAGACTACTTTGTTGTTTAGTTATAATAGAATCCAACCATTTTTCATTTATTCATTGAATATATATATATATATATACACTCAATGTTGCGTAGAATGACTATTATCAAATGAACTTGAAATTGTGTGTATCAAAATCTAAGCATAGTGTTGCGTATACTACAAGCTAATATGGTGTTTCATATAGAACATGATAATCTTGTTGTAGCATAAAACAAATGACATAAAATAAATTAAAAATAATACATATCATAAAATATCGGGTTGTTACATTCTACCCCCCTTAAAATGAATTTTTCCCTCGAAGTTCGTCAGGGTTATACATGTTTTTCTACTTGAAAGATTCATTAATTGAAACCCATATCGTAAAATGAAATAACAAAACTTATGTTTAAAAACTAAAGTATTAAACGTAATGGTTACCCATATAAACTAATCATTGGGTTTCCACATAAGAGAACATAAGTGAAAATATGGATATAGAAGAGAAATCTAACTGTCATGTTCTGATGGAGTGTGGTAGAGAACATGGCTATGAAAAATCCACCAATCACAAAGCCATAGATTTGTGATGATCTAAGGTACCATCTAACTCATCTGATATAAGGGCACTAGGACAACATTTTTGTTTTTCATGATCATTTCCCCAATGTTGATGAATTAAATGAAATACTTACATGATTTTGGTACAATATAACTGTTGTTCCTGAATTGAACAATTTATACTTCATCTCTTAATGAAATGAAGTTCAATTTGTAATTCGTGAAGCGTTTGCAGATCATGTGATAGAATGATGGGTCATTCCATCTATTTCACACAAAAGGTTAGCAAAAGTTATTAGTCCATCTTATGGTGATATTAATCATATATGATTCCAAAAATGAACTTACACTTCATCTATCATACCACATAATATAATAAAAGTAGTTTGTAATAACCAGTGACTTCCTGTTGGCCAGTGGTAGGCGATAAAGGCCTATCACAATTTGGTTGTGGGTTCGATTCCCGCATCCTTGTCCGACTCGACGGGTTGTCGCCCGTCCTACGACTTGTCCTTTTTCTAAAACTATAATATTATAACATTCTATCAATAATATCGAGAAAAAAAATTCTAGCCTTAAACAATACTAACTTATGTTCAACATAATACATTCAAATATTTAGGCTTATCGAAAATAATTTTTTCCAAACTCATAGTATAAAGAGAACGATTACTAAAAAGTTCATATAACAAACATGTGAATACCATCATTTATTCGTCATATATCTTGTTGGTCACATTCCAATTATGTGAATACCTTAATCATATATTCTCTTGAAAAATTGAATACCCATTGAACATTAGTGAAAACATTAATGATTTCAAATGTTAACTCTTTCCACATACCAAAATCCCAAAAATTCTATATACTCAAGCCATGATATAACTTTTTCATTATATGAGATCATTTCATTTTATCTTTATACCTTCATTATGCACATATCATATTCCTTCCAAAAATATGTCAATCACTTTCCATGTTTACCGGTACCATAAAATTATTGAAAATCACAATATACCAAAACACAAATATTCCAATATTCCATTATACTATATACAACATTATTTTGGAATCCCATTACATAAAAACATAATCATTCCAACACATCATTGTCACATTCAACATCGCCAATAGTGATCGCATGTGACTTACCTTTGTACATTGCCTTATGTTGCTGCTCATTTCAATCATCATTAACCTTTGTATTAGAGAATTGATTAGAATAATGCCCCATTTCATTGCACTGGAAGCATTGATGTTTTGGTGGATAGTTCTCTATTTTCTTTTCTCTATTCACGTCATTAGAAACGTTTTTCCCATTACTTCGACAATCAATAGCTCGATGACCTTATTTTACACACTTAAAACATTATCTCGTACCTTTTAGTCAATCTCTACCATGCTTATTTCCACACATTGAGCATACAAAAACATTCATCTTCTTTTCACCATTGTTCTGAGATTTCTCCTTGAACTCCATCTTTCATTTCTTGTCAAAACCATGAGATGGATATGTAACACCAACTTCCAGTTCTACCTTGATATCAAAATTCACAATTTATTAATAGCTACTGAAGTCTCTTATATCTAATTCCCGTCGAAGTCTTGGTTTTAAACCACTGAAGATTCGATCAACTTTACATTCAGGTTGGATGACAAATCCAGATGCATACCTTGCAAGCCTTGTAAAATTCGCCTCGTATATACCAATAGATTCATCATCCTTTTTCTTAATCTCAATGACATCCTTTTCCTTCTTTTTTCGAAGAATACAAGGGAAGTACTTATTGAAAAATAAGTTCTTGAACTCATCCCATTACATGGATTAAATTTCTTCTCGGGGCATTGTATTCGTAATTAGAGTCCACCACTGGTCTGGTTCACCTTCTAAATGGTAAACAGCCAAAATGACTTTTTCATTCTCTGAACATCGAAGTATGAAAAATATTTTTTCAATGGCACTGATCTGTTGTTCAGCAAAAAGTGGATCAGAAGACCCACCGAAAGAAGGTGGACGTTGCCTCATGAAGGACTCAATAAAATATTGTTCCCTTCTCTGCTCATATGGAAGTCCAGAATTATTCATAGCTTCTGTAAGTATAGAAATAATATTTTTTACTCCATATCCTTTCACATTTGGTTGTTTTGGAAGAAAATAATTGCATTTTCCATTATGTTGATCAACATGGTTCCTTTGGGTTCCAGTCATCATCTAAAACCCAAAAAGAATAGTGTGAGAGGCAAAAATCATGCTAGGGAAAATAACATAATAAAGGGGGAGTAACTTCAATATCTAACTTCTTAGGTTTAATTCTAATATCATTAACGTAATTCTAGGATTATAACATATACTTATAATTAACCTTAGGGAAATCCCTAGACATACCTTAGAAATATCTCTAGGGATCTCAATAAAGTTATCGTATCCTAGTTTCCAAAGGTTGACTAAACCTTTCCTCTGATACCAACTATAGATACCCAAAGCTTGACTTATATGGACATTACATTACTTTTGCGGAATACTTAATACATAACAAAATCAGACACACAAGGACCGTAACAGTTTAGTGTCTTTGGAAACTCAGAACATAATCTTCTAATTGTGGTGAAAGATCTCCAACATCTTCATAAAAATCTTCCCCTTTTGTTTTCTTACCAAAAACCTTTCATTCTATCCTAGGGAAAAGAAAACATATAAAGGGTGATCTCAAATGCTCAGTAAGGATAAGCATAGAGAACAAAAAAAAATCCATATATATTTTAATGCAAAAACATGAAAATAAAATCTAAACATCAAAATCATGAGAAAAGACATAAATCGCAGAAGTATGTAAAACATATATCATAAAGGATAATCAATCATGATAAAATAGAATGGGAATAAAACATGTAATTCTGGCATCCATTAAGAACATGTTATGATTTCCATAGTAGCCAAGGCATTTCTGTCAAGACCATCTTAGTGGACAAAGTCCCTTTCTGAATCGAGTTCACTCCTCGTTCCAGTCCTGTAACACTGAACCAGATTTACTTAATATTCCTGCCATGACTATCTCATGAGATATAAATCTTTACCAAATTAATTGGAGGGAGATATAGGTCCCACTCATCTCATAATGAAATAATTTTTACTTGTGTCACAAAATAAACTTAAAACATTCATCATAACCCAAAGAATAAAAGGGTTTCATAAACATCATCCCATCATCTCATAATCCATATAAAACAAATGGACATTTCATCATAAGAAAAGTGAAACCATTTAAATCATAGAGACATTGAACTTGAAACATACACATATGAAATATTGTCATCTTAGTGGGAAAATGGTTTTGATTAAACATTACAAATGAATTCTTGAGGAAAATATCCTTTCCTCATTAAAATCATTTTCCTTTCATAAAATTCCATGCACTTGTCAAATAAAATTAATTTGTTGAAAATATTCATCAAACATTGTAGTGTACGCTTCATGAAAATTAGGCGTTATGAAACCGTAAAAATCCATTCACGCTGTATTAGTTAAAAATAACATTCTTCTCATACTTTTGTCGGAAATGTCAAAAAGTACCTCGTAAAATAATGATTCCTTACACACCATGTAGTAAAAGTCAAAAATGAGAAAAAGGACTTCAAACATACATGAAACCATTTTTAGAAAACAGGTACATGGATGATAAATATAACCCCAGTGAATACTTACGAATAAACAATCTCGGATAAGAGCGAGATTGGAATAGTTATCCCTTACCTTAAGTCTGATATGCTTCATATGGATCTGAACCTCCTGTATAATGATATAAATAATATCATTGACTTATTAAATAATCATATTCATTGTTATGAAATCATATATATTTCACTTATGACTTTATATTACCCATTATTTTGTAAATTCCATGTTAAAGCAGCGTTTTGGGTAAAATCATTTCATTTATCGTATGTGTTTCGACATGCCATTTATGATATTATTACTTATATCCTGATTTAAATAATTCCAGAATGTAAAAAATGATTTATATATAATATATATTCATCATATACATATATATTATAAATAGATAAAAGTAATTAAATACACCGTTCATGGAGACGGTTGGCCGTACGTACGCATGAACGTAGTTTTCGTTTCCTTATTGAATTTAATGAAACTAAATAGATGAAATAAATAAATATATAAATAAATCTAGTAGAATTATTATGTCATATATTTAATTATTATTCATTATATAAACATTATAATCATTCATGTATGGTTAACTTGTATAATGAATCTCATCACATAGTGGAGACAGTAATCCGTATGTACACAAGAGCGATGATATCATTCCCATAATTATTGGATATAATTAGAGTGGATGGTATAATATATCAGAATCATTATGATGTTATAATAACCATATATAATTATTAATTACACCATTATACCCATCCATGTAAGGTGTTGGTGGAAAAACAGATTACACCACGACGTGGAGACGATATTCCATACGTACGCATGCGCGGTGATTTCATTTTCCGTAGGATGGATAGAAGGTGAAATGGGGTTGTTTCATATTTATAATAAAATATCAGTATATTATTGATAATTATGTTATTACAATAGTATGAAACAGCTAAAGATTAAGAAGTTGAAGAAGAAATAAAATTGAAAGAATCGGTAACAGATATTACCTCTTCTTTGACACGCCTCTTGGAAAC
The DNA here is from genome assembly GCA_963277665.1 of Viscum album. Taxonomy (NCBI): domain Eukaryota; kingdom Viridiplantae; phylum Streptophyta; class Magnoliopsida; order Santalales; family Viscaceae; genus Viscum; species Viscum album. The sequence continues at coordinate 766,329,847 of OY728120.1, forward strand.
CTCCTATTAGGGTACTAAAATTGGTCTTTGAAGAAGACCAGGACCTCTAGTATGTTGCTAGGAAAGTTTATAAGGGAAATGGTGAGGGTTTGGACAAGCTTAAAGGCTCCAAATTGTGTGAGGATAAGAGGGAGGAGATTCCCTTTTACAAGGGAGGAGAGGGGCACCTTTGGAAATATAAGAAAATATTAATTTATATTAAATCTCAAACCCGCATAAAACTTCCAAAAGGACTCAAATAATAAGCTTATATGATATAGGGTTGTAATAAAATCAACCAATACAAATTATACATGTTAGGAATTTATTTTAAACATTATCAACTTGATTTATCCCTATTTAATCAATTTAATTTTATATGTGGTAAAAACATTCTAAATTTTAACTTATTACAAATAATATATTATTTGTTTTGAATTGTCCATAATTGGATACTTTATATCATTTTAGACAATATAAATATAAATTTATAATTTTTAAATATTTTTGTGATTTTTAAACAATTTATAATATAATATTTTTATAAAATAACAGTAGTGTCAATTTTGACACTATTCATTTATTTGAATTTAAATAAACATTATACAGAAGATATGATCGAAATAAATGATTTAATAGATTCATAAAATTTAATATTTAACTAGAAAATTACTGGAGGACATTAAATAGATCATATAATATTTATTTCAATATTTTTAAAACCATTTATTTGATATTTCTGTTAATAAAATAATTTCAACATCACTTTTAATTCACCTTTAATGATAATTAAATAATCCCTAAAAATTATAAATAAATTCATATGATGTATATAATTTTATTAGATTTCTGGATACTATTCATGTTATAATTTTCATGAACTTTATCACTAAATTAAAATTAATATATTTATAAGATTTAAGAGTGACATGTTGTCACTTTCTTTGGTTTTAATAATAATTAAATTATTTTCAAGGAACAAAGTCCCGAAAATGAATCTATTCCTACACTTAGGTGATATGGGTCAACTTTTAGTCATCCAATTGAATTTTGGAAGGTGTTATGGTAATTTTATAATCTTATATTTACCCATAATTACCCGATTTACCTTTAACTATGGTAAATAAAATTTACCGTAGTTACTATTCAAAATGCCCAATTATAAAAAGTAGCATATTAACATAATTTTTACCCATTGATTCCAAATATGGAATCCATTTTTCCAAATTCAATACAAAAATGTTGCAGAAATTAAATTAAAATTAACCCCGTTGCCGAAAGAAAAGAGGTTTTTGTTTAAAACATTGCAAATGATTGAATTGATTTAACCTACGAATTCAAGGGAAAATAAATGCAAATGACATAAATTATATTAAATGGTAAAAATATATTCTATTTATACTTTAAAACCATTCAATATTATAATTTATCCTTATAAATTATTACGATGAAAATGTTGTTTGTAATTAAAATATACCATGTTTCTACTATTCATTAAAATATGAAAGTTATCAGAAAAATATCAAAACTTTCTCCAATGTAAATTTTATATCCTGATTCAAAATAAGAAGTTTATTTTGTAAAATTGAAATTATAAACATGTCAAAAACTATATTTAATGTGGGTGCTCCATCAAAAGGCGGAAAAACTGCATTTTTTTTAAAAATACTTATTTTACCCAAAAATTTTATTTTGTTCACATAAAATGTTTTAAAAAATTTATCAGATGAATAATAATGTTATAAAATTAAAATTTTAGTTAATAATATTCATAATGTCTAGTCCATAATAATATTATAAAAATTTATCTTTGTTTAGTGAAACCAGGTATTGCGTACAACATACGCTATCGAGGAAGGTCGTGATTGTGTGTAATGCAAACCAAGTCAGGGTTGTGTGTTGTCAAGACTCCTTTGTTGTTTAGTTATAACAAAATCCAACCATTTTTCATTTATACATTGAATATATATATATATATACAGTCAATGTTGCATAGAATTACTATTATCAAACGACCTTGAAATTGTGTGTAACACAATTTAAGAATAGTGTTGCATATACTGCAAACTAATACAGTGTTGTGTATAGCACAAGATTATATTGTTGTAGCATAAAACACATGACATCAAATTAATTAAAAATAATACTTATCATAAAATATCGTGTTGTTAAATTGGGTCCCCATGGATCCACATGTAAGTGATAATGACACTTTAAATTAATTAGGTTTAAGTAAATACAAAAATGACTTAATCATATATCTTTTAGAAAATCAATTTTTACATAGTGTTATATATGTTATATTTTCGACTATAAATATCCATTATATATATAAAGATATTTTCTACATAATGGTATTTTATTTATAATTTTTAGATATTGTATAATTAAATTTATTTATGACATAATAATGATGTAATATTTTCTTCATTCATGAAGAAATCATATAATTAGTATTATAAATTTTAAAATAAATATAATTTGGAAGTTTTGAATCCATACACTAATTTTATTGGTTAATAAGACATTTTGGGATTGCTTAAATGATTTTGGTTCTAATTAATAATGTTTTTAAGTCATTAACAAACATAATTTATTAAATATTGTCAAAATTGACTTAAATGAGTTTTTAAAACAAATATTATATTATTAATTTATATTCTATGCCTAAAAATAAATGGTTTGGCCAACAGACTTATATAATGATAGGTTTATCATTAATGGACCACTTGGGGGTCTCTTGGATGTATATAGTATGTTTATTAACCATATAATATACAATTACAAAGAGACAGGGTAAATGTCAAACTAATTAACTAAGAGTTAAAACTAAAAGATAAGCTTCATAAATTGACCCAAACCTGTATAAAACCTATTGGTTCAGTTGTTTTTGACCAATCTCCACCTTATAATTTGAATAATCCACTATAGTGAAATTATAAATAGAATTTTAATTTATTAAAAAAAATATTTCTAGCTTTTCCTAAGGTCCCCTCACCCCTCTTATAAAAGGGAACTCCCCCTTCTCTCAAATTTATACCCTTAAAGCCTTTTGGGTCGCCCAACCCTTGCCCAAATATTCTCTCAACTTCCCTCACTTCATCCTAGAGTCCTTCCTTTAGTCATAAATCCATATTATGGATCCCTTTTGATAAAATTAAAATGAAGAACACGGATAAGAGGAGGTTAACCTACCCTCAACCAAGGAAAAGTACAAGGTAAGGGTTTATTTTACAATCTCTTCATCATTAGAGGTTGTTTATATGTAATTATCTACTGGGACCTCTTTTCATCCACATCCATGATTCTTAAAAATATATTTCAAATAATTCTCAAAATATGAAAGACTATGGGTTAAAGTCATTTATACCCTTTTTGAACTTTTTATAAGATCATTATAAAGTAATCTTTCCATCGTTTTCCAAAAAATGCCCTTTTTAACCTTTTCTTCAAAATTTAAGTAATAATTTATTTTTTTAACTTATATGGAGAGTGTGGCTATTTTCCTCCATTATAAAATCGTCAAAACTTCCCTCACAAGATTCTAAGAATATTTTAAATGTAAATGTTTCCTTTTATAATTATGTGACTCTTAAATTATTTCAAAAAAGAGATATTTCTCTCAAATTGTTTTGATTTCATCAATGTCAACATCATTTTAAATGATTTAAATATTTATTCTTATAAACCATTCTCAATAATTTTCATGTTTTCAAAATGGTTTTAAGGATTTTTTTAAATCGACATGAATGTTTTAAAATGTTAATTACTTTAAAAATTTTCAAAGTGGTATGTGAAACTTTGATTCAAAAATGTCTTTAAATGTCTTACTTTATAAATTGGGTGACTTTTAAATGTTTTCATGAAAAGGGATATTTCAGTCAAAGAGTTTTACAAATTATTTCCATCTATGTCAAATCCAATAATAAATTTTAAACTTGTTTTGAATTTGATTTATTATGATACAAAAATTCCATATTGTATTGAAGGATTTGTGATATGTTTGATTGTGGATGTGTAATTTTTATTCCATTCATGGTTTATGGTTAAATTATTGACATTTTGTGTCCTAGTTCTTATATGAATTTTTATGTTAGGTTTCAACCTTTTCATATGAGGAATGTGTTGGACATAGTAAGTGACGGGTGTACCCCACTATAGCTCCTCGATGCATCGGTAGGTCTCATGAGACAACAAGACGTGGAAATGGCTGGGGAATTTTCCCAATTTGATTTATGGTTTTGGCTGAGGCCTTAATATTTTTTAGATGTATTGTCTGAGGCCTTGAAAAAATGTTTTATAATGTCTGGAATTATACATTCCCTCATTATGGAAATAATATTGATGGTTCATGTGGTCATTCAACATATAGAATACCCATGATTTTGTTTTATTATGGCATTATTTACTCAGCTCATATTCTTTCCATAAAATTATTCATGTTTATTATGGGTAAAGGTATTCGGTTTTAATTATTCACCATGCTTAATATTTATGTTATTTTATATTGTATTGCTTACCCTTACTGAGCATTTGAGCTCACCCCTTTCTATGTTTTATTTTTTTTCCAGGATTCCACGAATTAGTGTATTTTGATTGATATGTAGGGATATTCTATGGGAATTATGGCGTTCATAAAGTATTATTTATGTTGTGTTTTATGTTATAAAGTGTAATGTAACATTCATGAATGTAATGTATTTTCCATGACTGCTGAACCGATCGGTCCTTTGAGACATGATTCCTTGTAATCATTCCAATGTATTAAAAAATGCATTAACTCTGGGTAACTGTGGTCTTGGCATTACAGTTGGTATCAGAGAAAGTTTAGAAATAACCGTGGAACTAGGTTTCGATAAACTCTGATTAGAGCACATATCCCTAAGATTTATTTTGAGGATTAGTATAGAATAACATCCATGAATTTTGGTATTGTAGAGATTTTGTGATTTATCCAAGCAATACATCCCTGTTTGGATACGAGTAGGTAGAGGTGGCTCTAGAACAGATGTACCTAGGGGTAAAACCCGAAAACACCACTTTAAGATGGAGTCAAATGAGAACTGGTGCATGACAATGGGCCTTGCTGCACTCTTGGTTACGACTCTCCTGGGGGATATTCTTAGGATAATTCTCATTTTATTTTCAAACCATTATGAAAGTCTTATGAGTATATACTTACCCAATGAAAAAATTTTATGATTATGGATTATATCCATAAACTGTTCATTTTATTTTAGGTATTTAAATTTTTGGAATTATGTATTTTGATTCATAAACTAATCTAGTTAATGCCATTGTTTAGAAATGGAACCTAGTGGAAGTAATGGAAATCATATCAATGCACATACTCCATGTAGGGATTTCCCTCCCACTAAAGAAAATTATAGTAGAGCTGGTAATACAACTGGTGATTATTATCTTATCACCATACTGAGACAACTCACTCAGTTTATGAATAATAACCTTACCCGTATGGAGCACCCTGATCCACAATGCAGAGGATCAATGTTAGACTTCTTCATGAGGAAACAACCATTGACATTCAATGGGAGTACAAATCCATTAGTGGCTGCGCAATGGATAAATTCCTTAGAGAAAATATTCCTCTATTTGGGGAGTAATTAAATGGAAAAAGAAGTCATGGCAGTTTACCGCCTCACTAGAGATGCTGAAAAATTGTGCTCATTGATTTGAAACAAAAATTTATATGATTAAGTATTAATTATAGAATGGAGGGAGTTTAAAGAAATTTTCTTAGGAAAATAAATTCCTCATGACCATCGAGCGGATATGGAAAGAAAATTTTTGAGTATGAGGTAAAAGGATGATGAGAATGTGGCAAAGTATGATGCTAACATTACAAGGTTAGCGAGGCATGCTGCAGATTATATACGTAACCCAAGAATTATGATTGATCATTTCTTTTAGGGGTAAAAACCATCTATTCGTCGAGATTTAGCATCCCAATCCTTCTTTTTATATGAAGATATTTTCTCATGACCGAAAAGGAATTCACTAAATCATATAACAATAAAGTAATGAAATAGAAAAAGAGAACGATGGTGCAATAGACAGGTAATGAGAAAAAGGGAAAGAAGGATTTTCCATTATGTGATAATTGTGGGAAGAAACACCCTGGTACTTTCCTAAAAGGAATGGGAGTCTGTTACAAGTGTGGTGAAAAAGGCCACCAAGCACATGATTTCAAGGGATAGAAAGTTGTTGTCAATGTCGAATGATATAATTGTAGATAAATGGGGCATTATACAAAATAGTTTCTTAATATCCAAGGAAACTTACCTCATAAAAGGTCAAGGGAGCAAGGCCACGTTTATGAAGTTACTACAGTTGAAGTTGAATAATTATTGTATTTGTGTTTTTGGATTCAAGAACTATATTCTGGTTATAAGAATTATGTGATATGTATAGAGACTGTACTTTATTACTTGTTTTTCTCATTATGGTTTTAATATGACTAAGGTAATCATATTTTCAGTATGTGATAATAAGAGAAAATTTAATTTGTTTGGGGAATCTGATGTGACAATTGATTTTGGAATTTAGATACCATTTACAGAGAGTCTGGACAGAGGTATTTTGGATAACTATAATGTTTTTAATGGATTAAGTTGAACTTTGGAAAGTATTGTTTCTGGTTAAAACATTTCTTATGATTATTTTTGGAATAATATAACATTATAGTCTTGGGAAAAGGACAACATGCAGGTTGGGAAATAACTTGTCGCGTCGGACAAAGCTATAGGAATCGAATCCACAATCATAGTGAGACAAGACTTTATTACCTACCAATAGCCTGCAAGAAGTCCCTGGTTGTTACAAAATAGTTTTCATCATTTAAATGGTATATGTTATTATTTAGAACCCTATACAATTAGGTTAAATAATGTATTTTTGAGTTGTATTATATTTTGGAGTGAAAGATGATTTTGTGGTTGAATTTTATTAGTGGATAAAACTATAATTATAAAGTAATTATATCTCTGTATGATCTTATCCAATCTCATAAATAAATTCCTCATCATTAAGAAAAGTAACTTAGAACAAAAAAGTTGTTCTAGATAGTACCTTAGATCATCACAAATTTATGGCTTTGTGAATGTTGGCCTTTTCATAGCCATTTCTATACCACTCTCCATCAGATATTGATGGTTATATTTATCTTCCATATCTCGGTTTTCCTACATTGAACTCTAGTATGTGTTATTTTCTGTAACCGTCATACTTACCACTCTTTATTTTAAATAGAGGTCTCATTAATCCATTTTTTGATGTGGGATTTCAACTAAAATATTTTGAAATGTCAACCCTAAGTTTCCAATACCAAGAATAAATTGCGAGGAAGAAACTTATTGATGGAGAGGAGAATGTAATACCTCAGGCTTCCATGGTACACTTCTATTTGAATAATACAGCAGCGTGTGTTGTACGCAACTTCGAGTTCTAACACACACCACAACCAATCAAACTTGTAGTTATGAATAGTAATAACAAATTTTAAAGGTTTTATATATTTATATTTCAAAATGGACTTCATTTTTGGATTCAGAATATCGAAATTATATTAGGGTGAATTTTTGGTACATTTATAATAACATTAATATTTTGATGAATAGTTAAAATTACTAAATTTTAATTAAAAAACATCTTTAATCGAAATAATTAATAGTGATAAATTATGAATTTGAATGGTTTTAAATTATATTGAGAATACATTTTTATCATTTAATACAATTTTGGTCATTTTACATAATTTCACAATTAAACCGGACAGAAACAAGTGTCAATATTTTGATAGTTATTATTTCTTAAAAACACGTTTTTTGTTTTGACATCGGGAATTAATATTAAATTAATTTCTGCTAATTCTATGTTTTGAATTTAGAAAAATGGATTCCATATTTATATTTAGGAGGTCCAAATTTTGTAAATAGATAACATTTATTTTTAGACATTTTGAATAATTACTTCGGTAAATATTTTATTTACCATGGTTAAAGGGTAAATCCGGTAAATAAGGGTAAAAATAATATTATGATAATAATAAATTATCCTAAAACGTGTATTAACCCTATTTTTTGATACATGTCCGACCATGGGCATATTTAGGTCGATTTTGGGACTCCATGGATCCACTTGTAAATGATAATGACACTTTATATTAATTATGTTAAAGTAAATACAAAAATGACTTAAGCATATATCTTTTAGAAAAAAAATTTTACACAGGGTTATATATGTAATATTTTAGACTACAAATAATAATTAAAAAGATAAAAATATTTCCTATATAATTGTATTTTATTTATAATTTTTAGAAATTTTATAATTAAATTTATTTATGACACAATAATTATGCAATATTTTTCGTATTCATGAATTAATCAAATAATTAGTATTATAAATGTCAAAATAATTATAATTTGAATGTTTTGATTCCATAAAAGAATTTTATTGGTTAATATGACATGTTTGGATTGCTTAAATGAATTTGGTTTGAATTAATAAAGGTGTTATGACCTTAACAAAAATCGATTATTAAATATTTCCAAAATTGACATAAAAGAGTTTTTAAAACAAATATTATATTATTAATTGATATTATATTCCTAAAAATCTAAGGATCAGCCAAAGGAATTATATTATGATAGTTTTATCATTAATGGACCACATGAGGGTCGCTTCGATGTATATAGTATGTTTATTAAAAATATTATATAAAAATACAATGTGACAGGGTATAATGTGAAACTAATTAACTAAGAGTTAAAACTAAAAGATAATGTTAATAAAGTGACCCAAACCAATCTAAAACCTATTGGTTGAGTTGTTGTCGACATATCCCCACCATATACTTGGAATATTCCACATTGGATCTATTATAAACCAAATATGAATTTATTATAAAATAATATTTCTTTCTTTTCCTAAGGTGACCTCACCCCTCTTATATAAGGGAACTCTCCCTTCTATCAAATTCATACCCTCAAAGCCTTTTGGATCGACCAAACCCTACCCAAATATTCTCTCAACTTCCCAAATTCATCCTAGAGGCCATACTTTAGTCATAAATCAAACATAAGGATCCCTTTTGATCAAATCAAAAGGAAGAACCCAAAAAGGAGGAGGTTAAACTACCCTCAACTAAGGAAAAGTACGTGGTAAGGGTTTATTTCACAATCTCTTCATTATCCGAGGTTGTTTATAAGTAATTATCTACTGGGACCTCTTTATCATACACATCCATAATTATTAAAAATATATTTCAAATAATTCTTATTATTTTACAGACTATGGGTTAAAGTCATTTATACCTTTGTTTGAATTTTTATAAGATGTTTATAAAGGAATATTTCCATCATTTTCCAAACAATGTACTTTTTAACCATTCATCAAAATTAATGTAATAATGTCTTTTTTTAACTGATACAGAAGGTGCAGATGTTTTTCAGCATTATAAATTTATCGAAGCTTCCCTTACAAGCTTATAAGAATATTTTCGAAGTAAATGTTTTGTTTTATAATTATGTAACTCTTAAATTATTTCAAAAAAGTGAAATTTATGTCAAATAGTTTTGATATCATCTATGTCACCATCACTTTAAATGTTTTAATGATTTATTCTTCTAAATAATTCTCATTAATGTCTATGTTTTCAAAATGATTTCAACGATTTATTTAAATGGACGTGAATATTTTAAAATGTTAATTACATTAAAAATTTGAAAGTGCTATGGGACACTTTGATTCAAAAATGTCTTTAAATATCATTCTTTATAAATTGTGTGACTTTAAAATGTTTTCATGAAAAGAGATATTTCAATCAAAGAGTTTTATAAATTATTTCCATATATGTCCAATCCTTTAATGGATTTTAAACTTGTTTTGAAGTTGATTTATTATGATACAAAACTTCCATATTTTATAGAGGTTTTTGTGATATGTTTGACTGTGGATGTGTAATTTTTATTCCATTCATGGTTTATCATTAAATTATGGAAATTTCGTATCCTATTACTTATACAAATGTTTATGTTATGATTAAACCATTTCATATGAGGAATTTATTGGACATAGTAAGTGACGGGTGGACCCCACTATAGCTCCTCGATGCATCGGTTGGTCTCATGAGACAACTAGACGTGGAATTGCCCAAGGACTTTTCCGAATTTGATTTATGGTTTTGGTTGAGGCCTTAATAATTTTTAGACGTCTTGGTTGAGGCCTTGAAAAAAATAGAATGTATGGCATTAAACATTCACTCATTATGAAAATAATATTGATGGTTTATTTTGTCATTCTACTAGTAGAATACCCATGATTATGTTTTATTATGGCATTATTTACCCAGATCATATTATTTCCATAAAAGTATTCATGTTTATTGAGGGTAAAGGCATGCGGTTTCAATTATTCACCGTGCATAATATTTATGTTATTTTCTACTGTATTGCTTACCCTTACTGAGCGTTTGAGCTCACCCCTTTATATGTTTTTTTTTCAGGATTCCAAGAAGAAGTGTTTTGTGATTGATATACATGGTTAATCTAATGGAATAATGGCATTCATAAAGAATTATTTATGTTGTGTTCTATGTTATAAAGTGTAATGAAACATTCATTTATGTAATCTATTTTCCAAGACTTCTAAACTGAACGGTCCTTCGAGACTTGATTCCTTGTAATCATGACAATGTAATAAAATAATTCACCAACTCTAGGTAACTGAGTTCGGGGCATTACAAATATTATTTATCCATATCCTCCTTCAATAAATGGGGTTCGAAACCATCGATAGTGTGTACAAAGAAATAAAATATATCAAACCGATGTAAAAATTTTCCCATCACATCATGAAATAGATTTTGATAATGATGGAAATAATTAAATATATAAAATGTATTTCATGATATTAAATTACTAAAATAAATATATCATCCAATTCCTCAACCTTTAACCCATTAAGGGAATGATATCATCCCTCACGTGTACATACGACATACTATAACAATGAGGCTATATTGCTACTTTTACATATCTTACATTCAATATTTGTTTAAAAATTAATCTAAAAAGTTAATATGAAAGTTATAACCTAAATATAATTATTCAAATTAGGTAACTATGTACTATATAGAGGAAGATATCATTTCATAATAAATCACACATAAGAAAACTATTCAATAAAAATCCAAAACAACAACCACAATAATAAGATATTATTACAAATAGGGTAGTAATATCTCATTACATGATCAAATATGGTATAAGAGACATGAATATGATTCTGTTATATATTAATATCTTACTTATAATAGTTATTAATTATTTTAAATTTTTTTCAACCAACATAAATTTTTAGTTAAGCGGATTCACGACAATTTCCCTTCATTTTGGAATATTTTATCGGTATACACAAAATTAAATTTATATGGTTTATATATGTCCCCTTCTACAAGAAATGTCATTAATCCTTAATAAATCATTTAATTACATGTTTTAATTTGAATTATTCTAACCAAGGGGAATTAAATTGATAGCTAGAACATTTTATGTGATTCGGTCTCAATATCATTTCAATGTATCATATTTTAGTATGAGACACTTAATTTATATTAAATATAAAATAAAATAATAGGTTTGAATATTATATTTGGAATAATTAATTCATAATGGTATTTTATGATTCAATTTTATTAATTTCATCAAATTGGTTTTAAATTAATGTTACAAATTTCTATCCAATTCCATAACACAATTTATTATCACCAGGTTATATTATTTTTTCATTATCATTGATAATATATGTATATATATATAGTCATTTTTATTTTATTTTGCATATCAATATGTTTTATTTGTATTTAAATATTATAAACATAGAAAATTCTTTGACTAATCGTCACTTCAACTGTGTGATCATTATAAGAAATTACACATAAATTTCAACAATATTGAGACATATAAATTATTATAAACCTGATCATTGTTATGTAATATAAATATTGATAAATTATATTCTATGTCATTAAAATTTCACTATTTATGGATTTTAGTTTTTAATTTTTATTTCTTTATTTCCTGGGGTTAGGATTTAAATATTACAAAAGTGGAAACGCTTTATGCTTCAATATCATTTTAATAGGGATTTCTTATGAATGATTCTCTATTGAGGGAAATTATTTTCTCATTTTATAATAAACCCCATTTTCCTATCCTTTGGTTATTCCTGATATATTCAATTAATAATAAAATTTTACAGTCTTTCGTATATAATATTATTGAGAATAGTTCATCCATAAAATATGACATTATTACTCTCTTCGATCGAAATCGTTTTTCTTCCAAATAGATGTTCTCTAAAAATGTATTAATGAATATTTTTAATTTTATAAGATTAGTTGTTCTGTAAAATTTTTCACACTTTTTTATTTCCTCAAAATGTTTTAAAAGGATTATTCAAGACATTTTCAAAACAATGTACTATTCACATTTCATAGAACATTTTCCCAGGAATCTTTTATTAAGAATAATATTCATGATCAAAACATTCTTGATTTCATGACCACTAATTTATTTTTTTATTACTATACAAGTGTATAGTGTAATATTAAAATTAAATGGATTTCCAAATATTTTATAAATCCATGGTTATTAAAATTGATTTTAATTTTGAAAAGTATATTTTCCTCAACAATTTTTTAAAGATTATTTCAATTTATATATATTAATCAATAAAATCCTCACTTTATTTCACATATTTAAACAAGGGATATTTTTTAATGATATCATTGTTATTCATTCCCTATACTTTTTTTATATGTATTCCTAGGGAATGTATTGACACTATCATTCTTGATTTATTATATTAATCAGAAATCGTATCATGATAATTTAACTTTAATATGATCATTAAACATTATTTTTTAAAAAATATTAATATTATTTTTCATGGATATTCTTATTGAAAAAAATATATATCATTTCTACATATTGTGTCTTAGTTAGAAATTTATTTTGTTGATAGGGAACCATTGATATTTCGTATCCATTTTTATGTACATATAGTTTCTGATAATAAATTATGTTCCTGAAATAAATAGATCAATAGATTTATTAGGAATTTAATTGTAACACTGTGATGGGAGGGGACCTAAATTATATATACCGTAAATGTATTGATAGTCTCCTGAGTCGAATTTCTAAGCCACCATTAAACTGGGATTACCCTTAGTTGTTTACTGTATTCTGAAAGGACATGATAATATAAATATCACGATGTCTAGTATTATTTATGTAGTTTATAATGAATTAACTTGTTATTATCCATGATATTACTATATTAATATTATCCAAGGATTTATTTTGTGTTCAAGATAATTATTATATGGCATGTTTGTTCTGGTATTTACCTATAAAATTGATTATTAGTTATATAATCACGATAGTCATGTTATTTATTAAATATTATATGTGTTGAGATATTTAATTTTCCATATGCTTTATTCTATAAGGATTATTCTTTATTTATTCAAGAATTATTTTTCATTATGTAAATCCTAGTGACCTTTTGACCTCACTATTAATTTTATCCCTTCCCCATGATATAAAGAATAAATCATTAACTAAGTTAATGGATGAAATTTTTTTTCCTTCCCAATATTTCATTCCATGTTTGAAAATATAATATTAAATTAATGTATCTATATATTTTACCAATACAACTAAAATATCAATTCCTTTGGCATATGATCTATTCTATCTAGAACTAATTTAGTTATCTAACCACTGAAAATATTCTACTAGTGTTAGATACATTACAATTATATTGATTTAAATTAATATTTTATTCTACAAAATCAATAAGTTTAATTTAAATTATTAATTAATAATGAGTATTTTAGTTATCTAAAATGGAATAAAATTATTCTATTAAAAATATCTTTCAACAAAATGTTATATTTTTTCACTATTTATTGAAAAATAAAGCATTTTTGAAAAATATATAAAATATAACCTAATATAATATCTATATTCTGATGTTAAAAATGATTTATATTTTAATAAATGACATTATTAATTGTTCCAAAAATTAATTATAATATTTTTCCACAAAAAAATTAACAATTATTTGTTAATAAAATGGTTTTTGATCAATAAAATTACTATAAAAATTTAAAAGATTATTTATTGAGAATATATCAAATACATTAATACTAAATATTACCTTTATATATGTTTCACAATATAGTTAATCAAATCCATTGACAGAAATTTATTTTGTAGGTTACAATGCTTATAATTTAGTATTAATATTTTATAGTTCATTTGGGCATGGTGTTGTCTGTCATTTAAACTATCAAGCATAGTTACATTTTAAAAGATTCTAAATTTCATACATTATACCCCACCCCTTTACAAGTTGATTAAATAAAATTAGAACAATATCTCATTAATCAACTGTTACCTTTCTGAGAAAACATTTGACTAAATCTCACAATGTATATAAAGTTAATAATAATTCAACATGAGAGAAATAAAGAGTAACATGATGGTCATATAGAAAGACAAAAAATAACATTTTATTGTTTTAATAAATTAGCAGGACGTGAAAATTTTGACATCGAATAAATGTATAATCCCCAAAAATAATGAAGGGTGATAGATATAATTGAACACCTCAAATTCAATTATCAAGAGAATATTAATGACCAAAATATGATAAACTGATGTGGTGTATAAAAGAAAATCAATTCAAAGGAAATGAATGTAATATGACAAAATTATTTTTATAAAATTAGTTTTTTATCGTTGAGGAATTCATTTACCACATATATGAATTAAATAAGGAAATATATATACTTGACATGTGGAATTTCATCCCTCAAGTCAAATTTTATCCTGATGGGTTCTATCCAAAATTATGAGTATTCAATATGAATTTTTCATTCCTAAAATCAATAAAATAAATTTTTAATGGATAATATGATCTATTGAAAAATTCCATGTATTTACCGATCTATCTCAATATTTAGAAAAACCAACTTCGTTTCTACATGTTATCCAATATATTAATCTTTAAAACATAAAAAGTAACACCTAAAGTACAGTAGAATATAATATGTTTTGTATTTATCCCTAAAATAATTACATAATATTTGTGAACAAATCCCAAAACCCAGAATTTATGAATAAGGATTCTAAATTTCAAAAATCTACTCACATTAATCCTATGAACGTCATAATGTTATTATTATTATCACATTGGGAAAATTAGAATACCGAAATCACCATAAAACCTCAATGGAATGATAAATTCATACAAGGATTAACTATGTCATAATTACATAAATAAAATAAATGATTATAATATATATGTAATGTTTCTAAAAATTAATTAAACTCTATATTATATTACATTATCACTCCATCACAAATCATTTTCAACGTCACCAATAGAGCATTTTTATGAACCCATATCTTCATTTCATGTACAGATATTTTTTCTTACTTTTTTATGAAAAAGGAAGATTTTTTAAAAATTTCTATGTACACACAGTGTACTTATGTGTACACTTCATGTACTCCTGAGTACATGCATTGTACTCTTCTGTATAAGAAGTGTACTGGCCATATAATGGTTGAGTACATGGCCATTGGGACAGTCTAAAGTGGGGGTCAATTGAGGAATCTACAAGACATTTACATTAAATGAACACTCCTTGTACTATTCTTTTTATTGGATAAATTCGAAAGGGGTCGCGTCACATATTTATATTGATCTTCATCTATCCTTGTTTCATCCAAGAGAAACTGGGTGTGATAAATAAACACTGATCTACCAATTTGGAAAATAAATCGAATCAGACATCTTTAGTTGTGTTGGGATCACCTCAGTGAGTTTGTTATTATTCTTGAATATCTCTTACTTATTTATCCTTATTATTGATTTATTCAGGATTGAACATTTTTTACCTCTTTATAGATCTATGATCTTCTAGGCCAATTCATGGGCCGACGTTGGACCGTGTTCATCGTACAATATTAAGGTAAGTGGTTTGTTGCCTATCAGAGTATGACATTGAGTTATATATGCCTATGTTCTGATTACCCAGGACTAAGGAATTTTTTTTAATTAATTTTACCATGTAATGATCCTCCATATATTTATTAATCGAATAAGGGTTTACATTGAAATAAAATTATAAGTTTTATGTTTAGGGGACACCACGTGTCTGTGTTTCCCTATTTTAATGTTTTGACCATTTAGTCTAGGTTTTATTTGGGGAATATCTTTTTTACTTGACTTGCTTTTTATTTTTCAATTGATTTCATAATCTCTACTTATTATATGCATGCGTTATGATTTTTAGATGTGTAGCCTTATAGTAGTTCAGATTACTTAAGGATGCTGGATATCATTTGTGAATAATTGTATTCAACAAGGGCTGTGACAACATGGTGTAGTTAGACCATATGGGGAATTGACATTGAGTGCTTCCCCAAAGTTTCTATTGTTTTTAACTTTACGAGACCATAGGGGTGATTTACGGTGAGTGATATCTTTTTGTGTCTATATATTACCATTACGAGACAATATGGGGATTGGATGTTGAGTGCTTCCTCAAAGATTCTATAGTTATCATTAAAAGACCATTAGGGGAATTGAATGTGAGTGTTTTCTCGAATAGTATTTGTTTTTTGGGGCCAAATGGGTTAGACTGTGTTATAATTCCTAGAGTGTCATTATATCTTTATAAATTTTAATATATGTTGAACCAGATGAGTTAGACTATGAGAACATTCCCAGAGTGTTTCTGGTGAATGATCGATTAATTGGGATGAGCCTACCGAGCCAAAAACACACTTGGACTGAGTTTTAGTTCATTGTTATATAGTTCTCTAAGAAATAATATTTTTTTTACACATGGGATACAAATTATTTTACAGATCCATGGGTTTTCATTATTCCACAATTTGAATAATTAATAAATTTAAAGAATGTAATTTGAAACAATAGGATTGTTTACATTTGAGTAATTCCTTGTATGTTGCTTTATTTTTCATATTGCATGTTATATATATTGAGTAACAGTTAGGCACAAATATTTTGGTGGTTGCCTACTAGGATACATCTCACACCCTATTTTGTTCATTCTTCTGGGACCAAAGAGATTATGTGGTTTTATGTATAGATAAGTTCAAGCATCATTCAACATCAATAACTTGATTGTTGTTGGAGCTTAAGAGAATGTGACTAAGACGAGTCTTGCAATACTGATTAAGTTATTTACTGTTTTTTAGTACATTGGTTTATGTAGTGTATTTACAAAATTATGAATTTTTTAAATACTTTACATGATTCTTGTGATATGTATCATTATTTATGTATATATGTGATGCAATTGTTAATTATTTATGTCTTACACTGTTTATTTTGTTGTAAGGTATTACTACTTCCATAGTTTTTTGTTATTATTATACCACTATATTACTCTTACAATTCAGGAATAATTTCCCCACTATCACACCCAAGGCCCTCACTACTATTTTATTTCCGCTAGTGTTTGGGTAAATGCCCTGGAGGTTGTGTGAAAAACCTGGTACGGTGCACCTTTCATTGGCACCTAGTACCAAGAAGTTAAAAAAGTGGTATTAGAGGAGGAGAAATTATTATTTGTTTTACTATTTGGAGCATATAGACATGGATAGGAAGTAATAGGTAGTTAGTAATAAACTATTCCACAGAGTAGCTAACTCCTGTACAAGTGAATGCCAATTTACAACAAATAATTTATTTTTTGTTCAAGTTTTTCAATTCTTATTGTTGATTTCATTTCACCATTGGGAGATTCAATTGTTTCTTTCTTCTATCATTGATATAATTGAGTTTCAATTTCTATTGCAACCTAGTGAGATGAGGTTATGCCATATCATTATTCATATAGGCACTTGTTATAGATCACATGTCATGAATTTATTTCATTCTATTTAGAGTAGAATATTGTTTGGAAGTTGTTGTGATAGACGTTGTCTAATGTATGCATGTTTTTGTGATAGATGACACGATCGAATACCTGATATTTTGATAGGGAATTGGAAAATGTTATGTTTTATTTTGATAAGCACAAACCTTTGGTCCTGGTGGTGTTATGGGCCATCTTGTATTAGAATTTTTTGGATCATACATGAACATTAGTTGAATTATTTTATGTTATGATATGAATAAGGATTCCAAACATTGATTCGTTGGAGTAGGTGTCCTCATGGGTAAGAATATTCCATTAATTAGAAGAAATTTTATGTTTTTAAGGGTTCCATAGAATATTTAATAGTCTATTGTCCGAAAAACCAGAGTGTTGTGTTATGAACACATGCAATGTGTTCTTATGTTCAGGAATAAAAAACATATCTTATGTAGATTCCGTGTACTATGAGTACACACCTGGTAGAGTTTAAAAGTGTGACTGACTAAGTGAGTAGAGACACATGTTAATAAATGTTTGGAAGAACACGTCGTGTACTTGGAGTGCATGCTGTGCCGAAGAGGCCCTGTATCTGGCCATGTGACTAATGAAACTGGTTGATAAATTGTAAGTGGTACATGTCGTGTGTAGAGTCAATACACCGAGTAGTGTTACCCAAGAGTGAACCATTTGGTTTATCCATGCAGAATAACTTGAACATGAGTTAAAATTAAAGAACACATTGTGTCACATGAGGAACAAGTCGTGTATATGGGTGTTACACGACCATATATTAGAGAGGTACACACCCATGTTGAAACTTATGGGAACACACCATCCGGTCGGTATACACAATGTGAAACCCAATTTCGAGAAACATAAATTTTTTCTTCTCCTATTAATTTATTGAACTTAAGTGTTTTAGTCCTTAATAAACTTGAACTAAGGTGAGGACTGTACCTTGCAGAGTCATGCTGCCAAGACGTCCTCTAGTTGTACGCCATATATAGGGCAATGATCAAACACCAGAAACGGTAGATCAGGGACTAACTACAGTTCCTATCATCATGAACATCTTAGCACATATTGTTATTTCATTCAAAGTTGCTAATTCACAGTTTTGAGAAGAATTCATGTGGTTTATGCAGACTTTCCAGGGAGCACTGCATCTTGCCCCATCTAGGGTAGAGATAATGTGGGTATTCCAGTAGCATCAACCTCCATCTTTTTTAGGGGATGGAGGACCTCAGTATATATAGTAATGGTTGTAAGTCATGCTATTTGACTTTGAGAATATCGAGAAACCTCTTGAGAGTAAGGTGAAGCTCACGACCTACATTCTTCGAGATTCCAGCAAGTGATGGTGGGATGTGATATCACAAGTGGGACGCCAATGATTTATGTCTTGGGATGAGTTTTAGTGGACCTTATATGACAATTTCAATAAATATAACTTGAGGGACGTATGATCCTGATAGATAATGGGTCTTTAAAAGAGTACTTCTTTAGTCATCTAGTATTCTTTTCGCTTAATAGTGATGCAGTGCTTCACTAATATTCCGAGAGTGTTAAGTTATTTCTGGTTAGAATGATTGAGGATGTTCTCTGACATGAAATCTGATCTAAGGTGAAAATATTTAGGTTGAATTCCATATCATCCTATAGTCAACAAGGAACACATCACTAAGAGAATCTGATGGAGTCTTTAGTTGTCAACATGGGAGTTTGGCATCAAGAGTTGGTCTTCCTGTGACTGATTGTAGGAAATGTTTCAGGGAGTATATGAGTGGAGATATGAGTAGATTGTATACTCTTTCAGGTAGCCAGGTGGTATGCAACTAGTGTGGGAGGAGTTTTAATATAAAACCTCAGTTCTTGAGAGACCCAGTCGAGTGCCGATCTTGGGGAATGATGGTCCATCTTCAGCATTTCTACTGGTATTTCTCACCAGAATCTAGTGATAATAGTTCTTCTTGGACAACATATTAAGTAGTAGGAAAACCATTTTCTCATTAGTCAGAGAAATGAAGATCGTTCAGATGTTCATGTCGAGGATGTGGTTGTGTCCATGGTAGCTATTCAATGGGATTTTAGCAACAACATGGTGGGTTAATTCAGGGTAGTCAAGTAGGTTGGCAGGGTTGCGGTTCTTGTCATACTTCTACAGTGGAGTGGACCCAACAAGAATAGGATCTCAGACTCTCTATAGTTAGAGTTATGAATTTAGTTTCCTCATTCATTTATTCTGCTCTTTTTGATACAAGTGTCTCCCATAGTTTTATATTTTTTGTTGTTGTGGAGAGTCATGGGCTCTATATCTTTACTTATGAGGATGTTATGATGCTAGAAACCCTATTGGGGACTTGGACATCTAGTGTATGTCAGTGTGAGGAGTTCCTTCTTAAAGTTCGTGCGTGTCACTTATTATCGGACCTCTATGTTCTGGAGATGACATGCTTCAACGTCATTCTCATAATGGAGAGCTTGGTCTCTTTCCAGGACATTGATGACTGCTATCTCCATAGGGTGATTTTCATGTCACTATAGAAAGACTCTTTTCAACACAAGGGTGAATAGGATATTCAAGATAGTAGAGCGGGACTCGAGCATCATGGGTTGGGGGTTTACAGCCTAGATTACTAGTTTATATCTCAATTACCAGGGGACATCACTGATGGACTTTCCTCCATTGGTGGATAATTTCAAGGATTTCTTTCTAGATAAATTTTTTGGTTTACCTCCAGAGAGAGTGGAATATTTATCTATTATGATTTTTCAAGGAGTGTAATCAGTGCCAATTCCCCAATATAAGATGCCTACACTAGAGTTACATGATCTCAGTAATTAGTTAGAAGAGTTACAGAAAAATGGTTTCATAAGACCCAGTACTTCTCTGTGGGGTTTTCCTGTTATTATTGCAAAGAAGGTGGGAAGTACCCTCATACATTGCATGGATTTTCGAAAGATGAACTAGTTGATGGTCCAGAACTGATATCAGTTGACAAGGATTGATGCTCCCTTTGATCAGCTTCAAGGATCCCTCTTGCACTAAAATATTGACTTGAGATTTAGTTATCATTATATGAGTGTTATAACATTAGATATACCACTTACAGCCTTTGAGAATAGGTATGGTCTATATGAGTATGTGGCTATGCCGTTCGTTCTCAATAACACACCTACAATTTTCATGGAAATGATGAACCGAGTATCCCATCTTTACTCAGATTCTTGTGTGGTTATATTTTTTGATGATATATTGGTGTACTATCACACACAACCCAACCATGCCACCCATCTTTAGATAATTTTGACTACACATAGAGACTATCAGTTATATGCTATGATATCAGAATGAAACTTTTTGGATGGACCACATTCACTTCTTGGGACATGTTATGTCTGATATAAGAGCATCAATAGACCTAGAGAATGTGAGATTAGTAGTTTCTTGGGTGGTTCCGAAGAAAATATTTGTGGAAATTATTTTTCTGGGGGTGGCTGGTAACATAATGAATTTTATAGTGTACTTTTCACACATAGAAGTGCAATTGATGAGCCTGAATAAGAATGGTGAAAAGTACTTGTGGATAGATTTTTGTGATTCAGCCTTTCAAGAGATTAAAGGGAGATTTAATTTAGTGTTGATACTAATTTTTATGATCTTTAAAGAGTTAAATCGTTTACTGCAATGCATTAAGTATCGGGCTGGGTGAAGTGCTTATGTAGGGTGAAGAATCATCGTGTAAGGTTATCCAAAGAGGATTCTACATCAGAGTAAAAACATAATGCACGATCTCGAGTTGGCTGCAGTTGTTCATCATTTTCGATGTTGGAGACATTATCTTTTGGGACAGAACATTGTGGTATTCACTGACCAAAAATCTATCTGGTATATCTTTATTCAGCGTGATATAAATTTGAGATATCGAATGTTGGTTTAGTACATTCTGTCTTTTGACTTTGAGCGTGCCTACACACCTGGGAAAGGAAACGTAGTGGATAATGCATTGAGTAAGAGGATTCATATATAGGTAGTTCAAGAGGCCAATAGTGACTGGTAGCTTACGGTTATGTTCTCTAAGATGCATTTTGAGGTGCATGGAAAATAGAGGTGGAAATTTATTTCTTATGTAGCTGTTAACTCTAAACTTCTAGATCAAAATAAGATGATAAAACTATCATATTCTAATGGAATAGTCCTATGGGAGTGTGTGCCATGCGAGGACCCTACTCTTGGGTGGACCATCAGCGAGGATGAGATCTAGCATTTTCATGGGTGTGTATGGTTGTCATCAGACATACATGAGGAGTTGACTCAATATTTTCATTCCTCACTTTGGTAAGTTCATATTGGTGTCACCAAGATTTACAACGTCAATATTAGTGGCCAGTTATGAGGATAGATGTTACTGGTTTTGTTATGAGATGTTCGACATGTCTGCTAGTGAAGTCATATAATCAATGAATAGTAGGCTTTTATATCCATTTCATATTTCCTATTTGATGTTGAATGACGTTGTGATGGATTTCTTGATAGGGTTACCAAGGACACCTCGATTGAATTATGTAGTATGGGTTGTCATTGACAGAATCAAGAAGGTTGAATACTTCTTACCGATTAAGGAGTCCTCTAGTTTTGATGATCTGGGATGGTTTTATATCTTAGAGATCATAACATTTCATGTGTTTATGCACTCTATAATTTCAGAAAGGGTGCCCAATTTACTTCTCAGGTATTCCTAGGATAATAGTGGGCATTCGGTACACAGGTACTTCTGGGAACATCTTACCATATCTAGATAGACGGACAGTCCGAGCGCATGATCCAGGTGTTAGAGGACATGAATCAAGCATGCATACTAGATTTCAGGGGTTCTTAGGACAGACATATATCCCTTGTGGATTTTTCCAACAATAATGGTTTCTGGGTGATGATTCAGATGGAACTTTATGAGGCTTTGAAAGTTAGTCCATGACAATCACCCCTGTGTTGGTTAGAGGTATGAGAGACAACTATGATGGGCCCTCTTAATGTTCAGCATACCTCTTAGCAGGTGGAGTTGATTTCGAAGAAGATTGATATTACATAGTCTCACCAAAAATGATAGGTTGATAGAAGGAGACGACCTCTGGAGTTCGAGGTCAGATATTAGGTTTTATGGTGTGTCACACCAAGGTTGGGACATAGGAGGATTTAGAGATATAGAAACCATTCACCGAGACATGTCGGGCCTTGAGAAGTTTTGGAGTGATTTGGTCTGGTTTCCTATTGGTTTAAGTTACCTCAGAGCTACCGGGCTTTTGATGATGTCTTCTAGGGTTCTAAACAATGACATTACTCTTCAGACACGTCTCACATTTTTTAACCTGAGGAGTTTGAGTTAGATGCAGATGCATCCATTGAGGAGAACCCTATTTGGAATGTGGAACTCTATATGAATGTTCTCTATGGTCAGTATGTTCCACTAGTATGGGTTCTTTGGCAGCACGGGTGAGTATAGGATGAGACAAGGGAGAGGGAAGCCGATGTATGATCATAATGGCCAATGTTGAGTGAAGTTATTTTTTCACCACCATTAGAAGGGAAATTCAGGGATTAATTTATTTAAGGGGGGAATATTTTATGAAATCTAATCCTCCTTTCATGTATGGGTATTTTTTTCTAGTGCATAATTGAATAAAGGGAAATTCTAGAAATTTTTGTAGTATACACTATGAACCCAGTTCTCACGTGTAGTTGTGTACTGGTTGTGTTATAGCCGAGTACATTGTCATTTGGACCGTGTAATGTGGGGGCTGATTGAGGCATGTACATGGTGTGTACATTAATAAACACACCATGTACTTTTATTTTTATTTTATATATTGGACCAGGGTCACATCTCATATCTAGAACAATCTTCTTCTAACCTTGTTTTGTCTAGGAGTGACTAGGAGTGAGGAATCATCTCGGAGCCACCGATTTGTCATCGGTTCTCGAAATAAAACACTATCGGTTGGGTTGGAATCACCTTGGTGAGTTATTTATTCTTCATAAATCTCTCATCCAAATTTATCATCTCCCTCAAGTTATTCAATGATGAATTTTTTTGATCTTTTTTAGATCTACGATGTTCTTGGCTAATTCATGGGATGACTTTTGAGAGTGTTCATCCAAAGAAGGTGAGGTACATGTTTTGTTGCCTTTTAGAGTTTGTATCTGACTTATATATGCCTATGTTCCAATTAACCATGATTCAAGTATTTATTGTTAATTAATTAGACCATGTTATCATCTCCCTATGATTTATTAATAGATTAAGGGTTTCTGTTGATATATTATGCTTTGTATTATATTTAGGGTAAATCACATGGGCGTGTTTCCCAGTTTGAATGTTTAGGACCATATAGTCTAGGTTTCATATGAGGGAGACCTTGTTTTTCATGCCTTTACTGTATGGTTGGAATTTATTTCTTAATTGTATCTTTACAAATTCATGTGTTATGAATTTTAGGCTATTTACATTGTAATAATTGAGATTAGTTAGGGCTTCTAGATATCGTTTGTGCATGATTGTATTACACCATGAAATGAGAACCTAGTATTGTTAGACCATAGGGGAAATTGATGTTGAGGGATTCCCCCCTGAGTGTATGTTATGTTTACTATTATGAGACCATATGGGGGATTGAAGGTGAGGGGTTTCTTAGAGTATCTATAGTTTAATGTTGTGAGACCACATGGGGAATGGATGTTGAGTGCTTCCTTAGAGAGCCTGTAGATATCTTTAAAAGACCACAGGGGGAATTGGCGGTGAGTGCTTCCTCAAAGAATGTTTTTATATGAGGCCAAATGGGTTAGAATGAAGGAGCTTTCTAATAGGGTCATTATATCATTATTGATTATATGATTTGTTGAACTAGAGGGTTTATATTGTGTGAACACTCCCAATGGGGTTCTTATGAATGATTGATTTATTTTGATGATCCTTCAATGAAAAACACACTCTTTTACTTGGTCTTACTTGATTATTTGATGGTATTCTGAGACATCTTCTTTTCTAAAACACCGGGGATACGTAGCATAGGAAAGATTCCAAGGGTTTAATTACTATATGGTTTGAATAATTAATAAATGTAAATTAATTTAAATGAGAAGTGTAGGATTTTTAACTTTTGAGTACTTCCTTCTTTATTGCTTCATTTTTTATATTTAATACTATATATTTTCACTGACAGTTAGGCATGGATCTATTTGTGGATTCCTAATATGATTCATCTCGCACACTATTTGGTTCATGATTTTGGGCCCAAATAGTTTATATGGTGTTAGGTTTAGAAAAGGGAATGAACCCTTCTACATTAGGTACATAATTTGTTTTGGAGATGGAGAGCATTGGACCAAGATGAGGCATGTGATGCTGAGATTATATTTACTATTTTCAGTACT
Source organism: Viscum album (assembly GCA_963277665.1). NCBI lineage: Eukaryota > Viridiplantae > Streptophyta > Magnoliopsida > Santalales > Viscaceae > Viscum > Viscum album. Next base: position 766,355,244 of record OY728120.1, read on the forward strand.
TTGGATATAGTATTGTATTTTAACCATTGTGATTTGTTTGGATGATTTCCAAGATACTTGTGACATGAATCATTATATATATATATATGTGTGTGTGATGCAGTTTTTTATATTATCAGTCTTCCACTATTTACTTTTATGTAATGTATTATTGATTCTGCTGTTAATTATTATTTTTATTAAACTATTCTACTATACCAAAGAGATAATAGTTTCCCACTATCACACCCAAGGCCATCGTTGCTAGTCTGCAGCCTATGCTGTTTGGGGAAATGTGCTTGAGTCCATGCGACCAATCGTGTAAGGGGCACCTTTGGGTGTCAACAAGAACTGTGATGTCACTACATGATTTAATATATTAATGCTAATAATCTCTTTACGCCATATAAACATTATTTATTCTACATCAGGTACATAGTAAGTGTTATCATAATCCAAACCATATGTTATCTATAAAATATTAATTTATCAATATATATGTGTATCAAGTAATCAATGCCAGTCAATATTTCCTTTCAAAACATAAATGTAAAACTAATGTGGAATAATACTTTGTTGTTTTTCTTCATTTATCCTAAAAATTATTTTTATAATTGTTCTAAAACAAAATTATAAAATCCCAATAAATAAAAACAGCATTATATTTACCATATAAATTTACATAGAATAGTTAATTCCTTGGTTTGTGAGATAAAGTAATGAATTGGGAATTTACTATAATAATTGTCATGTTACCAAAAAGTAAGTCAGTAAAATCCCAAAAAAATTCATTGTTATATGATCACTGATTCCACAATTAAAACATATTCCCCTTAATTTGTAGCATACATCTTGGTGACTTTTTCCATGTTCATCATATTAAAGAAATTGATGATTCTTTAATCTATTTTCATTAACAAAAAATGGTTTGTAAAATATTACCATCCACTTAATTCATGCATTAATAGTCTCATTCAGGATCATATTTTGAATTATATATTCTAATATATGATTAGGCATAAGGTGAAAATTTTTATCTCCTATAATCATCCAATTTTATTTCTCATAATCACCACATTGTTAATCACATTATTTCTTAACATTATTTAACCTACATTCATCCAATTAAAAAAACAATTATATAGTACGAGTAACAATAATAATAGTGAAAACCCATATATTGTTTATAAATGAAATATAAGATTCCTAAATAATGAAATTTTCTTTTACTTCTATGACTCGTTAGGTATAACCCTAGTTATCAATGATTACAATTTATTTAAATAATTTTGTATGGTTTGTGTAATTTTTATATTTAAAAAATATATCTATGAGAGTGTCTAAACATGTGTTAAAATGTTTACTTTTCATGAAGTAGGTGATGATCAAGATATTTACCGACAGACCCTTTGGAATTTTATTAACACTAAGTATAATTTTACTAAAACTATATCCACTTATAGAATTTGTAGATGAATATAATTTCCTTGATATAAATCACTCAATCATTAAACAAAATTCCATGGCCACATTCCTATACATTGACTTATCCATAGTGATTTCATGATAGTTTTCACATTCTATTTGAAAATGTTCATTATAAATTTCATTGATAAAAACCACATTAAACGTAAAAATTAATATTTAGATATCACATTATAAGTGATAAACATTCATTTCATAACAAAATGTTATAGGATAGAATCATATTGGACTAGTTCCTTTAGGAACATGGATACATAAACAAATAGATCTATAGTGAACAACATAATTTCCACTAGGTAATTCATTATTATAACCCTTGTTTTAAATATCATACAAAATAACATTCTCTTTAACATAATGAATGGGAGAATAAGTAATGGAGAGATTTGAATCATATTAAGGGTAAAAATAGTAGATACATAAACCTAAAAAGATAATAAGGCAAAGAGAACATGAGAATAAAATTTTAACATAATTCCATGTCTATCAATGGTCATAATCATATGTTATTTAAAAATGGTTGTTAGTTCAGAGGGATAAATCATAAAGTAATCAAAGAATATGTTACATTAGAGTACAACATTATAATGAGTAATATAACATTAGCATATGAATAATAATCGATCAACATTTCATAGTAGAAACATATCATTGATAAGGATATAATAGTGGAATGGGATAAATATTTAAACCATTTTAGTAGTAAAGGTATACTCTGAATACTATCATTGTGGAATATGACCATACTAATGTATGGTCCTTACCCATTACATCCCTATTAGTCTCACGAGAAATCAGTCATTACTACATTTTTTGGAGGGATATATATTTCTAGGACAAGACATAAAATAATTAAAACAATAAAAATGCCTTCTGTAAGGTCATAAAGAATTAATGACATCATAACCCATTAATAAACTAGGTATCATTAAATTTTCATCATGGTGAATCCAGTGGAAAATAAATTGTTCTCAAAATTAATTCATCAATTAATCATTACATAACACAAGTAATGATGAATGACATTCTTAAAAATCATATCCTTATAATCATAAAACATATGGGAAAAAAATAAGTTCTAAATCATTGAATCATATACCATGAATAGAATAAGTAGAATCAATTTTTTTTTTCATTGATGAATATAAAAAAATTAAAATATAATTAAAATTTTTTTTAGGAAAATATTCATTCCATTATAAAAATAAAATTTTAATGAAAACAATTTCTCATATATTAAGGAAATCGTTTTTGTTAAAAAAATAAATCATTGTTATGGATGTTTCAGACCATTTATTTTCCATAACTATGTTAAATACAATTCACGAAGTACCCATTAAAATAAATATTCCTTTACCGTGTTTAGAAAAAATGAAAATCTAACTCATAAATAAAATGTAATAAAATTGTTTCTTAATCAGTGTAAAAAAAACTAAAATAAGGGTGATAATGATTTTTCATTTTAATTGGATGATACAAAAAATATTCTATAATTTTTTTTAGAAAAAACAAACATTGAAGAGAGTGGATTTAGAGTTGATGAGATGAATACTGTCAAGTTTTTTTGAAATTTTTTTTTAGACACACGAGTATATAAGAAGATGAAACTGAATGAAAAGAATTTTATTTATATAAATTATTAAATGAGATTAAGAATCATATCTTTCATCAGATATGGATCATAATATTTTGTCATCAGAAGAATAATCATACATAATATCAGTAGACAATGAGGTTAAAACATTAAAACACTGTCAATTTGGAAACATATGAATCCAAATCCCCATAAAAGAATGAAATATATAAATATACGAATATATCAATAATTTTCGAAATAATAATCTAATATTTCATTAATTCCTTATATGTACGTAAAAAAAATAAACAACTAGTTAATTGATATTTCAAGTGTCTCAGAGTAATAAAATTGAGTTGATAATCAATTTAATAGTGTCTCAACGTCCTTAATGCATTTTTGAACCTCATATTTAATAACTATAGGATTAACATAAATATATTTCATTACTATAATGATATATATAAAAAAATATGTGCATTACAAATTAGCAATTATTTTCTATTTTTTATCATTTATTTATTAAAATCACTATTTCATGTAATAAATGCATCATTTTTAGGTATATTTTATGTTCAATTGTTTTTTTCATTGTACATGGATTATTGTCCCATAATATCCTCAATATTATTAATGATATTAATATAATATATATTAATTGAAATTAAATTTATATTCATCAATAAAATCAATATATAAAAATGAATTACATGAATCGTATAGATGTTTGAAAAAACATACACATAAAAGAATTTTTCTATTTTAATAGAAAAATGGAATGAATTAAATGAGAACATTAAATAGTATTTTAAAAAACTTTATATAAAATGTATATCATATATATTCATTAAATTTATCTATATTACAATACATTTCAATATAAAATTTAAATTTGTCACACTGCTTCGTGGAGGCGGTAGACCCAATGTACGCACAAATGACAATGTCATTTCCCAAAGGATTGGAAGTTTATAAGGTAGATATTAAATTATAATTATATGAGAATATATATTTCACAAATATAATTTACATATATTACACTACAAGAAATATGGGTTTTGTAGTCTGGAAAAACGGGCAACCACCAATGGTAGTTGCTGAGAACAACTAAAAAATGGGGCATAATGTCCCCCCATCACTAACCCACCGAACCTCAACCCCTTCCCTTCGTGTAGAGACCTGGTACCACCACACACCCCTACCAACTTTCCAGAAACTGTCAACTCCCCTTTCTCTCCCTCTGCTTCCAACCCCAATCCCATATATGGTCGCTGCTTCTCCCTCTTTCCTTTTGGAACATTTCCCGTGCCCCTCCATCAGGCCTCACTCGGTCACCGATTCTTCCCCCACCCATACTGAAAAACCAGGAGTTGATGTTGCCACCCATCCTACCTTACCACAGTCTCTCACACTCTTCTTCACCTGACTTCCACCTCTGCCTCTTCCACCACCTATGCCTTTGGGGTCTACCATTTACAGATCTCCTAAGCCCTGTGTTCCAGTAGTTTAGGTGAGTACTACATCAAATTCATATAATTTATCTTTTATCTATCTCATTTTAGGATATATTTTGTTCAATTATCACTCTTTAAAAAAATTCATTACATCCCAATATTCAATAATCATTGAACTCATTTATCTTTTTCCTACATTACTCATGGAACTATAATTTGCAGCTCTATATAAAGATGAAATTGTAACTTGGTCAAATAATATTTTTAAAACTTTCACAATTAACTTTGGGAAAATATTTTTTCATGCATAAAATTAAATTTCCATGTTTTCCAGGGAATTCATTTCCATCCATCAACACAAGTCTACCACATTCTTTCCAAGTAGACTATTTTCTTCAGGATGTGGTTTGGAACCTTATGTAAAGTTTGTTTTGGCATTGGTGTACACTCCTACATGTGTATTTATAATAACACGCACACCATTTAATATTATAATTTTATTATGATTCTCACTGATTTTTATACTTACATGTGATACATGTTGATTTGTTTTCCCTATGATGTAGTAGATGAACTAATTTATTTATCCTTATTTTTATTTATTGTTCTTTAATAAGAGTCTCCAATGTATTATGAGATTAATTTTTTGAAGGAGGTGACATTATGAATGTTGTTGTTCCCTTTATGTGTGAATCTATTATAAATGGCACTCTACTGATGATATTGAATTATAAATTAATAGAAATGTTATTTTTTATATTATGCATGTATATATGACATCTTTATAAAATTGTGGCTCACTACTAGAGAATTTGGAATTTCAGGCCTTAGGAACGGGATACCTCCATCGTCAGTCGCTCACTGAAATTAAAAAAACGGCGCAATTGCGCCCCTCAACAAATCTTCCTCTTACGCCCTAACTATCTCCTGTCGACTCCATCCTTTCGTGTAGAGACTCGATGCCACTGCCCCTCCCTCTCACTCATCACCTCCATTGCACTAGGTTTTATCGCCACTACCACACCTGGCATCGCAGCTGTCGTCCATCCTCCTCTCACCTTCCCCCATCATGCCTTATTAGACCTCTGCCTCCCCCCACCTACACGGCCACACATGAAGCCATTTCCACAACTCGTCCACCCTCACCACCACCCAACCCTTGCTCCTCACCTGGCCTCTGCCTCCGTCCCCTCCCCGGTTCTCGACTGCAGAATCTCCCATATACATATGTTTATAGACTAGGGTTTATGATAATATTATTTAATTTTCAGGTAATTTTTCTTCCAATTATCTCGTATGTGAATATTTTTTATTCCAATTATCAGTATTCCAAGAATCATTACATCTTGCAATTCAAAATTCAGGTAAATCTCATCTCATCTGATCCCTAGGTTAATCATCCACATAATATACAGTGATCTATAAGTATTTTAAATAAATTAATGACATGTTTATCAAAACCCTTACGCATAATAAGGTTCATCTATTTCATTTTTTCCATTTCATAAATTATTTTTATTAATAATTTACTATACATCATGGTATCATTGGTTTTATAGGATAATCATTCCAAAAATTAAGATATTAAACATGTATGTATTTTATTTCCATTTATTGTTTTATCCGATTTCATCTGTGACTCAATTCTGACTAACATTTTCATTTATGGCTGCATTGTTTGATACCACATCTCATGGATTCATGTCATGATTATCCGTTCATTATTTTTCATTTTATCTATACGGATGATGAGATGACTGGATTTTTTAGTTTTTTTTGGGTTTTGTTAATATACTCTCAAAACCTTCCCATTTAACATTATATACTGTGATACACTATCATTTTCTTTTCTGTCAACTATTACAGTCTTCTGTTAAACAATGTATTTTTTTTAATGTCTACGGTTATAAATTTTAATTTAATATTATAATGTTTTTTACTCTCTAGTGTTATACACTATCATTTTTTAAATTTCTATTTTCATACACTATCATTTAATATTATCTATTGTTATACGCAGTCATTAAATAGGGTATAATGTTATACACCACCCATTTAATGTTTTTTATATTGTTATACCCTACAATTTTTTTAGTATTGGGTGTTGTTGTTATTTATTAATTTCAATGGAGGACCTGCGCATTTTTTCTCAGATTTGATATCTAATAAATCGTACTACAATTTCTGTAGTATTTAATTTATTTATTATCTATCCCATTTGAACTCCTCTAGCACATAGTCTTTTGTATTATCCCATACCATGATGGAGGTTCAAAATTTACTATAGTTTACTATCTCCATGAATTTTATCTTGAACATATAACATCTATTTAGAGAATGGGGTATGTATAGAATTCCATGGAATGGATAAAAATCATCGAGGCAATATTAGACATGTTTGAGACTTTTTGGGAGTGACACGTCAATGTACCATTGATTATGATTTACCAACCACAAGTATTTTGTGGGCTGTCATAGGATAAGACTAATCTTTAGTTAGAATGTCATTTGTGAATTATTTGTTTTTCGTTTGTTGGTTTCCTAGAAGAATGAATATCTAGTACAATGCCATAATCTAATATCTATTTACCACATAAATTTTCAATTTTAAAATTATATTATGAGATTTATCATAAATCATTATGTGATTTTTTCTAGGGATAAAAGAGAATATTATATTTTCAATATTTAATATTTTTCTATTATATTGGTAGGTTGATTGAGAATGGAGATTGTAAGGTCTGAAGTTGTCTGAATACTCGATCGTTATTTTGTGACTTCGTTATCTATATGACACATATTTATGGTTATTTTGATTGGATGATATCATGATGATTGCATTTGAGGGAATATAAAGAATGGAGACTTCATGCATTTGGTCAGTTGTTTTTTGATGTTATATATTTGGGTTTCCATTTATTGTTTTTTATATATTTGGTTTTACATTTGGTTTTTTGTTTTGTGCTTTGGTTTATATTCATTTTTGTTTCTTCATTTCCTTGTTCGTGTGGTGTTCTGTGGAATCCTTGAATGCTGGATGTCTCACAGGGGGGGAAGACTCATCCAGACATTAATATTGATTTGTAATTGTTCCATGGAGCTTATTATTGTTTATTATTTTAGAATCTATCTGACATCATGATTTTATTTTAATCGAATCATGATAATATGTCCAAAGTACTTGTTAGGAAAACTATGATATCAGTTAGTTACTATAATATGAGGATAACCACCCTTTTTAAAGTTATATTTCTTTAATATTTCACTAAATTATGACGATTTATCTTGTCTCTTTATAATTTGATTTTTACATTCTAATTTTACATAATCTTTAGCTAGAATAGATTATCAGTTTTGTTCTAAAAGGCATGAATAAATATTCTCCCAATTTTTATTGTTGCTGTTGACATGGTGTCTAGGAATTTCTCCATGTGAATATTTCATTGTTTTTTTATTCAACATGGATGCCGATGATTTCGGTATTGGTTTTTATTTTAAAAATTTGTAGTCTATAGACCACCTATTGTGTCTCTTCAAGGATTTGGTCTTAAGGATAAACCCTTCTACAATGAGGCCTGGGTGAAGTTTGGATGTTTTTCACCTAAGGTGCATTCTGAATTTTAGTTTCCTTCTAATTAATCGAAATACACAACCATATTGAACCGTCATTACATGATTCTATTTAGAGGATGTAGTTTTTCTAGTTCTTTGGTTTCTTTCAATTATCTGTTTTTTTAAAATAATCCAATGTTAGAGACCCACTTAGGAGATTACTAATGATATATTTTTTGGGACTATTAGTGACTGATTTTGGCTATCACTACTTCTCTTATAGGTGACCACAACTACAGTCGTCCGTGGAGGCCCTATAGAGACCGCCAATGGCAGTCGCTTTTGGCCTTTACCAATGAGCCAACTATGGCTGCCATTGGTTGTAAAATAGTGGTCACTAAATACTATTATTGACTGCTTTTAGTGGTCACTAATGGTCAATTTTGTATTAATAATAAATCCATCTTCTATATTTGTTTATTGAAAATGAATTACATTAGATCGTGTGGTGGTAGTCCGTTTTTAACATGATCGATGGTTTCATTTCCATGTTTACGAATGATGATCTGAATAGTGGTTATGAAATAATGTTAACAAAATCTCATTATATAGGGAAGATTGGTGATATTATAACATAATAATTAAGAAATATTTTTATTATGTGAAATAATATGTAATTGAAAATTTCAGAAAACAATGATACCTCTTCACAAGACATCCTTTTTAGGGTTTCTGCAAAAAACTTCTTAGGAGGGTTTTCTCTAATAAATTAATGGCTTTTAAAATTTATTAATGGAATTGATGAATTGGTTTCGGTAGGTACTATATGAAATTAAAGGATTTTAACATCTATTGAAAAGTGGATTTGAATTTCCTTATTTAAGTGAGAAATAGTTGAATTTTTAGAATTCCCAAAAATATTCAATAGTGTTTAGTCAAACTCAATCCATGTCAAACCAAATATAAATAATAATGTATTTTATAAAATATATGGTTGAGGAAAACCCCAACCACAATAAATGGATGTTGTTTATGTCATTTTATTCACTTAACCTCATAGGTTAACTTTCACTTCCATTGTAATATTGATCACTGTAAAATGACTTTTTAAATATGACTTTTATAATTTATGTATTGAACTAATATTATCCATATTATAAAAAATGTACACAATTATATTAAATTTAAAATATAATTTTACAAAAAAAATTCACATGTTTGTGAGAAAATACTTTTAACCCATTTGAATATTCTACGCAAAACATTTTTTTCTCCAAGAAAATGGTAATTGATTTTTTAACTAATTAAGGGATAATGAAATGTCATATAAAAGGTAATTTCACTCATAAATTAACCATGGTTATTATTTTAAATAATTTTCCATTAAATTGGTTGAATATAATATTTTCATGAATTTAAAATCAATTTACAAAACATTATAAAATCTCATTACATTAAAATTTTAAACTATTTAAATAATTTCACATTAAAAACCATAAGAGAATGTTGCAATTTTGATATATAACAATAGATATTCCAAAAAATAATATATTTTTCAATAAAATTCCAATAATAGGATATTTGATTTATATCCTTTTACATTAATTTTTTAGAAAATAATTTTTTTAGTACCCATTAAGTTATATAATTACTACCTCATCATTGGGTAAGTATTTAAAGAAAATATATTATGAATAAAATTATGGAATAAATTCCATTGATAAATAAAAATATTATATACATGAGATTAATATTTATGAAATAAAAATTACCCTTTTAATCCCCATTTCAATACATAAGATATTTTAACATTAAGAGAGTCATATTTTGTACTATTATTATGTAAATTATTATAAATTTCATAATCATGGTAATATAACTTAAAAATTGGATCTTTTGATAACATAGAATATGTATATCAAATATATGGCCATTCAATTTTAATTAATCACATATTAATGTCATTATAAACCGTGCATGTTTAGTTAACCCTTGGTAAACCTATTTTACACATATGTATTTAAATAGATTATTACTGTTTTTCACATTTTAAATATCCAAAAATTAAGTTTACCATATCATTAATTATAAATAATGGTTATTTAAAATATTTTATATATTTTATAAAAAATAATTCAAAAAATTTATTAGAGTTATTTTAAAAATAATCACATACAACATGTTGAAAAAAAGGATTTCAAGGAATTCATTTATCATTTATAAGTTTATATTACATTGAATCTATGGAAGATGATTATAATTTTATGTATTTAAATAAATATATTTAAATATGTAACATTTATATGTAATTTAAATTATTTTTAAAATATTTTTTCAATTAATATAAATAGAACGTTTTTACGTATTTAAACACAGTTTTCCATCACTAGTATTTTTCACTATTAATAATATAATCATACACTTCAAAATAATTCCCATTATATCACGTTAATATAATTATAATATAATGAACATAAAAAATAATTTCATTTAATAAATTTTCATTTATTAAATTTCATGAATGTAATTAAAATATTTTCCCACAAAAAGAAAAATATAATTTTTTGAACAAATGTGTCATTATAAGAATTAAGGACATTAAATATATTTGAGAGACTATTTACATAGAATTTATTAATAAATTTTTATTTATAATTACATTTATATATATAAATATATATATATATATACATTACAAATTAGTTCATCAAATTCATGATAATGAATTTAACAGCTTGATAATATTATTCATATTTAAATAATATAATTTCATGGTTCATTATGAAAAAATGTTTTCTGTCAAATAAAATCCTCAAGATAATTCTATATATATATAAGTTAGATATAATAAAAAATAATTACTACCTAGTAAATCGATTTTCATAATTGACATATCTCATGGTATTGGAAAAATTAGAGGGTTTTTACAGGATGCATGCTGAGAAAAATTATCATGATAGGGTAGTAATCATGATTCTCATTATAATGGATATAAATTCAAAGGTTCAATGTGTCATATTTTGAAAATATATTGTATAAATGGGGTTATATCACAAATCTCTTTATCTTGGTTTCCTTGGGTTTGCAGCTCTTAGGCCCCTATTAAGTGATCTTAAGTTAGAATTTCATTTGGAGGTCGATGACCACTATGTTAGGATTTCCTAATTTTTAATAGAAGACCTCATGAATATTGTGGTCTACTTATACATTGACCATGAGACCAATAAATCCCTGACGAATACCACTTACACAGTGTCCAGATTCATGCACTACTGTTGATTTCTATATCAACCCAATCCTTATACACATATTATTAGAGTATTTTTAACATAATTACTAATTTAAAATCAAAGAATTTATCAATTTTTTTATGTATCGTGAAGACTATGTACATAAAAAATTAATCTTAAATTAAATTGATTTATTTGTAACAACCATAACAGTATCATAAGTCAATTTGGACTCCTAAAAAATCATGGGATGAATTTGGAAATAAAAATAAAAAAAGAGGTTAGCTAAAGTCCTTGTACGGGAATAGGTATGGTATAAAGAATAATGTGTAAGTCAAATTTATAAAACATTATCATACCATAGAAGTCACATTAGTAAACTCAAGGGGGGATAAAATAATGATGAAGGTACCACAAGATTATGGAATTATATAAAACTTGTTATCAATAAAAAAATAAAAAAATATATAAGTAAAACATCTTTTACAACATCACATGGTGTACAAAGAACCATCATTAATTATGTTTACTCTATAATCCCTTATATAATGTATCATGAGTCAAAAAAACACCCCCAATGAAATAGAGTTGTATTTAGGTTTACAAATAATTACATGTTATTCTTTTTTCCACAAAAGGAAACCAATAATAAAGAATAATAATAAGATTTTACCAAGTAATGAAATGGGTTTCATAGTCTTTCCACATATCATAATCATTAGAATTTTCTTATTCACTCCCTAATGAAGAAGGAATTAAATATTATGGATTTTCATATCATATTTCATAATAAAATGTCTCAAAATAAGGTAATAATATTGAAATAAATTCTTAAAAGTAGGAGGACATAATAGGATTAAGGAATATTAAACTTCCCCTTAATCGAGTTTGATTATTAAAAATGAATTTGAGGAATGAATTTATGGAATCTATTAACCCATAAATTGAAGGGATCATGAGATAGGTATATATTTTAGAGAAACATATAAACATATATAAATAGATATAAATTTTTATCAGTAAAAAATATAAAATGGAGATAGAATGATTGTTTGGGAATGATATGAGATAATCAATGGAAAAATGGAAGTTTTGAGAGATCACTTACCATATGAATTGTCATTATTTTTACATCAAATAAAGTACTATATAATAATTATTGTTCTATTATAAATTTATTAGAGATAAATTTTCATGTATATTATAGCATATATGATTTCATTAAAACATCTTAATCCCTATTTTAACAAAATAATTTATTAAAATAACTCTTCTAGGTGACAATGTCTTCATTTTTCATACATGTTTTGGTTTTTAATTCTCAATATTTTCACATTGGAAATAGTTAAATAAACTCAAATATGATAAACATTATAATATTATCATATATATAATTTATATATTTTTTCATCTATAAAATAATGATATTAAAAATTGAGTTATGCCATTCCAGGAGAAAAATGTCATAATTAATTGTGAACACCTTTTCAATTTCAATGAATGAAAAAAAAACAAAAACAAAAAATAAATAACCATTAATGAATCTTTTTATTATCATAATTAACATATATAGATATTAAATACAAAATAATAACCATCTGAGAGAGATGGTGGGGGAAAACATATTATATTGGTCTGTGATGCGGTATCTTTGCATACACACAAATTAATATTTAGATTCCCATTTGATGGAAGTGTAGATTGTTGTATGTGATTACATTAACATGATAACATGTATTTGTATAATAGATATTTGTGTTATTATTTTATAGCATTTGAATAATATTGAGAGCATTTTAAAGAGTAAATAAATCTAAAAATCCTATTTAATGATTGTACATCTTATTGGATAATATACTAATTATTTACACCTAAAACCATTTAAGGATAGTATTGAAAACAAATATACCACTATAATATTGAGAATGATTTTAAGAATGTATTTGTGTAGGTATTTTATTATATAATTTTTTAAGTGTAATTAATACATGAGAGGTGCTTCCCATTTATAAGTGATGGTATGTGAGATTATGGAATTAAATTGAATATTAAATTTATATAAATTAACGGGGATGTAAAAAGGATTGAAACTAGTATAACTAGAATATAGTATGAGTAATGGTAAATTTTATATAATGAAATTAGACATTGAATATTTTATATCACTTCTTTATTCTTATCTCTTTAATTAACCTACATTAACCCTATTTTAATATTATCCTAATATCGGAGTTTTTTACTCTTGAGGGTTCAATATTGTTACAACAACATGAAAATTCTCAAAAAAACAAATGGACCATATTTTCAACCCTATATCATTATCTTGGCCAAAATAGGATTTATTTTAATTTTTTACTATTTAAGAAAATATTATTTATTGTAAAAATAACTTTTATATGATTTTTGGAAGTACTCATTAAATTTTACATTGAAAAAACACATGAAAAAAAATGAAATTTGAATATAATATGTTCAATCCTCTCTAATAATTTATTATTTTATAAAAAAAATATTAGAAAAAATGACAAATTAATTTTATATTTCATTTAATATTTTTAAAATCAATTATGTTATTCCATTACATATTGAGAAAATATAATGTCAGCACTGCCTAAGCATTTATAAGAATTATATCACGCACAAAAAATAAAAAATAAAATAAATTTATTAAAAATAGTTATTTTTAAAATTGGAATTTATAAATTATGATATTTTTTTCATATACCACTCACAAAATATTATATAAATTATTAAGAATATACTGTCAATTTTAACTTTATCTATTACTAAAATATATGAAACTTCAAAATAGAAGGCATATAAAACCAACATTCCATGTTTCCTAAAATGGATGGAAAAGGGTAAACTAAAATCATCTGACTTAAAAATAGAAACTTTTATGGTCAACTTGTATTCTATAATATATATCTTTTAAGATAATTAACCTATTTACAATTACCATGGAAATAATTATTTACCCTGGTTACTATTCATAATGACCGGAAAATATGTACATATTTAAAAATATAAAAATATTTTTAAAAAATATATAATATATTTTTAAATATTTAATTTATATAGGATGCATAAAATAATTTTCGATAAAAAAATTATACAAAATTAAAAACCACATTTATAAAATCCATTTGAGAATAAGTTTTTTAAAAGAATTCTTGTAGAAAAACAATTTCAAATACCATAATTGAATTATTTTTTATCAAAAAAATTATCTATTATGACTATTAAAAAATATAATATTATTATATAAATAATTGAAAATAATATATACATTCCAATTAAAAATTTCACTGATACAACACACTCTATCATTCATGTAAATTCCATGGGCACGTTCATATACATTGACTTATCCATAGTGATTTCACGGTAGTTTTCACAACCTATTTGAAAAATGGTAATTATAAATTTCATTGATAAAAACCACATTAAACAAATAAAATTCATATTTAGATATCACATTATAAAAGAGAAACTTTTATTTCATAAAAAATGTTTTAGGATAGAATAATATTGGACTACTTCCTTTGGAACATTGATACAAAAACAAAAAGATCTATAGTGAACAAAATCATTTACCACTAAGTAATTCATTACCATAACCCTTATTTTAAATATCATAGAAAATTTATTTCTTTGTAACATAAGGAAAGGGTGAATAAGTAAGGGAGAGATTTGATTATTTATAAGGGTAAAAGGGTAGATACGTAAACATAAAAAGAGAATAAGGCAATGAGAACATGAGAATAACATTTTAACATAATTCCATGTCTATAAATGGTCATAATCAAATGTTATGTAAAAATTGTTATTAGTTCAGTGAGATAAATCATAAAGGAATCAACGAACATAGTCAATGAGAGTATAACAATAGAATGAGAAATATATCTTTAGCATACAAATAATAATTGATCAACATTTCATAGTAAACACAGATCATTGATAAGGATATAATAGTGGAATGGAATAAATATTAAAACCATTTTAGTAGTAATGGAATACTATGAAGACTATCATTGTGGAAGATGTCCATACTAATGTGTTTACCAACACATTCCATCCCTATTAATCTAATGAGATATCAGTCATTACTACATTTTGTGGAGGGATATATATTTCTAGGACAAGACATAAAATAATGTAAATAATAAAAATTTCTTCTATTAGGTCATAAATCATTAATCATATCATAAACCATAAAAAAATGTGTATCATTAAATTTTCATCATGGTGAATCCGGTGGAAAATAAATTTTTCTCAAAATTAATTCATTAATTAATCATTACATAACACAAGGAAAAAGGAATGACATTCATAAAAATCATATCATCATAATCATAAAACATTGGGGGGAAAATAAGGTTTGAATCATTGAATCATATACCATGTATAGTATAAGTAGAATCAAGGTTTTTTTGTCATCGATGAATATAAATACAATTAAAATATAATTAATTTTTTTTTAAGAAAATATTCATTCCATGATAAAATTGCATTTTAATGTAAAAAATGACCCATATATTAAGGAAAACGTTTACCTTAAAAAATTAAATCATTGTTATGAAAGTTTCAAACCATTTATTTTCCATAACTATGGTAAATACAATTCATGACGTACCCCTTAAAATAAATATTCCATCAACATGTGTAGAAAAAATGATAATGTAACTCATAAAGAAAACATATATAACAATATTATTAATTAGTTTTGTAAAATGCTAAGATAAGGGCGATACTTATTTTTCATATTAATTGGATAATAGTAAAATAATTTGTAAACTTTTTTTAGAAAACACGAAAATTGAAGAGAGTGGATTTAGTGTTGATGATAGGAATAATGTCATGTTTTCTTACAAAACTTATTTTGGACACATGAGTATATAAAAAGATAAAACTGAATGAAATGAAATTAATTTATATAAATAATTAAATTAGGTTAAGCATCTTCAGTTTCATTATATATGGATCATTATATTTTGTCATCATAAGAATAATCATACATAATATTGGTAGATAATTTTGTTATAACATTAAAAAAATTTCAATTTGGAAACATACGAATCTAAATCCTTATAAAATAATGAATGATACAAATATTTGAATATTTAAATAATTTTAATAATAATAATATAATAATTAATTAATTTTCTATATATACATAGAAAAAATAAACTAGTTAATTTGTCAAGTGTCTCAGAGAAATACAATGGAGATGAAAATCAATTTCGTAATGTCTCAACATCCTTAATGCATTTTTAAACCACATATTTAATAAATATAGGATTAACATAAATATATTTCTTTACCATAATTATATATAACACTATATGCGCATTACTGATGACCTATTATTGTCTATTTAGTATTATTTATTTATTAAAATCATTCTTTCATGGAACAAATGCATTATTTTTCAGGTATATTTTATGTTCAATTGTTTTTTCCTTATACATGGATTATTGTTCCTTACTATCCTTAAAATTATTCCTGATATTAATATAATATATATTAATTTCACATTAATTTATATTCATAAAAAAATATAAATATAAAAATGAATTACATCTATCATGGATATGGTAGGAAAAATATACACATGAAAGAATTTTTCTATTTTAATAGAAAAATGGAATCAATTAAATGAAAAAAAATTAATTTTTTTATTTTAAAAAACTATTTATAAAATATATATCATATATATTCATTGAATTTATCTATATTACTATAAATGTCAATATAAAGATTAAATGTGTCACATTGCTTCATAGAGGCGGTAGACCAGATGGACGCACAAACAACATTATCATTTCCCAATGGATTGGAAGGTTATAAGGTTGATAATAAATTATAATTATATGAGAATATATATTTCACAAATATAATTTCAATATATTAAAATACAAGAAATATGGGTTTTTTAGTCTGGTGAAACGGGCGACAGCCAATTGCAGTTGTAGGGCTTAATTAAAGAAATGGGGCTTAATGGCCCCCTAACCCTAACCCCCTGAACCACAACCCCTTCACTTTTCAGAGAGACATGATACTGCCATACACCCCTCTCATCATTCCATACACTGGCACCGCCCCTTTCTCACCCTCTTCATCCACCCCCAATCCCATTTTTTGGTTACTGATACACCCTCTTTCATTTCGGTACATTGCATGTTCCCCTCCCTCATGCCTCACTCGGTCTCCGCTTCTGCCCCCACCCCTGCTGACACACCATGAGATTATGTTTCCACCCACCCCCCTTACTGCATCCTCTCCCTCTCTCCTTCACCTGACCTCCACCTCTGCCTCTGCCACCACCTATGCCTTTGTGGTCTATCATCTACGAATCTCCTAAGCCTAGTGTTCTAGTAGTTTAGGTGAGTACTACTTCACATTATTATAATTTTTCATCTATCTATCTCATTTTAGGATATATTTTTTCAATTATCACTCTTTGAAAAAAAATCATTACATCCCAGTATTCAATAATCATTGAACTCATTTATCTTTTTCCTACATTACTCATGGAACAATTATTTAAAACTCAATATTAAGTTAAAATTGTAACTTGGTAAATAATATTTTTAAAACCTTCCCAATGAACATTGGGGATATATTTTTTCACCCATGACACTAAATTTCCATGTTTTGTAGGGAATTATTTTCCAAACATCAACACAAGTCTACCACATTATTTCTAGGTAAACTATTTTATTCATGATGTGGTTTGGATCCTTATGTAAATTCTATTATAGAATTGGTTTACAAGATTATATGTGTATTTATAATAACATACACATAATTTAATAATATAATTTTTTTTATAAATCTCACTGATTTTGATTCTTACATGAGATACACATTGATTTTATTTTCCCTAAGATGCAGTAGATGAACTAATTTAATTATCCATATTTTTACTTATAGTTCTTCAATAAGAGGCTCCAATGTATTATGTTATTTTTTTAATAAGGTGACATTATGAATGTTGGTGTTGCCTTTATGGGCGAATATATAAGCAATGGCACTATACTAAAGATATTCAATTTTACATTAATAGAAATGTTATTATTAATGTTACGCATGTATATATGACATATTTATATATATTGTGGATCCCTATTAGAAAATTGGGCATTTGAGGCCCTAGGAATGGTATACCTCTATCATTGGTCCCTCCTCGAAATTAAAAAATTGTGCAATTGTGCCACCTCCCCAAATCTTCCACGCACGCCCTAACCCTCGTCCCTCAACTCCATCCATTCATGTAAAGACCCATTGATGCTGCCCCTCCCTCTCACTCATCGCCTCCATTGAACGAGGTTTTCACGCTACTACGGCACCTGGTGTCACTGCCACCGTCCATCCTCCCCCACCACCTACCCCATCATGCCTTTTCAAACCTTTTCCCCCCCCTACCTACACCAACACACGTGGAGCCATTGCCACAGCACATCCTCCCTCACCACCTCCCAACCCTTTCTCCTCACTTGGACTCCACCTCCATCCCCTCCCGAGCTCTCGACTCCAGAATCTCCTATATACATATCTTAGTGGCCTGGGGTTTTAGGTTAACATTATTTAATTTTTTGATAAATGTTCTTCCAATTATCTCATATGCAGATATTTTTTCTTCAAATTATCATTATTACAAGAATCATTACATCCTTATAATCAAAATTCAGTGAATTCTCATCTCATTTGATCTCTAGGTTATACATCCACATAATATACAGTGGTCTCTAAGTATTTTAAATCAATTAATTGCATGTTCATCAAAAAATTTACCCAAAATTAAGTTCATCAATTTCATTTTATTACATTTCATAAATTATTTTTCTTAATAATTTACTATACATCATGATTTCATTGGTTTTATATGATAATCATTCCCAAAATTAAGATATTAAACAATTATGTATTTTATTTCATTATATTGTTTGATTTGATTTCATCTGTGACTTAATTTTGACTAAAATTTTCATTTATGGCTACATTGATTGATTCCACTTCTCTTGGATTCATTTCATGATTATCCATTATTTATTTTTCATTGTAGCTATAAGGATGATGAGATGACTGGATTTTTTAGCTTTGTTTGGGTGTTGTTAATATACTCTCAAAACCTTCCCATTTAACATTGTCTATTGTGATACACTATCATTTTCATTTATGTCTACTGTTACAATCTTCTATTATAAAATTTCTTTTTTTAATGTCTATGGTAATAAAATTTAATTTAAACCTATAATGTTTTTACTCTCTACTGTTATAAAATATCATTTTTTCAATTTCTATTATCATACACTATCATTTAATATTGTATATTGTTATATGTAGTCATTAAATACAGTCTACTATTATACACCACCCATTTAATGTATTTTCTATCGTTATACAGTTCCATTTTTTAGTATTGGGTTCTATTGTTATTTATTAATTTCAATGGAGGACCTGCCCATTTTTTCATGATTTGATATCTAAAAAATTGTACTACCATTTTTTTAATATTTCATTGATTTATTATCTATCCCATTTGAACCCCTCTAGCTTGGAGTCTTTTGGATTGTATCATCCCATGGAGGAGGTGAAAAGGTTACTATAGTTTCCTGTCTCCATGAATTTCAGCATGAATATGTACCATCTATTTAAAGAATGGGAGATATATAGGATTCCATGGAATGGATAAAAATCGAAGTTGTCATATTAGACATTTTCCAGACTTTTTGGGAGTGACATGTCAATGTACCATTGATTATAATTTACATATCATAAAGAGATTGTGGGTTGTCATTGGATAAGACTAATATTTAGTTAGAATGTCATGTGTGGATTATTGGTTTTATGTTTGATGGTTTCGTAGAAGAATTCATAGCTAGTACAGTGCCATAATCCAATATATATTTACCACATGAATTTTCAATTGTAAAATTATATTATACGATTTATCATAAAATATTATGTGTTTTTTTCTAGGGATAAAATAGCCTATTATATTTTCATTATTTAATTGTTTTTTTATTATATTGGTTGGAAGATTGAGAATGGAGATTAGATGGTCTGAATTTGTCTGAATACTGGATCGTTATTTTGTACTTCTGTTATCTATATGACATATATTTATGTTGATTTTGATTGGATGATACCATGATTATTTCATTTGAAGGAATATTAAGAATGGAGACTACATGCATTTGGTCAGTTTTTTTAATGTTATATATCTTGTTTTCCATTTAGTGTATTTTATATATTTGGTTTTCAATTTTATTTTTTTCTTTTGTTCTTTGGTTTATGTTCATTTAGGCTTTCATTTCCATGTCTGTGTGGTATTCAATGAAATCCTTGAAAGATGGATGTCTCACAGGTGGGGATGATTCATCCATACATTAATATTGATTTAGAATTGTTCCATGGAGTCTATTATTGTTTATTATTATAGAATATATCTGGCATCATTATTTTATTATCTTCGAATTTTGATAATATTTTCAAAGTACTGGTTATGAAAACTATGATATCAGTTAATTACTAAAATATGATTATAACCACCCTTTCTAAATTGATATTTCTTGAACCTTTCACTCAATTATGATGATTTATCACATATCTTTATAATTGGATTTGGACATTCCTATTACACCAAATCATTAGCTGGAATAGTTTATCATATTTGTTTTAAAAAGCTCGAATAAATATTCTATCAATATTTTTGGTTGCTGCTGACATGGTGTTTAGTATTTTCTCCATCTGAATGTTTTCTTGTTTTTTTATTCAGCATGGAAGCTGGTGATTTCTTTTTTGGTTTTTATTTTAAAAAATATTTATTCTAGAGACCACCCATGGTGTCTCTCCAAGGACTTGGTCATAAGGGTAAACCCTTCTACAATGATCCCTAGGTGATGTTCAGATGTTTTTCACCTAAGGTGAATTCTAAATTTCATTATCCTTATCTATCAAAATACACAACCATATTGAACCATCATTACTTGATTCTATTTAGAGGATGTCGTTTTTTTGGTTCTTCATTTGCTTTCAATGATCTAGGTATTTTACAAAAAATCCATGGGTAGAGACCCTCTTAGGTGGTCACTAATTATTGTTTTTTTGGATTATTATCCACTTATTTTGGTATTCACTACTACTCTTCTAGGAGATTGCTACCACGGTTGTCCGTGGAGGCCCTATAGAGACCGCCAATGGTAGTCGCTATTGGCCTTTACCGATGATCCAAATACAACCGACATTGGTCATCAATGAGTGGTCGCTAAAGACCATTAGCGACTACTTCAAGTATTCACTAATAGTAAATTTTTTATTACTATTAAATCCATTAATATATCCATCTTCTATATATTTTTATTGAAAAATAATTAAATTAGATCGTGTGGTGGTAGTCAGTTGTTCACCTGATCGATGGTTTCATTTCCCAGTTGACGAAAGAGGATCTGAATAGTAGTTATGAAATAATGTTAAAAAAATCTCATTATATAGGATATATTGGTGATATTATAACATAATAGTTAAATAATATTTTTAAGATGTGAAAGAATATGTAATTGAAAATTTCAAAAAAGAGTGATACCTCTTAAGAAGGAAACCTTTTTAGGATTTCACCAAAAAATTTCATAGGATGGTTTTATCTAATCAATTAATGGTTTGTATAATTTATTAATGGAATTAATGATTAGGTTTTGGTAGGTACTATATTAAATAAAAGGATTTTAACATGTGTTGAAAAGTGGATTTGAGTTTCCTTTTATAAGTGAGAAATAGTTGAATTTTTAAAATTCCCAAAAATATTCAATAGTGGTTAGTCAAAATAAATCCATGTCATAAACAATATCAGTAATAATGTATTTTCTAAAATATTTGTTTGATTAAAACCTCCACCACCATAAAAGGATGTTGTTTATGTCATTTTATTCCCTTAACCTCGTAGGTTAACATTCATTTCCATTCTAATATTCATCACGGTAAAATGACTTTTTCAAATGTATATTATCATTTATGTATTAAACTAGAATTATCTATATTATAAAAAATTTCCAGAATTATTTTAAATATTAAATATAATTTTATAAAAAAAATTCATATTTGTGTGAGAAAATATTTTTAACTCATTTGAATGTTACACGCAAAACCTTTTTTATCCATGAAAATGGTAATTGATTTTTTAACTAATTAAGGGATACTGAAATGTCATATAAAATTTTAGATCACTCATAAATGAACCATGGTTGTTATTTTAAATAATTTATAATTAAAATGGTTGAATATAATATTTTCATGAATTTAAAATCAATTTACAAAATATTATAAAATATCACTACATTAAATTTTAATCCAATTTACATAATTTCACATTAATACCCATAAGAAAATGATTGAATTTTGTTATATAACTCTAGATATTCCCATAAATTATATATTTTTCAATAAATTTTAAATAATATGATATTTTATTAATATCATTTTACATTAATTTTTTAGAAAATAATTTTTTATTATCTATTTAGTTATATAAGTACTACCTCATCATTGAGTAAATATTTAAAGAAAATATTTTATGAATAAAAATATTGACAAAATTACCATGATAAATAAAACTGTTATATACTTGAAATTAATATTTATAAATAAAATTATCCTTTTAATCCCCATATCAACACATAAAAAATTTTAACATTCGGAGAGTCACATTTTGTCCTATTATTAAATAAATTATTATGAATTTTATTATCATGGTAATATAACATAAAAATTAGATCTTTTGAAAACATATATGATGTAGGTCAAACATATCTCCATAAAATTTAAATTAACGACATTATTATGTCATTATAACCCTTGTTTATTTAGTTAACCCCTTGTAAACCTATTTTACACATATGTATTTAAATATATTATTACTGTTTTTTCATATTATAAATATCAAAAAATTATGGCTACCATATCAAAAATTATAATTAATTCTTATTAAAATAGTTTATATATTTTATAAAATATAATACAAAAAATTGATTGGAGTTATTTTAAAAATAATCACCTACAACATGTTGAAAAATTAGATATCAAGGAATTCATTTATCATGTATAATTTTATATTACATTGAATCTATGGAAGGTGATTATCATTTTATGTATTTAAATTATTATAGCTAAATATATAACATTTAAATGTAATTTAAATTATTTTTTATATTATTTTTATATTAATTTAAATAATATTCTTTATGTATTTAAACACATTTTTCCAAAACAAGAAGTACTATTCACTATTAATAAAACAATCATACATTTCAAAGTAATTCTTATTATATCACACTAATATAATTATAATATTATGAACATAAAAATTAATTTCCTTTAATAAATTTTCACTTAATAAATTTCAAGAAAGTAATTATAATATTTTCTCAGAAAAAGTAAAATATCACTTTTTTGAACAAATGTTTCTTTATAAAAATTAAGGACATTAAAAATATTTGAGTAACTATTTATATAGAATTTATTAATAAATTTTTTTAGCATTACATTTATATTTATACAAATATATATATATATATATATACATTATAAATTAGTTAATCAAATTCATGTTATAGAATTTAATAGCTTGATAATATTATTCATATATGAATAATATAATTTCATGGTTCATTAAAAACAATGTTTTGTGTCAAATACAATGTCGACGATAATTCTATTTATAAATATAAGTTAGAGATGATAAAAAATAATTACTACATAGTAAATATATTTTCACAATTGACATATCTCCTGGTATTGAAAATATTAGAGGTTTATTTCATGAAGCATTCCATGAAAAATTATCATGATAGGGTAGTAATCATGATTGACATTATAACATATATATATTCAAAGGTACAATGTTTCCTTGTTTGAAAAGATATTGCATAAATGGGGTTATATCCCAACTCTCTTTATCTTGGTTCTCATGTGTTGGCAGCTCTCATGCCCCTATTAACTGATCTTAGGTTGGAATTTTTTTTGGTGGTCGATGAACACTATGTCCGGAGTTCCTAATTTATCATAGATGACCTTGTGAAAAATTAGGAACTCGAGACATTGTTGAAGTGGTAATCGTTAAGTATTGATTGGTCTCATAGTAAAGGTATAAATAGACCACCATCATCATGAGGACTTCTATGAAAAATTAAGGTACATTCTCTTCAAGTATTCGTCATGTTCCAATGGTTCCACCACTTGTTTATGAGTCTGATATAGTACTTTTACTGTGTGAATTCCCAGGAAGGGTTGAACATTATCTCTATGGTCTAATGAATTAACTAGAAACTCCTCATAATAGATATCAATTTATAGTTTTCCAACTAAAAAATTATTCACAATTTAGTTAGGTAGTATATACATCCTCCAGAGGGATATGTGGAATAAATTATATACATGACCTATGGTTGTTGTGAGCCTTAGTCGATATGCCACAACTACAATGTGACAAAGAATATCAGAGGGCCATTTATCATGGGAATTACATTACCAGTCAACATAAATAATAGGACCCTCATCCATGGAGATATGCATCAAATCACTTTATCACAGATATCTAAAACCATTCCTCGTCAACAATTGTTATCATATCCCTTTTGTTCCCATAGTGTATCCCTGATTCCTTACAAAATGGTAATTATCTATTCAAAAATTTACTTAAACAGTTTGATTCCCAATAAAATTTTATTTCTAAAATCATCCTAACACATAGGTTCTATAAATAATCTCCAATAAAGGGAATCATATGGTCGAATTTGTATGCTTTAGTTAAATAAATGAGTTTATGTTAATTCAACCAGAGGAATATTTAGATCCCGTGACCCTTTGAAGTAATTCAATCATTATCTCGGCTGTCTTCATGTGTATGGAATGTTTTATATGATTTTCCATCAGTCGGGGGTCTATAGGTGGAAGTTTAGTTCAACATCAAATATATAACATGTTAGAGAGTCTTTGACAACATAGAGGTAAATATTAAATCTCGATTAGGTACCATTCATATTTTGTATTCCATTAACCTTTCAAACTCTCTATTGTATATCATGTCATGTTGATAGAGTAATATTCCCTCTAAAACTAAAATTATTTTATGGGTATAAAAATGATTATCCACCAATACCAATATTGACTTATTTACTATTTATTTCTATGGAAGACTACTAAATATATTCCATTGTTAAATTTCCCAATTTACATGTAGGTATAGGTATCGGTTGAATAACCATATTTTACATTTTTACATTCATCATTTACTTTTTGGAATTTGAGACACTTTTTTGTACATTCTATTATCATATTCTTCATATTTTACAACATGTATTAACATTTTATATATCGATACATAATCATTCTCCTTAGGTGTATGGATAAGGTTTAGAAAAGTGAATCATTAAAATAACCATTCTTTGTGTTGAATTTTATGGTACACATATTCTTCACCAAATTCTAACAACTCCTTCCATATCAATTTTTTTACATAAAGTAATTCACTATTTCTATTGCTTCCTCCATCATCTAAACGTACACATCATCACATTGAGAAATCACTAACTTATCTTGAAGGTATTTTATAGATGTGATTGGGTTATTTAATGATCACGTTGATTACTTTATGATTACAATGCCAATCGTGTTCATAACTATGAATAGTAGAGCTATCTAAATTATCATCAATGATAATGTTGTCAGTATACTTCTAATTAGATTATCAAACATTATTTTGGTTCCCAATATAGTAATTTATTGTGTAGAAATAGTTCACGATTCACTCTTTCAGTATTTACTAAATCATATTTAGCTCCTTCACTATGAATATTTATTTTAGGCCCATATGATCCATATATATTTCAAAAATCATGGATTATTGATAGTTCATAATAATTTTCAAAAACAAATATCACTATAGCTAACTATAGATCTTGTGATGGATATAACATTTCATGAACATTCATATTACATGTGTGGTAGGTTATAACTTGTACATTTTCCAAAATAATATAGACCAGATCCTTTTTTATATCATCTCTATATTCTACAAAAATTTCCTCACATGTGGATATAAAGATGACTTGAATAGTGATAAAAATGATTTTCAATTACATAATGTTACTTACACAATAATAGGTGTAGAAAAACATTAATCCCTTTTGAGATACCATGGTAATCATGTTTGAAAATTATTATAATTATTTAAAAAATCTAGTGTACAACCCTTCATTTCTATAGTTACTATAGATCTAGGTTATATATGCTGGTCATGGATGATCCTGAATTTTATTTATCTTATAAGGGATAAAAAATAAATCATACTACTAATAAAATTCACCATGAATTATAATTTATTCTTTTATAACTCCTATATATTATACTATTAATATAGGTCCGCCTTTCACAATTTCTTTTCTACTGTATTCAAATTCATCACATGCTTCACCTTGATTTTAGGGAATATTAGAATATAATATATAAATACTACAAAATATTTATTAATATAATATATAATGAATCTATTAATATATTCCATAAATAATTATGGATAATTAATAAGTACCAAGGTAATCACTATGAACTCATAGTGGCTATAACATTTTCAAAGGGAATTTTTGGAAATATATTCATTCATTATATTTAATTGGTGATATCTAGACTAAAGGCCCATATAAGTTATTTAATGAGGCAGATTTTGTTTTTTGAAAAATTATTTTTTCTATGGGTGGAAATACGTTTTCATTATAATGATTATTTTGATTTCATGAAAATCAAAACAAAGTTTCATTTTATCAATAATTATTCACGAAGAAGTGGACTGGCTCACCCCACGGTGAATATCTTAGTAGTATGAAACACTTTTGATTATTTTTAAGAATTATTTATTTCATGAAACTCAATGAGGTCCATTCTAAAAGGATTCAGAGATATGGGATGATATCTCTATATAAGATCGATTGAGAACTCAACCACCTAATCAAGTGAAATATCATGTTACTCGTCAATGATTAAATTACTATAATCCATCAAAATTTTAATTTTTAAAAATCAAGTTACTTAAATTATATAATTAATTTATGATATAGGTGATTTATTATAAGAAAATAAAATCTACACTTGGGAAAAATCTTCCCAGGGAGATTCATCCTCTTAAAAACACTTGTACACAATTAGAGGATGACTTTGTTTGTGAAGTGTGATCTCCCTCTCCCAGCAGTCGATGTTGGATTTGTGTAAGTATATCAAATTAATTCCAAATAAAACATAAAACTCCACTAATGTATGTTATATGTGATTTTATATAATATTAAATACACCCTTATTGATTCGAAAGTAGTTATATAATTGGGATTAATAATATGATTTTTTAATAATTCAAGAAGTCTGATTGGGCCACAAGTTTTATTGTATGGTTTGAATAGTTTATCTAATATTTTATTATAAAAAATAACTCATCGAATCAGAATATTTTTTTTATATTTTCATAAATGAATAATTGTAATACCTCTCATGACATTATTGTCAAGATCCACCTCATCTGCAATAATAGCATATTCATTTCCATTCTCTCTAGTCCATGGATGTTTCTGTCATTAATTTTATTAGAATGAAATTCACATAGAGAATTTTATACGGTAAGAAAGTTATTTCATCTAATTGAATCACTATACTATAGGATGAGTGTTATCATAACATTCTATTAATCCAATTCATTAGTGAGTTTATCCACATATCTTTAACATTGGTTTTCCTGATTCCCTACTTTTCCGCATATCAAGAATATCATAGTGCCATTTAAATATATTTTATGATTATTAATATCACACATTATATATATGGGATGCTTGGTTTTCTTTCCTCCAGGAGAGTTACTTTATGATTATACTAAAGAAAATTCCAATTTACCCATTTTATCTCCTTTCCTATGAGACCACCGATAGCATACGACATTTCTTATCTAATGGATGGAATAATAAATAATATCTTTGTAGTTTTCAAACCATAAAATCATTATTTACATTCACATATATATATTTCATGCACTATATATGTGATCCAAAATACTATTGGCATTGATGAAGAACCAGAATACAAATTAATCATTCCTAGTAATGCTTTCACTATATTCCATTATAGAATATTATTTATCTTCTCTTAGTTTCAATGTACACCATGTCAATTTTATAATGTGGATTTTATGAGGTACATATATTGAAAAAAATCTGCATTTATTATAATTCAATGGAGTTAATATCCTCATTGGACATTGTGTTTGTGATCATCATCAACTACTAATCAGAATCCCCATATATGCCATAAATAGGTGGAACAAAATTATATAAGTATAATAATTGGTGGATATATATTATCATCTCTTTAAATTTTATAAAATTTTTCATGATGTGGTGATCAAAATAACAACTAATGGTTATAGGAATCGTCACATAAAATACACAACCTAAACGTTTCCTATTGTAGTATATTGATAGTGTTTCATAGGATTTATGATAATATTAATATAATGTGTTAAATAATATAGTAATAACAAGAACATACTATATCATTCTAAAATAAGTTATAGAATATCATTTGGGAAATTATCACAGTAACTTTCAAATTTTTTACTGGAAGATTTTATTCTATTTTCTACTAGGGAATAAAAAACAATAGAAATATGAGAATAATTTAATTAATAAATAAAAAAAGAAGATTATGACCATATAATTAATAAATTATAAATGTTATGTGTATAATAATTTAATAGTCGTTTGGTTTTAATTAATCTAATCCATTTTAATTTTACTATTATTTTTTACAACTCAAAAATATATTCAATTCATTCATAATTTCCCATGAAGGGTTTTTAATTTCATAAATAATTTACTCTGGGAGTGTCAAATTAGATATGAAACAAGGACCCTATATAACTAACCTAGTGATGATCCAGTTAGTACCTAATGAATCCTTAACAATTTTATTATCTGTAGTTATAATTGTTCTAAATACACATCCACTTATTTTATTTGGATAAGGAATTAATTTCTTGGAAACCAGTGGATTTATTAATTACCAAAATTATGTTATATTTTCTTATACCAAGACATATAAAAACATTTCACACAATAATACTATATTCCTAACGTAAATAAAATACTATATTCTCCTATAATACCAAATATATTTACGAAGAACTTTTATGAATTTTATTGAATTTTTTTATATATAAATATTCCAGTAAATATATACAAATGATCAAGAATCCTGTTTTATTTTGAAGAATAAGTACATAAAAGAACAATATGAAACTAAAATAAAAAGGCAGTTTTTTTATCTCTATAAGGATCCTGAAAATAACATTTTTTTCAAAAAAATCTATATGGGATAACCTATAGAATAAATAGACAAGAGTTTTGATCTAAAAATAAATATAAGGGAATAAACATGATAATGATGATAAAGGTGAGACTAAAAGTTATAAAGTGATTTCATAAAATATAATTCCCCCTAGTAAAAAGAATTTATAATAGAAAAATGATCATTATAGAATAATATGATGGAAATATATGAAATTCTGTAATAACACATGCTATGACCTATGTATCTATCAAGGATAAAATTCAAGATATTATCACACGGTGGAGAGAGTCCGATCTTGGATTTTGTTTACTATCAAATTCCAAACATAACATATCATGAAATAAAAAAATTATTCTATTAATTTGATATCTGTTGTTTTAACCCATAAGATCATGTTTATGGTTATGTGTGGAACTAAATGCTATCAATCACAAATCATAATCAAAATAATTACCCATTGAATGGAATGTATTTCCTAATATTGCCTCATAACAAAAAAATAAAGGGGATATAAATATTCAAAATAGATTATTGAATTAAATATTATGGTTATTCATATTTGATTAAATACTCATAGGCATCTAAATAATGTTTTCATTTGGGTGTAAAAATATTAAATGAGCATTACATAAAATTATTAATGTATAGAAAAGTTATCTTTATTCAGGTTTGAAGGACTTTTATAAATAAATAAAAGAAATGTATTACCCAATATTATGAAGTCCTAATGAGATAGGTATATGTGTAAATTAAAAATATATATATAATATAATCAATTAAAAACATCAATGACATAATTAATGTTAGTTAGGGAGATAATGTTCATAATAAGAAAAAAAGGGTGGGTTAGAGAGATCCATTACCATAGGTCTTGTCTTTCATCATATGTCTTAAAAACAGATGTATACTAAATATATATTTAATAAAAATTTGTTATAGTACCATACTAAAATATAACACTCCATATATTATTTTCAAATAACATATTACCACACATTTATGTACAATTCTATAGTACACTCCCCATTCTGAGTGATAATTGCTTTAATTTTCATGGTTTTTGTTTGGATATATCATAATATATATATATACATATATATACTGATAATGGTTGAATAATATCCAAATTGTTTAAAATTATATTAATTTCATATAAATTCATTTTATAACTATTTTCTATCATCCATAAAAGGTATAGTTAAATAGTGAATTACACAGTTCATGGAGATGGTAGTCTCTACTTAGGCATTAATACGGGTCTCATTTTATGATTGATGGAAATAAGGTAAGGTCACTAATAATTAAAAATTCATTAATTTTAATAATATCATAAATAAAGAATTTATTTATAAATTCCACCATTATAAATAGATCTGAGAGAAAATGTGTCAAGACATACTACATCGATTCTTGAGGTGGTATCCCACCATACACATGAATGAAAATTTGGTATCCCATTTTTCATAAGAGGGTATATATATATTTGATTAAATAAACCTAATAAAATATAATTATGTTATAGGTTCAAGTTTAATAATTTCATCAAGTTTAAAGAATATTTGTTAGATGTATAAGAATAAATAAAACTAAAACATTTTCTTAAAGAATATTCCTCTACATAAAGAAAATTCTATTACATTAAACCTTAGACACACTATGGTTGGAATTATTCCAAAGAATTGATCAATTGAACATGTGGATGGATTTATTGGAGAGGTATGGTTATTTATTGGATGAAATGAGATGGTTTTTAATTTTAAAATAAAATATGAGAATATTTGACCGCTTATAAGTGAGGGGAATGGAATTAAAGGAATTTTGTAAAATAATACATTAATATAAATTATTTTTTATAGAATCAATAATCAAAATTTAAAAAGATATATGATAAAACTAATATTGTAAAAATACTTCCCATCTATTATTTTAGAAATTTATATTAGGGTTTTAACCATATAACTTATTTAACTTACATTAACTATTTTTGTCAATTATTTTGAAAACAAATTTTTATTCGATTTAGGGGTAAATATATTTAATCTAAAATGAATATTGTCTAGTAAATGGATCATTGTTTAAATTTTAATATATATTCCAACATATCTCATTAATACTGTATTTTTTATAATTCATAATAATTTGATACATTTTTTTCATAAAATAACATTATTGACATTTGTAGAACTATTAATTTAATATGACTTTGAAAACAATATGATAATTGTTCAATTATAATATAATACTTCATTAAAAAAATAATTTCTTATTTTCCTGTAAAAATATAATTATATAAAATAATTTAAATTAATAATATTTATTTTACCGTTTTTAAAATAATTTATTTTATGTTTCTATTAATTGAATAAATATTATCCTAGAATTGCGTATGAATTTAATGATATTTGTTTATCCCCAAAAATTAATAAATAATAATCTTGATATAAAATAATTCATCGTACCAATATGTATTTCTTATTGAATTTAATATTCCTTTATCCCCATCATTAAATATTATAAACTTTAAAACAAAAAATGGAATTATATTGACATTATCCATTAAATTAATATTATAATTGTAAAAATGAGAAACCTATTTCAAAAATATTACATATTTAATAAAAATATCATGAAATGGATAAACTATCCCCATAAAATAAAATAAAGTAACATTTAATGGCTATTTCTTTCCTTATTGTTTTATTGTTAACATAATTACCTAATTTATTCTTTCCACAGTGACAATTAATTTACTTTGTTACTACTCTTAATGAAAAAAATAAAAGGGAAATATTTTCCAAATTTTGAAAACATGAATAATAATTTGCAATCAATATTTGAATATGGTATTTATAAATGTTACTAATATAATTTTAGATAAATATTAAAAACAAAACCAACAAAAGATTTTTATGAATATTTATTTATAAGTACAAAAATTGTTTATATAAATCATTAATGTATATTTTTTAAAAATATATATATTTGGATAGTGACTAATAAAAATAATTTTATTGCGTTTAAAAAATGAAATTTACTCTATAAATACATAAAATTAAATTAAATTTCAATTAAATAAAAGTCTTAGGTAATCATTAAAAAAATAAATATTTTTTGAAAAATTACAAAAAATCACCCTATGATAAATTTTTTATAATTCTAAAAACGAAGTCCATTTTGTCAAATAGTTTTTTCCTAATATCTGAATAATAATTATAATATTTTATCATAGAAATTCATGCCAATTCAATTTCAAGAAACCATTTTATTTTAAAGAATAAAATGAGTTTAATAAAAATTGCATGCTTATTTTTTATGAATTATTTAGGAATTCATTATGAGTATGACATATACATATATAAATAAATATATATCTTAATTGTTTAATGATATTTTCAATAAAAATTTATTGATAAGTTTATTTGAATAATAATATATTATAATTCATTTAACTATTGTGTTTCATGTCATATAATCAATCTAAAATAGAGTGATTTTAAAATATGATGGTGTTATAGTAGTTCTAGGTTAGAATGATGTTTTCAAGGATATATTTTCATGTTTACTTTATTGGGGAATGGCTTGTTTGATTTAGGAGATATATATTCATTAATTATAAATTCCCTAGTTTGTTATTTGGGAAAAAAATAGAGAGTCATCGAAATCAATTGTTTTTGAATATACGTATTTGAGTATAAATTAATTTTTGGATAGGTTTTAGAGTATTTCAAAAATTTATTTGGAAGATCCTCTATTGGGGATAAAACCTATGCTTACATATACATCCATACAACAATATATTGAATATGTTCTAGATTTATCTAGGGAGGGATATGATGGATTTTTTCATGAGATGGATTGGGTTTTATAATGCTGGTGGAGAGTGTAATGTGTTTCAATGTGAGAAAAACAATTGGATGGCATAATGGTGGGCCCAATATATGGATTCCTTAGTGGATAATTTTATGTTTACTATTTCATATGTTAATCAATTAATGTTTCATATCAATGGGGAAGAGTAACATGATTACTATCTTGAAGTGGTTTTGGATCTACCCTTTTAACAATGGACCAATTTAGGTATATAGTTTTATCTATTTTCTTATCCATTTTGTGTGTTTATGTATATGATTACACCTTCTGCTTTGTGATATATGAAAACCTTAATCATTATATATAATTTAAAAAAAATTATTACATAAACATACTATTAATACTACTCAGAATATCGAGAGGACCAGTGTCTTTGGGAAATTAAGTATTATAAATTACACCATAAAACATGAAGCAAGAAAAAATATTCATTGAAAACATATTAAACATGACCAAAACCATGATTCATAATTAACACTACATGGGTTAACATGAGGAAAAAAATAATAAAGGGGTGATATATAAAGCCCAGTAAGGTAACAAACCAGGAATAATTAGAGAACTAAAATACATGTTATACAATAGTAATATCAATGGAGCATAATGGAAACCTGAATAATGAGCCATGATATAGCTTGGTAATCGAAACATGGGATATGTGGCAATAACTTAAAACCCTGAATCATAAACAGGTCAATGATAAAACATTGAAGACCCCATGGTGGATAACATACCACTAATAAATTGGGTAAATCCCTATTCAAGTATGGAATGTCCGGATACTATATATTACCTAATTCATTGAAGCAATATCGGGGTGAACCCTTCATAATCATTTCATTCTTATGCATAAGTGTGATACATAGATCATATAAAATGTATTAATTCATGGCCATAATTTATTAAAATACCAAGGAGTTTGGGATAAATACTTATAATTTATTAGAAAAAGAAATATATTTTCTTAAAGGTTAGAACCCTTGTTAGATATTTGGGTACGATATTCACTACACTGTTATTTTGTCATCGATAAAAGGTGTCCAATTTTAGCCGTATAAAAAAGTCTTATAGATGTTCATAAAAATGGTTTAATGAGAGATAAAGGGGTATGTCATCATTTATACATGAAATTTAAATTAAGTGGGATATATAAAATTATATCCCAACATATTCAAAAGGAAAATTTGAATACATAACATAAAAGGAATGATTTTTAAATGAGGACGGTGTAGGATTCCTTACCAATTTTTTTTCATTTTAATGGTTTAGGTGAGGGTCAAAATAAGATAGAATAAGTGTTATATCATTAAAATAACAATAAATATAAATTAATTAAAGTAAAATGATATAATTGAAACATGGCTAATTGAAATAATATATTTTACTTTCATAAGAAGTTCATTTTATTTATTTAAAAAGAGGAAGGGTAGGACCCCTTACGGAATTTAGACATTGTAATATGTGTACATAATGGAACATACGAAGGATAAAATAAAGTTAACGGGTCTTTAATCATCTAAAAATAAACTTTTATGTAAAGGGGATATGTAATAATGTATACCAACTTCAGAAAATGAAAATTTCAATGGCATATCATTATTGAAGTTCTTGATAAAAAGATTGGAAAAAAATCCCTGACATAGATTTCTGAATATAAAGGCTTTTAAATTGAATCATGAGAGCTTGGTGGAGATTTTGGATGAATCAAAGGGGTATAGAGACGGGATTTTTATGTGCTTCATGTAGATTTAGTGAAGCAAAATAGGATCTTAGGTGGGTTTTGGTATGAAAGGGTGAGGGATTTATTTAGAATTTTTTTAGACACTACATAATAAAATAGTCAAAGTCCCAAACCATCCAATGGTTCTAGAACAAGGTTTATAAAAAGATAATTGGTATAAATTAACTATATGTACAATGGAAAAAAGAGAAAACAATATTTTTCATTCTTGTGTTGAGGTGTGACACAGTTTCAATGAAATGATTTTAAAATAAACAAATATAATATCGGTATTGGAGGATTCATTAAGGGGTTAGAAAATAAATCCATTTAACATAAAATTGAATTATTTTAAATGGAATACATATAGTTGTCTAGTTATATCTTTTATAACTTTTATTATGTAAATATTGGGCCATTATCATATCACAAAGCACACCATACATTTATATGGTATTAAATGTCTTCCCAAAAATTCAACTACCTCAAAAAAATATAAATAATTCACTATTAGATAATTTCAACATCACGATTCCATAAAAAATACATATTTTATATAAATAATTTTCATAATAGGTGAATTTATTAATTTTACAATAAAAACCAACATTTATTGAAAATTGTTTGAGTTTTGACAAAAGGTTTTTTTTATCCCTAATAAAAATTACATTTGACTTCAAAAAAAATTACAGGGCTATTATTATTTAATAAATTTAATTTAGTAGTAATATTTTAGTAAATTATTTAATATTATAACAACCCAATAGTTAATTAGAATAGATTTATTAATTGAATTTTAATATTTTACAATAATAATATTTGTCCATTAAAAAAAATTTACAATGGAAAAATAATTGTTTGAAAATATATTCATCATTAAAAGCAAAAAATATATACACATTCATATTTCAAGGGTCTTTATATATATCGCATTAATACACCAACATACTCTATAAGAGTAAGGTATGTGATGATGGTCATTTATTAGGACATTCACTGAATATGGTTTGTGACATGATCTTAATGATATTCAAATTCTCCTGTAATTGGTTTCGCTCCTGATTATGTTCCTGAATCTCATATTTGTCTCAGTATAAGGAAAACACCTAAATTTATCTCCTTTGGAAGCACTAATAAATGTGATTTATATTGAATTATCCAATTGTTTGAGGCTATAAATTCAATTGTCTATTCCAAATTGATTTGTTAAAACCCTATATATATAATATTTATTTGATCATTTTTCCATAAAAATATTATCAATGGTAATGATACATAATAGTCATTGAAATCCAATTATATATAATAAAAAAAGTTTTTCATGTTTTTTATTTATCCATAAGACATTCAATTAAATAAAAACTAATAATTTGATTGAGTAATTATAACGTTGTTAGATTTTCCCCCCTTAGAAA
Source organism: Viscum album (assembly GCA_963277665.1). Classification (NCBI taxonomy): domain Eukaryota; kingdom Viridiplantae; phylum Streptophyta; class Magnoliopsida; order Santalales; family Viscaceae; genus Viscum; species Viscum album. The sequence goes on from OY728120.1 coordinate 766,391,909, forward strand.
TGTATATCTCTAAATATACTTTACTAACACTTAAAATTGATCAGTGTAACTCTTCATCATCACCTCCTCCTATTTAAATATTCCCTTTTCAAAGATATGGTTTCATAAAAACTATTTGATGGGGGGAATTTAATTATTTAAAAAAACATTTTCTCTAAGATCATTGATATTCAATGTAATCTTCTCATACAAAAGGTCATTATCCAATTGTAACCTCCAATTTTTTTTAAAAAGATACATTATTTTTGATAGTGTACAAAATAGACCATATCGAACTTAATAAAATAGCTAAATATTATTATGTTATCAAATAAACTAGATATTAAAATGGAGGGAATGAAAAATATTTATAAACATATGATAAAATTATATACACAGGTATAAATTTTATTCTTTAGTTAAGAAATACTTATAAATGAAAATAAAACCCTTTTTAAATAAAGGGGAATTTTTTTTCTGGAAAAATATTTAAATTCAAATAAGTGGGGTTATGAAATAATCAAATTACTCTTTATAGATTTAAATAATTAAATATTTATCTATAATATTTAATTAAATGTTTAAAATTAAACTTATATATTTTCAATATATGATATAAGAACAAATACAATTTTTCAGGTAAAAGAAGTTCTATTAAAAAATGTAGTTGTAGAACCTTTTGATGGATATCAAAGAATTAAAATAGTTTTTGAATCCTTTATATGTTATATATTACAAAATTAAGTTTTTATTTTAAATTAGGACATCAAAATTAACATTGGTTTAATTTTATAGTATTTTTCTGATTCAATTCATATTTTAATGAATAGTGAATAATACTACATTTTAATTCAAAACAACCATTTATTATAATTTATTTATATAGATAAATAATCTATTTAATTGGTTTTAATGTGTTATTAATTATTATTTTAAATTTAATCCATTTGGGATATTGTAATACATTTTATGTATAAACATTATTTAAAAACTATATGATCTTTTGACTATTTTACTTAAAAACAGATTTTCGTTTTTCGTCAATAAGATTAATTTATATTTAACTTAAGGAAATAATATATTTTGAATATGGAAAAATGGTTTTAATAATTGGAATTATGTTGTCCAAATATTTTAAATTTTTACCTCTTATTTTCAAGACATTATGAATAAAAACATTAGTAGAAATTTTATTGCATCGGTTAATGTTAAAATAGGTAATTAGTGATAGAAATATTTTTAAAATAATTTGAAACTACACTAAAAAACATCATAATTTAATTTTATGGATGTATCCAAACAATAAGAATCCATGGGGGTATTTTAGGACAACATGGATCCAAATGGATTACATTTATTCATTTATAAAATTATATTCCATAAATAGTCATTTTTGTTAAACTTATGTTATAAAAATTTAATTTATTTTAATAGGAGGTTGTATGGGGTACATCATCAACTATAAATATTACTAAGTAATATAGTCATATTAGCTATATAATTTTAATTTATTTATTATTTTTATGAATTAAATAATAAAATCTTATTGTTACACAAAGATGATGTAGCAATAGATTTATTAATTAATAAATAAAACAAATGATAATAATAATATTAAAATAATTATAAATTAATATATAATATGAATTAAAATAATTTTATGGATGACTATGACATATTAGGATTTATTTAACATATTTTATTTTGAAATAATAAAGTTGTAATGATTTTTATAAAATGTCACGTGATAAATAATGTCAATATTGACATAATTCACAACATAAAATATAAAATATTTAATTAAATGATATATTTTGTTGAAAATAAAATTTTTACATGTAATTATTATATATGCCTAAATATATAATAAATTACTCATTCATTTGTCTTTTAGAATGATTTGGTAGTGATTTTATCCCTGAAATTGTAAATTACTTAATAAAACTTTAAGAGTTAAAAGGATTCAAATTTTAATGATAAGGATTAAAAATAATAAAAACACGTATAATTTTAATTGGATGATTCTTATTCAACCCAAAATAATCCTATATTATGAATAATATGGTTTGGGACCATTGGGATCCAAATTAAATTAAATTAAATTTAATAGTTTTAACAATTCCATGGGTGCCCCTCCCCTCAACTATATAAAGGTACTCGTTCCTCTATATAACACACACTTCCAAAATATTTTGGTTCATCCTAGATCTGCTCAAACCCATTCATATAACCCCTAACCACGTTATTAAGGTGTTATTTTAGGTATAATACCCTCCGTAGAGGTGTTATGGCTTTTTTCAATGGTGATCACCCAAATAAGAATTATCGTTTTTTATTATTTTTATTTTATTTCTTCTTCCACATCCATCAAATATCCTCCATCCATGATGATATAATTATGTCCAATATCCTTAATATATTGAGATATTATTATTTTAATATCACCACTATAATTCTTCCCCAATTCCATCAAATGGGAAATGAACTTTTCATTTGTGTGTACGGTGGACTACGGCCTCGTGAATAGATTTAGTTCATTTTTCATTAACATTTCTAAAGATTAATTATAAAGCTATATATAATTTTTGAAAATTATATTAATTAAATATTTAAAATTATAATATAATATATATAATTTCTTTTTACATTACATGAACATGAAAATGATGACGATGCTCATGCATACATGCAAACTATCACCTCCACGAAGCAGTGTGAATCGTTTTTATTCCCCAAATAACTTATATAAACAAATATTAGTATATTTAAATTAAATTTATGATTCAAAAATTAGTATGATAATTCTGTAATGATAAAAGAAAAATTAAATTAATTCCATAATGATAAAAAAACTGAAACATTTCTAATTCATATGTACGACATACCGTCTTGATAATAATTACGTTGTTCATTTTTCATAACATAAATGAAGGGTTTGATTTGACATGTTTAATTAATTTATAAAACTTATTATTATTTCATTAATTTTATACTATAGATGATGTAATTATGACCACATGGCTAATTCATATCAAAGCAAGTTCATTTTTTATTATTAAATATCTAATGAATTCCTAATATGATCTTAAATAATTATGTAATTTTTTAAACATTGTTAAGTGATATAATATGAATAATACAAATTAAAGAGGCTCTAAATCATGTTTATATTTATCTATTTTTATTATGATGGAACATAAATATTGTACGTGACGATTAAGTCTCATGGTATGTAATTTCATCCCAATATCCATTCATTGAGAACTTTCTAGGTAATATACCCCTTTTGTCTTTTATAAATTGTAAATAAAACCTATATGACATTAAATATAAATAATTTATATATAATAATGTTATTTTTTTGGTAAATGTAACAATTCATTTATGTTAATATTTAAATGTTCATTGTGGTATGGGACAACATGAATGTTTAAATAATTAATTATCAAATCTTTTTCATCATGATATTAATTTATATATTAATTTATATTCATATAAATGCATAATACATTACCATTAATGTCAATTTTTTATTTCACTCATAGTGTTCAAAAGGAATATTTTTCTAAAATCTGTTTTACATTATTTACAAATGTCAAAATTAATGTTTTTTTAACACATACAATTATAATGACTTCTCCGCCCATTATGACCATTATTTGATATGTGGATTCCTACACAAGCCTTAATGTTTTTAAAAGAAAAATAAATTTGTTTTTTTATCTTGTTGTGGAAAATTGTTTTGGATATTCATTGACAATTTAAATATCATGAATTGACTTCAAGTGGTTATAAATGAAATTTTATAAGTGAGATGGTGATAATTGAAATCTTTTTTATGTTATTATTATATAATGGTACTTCAAAATTTGATGGGTTGTTACGTCATAAACCAATAATTGGTAGTTACATGTTAAACAAAATATAGGGGGTTCAAAGATAATCTGATGGAATATGAGCCCATTACAGACCTCTAATGAATTTGGTAATGAGACAGGTTTAACTGATAGGGTTTCTACTAATAGATTTAAAAAATATATTGTGACGGGTATTCCAAATTCAACCATGAATCTTACCTGCTATGTAGTAGTGAAAGATAAAATGTATATATGATATGGATTCTATAAGTTATGATTATGTTATATGATTTATAAAAATTTACATAGGAATATTCTGATTTTAAGAGGTATGGTAAATAGTTTCTGCTTTATGGGTGAAAAGTATGTTTTTTCTGAAAACATTTTCATGCTTTTAAAAAATTATGGGACTAATGGTTTTATTCATTATTTGATATTCCATACAAGGTTTTTTTATGCTCATCTAAATTTTTTAAATTCTTTTCAAATTTTTTATTATTGGTATGGACAATGAGGTTATAATGGTAAAATAATTGATGGTTCATATCAAATATAAATTTAGTTTTATTTTAATAGGGTTTCCTTTGGTGTAAAAATTGGATACTGACTGTAACTCTACACATGTAATGTAAGGGCCTACTTTATTAATTTCTTCACTAATTCTATAAAACTGTAATCTTGAAAATATCCTCAATGTGAATAATTTTAATGTCTTGATTTATCTCAAGATAATGTAATTATTATGGAAAATTTGTTACAGTTGGTATTAGTGGATAGTTTAGAAAAACATTTGGGATTTGGATATTTTATAATTAGTTTAGGATATCATCAAGAGTTTATAATTTTAAGGTTTTTAATACATATAATGTCTTATAAATTCTTTTTGAGGACTTCTATACCGAAATTTCCAGGATATTATCTTCATTTTTGGAGGCATTTATTTTATTAAATAGTTATGAATTATTACTTTTTGGGATAAAAAATTAATGATATAGAATAAATTTGGGTTTTTAAACTTGTTATGGATATTTTTGATGATTGTATATAATTTTGGAAATGTTATAAAAAATAAACAATTTTTGAACAATGTTATCTTTCAGGTAGTGTGACCACCCATCGTGTCTTGCAAGGCTATTGGGATCAAAACCATAACTGAAGGGTGACTCGGGTACATCACATTCAACAAGCCTACGTGAACTCCTTAGTTAGTATGAAATTATTTATGTAAATGATTTTATGTAATATGAAGAAGTTTATTTTGGTAAATTATGTTTTATCAAATGGTTATCATTGGTATTGTAAAATGTTTTAAGGATTCAGTGATAAATGTTATTTTGGAATACGTTCAATATTTTTGGAACCCTATATTCTTACGGAAAATAGAATACAAGTTTATTTTATTTTTGGAGTAATGGATTAACTATATTTTGGAAGATTCAATGTTTTTAGTATGGTATTTTGTCCATTCGGGTTATTTAAGGAAATAACCATTCATGGAATATATGTGACTAGTAAATTACTTTTTTTATGAGACATTAGCTGTGAATTATTCCATTTATAGATAAATGTTAAAAGTTTTCCTTGAAGACTATGTGATGAAATACTTCTAAAATTTTTCCTTCGATCACATTTTGGATTATTTGGATAATTTTAAGAAATGTTATTTCTGAATGGTCTGTGTTAGAATTTGGTTATTGAATTAAAAATTTGGAGATGAAATGTAGTTTTCCATCATCCTAGGTTTTTTATTTTTTGAAGATCTATCTTATCTTGTACAAACCATTTTGGGTTTGGATACTTTTTATATACCAGAGAAATAAGCAGTTTTTAATTTTTGGAATATGTGATTCTCTATACATTGATTATAGTGCTTCATGTATGAATAATTTCAACTTCAATTCAATTAATTTTAGAAAAATGATGTGTTTCTACTAGAATATGAATAAAAGAAAAAAAATTTACATTTCATGTAATTAAATATCCTTATGTAAATATTTTAAGACGTAAAATAATTCATCGACATTATGAAAAGGATCTTAACACAAAAATGTTTTCTGTTTACATTTCCTACTATAAAATCAAATATTGTTTAACCCATCACAAATTTATAGCTTTATGATCGTTAAATTGATTCTTGAAAATGTTTTCTATCACTCTCCATAAGAACATTATGGTTACTTTTTCTTCTATATCCATGTTTTCCAACATAGAATCCATGTATGTGTTATCAAGGGTGACCTTTTTATATCACTTTATTTTAACGTTGATGTATATTTAACATTTTTTCCAATGTGGGATTTCAATGAAGTTATTTTTAAAATTAATTCCATTGTTACAAATTAAAAATTCAAATTTCGACGAAGAAATTTCCATAATCGGGGAGAATATGGAATCCATATTTAACTTACAATGAGACAATATATTCGATAGTATACAGTATATACCACATCAAACATAAGAGAACAAGTAAATATTATCATGTTACCTAATAACCTATATTTAATAATTAATGGAATGAAAATTATTAATTTATTTATAAAAATATCGTTTATACATGTATAATATAAATTATTTTGTAAAAAAATATTTATAAATGAAAATAAAACAATTTTAAAAAAAGTAAATGTTTTTTGGAAAATCAATTTAAATAAAAATAAGAGATTTTATAAAATAATAAAATCATTGATTATGGATTTTATTAATGAAATATACATTTAAAATGTTTAATGTAATTTATATAATTCATATAATATTTTTTGTTGACTTGATATAAAAAAATATCAATTTTTCGGATAATAGATTTATTTTTCAAAAAAATGTAGTTTTACTTCTTTTTTATAGAGAAAACATTTTAAATATAGTTTTTGAATGTTTTATATGTTATATTTGGAAAATTAAACTTAATTTTATGAATTAGTATATAAATATTAACAATTGTTTAATTTTTTGTACTTTTCTGACAAAATTCATATTTTAATGAATAGTGGAAAAAACTTCATTTTAATTCCAAATTGGATTTTAATATAATTTATTTATATTGTTATATAATAATAATAATTGGTTTTAAACTATAAATAATTAATTTTTTATCTTTTAATCTATATTTGGTCGTGAGATTAAATTTAATAATTAAATTGGCTATAAAAACTATGTGAAATTTTGAACTTTTTACTTAAAAAACCTGTTTTATTTTTCTATCAATGAGGTTAATTTTTAATTAATTTATTATAATTATGTGTATTGAATTTTGGAAATATTATTCCATGATTCTAATTAGGATGTCCAAATTATGTAAATTGGTCCCTTAAATGTTTGGTCATTATGAACAGTAACAATATTTATAAAAATTACTATCATGGTTAAAAGTAAATCAGGTAATTATTAGTAAATATATTATTGTAAAAATAATAAAACAAACTACCCTAAAACATGTCATAATTTAATTCTATGACTATATTCGGGCACTAAATAATCTTGGGTCTATTTTCGTACCATTTGGAGCCACTTGGAGGACTTTAATGAATTTATAAAATTATATACAATGAATAATCAGTTTTATTACACTTATGTATTTAAAAACTAAATTATTATAATATATTGATTTACATGGTATTAAATCGACTATAAATAGTATTTATAAATATAAATAAATTACCCATATAATAATAATTTATCTATAATTTTTAATAAATAAATAATTAAGTTCAATTGTGACAAAAAATGATTCATTAATAGATTAATTAATGAAAGAAAGAAATAAATGATATTAATAAAATTAGAATGAAAATAATTTCAAACATTTGATGTCATCCTTGAATTTTATGGATGAATATGACATGATAGTATTAAATTAATATAGTTTTTTAGATGGAATATTTTTTCTAAAATTTCATGTCATGAATAGATTCAAAATCAAGATGAATCATTACTTTAATTATAAAATATTTAATTAAATGATATAAAAAATTAAAAAAATATAATATTAAGAAAAAAATATCAGAAAATTCTAAAAATATAATTAATTTCTCATTTATTTATCTTTTTTCCAAATTTCATAATTTTTTTACCCCTCAAAATGTAAATTACTTAATAAAACTATAAGAGTTAAACGAGGTTAAAACCAAAAGATAATGATAAAAAATATTCAAAAATTTTATAATTCTTATTTTATGATGACGATTTGACCCAAAATAATCATATATTATTAATAAAACTATTTGAGGGAATATTTATATCAATTTAATTTATATTAATTTAATACATTAAATAATCGCAAGGATTCCCCTCCCTTCTCCTATAAAAAAGCACACATTCATCTCTATTACTCGCACAAATTATCATTTAGGTTCTGCCAAGATCTTCTTGATCACCTTAATATAATCCCTCCACACATTCCTGAGGCCTTATTTTAGGCATAACGACATTCATAGATGTGTGAAGGGGGTTTTCCATGGTGATCTACATAAGAAGAGGTATCATTTTTATGTATTTTTATTTATTTATTCTTCTACTTCATTACAATATCACCCTACCATAATGATATAATAACTACTATTTTTAATATACTAATATGTTATTATGTTAATTCCATCACAGAAATCTACCTCTAATTCCATAAGTGTTAAATGAACATTTCATTCGTGTGTATGGCGGTCTACCCCCTCATGAATTGATACAGTTCATTTTTCATTAGTATATCTCAATACTGATCATAATGATGGAATTAATTTTTATATATGATATTAATGACAAATTATTCATTATAAGTGAATAATATATCAATTACTTTATTAATTTCAATGCAATTAAAAATGATAATGTCGTTCGTTAACTACGTGTGAACTATCACCTCCATGAAGCGATGAGAATCATTTTTATTCACAACATCACTTGAATGATATATATCAATATATTTAATTGATAATTATTACGTTAATAGCTTCATAAATTATTATGTAAAGGAAAAATAATATTCCCTTATTTTCAAAATGAAAAAAATATAAATGTTTCTTGTGAATACGTACAATCCACTATCTCCATGGTTATAACGTTTATCAATTTTTATACCATAAATGAATGGTATGATTTAAAAATTATAATTTATTCATAAAATATATCAGTATTTAATTAATGTTATTTTTGAGATGATGTAATTATTACCACATGTACTATTGACATCAATCCAAGTTCATTTTCGACTCATGTGTCGAATATCGACTGAACGTCCCATATAAACATAAATAATTATGTATTTCATATAACATGGTAATAAGTGATTTAAATGGGTAAATAAACATGAAAATGGTTCTAAATCTTATAGAAATTAAACCATATTTATTTTTAAGGAATATAAATATTGTACATGACGAGTTGGACTCACAGTAAGGGGTTTCGTCTCAATCACTTTTCATTGAGGAATTACATGTTAATATAAACATTTATTATTTTATAAAGTGTATATATAGCCACTATGAAATTTAACATCCATATTTTTTATGTACTTATGTTATATATTGTTTTAGTAAATATATCAATTCATGTAGTATATGATTTATTATTCAATGTGTTGTGAGACCCCTAGAACATTTAAATATATAATTATCGAATTTTTTTTTATTATTTACATTTATTTAAATATTTATTTATATAGATATTATAGGATTATATCAGACATTTTATGTCTATTTAGAAATCAATTAGAAAATTTCAAACAAAATATTGATATATGATGGGTTTTACATTATTTAAAAATGTGAAAATGAATGTTTTTTTACATCTATGTTATCAATAACTTTTCCTTCATAGTGAGAGTTATTTTATATTAGGATTCCTATACAAGAATTATTGTTTTTAAAATAAAAATAATCCCATTTTTCCTATAATTGATATTTTGGTAAGAAAAAATATTTTGTAAATCGATTGACTATTTCAATATCCTGAAATGATTTCATATCATTGAAAATTAAAATTTATTATCTATTGGTTGATAATTGAAATATTTTATGTGTTATGATTATATAATTTTACATGGATATTTAATGGGTTGTTTAGTAATAAGAATAATATTGGTGGTTACATGAAAAACAAATGATATGTGGTCCCATGATAAACATAGGGTGGGTGATCACGTGATAGCTCTCCAATTCATTGGGTAACGATATGGGGTTAACTGCTAAGGATTTTCCTTAGAAATTTATGGAATATACTATGATGATAATTCCAAATGTAACCACGGTGATTACTCCCTATGTTGTTGTGAAAAATAAAATGTACATATGGTATGTATTAAATAAGATAACATTACCTTTAACGATTTATATAAAGTTTTATAGGAATCTTATGATTTCATGAGTTATGATAAAGAGCATATGTTTTATGGGTGAATAGAATATTTTTCTGATACTATTATCATTATTTTAAAATATTCATATGCTAAAGGTAAAATTCATTATTTTATATGCCTTAATGATATTTTTTATTCTAATCCCATGTTGTAAAAATGTTATTCGCAGGTCTTAATATTGGTATGGAAAAGGAATTTATCATGAGGAATGATTTGATGATGTGTCTCGAAAAGAATTTTTTTTATTTTAAAAAGTTATCCTTTGATGTAAGAAAGATTATAAGGAGTATATATTTTCACATGAAATGCATGGGTATAATTTGTAAATTTTTTTCCTAATTCTATAATATGATAATACTAAAAATATCATCAATGTGATTAAATGTATATTCTTGATTTAACATAATATTTTTTAATCTTTAAATCTAGGTCCTTAGAAAATGGAACCACTTCTAGATTGATTACATGTGATGGGTTTTATATGTACTTTCTTTATAGGGATACAGGGAATACATTATGTATTTGAGATAGGTTTTGTGGGAATTCTTATTGATAGTGAACAACCTGGATGTGAACAAAGATCAAAAAATGGGACGATGTACCTTGGACTAAGATTTCTCATCTTAAAAAATCTCATTACTCTTTTCCATGTAGATATATAGAGTAATACCAAGTCTCCAACCTCAATCTCTAAGTCACATCAATGATTGTCAATATAGCTCTTTAGTTTACTTTGAGCAGCATTGATGTGCTACTGAATGGTCATAACTTTCTCTACATTTTCATTACGAATTGGAGGACATATAATTATTGTTCCCCAACATCATCCCAAAATTCTGTTGTTTTTCTCTTATTACCATAATGGGAATCATAATGAACCATTTGTTTGCTTTAGTGGAAACTATGGTTGTATGTGAACTCCACTAAAGTATAATCTTGGTTCCATACTAATTTTATTTCAATTGATAAATCTCTGAACAAGTCCTCATGTAATTGGATAGTCTTCTCAAATTGGCCATCACTTTTAGTGTGATAAGATGTATTGAAATTAATCTCATTGTTTTGATCATGCTCATTTTCCAAAACAAAGAGTTGAATCATGGATCTCAATCAGACACAATAAATTTTGGAACACCATGAATCCATACCACTGCTATAACGTATATTTGTACCATTTAATCCCATGATAAATCCTCTTGAACCTTAATAAATTATGAAATATCTTTGGGACGTTCCAAAATAACACATATTTCATTGTTTCCATTGGATTTATTTGGATGTACGGTGGAAATTTTCATAGTGATGGTTTCTTATTTCTATGATATTATGGGAAATGGTTTCATCATACCCTTATAATTTTTCCTTCCAACAATCACTTGCTGACAAACTAAGAACATTTAATTCTATTTAGTGATTTTATTCTTCACGTTATTCCACCAATATTTCTCTCATAGATCACAATATATCATTGTGTTTCCAGGGTAAATGGATAAAGTAAAACTATGTTCATTATCAAATAGTTCACCCTTTATCACAGGATTTGATGGAACACATATTCTTGACCCAAACCTCACAATCAATTCTTCATTAACATTGACCATTGAGGAGTTTCCTTTTCTTATTGTTTCTACTATATTCTAAATTCCCACATCATCTTTTTTTTATCATTCTTAAAACATTCAAAAAGTGACGATTGAGAAATCATTTATGAAAATATTGATGATGTCCCTTTCTTTATGATTCAAATTTCTATCCTATTAAAATCAAATAATATTGGATCATTTTCATTTCTCATTAATGATAGAATTTTTAGGTCCATTGTACAATGATCATCCTTCACCCTATTTTCTTTTATAGGATAGAAGTATATTGAGATGTCATAATCCTTGATGAGATCTAACCATCTTCATAGAAACATATTAATCTCTTTATGTGTTAATATATATCTACAACCTAATTAATCCATATATATTTCACACATCTCCCCAAATGGATATTACATCTATATTTTCAATGCATATATCACATCTTCAAACACCACATCATTTGTTGGATAGTTTTTCTATGGAAATTTTAACATACTTAAGCCATAGGTAATGAATTTTTTATTTTTCATCAACAAAAATCCAAATCCCATCTCAGGGAATCAATGAAAATTTCAAAGTCTTCCCCAATTATTGTTAGTGAGAGCCTAGAGGTAGTTATAAGACTTTTGTTCAACTCCATGAATCCTTCATCACATTCTTCATTCTAGGAAAACATGACTCCCTTCTGAGTTAGCTCTTTGTGAGTGATGGGGAATCATGTGAAATTTTCCCAAATCTGTAATAATATCCAGCTAACATAAGGAAGCTATGAATATATTTCATGGATGTTGGACTCATCCATCAATTAATATCATTCATCATTAATGAATACACATATATACCATTTATTGTGATGATATTCCCCCAGAATAAGACATAATTCAACTAGAACTCACACATGAAGTAATTTTCATAGAGCATCTCCATTAAAATTGTGTTTAGGACATTACTCAAATTCTTCTTATGCTCCTTATTTATTTTAGATCATATTAGAATATTTTCCATAATGACAACCAAAATTTGGTTTAGGCAGTTTCTAAATACTCTATTAATCAATTCCATAATGAATACCTAGGAATTAGAGAGTTTAAATGGAACGATTAAGAACTCAATGTTCCTCCACCTTCTTTAAAAATATGACTTTGGGATATCCTATGTCACACATACAAGGTAATATCATGACCGTAGAACCACCTTGGAGAGGTTTTGTGCTCTGCATTGCTGATTGAACAAGTCATAAATTAAAGGAATGAGATACATATTCATTATCATGGTCTTTTTGGGCTCACAATAATCATTAGAATGGTGCATTGACACATCCTTCATCATAACGAAGAGGATTGTCTCTCCCCATGTTGATGTAATTGGTCATATAAAACTTTTATCCATATTCTCATATTTTCATTTCATTATAAATAAATTTACACACCAACCATCATATTTAGAGTTTCGAATATTTGAAAATCCCTGAGAGTAAGCTCGATTGAGAACTCAACATCTCATATAAGAGGAAGGATATGTGATTACTCAGAACGAACATTATATTAATCCCTCACAAATTTAATTGCTTTCACGATGATATTTTAAATATACAAAATCATTTGATCTAGTTACACATGCTCATAGTGTAATTAGATCCATTATTCAAATGATGGTTCTAAATAAGATTCACCCTCCTCCATGCACTTTTATAAAACCATAGGTAGATACCCCATAAGGATAGTGATTTCGCTTTTGTGTAAATTTATGATGGCTCTATATAAGGAAAAATAATACATACTCAGAGTTGCATCAAATTAAACCAGGGGAAGTTTGTCAAAGGTCACTGTTATGTTCATCCAACAAATGTTGACACTGGTGTATTTATATAAATGGGATGGAAAAATTTCCCCATTTTACTCTTTCACTAACATGTGTAGTTCCATTCCATGTGGTGATGATTGGATATTTCAACCAAAATTTTGGGATATGAATATAAGTTTAGATCCAAATTAAAAAAGTTTGTTATATATTTATGAATATGAAAATATCAAACCGCACACTACATCATTGTCCAGATTCACCTCTGTAGTAGTGGTTGAAATAACACTCTGTTGATTCCTTTTAGGTTTTTGGTTCCCTCTAAAAACCCTTGGCTTAGTGCACTGGTTCACCAAGTGTCCTTGTTCCATGAAATTTAAATAGTTACTGACATGGTGAGGGTAGAAAAGAGCCATAATTTCCTCTATCAAATTGGTCAGAATCTCCAAATAAAAAACATAGGCCAGGTTCCCTTCTCTTCTCTACCTAAATAACCTCTTTTTCACACTTAGTCAATTTTGGGGTTTCTTCTTTTCCACAACATTGAAAAGTTCAATGGTTTAATTTCATAGCATTATTAGATTTTCTCTCATACTACTAGGGTTATATACTACATTACACTACTTATCATCATGATACCAGTAATATTCTCCAATATTCTATTTGACATTGATATGACATTTGAAAATTTCCGCACATATATCAAACTCATGGATGTCATATCCTTTTCATAAAATTGGCTTTATCCCACCACTGAATTTTTTAACCATTAATTCTATCGTGTTAACAAAACTAGAGTTGTATATTGCATGCCTGTTGAATTTAGGCTCTTGAATACCAATATATTTTACATCCTTTTCCTTCAGTTCATGGAAATCAATTTCCATCTTATAATAGAGGGTGTAAGTAAAATAGATTTAAAACAACAATTTCTATAATTCCTACCACTCCATTACATTGATCTCATTCCTAGGGTTCGTATTTATGATCATTGTCCACCATTGAGAAGCTTAACCCTCCATATGAGAAAACTCTAGAAGAACCTTCTCTTTTCCAGAGCATTGATGGATGTAGAAGATAATTTCAATTTCATTGATCCATTGAAATAAATAGACCTTTTTAAACCCAATTTTTTGACTAGAGGTTGATCTCTATTAAGGGTGTTTGGATGCTCCTACAAAATTGTGGTTTCCTTAAAAACATGATCTAACTAAGAATTTATGTTGAAAATTTTTACGATTACTTCTCCCATTGGGTTTGAAATCTCATTAGGGAAATCATGAGTCTCTCCTTCACATGAATTTCTAGCACAATTCATCCGATTTCAATCCACTTGATATAATTAAAAGAAAATAATGGATGCATTTTTTAAAATATTTAACAAATAAATGGGAGTACAGTGATAATAATGTGATAACATATAAATTACATTTATATCCTTAACATATGAGTTTCTAGGCTTACATCTATGATATCCACAATCTACATCTGAACATATATTCTTATGGGTGTTTTCTTCTTTATTCCCCTAATAATGATTTTTAATGTGCCTATGAATTTACTAATTCATATCCCAAAATAGTTTCAAACCTTGTTCTTAGTAAAGTATGTGGTCATGTACTAGGTGACCCCTAGTTTGGCCAGGAAAACCGTGTCATAGTTGTTACTCTAAGGCACAATATTTCTAGAACCACATCCACTGGTATTATCCAGACATTGGCATCTTTGATTGATAAACCACTTAGTCAATAAATACCAAAATTTGGGGATTTTACTTACATTTATTAATATACCTATGTGTTTTCATTAGGGTTTTGAAATCCTAATACCTGAAATAATTAACCATATCATCTAATACAAACTACTACGTCCCTTCTTTTTCTTTATTATTTTAACATGATTAATTTCATAAAATAACTGTTATTAAAACTAAAAATATGGATAGGAGTAGTTTTTTGGTAAATAAGTTATATTACATAAAAAAATAAAACATTAAAGAACAACATATGTATTGAAAATTTATAAAACACGACTAAAAACATCCTTCGTACTTAACACTACATGGGATTACCGGTAAAAATCATAATAATGTTATGAGATATAAATCCTAATAACTGAATAAAAAATGAATAAAATGAGGAATAAATATATTTTATACAAAAATAATATAATTGGAACATCAATGGATCATTAATAATAAGGAATGATATAACATGACAATCATAGAATGGAATTTTAGGCAACAACATAAAATACTACATCATAAATAGATCAAGGATAAACCATCCAAAATCCCATGGGGGATAATGTACCATATTTTAATAAGGTAAAAAAATATCCCAAATAGATTTATAATGATACTAAACATTCCCCAATTCATTTGAGTTCTATCAGTTCCCACCATTCACAATCATTTCATTCTAATCCATAGGTCTTCCACATTGATCATATAACATGGATTTATTCATGGTCATAATTTATTAATTTATTAAAAAGTGTAGAATAAGTATATATAATAAAAAAATCTAGGAGGTATATGTTCATCATGGTGAAAACACTTGATAAATAAATCGGGACAATAATCACTACATGGTAATTTTGGAACGGAAAATTGTAGAGCAATTTCGATACCATAAAGACGTCATATAGAAGACCATAAAAATAGTTTTATAATAGAGAAAGGGGGATATAATAATTTATAAATTAGATTTATATTAATTGGGATATTTAGGAACATATCCGAAAATAGTTAAAAGGAAATTTGGAAGACATACCATTAAAGGAATACTTGATAAAAGGGAAGGGTGGAAGATTACTTACAGAATTTTGGCATTGTAATAACTTAAGTAAGTGTCAAAATGAGAGATAATAAATGGTATCTCACTCAAATAATGTTAAATAGAGAGATACTGAACGATAATAATTTAGTTTTCTTATAAACACATTAAATTACATAGTTTAACAATCAAAATATGTTTCATCAATTGATGAATATTGAGGAAGGTGAGGATCCCTTATCAAATTTTGGTACATTAAGGGGTATTCATAAGGGTAATATGAGGTGTACATGATAGATAAATAGTCTCACAAAATTTAAAATTCAAATATAATGTATTTTGGATAACTAATAATGTATCACAACTTATGAATATTGAAATCAAAAGGGAATATCATAAATGAAGTGCATGAAAAAAAGATGTGAGAGAGAATCCCTTAGATAGATGTGTGTATCCAAAGGATTGCGAGAGTCCTCGTGAGAGATTGGGATAGACTTGGGAGGACTATATGATGTTTTGGGAATAGTTTTTATGTCTTTTATGGTGTTTTAGTGAAAGGAAATTTTAGAAATTGTGGGTTTACATAAGAAAGGAGGTGGATTTCATTATTTTTTTGGGACACTACATAATACAATATTAAAAATAAAAAACCACCCCTCGTATTTTTATGATATATTTTTCCAATGTGGAGGGGTATAAATTATTTTACAAGGGAATGTACTAAAAATAATATAATATTTTCCTTTATTATGTAGAGGTGAGTCACACTTTCAAATAATTGGTTTTAAATTCATCATATATTATATTAGTCATAGAGGATTCATTAATGCTTTATAAAATAAATCAGAGAGAACAAAAATTAAATTATTTTAAATTTAAAACATATATTTTTGGGAGAATAAATTTTATATTATTTATTACATCTCTATTGTTCCATTATGATGTCATGGAACACACTGTGCATTTATATGGTATCTAATTTATACCAAAAAATTTAACTACCTCAAAAAATTAGGAAAAATTCAACATTAAAATAGTTCGACAACCTAATTATAAAAATAATATAAGTTTGGTCTATATATTTTTAAAAATATTCTAATTTTCTCATTTAAAATATAAGACGACATATATTAAAAATTGAAGGGTTTTTTATAATAAGAGTTTTCAAAACCTTATATAAATTATATTTGACTTCACAAAAATTATACGATAATTTATATTTAATAAAATTTATTTAATAATAATATTTTAATTATAGTATTATTTATTTAAAAGATATATTAAGTCATCATAACATATTTCTTAATTGAATTTGATGATTAACCAAAAATTCTATTTGTACTGTATAATCTCATTTACCAAGTATCAATAATTGTATGAAATATAATAATTACCATATAAAAAATAATGAAAATATTAATATATCTACTTGCATGCAACATATTGCTTTAATAAACCATCATACACCATGAGGGTTAGGTGTGTGATGAAGGGGGTTTCGTGGGGTATTTGTGTGAACATGGTTTGGGTTGTGATATCAATGAGAGTAATCTTCTCCTGTAAATGGGTTAACTAATGCATAAGTTATTGGATCTCAGCATGGATTTTATATAAAAAAATCCCCAAAATTAGATACCCCATGGAATTAATGATAAATGTGATTCATATGGTTTGATCCTACTGGTTGATGTTATCATATACCTTGTTTGTGCTAAATGGATTCGTTAAAAACCTATATTTATACTAATCATATGATCTTGGTCAATGACGGTAAAATATACAGTAAAGATACATTACATTCATTTTAATGAAGTTGGATATACTAAAACAAATGATTTTTATGTGTTTTATATATCCATGAGATATTTAATGAAATCAAAAAGGGGAATTTTATTCGTAAAATGTTTGGGTTATTTTGTGTGAGAAATGGTTACATATCAATGATCTCTTGAAACATGGTTTTATTTTCGAGAAAATGACAAAATGGGGTACTTTGGTTTTTTTTCATGAATTATGATGGATTTATACATATATCTTTCAATTAACATTAAATGAAATAGGTGTTAGTGTAGATTCATCTCCATAATTTGTGGATTGATGACTTATTCTATCAGTTCAAGGGTGATAGGGGTATTAAAATATCAATAAATAATTGGGTTTCATCATATGTGAGTAAATGATTATGATATTTAAAAGACCATTTTAGGATTTTGTTATGTGTATTAAATATATTTTCTACTTAATTTGGTTTCATGATCACTCTAACTATATTAATTTGATTAATGATTGTAGTTTTTTTATAGTTTTTTGAACTAGTTCATGGTGTTATTTATAGATGATATCCTTTTTCACTTGGTATATGAAAGAGAGCATGTGGATCAATGGAAGTATCTGATGACCTTGTAGTGGTGTAGGTATTCTTTTCCATGTAGGATACTATATGGGGTTCAAATGTGCATTTTATCAGATTTCAAATCTTTTGAAATACTTGAGTAGAAAGGTTCAAGGATTATTATGAACTCGCTAGTTCTATAGTTATTTCTAAGTATCTAATGGATTTGTTGGTTAATTTACCAGTACTTCATTTAAAAGAATATGGGGTCTTGTTTTTATTTACTATGTTATTTCTTATCCTATCTTGGGCAGTGTACAGTTTTAGTAGAGAACAATTTTTTACTGTGGACATCAATAGTTTCTACACCATTAATATGGCTATGTTACCCATGATCTTTAGTTTTAAGAATTTTTTGTTTCCATGATGTTTATTTTTTATAATCATATCGGTGAATACTTCATGGTTTTCCACAATTAAAAAATTATTAAATATGTATTCCTCTAAAATGACATAAATTTATGAAAATGATTGTGGATTTCATTGTCACTAAAGGGATTTTTTTTGATTTCTTATATATCGGGTAAGGGTAATATTGTAATTGATGGACTGTGTAATATTCTGTATAGTGGTGTTATGTATGAGTCATGTGATTCATGGAATTAGATGGTGGAGAACTATATAATTATTTTTTATATGGGTGTATTTAGTGGGATATGATGATATTAACAAATGAAATCATATGATTATTTATGTTAATAGGAAGAGGTTTCCCAACTAGAGGATTAGGATGTGAAATTCTTGAAAAATCAATATTTATTTGGTAATTTCTCTAATGGATATTTAAAAGATCATCTACTATGAGTTTTGTTTCAATTGACACTCTTCTTTCAGTTTGTGACTCATGAGGTACTCGTTTATATCCTCTTCATTCCATTAATCATATATTCAAGATTAAAAAACAAGAACTATTTTGTGATAATATAGTTTTGGTAGCCAAGGATAAAGAATTTAGTTATAAAGTTCATCTACCTATATATAGTCTTATATAAGGTGAATGGTTAACAATGTATTCGAAGTGGTTTCCTCCAATCATTAAAAATTCCTCAGTATATGTTTGAGGATATTTATTTGATATTTTTCACTGGTCTACCTCGATCTCATGGTTTTTATGATCCTATATGGGTAATAGTGGATGGTTTTGAAAATCCATATAAATTTATAAAAATATTGTTTAATGACATAAAGTGGTTTTTCAAGGTTGTATATTGAGGATATGGTGAGGCTTTGTGGTGTTATGTAAATTATTATATCAGAATATGGTCCTCTTTTAACATCCAATGCATGGATATGAATTTGTCATAATTTTATATCTTATTTATTCACTAGAATTATCTTCTCTTCCATATATTAAATGTGGGATAGACCATGACATCTAAACCCCTAAATTCAAATAATAAATTTTTGTCCCAGATTATGGTGGATCATGGGTGAAGAACTGACCCAATGGGAAGATATCATTCCAAAATATTTTTACATCACCATTGTTAGATAACAAAATGATTCATTATTTGAATGGCCATTTCATTCTTATCTATGCTTCATTGGCGTGGGAGTGTCAACAATTCTCTAGATAAAAAAAGTTTCATGCATGATAGAAATAGTGTTGGAGATTTACAAGTGGTAAAATGAGGAATTGGATAATTATATTTTATATTCTCACCCCAGTAGGATACTTCTAGGGTTAGTCATTGAGGATCACATATTACATGATTTAACACTTTATTATGAGAATTGAATATTTTTTCATGGGTGTAACAATTTTACCATATTTATTGGGGAATTGGAGGTGTTAGAAGGTATAAGATCTGTCATGAACATTTTTCATTACCCGGACAAATGACTAAAATCATGTTATCATTAATCTATCTTAATGTCACCACACTATTTAGGATGATACTCACATCATCGAATGGGGAATGATTAACATTGATGATTATGTGACCATGATGGAGGGTCCTATAATGATTCTTGACTGCGAGGACAAGGGGTTTTTTGGGAATTCTATTCCATTAGTTCATGTACAATGGAAACATTGTTTCATATATGAAGAATCCTTGGAATGTTTGTAGTTGCTCTATGCTTCTTTTTTGGAGTTTTTTAAGATTTATTCTTCTATTAATGATGTTTTAATAATGTTTAACTATATATAGATTATGAGAACAATCCTCAATCATTATTCCTTATTTAGTTTGTTTCTTGTTTCTGAGTGATTTGTTCATTATGAAACTGTTCGATATTTTTTCACCTTTTCCCTTTATGTGAAATGGTTATTCTCTTATGATGATGATATTCATGCGACATATCTAGGGTGATTTTTTTCATGCCCCATTTTAAATTTTTTTTATCTCGGGTTGGTTAAAATTATCGAGGGTGCTAATTGTTTGAGAGGTACAATTATAAGGACTCAGGCCCTTCTATACCATTGTATTTAAGGATTCTAAAGACTGAGGTTCTTGTAGAATTCATAGTGTTTTTTGTAGTGTTTTGGAGACGGATCCTAGTTAAAATAAAAAATGATAATATGAAGTGTTTTTAGTGAAGTGAGAGAGTATTTTGTGGACAAAGTAATTACTCTATTTTTGAGATAGGGTTTTTTACTAGGCATTATTCACTATGTGAAACATCGATTCATTTTGTGAATGGAGAAAGGGTTGGGTTTGATGAATCATCCGTTGAAATATTGTAGTCTGCACATTTAACTCATGATGTGAATTGATCATCTGTTTTTTGATCTATGTGATATTTTTTTATACATAGGATCAATATATCCACAATGTGAATTAAATATTCATGTCTTGAATTTATATCTAGAATAATTCCATTAAATTATATTGCCTCTTTATATTTACTCAAAATCTACCAAATCATCCCTATCCAGAGGTACCAATAGGTTATATTTTACGGTTATTGGAAGCATTAATATTGAGATGAATTATTGTATACGTAATACTAATATGTGGTTATCATAGGTTATTTTTCCCTCTTCATCGTAAATATTTTTCATGAGTAATTATTTTCCCCCATTATATCATATAATTCTATGTAGGATTATCACACTAATTTTATGGATTTATTTTGTAGTTTTATGTATTCAAGATATGGCATTCTAAGGGATCTTTTCTTCCCTATGGGATATGTGATCAGAGGTCTACACTTATTTTTCAATATTTGTTTGAATAATGTCAAATGTTTTTTTTGGGATTAAGTTATTATAGTTTATTAGGTAAGATGGTGAGATTATAACACATTATCTCACTGGGTTACCCTAGTATTAACCATATTGATGACCAATAATAAATTATTGAATGGCTATTTGTTTTGGGTTATAGATACCACTTGTGTTTACACTATGATGACAATCATACTCTCAAATTTTTATATAGTGTTCAAGATCACATTGATGTTTTTGTTAAGAATTTTTTTTATTCATAATAAATAGATAGAGAACCTAATGCTGATAATTTCTGATGACTATATATGTAACACCCTGAAAAATTCAATGAATGTTTTTTTGAGTTTGAATGGGATTATTTAGGATCTCGTATCTAAGACGACACATGATTCTAAGGCTTGGAGAGTCCATAATGTATTTTTAAACATTATTTAAAGTGTGTTATGTAATCGTGCAAGTGGATTTTTATAACATTTAAATGGGTGACTGGATAGAATGTCGGAGGGCACCATTGTGTTTAGAACACCGAGAATTGCATAGAAATAGCTTATCCGTGACCGGTGTGGGTCAACTGAAGAAGATAAATTTAGGACTTTTTAAATAAAAATATAAAATTAACCTACAATATTTTAACATTTATTTTATTTTAAATGATTTTCCTGCGACACAATGACCGGTCAACACTGCGGTACAGTGGCGATGTATTGCAAACTCAATAACGATTCTCATTAATGAATCAGTGTGGGAACAAGTAACACATCACCCAACTCGGATTAATTAGAGATCCATGTTTTCAAAACAAACCTTGAAAAACATCCGGGGATGAGGATCACTCTCTCACTCTATCACTCTCTCTATGATGATGATGAGAACTCATGGAGAATGAGATAAGATCCAGGGATTCACGAGTAGCGACAGATGCCAGTTTATCAGGGATCGAGGAATAATAGAGAATGGTAGTGGATCAAGGATCAAAGATGTCTCAAATCACCCTCCTACATCAACAACAGATCCAAAATCCATGTCGGGGCTTATGATTTATTATTCATTGAAATTTCATTCCCCATTCTTGAGATTAATGGAGAATGTGGAAAAACACAGAAATGGGTTGATCTTTGATCTGATCAATCTTGAAGATGGTTTATTATGCATGACTAAAAATGGGGATTTAATAAGCTATGTGGTTTTATTATTTCCCCCTGTTTAAACTCTAACACCGAGGGAATATGCCGACAATAACAAGGCTTGGGTCCTTCCACCATGGATGTTTCTTCTATGTTATTCATGGCCAAATTATCAAGATGGGGAAAATTAGATTTTGAGGGCTTTGTAGAAGTGTTAATGCCCAACATAACTTGTAGGCATAGGCTGTTCAAGAAACAGACCACAAGAGCTACTCTGGTGGCCCATAGAATTAATTGGGGGCATGCTCGATGTTGCTCCGCAGTGGCCGAGGTCTGAAAAAATCTGGTAATGGGGTCTTGTAGGTGTGATGCATACTTGGATCACATGGACGGACAATCTGCGTCTAGGGAGATCATACATGACGGAGGCAAGCAGTCTATCGACCATGTACGGGGAGTAACAGTCGGCCGCCTTCTGACTATGCGGGAAGGAAGGGACCTGGCATAGCCACGTCCAACTAAACCAAGATGGTCTGCTACACAGGATGATTAATGGTGAAGGTAGTTCCAGCCGTCGCATCTTGGTGAGGAACAGGGTGCAGCTAGGCTACTTTTGGGCTAGAAGAGCCAACCCGCTTAAGCGTCTCGGGCAGGTGATGGAAGGACGCGCCCAACCATATGGTCCAGGCTAACTATGGATCGGGCCAGGACATGCTAGTTGGACCGGGCCACCCGAACAGCCCAGTCAGTTACTTGAGCGGGTCCATTTTAATGGACCGGACTAGTGAGTTAATGTTGGGCCACATTGGCCACTATGCGTCCCAACCTCGAAAAAGAGACTGGCCCACCAGAGTGGGCTAGAACGGATAATACCGGATCACTGGGTGACCCTACATACTTGACCCATGTCTAGCCTAGGGCAGGTCTAGTGGGGCCCAATGTTCAGGACAGACAGCTCTGGTCTTGAAGGACCATGGGCCGGGTTGGTCAGTTCGGTCCGAACCAGTCATACCTAGCACAGATGCAACCAGCCACTATTTATGAAAATGAATATATCTTTCGAACAGTGAATTCGATTGAAGCACCGTTAGTGGTATTGGGAATCTTTTGATGAGTATTTAATTTTGAAAAACTCTTGTTGGTCCATCCATGTCGGGCCGAGCCATGATGTGACTGACCCCTGTTTACAGAAATAGACATATCTTTCAGACTATGTATCCGATTGATATACCATATACCATGTTGGGAACCTTGCAATGAGTTGTTCCTTCTGAGATACTATATGAGACTTTTGGAGGAGGATCTTATATGGATTTTTTGGATTAGTCTTTAATTTAGCTGAGTCCTTTTTTAATAAAATTCTGAAATCTGGTAGACCGAGTGTATGTTCAACACATTATCTATTTTCTTGGGACCCTTACGATGAGATGGTCCTCTAGATTTCTCTTTGTGGGACATCATGGTGGTTGATGTATATATTATTGATTGTGGATCAGATCCTCCCAAAATCATGAATTGTAGGTATGGGAATCTAGTGGTTGGCTGTGAAATGAAGAATTAGAGTGGCCTTTCATCGATCTGCAATGTAGTGACCCTTTGTGGATCTTCAACGGTATGGACCATTATGGATTAGCAGTAGTGTGGACCTTCATGGATAAATCTGAGAGTGACCCTTAGTGGATTAACATGAGAGAGACCCTTCATGGATTAGCATTTGCCCGACCATTCATGGATCATCATGAGAGTGACCCTCTATGCAGCAGCATGAGAGTCATCATTCATGGATCACCAAAGGAATGACCAACCATGCATCATATAGAGAGTGATATGTCATGGATCTATAGTAGAGAGAACCTTTTAGTATCAGAATTAGAGCATATCAAATTATTTAGATGATCTATCTTTATTACTAATCACTTTTACTTATGTACATATGTAATATCAAGTGTGAGAGATGTCTTTTGATTTGTTTTTACATTGAGATCATGATTTGTGGTATTTTACTTTGTGGATTTCTCTGACACCCGAGTTAGTATTGGGATAAAAACTGAGTATTTTTTACACTCACCCATACGTGGGCTTTGCCCAAACCTTTTTTGTCTTGTGAAGATGACATACAACATTCAATGGGAATCCTAGGATCCAGGGCTTTAATGTGCTAGGAGGTGGATAGATAAACATTTAGGATAGTAGTGACATCTACAAGTGAGATGTACCTACCCATTAGGTATGATCCTTGATTAATGACCTCCAGAGATTGAAATTATTTTGTTTTACTTTCCCTTCAGATATATTTTTATTCATCCCCATTTTAATTTATGTAGTATTTGTACTTGTTTTGTGATCCAGTTTTAGCTTAATTTCTATAGTATGTGATGATTGTGTGTGTAAAAGATGAAATGAAATTTGTTTCCATATTGGGATATGCCATTTTTGTTCTATTCACCAGCCGCTGTCCTATAGAAGACGTGCTTGGGGTAGTCACTACATGGGCCCTAGGGGGATGGGTTGTGATAATTTTTTATCTGAGGGTAGTCTGTTCTACTAGATGAACTAATAGTCTATATCTTTGATGAGGCAATAGTGTTAAGTCTTTTGAATTATACTATCATGCTAGGGAGTATAGTGTTGGTACGGATGCCTTTGTATGGATACACTGGGACCGATAATTCTGTTTTCAAACTTCCTATATAAAATCATAGGATGAATTTATTTTGGAAATGTTTTTATCTTGATCTCTTTGAGTCAGATCACCAGGTATAACCTAACTGACCATGTTCTATTTTGAATTATCGAAGGATGGCTACATGTAGTCATCCATCTAGGATTCTAGTGAGTGAAAATGATGATGGTCCACCAAGCGATATGGCGTGTGTGAAGGGACTAGTTTCATAGATAAGACCTTTGAGTGGTGCATCAGAGGCACCACCACCGGTAGAGAAGTAGTTGATAATAACTTTTGTAGTGGAAAATAAATGCCAACTGAGTGTTTTTCATGAGTTCCAGATGTATAGTCCTGTGATGTTTCGAGGCTAGACAAATCCTCATGCATCTATGGATTGGCTCGAGGGAGTGACAAGTGATTTCTACTTGGTGAGGATACCTCTAGACAAGAGGGTAGTTCTAGCATCTATCCTTCTACAGGGCGTGACAAAGAGATGGTGGGGCTTGACACTCCAAGGGACAGCCATGTGACTAATGGATTGACAGCATGATGCCACATTAGATGTGGACACCATCATAGTGTTACATTGTGCTTCTGGTGTAGCAGACATGGATATTTAGCTCAAGACTTCCAGACCCACCTTACAGACAACCAATTGACAGTCAATGGGACATTGTGTAATAATATCGAACATGGTGGTCTACAGTGAGGTATATGTGGAAGCGGAGTAGGAAGAATGGTAGGAGGTGGGAGGAGGTATGAGTTACCACCACCACCACCCCTAGGAAGTCTTCTACGCTTTCTGGGAGAATGTGGACAAGGGTGGGACAACATCCGGTGGTGGAGACCTATGATCATGGTGCTCCATATATGATTAGAGATATGATATGTGTATAATCCACCTTAGCTGGAGTTCCTATAGACATAGTTTCCATCACTCTTTCCTTTCCTCAGACCTTGTTTGGAGATCAGTGATATTGATCTATTTTTTTGGATTGATCCTTATGATTATAGACTTCTACATTAGGGGATTCTACAATCACACACTAGTGCAAATAGTGTGAGCTCACTCTAAGATTATTGAGCATTGGCTGAGATCTATTGTAGTGATGTCGTGGCCTTGCAATGTCATTTTGGGTATGGACTACCATGATCTTTCTCAAATTGTTTGTTTTTGGTGAACAATGTTGTGTATCTATAGAGATGGAATCTAGTTATCCATTATTGGACAAAAGGATAAACAGCGTAGCATAGGATGGACTCACATAATGAAGGGTGAAATCAATAACTCGTCAGATGGATAGCACAACCCTCGATGCATTTTATGAGATGAGTCCATGGTTTCTTGTAGTGGTGGATGAATACGAGGACATATCATTGATGTAATTTGGCATGAAGAACACCCTAGCAGTGTTTAAGGGACTCATAAATAGAATCATCCATGATTACTTAGAAAATTTTATAGTGGTCTTCATTGGTGTCATCATGGTGTTTTCAGTGTCCGAGGATGAGCATGCGATACACTAGAGGATGGTTCTAGAAGAACTATAAGGGAACCATTTTAAAAGAAATCTCTCTATGTGTGATTTTTGGATAAAAAATTTCTATTTCATTGGAAAATTATTCCCAAAGGATAGATTTGTAGTATATTCAGTGAAGATAGGGGATGTTCTTTATTGGGAACCACCCAAGAGTTTTGCTGAGGTGTGGGGTTTCCTTTAGCTGGTTGGGAACAATCGATGTTTTGTACTTGAATCCTATAGAGTAGCATCACCCATGATACTGTTAAAAAAGAAGGTAAAAACTTTCCTTTGGATAGAATGATACCAACAGAGCTTTCAATAGTTGAGATAGAATATAAAGAGTTCTGATATCATTAGACTGCCAAAAGAGGTCACTGACTACATGGTATATTGATATGACAAAGGAACTGGGTTGGTTGTGTCCGGATATAGGGACAAGTGGTGATTTCTTATTTCTCACAATATTTGACACCACAATATTAGTTTGACGTGACTAATGACCTCGAGTTGAAAGTAGTATTCTTCGCACTGAAGATGTTGTGACAATACATGTTGGGAGATTGTTTCATCATATACACAAACCGTAAGAGTCTAAAGTGTATCTTTAAACAAAATGATATATATCTGAGACAATGGAGTTGGATGGAGTTCCTCCATGACTATGAATTTCATATGGTCTATACTTCTAGAAGATGAATGGTGTGGTAAATGATCTCATCAAGAGATTGAGTTCAAAGTGACTAAAATATTCCTTATAGTAGTTTTCCTTGCTTTAGATATCCTTCACAGATAGGGAGGATAAAACCTTTCTTCAGTCGATGGTATTTTCCCCTCCACTAATACAGTGTGTCAGGGAGTCTAAACATGGTTATTCTAGTTGTGAGACTACACATTCTCATATATCCATAGGGAATACTCCTAATGTATATTTGAAAGGTTGGGATAATGTCATCCTTTATTGAGGATGCACCATAGAGCCAGTGACATTATGGGAGGATGTGTTGAGGGAGTTCCGTACATCCCCTTTGGAGGTGCATCTATGTGTGGAAAATGTGTTCCAGGACCTCCGACATTAGTATTGGTGGTTGGAGATGAAGAAGGTATAGGCATATTTTATCTCGAGTTGCCTCACTTGTCAGCTAGTGAAGGTTGAGCACCAAGTTCAAGCAGAGATTACGCACTCCCATGATGTACCCGAGTTGAAGTGGGGTGGCATATCAAAGGACATCATTATAGGCATACCAAATATGTACTAGAGTCATGATACCATCTGGGTGATCGTCGACCAACTCACCATGTTGGCCTACTTTATACCCATTTAGGACCAGAGTTCAGAATAGGGCATGGGATGCCTCTACATTCCAGGTATAGTTAGACTCCATGGAGTTCCATATACAATATCTAATATAGTTATGCATGATTTTCATCCCTGTTTATGAATGGATTGTAGGAGGCTTTTGGGGATCAGATGTGCTGAGCACAGCTTTTATCCCACAGACAGATGGTTAGAATGGGAATGCCATTTAGACCATAGTGGACATGCTTCATGCATGTGTCTTGGGTTTGGGTCACATTTGGGATCACAACTACCAATGGTAGAGATTTCATACAACACATATACCACTCCTCCATCGGTATGACACCATTTGAGGAATTATACGGATGACTGTGCTGACTACTGTTATGTAAGACAACACTAGGGGAGTCAACATTCATGAGCCCAGAGATCGTACCTACTTCCACTGAGAAGGTGTAGGTCATCTGAGGGAGGGTGAAAACAACACAGAAGATACAGATATCCTATGAAGATAGGCATAAAAAACATTTGGAGTTCCAGGAGGGGGACCATGTATTCTTATAGATCTCCCTTCAATGGGGAGTTGTAGTTTGACTATGGGGTGACTTTCACGGAGTACCGAGTGGAGATAGAAGATCATCAGGAAGGATCATTCACGGAATATTGATCCCTATATTTCAAGATCATTGGATTCATGGGAATCTATTTCAGAGAACATGTGAGTGAGAGGATTATATTCATGCTCAGTACCACACTTTATTTTTGTTTAACCTTGTTTGGCATTTGGGGTCGTAACTTCATATGGCAGGGAGATTGTAACACCCAAAAAATTTCCATGAAAAAATTAAGTGTTTGAAAGGGATTGTTTTGGAACTAGGATTTTAGAACACAGATGATTTTGAGGCCTAGAGAGGTCGGAGTTTTTTTAAAACCTTATTTAAAGTACGTTTAGTAATCATGCGAGAAGGTTTTTCTATCATTTGAACTGGTGCCCGAATCGAGAATCTGAGGGCATCGTTGAGTTAACAGTGCCTATATTTTCCTAAGAATTACATAACCTTGATCAGTGCAGGATGATTGAAAATATAAATTTCTTACTTTTTAAATAAAGATAAAATAAACTTAAACAGTTTTAAGGTTTATTTTATTTGAAATGACTTTGCTGCGACAAAGCGACCAATCAGCATTGTGGAACAACAAGGATGCAATTCTAACCCATTAATAAATCTCATTAATGAATCATCATTGTGACAAACAATGCTTTTACCACCTCTCTTTAATCAGAGAACCAGGGTTGACAAAAAACCATGGGAAAACCTATGACAATGAGGATCTATCTATCTATCTCTCTCTATCTTATTACGATGAACACTCATGGAGAACCAAATTAGATCCATGGATTGATGAGTGATGATTAATTATAGTGGATATTGGATAGATTAATGGTTTTGAATAGAAGTGGATCACAGAATGATGGCAACTCGAATCACCCACCTTCATCAAAGAAAGATCCATATTCTATGTAGGGTTTTATGATTTCTTTTTTATTAATGTTTCATTCCTTGGTCATATGATTAATGATGAATGAAGACCAACCCAAAAAATGGGTTTATCTACAATCCAACTATTCTCGCAGGGAGGGTTATAATGTGATATTCAAAATGGGGATTTAATATGTTTTGTGGTAATTATTATTTTCAACCACGATTAAACTCTAATGTGGAGCACGTGGGCCAACATGAACAAGGCCCAAGTACCTCCACTGTAGAGACCCAAAGCATGACGTACATAGACATTGCATTACTTTTGAGGAATACTTAATACATAACAAAAACAGACACACAAGGACCTTAATAGTTTAGTGTCTTTGGAAACTCGGGATATAATCTACTAATCGTGGTGAAAGATCGTCAACATCTCCCATAAAGATCTTACCTTTTTTTTCTCTTACCTAAAACCATTCATTAAATCCTGGGGAAAAGAAAACATATATAGGGTTATCTCAAATGCTCAGTAAGGGTAAGAATTTATAAAATAAAACAAATCATATACATTTGAACAAAAAACATGAACATAATGTTTAAACATCAAAATCTTGTGTAATGACATAAAACATGGAAATACATAAGGCATAGATCATAAAGAAAAATTAATCATGATAAAATAGCATGGGAATATGACATTTAATTGTGGAAACCATTAAGAACATGTTATGATTTCCATTGTATCCATGGCATTGCTGCCAAAACCATCTTAGTGGACAAAGTCCCTTTCTGAATTGAGTTCACTCCTTGTTCCAGTCATGTATCACTGAACCAGATTAACTTACCATTCCAACCATGTCTATCTCATGAGATATAAATCTTTAACCAATGAATTGGATGGAGATATAGGTATCACACATCTCATAATGAAATCATTCTTATGTGTGCCACAACATGAAAATAAATCAGTCATCATAACCCAAAGAATAAAATGGGTTTCATAAACATCATCCCATCATAACATAATCCATATAACACAAATGGATGTCATATCATCTTAAGATATGTGAAACCATGCAAATCATAGAGACATTATACTTGAAACATACACATATGAAATAATTTCATCTTAGATGGAAAATTGTTTTGATAAAACACATGAAATGAATTCTTGAGGAAAATATCCTTTCTTTTTCAAAATCATTTTCTTTTCACAAAATGCCATGAAATTTTCATAGGAAATGCTTTTGTTGAAAATAGTCACGAAATATTGTAGAGGAATCTTCATTGAAATAATTCTTTATGAAACCGTAAAAATCCGTTCATGGCGTATAATTTAAAAAATCATTATTCTCGTACTTTTGCAGGAAAAGTCAAAAAGCACCACATGTGGTAAAAAAATAAGGATTCCTTACATACCATGTGGTAAAAGACCAAAAAGGGTAAAAATGAAATTGAACATAAATGGAATAAAGGTAAAAATATTATGAAAACATTTTTAGAAAACATGGACATGGATGATAAACATAACCCCATTAAATACTTACCAATAAACAATCTCGGATAAGAACAAGATTGGAAAAATTATCCCTTACAAAGATTTTTTTCCAAATATAATATATCACTTATGTGTATTAACTATAAGGTCACATAAAGAAATTATAAATACATAATAAGAGATAAAAATTAATTTCTTAAATAAACAAATAATGACATAAAAAAGAAATAGAAGATCACCCAAAAGAACGGAAATTGTGTTAAGAAGTTCCCTTACCTCGTGTCCGACATGACTCGATCATTCTTTAGTCTCCTGAATAATAATACAAAGTTAATTTATACTTGATTAAGAACTTTTTTCATGTTTATTATTCCTTCTATATCACTTATTACCAAATTTTAAACATTATGTAACCATTTAAGATAATAACGTTCGTTTTGTTGATATTTGGTACTTGAGTAAAAAATGGACTTCTTATAATTACATGTTGTTCATGTGGTCAAAGGTTCATTATATCCAGAATGATATTCATGATTTATATATCATATATATCCTATATATCCAACATATACATGTATTTATAATTGTACAAAACATATGTAGGTAAGAAATGAAATGCACTATTCATGGAGACGGTAAGCTGTACGTACGCATGAATGCTACTTTCATTTCTATTTCTTATTTTAAGGGAATTAATAAACAATGATACATAGGTATATTATAATTCCAGTATAATATCATATATAATATCATTAACTCCATCCTTTATACATCCGACATTGTGCATTAACGAATCACATCATTTTGAGGGGGCGGTAGTCGGTACTTCCTCAAATGAGATTATCGTATTTACCCACCATGGAAACCATAAAGGCTTGAAATAATTGGGAAGTAAAGAAAAATAAGTAAATAATAAACATAATATACATCATATATAATTACAGTTCCATCAGAATGACCACCATGAGAGGCGGTAGGGGAAAATCAAACATTCATCATTTCATGAGGCATTAATTTTCCATCCACAGAAACATTATGTTCTTCATCCATTAGACGGAGGTGTGTGTAAGTGTAGCTTGAATACATATCATAAAAACATCATAGTATATTTAGGATACTATTGTTGTTACAAATGAAAGTATTAAAAAGATTTAAGGGGCTAGAGAAGTCGAATAAAAGAAACCCATTTAAGAGAAACCATTACCTTTAATTTGGGTAACTTCCTTTGGTTTGAACCAAAAATAATTCTTTAAGTTCCTTATTCATATGTTAAGGCTTATAGGGGGAGTATAGGGATGTATGGAGCTTAATTTTTCAGAGATTGGAAAATCCAAATGGCTTGATTGGTGTGAGGAATTGGATAGAAATGATCTACTTTTATAAGGGTGAGGAGGGGCTCTTTTGGAAAGTGTGAAAATATTATTCTATTAAAAATTTATATTCGGTTTCAAAAGGTCCAAAAATAATTAATGATGAATATAAGATGTCTAATGGTTGAAATAAAATCAGCCAATCAGAATTGGACATGTTTTGGATAATATTTTAATCATTATAATCTAATTTATTTAAATCATTTACTAATGAGATGAATACAAAATCATTATTATGTCATAAATAATTTAATTAATTTGATTTCAAAAAATCATAAAACAAATACCATTATGTAGGAAATATCTTTAGCTTTCCCATGAATATTTATAGTCGAAAAGATAATTTATATAACCCCTTATAAAAATTAATTACTAAAAGATTTTTGTTAATGTCAATTTTGTCTTTACATTAAATTAATTAATCCAAATTGTCATTATCACTACCAAGTGGATCAATGGGGTACCAAAATCGACCCAAGGATGCCCATGGTAAGACACTACACATAAAATAAGGTGAAAAAAATTGTTAAAGTAATTTTGATGTATTATAATATTATTCTAACCTTGAATTACCATATTTACCTTTAACTGCGGTAAATAAAAGTCAAAAGTTATTTTTCACCAAAAATTATTTTCATCTTATTAAACCAAATTTTCATTCTTGACAGCAACCATATATGTCGGATTTTTTAAATTCAATTCACCGTAGTGGTAAAATTTCAATAAAATGAATGAGTCAGTTTTTTAACTACCATAAAGTGGTTTCACTTTTCATAAAAAATTGATGTTTTTGAAAAAATTACCAAAAATTCAGCTGAAGCTATATTTGATATTCTAAATTAAAAAAGGATGTCTATTTTTCCAAATTCAAAACATATAAGTGGAATTAATAAATTTTAAAATTAATTCATGTTATCAAAACAAATAACGTGTTTTTAAGAATCAATAACTATCAAAAGATCGACACTTGTTTATGTCCAATTTCAAAGTGAAATTAATTACAATGGCCAAAATTGGATTTAATGGTAAAAATATATTCTAATTAAACTTTAAAACAAATGAAAAAGATTATATAACCATATAAATTATTGCGATGAAAAAAGTTGTTTTTAATTAAAATATATTGTGTTTTTACTATTGATTAAAATATGAAAGTTATTAGAATAATATGAATATTTTCTCCAAAGAAAATTTTTATTTCCTGATTCTAAGTAAGAATTTTATTCTGTAAAATTTAACTTATAAACATGTCAAAAAATGGATTTAAAGTGGGTGCGCCATCAAAAGGCAGTAAAACTGCATTTTTTTAAAAATATTTATTTTACCCAAAAAAACTTATTTTGTTCACAAACATGTTCTAGAAAATGTTTAAGATGAAAAATAATGTTATAAAATTAAAAATTTAGTTAATACTATTCATAACTTCTTGTTTATAATAATATTATAACCATATATCGTTGTTTAGTGAAACCTGGTTTTGCGTACCACACATGCTATCGAGGAAGGTCACGATTGTGTGTAAAGAAAGCCAAGAAAGGGTTGTGTGTTGTGAATGAATCCTTCATTTTTTCATATAAAAGATTCCAATCATATTTCATTTATACATTGAATATATATATATATATACAGTCAATGTTGCGTAGAATAACTAATATCAAATGAACATGAAATTGTGTGTAACATGATCCAAGAGTAGTGTTGCGTATACCGCAAGATAATACGGTGTTGCGTATAGCGCAATGTAATATTGGTGGAGCGTACAATAGCGGAAATGAAAATAATAATAATAATATATCTCATAAAATATTAGGGTGTTACATTCTACCCCCATTAACATGAATTTCTCCGTCGAAATTCATCGGGGTTATAAATGGTTTATCATTTGAGATATTCATTCATAGATACCCACATTGTAAAAAGAAATACTAAAACTCAATTTTAAAAACTAATTTATGAAACATAACGGTTACCCAAATTAACTTATCCCTGGGTTTCCAAATAGTTTAAAATATGGATATGGAAGAAAAATCTAACCATCAAGTTTTGATGGAGAGTGGTAGAGAGCATGGCTATAAAAAAGCCAACAATCACAAAGCCATAAATTTGTGATGATCTAATGTACCATCTTATTCATCAGATATAATAGCACTAGGACAACATTTTCTGTTTTCAATATCATTTCACTAAAGTTGAAGATGTTTTGAATTAAAATAAATACATATATTATTTTGGAACAATCTTATTGTTGTTCGTGCCTTGAACAGTTTCTACTTCATCTCTTAAAGAAATGAAGTTGAATTTGTATTTCGTGAAGTGTTATCTGATCATGCGATAGAATGATAGGTCATTCCATCAGTCTCAAATATAAAATTAGAAGTTATATACATAAGTCCATCTACGGTGAGATAAATCATATATGGTTCCAAAAATGAACTTATACTTCATCTATCATACCAATTAATAATATAAAACTAATTTCTACTAACCAGGGACTTCCTATTGGCCAGTGGTAGGCGATAAAGGTTTTTCACACTTCGGTTGTGGGTTCAATTCCCACATCTGTGTCTGACATGACGGGTTGCCGCCCATTCTGCAGGTTTTCCCTTTTTTTAACTACACATTTATAACATTCTATCAATAATATAAAAAATATTTCTAGCCATAAACAATACTAAATAATGTTAAACATAATCCATTCCAATCTTTAGGCTTTTCAAAAATCCTTCTTTCCAAACTCATAGTATAAAGAGAACGATTACTAAAAAGGTCATATAACAAGCCCATGAATACCATCATTTATCCCTTATATATCACAAAATATGTCTTCTTTATCGCATTCAAAAAATGTGAATACCTCAATCTTGTATTCTCTTGAAAAATGAATACCCATTGACCCTTAGTGAAAACATGAATGCTGTCAAAATTAAACAATTTCCACATACCAAAATCGCAAAAAAAAAATTATACTCAAACCATGATATAACTTTTTCCTTATATCAGTCATGAGATCATTTCGTTTTCTTTCATTATGGATTCATTATGCGTATATCATCTTCTTTCCAAAAATATTTCAATCACATTTCATGGTTACTGGTACCATAAAATTATTAAAAACCAAAATAGACCAATACATAGATATTTCAATATTCCACGATACTATAAATGAGATTCCACAACAATATAAACAAATTATCATTCCACCACATTGTTGTCATAATCAACATCTCCAATAGTGATCACATATGACTTCACTTTGTCCTTTTCCATAAGAGGTTGTTGATGTTGATCATCATTAACCCATTTATTAGGTTATTGATTAGTATAACTCCCAATTCCCTTGCACTTGATGCATTGATGTGTTGGTGGTGCATTTTCTATAGTATCTTCTCTATTCACACCATTAGCTACATTTTTCCCATTACTTCAGCACTCAGCTACTCGATGACATTATTTTCGAAACTTGATAAATTTTCTAGTACTTTTAGACAATCTCCACCATTCTTCTTTCCACACTATGAGTATAAAGAAACATTTAACTCTTTTTCACCATTGTTTTGAGATTTTTCCTTGAACTCCATCTTTCGTTTCTTGTCAAAACCATGAGATGGATATGTAACGCCAACTTACAGTTATACATTGATAGCACAACACACAATTTCTTCATAGCTACTGAATTCTTTTATAGCTAATGCCCTTCGATGACTAGGTTTTAAGCCACTCAGGAATCGATCAACCTTACTTTCAGGCTGGATGATAATGCCAGATTCATACCATGAAAACATTGTAAAATTTGCTTCGTATATACCAAAAGATTCATCATCCTTTTTCTTAAGCTCACGGAACTCCTTTTCTATATTTGTTCGAAGAATACGAGGGAAGGACTTATTGTAAAAACAAGTTCTTCAACTCATCCCATTCCATGGATTCGATTTCATCTTGGGGCCTTGTATTCTTAATTAGAGTCCACCACTGGTCTGGTTCACCTTCTTAATGGTAAACAACTAAAATGAATTTTTCATGTTATGAACATCAATGTATGGAAAATATCTTTTCAATGGTATTGATCCATTGTTCAACAACAAGTGGATCAGAAGACCCACTGAAATAAGGTGGACGATGCCTCATGAAGGAGTTAATAGAA
The DNA here is from genome assembly GCA_963277665.1 of Viscum album. Classification (NCBI taxonomy): domain Eukaryota; kingdom Viridiplantae; phylum Streptophyta; class Magnoliopsida; order Santalales; family Viscaceae; genus Viscum; species Viscum album. Next base: position 766,428,920 of record OY728120.1, read on the forward strand.
TATTGTTCCCTTATATGCTCATTCGGAAGTACAGAATGATTCATATCTTGTGTAAGTGTAGCAATAAGATTTTTTACTCCATCTCCCATTACATTGGTTTGTTCAGGAATAAAATCACTAAATTTCCCATTACATTGATCAACATGGTTCCGTCGGGTCCAGCCATCATCTAATACCCAAAAAAATAGTGTAAGAGGCAAAAATCATGCTAGGGGAAAAAATATAATAAAGGCGGAGTACCTTTAATATATAACATCTTAGGGTTAATTATATTATTGTTACCATAATTATAGGACTATAACCTATACTTATACTTAACCTTAGGGACATCCATAGACATACCTTAGAAATATCTCTAGGGATGTCACTAATGTTTTCACATCCTAATTTCTAAAGGATAACTAAATATTTCCTCTGATACCAACTGTAGAGACCCAAAGAATGTCATACATAGACATTACATTAATTTTTCGGAATACTTAATACATAAAAAAAACAAACACACAATGATCATAATATTGTACTGTCTTTGGAAACTCGGGATATAAATTTCTAATTATGGTGAATGATCTTCAGCATCTCCCATAAATATCTTCCCTTTTTTTCTCTTACCTACAACTTTTCTTTAAATCATGGGGAAAAGAAAACAAATAAAGGGTGAGATCAAATGCATAGTAAGGGTAAGAATGGAGAAAATAAAACAAATAATATACATTTGAACAAAAAACATGAACATAATTTTTAAATGTCAAAATCTTGAGCAATGACATAAAACATGGAAGTATGTAAGGCATAGATCACAAAGAAACATTAATAATGATAAAATATCATGGGAAGAAAACATGTAATTGTGGGAACCATTAAGCACATTTTATGATTTCCAGAGTAGCCAAGGCATTGCTTCCAAGACCATCTTAGTGGACAAAGTCCCTTTCTGAATTGAGTTCACTCCTCATTCGAGTCCTGTATCCCTGAACCAGAATAACTTACCATTCTAGCCATGTATATCTCATGAGATAAAAATATTTACCCAATGAATTGGAGGGAGATATAGGTCCCACCCATCTCATAATGAAATCATTCATACGTGTGCCACAACATGAACATAAATTATTCAACATAACATAAAGAATAAAATGGGTTTCAAAAACATCATCCCATCATAACATAATCCATGTAAAACAAATGGATATAATTTCATCATGAGAAAAGTGAAACCATTTAAATCATAGAGACATTATACTTGAAACATACACATATGAAATAATGTCATCTTAGATGGAAAATGGTTTTGATAAAACAGTTGAAATGATTTCTTGAGGAAAATATCCTTTCTTTTTCAAAATCATTTTCTTTTCACAAAATGACACGCAATTTTAAAAGAAAATACTTTTTCTGAAAATAGTCATGAAATCTTGTAGAGTTAGCTTCATTGAAATAAGTCTTTATGAAACAGTAAAATTCCGTTCATCCCATATAAGTTAAAAAAAAACCTTCTTCACGTTCTTTTTCCAGAAAAGTCAAAAAGTACCTTGTGTGGAAAACAAAAGAAATATTCCTTACATACCATGTGGTAAAAGTCCAAAAAGGGAAATAATGAATTTGAACATACGTGGAAGAACATTAAACATTTAATGAAAACATTTTTAGAAAACATGGAAATGGATGATAAACATAACCCCAGTAAATACTTACGAATAAACAATCTCGGATAAGAACGAGATTGGAAAAATTATCCCTTACAAAGACATTTTTGTAAATAAAATAGATCACTTATGTGTATTAACTATAAGTAAACATAAAGAAAGTATAAATACATGATAAGAGATAAATATTCCTTCCTCAAATAATCATAGAATCACATAAACAATAAATAGAATATCACCCCAAAGAACGGAAATTGGGTTAAGAAGTTCCTTTACCTCGTGTCCGACTTGACTCGATCATTCTTTAATCTCCTGAATAATAATAAAAAATTAATTTCTACTTAATTAATAACATTTTCAAGTTTATTATTACTTTTATATCACTTATTATCATATTATTAATCATTATGTAACCATTTAAGATAATAACGTTCGTTTTGTCGATACTTGGTACTTGAGTCAAAAATGTACTTCTTATAATTACATGTTGTTCATGTGGTCTAAGGTTCATTATATCTAGAATTATATTCATGATTTATATATAATTTATATCATATATATCCTGAATATACATGTATTTATAATAGTACATAACATATGGAGGTAAGAAATGAAATGCACTGTTCATGGAGACGGTAAGCCGTACGTACGCATGAACGCTACATTCATTTCTATTTATTATTTTAATGGAATTAAAACACAATAATACATAGGTATATTATAATTACAGTATAATATCATATATAACTTCATTCACTCCATCATGTATACATCGCACATAAGGCATTTACAAATCACGTCACTTTGAGGGGCGGTAGTCCGCACTTCCTCAAATGAGATTATCGTATTTACCCACCATGGTAACCATATAGGATGGATATAATTGGGAACTAAAGAAGAATAAGGGAATCATAAACATAATATATATCATATATAAATACAGTTCCATCATAATGACCACCATGAGAGGCGGTAGGAGAAAATCGAAAAATCATCGTTTCGTGAGGCATTAGTTTTCCATCCACAAAAACATTATGTTCTTCATCCATTAGATGGAGGTGTGTGTAAGTGTAGTTCGAATACTTCTCATAAAAAACATAGTATATTTATGATACAGGTTTTGTTACAATAGAAATTATTAAAAAGAGTTTAGGGGTTGGAGAAGTAGAATAAAAGAAAACAATTTAAGAGAAAATGTTACCTCTAATTTGGGTATCTTCCTATTGTTTGAACCAAAAAGAATTCTTCAACTGCCTTCTGCCTATGTTAAGGATTATATGGGGAGTAGAGGGATGTAGGGAGCTTAATTTTTCAGAGTTTGGATGAGCCAAATGGCTTGAGAGGTGTGAGGAATTGGATAGAAATGATATTCTTTTATAAGATGGAGGAGGGGCTCTTTTGGAAAGTGTGAAAATATTATTTTATTAAAAACATATATTCGGTTTAAAAAGGTCCAAAAATAATTAAATATGAAGATAAGATGACTCATTGTCGAAATAAAACCATCCAATCATAATTGGACATGTTTTCGATAATATTTTAATCATTATAATCTTATTTATTTAAATCATTTATTAATGAGGTGAATACTGAATAATTATTATGTCAAAACTAATTTATTTTATTTGATGTCTAAAAATTATAAAAAAAATACCATTATGCAGGAAATCATTTTAGAATTCCAATGAATATTTATAGTTGAAATGATAATTTATATAACCCCTTATAAAAATTAATTACTAAAATATTCTTGTTAATGTCAATTTTGTGTTTACATTAAATTAATTAATCCAAATTGTCATTATCACTACCAAGTGGATAAATGGGGGTCAAAAAATCGACCCGAGGATGCCCATGGTCGGCCACTACTCATATAATAGGGTTAATAAAAGTTTTAAGCTAATTTTGAATTGTTATAATACTATTTTAACCATGAATTACGCTATTTACCATTAACCATAGTAAATAAAAGTCAAAAGTTACTAATCACCAAAAATTATTTTCATCTTATTGTACCACATTTTACTTCTTGATAAAAACCATGTATGTCAGATTTTTGAAATTCAATTCACAAAAGTGGTAAAATTTCATTTAAATGAAAGAGTCATTTTTTTAACTACCACTATGTGGTTTCACTTTTCATCTAAAATTGATGTTTTTCAGAAGAATACCAAAATTCAACTGAATCTATATTTTATATTTCGAATTCAAAAATGATGTCTATTTTTCAAAATTCAAAAAATATAAGTGGCATTATGTAATTTTAAATGTAATTCCCGTTATCAAAACAAATAGCGTGTTATTAAGAAAACAATAACTATCAAAAGATCGACACTTGTTTATGTCCAATTTCAAAGTGAAATTAATTCCAATGAAAAAAATTGGATTAAATGGTAAAAATATATTCCAATTAAAATTTAAAACAAATTAAAAAGATAATCTATCCATAGAAATTATTGTGATGAATAAATTTGTTTTTAATTAAAATATAGAACGTTTTTACTATTCATTAAAATATGAAAGTTAACAGAATAATATGAAAAATTTATCCTAAGTAAATTTTTATATCCTGATTCAAATGAAGAATTTTATTTTGTCAAATTGAACTTATAAAAATGTCAAAAACTGGATTTAAAGTGGGTGCGCCATCAAAAGGAGGCAAAACTGCATTTTAAAAAAAATACTTATTTGACCCAAAAAATTTATTTTGTTCCCATACCATGTTCTAGAAAATGTTTAAGATGAATAATAATGTTATAAAATTCAAAATTTAGTAAAAATATTCATAACAGCTAGTTCATAATAATATTATAACAATATATCATTGTTTAGTGAAACCTGGTATTTCGTACAACACACGCTATCGAGGAAGGTCGCGATTGCGTGTAATGCAAGCCAAGTCTGGGTTCCGTGTTGTGAAAGACACATTCGTTGTTTCGTATAACAGAATCCAACAATATTTCATTTATACATTGAATATATATATACACACTCAATGTTGCATAGAATAACTACTATCAAATGAACATGAAATTGTGTGTAACATGATCCAAGAATAGTGTTGTGTATATCGCAAGCTAATACGGGGTTGCGTATAGTGCAAGGTAATCTTGGTGTAGCATACAACATAAGATATGAAAATAATGATAATAATATATCTCATAAAATCTCGGGGTGTTAAATTCACCGTGGATGTTTCTTATGCGTTCAACATGGCCGAATGATCATGTTGGTGGGAATGCAATTTTAAGGGCTTTGTCGAAATGGTGACACCCTACAGAACCCATAGGCGCATGAGGTTTGAGAAACAGTCCTATGAAGAAACTCTCTTTGCCTATAGTAGCGGCCATAGGCAGAGGGAGGTGGCGCGCCACTGTGGTGTGGAGGCTTGCACCCAACCTGCTCCACGTATAGGGGAAGACCTGCATTCATGCCACTTGAACATTCTAGAAGCATGCAGTTCGTCGACCGCATGAAGGGAGTAATGACATGTCACCTATCGGCCGTCCTTGAAGGAACTGATGCGATGATGCCACATCTTGCTAAACCAATATTGTATTCTATTAGGACTTTTTACTAGGGATGGTGACCGACAATGGTGCCACTAGGTGAATAACCGGATGTGGAGAATACATGTTCGGGCTAGAGGAGTTGGTCCCTCAAGCGGGTCGGGCAGGTGTTGGAGGGTGGGGATGATTTTGGGATATACATATGGCCCACTGGGCTAGGATAGGTTAGGCCAGTTTCATGAGGATTTCCATACAGCTTGATCATTTCTTTAAGCCAATCCCTTTTAGCGGACCGGGCGGGCGAGTTAATGTCGGGCCGCATAGGCCGCATTACGGCCCAAGATGTAAAAAGACATCGGTCTGCCAGAGTAGGCTGGGCTGGATAAAACCTGGTAACTAGGTGAACTGGTGGACTAGACCCACGACTTGCTTAGTCCAGGTCTAGCATGTCCCAATGGGTCAGATAGACTGGTCAGGTCATGCAGGACCCTTGGCCAGTTTGGTTGGGTCAATCGAAAGTAATTGGTTCTGGCATGGATGAAACTCACCTCTATATAAAAAAATGCATGTATCTCTCAAACCGAGTGTCTGATTGATGCGCCATCAGTTTATTTGGGACCATTGTGATGACACATTCCTTATGGAATAGTCCATTAAGTTAGACCATGTTGGACTAGGATGATATGTGACCGGCCCCTTTAGACAGAAAGAGTCATATCATTCGGACTATGTGTCTAATTGACACACCAACTACAGTGTTAGGAACCATGAAATTATGTGGTCATTCTGATATTATCTACATGATATTTGGATAATGTTGGAGTATGGACGGGTTGGATCAAACTCGAATCCAGCCAGTACCTTTTTAAAAAAAAGTTCTCATATGATACAAACTTGGCATCTGTTCGACATGTCGTCTGTTATGTTGGGACCCTTATGATGTGATGGACTTTGGGGTTACTCTACGTGGGAGTTCCTGGAAATTGAGTTATGAGCTATGGATTGAGGAGTATAAACTACCAAAATCAGGGGTTCTATGTGCGGGAATCTAGTGGCTAGTTGTGACGCGATGAATGATAGCGACCCTTCGTGGATCAGCAACAGAGCGACCCTTTGTGGTTCATCAACGGAGAAACCCTTCAAGGATATAAAATAGTGCATCCCTTCATGGATCATCATGAGAGAGACCCTCCATGTATCATCTTGACAATGACCCTTCGTGGATCAACACTAGCATGACCCTTCGTGGATCTATATGAGAGAGACACTTCATGCATTAGAATGAGAGAGACGCATCGTGGATCAGCATCAGCGTGACCCACCATGGATCAATCATAGATTGACCCGTTGGGGATCACCTATATAGAGAGCCTTCATGGATCAGTAGCAGAACCACTCGACAGAATATGATGATCTAACTTAATGATGAATCTTCTTTACTTCTATACTTAAGTTATACCTGGTGTGATCTGTGTCTTTTGATTTGGGTTATACATTGAGATATTAATTTGTGATACTTTTCATTGTCGATTAATACGAGACCTGAGATGGTCTTGTCGTCCCTACTGAGTATTTTAATACTCACCCTATCATGTGATTTTCCCTCACCTGTTGTGTCTTATGCCGATAGTTGACAACTTTGATAGGGACTTTTGGGAACAAGGACTAGATAGTGCTTGGAAGTGGATCGATAGATATGGTGTGATGTAGTGACATCTGATAGTGAGTTCTACCTACCCTTTAGGTAGGATCCATGTTAGATGACCTCTAGAGATTGTAATTCATTTTCTATACTTTCCATTAAGTTGGTATTTTATTCCACCCCATTTTACATTCTATTGAACTTGTACTTGTTGTTGGATCTTGTTTTAGATTAATTTCCACAGTATGGGCTTCGTGTGTGTATATAGGTAGAAAGAAAATGCCTTCCCTTTTTTGGATATGCCTTTTCAGTGCTACTCACCATCACCTGGCCTAGGGAAGGTGGGTTTGGGGTAGTCATGACATGGGACCTAGGGGGATGGGCCGTGAAAATATAATTAAGATTATGATTTATTTTTAATGTTTTCCATTTAAATATAATAAAATTTATTCTATTATTTAGAAATTTATATCAAAAATATTAACTACTGATATTAAAAGGATTTTGATTTTGGGGTTTTTAACCTTTGTAAAATGTATAGGGTAAATCAAGATGGTAACAAATTTTTTGATTTTGAATTATGATTTTTGGGGAAGAACAAGAGTATGTTCGAATAAGTATTCATTGCTTTAGAACTAGGTATGATAAATCCTATGATGTTTTCCTTTTTTACATTATTTAATTTAATTTACCTAAATGTGCATCCTTACCCTGTTATATGATGCATGATTAGTATGGATTGTGTTTTTGATAGAAAATATATGAGGTTCCTTGGGTTATAATAGTAGTTGGAAATAGTGAAGTGATGATGGATGATGACATGAATGCTTTTGTTGTTAATTCCATTAGGATAGATCGAGTGGGATGAGTATAGGCTATTTTATTGTTTGTTGAATTTAAATTTGGGTTTCCTTCTTGTAAAAAGATTTTGTTTACATTGATGTATAGAAGGTTGAGTATCATTTTTTCTAAAATTCGTTATAAAATATTATCATATCTATTTCTACTAGATCTTGTAAGGGGATTGGAAAGGCCAAGGATATACAATGTTTGTATTGAGAAATAAAGAAAAAAATAGTAAAGAGATAACATCGTGAACAAAGTGTATTTGAGATCTTCTGCAGGCTACAGAGTGATCTGGTGAGTCCTCCGAACATCAAATTGTTTACTCAGGGTGCCCTGACCTATGTGGTGGTCAAGGCATCGAAGGATTTGTACAATGCATAGTCACTAGACCTAGGGTACTCTATTGGAGTTTCTAGTCCAAATTATAATGATGCAAAGAGTCTTAACCCATGTAACTTTGCGGAGGTTATGTGTTTGTGTGTCATTAAAACGACACTGACAGTGTGGTACATTCTTCTGGCAAGGGTAAGTCTAAGGACAGAAAAGAGTGGGAGAAGAATGTAGAAGTTGTTGGAATGTTGTTGATTACTAGTCAGATAATGAACTCATAGAGGGAATTGTCCTACGACAACATAAACAACCAATTTGAGAGTTTAAGTAACCAGGGAGAGCTTGATGGAAACAACAACTATCCTTTTGATGTTGAGTTTGACGGAGAAGAACTACCCTCAGATGACACTAGTTTTGGAGGAGTTAACAAAGGCCTACACAACCAATGGAGTAAGAATGGGAATAAGGAAAATAGGGACACATAAGGAAATATTATTTCCATGAAGCAAAATCCTAAGGGCCATAAGGAGTAATTTGATCTTACAAAACCGATGGAGACCCGGTCAACCAAAAAATAGGGTAGAATCAAGGGGCATGAAATCCAATTAGAGGTAGGAGAGAAGGATTAACAAGGTGGTGATGTAGAGTCTCAAATGATTGTGAAAAGAGCCTCAAAGGCAAATGACCAGAAAGAGGAGGTCCATCTGTATTCTGAGGAGATGAGGCTGGTGAAGTGGGATACTTTTCCCCTGGGACAAAAAATGTGAGGTTGGTTCTCCCGATGGATTTCAGGACTTAAAAGATGAGGATATTGAAACTCAGATGGAACTAATCACGCACTATGCTGATGAAATGAAGGACGATGTCCTGGTGATCAAGGCGGAGAGGTAAGACATCGAAAAAATGATGGATATAGCGATTCAAGTTGATGTTTCTAGGGAACAAGCTGAATGGAAGGAAAAGAAAGGTAACATACTGATTAGAGGATTCAATATGGAGAAGAATAGTATAGAAGAATATATGAATGATTGGGATTACCATGCAAGACACTATGAAGGCAACAAAGAGGAAGAACCATACTTCTAGGTAAGTTCTATCCCTTGGAAACTATTGAGGGAAGAAGACTCCAATATCCATAAACATGTGTTTAATAAGTCAATAGTTTCCTTTGTAGTCTGAACATTCTGTGAGTGTTCTCATTATCCCCATAAAATTTTTAGAATATAAAAAAAATACATCTATGACTAATCCTACTATACATTGATTTAGAGAATCTTAATAAATATTAAATGATTTTAACCCATGGTGATGAGTGTTAATTTTTTGATATGTAATGATTGGATTGTAATAATATATGAATTAATTTTTCAAAAAAAGTATTTAATAGTTTTCAGATGAATTATTATTTTTTATTTATGCCTTTTCATAGGTAGTCGAAGGTTGAAGAGATGTTAACAATAGTTCAGACTAAAGAAATGTATTTTTCATTAGTATGGGTTCTATGATTTATATATATTCCTTATATTATTGGATTTTAAATGTTATCCCAAAAATTAGGGAAGGGAGACTGACTCCCAGTGGATTATGGGGGTGTTTTCTCCAATATTCTGGTTGTCAAGGATAAATGGATAACTACCACCTCTAATTCGGTCTCTCATCATTGTAGTATTACATGTTTATATGCAAGGGATATACCTTAATATATATATTTTTAGAGGGATGTAATGTATTGTAGTTTTTTTTTAATTTATCTCTAGATATATTATCAAATGGATTATTTTTCATATTTTATGAATATGTTATGATGTGTTGTGGTACATTACATGACGAACGGTATGTGGTGGATTTCAAAAATAAATAAATCAATAATATATTGATATGTGGGTATTGATTATGAGATTATCTGAAACAGAAGGTGTAGATTAAAATACATTTTATATTGATGTGTCTGTCATATTGGAAAATGATTGATTAGGGAATGTAGCATTGGTTTATGAGTGGAAAATTGTTGGTAATATGGGAGTGGGTAACCTTCAATTTTATGCTATGATGGATATTACCATATTTATATTATGAATTATTTTTTGATGGATATATGGTCCGGATAGTGACATATAATACCTCGTTAGGTGAGGAGTTATATTCATTAGTTAATAACAAGGATTTATTTTTCATTAATTACATTTTCACAATATGATATATTAAGGGTTTGATAGATTATAATTGTTATGCTCAACCAAATATAAATAAATTTTTTTTATCCCACCCGAGCAGGTTGGTTTTCATGATTGATATTACTATTTCATTGATTTTTAATGGATTTTTAAGTACATGTCAGACACTGTAGATTATTGATTTTATTACATGGAATTTTCCATCATTATTATTTCATTCAAATTGAAATTAATGTATTTATTGGTTTATTTTATTCTTTATGACATTATCTTGGTGGTGGACTAAAATAATACCATTTTCCCTAGTTACTTATAAGATTTTAATTTCTCCCATTAGTTTGTTTCATATCTGGTTTTTCTCTATCACCAACTCAGGACCTATTGTAGGTGGGATTTAGGATTCACCATACGTTATCTATTTTTTCTAGTCAAAGAGGGGCACCATTGTGGTGGGAGGGAATGGGTAGTGACATTTAAGTTTTATTCCATACTCAAAAATAATAATGTGTGAGGATTTATGATTTCAATGTGTCTATAAAAGGATGTTGTGTCTATGTCTAGGAACATGTTGAATAATTTATTTATTCTGTGTTTTAATAAATAGATAGGATTTTATTATCATTTAGATAAATATTTTAATCAATTAACATCATAAATGAGAACAAAAAAATTTATAATTTTAATAGTTCATTAGAATGTTAAATTAAATTAATTATATCACATGATAATTTAGGGAATTAGATCAGTAATTATTCCCATTTTACCATAGTTAGGTAATAGTTATTCTATTCATTATAATTAATCTATAGAGGGATAAAAATATATGTAAATTCTCGGTGATCAAGATGTGGTTTATGATTTATAGAATCTTATAAACTTTAAAATTATTATCTAAACAATGATATTGGAATTTTAGTAATTTTGAATTGATTAGATTATGGTTAAATTTTCAATTTGGTAGGAATTCATAGTTTATACCCAAAAAATAGTTAAATTTTTTCTAAATAATATTTAAAACATAAATATGTATTTAGAATTTTCTATCTCAATTTTATGGATCATTAATATATTAATATTGATCCAATGTGTACTCTTTAATTTGAAAATGTTTTTATTAATTTACTTAATAAGGATTCATTGTTAGATTATGTGACAAAATATTAGGAGGAATAGTATATCATAAATTTTGTATATGAAATGAATATTGATATCATAATAGATCTATGTGTGTTTTGTTTTAATTCCATACATATTATATCAATCTCAATGGAATTTTTAGAAGATGATTAGTTATTATATTTTATATTTTGTAAAATTCATGAGGGGTTGAGTGGTAGGGAATAACTATTATTGGACTGTTGATTTTAGATATATCTTATGAGTGCATCGATGATTGATGGTTTCATTTCAAATGAATGAAACATTTATTAATTGTTTTCAGTTTTTTAATTTATTTTCATTGTATTTTGTCTATGATGCACCATGGTATTTATTGTAAATTTAAATGGTATGGTAATGTAAAGGGATATTTAAATATTTTTTTTTTGAAAAATAATTACCTTTGACATGGTAATGGATGTTAAATAATTCCCTATTGATATGTTATAGTGATATTTTATTATATTATATAGATAATAAGATATAAATATGTTTCTAATGAGAATTGTTAAATCACATTCATGTTAGGATATCGTACGGGGTAGTGTTATTCATATGACCATATTTTTAAATTTATTAATAATTAAAGTTAATTAGTAATTATATAATCAAGATATATTATACAAATAGTAAATTATAAGCCATCATATGGTTACCGTGATTTTTTATTTATATGGATTCAAGAATCAAATCCCATTTTTAGAAGTTATTCAATTATAATTGGTCAAGAATATGAAACTAAGTTCCAGTTATCATCAAATAGAAGATATTCAGTATGTAAAAACTAACTATATTCTAGGGGATATGTTTTATGTGAATATTGGATGTTGTATTTTCTATTGTATAGAATTTTATTCTCAATATATATTTATTATAAAAAAATATTCCAAAAATATTTTATTGTGGTCTATGAAAAATAATAATATATTAAGTCATACAAGTAATCAGTATATTGGATAAAAAGTCTGTGAACATATCATATTAGGACTATTATACAAAAAATGACTAATTAGGTTCATTTTATCATTAATAACATGGTAATTTTTTAGAGTATATTGATACATAAGTAATAAAAACAGTAGTATTCATTTGGAATTCAATATTTTTGTTCATATGCTTCTTCAAGTGTAACAATCCTTGGTGTATCAATGGATATGTATTATAATATATATATTAACTCATTTAGTTTAAAGTAGGTGACCATATAAATAGGAAAACAATATAACTAGTTATTTTCCCAATAGTTTATTTTTAAGTCGTAGTTATATTATCTATGGGTAACAAATTTTGAAAAAAATGATTATTTAAATTGAAATTTAGTGTTTTTTCTATGGTATTATATATATGTTAATTATTATTAAGTTAAACAATATGGTAACCCCATATACAATTAATGTTATTGATTTGGATTTATTTAAATTAAATTTATTTTTATCTCCTACCCAGTATAGTGATGAATTTATGAATATTGTAGGAACACATATGAAAAATTATATTTTTTTATTTAATATTTCTATTAAGGTGAGGTAGGGGATATAAAAATAGTCATGATATAATCAATGATATTAATTTGGTTTCGAGAAAATAATATTTGAGTATGTGAAGCTAAACAAAACCATACAGGGATCATTTTTTAAAAAATATTTCTTATAAAAGAAATTCATATTATATTATGTAACACCACATACAAACATGTCCATATGCGGTGTTAAACATATGTTCATTTACAAGTATCACATTAAATACAACAAAATCCTATGATTAAATGTTTTATGCCTATGAGAATAATGGTGATAATACACCATCATCCTATATAATACCATGACATATAATTGATTCTCTAACCATAGATAACATATAACATGTTCATAATCACATCAAAATTTTAAAAAACATCGGGAAATGTGAAAAATATAAAGCAGTGTTCTTAAAGACTTTGTGTGGAGTAAAACATCAATAGTTAGGCATAAAATTGTTTTTCATGAATCATAAAATGATAGACACATCACCATAATAGTATTTAGAGGAATAATATAATTTGATCAAAAAATAATTAGAAATTATCGATGGTGTATAATCATATATGGTGCAAAAATTAAAGAAAAAAACATTCCAAAAATAATATTATAAACAAATTTGAAATTTTCCATACCATGTAAAACTCATGGGAGGAAAATTATACTAATCCAATGTGGAGTAAAATTACACATGAAATGGATATGTGGTATATTAATAGGCATATAAAATACTAAAATTAGATAAGTATTTATACCTAGGCCTTCATAACATATAGATTCAGTATTACAACCCTTATCCCATTAACATTGTGTATTGGGTACACACAATAGTCCAATAAATGTTATTATTTTATGTGATTTAAAGTAGTAACCAATTTATTACATGGATATGTAATTTCAGACCCACCCTTAAATAATGATATAAACTTACTTATTTAGAAAACATGACTATGAAAACAATAATTACACTATCAAAATCAGAACTTAATTCACCAGAAAAGATAAAATTTACATAAAAATATATAAATTAGTTATCTGGGTAAATTTCATTTTATAATGATAATGGGGGATAAGGTATTGATGTCATATTAAGTAAATTATTCAAAATCAAGTCAATAATTTTATCAATGAATAAAATCAAGTGTTTAATGAACTACCATAAGGTACCACCTATCATGGATAATGAACTTGTCCACCAAAGGATCTACAGAGAATTAATGCTCCAAATATGGTTGAAACTAGGTTCAATAATTGAAATAACATACCATGGGAATGACTTCATTATCATAAATTAATACCAATACAATAAGTATAAATAAAATTGGAAAAAATAAAAAAAGGTGAGAGAAATAAATTAATAGTAAAATAGGATACAAATGATACAAAAAATAAAGTAAATAGGAAATTGATATACTTAAATCAAAGAATAAACTGAATCGTTTTAAAATTAAGCTGAAATAAAAATACTAATCTAGCTCCATTGAGCCTATAAATGACCCACAATCATGGTCCTACCAGACATTTGTATAAAATATATAGAATTGAAACAAACTAGAATGAACAAAAACCTGTAAAATATATGCTATAAAATAGCCTAGGAGGAGACTAAAACCCACTAAATCAAAAAAGTCACTTTTATATCACATCTTATACATTATGTTTTGAAATAATAAAAATATAATATAATTGTATATGTATTCACAATAAATCAAAATTTATTCAATCATTGATTTATATAGTTTTCTGGAATTTTCATTAATTGTAAATAACATCTTTCAAAAAAATTATCCTCTACCAATTACTCATAGAAAAACAATTTCATAATGTGTCACTTTAATCCAGTGTCACAAATACTCCTTTTCAAAATAAAAATTTCTAAATAAAAAATGTTTAAAATTTTATCATGGTTTTTAGAAACATATATCCCAATTAATAATTACATAAAACTCAGAACATTTTCATAAAACAATTATTTAAAAACACACACACACTTGGTGTTAAAAAATAATTCCCACCAAAAATTAAATATAAAAAATTACAAAACACAATGGAAACAAAATTTTTAAATTTTAATGAAATAATTGAAAAATTATTTTTAAAAATCTTTTTAAACGCATTCTAAATGACCCACACTCTTTCATTATTTTAAAATCCAACCAAATCATTTTTCTGGAATTTGAAAATTATACCACACTATTAATAGAGGAAGAATTTTTCAAGTAATCACTATATGAATTAATAAAACAATGAAAAACAACAAGAACATAGGTTCCAAATAATAATATTTTAATATTGGGGATAAAATCTATAAAAAAGATAAATCCTCTATAAAATCCTAATAAAAATATCCTATTGTCATGGATCTAACCAGTGGTATCTAAAAAAATTATTCATTCTTGATTAAGGGTAACATTTATTTATATAAAAACACCATGCATACAAAATTTTGAATCACACTTAGTCCTGTTCGAGCACTCTTGGTCCCCAACATCCCATTATTACACTCCAACATAAGGTTACCATCCCCTCTATGGGCTCACTTCATCACTAAAAAACTTCCCTAAACAATATAATCCCAGTTCGAAGCATCAACTGCCTGGTCCACCTACCCAATATTCCCAAATGTTCTAAAATGACATTTCAAATGAGGTGAGAACAAAAATAAACACATATTTAAATATTATTCATTTTAAATTACATAATCATAACATCCCACACCTTAAAAAATGATAAATCCCTATTATTTAAAAACATAAACATTGCATACACTTCAAAAAAAAATAAACAACCCCTTTTGGGATCATAAGATAATACATGAATATAATATTCCCCAGTTTCTCAAGAGTCCCGAATTATATTTATGAAAACACATTTTCAATAAACATCCAAACATGAAATATCTTTTAAAAAATGATTTCAATATGAAGCCATTTTTCAAATTAAAAATTTTCATCAATCAAATATTGAGACCAATTGAATCAAATAACCTTTTAATATCACATGGGTGCTCATTCTTCCCATAAAATCCCCATTTAAAGCATTAAATAATACAAATAATCTATAAAATTCAATTTAGGTGATATAAAATACCCATTTAGAACCAACAAACCATTTTAAACATTTCATTCCATTAGACATATAAATCCCTTGATTCAAAATTCACATATTCTTATACAAAGGGTTCAATGATAAAAAAATTAATTAGATTAAATTAAAAAAATCCTATTCTACCCATCTAAAAATATTTAAAATATTCAAAAAATTATTTCAATATTCATTCATTATAATAGAAAATTTAAAAAAACACAAGATAGTTGTATCAAAAAAATTCAAAAAAACCATTCAATAATATATATTTAGGGTTTTTAAAAAACACTTTTCATAGATCCCCCTCACATTCCATCATTTAAAATCACATTTAAATTACCTTGGACACTCAAGGGCCATGAATATTTCCGATATCTAAATGGTAAAACAATTTTAATTCAATAAAAAAAATTATATTCAATATATTGATACAATTAAGAAAAAATTTTCATTTATTCAATGGTGATAAAGAAAATGTTCTCTTCTAAAACGATGAGAACTCAAAAAATACATTATGTGCCCTATATAATCCCTAAAATAGAAAATCCTCATGATTCAGACCAATACATACGGTAAAACAAACCCATATAGTGATTATGGTTCTTCGGATGGAAATAAAATAACGAAAATAGAAGGAATTAGATATAGTAAGGGGTTTTGATTGAATTTTCAGGGAGAAAACTAGTTGAATGCCATAAGGGAATCCGCAAAAATGATGTATAAGAAGGGAAATACACTAAAGGTTGTGTTATTATTCTATTTGAGAAATATTTGGCGGTAAATGGGGTTGGAATGAGAAAATCAAGGTGGGGAAAAGTGGAATTACTATTTTTAATGAATGTATAATGGAATCATGGTTTTTTCAAAAGGTGTTCAAACAAGTTCCATCCTTATTCTAGACATTTCCGAGCCAGAAAGTCATACATGGTTTATCTAGAGACTATTGATGGTTTGATACACCACGATCTAAATATTATAAAAGGTATTGTCAAAATGAATAGTTTTACTAAATATTATCCACATGTTTTACCAATCAGGCACAAGCATTCCATGATATCCCAAACACCCCAATAGATCGGCATGGTTTGTCCATGGATTTTCATTCTTCAAACCCAACCCCGAACTGCTATGTTGGAAACACATACATAGAACAACATATATAAAAAATCTAATTGGGTTGGGGAACCCACATGGTTTCTTTTAAATGATGCATGAAAATTGTTCATTTAATGAAAACATTAATGATTTCCATGTTTCTGGTATAAAATAACTTTGAAATTTAAAATGAAATAAAACCAAATTAACCACCAGTAATAATCTCTATAGTGTCATGTCAGGTATCACAGTACTGACCAATATTCTAGTTTCCTCATCTAGAAAGCCTCTAATCCCAGTATACGTTAAATTAAATGAATTATAAAACATCATTAGAAGATAAAGTGAAATACTCAAACAAAATAATGAATATGAAATAAATACTAAATATACTAAAGGAAAATTAATTCATGACCATTAAAGGGATCTTCCAAAGAGTTAGGGATCTAGAATGGGTTAGCCCAATATTTATTACTGAATTAAAATTATGGAAAACCGAAGAAACACGTTTCCATAATATATGGGGATTTCACGATATAATAGGGTTGCTAATATCTCCAATGGGAATTAACCAAAGTTCACCATCAAAATCCCCCCAAAAAACTACATCACCAAACCATGAAATCCAAATATGGGAACCAAAATAGAAAACATGTCACATTATCAAATAAAACAGCTTTAAAAAGAGTACAATAATAGGAATATGTGGGTGTTTAAATTCAAATTTCCAAAAGATAATCCCTTGGTGATTCAAATGTGAATCAAGTTCTGAAAAAATACATTTTAGAACAACAAAAAAATAGATAAACCTTTTGTATATATGTATTCTCCATAGTTTCATAACAAGTCAAATGAAACCAAAATAAAACGTGCACATGGTTTACACCACACAATGAAAGTGATAATAAATTAGGATTGAATGGTTACCCTAAAAGAAATGACGCACATAATAGGATCCCACATAAACTATCCAAGGTTACCTCACGAAACTACTATTCTAATATGAAGGAAAATATACGACAAAATTCTATCACCCAATTGGACACAACCAAGAACCTAATGGTACGACCAAAAATTGTCCACTCTCCCATAAAACTCAAATTCTTCTAAAAATGACTTATAAAACCCTCCATAGAAAACCCCACATATGTTTCTCTAAGAAATAAGAACCTTTAATACTCAAATAATCGAACTCACACACACAAGTCTACACCACTTAAACCAAGAATCTATAAGGACTAATTATCAGAACACCATGTAAAAAAATTAGACTCACACTATTAAGAATGATGATAAAATAATTATGTACTTCAATTCATTAAAGTAATTTATTAAAGAAGGAAATAATCTTTTTACAAATTGTCTAACTTTGTTGTATACTATTCTAGGGGGATTATACAAAACCACCTTAAACAATGAACCTTAAATATTAATGTCCGTAATATAAAAACATTTTTCCAAAAAAAAGATAATGAAAAAATAAAAACACATCCTTTATAAAAGAAATTTACAAATAACTTTAAATACCATATTACAATATCAAGACTCCTAGAAAAACATTATTATAAACCAATGAACCATTAAAATTTGACTATCAGTAATTCAAAACTAAAATAAATGATATTAGAACCAAAAAATCATCGACAAACATAAATTGATTTATTGATTTATTTTCTAAAAATAATCTTCAAACAATCTTCAACAATATTTTAAATAAAATACTATTTGGGGTTTAATAATTAATCCCAATCTAGTATTTTGAAACAACATCAAACCACTCACCCTTTTAAAATATTCCTAGGTTAAAAATCCAAAAATTATATACAATAAATGTGGGTAAGGATTGTGTCCTACCATCAAATAGGAAACCCTTGATGGAGTTTGTTCCTATATACCATCATCTATGTACTTTATGAAAACATATATTAATGGTTTTTAAAATTAATAAACTCTTTATCACATCATGATTGTTCTTCTATGAAACATAGTATGTGATAATTTCCCAAGAGTGTCTGTCACACTAAAATGTCATAACAGTTCCCCAATATGATGAAAAAATTAAAGTGTTATGGCTCTATTCATTTTTTTAAAGGTTAGGGACGAATCCTCATTTTATTGGTAAATCAAAGAAAAGACCTCTTTTTAACTGGGTAGAGGGAGACCCATTACATAGCCCGATGGCCCAGTGGGCCTCTAGCCCATTAAAAATCCCATAGCCCAATTTTTTGGCCTAATGACCATTCTATAAATAGTAACCTGCATGCAACATTACCCACACAATACCGCCACTACTATAGTGCCATGCCGCCGCTACAGTCCCCACCGATCTACAGCACCGCCGCTGCTATAGTACTGTGACAGTACCACTACAGTACTGCTACAGTACCCATACAGTTCTGCTATAGTGCTACTACAGTACCGACACTCTATTTGTGAAAATATGTTCAATAGCAAGATGGTATCATTTTATGGATACAAATGACACCAGATATCAAGGGTGGATACTTTTAGGAATTTCGAGGATCTTTTCATGATTTACATTGTTGGTAATATATAATAAAATTTTATGATAATGGGACCCATCAGTACGAAATCTATATTCATATGTTTCATTAGAAGTTCCTTCCTAGAGATGTGTGTATTGATCACTAGACACTAATATTATTAATAATGAGTATTATGAGTTTCATACATTTATTTATTTATGAAAACCATAATGAAATATGTTTTCATCAATGTTGGATATCATGGGTGT
Source organism: Viscum album (assembly GCA_963277665.1). NCBI lineage: Eukaryota > Viridiplantae > Streptophyta > Magnoliopsida > Santalales > Viscaceae > Viscum > Viscum album. The sequence goes on from OY728120.1 coordinate 766,448,679, forward strand.
GTCACGAGTAATATTATATTAATGAATATCATGAGAAATGATTTTTTTCTTTATGTTCCATAACATTTCATGATATCTTATAATGTTTTATGGATATTATATTTTCTAAATAAATCCATGGCCATTGTTTTCTATTGGATTGTTATATTTCTATTATGTCAAATAATGATACATTGATCACATAGGTTGATGGCACTAGAATGAAACCATATTGATTTTATGTATTAGGATAAAGAGAATATATTACACTGTAAGAATCCATATGAGGTATTATGTAATTGTGACATTAAATTCATTCTCTATTGTTTATGTTTCATTTCTGTAGATGCTAAAATGAGACTTTAGGCTTCTTCAACTAATTCTAACTGACTAAATGTTGTTTTTTATTTAATTTAAAGACTATAAAACAAAACAGGGGCCTAGTCATCTTCAAGGAGGATGAAAATGATTAAGGATAAGGGAATCCCCTTGGTAAATACACCTACACTCAAAAGGAAGAGAGTCCAAACTATTGTAAATCTTAGGGTCTTCGTCGTGTCTTTGCATACAAGCCAGCGCATCAGCCGCAATGTTGGTCTCCCTCTAACTATGTTGGATCATCTGCCCCTGATTGGTTTCCAAAATGCATCAATGAATAAGGTAGGTCATCTCCCAAGGAATCTAATTAAGGCATTTGATGGCCTTAACAAGAACATCGGAATTATATTCAATCTCTATCACAAGAATGTACATACTTCTACAAACCCACCAACATGAAATAAGATCTCGAAATTCTACACCGATGGAGTTTATTGGACCATAAAAAGTGATGATCCAAAGGAGAACAGATCCCTAGAATTCCCACAGAACCCGATTGCCCTTCATGATTCCTTTCTTGCAAGATCCATTCATGTTGAGTTTAAAACAACTTGTAAGAGGCTCCCATTTCACCCAATGTCCTCACTCCCTACACTGGCTGCGAGTAGTGTTAATGAGATTGATGATCATGTTGGAGGTTTCGAAACCCATGATAAGTGAATACAGCTCAACAGTGAGGTACCTTGACCCAATTTTCATGAATAACAATGAACAGATGGATCCAATACAAACATGGTTGCAGGCCTCCCATATAGTCTAGTATATCGAGGAAAAGATAATGGTATATAACATGCGTTCAGTGGTTCTGTTCCCTTGGAACATTTCTTGATTTTTGGGTGCCATCCTTTTATCAGGGCCATGCTACTATTCACTTTATCATTCCAATTTTAACAGATGTCTCAGAAGAGACACTTATTTGAAAAATTTCACTTAGAAAGAGTATTATATGATCATACTCTCAATGTATCCAAAATCTAAGTTAAAAAATTTATTTCTATTTATTATTTAATTAGTTGATTAAAATATTAATATATCATGTGGATTAATAATTATTCTTGTTTTTATGTCACATTTATTTGGTCACCCATTATTCAAGAGAATATAATTTGAGACGAATATTTAGTAAATATGAATTTTCTATTTATTTAGTATAATATTTATTTATTTATTGGCTTCCAATTATACGATATTTATATAATAAATAAATTGTTTTTATGGAGGATCTAGAAAATTAAATGGAGGAATTGAGGACTAAGATTTGCGGTCCAGTGGGAAATAAAAAATAAAAAATATTGATTTATTAAATATTATATAAATTTAATTTCTATGTTAAGAATATATTGAGAAATAATAATAAAATTATTATTTATAATTGGGTTTTCATTCTGATTAAAAAAATAATTATGGTATCATTTGAAATAATTTTATTTTAACAATAGAAATATATATACCCATTTATACTATTTCCTCATTACAACTATTCATTTTGTTTCAGTTTTCCATAATAGAATTGGATAATTCTCTAATTCCTGTGAGATCTCCCTTCTCTAAATCGCTCCAAATAATAAAGAGATATCATGCTCCACCAGCACAAGGAGAAAACATTGTATGAAATTATATTACTGATCAAAGGTAGGAAATGCAAGAATAATGATTTTATGTGTTAGCACCCAAAGAATACTTTGGCGACATATGGTGATTCATGGAACATGATTGGATCACCGCTTGATAGAATCTGAACTTGATTCCTACAAAGTAATGACACAATAACACAAATATATTGATGGATTCATCAACAAAAAATTTATTCCAAAAAATATAATTCTTCATCAATGAAATTAATTATAAATATTATGTGATGATCTCCCACTAGTTCCATCAAAATTTATAGTGTATGAGTAATTTATTTAATTTCGTTGAACACAATGCTTAATGTTGTGTTAAATATCAGAATAAACAATATTGATGAAAATGTAGAGTTGGGCACTTCCCATCACACACTTACAATGTTCCTAGACACTAAATGCGCTATTAGATCAGTCACATAATTATTTAAAATAATTTAATGATCATTATGGATTTATTAATTTGTAATTTAGTTTTTCAATTCATGCATAATCATTGATGTGACAATTTATAAAATATTCTTACACTATGTGTTTACCAAGAAACACAGAGGCACACTCAACTAGAGTGCATACAGTGTAGCCCATATACATCGAGTGTACTGTTATTGAGTAATATATTGTCTTTATATTACTGTTGATATCATACCTGACTAGTGACCATGTAATTCGGAGATTACATGGTGTATACCCTATTGGAAACATTGTGTACTCGGTTTTCATGGAATTATTTACACAATAAGTCCCTCGGTGGGTACCTCAAGCAAAATATGAAAATATATACATGTCATGTAGCTTCCACGCAAAAAATGTGTACTTATTCCAAGTCACACCAATTTAAAATTTATTTATTATATTTTATATACCTTGTGTCATGTTCTTCCATGTAGTCATTAAGTTGATTTTATATTCCATGTGATGGGTTTATAATATTAATATATATATTTTTTAACTAATATCATTGTATTATTCTAGATATTACTCCCATATATGAATTATATTATAGTTGTTAATCTACATAAATTAAAGTATGAAGCATTAAAAAAAATAAAGACATTAATATAATCAATATATTGATACTACTCGTTATGAATTTATTGGATAATCTTTCAATTCTATATACCAAAAAGAATAAAATTTATTAAAATATAATACATATTGGGTAGATTTTTATCGGTATTCACTATATTCCCTCTATAGTACATTAATGTACACATTTAATATGAAATTAATTTATTGAATTTGATTAAAAGTAGAACGGATGAGAATCTATAGGAAATTCAGATTCGAATTAAAGAAAAAATAATTGATTTATTGAACATTAAAATTAAATAATTCGGGTATGATTTATCTTCAATAATAACTATTTTGAATTGAAGTGTAGTTTTATTAAAATTGTAACTCGTTGTATAAAGGTGTGTTATCATGATATAGACAAGACGTTTGTGTGGGATAGGTTTAATTTAAAATATTATTAAATTAATTTTTTTTCTTATGTTCCATATCTTCTATAGTTATGTATGGACTACATTCCCTTGGTTTTATTTATATAAACCATTTCCCTATCACCGATGTGTGACTAAAATCATATGTAATGGAGGTATGTCCCATTATAGTAGAGGAGGTTCTTGTATTGAGTTGAGCTGAAACCAATATAAGAGATATACATTGGTGGATATATTGAAAGCTATTACGTGAACCTAAATTGGATAAATGTGTTTTTACCCCTAGGTCATGTGTTAGTTTATCAACAACTAGGTAAACTAACCGCTTGTGGGAGGTAATGATCATACTACTTTAACATTTTATTTCTATTTGTTTCTTGGTTAATTCATTATGGATATCTTTTCATGACCACATAAAGTCATGAACTTAAAAAACATTCAAGATTGAACTAATATAAATTTTCATATGAAACAATATTATATAATACATGGTAAATAAATTATGTAAATCAACATAATATTAACATGAATTTGATAATTATAATAACATTAAATTTTTTAATGAATAATAAGATCACTATATTATATATATTTAGTCAGTATAATCATCCACTACATCAGATAAAATTGAACCATAGTTCATAGTGATCGGCTAGGAAATGTTGTCGTGAATTCAATTATCGAGGTATAATAACATGATGTTTTGGGTTGATACAAATTATTCAAAATAAATGATTGAATTATAAAGTAGGACACAATGTAACTAAGAGGAAAAGGATAAATAAATAAAATTAATGATTTTAGGATTGGGAAGACTACTCAGTAGTTCAAGGAACGATGAGTTAATTATGTTGGAATTTTTAATGCCTTCCTAAAACTATTTAATTTTCATGAACAACCTAATTTGGAATAATAAGAAGGTGAATATGGATCATTTCCACAAGAATATCCAAGAAAAAGGTTATTCTGATGACAATGGTTTAGGAAATTGGTTTTTTATCAAATAGTGGGAGACTAATAAATATTATATGTGTTTATTTTTATATATTTTTATCACCTACAGTACTATAATTATTCTCATATTAATTCAAATAAAAAAAATTAAATGAATTATAATGTATCATTGTGAACTATACATTGGAATGAAAACCATCTCACCACCACAAATATCCATGAATTGAAATGGTTCCTACATGTCATCCTTTTCCATGAAGGACAATTATTTGTTATGAAGAAAACATATCCAGTTACACCTATTATTGGGGTAGGTGATGAAGAGATGTATCACTATGAGTGACATATACATGATGATAAAGATGTTTAATGATTTTTATTATCGTTAATGTATAATTATTATCTTAATTATCATGGTGAAAAGGAAGAAAAAAGAATGATGTATCACCTTCAGGTTCTCTATCACGATAATTCGAGACATGATAGGTATAATAAATTCAATGCTATTTTAACAGCTATGTTTTCAGAGTCTACATTATTTGGGTCTCATGTAGAAAAGATTATTTTCTACATTGGACACTTATACATATTAGGGATTAAATTACCAGATGATTTGTGTATTGATCTCATACAATCATCACTTCCCAAGACCATATATAGTTTAATTTCAATTATAATTTGAGAAATAATGAGAAGAGTCTTTCTAAACATCTTACCATTAATCTCCTTGTGGATGAGAACATGGGAAGTGAAAAACCTGAGTTCCGTATGATGAATACATAAAGTATGAAAATAAAAAGTGAAAAAACACCTATAAATATTTATATGCTCTCAAGCACTATATTTATGAGAGGGGAAGATCCTTAGGTTGGACAAGGAATGGGATGTAGTATTTTTTTAAGGTTGTAATTTAGTCTACTAGAATATGAATTGCACCAAGAAGCAAGGGGATGCAATTTGTGTGTAAATTATCGAGTGTAATTGTTTAATATCTACATACATGGTATTTTATACACCTTGTGGTTCATAAATATCTATCCAAATATATGTTGTAGGTATATTTAGAATGATTTCCAGAGGGGTGGTGGATTTTAGAACTGTTGATGTTACATTACTAGCTTCTCGGGATATTGGTGACGACCACCATTCATTTAAAATATGAATGATTTTTTATTTTAAATATTGTTATTATGTACCTACAGTTACCATGAACATTGTTTTGGTATCATTCCTTGAGGTAGATGGGTATTTTTCCATGATTCAAAATAAATGTATTCTATTTTATATGGACAACATATGTTATGGTATAACACATTTAAATAATGGTCTTTATGTATTATATTACTAAAAAGTGTTGGAAATCAATAATAGATCTTTTTCACATTACTTATATAACACCAAACTATCAAATAACCATCATGGTCATGTATACAATAAGTGTTTTCCAAAGCTAGATCTAGATGGTTATTTTGACTCACCTATGATAAACCCACATGATATATGTCATTTTTTTTCAAGGAAATGTGATCAAACCACCATTCTATTGAATGTGGTAGAGGGCCTAAGAGCATCTTGGATTAGTACAAACTGATTTCTGTGGACCATTTCTAGTAAAATCTAGAGGTGGATATGATTACATCCTGACATTTTCATATTACATGTTTAGATATAGTTATAATTACTTGATAAAGTATAATATCATGTCCTTTGAGAAATTTAATGGATTTATGAAAGAAGTAGAGAATAAAATTGGTATAAAGATAAATAATCATCTATCTAATAGATGTGGTGAATATCATAACCATGGGTTCATTGAATATTTATGAGAGCATAATATTCTTTCTCAACTAAATCAACCTAAGACACCACAATGGAATTGTTTTAGGGAATGTTGGAATCATAACTCTTTAAACATGGTATGGTCGATGATGAGTTTTGAAGATATTCAATTATTTGTTTTGGGATATGCATTAATAACTATTGAAAACACATTAAACCGAGTACCAAATATAGTGGAAAATGGAATTCCCTTATAGCTATGGATTGTAAAGAAGCCTCTTTTTTCATTCATGTGTATGTAATTGTGTGGATTTTTTTTGAGGCCTTCTTTAGAAACAGACAAGAACCCCAGAGAACAATGATTATCTTCATAGTGTATTCCAAGGAAACAATGGGATGCAACCCATAAAACCCCTCAAACAAGAAAGTTACGATTTCTTGAAAATTTGACTTTATTCAAAGGGAACACATCCATTAAAAGGATTGTAGAATAATTATTGACATTGATGAAGTTAATGTTCATGATACCTAAGAGTTGGTACAAGAATATATTCTACAAGTCCCCATGAAAGAAGTAGTTTCTAAAACATAGGTACTATATGGGAGTGTAAGATTGGTAAGAGAGCCATATGGATATGGTTTTATAGTCACCAATAATTGTTTCCCAATATTGGCTTACAATGATGAACCTATATCATACAAGGATGAAGTTGAGAGCTCATAATCTATAATATTGAATGATTCCATGAATTTAGAAATATATTTAATTTATCCAAAACATATTTTTGTTCTTTTTCATCCATCATTTGATGTAAATCTTATTGGATGAAATGGGTATTCAATATGAAACTGGATAAGGAAGGTAATGTAAATACCAATAAATAAACCCTATTCTATAAATGGTTTATGAAAATAATGGAATTGACTATGATGAAACCATTCAACTAGTTTTCAAGTGTGAATCCATCATAATAATTTGAGTTATTGTAGCTTACCATTACTATGAATTTTGGAAGATGGATTTAAAACCACATTTATTAATGTGATCATTTATGAATATGTCTATATAACACAACCAAAAGGTTTTGTGATTACATATTTTGTAAAAATTATTTTCATGTAGGAGCAATCCATTTATGGAATGAATAAAGTATCCATGTATTTAGCAACTCGATTCGATGAATCTATAAAATAATTTGGTTTCTTTAAGAATTAATGTTATTGGTGTATTTACAATAGGTTTAGGGGGTTTTCATTCTTTATCGCAATACTATAATTTCATGAAATGTTAATTATTAGAAATGAAATAACAGTATTATAGTTTCTTATAGACTAGTTAAACATGATTTTATCAATGAAGGTCATAGGTGAAGAATAATAAATTATAGGGATTTAGATCATTCATTATAGAACCAAGTGGCTATTAGGACTATATAAAAGTGAATATGTTTATCATATACTAAAACAAATTAACATAAACAAATCTAAGAGGGGATTACATCCCGTGTCACTTGGTTTAGATCTTTCTATTAAAATCACTCCTAAAACACAACAAGTGAAAGTGAGAAGGAGTAATATCCCATATGATTTCGTGATATGATCAATTGTGTATAGCATGTTATGTATTATTCTTTATGTTTCTTATTCACTGAGCAAGGTATGAATATATCACGAGGATCCCAGATAACATCATTGGTCGGTCATTATGTTTTCCCTTATTTTTCTGAGAATAACTAAGGATATGTTCATGTTGTATGTAATATATGAAGAAATGGTCATCAGGAGTAATAATTATTATATTTTTAAGACAGGTGAAAATGATCTGATGTCAAAATTTGGAAATTGTTCCTATATATATGGAGGAATTGTGAGATATAATAGTTCAAAACAGCCCTTAGTCTCTGATTCTATAGTTGTTTCTATGTACATATCAGCTTCTTATGAATCCAGGGAGGCCATTTGGATTTGGAACATTGTATGTGATCTTAATGTGGTACCGAATATTAAAGAACCTATAAACTTTTATTATGATAATACAATAGTGGTGGGTCCTGCAGAGGAACCAATGTTACACCAATAGACAATGAATATACTTCTTAAGTATCACCATTTGAGGGATTTCTATCATAGGGGTGAGGTTGTTCTGAGAATAGTGCCTAAAGAACATAAGATTTTGGAACCCTTGATTAAAATCCTATCATAGTAGAATAATTAGTATCATGGGAGGGATAGTCGATATAAAGTTGTTATTAGTTGGATCAAGTGCATGTGAGAGTCTGTTGGGGTTAGTACTCTATAAACAACATAAGTGTTGTTTATGATAAAATGTATTCATGGTTTCTTAATAAAAATAATTTCCTTTTCACATAATTAATTTTCTTCCATTGTAATGTATTATGGGATAGTATCCAAGGATTATATTTTTCACAAAAGGTCATAGAATTTCCCAAGATATGATAATAACCAAAAATTCCATTGACTACCTTCTTGAATATCTGTTATATGGATGGATGATATCATTTTAGGGACACAAATGACATGTGATATCAAGGTTAGAGACTCATAGATCTTTTAAGAATATTCTCATGGTGTGTGCCCTTGGTAATATCATGTGGGACATTATGATAATAGGACCCTCCATTATGAAATTTCCATTTAAATGTCTCATTGATTACTATTAATGAGTATTATTAAGGAGTATAATGAGACACATACAATATTGTTTTGATGAAAATTATGACTCTTGATGTTATTGGGGTAGTTTGATGCATTGGGTGAGTCATTGGTAAAATTGCATTAATGAATAAGGAAAGAAATTATATATCCCTTTTGTTCTTTAAGGGGAGGTAATATCTCAGGAAATTTGATAGAATATATGTAACCTAAATAAATAAATTTCCATGGTGTTTTATAGGCAAGATTTATTTTTCGAATGTGAAATAAAGATACATTGATCACATAGGATGATTAAACTAGTATGCAACCTTCTTGGTTTGATATATTGTGATTAAGGGATTATATTACTCAGTATGTGTTTATAATAGGTGTTATTTCAATTTGGAATAAAATTTGTTCTCTATGGGTTCGATGGAGTGTTTATTAATGCTAATGTTGGACCTCATGATACTTTTCCAAATGCCACCACTAAAGAGGAGCAGAGTTTCACATACTAAGTGTTTCTAGAATTTTAGTTATATCATATTTTATTAATTATTTTTTAACATGTCGAATATATTTTATTCTTACACATTGTCTAATATTTATTCATGTTATAATTATAACATTTATTCTATAACTAGTTATTAGATAGAATGTAATATGAATGGAATATTTAATAAATATTTATTTTTTATTTAGTTAATATCATATTTATTTATATATTGGTGAATAATACAGTGATATTTATTTGATAAATAAAAAATCATTATCCATGGTGAAATTAATAACATTGATGAATCAGGGACATATTCAATTTCCTGTTGTGAATATGATAAATACTAAATATTATTTTATTAAATAGTATTTAGTTTTAATTTGTAGGTTAAGTGAATTTCATGAAATAATTAAATTATTATTATTTTATTTAAAAGCGTTTATCTTGGATTAAATAAATAATTCAAAAATGTTGTCTCATTATTTTAATTAATCACTACCAATATATAAACATATTTATTTTATTTTCTCATTATTGAAATTAATTCTATTTAGGATGTGCTAAACTAAATTGTATAATTATATCCATACCATGATATATGTAATCCCTTAGATCTCTCCCATGAATGTAGAGAAATGAACCTCCATTAGATCAATGAGGACACTTTTGGAGAAATTCTCATAGTGGTCATAGGTAGACGACGCATGTGTGAAGATAATTCATGATATCACCTTGAGAATCCATTGGTGATGTCTAGATATTCATGGAACAAATATGGATCACTACTAGAAAGAATACACACTTGATTCATAAAAAGAAATGATATAGATCTTTTTCTAAATTCATAAATGAATAGATAATTCCATCAAAATTATTTTTTTACGTATATAATTAAATTATAAATAAAATTTCATTATTCAACCTATAATTTTGGTGAATTTTCTATTTTCCCATATGTTTTTAGTTGTCTTGATTATGGTGTTCAACGTTGTGTTAAATCATGGATTAATCGCCAATGATAGAAAAAAAACATAGTTGGGCACTACATTTCGCATTCTTCTACTGCACCTAGAAACTAAAACCCATAAATTTAAAAATAATGTGCACATTATTAAAAAATACATCACAAAAGAAATTTATCCCAATTTCAAAAGTAATCCAACAATTAAAAAATATTTCTTAAGAAAAATCTTATTTTAAAAACATGCCCAATGGTATTTTTTTAATATAGAAATCAATTTCTCTTGAAATTCCCCATTCACTAACAAAAATATAAATTTCAAAACATGTGATAATGTTATAATGGAATAAAATGAGACTAAAAATAAATACAAATATCCCAACATATCACAAAAAATTTAGGACTCCCTTCAAATTTCCCTAAAAGGTTAGGCTATTGATGGTTGAAAGGGGATATATAGAAAAAAAACATGTGGAACTATACCCAAGAAGGAAACATGCATAATTGAAACATGTCAAACAAGGCTTATTCCATAAAATATTTATGGAAATAATTTTTTTTGTTATATATTATTTCATTCTTTATAATCCACATCATTCCTCTATAAAATTGTTTATATACATCCAAAATTTAAAAAACAATAGCCCATATAAACTCTATCCAATCCATTATGGTTCCAAGAACAACATAGATTGGAAACAGAAAATAATGTAGATTGTATGTTAATGTGAAATCTACAAACAATGAAATAATTCCTAATTCCTATTTAAACTAATTGATCATAGAGATAATGATTTAGAAACACTCTCCTCACACAAAAAACCTAATTCCCAAATTCTATATCTACAAGAATTCAATACCAAAAAAAGAATAGGGAATTCAATAACATAAGTCCCTCAAAGAACCTATGATATAATGAAAAACATTGATTTTTGTAAATGAGGTTCTATCTAACCGGTCTCATGAATCGATCCATCACATAGCCCGATGGGAATTCCAATTCCATATTGGTTTAAAACTTGTTCTTGGGAATCTTTGAAAATAAATTTTGATTAATTTAACCCTCATAAAAAATTATTTTACCTACAGAATAAATGAAATTATTTAATATATTACATGATAAAAACATAATTGAAAATAAAAATAATCTACAAAAAACACATAAAAAATAAGGTAAATGGATGTAGATATACAAAATCCAAGCATAAGATATAGCATCGTCAAATATATGAATGATGTGATTTAGAATTAGGTATCCATAAACTATTAAATTAATGTATTATATTTAATAATAAATTCTAGCCATTCTATACTGAAATAAAATGAAAAAATAAACATTTTAATAATGAATTATAGAAAACAAAAAAATGTAAAATGCATCTTAAAACTCAATCATAGTATTTCCAATAAATTGAAACCATTAATTGGAAAACCCATTTTATTTAACAACACTACGTGTCCATAACACTTTCAATGGAACAAATAAAAAAAATCATAAATAAACCTTACTATATACAAATTTCTTAAACAAAGAGGTTCATAATTTTCACACAATTTTCCAAATGGACAATACAAACACAGAAATAATTAAAAATAAGTACATTGGAAGAAACTCTGTTTTCAAATCCCACACACACTTAGAGCATAAAAATATATATTATACACCATTGCATGAAACAATTCCAAAACTCATTTGAAATATATTTTTTACAATTAAAATAATATTTTTTAAACACATTATTAAATATCTTGAAAAATCCTTCAAAATAACCCACATAATTCCCTTTATTTTAAAACACGTAATAATACGTACAAAAAATTGAAAAGTAAACAATACAAGGAATATGGGAAACACATGTTTATGAATCACTATATTATATCATACAACAAGGATAAAATATAAAATCATTAGTGAAAAATTATAAAACAAAATAATTGGGGATATAATTGATACAAAAAATAAATGGCCTAGATGACCTAAAAAATTCATGAGTCCTAGATTTAACAAATTGTGTCAAAAAAAAATTTACTATTATATTTTAATATAACTCGAGGTTCATTTGAAACCTAGTGAACCTACAAAACATGTATTCTCTCTTGGTCCTCCTAGGGTTATCATGGTCCTCACTACAACACTCTTGATCCGCCACTACCCATTACAAAACTTGAGATTATAGGGAACATCCCCTATATGATAATCATAGATTAGCTGATCACACATAGAATACATCAACCATTATTCGGGAATAAACTTCATAATCCACCAATCCAATTTTCCCAAAGTTCGACCATCACTATTCTATGGATTTTAGCATAATAATCATCACATATATCATATATAAAATATTTCATAATGTGCATGCATCACCTCGCACAACCACCCAAAAAACAAACTAATTATATTATAAAAAGTTATTCAAAATAATCATTACATAATGAGATCACATGACACAACATGCATACATGATTCACTAAGGTCTCAAGAGGTCCTAAAATATTTATAAAAACTAACTTTCCATAAAAATGAAAATGATCTTTTTTCAAAACCTGACTTCATTTGAAATCCATCAAATTGAAAATAAATCATACTCAAATCTAGAGAAATAAAATTTTTAAATTATCTTTGAAACTCATATAGTAATTCATTCAATATAACAAATATTTTTTGAAATCACATAATAATACAAATGATTTGTAAAATAATTTAACATGTGATAAATCTCACTATTGAAACTAATAAAACAATTTTGAAATTCGCATGCATTAATGATATGAAACAATTGATTTGAATGTAAAATAATGTTTTAATATAATTTCAAAAACAAAAAAAGTTCCTAACATCCATTTGATATAAAAAAACCCTTTTATATAATTTTAAATTCTTTCCAAATCTCAATCACTTGGTCATGAATTCATTCAAAAATAACAAAGCTATTAAAAATTAAATGGGTGCTTCACCCACCACCTCCCCTCTTGCAATATTAGATCCTTCTCTAAAATACATTTGTAATTTTCACAAACCCATGGAATTGAATCCTATATCATTACATATTATGAAATAACATTCAAATTATCTTATTAACACATGTTTCATGAATATAAGTTTAATATAAGGGGATTTAAATTTTAAAAAAATAATCTATTTAAATAAATTAAATAGAAATTTATTATAATGAATCAAATACATTATTTCAATGGATATCTGGATCAATGTTTTCATCTATGAATGAGAACACTACTATATTCCATGAAATTTTATCTACAAGACCTAAGATTCCACATGATTTAAAACAATCCAAATAATTAAATAATCCAATATATAGATAATGGTTTGAATAAAGGAATGAAATGTATAAAAAGTAATTAATAAGGGGTATGGATGTGTTTAAATGGGATTACAAGCAATGAAAATACATAAATCCAAGGATGGATTAGATAAAAATGAAGAAGAGGTAGAAAAAACTCCCAAAGTGGTCTGTCTTATCCTTTCGAGTAAAAGTGTATGGTAAATGATGGCTAGAGTCTAGCAATTAAAGTGTAAAAATGGTATAATGTAAACCTTTAATGAATTTAGGATTTATATATTCTGTCACTCTACTATATTTTGGTTAGGTATGTTTTAACCTTTTTATGGTTCTCTTTATTCATTGGTTATAAAATCTAGGAAGGAATTATTAGGATACATATTATAGTGAAGTCATGGAAATTTATTAATTCATAAAAAAATCAGTTATTATACCCCTATAGGTATTTACATACCACAGAAATAAGTTATAGGATGAGTAGTTATTTATCAAAGGATTCCCTGATTTTGGTGATCATTGTTAAAGGATGCATGTTGTGTAGATGCTACACTCTATGTGATGGAAATAATATATAATTTTTAATAAAATGTTGGAATGTTTTTTGGTTTATATGAACACATGAAATTATAAAATAGGTAAAGGAAATACATTCCATGTAACTTTTTTGGATTTTTACTATTATTGTTCCTCTTATGGAAATTTTCATTTCAACCATTGGATGTTTTTATTTCTCTCAGCATAAAATATAACAGTGATAAATTTTGGATACCTCCAACCCATCTAGATCATTTAATTACGTGAATGATAATTGTTATGATTTTGATGAATTTCTCTTGGTATGTGTCCCTTCTGGTTCTTCTTTGGTTTTGTATTAAGATGTGTCTTGGCTATTGATTTTTCACAAGGTAGATATTTCTAAAGATTTTTTTTGGTATTCATTGTCTTTCAAATGCTGTTCTATTTATTTATGATCTCTATTTTCAAATGAAGATTGGTTTCTACCTTGTTGATCTCGCTATTCCTATGAAATGTGATAATATGATGAACTACATGACATTATTCATAAATTCCTTTGGGATGATCTTTGATTTTATGTGACTATGGGTTTCAAGTAATTTTATGGAAACAAAATTATTCAAAAAAGGATTTTTCCTTGAAATTAGATTTATCTTATTTTAAAATGGGTTTTCAAACTCCAATATCGATCTCCATGGATTTAAAAACAAATTATGAAATTCGGACCATTGTTTTGAACATTTAATAGAAAATTCCACATTGAAAACCTTGGATGCATCTTGATAAAGACATTGGTATCCTCTGTGATTGTTTCACCACATGGAGATAACGTTTGGTGACATTGATTGGTAAGTCTCAGTATCTTATGGATTCAATATATGGATTTTTAGGCATGTAAGTGTATTTTGTACATTTTCATATAGGCTAGAGCCTAATACAAGTTTCCATGTCATTTATAATTTATGGAAATTTATCAAATTAATATTCTTATCAAGTATTATTGCACATTGGATTATATATTTTAGGTTGTTTGACATAACATCACATGATAGGTTATTTGATGGACATGTGTTTACTTATATACGTCTGAGCATATGGATATTATTTAATATTTATATCAATTATACATTAAATATATTTTTGATAAAGAATATTAATGGATCTTATGAAAACCAATGGATGAAAAATGTAAATATTTTTTAGTGTTTGGTATTTATTGATATTCTTTGATGTACTATTCATTCAGTGGTATAATTGATTCATTCACAATATTAAACCTTTTATAGAAACTAACATGGTATCTTATGTGCTATTTCATCACACAAAAGATGTCCTTTTGGTAATTTATATATGTTTTTTGTATGATACAATTAAATGGAAGAAAAACATGTAGTATATTGGCTTCACTTTTTGCTAATTATTTCAGTAAATATTTTTCTATATGCGACTATTGGTCTTGTGGGAAAATTACATCAATTAATTTTTTTTCCTATTTGGGTTTTGGATGGTATTTCTTTTTAGTATCTAGTTTGTTTTTGAATTATAATATGGATGATTTTCTTATTATTCATATATTTAATATAGGTTTAGTTTTTCAGACATTACCTATAACATATGATAGGCAGCTTCAGGTTTCATTCCTTGATGGCCCTGGGTGGTTTTTTACAATTTCGTATCAAAGGGATTATTATATGCAAGTGTGATACTACTTTCCAAATTTGGTTTTTCATATTAGGAATATTGAATCTAGGACAACATAAATTTAGGTAGTTTGTGTGGGGAATAGGCCTAGAAATCACATTAGTGACAAAATACAAATTAACAAGGGTAGCCAGGGAATTTTACTAGGATTGAGTCTTTTAATATAAGGTCATTTGAATAATTTGAATTAGATGTATTTTTTATGATACATGATTCCTTTTTATGTATGGTTTTCTTTGACATCATTAAATTATGAATATTTTACGGATATCCAATCAACGACTAATATTGTTCCAATTATATTTGAAATTTCTATGGACTGATTGTTTTTTGTAATTTTTTTTGGAAATTTATTCCAATAATGGATCTAAAAAATATGAGAGAGGAAGAAATGAGAATGGTTCTATAGGTGAATCCTCCTATAAAACCTAGTCTGGTAGAATCTATTATCCCCGCAATTTGGACTCTAGATGTATTGGTTGTTAGGAACCAATGACATGAAGAGAATAATGGGTCTTTATATACTAATTAGTATCAACTATTTAATTAGAGTGAAAAAGGACCCCAGGAATATGAAGTGTTGATTGAGGAGATAAAAATGTTGTTAAAAATCATGATTACTCCTATTGAGCATAATGTGTTATTTTCAATGTATATTCTTAAGAGAATTGATAGGATATTGAGTGACATTTTTCTTAATGTTATGCTTCACGAGGATTGTACTTGAGATTCCTTCAACATAATCATTTACTAGGAATTTTATACTTGGATAGTGCCTTTAGAATATACCAATGACTTTTTGACAATATAGTATGGAGAGTATACTGTTTTGGATTATTAAGCCTATTTTTTGAGTTAGTGCATCTGAAACCAAAAAATGTCACTAATAAAAACATAAGGCCTCTGAGGATGGAGTTATGTTTGAGGGATGATATTTGGTAGATGTTGAATCCCATGTGCCTTTTGGCCTTTATATAGTTAGTTAAAAAGGAATCATTAAGATAAGAACACATGGATGTGATTAAATGTTTTTGTGGAGCTTCTGTTGGTTTAGAGGATTTCATTGTTGTTTGTTATGGCAAGAAAAGGATGTGTAATTGTGGTCAGTTTCCATCAGTAATATTCATCGGGGAGATAATAGGGAAACATTATGTTTTTTCACCACTATTGTGTTTGTCGAGGTTATACTAAGCCAATCTATTCTATACCTCAAACATTTAATCATTGTTGATGATCTGTCTATGTACAATTATTTTCTGAAAATAATTCTCATGGAATTTGGTTATGACCCACACACACCAAGGATTTATATTTTCATTAATTTTTTTTCCAACAATGGTCAGATTATTACTTAAACCAGAAGAATTGTTCATGTTGCTAATACTAAATAACTACATAAGACAAGTAATATTCTATAGGAATATAAAGTAGGACCAGCTAATGTTTGAGGCACAATGATTATCTCATCTTATATGGTATTAACCTTTTTTGATATGGGTTATTCTTATTTTTTTACATCATCCATTTTAGTAGATTTTTCGGGACTGGATTTGGTACTTATTCTATTATTTTTGGATCTTTATATACCATTGTGAAATAAGTCTAATCATGGATTGAGATTCACATATCTTTTTGGTGATGATAGGCGACTTTGAGGTGGGGTGGGACATTAATGTGATTGATATTAACCTTTTCAACCTAATTATTATCAGGGGTTGGATTATCACTTTTGAAGAATATATATTCTATTATTGTCATTGATTTCAGTTCATATATAATGATTGATTCACTCATGTTTTTAGGGTGAGTTGGACACTATATCAATTATGGAAATGTCAGTTGTTCCATATAATGGGGTAATGTAGTTCCAGCCATTAATGATTTTTCATGATTTAGTTTACACTTTCTTGGGAGGTTTACCTGTTGATGTACTATTGGATTACTCTATGGTATTTATATATGAAATTTTTAGTTTTTCACCATAGAGATAGATCGAGTTTACTATTATCATCTTCCCTAGTATGATGGCCATTTTGATTCCAACTTATTGTATGGATCCTTATGAGATAGTGAAATTTAGGAACTTGGGGGTAAATGATTTATGCATCTTATGGTGTCATAGTGGGATTTGTTTCCTGTTTTCTAAGAAGTCTGATATTATAATTAAAAAAATTATACATTATCAAAATCAAAATTGGGTTTCCTTGAAGAAAAAATATTTATTTTCAAAGATCAATTACCTGTTTAATTATATTTTAGGTGATTTATGATTTTTTGAGATTGAACTGAATTCAATGATTCATAAGTTGAGTTTTCTATAAGAGGGTATCCATATGACATAATTTAGGAATCGATATGTGATTTTTTTGGGGTTCGGTTTTTCTATTTGGTGTCATTAAATCTCTTGTATTGTCGAGGGATTTTATGGAACACATTTTTCATTGATTAATTTACACTTTTTTGGTAAATAATTATATTTTTGTGTACTCCATGTGATAGAATGAGCACATAGGTAGTTTGGATATCATTGTTCAAATATTGAACGAACATCGTTTCCATTGTAAGATTTCGATGTGTGAGTTTAGGATCAGAGAAGTGATGTTTCTCGGAAATTTTATATACGAGAGGGGGTTCTATGTTGATCCTATAAGGTATATGTAGTTATAAAATTGTATTATCCTAGAAATGGGGTTCAAAGACGAAGATTTATGGGTTTTAATAATTACCCTATATGGATTTTTCAAGACAGTTCTAAAGCAGTCATCTTCAATGATAAATTTAATCCATAACTGGGTAATGTTATAATGGAATTCCATGTATCATATATATTTTTATAAGATGATGGTGAGGTTTACTTTAGCACCATTTTCAATTTTTCCAGAACTGGGGTTGGGTAATATTGTTTTCGTTTATTCTTTAGGTATAGTTTTTGGATGTTTCATGATGTCGGGGAAATATGTTGTATCGTTTTTCTCTATCCATATTATCCTTCATGTGGAGAACTACCCTACAAATGATCTTGAGTAGAGACCATTATATATTCACTCAAAACAATTCCTCACTATCCCATTGGGAAATAGTTTATTACATATTCTTATAATAAGAGCGTAAAATATATTTTTACTCAGAGAGATGTGAGTTAGAAATTGAGGTGTTGGGTAAAAACTATTTTTACTTTTTTGGGTGATATTAATTATTCCATTATGAAATGAAAATATTTTCGAATGAGAGAAGAAATTTACTAACATAGGCTATGATGGAATCAATTGATGAGGGGTCTATGATTATTTATTTCACTAATGTGATCTTTGAAGTGGAGGAGGATGGTGTATATGTGTTATTGGATTATGTAAAAGATAACTCTTTTTTATATGAGTGATTTAATCTTGAATTGGAGGGAAAACCCAGTATGAAATTCTTTATAGAATTAATTTATGGAGGGTAGATCTTAGGTTACTGTTCTAATCTCCCAGGGGAGCCCTATGCTTCTATAAAAGGCTTGTTGTTCTATTTTCCTTTAAGAAAGAGTATTTGGACAGTGGAAACTATTCTTATTTGTTAATGAACCCATGGGATACCCTGATATATCATGAAATAAGGAAATAGAATAGGAGAAATGTTATTAGATGATAAATTGAATATTTTGTTTCATAGTGTCTCATATTTTATAAAGTTAAGGTGGATCAACAAGATATCTGCTTCGTTTTTGCTACCTCTACACATTCCAGTAAGGATGTAAGATGGGGTTTCCATGGATTTAATAATTGGTTTTCCAAAAAACAATTTATAGGAAATTATTAGATTTCAGTTATAATTGATCCAAAATCAAAATATTCACATTTTATATATATGTTGGAGTTAGAAATTGTGGAAAATATTGGGGACTTTTATTACAGACAGACTATGGAACTTCATGGGGTTCTCTATATAGTTGTTTTCAATATGGATATTATTATATAATAAAGGATTCATAATGGTTCATATGAGTTTATTTGTTCCTAGAATAAACTAATAACATATTATCAAATGTCGAGGGGTAAATAGTAAAAACGTTTATTCATGTTCGTTAAGAAATTCTCTAGGCTTGTGTGATAGATTTATGTTGATATTGGAAAAATAATTCTAATTTTGTTTTGTATTAATATAAAAATATATAGAAATATTTTATAATTATGGAACTGTATTGGGGATAGTTTTAGAGGCCCTGTATATATCATTAGTGTTGAGAATAGTTGGGAGAGCAGTGCATGGTTGTCAGAGTGTTCTTCAAGAGATAATATAGACAGTTCAGTTTGTAGGAGGAATTTGATCCGAGAAATGAGTCATCAAAAATCTTAAAGAGACTATTAGAATAGGCTAATTTTTTTTATTTTTAAGACTAGGAAATTTTCATAGTTTCAACTCGATTGGTAAATCATATATTAGGTAATCATGGTAAGATGGAAACAAGGATTGTGGACCACTTTAATATTTTTGGATGATAGGGGAGGGTGTCCTATTTGTTTCATTTTTCTCATAGTTTTACATATATTCCTGCTGTATTTCATGTTTCCTTGTTGAGGAGGTATATACCAGTTCATTCCCATGTGATTTATTAGGATAATGTTGACCATGATCCTGATACAACTATTGTTCTGAAGCCATCTAAGAATATGGACTGCCAGGATAATGTACTATGTGTTTAAATGATCACCCATGTCCGTATACTATTTCAATGAAGATAATATATAAATGAAAGTAGGAGTCATTGATGTGGTAGTAGTGGCCTTAAAATTTTCTACATATAGATATAAAGGGATGTATGGGTGTAGAAATTAGTTATGGTGTGGATATTGTAACACATCATTATATTTCAATCAAGTATGTTGTATCCTTTGTTTTGTATTTACTTTTTCAATTGTTTTAAAATTCAAACAAGGAAATGGATAATATATATAATGGTGATTTTAGAGGTTTGTTTAAATTTTCAACATAAAACTATTGGTTTTTTCAGTCTACTGGTGATTATCATATAGTGCAATATGGTTACATGACATATAATTATCACTAGTTAGATGTAATAAACTAGGTGAAGAACATGAAATGTTACATGGCGTATGCACCTTAAAATCCATGAAATGTAAAAATAATGGTTTATAAAAATATATGATGGGCGTTGAACTTATTGTTCCCTTGGTAATTACATGACATGTAAATGAAATGCATTTTTTGTAACTCTCATGATTTGAGAACATATGGTTCCTCTTGGATGAATTTTTCATTCATCCTTTTGAAGCACTTCTCCCTCTCAACATAAAATCATGTATGGATATATTTTTGAGACCTTCAACCCTTTTGGAACATTTCATTTAATGATTGAACTTTTTTGTTGCGCTTCATTTCATCCAGTATGTGCTTCTTATAGAGAATCTCTAGTTTTGGTGGTGGATATTTTTTAGATGTTGATTTATGATAAAAAGTGTTTTCTACTGATCTTATTTAGTTTCCTGTTATGTGTTCTATTTTAATGGCCATTCCTTTGGTTTTATTTCATTATTTTTGAATAAAGATTAGTTTTTCATGTATTTGATTAGTTGTTCCTATATAATTGGTTAATTTTTTGATATTTCAATCATTAATAATGTTTTTAGGGGGTTTCCATTACTTGGAAGTGATAAATGATATTAAATGATTTATTGGAACGAAAAATGATTACAAAATTGGTTTTTTTATTTCAAACAAACTTTTCATAGTTTAGAAATTTGATTTCAATTCATAACGAGTATTTCATAGGATTTTAATCATTTTATGAAATTTTTACCATGGTTTATAAAATTTATTATAAATTTTTACATTTTGATCATTGGGTTAATCGAGAAAGATATACGTGTAGATATAGTTTGTGTTGAACCATAAGGAGATAATTTTTTTTAATAACAACTGGGAAGAATCGATATATGTGGATCCAATATATGCCAATTTAGGAATGTGAGTTTCTAGTATAAATTTTCCATACTATAGATCCCATTACATAGTTTCTTTTCATTTTCATTCATAATTGTTTATCACATAATTTATTTTATCATGGTTTTTTTCTCACATGTGTATATATATGAGGTTGGGTCATATAACATAACATTTTATGTTATTTCATGGTTATTTTTATAAATATATAGTGCACGGTTATTTGATATTATTTCATTTAATTCCACTTCTAATTTTCATATTTATGAGTCAACAATATGGAAGTCTCTTATGAAAACAAAATGAATAAAATGTGTAGTGTTTTATAAATGTTTTTGATTTAATAAAATTCATTGTAAAAATATTATGTTTTCAATTAATAGATTTATTGATTTCTTAATTTTATAAATTTTATAAAAAATGTGGTAGTATCCTCTAAGGATTTGGATCATATCCTATAAATTTCATTGAGACTTTATAGATGTTTATTTTTAGGATTCAGGTAATGGGAACATAATATTGCAGAATGTTGTCTTCTCATATTGTTGTTTCCTTCAGAATGGGTTGGTCTTTAGGTCAATAATTCTCACATGGGATATTGACATACTTTTGATTTTAGACAGTTTTGGATTATGACTTAATTTCATTATTGTGTATTTTTTCTTTCTACATCATAGACTGGAAGATTTCTTTAATTTATCTATATATGAATAGTTTCTATTTTCTGGTTTTAGACATATTTTTTGACTAATCTGTTTTGGTGTATTTTCATGTTAAACCTTTTTGTCTCCTTATATGTATGACTTGGATGAAATATTTTCCAAACCATCTTCCAAGAATCCATAGAAGAACTTCTTCTATGGCATCGAATGCTATTCTCACCCCAAATAAAGAAGGGTACAACTTAGTGATCCATAGCATTACTAATCATGGTAGATCATAGTTGGAGTTATAAACTATAGGTGGATGTGATTTTGACTGTGTGAATAATCCTTCTTATCATTATTACAAAACTAGATTATTGGAATAGGGAATGTCTCTTTGGTTGACACAATCTTCTTCCCTTGTTATATTTTTTGTTTCTTTCAAAAATGTTTTGGAACTTTTATTCCTGCGATATATTTTTGGTAAATTGAGTGAATGGTGTTCTCCATAACCCATAAACACTAAAGGAGCTAACCCATTTCTCCTAGGAAAAACATTATTTAATCTCACCCAAAAACCATAAATATTCAAAAACATTTAGAAGGAAAAAATGATTGTAAAACACAACTGAGTTGGGTTACTATCATGGTTTACTATAAATCATTCAAATAAATAGAGCTTCATGATTTTTAATGTTCCATGCGGAAATTCCATGGAAATTAAAATGACCAAACCCATCGAAAACCATATAAAAAACTCTATAGTGACATAATGATTGTTTCAAATGGGTATATAAGAAATCACAAATTATTTAAAAGTAAATATAATATATACCTAATGGAATAGAATTGAATTTTTTACCATTATCCATCACTGAGGACATATTTAGAGAACTTTTGAAATTGTAATTTCGTACCATAGAAACCTTATTTCTGAAAAAATCTACATATTTATGAACACAAATATTGAATTAATGTATTATATTGAAATATCATTTTTACATTAAATACATTCCATTAATGGAAGTAATTTATATAATATTGATAATTAGTGGAATAAGAATGTGTATTGAAAGAGAAAAACAATATTTACTAGAAATATAATAAATTGATGATTTTTTTCCAAAAAATAAAGTTTTCGTACAATGAGAAATTAATAGATAAAATAATTTTTTTTACGAAGGATATAAATTTTTTATTATTTAAATGAAGTGGCATTTTTAGAAATTAATAATGACAAAAATATGTGATATAAAAAAACATATCGAAAATTATTAGGACAAGAATAAAGAATCTAATGGAAGAGAAGTACTAAAATAATATTAGTAGTTTGTGGGTATATAGTCGTAGAAATAGGAAAATAAGTCACTTTATCGGAAAACATTCATGGGGGGAAAAATAATATTAAAAAATAATAATAAAATTTCATAATAGTAGATACATGGAATGGAAAAATATAGTTTATTTATAATAAAATTTTATATAAGGATATATGTTATAAAATATTACCTTATATGGATCGTAAGTTTTGAAATAATAGAATTAATGCATGTAATGATTGAAAACATGCATAATCCTAGAAAATAGAACGATATGGAATAATATGTATGATAATAGAATATAATTATAATGTGTTGAAAAAAAATAGTTATTGATAGATAATGATATAGTGAGAGTGAGAGATTGATACCATGTAAGAAAGAGCGAAGGAGAACACAACATGAATAATGAAAAAGCGATGAAAACCCCCCTTAGAATTGGGTATTCTATTATCATTGAATACATGATAGGGGTTATAAAAAAAATATTTAATTAAAAAAGAAAACTTTAAGATAAAATTAAAATAATTTTTTTAAAATATATAGAAAAGGGGACATTAAATAGAGATAAATTACTAAAAAGAATTATTATATGGAAGATAAAATCACTTACCTTGAGTATCATCTTGATTCAAATATATTCTATCATCCTCAATAAATAATTCAAATTTGTTAGTTAGTTTTTCATAATCTATATTTAGGTTAATTTCATCATTAATATTACAATTAATTTATATGTGAATCGATGGAATCTAATTGAAAAAATAATGATTAGATAATTATTATTTTTCTTGAATTTTAATATCATGGTTTAATTTGACTAATATTATATTTTGAAAAGAAAATAAAGTTTCTGTTACATTTGGACACTTATTAAATAGACATTTCTCATTTTTATATATCTAATTCAAAATAATTAAATAATTTTTATATTAAAATATTTTATTACGATTACAAAGAATCCCTTTAAAGGATATGATGATATATTCATTATGATTAAATGAATTATGTGAATATTTAAATACGTTTTATACTTTGAAAAATGTTTTATATATTTTTACACTATTTTTATATCTTTAATATTACATAAACCATTCGGTATACCTAAAAATAGAATTTTTATTATTCTATAAAATACCAAATTTAATAAAAAATACTGAAAAGTCACTATAAAATTTTTTTATAGTTTTTATGTTTAGAATAATTTCTTTTATATCAAATTAAATTCCATATTTACATTATGATAAAATTTTAAATTTAACAATGTAAAAAAGCATTCTACAAAAAAATGAAAAATTTATTTTTGTAAAGTTTCACTTCTAAAAAGCATGTGTTATATGATATTAAAAAAAAATATTAAATAATTATATTTATATTAAATATATTTATTTTTAGTAGTTTTATTTTTTTTTCTTTATGCTTACAATTTTAATTTATTTTATTATTTTTAATATAATACTTATAATATTTATAATTACATCTAATATTATTCATTCATCATTCCCAACATTTCCAATCAATAATATTTATCATCTATCTATAAAATGTATTTTTAATTCAATTTTTTTTTTATTATGTTATTCATGGGTGAGATATTTTAAAAAGACAAAAATTCTAGGTTTTTTATTTTCTTATTTTTTTACCTTGTAGTAAAATTTAACATATTAAATATTATATTTATAATTAATATATAATGATTGATTTAAATGAAATAAAATGGTATTAATATTTTTATATGATTTATTTATTTTCATTATGGGACTCATTTATTTAATAACATTAATATTTAATTAGTTAATATGTATTTAATAATTTCATGAATTGTAATTAATTGTTAACGATTAAGGATTATAATCATTATAAAAAAGAAAATAAATGAACAGAAAATTTATCCATCTAATTTTATAATGAGAAAAAATATAAATACATTCATTGAATGTTTCAGATTTTACATTCTACAATCATTAAAAGGTTATGGAATTGAAATTTGACACATAAAAATGTTTTTTAAGTCATAAAAATTACAACCAACTCATAAGATCAAATATATAGTGAATTTTGGAACTAGGAATATCATACGCCATAAACCTACACAATATTATAAAATATAAATTTATCATTCATAAAATATGAATTATAAATTGATCAGAATCTCTTTAATACCTAAAATGGTTGGGGGAAATAGAGAATCAAATTTAATGTCTGAACATGAGTGCTCGGTAAGGGATGTAACACTAATAGAAAGGATTGAAGGATTAATGAATATATCCTAAAAATCAAGTCACGTGGAATTGATATAAATGTTCAGATTAATAGATTGACACCAAAAAATCATAATAAGATAACATGATGGAATAATAATATGTTATGACATATAATCTATAAAATAATGATACTAAATTCATTATGTATTAAAATCAGTGAACTCCAATAGTTGTTACACAACCTAAAATATATACTTATATGAATATTTATTGAAAAATATGCCATGTGAAATACACATGGTCATAATAAATAATCGTATAAAATCATAAAATATAGCAGGAAATATCTTCCAAGACCTTTAATGTCTAGTGGGTTGGGATTAGTTTGTATTCCAATAAGAATTGTGGACTTTTTTACTCCACAAATACATAAATATAGTCATTTTCTGAGAATTAAATCTATCAAAAAATATTGTGGAAAATAAAATTTCATCAAGCCATCATAGAATAATATATTCATAAATTTATATTCCTTAATAATATGAAAACAATCATAATTAAATTACAATCCTTTCATTTATTACCGAATGAGGTAAAATATAAATCTAAAATATATCATACTCATCAAGGTAAATACAAATCAATTAATAAAATTAGGTAGAGGTATTTCACACAACATATAATAAGGTGTGCATGATCATGTCAATAATTTCCCAAATCAATCAAATTTATGGATATTTATGATAACACACATTAATTTTACAAAGGTAGTATAGGGAATTAAAAAATTAATTCAATTATTTTAAAGGTCATAATTATAAAAATTCATTTAAAATGAAGAAAAAATTTAGTTGTTACTTATATCATTCCTAATGACTTCTTTTCTACCTTTCCTTAAAAAAATTGCATCGTTGTTTTAAATCAAAGAAATATTTAGAAAAATTATTCATTTATAAAAAAGATAACAGTCATAGATATAAAAATTAAAAAATTGTTAATATTTAGAATAATAAATCCTATTGTTACACATACATAATCTATACGATGAATATAATAAATTTTATATATTTAATGTTTTTTTATATATTTTTATTTAATGTATAAATTAATATGGGAACAAATATAATAATAAAAATATGTTTCATTTTTGAACATGAAATGATATTTTATCAATGAATAATGAACAAATACTCTTACATAAATAATTTATTTCAATATAAATTTTTATAATAATATATTGTAAATTGTTATAGAAATGTCAAAATTACATTTAACAGCAATTTATGATGTTATCTAAAAAAAAGTGATGTCATATTCAGGAAATATTTGTGACAGTTATAAAAATTATTTTATGATAATATTTTAATAAAAATTTACAAATAATTTATCATATAAATAAAATAGATTTAATGTTGAAGTTACTTGTAATGGATGATATATATTATAAAATATTTCCATATAAAAATAATAGGTTATTCATACAAGAAATAAATAAAATAGAATCATGATAGAATGAATATATATAGAAATAGGATAAACATATATAAATATATTAAATGATTAATTTTAAAAATATAAAAAATAAATAAATATAGATAACAGATGATAGATAACAAAAAAAATATTATTAAAAAATACATGGAAAGAATCATTAAAATAATCAAATTTATCACTATGAATAAATTGAACATTAAAATAGTCAAGAAATAATAAAAAAAATTCGAATATTTTATGATAAAACATAAATATTTTTTTACAATAGATACAAGATAATATATTTAATTTAAAAAAATACAAGAAAATGAAGTGGATTAATAACTGAAATCCACTTTATTTTAGTCCCAAGATGAGTTTTATTCCATTTAAATGATTGAATAATAAAATTATATTAATTAATTACATCTTTCAAATATATGATCATTGTTATTAAATTTATAATTTTTTTAATTATTGTATTTCTTTTTTGTGAAATATTTATTAGATAATTTTTTCACGTTCTGTTATTTTCTAATCATCTAGAGCTAGATTCTAAATATATATTGATGTAATGGAAATATTTGATTCCCTCTACCAAATAGTCACATAATAATTAGAGTGTTTAATGAGTATTAATCATTCATTCCATAATCATATTAGTTTAATAGTTTAATATATTATTAAAATGAGTTCCAAATCTATATGTGATTCATCGTATTCTTATTATAAGTTGTTTAAATGGAAATAGATGTTTACATTTAATATAATTTATTTAATTAATATCTTATCATATATAAATCATAATAATAAAAATGATTATTATTAAAATTATAATCAGTCATAAAATAAATTTTTATGACTATCTATAATAGTAATAACTCTTAGTTATAGGTCAGAAATAACTCATGTAACATAATACCACCTTAACGAGAGTGTTATTTTGAAATTAGTTTCTAAGAGTGAATAAAATAAATATTAATTGGTTTAATAAAGAAATTATATTATAATTGATGGAATTTGTTAAAGTAACATTTACTTTTTCATCATAATTAATAAGGGGAAAGTGCCGAATTGAAATAATAATACATGGGATTCGAAATATTTACATTAATATTGAAATAATATATAGAAAGGGGTTAATCATATGGAATGGGTAATATATAATAATTAATAGGTAAAATAATTAGAATTACATCAATTTATATATATTAAAATATATAAATATAGTTTTTAAAAGAAATTATTACAAAATAGAATTATATGAATGTGGTTGGATAAGGATCCCTTAACATTCTCATTAAAATATATTCATTGGTATTCATCTTATTATTTATAAGTGTTGTATTCTAAAAAATAAAATACTACAAATAATTTTATGAATTTTTAGAGTTATTTTCTAAAATTATAAACTACACGAAAAAATTGGGATATTAGAGTAATTATTGGAGGAGGGGGTGTATTTAGTGGTGAAAGAGATGAGAGTGTTAAAAAAATATTGATGTTTTTTTATTATCCAATAACAAAATAGTGTAGATTATTAGGATTCATAACCGTGATCTATCATAATATATATTTTTTATTCATTAGATGACATTGAGATACAATATGAATCAATTTTTAGTCCAATGTGATGAATATATAATTTTTTTACTAAAATAAATTATAAACATGATATTGTAAACTAATTTCTAGGATTTCAAAATGATATTATTATATTTAAATGAATTATATTAATCATTTAAAATATGATAATAATTTATAAATAATTAATAAAATAATGATTAATTTTACAAGCATCACTATAGAATAAAAATTATAGTATTTGTAATAATAGTATTTTTTTACTAATTAAAAACAAATTATCATTTTAGAAATATATAAAAAATGAACCATAAGTTAAATTTGTATTGATATAAAAAAATTGATATATGTAATTAAAATTATATTCAATATTGTTTATTTATAATATTTTAAATTTATCATGATAATTATATTTTTTATTATATAAATTAAAAATACATTCTAAAAGAATACATTTATATATATATTGATTAATAAAATGAGATGATGTTTTATGAAGATAATTAATTTTTTTATTATTCTACTAATAGTATGGTTTTTTAGTTATATTTTTAAAATTCCATATAGTTTGTTACTATTACAATGTCACATTACACTCCCAAAAATCATATAATACTAATATAAACAATAAATTCACATTATTTAATTAATTATTTACTCACTATAATTTTTCTCAATGTTCTGTATCATTTAATTAGAAAATTGAAATTATATTTGTATTATTTCTTCATTTTAATAGATCAATTAAATGCTAGGGTAATTCTAGTTTATCACGACACAAAATAATTTCAAACTCATTTTCTATTTTCTTCCATAGTTTATTATCCCGTATTATAATTTTCAGTTTTATAGATTATATTTATAATTCACTTGTAATGTTTTATGTTAATTAAATTTAATAATCGTTATATATTTATATATTTCAGTTAATTTATTTATGTTAACCTTTTAATTTACTTTAATTAAGTAAAATTTAATAGAAAATTATCTTATATTAAAATGAAAAATAAAAATTGATGTTATATAAAATAATAATTTAAAAAAATTGATTAAAAAATTATTTATATATTTTATTGGTTAATATTAATTAAAATTTTCATTGAAAATCTAGGATGATACAAATTGATTCTAGATTTTAATGAAAATTAAATATGTGTTTCATATAATGCATTTTTAGGAGTATTTTCAAATAAGGTTTGATGTTATATTATTGTCAAATATTCAAATTTGTAATTAAAATTTTGTATTTATCAAAAAATTAAATTTTATTTAATGAGATGATATAAAGAAATGCATTTTCATGATTCTATATGGTTATGGAAACGATGTTGATTTCTATGACTCTTCTATTCAGGTGTTAATTAAATAGAAAACTATTGGCGTGTATTAAAATAATTCAATTAATATTATTCATAAATAATGATTTAAAAAAATATTATTTCATATCTCATATTACACTTTTATTAATTATTGGGTATTATCATGGGAAATGATTTTACATTATTATAAATTGGGTTATAATTAGTAGCATATGGTCTCCATGAATAAAAGGAAATAAAATGGTCATATTATGCTAGGTTTATGAATAGGGAATATGGAAATAAATGGTTCTGCATGTTTAAGAATGATTAACATGAACTGTTATGTTATGCCTTGAGTATTAATGGGAAATTCAAATTCATATAGTACTCCACGAATAAATTTTGATATATTTATGAAATTACCATAATAAATTTTGAGGAATGTAATGGGATATATTCTTTCACCAAAAAATTGGACATATAATTTATGTGTACATATTGATTTTTTAAAATATAAATTTTTCTATTATCAATATTATAATTTATTATTTTATATTGGGATATATATTTTCAGATAATTTGTTGGTGTTTCTAAAACCCTATTATGTTTCATGTTCACACATCATACATACACTTATAGTATTCATAAAAATATTATATCCTAGGTGAAGGATAATATAAAGGACATATATGGATAGATATACCAGTTTATTCAAAAAAATATTATATATTGGTTTTATATTAATTCACTATATTATTTAGAGTTTTTTACATTTTTTCTAATTAATATGATTCATGAATATTTGGATATCTGTTTGACATTATGATTACATATTTTTTCATTATATAACATTTACATATTTATATTAAGTGTATTATGGATATATCTTAATAATAATAAATGTTCATTATCATAGAATTCTTATTATTGTTAGATAATCTATTAAAATAAAATTACATTTCTCTTTTTTGTTAAACCATATATGATAAACCACGGCTTATATTAATCCTCTAGTACACATGAGGACTTGTGGTGTTTCACCATGGTTTAATTTATATTAGTGGTGGAAAATTGTATTCTAAATGAATTAAAGGATAGTAATGATAATCTAAAATTTTTTCATTATATTATGGAGAATTCTCATTTCAAAAATAAATAATATGTAGATATTTATGGATACCATTTATGTATTGGGTGTGGGAATATTTTACAATAAATATTTTTCTTGTAATAGAATCATAAGTATGATTCACAATATAAATTGATTACAATGTTTGTTTGATCTTCTGTGGTATTGAAATATGTTTTTGAATTTCCTATTGTATTCTCACTTCTATATTATCTATATAGAGCTCATGATGTTTTCCATGTATCTATTAATTGAATAAATACTCACAATCCATATGTTCTTCTCTATCAATGATTGATTTATGTGGATAAATATAGATAATTCATAATGAACTTTTTAGTTATTCATGTCTAATAAAATACCGTTTTCTATGTGTCATTTATTACATTTTTGAACTTTTTAATAGGAATTGCGGTATTGAAAAAAAATACATGGGGTTGGGAACACCATATATTAGTTTAAGATATAGAGTTATTTAATTGATATTGTCGTTGAGGATAAGGTCATGAATTCAAATGCTGATATAATGTGCATTTAATATATATTTATATGAAGAAATTTTGATGGGTATTATTTTGTAACATAATGGTTAAGAATATTATTTTTGAATTTAATATACAGACCAACAAAATAATTTTTTTTAAATTATAAATTTATATAATAATTATAAATTTAATTTATATTAAATATGTTGTGTGGTAAGTTCAGTGATCTCAAATATTCATTTTCAATACCCAATTATATTCAAAATGAGGTTTTTTACTTAAGTAATATATTTTGGGAGTATTTTTGTTGTTGAATAATACTGGGAGAGGTTTTAATGTGATACATTGTTGTTCTATATAGTTAATCAACAATGAATCTCACATGTATTTAAAAAATTTGAGGAAGTATGGGTTTCATTTTTTCCAATTGTAATAAACAAACATAAAGAATGACTTTTAAATTTTTATATTTTTCTAATTATAATGATTTTGACTGACTGAAATTACTTTTTTATTTCAACAACACTTTTTAATGGAAAAGTGAGAAACCGTGGAACAAAATACAACCATTAGACACAAAAATAAAAAACAATTCCAGAACAAACCACCAAGTCATCCCCAACCTAGAAAATAAATCCTGACCCCAAGCCTTCACCAAAACACGACTCTTCGGAAAATAGTCCCATGCAGAATTGCAAGCATCCATATCCAAAAGGCTAGTATTGGTGAAGGCTTAATTCTCTGATCCCCATCTGGAGCAAACCCAAGTATAATGATGTAAAACAAACAACACATCCAAACAAACAACAAGAAGATCCGAACGAAGCAAGGAATTCCCAAACATTCCATTAAGCCAACTACCCTACCACCAACGTAAAAAAAGTGATTGAAGGAAAACTAGACCTCACCTGATAAGGTATCCCTGAATAATTTCCATTTTAAGGATGAAACTTGCAGATCGGGTACCTCTATCAACATCCTCTCAAACCCATAAAATAGCCGATCCCAGACTTGGTTATATTCATCAATGTTGAGCTTCCCTTTGTTGAAACCTCTAACCAGGATTAGGTCCTATTTTTCGATCCATGCATATTGATCCTAATTGAGCGACACTTCTAGAGACCTTCCCATCATCTTAGCCACTTCTTCCACTGATTCATTGATTAACAGGACATGTTCGGTCCCTTCCTCTTCCGAGGATAGTAGAAGAACCAAAGGATCACCCTACTCGCTAACCTTCTGGTGTCTTTGGGTCCCCGAAACCATCCTCTTCAGAGTTTCCTTCTTTGTCGAATGAGTCCCCAAAGGAGGAGGTAGCGAGGAAAATTCCATCCTCCCCCTCCTCCTCATGAGGCCCCTGTTGCTCTTCGGGTTGGGCTCATCATCAACCGAGTGCCCGTGAATGATCCCCTTTGTCATCTCCACGCCAGGCCCTACTCCCTCTACTGGAGCGTTAGGCTCCGATCTCACATCAGCTTCTGAGAGGCTGTCAAACCTGTTGCACAGAAGCACTGGGTTTTGAATAAGTGTCATGCCACCATTCTTCCCACTAGGTGGATCCGCTTCCACCAATTCCATCCCCTTCCCCCATTCTCCACATCCTTACTCCCCGGCCTTGTCTCCTCATCCGCTAAAACTATCATATCCTCCATCTCTTCCTTCTCTTCATCCAGCTTCTGATCCCTATTCCATCTAGCCAAATGACCATCCTTCGGCGGTCCATACAGATCCTTCCTTAGTCTAGAGAACACCTTCGACACCAGCAGGTTGCTTTGGGTCGATCCCTTCCTCATCCGATCATCACCAAACTTCTCCTTAGACACTGCACTACACACCTTTGGACCAACTATTTTCTCCTATCTTCATTACCATTACGGCCCCTGTTCTCTCCCAACAACACCATAAAACAAATGGGATGAACCATTCTTCTCACCTCAAACTGCGGTCTTTCCTTTGTCGTCCTCCTCCATCGCTCCCTTGTCCTGAGAAACTCATCGGCGTGCTTTTTGTGTATGACCGGGTTTGTTGCACAAAGAGCGGAAATCTCCACCCATCCCCCTACCCTTAGCTCTTATTGACCCCCGATTGCAGACATTTGTAGGACGACCCAGGTAGTGGCAGGAACCGCAAAAATCGGTCCAGTTTTCATACACCACTCGCTGTTTACATTGGTATTCTTCACCAATTGAATCCCAGACGAAATCAAACAGAGGTCTGGATGGATCCACTTCCACATAGACCCGTGGATTTACCGGATGGAAAACAGCCTTTGTTCGACTATCAGAACAAAAAAATCTACCGACTAAGTTTCCAATCATCTTTATAATTGAGGTATTTTGAAACGGTAAAGGTAGATTTGGGAAACTAACCCAACCCGCTGCGAACAGAGGATCACAGTTCATGTTGAAATCAAATGACCACCTAAAAAGGAAAAAAAGAAAACTATCACATCTCGGGGGTGCGCTCGAATAGGCTTGGATTAGGTCCTCCTTGCAAGCAAAACAAATCATAATGTGATGATTATCGAGAAACACCACGGTCTCCCTCTCTTGAAGACCCCATTTGAGAAGACCGATTCGTTAATTAAATCAACCAACTTACACCTTTGTTATAGAAACTATGTGATATTTCATTTTTATACATTAGAGTATGATTTAAGGATTATCATTAAATTTATTTGGATGTTCATAAAAGAGTGGAAAACTGAATTATGAAATTTAATTTTAGTTCTTTGTATCAGGGGAGAATATATAGATCATAAATTATAACTATTCTAGATTACCATTTCATATGGTAAAATGTGACAACTAATTACCATTTGGTATATATAAACCATTTCCTTATCAGGCTTAAAATTAAGTTGAAATTTACATGAATTTTTTTATGTATCACAAATAATTCATGATGTTATAATTATTTGGATCCATGGAAATATAAAAATAAGTAATAACAACATTATCATTACATAAAAATTTAAGGATATAATATTTTTTAATGAATTCTTCTAAATTCCTGATTTTTATGAGTTATTGTATATTGTTTTTGAATAATATTAAATGAAACATATATATATTTACTTAAAAATAACGAAATTAAAATTGAATATTCATTATCATGTTGAAAATTATTCAACAGTACAAAATATAGGACATAATTTTTTACATAATGAAACAATTAAATATAATGAATTTATTATTACATGAATTTTTTTTGTCAAATAGTGGAACCAAATGATACATCTTTTTTCAAATATTTGGCTCAATGTATAGAGATTTGATAATGATTATTTCCAAAACCACATCCCTCCATAAATAAATATATTTTCTTATAAATGGAGATATTGGGGGAGATAATGGCCCCAAGGTGCCACCACTAGTATTCCCAGGTTGGTAAAGTTCATCAAGGGTATCAATAAAGTCACCCATTTGGGATGTATTATCTTCAAAAGAAAAAAGTATTATTTTGATACAAATCCAAAAAAATAAAAATAAATATAAAGTATAGAAAAACGAAAAACCAACAACAACATCTAATTCATTGAATGTCATTCAAGAAAATTAATTTATCTATGTAATGTACTATGGAAAATACTATGATAGTAACACAACAAAAACCAAATCCTTAATCCTAGTTAGGTCTATATAGGTTCCTAATGTCACTGGGAAACCTAAAATAATTTATAAATGTGTTGGGTGAACATTTCATGTATAATAATTAAGATAATAAACAAGGTTACTAGTGTAATGTTTAGAGTAACAGAGTCATCAACATATAAACAATGAAATAAATAGAAAAAAAAACAATCTAGTAAGCTCATTCTTATCCCGACCAAGGATCGACCATAAAATAATGCTTATGATCATATTAATATAGAAGGAATAACATTAGTAAAAGTATACCCCTTATTGCTACCCTATCTCTATTACTCTCATTCCATAATATTGTAAATCTTGGAGATCTCATCCCATACATAGTATAAATTATTAATGATAGCTGGTAAAACACATCAAATACCACATAAAGAAACCTATGAAACCACATAACAAATTGTATGAAGATACCTATGAAACCACACAATAACCAAATCCTCCCATAAAAAATACCATATAACAATAATACTGGGGTATTAGTATCTTGAAGGAAATAGACCACAATCCATCATCCTTTTATGAATGAAACCCACTTTGAGAAACATAATCCACATTCCAATAATCACTATCAGTTCACTTATTACTTCTCTCCATCACATCCTTTGTATAATAGCCTTTCCTATAAGAGATAGTGAGGAAGATGGTGTCTCCAACCATCCTTTCTCAATAAGCTTGAAATTGGGGGAAAACACATGGATCCCAAATTTTAAGGATAATAGTGTAAACACACAAATCTTGTGGGGTGAATAACTAACTCACAATAAAATTAAATATTCAAAATGGTTACACACAATCCTATCCCAAGTGTTTATAAAACCAAAACCCCCAAAATCTCTGCATCACCTCTACCATGTATCAACAATCCTTTCACAACAAGTGTATCTAAATATAAAACCTCCACACTAATAACACATAGCCCTAGAATAGTTACATGTTAAACAAATTATTTGACTGATAATTATTTAATAATTAAATTTAATAATTTCATTCCATTTCAAAATAATAAATCCCATTTGTATCATTAAAATTCATACTTGAAAATTACCATATGCCAATACATAATCATGATTATTCATTTTCCTACTAGTTCTATATAAGTTACTAAATTTAAAATTCACTCTATATATAACTAGGTTACAAGTGTGTCTATATTATATTGATTCTCACATTTACTACATAAGCAATAATCACAACATAACTTATGGAATACTGTCACCACATCACAACTATATCTCCACAATAACCACACATAATAACCACGTCACATCATCCCACATCACATCTAAGTTTTTTTGTTTATTACAAAAAATAACTTCTATATTTCCCCGAGAAACTGGCTAGGTTACTATATATAACTTATTAATCTTTCATATACGTGTCAATATCAATAGAAAACCACAAAAATGGTCTCATAACAAAATAAATTCTCTACGTTAACATGGTTCCAAATAATGTTTATTTTTAGTATAAATAAAAACATGTATAATCCTTTAAACAATATCACAATTTTTATAAATTCATGATTGTTCTCCAATTTTATCTCATAAATTTATAGATCATTAAATTTTAACATAAAAAGAAATTTTTTATTATTATTTTTAATAAATATAGTATTTTTAAATATTATTTTATTATCAATTTCCCTATAAAAGATAATCTATTTTTTTAAAATTAACACTAAATGACATAATAATAATAAAAATTGTTTGATAAGTAGACATTATTTAATAAGGAAATAATTATATGAAAGAGGAATAAATTGGGGTTAAAAACATTAAAAAACTCCCCATTCCCATCAATTAAATTATGTATGATTAATTATCATTTTTATATGAAAACAAAACATCCATCTAAAAGGATGGAAAAGCATCCTAGCATTAAAATTCATAATAAATAAATAGAAAACACTTTACACTTTCCAGGAGAGAGTGAATATATCACCCTATTCGAATACATGGGATATAGATGAATATTTAATCACCCTAGAAAACATTGGTCTACAAGTAGGTTATTCATTGAGTGACTTGAAAAATACTCCCAAAACTCTATCATCATGGTTTTTGGATAACTATAACTCAATATAAAAGAATAGGAATCCAGATGAGATAAGAAAACATGATTTTATAAAAAATTTCTCATGGATTATGTTAGAATTTATATGAATAATTACATTTTTCCCCACTGAATTTAAAATAAAATATTGGTTTCCAATCTATCTTCTCGGAAAGACCATTCTACTCTCTAGAAAATAATAATAGTTAAAATTATTTATTCAATATTTTAAAATGATTAATAACCACTAATTTACCATGTTAAATCTCAATAGTTTTTTATAAAGCGTGATACATGATAAATAAAAAGTGAAAATATGAATCTTCTTCGGAAATTATACACTTGTAGGAGAATTAGTCATCGTGTAATGATATTATGATTTTACCCTTATGTAGATGGATACCCTATGTATATTTATGGAATTCTCGAATAACCATTATATCACATATGAAATGTCCCTTATTAAATTGCATACCCTTATTCATGCCATGTTCTACCTTTATATAACAATAATTATAATTTTAAACAATCCTTAGAAACATGAATTTTCCATTACAAAAGCATTAAAACACCGAAACAACTTTTATATCACAATAAGAAAATCATTTTTATCCTATTATGACCACAAGAAATCATGGAATACCTTTACCCATATTAGTAAGTGAGGTACATATATTTATAAATATATAAGAAAATGTTAATTACCCTTATTAGAAATTATTGAAATCCTGATTTATCATAATACAAAAGCATTCCCATATGTAAAGTTAATAACAAAATTTTAAAAATATTAGTTTCTAATAAAAAATAAATATTATTAATTAATTGCAGACTTTATTATTGAATCCAAAATTTTAAAAACACATATAATATTATAAAATAACATTTCCAAATAAAAAATTAAATTCATAATATATATTTAAAACATTTTTATTGTTCTAATAATTTTAAACAATATTTTAAAACTACATAATAATTTTAAAAATAATTTTAGAACAAATTTTCATTTTATGAAACCACTCTGAAAACAAAGTAAAACCAAAAATTCTAAGGGAATAGATCAGGAAACACCAATTCGATAAATTATATTCATCTCAAATTATTCTAATCCACAAGAATTTTAGAAAACAGGAAAGAAATAGGAAATGATGCGGTATAAATTAACCCCCTTTGGGTTACATCTAACTGATTCAACTATATATTGATTACAGTATACTCTCTAGAAAAATACATAATGTTATAAACCACATTATGAAGGTACCACGGATAATGTATAAATAACTACCATAATAATATCATGACATAAATTAAACATCTAATAAAATATCCCACAACCCAATGGATGAAATTCATATTATATTTGATATTTCGATTTATAAAAACCCAAATTTACTGCACATTAAAACATTTTTATTTAATAATGATATTATATATCCTTTAAAACATATATCACATTCAAAATCACCATCAAAACATAGGGAATTGAAATATAATATATGTGTGGGATCATATAATCAAGGATAGAAACAAATATCACAATTTTTCATAAAATAAACATTAATAATAACATAAAAAGTAATAAATACCCTAATAAGATATCATAATAAAATATTTGAAAATAAATAAAAACATGGTATGGTTACATAAGACTACCAGTATATTGTAATTTATTTTTAAAACTGATGACATAGATGAAAATAAATATCAACAACCAGAATAATGAAAACATGATATAAAAATGTATAATTCATTAAAAATATAAAGTAATATTTATAACAGATAATAATCTAATAAAAAATAAGAAATAATTGAATAATTATAATCATATGATTTCATATAACTCTATACGTAATGAAATGGCCCGGACCTCTCCGGTCCATTCTTTTGTCAAAAAGAAGGTCAAGAAGCGTTATGGAGGGTAAAATGGACTTTTCCCACACTTTCCAGAATTTTGAATTTACACACCGCGTAGTTTGTGTACACTTAGTGTACCCCCTTTCGGGGTATACCCCTTGTTGCAGGCCATGTCCTCGCTGTGTGAAATATTGGGTGCACGCCATGTGTCCAGTTCTACACGTCGTGTAGTCCTTCCCCGCATACGTGTTACTAGTAAATGACAGTGTACCGTGTTGGAGCTGTGTCCTTGCCGTGTGCAATAAATGAGTACACACCATGTGTCTAAACTACACGTTGTGTAGTCTTTCACCGCGTATGCATTACCCTCAAACCGTGTGTTGACCAGTCAACGGTCGCAGAGCCGTGTTGGATGTTGCGTGGAGATCGTGTTAAATAACCGAGTACACGCCGTGTACCATAATGTACATGCCATGTACTTTTACCTTTCTCTCATGTAAAAGGAGGGTTCCCCTTCTCCTTTCAACTCACTCCTCTCCTCCCCTTTCCTCTGAGCAGAGTTCTCCCAAAAGACTTGAAGGCTCTTTCTTCCATAACTTCTTCGTCTGAGCTCCGATTTACGATCCGTTAGCGACCACATGATCATAACGACGAGGCAGAACATCCGATCTTGGATCTGTTGTCTTTACTTCAGCCATTCCATTTCGACTTCCACCCAAGTAGGTTTTTCTGGGACACGATAGAAGTGATGGATGCCGACGGACGTCTTCTAAGGTTGATCTGGGGGAGCGTTGCGATCAGAACCTATTGAGGTAGGGTTCTTACCTTCGTCTCTCAAATTTATGCATCATGCAGGGTGGGTATATGCTTGTTTACATGAGAAGCAGTTGAAACACTAAATAAAGATAAATGCTCGTTAAAGAACGGGATTGGGAAGCTTGTGATTGCTGTCACTTTATATCCTGTCATGTAATGTTGTGAATTGAATGAGATTCTGCCTACTGAAAATGATGTTCGTTGGGGGCGTTTTCTTGGGAAATTTAATGTTTCCCTAACATTCTAGACCATTTTTGTGGATGGAACATTGTGGAATATGGAATTTGGTTAATCACATAATGTTGGATGTATAAAAATCTGGAACCCTTGTGTGATCACCCCGGTTAAACAAAAAAAGAATAATGAACATGTGGGTGTTGACTAGGTTATGTGGAATGTGATGGGGGTGTTTTGTGGGTTGTTGTGGATAGGGTGAGCATCGGGGTTACGGTTGGCTTGGTTGTGGGTTGGTATAAATGTTATGTTGGTGACGGGCGGTGGGGCTGCGATAAGTGGTATTAAAGGGATAATGATGTACGGGTTTCGGTGCGGTTGTGGTTATGGTGGTCGGTAGCGGGGCTGCGGGGATGGTTTGAATCTGAACAGACTATGGGTTGTGAATGATAAATAAAAACTGAAAGAGTTAATGAAAGGTGGGGCTTGGTAACGGAAAGGAATTTATAATCAATGGGGTTGGTTGGTTGATAAGATGGGGCTTGTTGTGCTGCTTGTGTTTTCCTAAATGATTTGTGGACGAATGGGATATGTTTTACGAACGATCGATGTGGTTGGTTGTGGATAGTTTCCCAGTAGTTAAGGAACTAAATAAACTAATTTTTTCTGGAACGTGAAAAACTAAATGGGGTTGGGGTTGTTGGCTGTATTCATGATTCATAGTAGATGTGCTAAGGCACGTGCTCAGTTTCTCTATTTAGAAGCCGTAGGTTGGGCAGTGTGGTTAGTATATATATATATATGAATCTTTTGTGTTGTATCACACCCCACCCAAGTTGAGCACTTAGTTCCGAACACTCCCATTTTTAGGGAGAGGGTCTTTTCCCTTAGTTACTAGCCCCTTACTGCCCCTTCTCCCCTAGGCTTTGATGGCTTGAGGCGACCTTACACCTAAGACTCTTCGGGTAGGTTTTGATTGGGGTGGCTTTAGCCCAAGACTCTTTGGGAAGGTTCTACTATTTCCCAATAATTTTAAGATTGAGGCCCATGTGTGTGCGGGCGGGATACATGGTTGTGAGGCCCAGGTCTGTGCGGGCGGGATACGTGGTTGTGAGGCCCAGGTGTGTGCGGGTCGGATACGTGGTTGTGAGGCCCAGGTGTGTGCGGGCCGGATACGTGGTTGTGAGGCCCAGGTGTGTGCGTGTGGGATAGGTGGTTGTGAGCCCCAGGTGTGTGTGTGCGGGGAGAGTGTGGCAGTGTCAGGACGTTCTCCATTAGGAAGACCAGCTATTAAAGGGAAATGGTGCGGGGTACCCAATACTCTTGTTATTATATACTACTACCTATTATGATTGTTTTTTTGGTTAGTGTGGCTGGTGAGGTTGGGTGGATAGAATTTCCTGCTATATTTATTCTGTTGTTCTCACGGGACATTAGGATGTCTCCCCACTTGTGCACGAGAGCTTTAGGTTTCCCGTCTGATTATACTTGTATTCTCACCCTACGTTTACTTTCAGGATTCCAGGAGGACTACTAGGGTCGTGCAGGACCCTACTAGTCGGACAGTTAGAGTTGTTGCAGTTGTTGTTCTCTTGTTTTCTATTGAAATTGTACATTGAGATTTCTTGTACTTGTACCTTGTTATAAAATTATTTAAACATGCATCTGGGATTGGTTTAGGTTTATTTATATACACTTGTTCATTTCCTTTTTGGTGGTTGACTTGTCCTATTTCCCGATCCTAAATAAATAAAAAGGGTAATGCCTCCCATATTGTGAAAACTCATACCCTTGGTGC
The DNA here is from genome assembly GCA_963277665.1 of Viscum album. NCBI lineage: Eukaryota > Viridiplantae > Streptophyta > Magnoliopsida > Santalales > Viscaceae > Viscum > Viscum album. Next base: position 766,490,903 of record OY728120.1, read on the forward strand.
TAGTCGCCACCCCAGGGCCTACTGGAGGCGGGACTCGGGGGTTATTATCTCCCTTTCACCATTTCCAGCTTAGGAGGGAAATCTTTGGTTGGAGGGGGTCATGACAGAATGGTATCAGAGGTGATGGTTGAGAGATAGGATGGAGTCTGGAGTTAGGAATAGTGAGGATTGCATGGGATGGGAGGGCGACACTGTTAGTTAATCTTGGTGCGTGACATAGGTCAGCGAAGACCGGCTAGTAAATGGGATTTTAGGGCCCCCCCGTGATCCGATGCAAGGACTCTGATCCTACCGAACGACCATGTGAGACTACATTGATTGCAGGGTAGTGACCCTAGGGAATGTACATGCATCATCATGATTGTGTTTTACTTGATTTGGGTGTTCTAGGAAAGAAATTGAAATAAAATGATAAAATAAAACCTTCAGAAATTTCATTACTAATTGGGCTTAGGAGATCTTTGTTTACCGTACAGCTATGGCACCTGGACATTATCCCCGGGTGGCTCATACGGCCAAGGCCCAGCAGATTCATGCGGTCGATCAGATGAGGATTGACCGAGATAAGGAAGATAGCCAGTGGCAGATGACTCTCCGTTCTTTTCAGCGATAGAACCTCATGAAGTACGAGGGTAGTACATCGGATATAGAGATGGAGGGGTGGATTGAGGAGCTAGGGATCGCTTTTACCTTGATCTGTGCTCTGAGGGAGTAATGGGTTCCCCTAGCGGTCAGTCAGGTGAGATGTGTGGCGCGATAGTGGTGGACACTCTACCTCGGAGAGAGGATAGAGGCAGAGGTTCCATGGGCTGACTTTGGGAAGGAATTCTGAGAGGAATTCCATTCTTCCATGATCAAGGCAGAGAAGTGGCATGAGTTACTCTCCATTCAGCAGGGGAGTATGTCAGTACGAGATCTGGGGATCAAGTTCAAGGATCTCCTGCGCTTTGCTCCGGATCTCTTTCCGGATGAGGAGTCTCGGGCGAGATGTTTGGAGGAGGCGCTTCGTCCTTCACTCAAGTATGTTGTCACCCCCTTCACCCTTCCGACATAGGTGGCGGTAAAAAAGAAGGCATAGGTTTTATAGATGATGCACTCGCTGGGAGGTGCACCACGTGAGGGGATCTAGCTGGGCTCGTTGAAGGGGAAAGCAGTCAGTATAAGGTCTCCTGCGATGGGACCATCCAGGTTCCGACCACTGGGGAGCAGGCCCCAGCAGTTCCAGTTCAGATCATCGGGTCCTCATCCCTTTTTCACTAGCCCAGGACCGAAGTGTTTTTATTGTGGAGGTTTCAGGCACGTTCAGAATCGGTGCCCGACCCGAGATTAGTACGTTGGAGGTGGGCAGGTTCAGCGCTCACCTTAGTAGCACTAGTTTCCAGCAAGGCCCTTACAGCAGCAGCAGGACCATGCTCCTCTGAGGGAAGACTTTGCGGGAGGAGGCCGACCTCGGGGTGCTCCTCAGGGACCTCGACCAGGGTGTGGTTGGGGAGGTGGATGACATCAGAGAGGCAGAGGAGCTGAGCATGGACAGTTGCACGCAGCAGAGTTGATAGCTCCGGTAGGACCAGATGTGGTGTGAGGTATGATTTGTTTGTTCAGCACTCTTGTTCTTACTTTGTTCAATTTGGGAGCTTCACACATTCTTTTGTTGCACCTGGTCTAGCCCATGCTTTAGGACTAGATGTAGAGAGACTTTTCGTACCACTGGTGCTGAGTACACCAGTTGGAGGCCAGACCAGCATATCATGTCTTTACCGGGGATGTCGGCTGACGTTGGGACCAAATCGATGTAGTGGGGACTTTCTTCTATTATAGATGTAGCCATACGATTTCATCCTAGGCATTGACTACTTTTTTTCTTGTTAGTTCCATTATCAACTACTTCCGGATAATAGTCGTGTTCTCCGACGTGGATGGGAAGCATGTAGATTTTGTTGGAAAGAGGATCTATCAGGTGGGAATCCGGCGTGTGGAGCCTCTCCTTTCCTTGTTAGGTGGGATATCAGTGGTTCCAGCTAATACATAGTTGATGGATGTCCCGAAGGTTATTGGGGAGTTCCTCGATGTTTTTCCTGAGGAGGTTGTGACTCTACCCCCCCCCCCCCCCCCCCGACGTGACGTTGAGTTCGGTATGGACTTACAGCCAGGTCACTGTCTGATTTCGATGGCCCCTTATCGGATGGCACCTTTGGAGTTTCGGAAGTTGAAGATTCAGATTGACGATCTGATGGAGAAGGGTTTTGTTTGACCCAGTGTATCGCCATGGGGTGCTCCAGTTTTGTTCGTGAAGAATGCATATGGTGGTCTCAAGCAATGCATAGACTACCGGAGGTTAAACCAGGTAAAGATCAAGAATCGCTATCCCCTCCCAAGGATAGATGATCTCTTCGACCAACTGAGGGGAGCATGTTGGTTTCCAAGATTGATCTACGATCTGGATATCATCAGCTGAGGGTAAAAGATAGTGACATCTCAAATACGGCTTTCAGGTGCTGGTATGGTCACTTTGAGTTTGTGGTGATGCCATTTGGAATTACTAATGCACTGGTTGTGTTCATGGGACTTATAAACTTTGTCTTCCAGGAGTTTCTGGACCGGTTCGTCGTTGTGTTTATCGATGACATCCTAATCTACTCAAGGTCAGAGGAGGAGCATGTTGAGCATCTCAAGGCAGTCTTGGAAGTCCTTCGACACCACCAAATTTATGGGAAATTTTCTATGTTTATGTTCTTGAAATAAGAAGTACACTTCATTGGGCACATGACGTCTCAGCATGGAGTTCCAGTGGACCTGTCAAAGGTGGAGGCAGTTGTTTCTTGGGAAGCACCCAAGAGCGTGGCAGATGTTCATATTTCTTGGGGTTAGCAGGTTACTATCGGAGGTTCATTCCGGACTTCTCTCAAGTTTCTTCTCCATTGAAAGCTTTGATGAGGAAGAACTAGGTCTTCCTATGGAGCGAGCAGTGCCAGAAAGCTTTTGACAACCTAAAGGAGAAGTTGTTTAGTGATCCCGTACTCAGGTTTCCAGAGGAAGGGTTTTTGTATGAGGTGTTTTGTGAGCCATCTGGCCTTGGTCTAGGGTGCGTGCTGATGCAGATGAAGGGAGTGATCTGTTATGGGTCTAGGCTATTACGCCCTCATGAGCGTAACTATTCCACCCATGACCTAGAGCTTGCAGGAGTTGTGTTCGCACTGAAGTTGTGGTGACATTACCTCTTTTTGGAGCACATTATGGTATTCTCAAATCACAAGAGCCCGTATTATATCTTCTCCCAGCGTGACCTGAACCTGCGGCAGCAGAGATGGGTCGAGTTTCTCCAAGACTATGACTTTGAGATCTCTTACACTGATGGTAAGGGCGATGTTGTGGCTGATGCCTTGAGTCGGAACTCACATAAGTATGTGGTTCGGGAATCCACTGATGCTTGGAAGGCAATGGGAGAGTTGGCTTCCTTGCACTTGGATGCCAAGGTAGAAGGTGTTAGAGGCTGTTTGTTTCAGATGATGGTGCAGTCCTCCTTGTTGCTGTAGGTGGAAGAGTCCCAATGGGGGGACTCGGAGGAAAAAGGGATGCGGGATCGTGTCGATCAGAGGAACGCTCTAGAAGGATGGTCAGAGGACCACCGACATCAGATGCTTTTCATGGAAGGTTGTTTGTCCCTGAGACAATGCGTGAGGGAGTTCTCTGTGAGTTCCATAGCTCAGCCTTGGTAGTACATACAGAAGTTTCAAAAATCTACCGAGGCATGAGGGAACCGTTTTGGTGGCCTAGGGTGAAACGGGAAGTGGCGGAGTTTGTGGCAAAATGCCTAGTCTGTCAGCAAGTGAATGCTGAACACCGTGTTCCCAGTGGATTGTTGCACACTTTAGATGTCCCTGAATGGAAGTGGGATGAAATATCAAGGGACTTCATCACAGGACTACCAAGAGCTCAGGGTGGTTATTATGCTATATTGGTAGTGGTGGATCGGCTGACGAAATCATCTCACTTCTTAGCAATTAAGGAGTCAGGCCCGGTGAGTACCTTGGCATAGAGGTATGTAGACGAGGTGGTAGGTTTGCATGGATTTCCGAAGACTATCATCTCATATTGGGATACTCGGTTTACCTCACGAGTCGGGAGGGGGATACAGCATGCTTTTGGCAACCAGCTATGCCTTAGCACAGTTCTCCACCCCCAGACCGATGGGCAGACGGAGCGGAAAATCCAGACGTTGGAGGACATGCTGCGAGCATGCGTTCTGGATTTCGTAGGATCATGGGTATGACACATTCCTTTAGTAGAGTTTTCCTACAACAACATCCTCCACTATACTATTGGCTTGGCACCGTATGAGGCTTTGTATAGAAGACCATGTCGTTAACCCATTTTCTGGGTAGAGGTTGGTGAGACAGGTGCTCTTGGGCCAGAGTTAGTGCAGAGCACCACAGAGAAAGTCTAGCTTGTACGTGAGAGGATGAAAGCGGCTCCAGACAGACAAAAGGCTTATGCTGATTGTCGGAGGAGGCCCCTGGAGTTTGAGGTGGGAGATCATGTGTTCTTGAAGGATTCCCCTCAACGGGGGCAGCGGAGGTCTGGGAAAGGGAGCAAGCTCTCACCTAGGTTCATCGGGCCTTGTGAGGTGATGAGGTGAGTCGGCGAGGTGGCATATCAGCTGGCCCTGCCACCTCAGTTGGAGATGGTTCTGACATCTTCCACGTCTCCCAGCTTTGTCGGTACTTACGCGAAGACTCCCACATTATTGACTAGGGAGAGTTAGATATGGGAGACGACGCGACCTTTGAGGAACGACCAGTCAGGATCGAGGATCGTAAAGAGAAGGTGCTCCGTGTATGAACCATTCGGTTGGTTCTTGTGTTGTGGAGGCATGGCGGCCTCGAGGAGAGAACTTAGGAGAGGGAGACCCAGATGCCCGCTCAATAACCAGAGTTGTTTTGACTTCTGTTTTTCCTTGTTCTTCTGAGCTTTGTGGTTATGTTGTAATCTATACATTTAATATATGGAATGCTTGGCTTGTCGGTTGTGAGACCTTTTGTTTCCTTATTCCCTGGTAATGTGTAACATGTCCGGATGTGTGGGGGAAGGGAAAAACCTGACCCTTAATCGAGATGCATTAATGAGGATGTGATTGAACCCATGCGGGCAAGTCAATGCCGCCTAAAGTGGACAATATCTCGACATAGGAGAAGGAATTTCCCAAAACCACATGTTCGGGTAATGTGTTGGTTGTGTGTTGTTGGGGGTAGTACGAGTTGAAAAATCATAATGTATGATAGTGGGAAGACCAAATTCTTAATCGATACACATTAATGAGGATGCAATTAAACCCGTGCAGGTGAGTCAGTGCCTCCTAAAGCGGATAATATCTCGACATAAGAGAAGGAATTCCAAACACATATGATTAGGGTTGTTGGTTGGGCTCCTGTTATAACGAGAACCCTAAGAGGTATCTTTTTGGGTTCCTATGGGTTGGTTTTTGAATTCTCAGGGACGAGAATGTTTTAAGAGGTATTTGATGTAATGGGCCGGACCTCTCTAGACCATTCCTTTGTCAAAAATAAGGTCAAGAAGTGTTATGAAGGGTAAAATGTACTTTTCCCACACTTTCCATAATTTTGAAACTACATGCCGTGTAGTTTGAGTACACGCCGTGTACCCCCTTTCCGAGTATACCTTGTGTTGCTGGCTGAGTCCTCGTTGTGTGAAATAATGGGTTCACATTGTGTGTCCAGTTCTACATGCCATGTAGTCCTTCCCCGTGTACACGTTACCAGTCAACAGTAGTGTACCGTGTTAGAGCTGTGTCCTTTTCTTGTAGAATAAATGAGTACATTCGGTGTTTCTAAACTACACGCCGTGTAGTCTTTCACCATGTATGTGTTACCCTAAAACCATCTATTGACCAGTCAACGGTCGCTGAGCTGTGTTGGAATCTGTGTGGAGACCATGTAAAATAACTGAGTACACGTCGTGTACCATAAAGTAGACGCCGTGTACTTTTCCTTTTCTCATATATAAAAGAAGGGGTCCCCTCCTCCTTTCCACTCACTCCTCTCCTCCCCTTTCCTCTTAGCAGAGTTCTCCCAAGAGACTCGAAGGATCTTTCTCCCATAACTTCTTCGTCCGAGCTCCAATTTACGATCCGTCAGCGGCCACGGGATTGTAAAGACAAGGCGGAACATCCGAACTTGGATCCGTTGTCTTTCCTTCGGCCATTCCATTCCGACTTCCACTCGAGGTAGTTTTTCCGGGACCCGACAAAAGTGACGGACGCTGACAGACATCTTCTATGGTTGAACCGGGGGAGCGTTGCGATCAGAACCTGTTGAGGTAGGGATCTTACCTTCATCTCTATAATTTATTCATCATGCGGGGTGGGTATCTGCTTGTTTTCATGAGAATCAGTTGAACCACTAAATTAATATAATAACTGGTTAAAGAACGGGGTTGGGAAGTTTGTGATTGTTGTCACTTTATTTCCTGTGATGTTATGTTGTTAATTGAATGAGATTCTGCCTACTGAAAATCCCGGTCGTTGGGGGCCTTTGCATGTGCAATTAAATTTTTCCCTATCTTTCTAGACCGTTTTCGTGGATGGAACATTATGGAATGTGGAATTTGGTTAATCACGTAATGTTGGCTGTTTAAAAATCTAGAACCCTTGTGTGATCACCCCGGTTAAACAAAAACGGAATAATGAACATGTGGGTATTGACTTGGTTATGTGGCATGTGATGGGGTTTTTTGTGGGTTGTTGTGGATAGGGTGAGCAGTGGGGCTGCGGTTGGCTTTGTTGTGGGTTGGTATAAATATTATGTTGGTGACAGGCAGCGGGGCTATGATAAGTGGTATTAATGGGATAATGATGTACGAGTTTCAGTGTGGTTGTGGTTATGGTGGTTGGTAGCGGGGCTTCGGGGATGGTTTGAATGTTAACAGACTATGGGTTGTGAATGATAAATAAAAAGTGAAAGAGTTAATGAATGGTGGGGCTTGGTAACAGAACAAAATTTATAATCAATGAGGTTGGTTGGTTGATAACAGGGGGATTGTTGTGATGCTTGTGTTTTACTAACTTGATTTGTGGATGGCAGGGATATGTTTTACGAATGATCTATGTGGATGGTTGTGGATAGTTTCCCAGTAGTTAAGGAACTAAATAAACTAATTTCTGATGAAACGTGAAAACCTAAATGGGTTTGGGGTTGTTTGTTGTATGCATGCTTTGTAGTAGTAGTGCCGAGGCACGTGCTCAGTTTCTCTATTTAGAAGCCATAGGTTGGGCTGTGTGGTTGGTATATATATATCTGTATCTATTGTGTCTTATCGCACTCCACCCATGTTGAGCACTTAGTGTCGAACCCTCCCATTTCATGGGAGAGGGTGTTTTTCCCTCAGTTACTAGCTTTTTCCTGCTCCTTCTCCCCTAGGTTGTGATGGGATGAGGTGACCTTACACCTAAGACTCTTCGGGTAGGTTTCGATTGGGGTGGCTTTAGCCCAAGACTCTTCAGGAAGGTTCTACTGTTTTCCAAGCATCTTCAGGATGAGGCCCAGGTGTGTGTGGGTGGGATACGTGGTTGTGAGGCACAGGTGTGTGCGAGCGGGATATGTGGTTGTGAGGCCCAGATGTGTGCGGGGGTGATACATGGTTTTGAGGCCCAGGTGTGTGCGGGCGGGGAGAGTGTGGCAGTTTCAGGACATTCTCCGTTAGGAAGAGCAGCTAACTAAAGGAAAATAGTGCGGGGTAACTAAAACTCTTGTTCTTATATACTACTACTTGTTGTGATTGTGTTTTTGGTGAGTGTGGCTGGTGAGGTTGGGTGGATAGAATTACTGGCTAGGTTTCTTCTATTGTTCTCACGGGACATTAGGATGTCTCCCCACTTATGCATGGGAGGTTTAGGTTTCCCTATTGAGTACACTTGTATGCTCACCCTACGTTTACATTTAGGTTTCCAGGAGGACTATCAGGGCCGTGCGAGACCCTACTAGTCGGACAGTTGGAGTTGTTGCATTTTCTCTTCTCTTGTTTTCTTTTGGTATTGTACTTTGATCTTTCGTGTACTTTTACCTTATTATAAAATTATTTAAACATGCATGTGGGCTTGTTTTGTGTTTATTTACATAAACTTGTTGTTTTCCTTTTTGTTGGTTGACTTGTCCTATTTCCTGATCCTAAATAAATAAAAAGGGTAATGCCTCTCATATTGTGAACACTCATACCCTTGGTGCTAGTCGCTACCCCAGGGCCTGCTGGAGGCGGGAATTGGGGGTTATTATCTACCTTTCACCTTTTCCAGCTCAGTAGGGGCATCTTTGGTGGGAGGGGGTTGTGACACCTAACTACCCTCAAACCGGTTAAAATACAAAATTATGAGTATGGATAAATGCGATCACATTCACTCTTTGTGAAAATAGATACTCATTAACCCATTCAAAATTAAATTTTGGAGTGTAATGTAATATCATAACACTCACCATTAATAAAACAAGACATATTATTTCATATTCTCATGTATAATTGTGATTAGGTCTTTATTCAATCACATTCACACTTTTTGAACATAGCTACTCACAAACAATTTCACATAAAATTTTAGTCTCATTAGATAAAATCAATTTCACGAATACAGTGAATAGAGATATAGGTCCCACACATGTCATAATATATAAATGGTTTTCTTCAATGAAAATAAAATAATAATATCTTAATTAATACATAAATAAAAATAACGGGTTTCTTGAAAAATTAAAAAACATTACAAAATATTTACATAAGAAGTCATATACCATCCAAACATTAAATTTAAAAATTAAATCATATAAAATTTACATATAATGGAAGATCAAAACTATTTTCCTAAAATATTAACCAATGATGATATATACATGAGAAAATAAAAAATATTTCACAAAACCACTTAAAATAATTTATGCCAAAATTTATTTGGAAAATAATTATCTTTTGAATGGAAAGAGAAGAATTATGATTAAATTAATATAAAATTTTCCAATTAAAAAATATTGAAAGAAAATTATTATTTTTAAAAAGGATAAGTGATAATACATTAAAATTATTATTTAAAAATAACAAGTTTGTAATATAATATTGAATTATACATAATTTTTACAAAAGTGAAAGTGAATTAAATTTGTAAACTAATACGTTTCTAAAGAATAATAACTTAATATAACTTTAAAAGGAAAAATATTCTGAGAAAATATGTGAAAAGACATTGAAATATATTTCTTCAAAAAATACTATTTAATAATGAGAACATGGAATATGATATAATGGGCATAAAATTGATTTTTTGGGTGGATGTAAATTCTTTTTATTTTGGTAATAGAGATGGAAAATTTAGCCTTTTCTAAATAACTTCATTTAATACATGCTTAATTAAAATTAATACAAAAACATTTATTTTAAAATGATTGAAAGGTAATAAAGAAATTACTGGACAAAAAAATTCATCATAGAAATATAGAACATTGGTTGAATTAAACACCATTTGATAGAAGAAATGGTCCTTAATATAAATGGGAATTATTCATAACATAGATGAATCTTAATATAAAATAGAACAAAATAGTAATAAAAAAATATGGTTTGGATCATTATTTCCCCTAAAAAGTTAGTTTACATTCAATATAAGATCATCATTGGTTCTAATGGATCAATCATTAATGATTATTATAAAATAAATATGATTAAGAACCATGTTAATTATATTAGCAATGAATACCCCTTATATCCTTTGTATCATTAGAATAAAAACCATTCAATTAGTATAATCATAAAAAGAGTAAAAAATATCATGATGTATAATATAACCATGATATAAAATTGAAATTTGTTATTATTGACACCATTGATAAGGAATCTCTATTTATAAATAAAACATATCTCAAAGGATTAAACATTGAGAGAAATAAACATTTTCCTTGATTTTATTCCTAGTCGAACACACTCTAACCACCATTATAAAAAATATACTTTGATAATGCCCTAGTTTATATTGATTCTATAAAATTTTCCTTTTTAAATTATGTTTTACTATTTTTATCATATTAACATTAATTCTTTATAGTGTATTATTATAATCAGACATTATTATCATTCTCTATTTTGATCATGTTTATAATACTGATTTCATTGCCCATAATTTGATATTATTTTCATTATTGATTTATTATTTAAGGTAATATAATATATAATATATAATTGTAAAATTTTTTCTTAGCATATTCCGTAATATTTTTTTCTACCATGTTAAAATGAAAACAGTTCGTGAATAATTTTTTTATTTTTGTAAATGAAATTAACACTTAAAAAATATAATTTATATAACATCCCCTATCATGAACTTCGTGATATTGTTCTATAAACATTAAAATTAAATTTTTTTCGTTTATATATATACCCATTACCCAATTTTAGTCATTAAAATAAATATTTTATCACTTATATACAGAAAGACATTCTATGATAGGGTTTTAAATAATTTATGTCAACACTTTTGAAGTGTAGATTTCCAAAGAATAACTGTTTTTTTCATAGAAAAAGTAATTATAAATAAATGTTTCCTTGTTCATGTTAACATCCAAATATAAAAATTATTATTTATTAAAATTATTAAAAATCCTTCATATCTATAAAAAATACCTGCAATGAATGGCATAAGAAAATGAATCTTAGAAGGGGGCATATTAAAAAAAATTGTATCACATTAGTCTATTCCAAAATCACTATGTCATGTAAGGTATATTTTTTACATTCATTTTATTAACATTTAGATGAAATAATAATTTATATAAACTAGAAATAATATTTACATACCAATCGATTTTATGAACTCATTATATGAAAACAACGGGGAAAATTCTTAATCCAACAATTACATGAAAATATTGATAACCCTTGAAAAAAATCGTAAAGGTATATAATTTAGGACCAAATGAGAATAGTAATACCTTTATATCAAAAGATCATTATAATACCATGTAAATTAAATGTACCCCCATGAAAACAAATTAAAATGAACTTAAATGTTATATAGGTAACACGTGATATGAGGTTAATCTCACTAATGAAATATCTCTTAGAAATTTAATAAAAAACCAGATAAATTCTAATAATATCTTTGAAGAAACCTATGAATAGTTTACACTATCCATTTACTCGATGCATTGATTTATTTTATTGGGTTCTCAAGTCATTTTTATATATATATTTAATATCCACAATGGTAAATAATTTACATGGTATATAACATAATAATAAAACATGAATTATTTCATTTCTATCATTATACACATAAAGATATGTTTTAAACCATTTGAAAAATATATTATGAATTGATTAATCCCATTACATTGAAATAAACATTTAAAAATTAAAACACCAATAAAAATGTGAATATTTTTTTCATTGAATGAATCATGGAATATTATAAATGAGACATAGAATAAAATAATAGTTATGGGGGTGTAAATTTATATTCACAATATGATAAAATAGAATATTTATTTATTAGTCATATAAAGATAGAAAAAAATACAGAATAAAATATTTAAAAATATTAAATTTTAAAACATTATAATAAAACATAAAAACAATCAATTAATTACCATTTTAATTAATTTATTTTCATATTGATTCTTTTGTCTAAATGATTTTTCTGATTATATACAATGAGAGATTTTATAATATAAGTCTTTAACAAATGAAAACTGATGTATTAATTTAAAGTGTCCCTTATCTTGAGTCCAAAATGTTAGCTACATTCGTTATCTAATATATAAAAACTTTTATCTATTATTATTTTACTTAATAACAATGATTAGGTTTAATACCATAACCTTATAGCATTTATTTCATTTATCCCATTGTGGTATTTATTTACATGATTGATAAATTCCACTATAGCTAATCTTAGGGTGTTTTTTTCTTAACCTACTAACAAAAATGGAATGATTATGTAGTAATCGTGACCAATGTGGTTACGAAAAACAATATATGTTACATTCATGTTAATTATAGGCCATACATATGCATGAGTATTGTCTTAATTTTTTAATTAACATTAGTGAAATATTTTATTTTAAATTTTAAGATAAAATTATAATTATTACATCATTAATATAAATGTCAATCATCATGTATACTTATGTATACTATCCACAATACGTGGTGAAAAAACATATCACATCACTTCAGGGAGGTGTTATTCTACCCAAACACATAAACACATGTTTCATTTTTTAATGGATAGAATGGTATTAAAATATATTATATAATAGCAATAAAAATATTTTATTTTCGTGACTAACATGTATATATACTTTAAAAATATCATTATAACCATTTGTGAGATGTAGTGGTGGAAATCAAATTAATACAATTCACTATAAATTAGTCCTACATGCACATAAATGATGATTTCATTTATGATTATATGAAGAAGGAGATGCATTATAATAACGATATAAAAATAAAAAAAATTCTTATTTATGGTATTTAGTAATTTAATTATATAAAAAAGGTCATAAGAGTTATTATAATTACATAGGAACAACTAAAACTAAAACAATAAATTTAAATATGTACTTCTTATTTGGAAAACAACATTTTCTTGACAAAATAACCCATCTACGGATGATATTAGTAAACAAAATAGTTCCACTATGAGTTTTTTATGTATTTTATTAATATATATTTTTTAGTTAATGGATGATAGAAATAACTATTGATGTGTGGAGTTAAGAAGATACATGGTATCCATTTTAGTTTTCTGGTATAGGATAGAGACAATATTTTTTAAAAAAATATTTAAAAATTATAATTCCATTTTTACTGAGTTTTTTTTATGAAAAGAATTATGTTTATAACCTATGGACATTCTAAATTATATTAATTAATCAAATTGTATTTGTGAATGATTTGATGTCATTTTAACAATTATCTATTTAGTTTAACAACTTAGTAAATCTATTTTAACATTAATTGTCTTAACATCCCGTTCAATAATAAATTTTTATGAATATTCATATTTGGGGAAGCTTTAATCATAAATTTCCCATAAATCCAGTTTTACAGAATATCTCATCTAACATGTCCAATTTCAATATGTATTTTTATTAAATCATATAAAAAATAAATAATATAAAATCTCATTAGTGTTAATATCAAACTATTGATTTAATTTGATTTTAGTGATAGGATTATTGAAATTTCATATAAAATAAATTATAAATATAAATATAAATCATTTCAAACCATAATTCATCCAAAACAAATTTATTAAAAAAAATTAAAATTCTTTCGTAAATATTTTTACGACTTTGACAAGCATTTGGTCGGTGTTGCATGAGCATTTGAGGTAATTGTAAAATCAAAAAATATTATAATTAAATTCATATAATTAATGTAGTTTTTTATTCAAAACAACAATTTGGGGCTTATATTGAACTATTTCTTCCCCATGGGAAAATATTAGTGTTTTCAAAAGAGATGAGACTAATATTTATTATTTTTCATTACTTATATTGGTATTATGTAATTATAAAAGATAGAAGTAATTATATTACTATAATTTATAATTTTTTATAAGGAGTTAATTGATAAACACATTAAATAGATTATATGAATGTGTTAGCATCATTCAAAATCATTATTTAATAGTTTTTTCTTGTTTTACCCATATTTTCCTCACCATGGTGACAAACATTTTCTATTATTACTATTTATAATGACAAAAAATAAAAAGTGAATAATTTCCAATATTAAATATAATGATTCCAAATATGGAATCCATATTTCATGATTTGAATCATACAATTGGAATGATGTAATTTATAAAAAAACATAGAAAATCAAAGGAATAATTTTTCTAGAAAAATGCATTTTTATACTTTTAAATAAACTTCTACCAAAATAAATTATAAAAATAATTATAAAGTAATTAATTAGGAAATATATTATTCAATAATTTTCTTATTTAATATAAGATTTAAATTAAATTTTTTTAGTAAATATAAATGATCATTTTACAAAATTCAATATTTCTCACTATTTACAAATAATCTATATTTTTAGAAAAATCAAAACAATTCTCGATAAGATTATTTTAATATGTATATTTAAACAATGATATATTATTAATCAAAAAATAATTATAAATTTGGTATAAATTAATTATAATATATTCTCAGAAAAAGAAATAAAACAATTTCTAATGAAAAATGAAATTTTTTTAAATGACATTACAAAAAATTCAATGTTTATTTTTTAATAATTTATCAATTAATTTGTTTTTATTACAAAATATACATATATATATATATATATATCATTACGTGGAAACTCCTATCCATAAATTATAAAAAAAAAATCTATTTTATATTGGATGTATTAAAATAACAATAATAATAATTTTCAGTTGATTAAGTTGGGTATTTCATGTTATCAATGCTTTCAAGAATAATATTTATTTTAAAATGAAGAGGTATTACATTATATAATTTATATATTGTTTTCAATATTATTTCAAGAAAAAATATTTTGTTATTTTTTTATAATTATATTGTATTTCATGTTCCCATATACATTCATAACAGTGTTTTATGAAATCGTTCATGTATGTGGTTAAACCGACAAAAAATTGAATATGTGTTAGCTTGATAGGTGACTATGGTTATCAAGATCAATATTTTTACATTATATAATTATAAAATAAGAATAATGAGATTATTGTGAATTATTTATGATGGGGAACCAGATTCTAGGATGTTAGGAAAATTATTAACAAATAGATGAAAAAAGAAAAATGATTCATCATAGTTTTGGTATCCCCAAACACACACGATTGGAATTACATTGTTATTATAAGTGGATGAAAATTAATAGATATGGTTTTTACCAAGAAAATTATGGAATATCACTATACTTATGAGACTTAAGTCAACATATAATTATTTTGAAATGATATTCATGAGATTATGATTAAGAAGATTAAAAAAAAATATAGTGACAATCCTTATGTTGGATACATGATCATTCCATTAAATTAAATGGATTATGCCAACATAGTACAATTACTATTATAAATAGATTCATTTAACCTTTATTTATATTAATTTAACATTTTTAATGGAAATTGCAAATGGGTGGTGTGTGTCTAAAACGGTGTGAGTGGAAATCTTTAATAAAAGAATAAAATTGAACTTTTTTAAATACTTATTACATTTTAATAAATCCATAAAAATATTCCATTATAAATGGATCCATGGATTGAAAATAGTTTAATATTGATTGATCATCAGGATTCGAATTACACATCCATGTCATTAAATACCTTTTTTAAAAATGTTATATGGATTTAACATTTTTTTTACATTTTACACTTTTAAATTTAATCAAGGTAGCAAGTTTTTAACTATGTGAATTTATGATTTATTAATAATATTTAATAAACTATATAACCAATTTTTTTGGAAGTAAATTTTACATCAATTTAGTATAATTTAATTTAATACTATTTTGAAAATTTAAATTTAAATTATATTAGATAACGAGTGAATAATATTTTTTAGTAGAGAATTGGAATTTTGAAAACTGAAGATTATTAATCATATTTATATTAAATTAGAAAATAAATTATTTTTAATATATTTTTTATAACTTCCTAAATCGTATTTTAAAATCCTGAGAGTTGATGTTTTTATTTTATTTATAAAAATATCATCTTTCATGGGTTTCTCTAACATAAACAAAAATAAAGGTCACGAAACCTTATTAAATAAATTTAATAATATTTAAATGATAAAAATGATAACATAAATGATATTATATATCAAAGGGTTTTTAATTATAAAATTTCTATTAAATTATTTGAGAAACAGATATTGTTTATGAAGTTCATTTTTCAATAAAATTACTGGAACTTTAAATTTTTTATCTTCCCTTAAATGAAAAATAAATATTTTTAGAAATAAAAGTAATGAAATTATATTCATTTTATATTTTATAAAATCATAATTATAATATAATTTGTTTTGAACATTTTATTGAAATGTTCATTTTTTATAAAATATTAATTTTTTGAAATAAATTATAACTTTCATAACATTATCAATAATTGATAATGACCTAAATGTCCAAAAAAAATTTAATTATTAAAATATGATACTATTTAATAACATTACACATTTTAAAATATTATTTTAAAATATAAAACTTTTTCCCATTTTTTCTTGTAGAAGAAAACATTATTAATTAAAATTAATTTTTTATATTATTAATAATTAATTAATATTCTTTTAAATTTTTTTTTGTATTGATTTTAATGTTAGATATCCATCATTCTATTAATAAGAATTTAAATACCCTAAAAATTTATTAACCATCAAAATTTTATCTTCTACATATGTTTAAATTTAAATACCCATATTTTATTTAAATAACAATTTGTATGTGTTTTGTGAGTTTATTTTATATTCATAATACCCAATATTTATGAAATTAATTTTTTAAAATAGATATGAAATTTATAATCTGAATAGATAAATAGTCAAATAAGTGTTTACAAAAAATATTATTAATAAAGTAATGACATGGTGAATATCTCATTAAATGTAATACCTTTTTAAATGATATATCAATGATGGATCTATATTACATATTTTAACATGAACATTAGACATTGTAGAAAACATTTTTATATAATATATTGTATTAATTACATGTATTATAAAACACCACTTACCTAAATAACATAACATTAATTTCATTTCATTGTTAATACTTAGTTTCCATTCTTTTCAAAGGTAAAGTCGCTCTTCCACACAAATAAAAATGTGATAACATCATACCATTTTTATAAACCACAATTATTTATACATTACATTAAAATCATTACTAAATTTAATATGATTAAATTATTTTAAGTCCCTAATTATTCCATTCACTAAATATTATACTAAGTACCTCAAATTTTAGGTCGTTACCATGAGTAATTTTAATGTGTCAACATAGCTTTGACATTATTATTAATGTTTATTTTTTATTATTTAACTTATATACATTTTTTAATTATAATATTATAATAAAAATATAATATGAAATTTATCTAATTGGTTTTATAATAATGTTACAACCATTATTTATTATCTTCTATCTATTGACAAAAACAATATTCATTTATAATATGTGTGTGCATGGATTACAACCTCTAACCAGTGACTCATTCTTATTTTAATCACCACCAGTCATGGATGGTATCAATGATGGTATTAAATAGTAAATATTATTTATATAATGTATTAATGAGTCTAAAACGATCACTTATTCATTGTATTTCATCATAAATATCATTCCATTTTTCATTCAAGTGGTTTTAATTAAAATGTCATTTATCCATAATAGATCATTTTCTCAAACTACCATCAATGAGAAATTTTTTACTTCATTAAATAATTTACTTTTATATAGCGTATATTCATCCAAATTTATATGTTATTATAAAATAAATTTTATTCATTATAATTTATGTTCATTTTCAACTGCATTTTCTTTAAAGCATATTGATTATAATTTTACTAATGTTATAATTTTTTTCCCACACAATTAATTTTTCAGTTGAGTAACGAATTTGATTTTTTATTTTGGTCATAAAATTATATATTTCATAAAATAACCTTTTAAAATAGTAGATATACATTTCCATAATTATTTTACTCTTCACCATTAATATCCTCCACTTTGAGAAACGTTTCCTCAAATAAAAATATTTTTTGGTAAGAATAACTCTACACATTACAACAAATATACTTTTATTAATTTCATGATTTTACATTTGTAAAGTTAGGTCAAAAAAAATATATTATTAATATAATGTGACCTTATTATTTATTTTCACTTATATTCAATATGAGGGAATTATCATCCATCCAAATATGTGGGTTTAATAAAAGTGTACTAATGTATTTTTGACAATATCTACATGGATTGTTTCCAAAAATCCATTTCTTTTCCCTTAATTATATACACATTCAAAATATTATCCTAAAAAAATTTGAAATTTTATTTTAATCTATATTAATTTTCATTACAAAATTTATATTAAAACTATTGAAATATTTTCAGTGTGGGTCAATTTCAATGGAAGGAAGATCTTTTACATGTTTTTATTTAATGTTCCATTCCAATAAATTTGTTATTTTTAATGCTAATTCCTCTCTAAAAATTAAATTTTTTGAAAAAAAATTATTCACTCTAAAGATTAAATATAATATTCCTTCATAAATATTTTCATTGGAAAATAAAAAATCATATTTCCAAATAAATTTTCATACTGATTCTAGGAGTGTTCTATATCTATTTCAATATCATTATCAAGGGTATTCTTTAAAATATTCCATCCAACATTTCCTTAAATGTATTATTCAATTCACTTATAAATCATGGGTATGATCCATCAATACCTTTATCATTCCTAATAACTGACTTATATCAATATCATACTCTTCTAATTCATTTTTATTATGAGTGATCTATGTTCCAATATATAAATAAAGGGTGATCAACTAGATTTCCAAAACATCAATTAATTTGGTAAATTATTGTCTATATTGTATGTCCATTATCTATAAGGATTCAATACTATATTTATATTCATTCTGTTATATTTTATTTACATATTATAACTCCTAAAATTCCATATATTACCATTTATATTTCATGGGATTATAATTCCATGTTTATTGATGAAATTGAGAATGATTCCTTAAGAAACCACTTTAAATGGATACAAAGACCACTTTATCTCCATGGTTTTCAATGAAATATACATCAAAATATTCCGACACACATATTTTTTTCCATTATGATGGTTGTGTCGATATGGAGATAAAATGTATTGGGTAATGTTAATGTCTCATGAGAAGCTATGTATGTTATTAGGGAGTAATAATAATCCTTTTTTATCGAATACAGAGTAATATGTTCCATGTGATTATGGAATATGTGTAACCCATTTTATATTATGAGGATGTACTAGTGAATAAACATTTATTTTGTTTATGCTATCATGTTTTTGATGCTACCACATTCCAATGATTTAATGATTTTGTATTTTGATCATTA
The DNA here is from genome assembly GCA_963277665.1 of Viscum album. Taxonomy (NCBI): domain Eukaryota; kingdom Viridiplantae; phylum Streptophyta; class Magnoliopsida; order Santalales; family Viscaceae; genus Viscum; species Viscum album. The sequence continues at coordinate 766,510,052 of OY728120.1, forward strand.
TTTCATCACATTCATTACAAGATTTTCACATCAATATATTCTCTTTATAATATCATCATTATAACATTGATATCATTTAACACATCACATTTATCATCTAATTCATCATTATTATGTTTTCCATTACTGAAAATTTGATCTCAACCCTTACCTATGATTTTATTTACCTAGTTTGTTAAAGAAAATATTATATTTGTTAACCTAGAAGAGATTAATGTATGGAAAATATTTGGGATATATTTAATGAAAATTATCTAATTTCTAACTTCTTATAAAAAGGAATAACCACAATTTTATGTGAAATCATTAGTTTTATTTCAAATCAATTTGAATTAATTATCTAAATCTATGAGCTGAATGGTAATGTGATTATAAATGCGGGGAAGATATTATAATCAACGATTTTTCTGAAATCAAGTGTTGTAATTTATTTTTTCTGCATTATATTATGGAGAACAATTATCGAGGAACTATAATGTTAGTATCATTATTTAATGAATTTAAATTAATTTGACATGATGTAATATTAATAAATACAATATTTTTTAATAATTGCATCATTATTATAATCATAATTAGGATTAATCCAAAGAAATCTAAAAATTATTAACAATTTTTTTCCATATTAATTAAAATTATAATAATTAAATAAAATATTATTAAATTTAAAATTAACATTCAATATGTTGGGAAATTAATCTTAATGTTATCTCATGAAACACATAAACACCCATTTTTATGAATACTATATTTTAACAAGATAAGATTATTTAAAATAAATTTATTTTTATTTTATTGAGACTAATGATGTCATTCAAACAATTGTTTTTCAATTATTATTAATTTGACCTTATAATCCATCCAAAATAAAATTTCCCCATGTGTCAATTCAGTTAATGAAACAAATGGAAATATTTTTTCAAAAAATATTACATAATTTTCTAAATTATTATTAAAGTGTATTATATGTTGTGAATGGTTTTTTGAAATTATTTAATTTACTTTTAAATTATATATTTGTTGTATAATTTTTTAATCAAAAAAATTGGAATCATATGAGAGTTACAGTATTAGATAAATCTTAATTTATCATTATTAACATAATAATTGACTAAATTATAAATGTATAAAAATACTACCTAAGAAAATTTTAATGATAGGAAGTCAGAAAACAATTTTACATTATCAAATATAAATTCTTAAATTCGTAAATTTATCTTATTAAATTTAAATATATAATAGAATGAAAATGAAATTTATTTAATATTATTTCATAATAATTATTTCTCAGATAAGGTTAATAAATATTAATGGTTTTTTTATTATAGTGTCAATTATATATTTATTAAAAAATGTCTATAAAAATTTTGTGGTATTTTACGCATGGTGTAGTGTGTGACACATGTTATAGAACATGATGTGTATATTAAATTTTTTAAAATCTCTTGGCCTTATATTATACCCCATTAAATATATTGTGTCCTCATAAATAAATTATCATTATATTATTGTAATTACTAAAGGTTTGGAAAAGATTGGTAATCCTCATGGTTTATGAATACTGATATATGATACATAATATCACATGGAAGAATAGTAAAAGAAATATTTTCCCTAACGATTTTATGGAAATGAAACTCATTAATTAGTATTCTGGCCCATATGAAAAATTTAGTTTTCTTCTTGGATTATTAATTTTGTCCTTGTATTGATTAAAGGACATAGTTTGTTCCAAATTATTCGTTTCAAAATTAGTAGTTAATTTGGATTCAATGTGAATATTTCTATTATATTTTTTAAAAGGATTCAATTTTTTAGGAGGATATTATGACATTAATGAATTTTATCACAAGATAAATTCTAATCATAATAGAAAATATTTCCCATAAAATACATTTCATTAATGGTGTTTGCTTAAGATTCATATAAGATATATTAGATATAATATAGTTGATATAGTTATATTGAATCCACTAATTTAGGATTTTGTGTATGTGAATTGTAATTACCATTATCCCATTCATCGATATTTATTGCATAGGTTATTCTTTTATCATTAGGTCTTGGTGGTTATAGATTTCTACCATAGGCAAAAAAAGTTGTATTTGGGAATTTACATGGATAATTCTAATTTACACCCCACATAAATAATTTAATTCTTAGGGGTTACCAGTGATGAGTTTTATAGTGTTTTATCATTGTTATTGATCTCATTATTTTCCTATCATATTTTATGCTTTTGACCCCCTCTTCCACGTGTAATGTTTATCCCATTCCATTTAATAAAACCCCTTTGTTCTTCATCCCAAATTTTTACTGATAATAAATATAACATATTTCCACTAATTATCATCATATATTTATCTTTCAGAAGGTTCTATATTTCTATTAATTATTGGGCATACAGTTAATACATTTTTTACATTATTTATCATATTTTACAATAATTGTGTTGGAATAATATAAAATATATTAATTTCATAAATAATTATAAATGTTCTTTCATTGAGGTAATCATCCAATTATACCACAATTATGTGGTTCCTTTTAGTTCTATACATTTAAAATCCAAACGGGTATACATGACTGACATAAAATTAAAAATATGAGGGAATTATCATAACCATAAATATAATTATACTATAAAACATCCTATACATTGTTTTTTCATATTGTCTCTTAGTTTATATCATTTGACCAATAGAAATATTAGGTTGATGTAGGTTGTATAAATATGTTTTATCATAAGATTCTGAAACAAGTCCTTCAATGAAACTAGGAAATTATTCATTAGTCAAATTTCAAAACTATTATAGGATTAACAAAATAATATCCCCTTTGGGAGTCAAACCTAGTGTATAGTGAGGGCCCATTTTCCATGCATGGAATGGTGGTCATTATATATTCTACCAAATATTTTTGGGGTTATTACCATATATAAATTTTTTCCAAAACCAAATCCACTTGTAGTATCCAGATAAGGGTTTTTTCTAGGAAATCCATCTACTCATGAATTTTCCAACATTTCAAGATTTAATCCAAAAAATAAAATCATACATAGTGTTTTAATAAGGATCTAAAACTATAACAACATAGTTAAATAAAATAATAATAAAAATTATTAGACAAAAATGTAAAAAAACTAAATAACAAAACACTGTTATGATTCCAATGTATGAAACCCTATAAATTTTGGACATAATATTTATAATAATATTTATATTAAAAAAAACATTTGAAAAATAGTCGCACAACCCAATGAAAAAAAGTTCAAGTTAATATGATATTTTCTTTATAATCATCCTTATTTAATAAAAATTCATTAATTTCCCTATAATAATTATATTATGGAATCATCTCTACATATCGCAAATGCTGTAATAGTATTCCTAACATGGGGAATGAAATCATATTATAGGGGGGTCATATGCTACTTAAGGTGAATGTATCATAATTTTATAGACCAAAAAATTATAGAGAAATGAAAGACATATAAATATATTTATAGGAGATCATAATACCTAATATCATAATTATAGACCATGGTATATTAACGTAAGATCAGAACTGTTATGATAGGGATGTGTAAAAGGTTTTATGTAGATTAAAATACATATCAATAAAAAAATTATAACATTCCATAAAAGTGAGTAATGTAAAAAAATTATGGAATAATTGTGGAACCATCACCAAAGATCCTAAAAAGAAATAATAATTACAATAATCACAACATAATTTTTCTAATCATTGGTAACCAATAAACACACCATCCTTTTTTTAATCTAAAGTTTGTTGTATAGATAATCACAATCACACGATATCACACATTCACTGTCATTTTTAGGTAAATGTTATTTAAATATTGACTTTATTATCATCGATTCTATTTCCAATTATTCATTAAAAAATCCATATTTTTGGGGAGGAGTGGATAGTGCTATGTTTTTAAATATTTAATGGATGTTGTGCTTCATCTTCCAAAAATCTGGAGAGATGAGATTATTCCATAATGAACCCAAATGGATACATTCCTATATTATTAATCCATGTAACCCAATTCACAAATCCCCTTCCAATGGAGAAATATGCCCCAAATTAGTTTTATATTAGATAGGAAAACCATGTTTTCTATACTATTTTTAATGTGAGGGAAATTTTTATCTATTCATTCCCTAATTTGACTCATTGATCATCTTATATTCTCCATTCCCTAATCCTTCAGATATAGGTGGGAAATATATATTATCCCATATCATTATGGTTTAATTTCTATGTTTTTACAAAAATAATATATTAAATCTTCATGTATGTGACTCCTCTCCTTTCCCTTCAGTCTATCCACGATTTGTTTTTGAGTATCTTTCTACCTAATTGTTGTCACCGCCTTAAGTAAAAATAATATGAAATACATTGAATTATATTTGATGTCTATGGTTTTTTATTACTTTTATTGGATCCCATATCAACTTCACATATGATTCAAAATTACTTCTTCAATTTTTTTCATGGAAAAAGGTCAGCGGTTTCATGTTATTCCATTTTATAATGAGCTATGTGTACTTGTTTGAAAATTAAATTGAATAAAAAATTATTTTCTGTGTGAAAATGGGTTACCACAATGGTGTTTTAATTTTTGTATAATTTTTTTGAAATCAATTTCAACTATTACAATTATGTAAATGTTGTGAATTGGCATGTGGTTGGGTAGAATTTGTTGAAAATGAATATATATGGATTAGAAAAAGGGGGAAATCCTATTAGAATACTTGGTGAAATTATTAGTAGACTATGATAAATATTAATCAAGATATAGAAGTGCTTCATACTATCCTCCCTGGTATGATTATTATATAAAACTAACTGAGTGAAATTTTAAGTGATGTGATTTTATGGTCATGGATTAGGAAAGGGATTATATCTATGTATACATTAATTGATCACTAAGAGTAAAATTTTCCTATATCCCCACATACCCTATCTGAATAGGGTTTCCTTATGGGTTTTAATATTATTTTTTCATGCTAACTATTTATTCGTAATTTCTATACTTTTTCATCTATAGAATAACGAATTTTTAAAATCAAAATGTTAACATTATTTTTATAATTGGGAATTTATTTATCTTTTAATGGTTACTCATTGAAATTTAATGGTATCACGCATAGAATATGAGTTTAAAATATATAAACACACACACACACCCAATAAGTGTATTTAGACTTTGTTTTTTCTGACATAAGTGATGTCATTTCTTCAAATGGAGGGGGAGGTTACTCTTCATATAAAAATGTTTGGAATAGGATTTTATAGTGTCAATATTGTGTTTAATCCTTGTTTCATGAAGACATTTTTGGATTATATATTTTGTATTTTATCCTTGTTTATTTCATTACATTACAATGGATGAAACCATTCAACCTATATATTGGTTTTTATATCTTTAGGGATGGATGACAATTATTATACATTGAATGTTAAAATTGATTATTATTATAGGGAAATAATTCTCAAAGTATTTACATGAATCGATGGGACTGATTCCCTATATTTGGGGATCAGAAATGGCCTTCGAGTTATGTTCCAGATATAGTCATGTGTCAACATTGGTTGTATCTTGTGTTGGTTGATTAAAAAATGAAACTAGAGAATAGTTTATTTCCTTTTCATTATGTAATGTTATTTTTGAAATGTTTAGATTTATGGTAGCTACCAATGTGAAGATTCCGGGAATGGTTATGACTAGGGTATTGTTCTATCAAAAATACCTACAAGACTTGGTTCTCCAGCAAATGTTTATAATTTTGTTCTAATCAACCTATAGTGTAAGGCATGGGATACCGATTGGGTATTGTAACTAAAAAATATTGAATTAGTTTGAATTTGATGATTAAATATTGATTTCTGTGAATCAATATATATATTTTACTTGATTACAGTTATTTTAATGGCTTGATGTTTTCTATTTTTTCCTTCACTTGTATAGTGTCATAAATCCATGAAGATATCCTATGTATTAGCAATAGGACTCAATAATGAATTATCCTTCAGATAATCCACATTTTGATCTATTAATTTTATAGGTATTGGTTTCAGATTTATATGAATTAGTTAAGGGATATGAATTAGGCCCTTCTAATTCCATTTAATTAGAACACTTCTATAAGGGAATGTAACCGCATGGATCAAACCTATGCATGTTCCATAGGCTGTGGATGCTCGGTGGATGTTTGGGGGAGTTTAGGTGGGGATAAATGTGAGTAGTTAAATTTCATTATGTTAATATGGGTTTCAGGTCATGTCTAATAATGGTATTCATGGTGTTTAATATTTTGGGGTTCAGAAATGAAATAAATGAAAAAGATGACATTTTTTTCCTCGGAAACCAACCTCGAATCATTACATGATCTGAAATGTAGTCACACATTGGTTAATACCTCTATGCTATAATTTTTTATGTGTTTTTCTATCTTCTCAAGATATCCAACCTATTGTTGTCACATCACTCTCTCTGACCCCCGATGACCCGAAACACCCATCCTCAGGTTTATAGAGATCTCATGGACAGGAACTGATCTCAAGCATTCATTTTGACATGTGGTGATCTATATTGATCTAAGGTACATTCATCCATAATTTTTGGAAGGTTTCTACATGTTTTATCTTTTTTCCTCCCAAATAATCTCTTCGTGCTATGGTGTTTTGTTAACATTTCTTCTAATGTGGTTTCACTTTGTTCTTGGTTTGTGCGGTTCTGTATAGGAGTCCTCTGTTGGTTGTAGTTCTTGTGAGAGAGGTGATCAAATATCCATTGTGTTACAATTGTTATACAAAAACCATTGAAGACCCATCGGGGTAGGGTATTTATTGATTCCCAATTTATTAAAATTTAATTGTTTAGTTATCAATATTTATCCCCATTAATCCAAATTAAATTTACCTAATCATTATTTGAACCATATATAATAATTTTTATTGATCACATATCGATGTTTCTACTTAGTACCATGGTGATTTGTTGCCTCTTGATTTGAAAGAACGTGTGATATGTATTCTGCGATTGGTTTGGAAAATTGATCTTGGTGGAAATTGGTAAAGAACATAAATCTATAATTAATTTATAATTACTTTTTTAATGATTAACCAGGCATGTTTAATAAATCATGTTGTTGATGTAATTTGATTTTAATAAAATTAATCCATGTGTGCGTGTCTAATGGAATTAGTTATTGAACCAGAATTTTTTTTATTGATAAGGTATTTAAATACAAGGTCAACTTATTAGTTAATTGATTTTTTATGGCATAGATATTGTTTTCCCAGGATTAACATAGTTTGAAAATATGATAATGAGTCATTTTATTCATGATGTAATAAGAAAAAGATTTCTGAGAGAATATAATTCATTTATAGGGTCTTATTTTCATTTATGATTCTAAAGGGTATGATTCTTATTCTATAGAGTTCAGAAATGACATTGTGTGTCCTGGATGAATGCCTTATTTTAGGTCCATGATCATGGTTTCTAAGTTTTTTTCATGCTGGTTATGACGTGTTATGATCCTCGGATGGTAGATCCTTGAGGGATGTTGTGGTATAGGGGGATGAAAACACAGGATGTGATGTGATCCTTGGATGTAAGATTCTAGATGGTTGTTGTTGTTTAAGGGACAGGGAGGCCCAGTTTATGTGGCAGTAGAAGATGAATGGATGGGTTATATGCATCAAGATATGTGTGTGGGGTTAGGTAGGATACCATAAATGATATAATGGTTTGAAGATGGTATTACACATTGATATGAAATCTTGATGCTTGTTTAAATAAGTTGTTCGTATGATGACCAGGTTTTCTTTTTAAATACATTCTTTTCCACACTAGTTGGGGCAGTTTGATTTGTATGGTTACTCTTATTACATGGTAGGTGAATATGTGTGGGGTATTCCATGTGATTTCCATGTTTAGATCCTCATGGTTAGACGAATTAACTCTCCAACTATAGGGGGATAAGACTGAGTTGGCAGTTCATATGCTCATAGTTTTGAGCCACCTATGTTTTGGAAGAATAGAATGTTTTCCTAGAGTACCTAGTGTTATTAAAATTAATAATTTAATAAATTAATTTTTTTTATCCCATGGGGTTAAATGTTCTTGGGATGCAATGATGAGGTTAAAATTCCAAGAATTCATGGACTCAGATTTCATATTCCAAGTGGGAATGGATCGTTATTGATATTCTAATGAAATATAATTTGGAAATGTTAATGGTTTAATAATGATTTATAATTTATTAATGTAAAGTAAAATTGATGAAAAGTGAAATGATAATTTAGTTTTTCTCTTTAAAAGGTTGTGTGAAAATGGGATATCTGGTCTTAGTAGTGGAAGATGTGAGTATAAGAGACATTAATTTTAAAAGTTTTTGAGACTATGATATGCCAATATTGTGGTTGTGATCTATATTATATCATGTACATTTTATGTTTTTATACACTACTCAACCATTTTAGTTAGGGAAACATACACCCCAAGGATTCTATGCCCATGGGGGTGTATTTCCCAATCATACTTGTGGGAGGATGGATGGATAATTACCCCAATTAGACCAATTCTATTCCTGTTGTAGTTACTTGTGATGGAATGTGTGGTGGATATTTTACCCCGTATATGTTTGTAGAAGGATGTACAAAATTGTGGTTATTTCACACACATGTATTCTAGATATATATTCATAAGGACTACTGTAGGTTAATATGTATTGTCTATGATGGAATGAGGATCTTTACATAGTGTATGGGTTTTGATATCTTTAGGTAAAATTCATGATTTATGATATACATAATATAAGCTACAATGGCTATTGGAAACAACCTTCTCACTTTTCATTACTGGGCATGATAGTGTGTTGCATAAGTTTCATGTTGGGGCACTTCACCCATGTGTTTATGGGATAGCCTTTTAGGAAGAGATTATCAGAACTTGGGGCTCTAAGTGAGAGAGGAAAACCTATGAGGAAGCGGTAGTAGGGCACCATTGATATTCAATATTATATTATATGAACTTGTATATAATACATAGTGAGGATAGAAATGTTGATGCTGATAAATATTAAACCCGCATAAGTGATGATGTTGTTTCACATATTGTTCAATGTTCTTTAGCATGATTTCTTATCTTTTTTAAGAGAGGGACTAGGGTGTACTTAAACATTGTAATATTAGTCTTACCCAATGTATATATATACTAGTTCGTAGCTCATTTGGATTCGGTTGGTGATCAGGTTGGTTACCAATGTTGTATCAATTGTTGGAGCTGTTTGGGATTCATGTTCACTACCACATTTACTTTATTTTGGTAATTTTAGATTTCTCTTTCTGTTTTTGCTTTCTGTTGTAGCAGTTATTTCAAGAAAATACATTTTTTTACTTGGGTTTTCATTTATATTATAGACTTCTAATGATATTTTTGGAGTCTTTGTTATATATCTATTGTCCATGTGTTTCCCTTAGAGGTTAATGTATCTCCACAACATGTTTAATATACCCTTATTGCTATTTCCCATCCTAGGACCAACCAGAAGAGGGACTCTGGGGTATCTAGCTCTATTCTACCATTTCCAACCAAGGAGGGGTACACATTGTGGGGAGGGGGGTCATGATAGAGTGCTATCAATGAGAGTTTATCATATTTTATAGAGTATGGAGTTAGTAACATATGAGGATGCATGTGTTTTTATTTCAATGGTGTCTTCTATGTTTAGAATGTGCTATAAATAAGGGAGACCATTTTAGAAATATATATTTAGTGCCCAATATAATCTAATGCACATAATTGTAGGCTTACTACTCCTGCTAAATGAAGTGATACTAGTTTCAGGGTAGAGACAATGTAAATGATAATGAGTCATACTTCTATGAACCAATGTTTGAATGGGTAGAAATTACGATAGGACAACCTAAAATGAAATAAATAAAACAAGTAATTAAATGTTAATGTATGTTGTATAACATGTAAAGAGATCAATTTATTTTTTGTTGTTGTAGGCATGGCTCTAGGATGATTTCCTCATCCAATTCTAATAGAAGGTGTTCAATAAGTTATGGTAGTAGATCACTACAGAGTGGAGGTTGACTATGATGATAGTTAGAGAAGGACACTATAAGGGGTTCATTGCTTGAGTCTGTAGAGGTATAATTGCCCTATTTGACTTGCTATCATGGAATACTGGTTCGATGAGGTTGATATAACCATTAGTTTTATCTATTCATAGAAGGAGAACTGGGAATCATTGGCAATGATGATCTGGCACCAGGTAGTGAGGTAGTAGTGGTTCTTGTTCCTTAGAGTTCGTGAGGATATGACATTCTCATTTGAGGACTTCAGATACAAATTTAGTTTGGACTTTCATTCATCGACCTCGAAGGTTACTAGTTTCCAAGAGCATGATAACCTTTTTCAATGAGTTCTAGAGTGCGAGAGTGAAAGATCTATTTGATGAACCTTCTATGAAATGCTTCTAACATGTTTCAAGATAATCGAGCTAGGGTGTTCATTTTGAGGGGTCCTTATGCCCATAAATCTAGTTCTATGTGATCTCATTTGTGCTACAGATGTACCTTGAGGTGCGGACAGGAGAATAGATCATTGAGAGGATTTTATGGTGTCTAATGACATAAATATTGATTGTTTTTAATATTTCTGATCAATCATTGAGAACAATTTGTTCTACCTAAAAATGAATCATTGAGGATGTTCCTTCCAAGGAAGCATCCTCAAATTTTTCCAGTTTATGATACAAAAATATGATATGGGTCAGGTTGAGGACATCCCTAGGAAACTCCCAATCTATATAGAGGAGATCCAGGTCACCAAGATGGTCATTATTAGGGTAAGTGAGACCATAGATCAAGTTGTGGTCAGATTTATGCATTAGCATTTCCTGCTCTAGGATAGGAAAAACTCATTCAAAGTACACTTTTCTTGTTTTCTACTTAGGTGTATACATTGTTTAATACAAGAGTGATTCACTTATTTATATTGACTTCACTTATCAATTCATTGGGATAGGAGGTAGAGGTACGTCCAGTTCTCTTGATGTTGACTATGCTAGTTGTAGGTTGAACTGACTTCTTTCAATTATATAAAAACTATGATATAGTGTTAGGGAAAACTGACTCTTGATGAAATTTGATATGTTTACAAATAAATCAATATGACTTGATCCTTATCATGGATTGGATTTATTATGTAAAGGGTATCATGGATTCCATCATGGGGAATGTTTTGTTCATTTAGGTTAAGAGGGATCCAGTAGTGTTTTTTGGCAAGCGAGACCCTAAGAAGGGTCACTGGTGTGTTCATTATTTGTCATCCATGATGACAGATCCGATGCTGAGTTTTTCATTGTTCAACAATTGAATTTTCCATCGGTCAGAGTGGAATACCCTGATTTCATTCTAGGGGTGGTTTTAGTGTTACACACTCAATGGGATATAGAGTATGGGATCAAACTATACTTAAACATGTCTCGGATCTCGATGTCTCGATATAGGATGACTCATTATGAGTGGTGATAGTTGGATATATAGATTTATGTTATGTTGTAGTGCTATATTTTTGCTGAATGAATCACCATGGGGTCCACCAATTTTTTTGTAAAGATGGATGAAGAGAATATGTATTTTGGTATCGATTATCGTCACATGAACCATGTTATAGTGAAGAAAAGCTCTCCTCTTCCATGGTTTGATGATTTATTTGATCAACTGAAGGGTTCATGTAGGTTCTAAAAGTTTTATTCATGATTATTATATCTTCTTATTTATGTTAATTAGGATAAAATACTAAAGGCTTCTTTCCATTTCCATTATGGGAATTACAAGATTGTTATGATTACATTTGGTGTGATGAATTCTTCAGTTGTGTTCATGGGGTTAATGAACAGAATGTCCTTTGAGTTTCTAGGTAATTTTGTGATGATTTTCCTCAATATATTCCTTGTGTACTCCACCTCTAAGGATGATCATTAAGATCATCTATGGGTTGTTTTTGGAGATCTTCGTTGTGACAAACTGTTTGGGTTGTATCTGATGAGTGATTGTGGGAACAAGAAGTCTATTTCATGGGACATGTGGTATCCCAGAAGTGAGTATTTTTGGATCCATCAAAGATATACGAAGTTTTATCTTCGGTAGGATCTATTTTTGTGGAAGAGGTGTGGATTTTCCTTCGTAATTCATGTAAAAATATGAGTTTCATAGACTATTTCTCTCAGTTTTTGACTCCTATGAAAATGATGACCTGAACGGATCATGAAATCTTGTGGTCTTGTCATTATCAGACAGCTTTTCATTATATAAACAAGAATTTTTTCAATTATTTGGTTCATTGTCTTCTATTAGATTATGTTTAGTTATAATTTTTCTATGAATCGTTACATCTTATGTTAGAGAGTGTTCTGTTGCATGAAATATTAGTCGTTTCATATGGGTCTCGGTAGATACATACCCATGATCATAACATTTCCTCCCATGATATTGAGTTAGTTGTGGTGGTGTTTTAATGGATGTTTTGGAGACATTACCTCATAGGTCTGCATTTTTTTGTCTTCACTGATCAGAAGAGCCTGAGGAATGGCTTCTCCTAATCTGAATTAATCTTGAATGATCATTGGAGGATAGAGTTCTTACAAGATTACAAATTTTTTCTTCTGTATACACCTAAGAAGGTGAATGTTATATATAGTGCACTGAGTAGGTTGTCGTTCAGTAATTCAATGAAGGGATAAGGCTATTTCGGGATTGTTATAAAATAATATTTGACATTTCTATTTTTTATGGGAGTAGTTAGGATAAGTGGTCATCATTTTCATAGGATAGGGAAATCAAATATGATGTTGAATGTGGAAGAGTGGAATTTTATTTATCTTGTATTATAATTATAGTGTGACCCAATTGTTTGGTTTGAAGCCCCTGATGGTTGTTCTGATGATGAAAAACATTGATTGTTGTTTCAATGATGTATTTTTGTTACTTTGGTGATGCAAGTAGATGGTTCTCATAATGTTCACCTGTTGACCATTGGGAGTACATCATATACTGTCAATTATGTAAAGAGAATTGAGAGGTCTTTCTAGGTGGCCTCAGATGAATAATTCCTTTGTAGAGTTTGTGTATTTATGTTTTTGTCTAGAAGAAGTTGAATTCCAAGAACCATGTTCCCTCTAGCTATCTCCTACTATTAGAGAATCCTTAGCGAATGTCAGTGGAAATTATGATGGAAATTATTATCAGTTCACCGAAGGTTCAATGTGTCTACGAACCAATGTTGGTGGTAGTGGTTTATTTGATAAAATTAGAGTACAATATACCTATCAAGAAGTCGATATCAATTAAGGTTTTATTAATGATGTATCTGGAGGTGGCGGTGAGACCCCATGGGGTCTTCAGGCAGTTCATTTCTGATTGAGATCCATTGTTCACCTACAGAGTATGGAGTAGTCTCCATTGTTATTTTGGCACTCATCTATTCCTTATCAATACTTTTCAACTAAAGATGGATTGTTTGACAAAATAGATCATCTACACTATTTAAGACATGATTCACTCTTTTTCCAAGGGTATTGTAGGTCTATGGATGAGATACATTCCTTTATTATATTTATCTTACAAAAAAATTGTTTCACATCACCAAATGTATGAAAACATTTGAATTATTTTATGGATTACATTTCTATTCTTCATTGTTCTAAACTAGGGTTATAGATTGATCAATTATTAGGCTGAAACATGTAAAAAATATACCATAGATTGATCATCTGATTCACAAGTTGAATTAGAGGTGTGTAGGATCATCATAAATCATATGATGATCATAGGAGTAGACCTATGTTGTTCAATTTTGGTGATCATGTGTTTCTAAAGCTATCATCCCATTTTGGGTAGTGATGGATTGTTCATGGGAGTAAGTTTCTCCCTGTTTAGTTGGGTCTTTCATGGTGTTGGATCGTGATGGAGTGATGGTGTACCAGATATCACATCCCCTATAGATGAGAATAATATAGGTTGTATTCCATTTTCCATAGCCCCATCGTTATATTCATGACGTCTCTCACTTCATCGATTGCGGCACAATCAATGTTAACAGTGATGTAAAATTTGACAAGCGTCAGGTAGTGATCCAGGAGCACCAAGATAAAGTGATCTGTGGGTGTGATATACCCTTCTTTTAAGACTTGTAATGGAATGATGATAGTGAGGAGAGTACCTTTGAACCTGAGTCATAGATACACGATCATCATCCTATGTTTCATGGTGTTTAGTTCTTCTTTTGAAACCTTGTCATTTTTCTGTTTGTAGATGTTTTATGGTTTTGAGATGGATTTCTATTATTGCATGTTGTGGTTTTCTCTCTCTTGAGAGGTATCTCCCAATAGAGTCTATTTTGGATCTTTTGGTGGTTGTTTCATGGGGTTTTTCTTATTCCATTACTGATGTGTTTGGGATCTTGTGATTATGATAGTCATGCGAGGTATCTTGCAGAGTGGTTGCATAGATGTCCCTTTCTATTTTGTATTTGGGATGATTTTGGATTCATGAGGATCTTAATTTATTGATGGTTAGATGATGTATGGGCTATTATTCACATGTATTGACACTTTTTGTGTTCTCAATGCTTATGGAGACTCAAAGGAGGTATGGATGAGTTTAGGTGCTGATAACTGAGAGTAGGGAACTTTCATGATGTCAATGTGGGATTCACATAATGCATATGAATTTCATGATTTTAATTTGGGACTCACATCCTGAAATATTATGGGGTTTGAAAAATAAAATAAATTACAATGATTATTTTTTTTTGGGGGGGGAAACAAACCCCGAGGCATTACACGAATGGAAAAGGGATTAAACATATTTTATTACCCCGATGATATAATTATTAATGTTGTTTTCTAGTCGCACAGGTTTTCCAATACTATGGATAAAGCTTCCCTCTCTCCCATCCCAAAAAACACATAAGCACCCACCATAGTGTTTTGGATTTCCCTTTACTGTTAAACTATCATTGAAATCTATCTTCAACCTATGGTGACTCAGATTGATCCAACATACCTTCTGTGATCATTCTCTAGAGGTTTCTTTAGATTATTCTTATTTCCTCTCTTATATTCTCATGTTCCTAAAAAGATATCCTAAATAAGATTTAAAAGTTGTTTCCCATGGTTTTTGGTTTGGGCCGTTGTGCCACAATATCCTCTGAGGGATATAGTTCTTGTGGATAGGTTATTGGAGAGTAATTAGGTGGTCTATTCTCATGTGAAGAATGTTAAAGATCAATTTATATAGGGGGTTAATTACATAGCTTTTCATATACATGAAATCATAGTGTTGGAATGATTTATACCCTTGAATCTCAATTAAATTGTCCTGATAATTCTTTAAACTAGATTAAATAATTGGTATTGATAATAAAGAAATGTTGATGCTTTATACCTTGATAATAGCTCGCCTATTTATTTCCTGATACCGTGATATCTATGCCTTTCATGGTTTAGAATTTTTTATGTTGATTTATATTTTTAAAAAATTTAAAGAAGGAATTAATTTACAAATAATTTTCTAAATTATTAAAAATGAATGTTTAAAGAAAATTTTTTTTATTATAATTTTATGTTCATCAAAGTAATAGAATTGCTTATATGTTAATAATTTTTTTTAATTAACCTTATGAATGATATTATTTTTCAATAAATGATTAAATAGAATGTTAAATTAATTGGTTTATTAATTTTTGATAACAATGATAGATTGTTTCTTCGGCTTCACATAGTTGGAACCACTGATAAGGAATCTATTAATTCTAAATTGAATAAGAAACAGTTTTGTAATAAATTATAATTCCATTATTGTGATTCAGTTACTCATTTTCTGGTAAATTCCACGTGACATGTGCTTCCGTCCCATGAGATCTTATTACTTGTAATTTATAAATGACTTGTTTTTGGGCCAAGATATTGGTTAAAATTTTTTGTTAGTTCTTGTGATGTGTTGTTATATTGGGATGGATAAGCATGGAGGGATATTATATTATGTGGAGTATGGATGCCCAGATATGATTTGAGTTAAAGATGACTAAACATGGAGTGTTGTTTTGGTACGAGGGGTGGGGAGGCATAGCTTTGGTTGATGTAATTGACACATGTAGTGGTGATATGCATTGATATATGAATGTGGTTGTGGGGGTGGGGCTTCATATATGGATAAATGGTTTAAATCTAAATTTACTTATTGATATGAATTATAGTTGATTTTTAAATCAATTGTTTAGTCTCTGGATTGGTTGATGGATTATATGTTTTCTATTATCCCCTTCCTAAGGCAAACTGATGTGTTTGATCAATCTCTTCCTATTAGAGGTGAATAAGTGCTGGGAATGACATGTGATTTCAATAATTTGGTTCTCATGGTTGGATGAATTTACTCTCCTCCTATATGTGGTAGAGACTCGATAGGTAGGTAATCTACTAACCTGGTGAGCACCCTATGATTATAGAGAATATATCTTTTTCACACAGTACCTGGTGATATGGAATGTAAAAATTTTAGTAAATTTGTAAAATTTTAACCCATGGGGTTGGATCTAGTAAGGAAGCAATGATGAAGTTCAAATTTCAAGAAATCATGGACATGGTTTTCTTATCCCTGGAGGGAATGGGTATTTTTTGAGATGATAATGAAATGTAATGTGAAAATATTAATGGTTAATTAATTATTATGAATTATTTAATCTAAAGTTTAATTGATGAAAAGGATAATACATATTAATGTGCCTCTTTAAATTGTTATGTTCAAATGTGATATCTAGTCATTGAAATGGAAGTCAGGAGTCCGAGAGATGTTATCTATAATTGTTTCTGAGACTATGATATTATCATATTATGGTTTTCATCAAAGTTAAATCATTTATGTTTTATGTTTCTCTAATATACAACACTATGTAGGTTAGGGAAATTGACCCCCTGGGGATTCTGATCCCTATGGTTGTTTTACCAAACATCCCGTTGGGAGGATGGATGGACGACTACCAACATTGAAACTACTATTTTCTCTTAGTAGTTACTTATTATATTTTTAATGATGGTTATTTATCCTCAAATATGTGTGTAGAGGGTTGTAATAGATTATCTATTTTTCACAAAAATATATTCAGGATACAGTTTCCTATGGACTAATATTGGTATAACATGTATAGGTTGTGATGTCTTGAGGATCCTTGGTGTTTGTGTCTTCATGGTTGGATCTATAATACATGACGTATGATATATGTTATGAGATCTATGTTGTATCCCAAAACTGATTGGTTACCTTTTATTTTGTGCATGTGGTGGTATGTTGCATGGGGTGCATGTTTTGGTGCTTCTCCCAGTAGTATATAGTAAATCCATTTTGGAGAGGGATGCTCAGAATGGGTGACATTGGAGTAGAGCAACAAACTAGTGGTGAAGATGTATCTAGGTACCCTTGATGTTCTTTATTTTGATATATTATGTTGTGCGTGATACATGGTGATATTATCCCTAGTGTTAGTGTACCTATTTAGGTGACTATTTTCTTTGACTTTCTGTTCATTGTGCTTTAGTATGAATTCATTAATTATTCATTATAGGCACTAGGTAGGATCCTATTGAGTATACTAATATAATAAATATACATATATATAAACAATTTTTCCGGTCAATTGGAGGATGTTTGGGATTTGGACTGTTACTACTACCTTGTGGTTTTTATGAGCTGTTTGGGCTTTGGGGTCCCTTGTGTCATTAGTTTATTTTTATACATTCAGTTTTACCGATTAGATTTAGTAGTTATTGAATGAAATAACAATTTTGATCATGGGGTTTATTTTATATTTTTAGCCTATGAATTATTTTTTCGGTGTTTTTCTTATCTCCATCTTTAGCATTTGTTTCTCTCTAAGGGTAATGTCTCCCATTTTCTGGTTTAGAATACCGTCGTTGCTAGTTGTATACATAGGGCCTACTAAAGGAGGGAATTGGGGGTCACTATCCCTCATCTACCTTTTCATACCTAGGAGGGGTACACGTTGTGGGGATGGGGTTGTGGCATATTGGTATCAAAGTGATGTTGAGTGATATGATAGAGTTTGGAGTTAGACACATCAGATGTTTTATGTTTTTGAAGGGAAATGGTGTCAACTAAGTGGAGAAATCATTGTAAACCTGAGATACTTGCTGAGACAAGATATTTGGTCCCCTTATGATTTTATCCACATCCCATTAAGCATAATACAACTACTTAAGTGGGCGAATCTCATTTTAGGGAAGAGACCTTTAAACATATCATTAAACATTAATTTGTGGGCCTATGTTTGAATGCTTATACATTTGGATAGGTTAAACTAAAATAAATAAAAGAGAACAATTAATTAAAAGTTAGTGTCTTTTAGATTCCAGGATAGGAGATATAATTTTTTCTTCTTTTGGATCCATTGATCCATGTCGACATCATATCCTCATTCAAAATGATTTTATTAAGTAGTTTTCAACGGAATATCAACAAAAAGTGGAGGTTAATGATGAAAACACTTCGTGGAGGACACATTAAGAGTTTCTGTGCCAGAGTCTAGAGTTGTGTGAGGGCACTATTTGAGATGCAGTCATTCAAGAATAGTTATAAGAGTTTGATATATCCTTAGGTTCGATCTTTTCGTGAAGATGAAATGGGTGTAACTGGATGTGAAAATTCATTATGGGGTGGTAAGGTAGTGGTGGATCATGTTCCTTAGAGATCGCGAGGAGTTGATAGTCTAATGAGAGGAGTTATGGGATCAGTTCAGAGGTGATTTTATTTCATCGACTACAAAGGGGGCCAGTCTCTAGGAGCTTCTTATCACTTGGTATGGGAGGTCCAGTGTGCGAGAGTTTGAGATCTGTTTCAAAAAGTATCTACTATATGCTTTGGAATTTGGAAACATAAGGAGGCTAGGAAGAGACATTTCAAGGTGTCTTTTTATCCAATGATCTAGTGAAGGGTCACCACATTAAGGATGAAGATGTATAATGAGGTTCTATAATGAAAAGTGGACATTGAGATGATGTTATCCAAAACCAGATCATCATGAGAGGGTAGCTATTAGGATTCCTCAATTTCAAGATATTGGGTCTACGATTCCCATTTTCTTGGTTAAAAGAGCATCTGATTAGCTAGGGGATGGTCGCAACACTCAATGTTTTATTTATATGTGGGAAGAAGCACTTATAAATATTCCAAGAGATAAAAAATGTTTTTATTAATGAGTAAATGGTCATTATTGATGAGACTTCATAGCCTTTAATAGTAGTCAGTGTGCTCCATTTGTTCTTTTTGCAGTTCCTCCGTTGAGGAAGTTCCAACTAAGGCAACGAAAAATGATTTCTTTAGTTTGTGATCGGTAGAGAGTAGATGGGGTAGGAAGAGGATATCCCTAAGATGATTCCAATCCTCCTATAGTATATACCATCCATAGAGGTGGTCTTTATTAGGGTTATAGAGTTTGTGGATAAGGTTGAATTCATCTTCATGATTTAGCATTTCCAATGCTAGGCGAGCCAGAAATCATTCAAGGTACCATTTTCATGATTTTATAGGGTTTCGAGAATTGTTTTTTCTACATGATACACACTCCTTTATATCACATGACCTTGATCATAAATTTGAAATTGAAGTAGATAAACTTCCAGGGCCCTTGGAGTTGACCAAGAATGTTGGAGGTCTAGCTGACTTTTTATATTTATATAGAAACTATGAGCTATTATTGGGATATCACTGGTCATGGGATGATTTAATATGTTTTTAGATAAAACCGTATGAATTCATCCTTTTAAGACCCCCTGTCTTTCTAAAAATAAAAAGAAATGAATGGAACATTTTTTAAGTGTATATTATTAAATAGCCTTTAAAACATCACATTTCCTCTTCTATGTTTTGAATTTCAAGAAACTAACATCTATAATTGTGTTCACTATGATATTTGGAGTCTATTGGAACTAACTTGTTCTTTTGGTGAATATTAACATACAATTTTGAATAGTAATATGAATTGTAATATGACCCTAATGAATAGTAAATTTTATTATTATTTTATTTTCTTAAGGCTTTAAGAGAATAACATCTTGGTTAATTTTTCATCGTGATATAGAAGTAGTTATACAATTACAATTGTTAATTTTTGAATTAAGTATGCTTTTAGTTAAAAATTAAATTAATAATATTAGAAAATTATTTTCAAAAAATGAAATTTGTTTTTTAATTCTACACGTCGAAATATTTTTAGGGTAAACTTTTGGGTTTTTTCTTAAATTCTTGATTTTTCAGTGAATAATTAAATATGATAGAATACCGTATAATCAAATTATCTGTAAAATACACTATTTAAGACATCATAAGTGATTCAAGATCACTTGGTTCTAACTCATGTGCCATTATTACTATTTGAGATCACATGAACTAAGCATATTCATAATCTTGGGCCAATATATTATAATAATGATTATAATAATGAAAAATACCCTCTCCTCTAGAAAAAATAACACACTCACTCCCCTCTTCATCCCACACCTCTTAATCCTGGATCCATACCTAAGTTCTACCAAATACTCCTCCCAAGGATCTTCCCCACTTCCTAGAGCTACTGGTCTCAACAAATTACCCAATCCAAATACCTTAAGAAGGATCTCAAGGAGAAGAGATCAAGAGGTAAACATCCTCTCTCTTTTTCATTCTTTTATTTCATTTTATGTGATTCTATTCCTTTACCTTTGGATTATGTTGGGATATTTGATTTAATATCCCCACATAATGTACATATTATGTATGAGTGATGAGATATTCCCTTTTCTCTCATCAAACTATTTTTATGAAATTTTAAGAGACGTCGTTAGGATGCCGATTTTTTTTAGCAGTTTCTCATGTTTTCTTTTATGTCATGTTTCTTTTTTCTTCGTTCCCCACTACCTTTTATCCAAGAGACCTAAAAAATACAGAATCATGAATATTCTATATGTTCTAATGTTCATGGATAATTCATCATCATTTTTATTTTCCCCTCCCACTTATTCAAAGAATTAAAAACATTGTCTGTGATGTTTCGAATTACCGACATTTGTGGATGATGTGATTTCAATTTCAATTAATTCTTTCAAGTATCATCATGAAACCATTTAAATGGTTTATCCATGTTATAATATATTTTTTATTACTCACCCATGGTTCTGTAATTATTTTTAACTCATGATTCTAATTTATAAAAGGAGATGAGGTTGTTATTATCAAAAAACGACTCAAATGATCTAAACAAACATCATTAATTTTTTAACATATGAATCATCCTCATATTAAACATGAAAATGATAAATGGTATAAATTATTGTATTGAAAATATGTAAATACCTTTATATTCCAATTCTGGAATTTCACTTCCAATTGACATGAAAATCCACCATGAAAAGATCATGGAAATCATGTTTAGAACTCACCCAAAAATAGTTCAAGGAGAAAAATACTAACAATTAAAGGGTGAAATGATATTATGAAATGATAATATAATATGTTATAAAAATTAACATGTTTCGTTAAACTAGTAATAACACTATTTTAACCATTATGCAGGATGTTTAAACAGGTTTTAACTAAGACAAGCCCGAGTTAAGTGAATTCTTAACCGGATTTCCATTCTTTGGGTTAACCTTATACATCAATATTTATCTGCAATTTAAATTATATGTTTGATGGTTTCTGTTTATATAATGTTTTATTATTTTTATTTATAGTATATATTCATACTCCATCCACTCTATTATGTCTCTCATCAATTGTATGACATTTATAAGGGGATTTTCATTAAAAATCCACTTTTTAAATTCGGTTTTATGAAATTCCAATGTAAATTTTTTATGGAATTATTCATGTTGTAATATTATGTATTGGTTATTGGGAATTATTTATGATGTAGGGTGGGACCAATATCTCCCTCAAAATCATTGGTTATGAATAAGTTGGAGTTTGTCCGTATGGTTACTCCCAGTGCAACTACGATGGTTACACAAAGTAAGGCAGCTGTGAGGGTAACAAATTATAAGGTAGCCAAGAATGGTTACAAGATTATGTAGGTAATTACCCAAGATACCTTTATGAATATATTTATGTTCTCATGTTTTTGTGGATATTTTTTAAATCCCATGTTTCATGAAGAAATTATATATGGGTGACAATAATTTCTTTTGAAAATGTTTTCATACATTACGAGTGTTCATGGACTGATGCGCTCTTTCCTTATTTTTCATCCATTACTGATCTTTTGTGATCATCCCAAGTTTTTAAATGATTTTCAAAGGTTAATGGATTTGTAATACAAATAAGGAATTCGTGTTAAATGTTGAATAATTGATAAAGAGTATTGACTAAAGATTTAATGGTTTATATTTTGAAAAAAAATTGGAAACTGTTTTTGTTGTATCCACTCTATAATAATGTGTAATGTTATGAAAGTATTGTCCTAATTATCTAAAGATATAAAATTGAAAATATCCTCAATGTAAAAGGAAGTGTTATCTTAAATAAATTCATATTTATGTGTGTAATAAGGTTGGGTCCTTATAGTTTTTATCAGAGGATGGTTTAAATAATTTTAGTGGTTATGGTGATGTAAATAGAATAACATAATTGATTTTCACTATTTGTTTAATTTTAAATGTTTTAGAATTTAATGATTACCATGTTGATTCATCTAATACATGTTTGGTCAGAATGGTTTTCCGAATAATGAACATGGATGTCGGAGAGGAGTGGCACCGAGAGAATGACATCCTTCTGAAACTACAACCTGAAATGGTAGGGATTGGAACCGAGTATTTTGTGACAGTAATGGCTCACCTAATGTAGTCAATAAATGGTAGTGTAATACATGAAATAGAACAAATAGAGTTACCACAATGGAACATGATAGCAGGGGAACATTTTATGATACAACATCCACCTGCATTCAATTGATCTTCTGAACAAGTAATAGTTGAAAGACGGATCAAATCCCTAGAAAAGATATTTGATGTTATGGTTTGTACAGACAATCAAGAGGTAAGTCTTTACATTTATCATTTTTAAGGGGAATCTGATTATTAGTGGTCTATGGTAAGGAATGTCAGGGTTAGAGAGGATTTTGATGCCTTAGAGTGGGATGATTTTAAAGGTATTTTTATTGAAAAATAATCTCCTAAGGTGGTGAGACTTAGAATGGAGAAGCAATTCCTTGAATTGAAACAGAATGGGGAAGATTCAGTGTCTTTGTATGAAGCGAACGTCACCCTACTGGTGAGGTATGCCCTAAATATTATTTTGGATCCTGATAGGAAATTAAACCTCTTTTACTCAATATTGAATCCAAGGTATTGAATGGTGTTGGCCTCCCATGAATTCAAAATTTATGAGAAAATTTTCCGATTTTCTGAGAGGGTAGAGATGGAGTTTGTTTATGATCACATGAATTTTGGAAACAAAGAGAAGAAGTGGTCCAGTTAGCAAGAAATGGGTAAGAATCAACCAAATAGATATGATGGTAAGAAAATACAATTTCCAGTTTGTGAAAAGTGCGGCAAGATGCACCCTGGGGAATCTCTTAGAAAAATTGGGAAGTTTTTTAAATCTGGTAAGTTTGGACAGATGACCCAAGATTGCAATGAAAATGAGCCTAAGAATAATACTGAAAAGCAGACTATAAAGTGTTTTAAATGTGGAGAGATGTGTCATTAATCAAAATCCTGCCCAAAGAGATATTTGAATGACGCAAAAAAGCCAGACTACAAGTAGAAAGGTGTAGTGAGATCCATTAGAACTATGTCAGCTGATGTCAGGCCATCCAATAAAGTCATAGCAGGTATATTGTTTGTTCACTCAGATTTTCCTAATGTTTTTTTTTCATATGGGGTCTACACATTCCTTCATCTATGAGAAATTTTCTAGTAATTTGGAAGTATCACCTCAATAAATGAGACCTGAACTTGTTGTCGAAACACCAGGGGGAAATGCTATAATAAAGAGGAATTATAAGAATATTTCTATTATGGTCAATGGAAATACTTTACCTGCAATCCTTGCTTTTTTACCCTTAGTCGAGTTTGATGTTATTCTGGGGGTTGATTGCCTTTCTGATTATCATTCTATGTTTGACTTTAGAGATAAAGAATGTGTTTTTTCGAATAAGTTTTAGTTTGTATACAAGAATGAACCCATACAATTGATAACATATCAGGAAGATGAGAAACTATTAAAATATGGAAATGAATGTTATCATGTTCATTTTTTTGAAAAAAAAATTAACTATTCAAATTAATGATGTGCCAGTTGAAAATGAATACCATGATGTTTTTTCTGATGAGTTACCCAGTGTCACACCCAATCGAGAAGTTGAATTCTCAATTGACATAGTTCATAATTCTAAGACAATTTCCAAACCCCCTTATCGTATGGCATTAATATAACTTCTTGAATTGAAAAATCTGTTGCAGGATTTTCTTGACAAAGGCTTCATTCGTCCTATCCCATCACAATGTGGAGCCCCTATTTTATTATTTAAAAATAAATATGGATCCATGAGACTTTGCATTGATTATAGATCTTTGAATACCACCATTATTTAAAATAATTATTCTTTGCCTCATATCGATGACTTGTATGATCAACTTCAGGGAGCTCATTAATTTTCCAAGATTCACTTGAGCTCTGAATACCATCAGATGAAGGTGAAGAAGTATGAATTCTAGAAAATATCCTTTCATAGTAGATATGGGCATTATGAATTTGTTGTATGTTATTTTGATTAACTAATGCACATGATGTATTCATGAATCTTATGAATACAGTATTTCATGAGTTCCTGGATAATTTTGTGGTTTTATTTATTGATGAAATTCATGTATTTTCTAGAAATAAAGTGGATAATGAAATACATATAACGGTTTTTTACAAACATTGAAAGAAAATAATCTATATGGAAAATTTATAAAGTGTGATTTTTGTATGAAACATATTTCTTTTCTTGGGAACATTGTAAATAAGTATGGAATAACAGTTGATCCTACCAAAACAAAAGTAGTTGATGAATGGCCATGACCTGAAAATGTTATAGAGATTCATAGTTTTTTGGGTTAGTAGGTTATTACAAACGATTTGTTAAGAACTTTGCACGGTTATCTATCCTGATAACTATGTTAACATGGAAAGGGGTTATATTTGTTTTGACAGAGGACTGTGATGTTTGATTTCAGGAACTGAAGAAGAGATTGGTGAAAGCTCCAGTTTTGGCCATACCATATCGAAATGGTGAGGTTTTCATCTACAGTGATGCTTCTTTGAAGGGACATGGTTGTATTTTGATGTAGAATGATCAAGTAATTGCATATTCTTCTAGATAACTTAAACCTCATGAGCTAAATTATTCCACATATGATTTGGAATTCGAAGCTGTGGTTTCTTTCTTTGAAAATTTGGAGGCATCATCTATATAGAACCAATTGAAAAATATATACTAACAATAAAAGTATAAAGTATATATTCACTCAGAAGGAATTAAACATGAGGAGAGAATGTGGCAAGAAATGATAAAGGATTATGATAGAACGATCAATTAACATCCGGGAAAAGAAAACAAATTAGCGGATTCCATGTGCGGGAAACATCATACATCATTAAGTATGTTACATTTAGAACATGATCCCTTGTTTAATGATTTGATTAATTTTGTCTAAGAAGTTGTTGGTGTATGGTATAACTCTATTTTGTTTCTGGTTTTAGTGCAGTCTTCATTGTCAGAAATAATTAAGCAAGTGTACAAGTAAGACCGTGAGATACAGAAAAAGTATAATTGGTTAAAATGTTTAATTTTCCAGAATTTAACCTTGACAAAGATTGTGTTTTAAGATTTAAAAAAAGGTTGTGTGTGCCTAGTGATTCTCTATTGAAGAAATATTTGTTGTGAGAAGCTCATAGTTCTCTATTTTTTGTTCATCCTATTAGTACTATGATGTGCAGAGACCCTCAGGAGTATTATTGGTGGGATGGAATGATAAGAGATATTTTTGATTTAACCATGAATGGTTTGATGTGTAAACATGTTAAAGTGGAGCGGGAGTTACCGAAGGGTATGCTTCATCCTTTTCTAGTGCCAGAGTGGAAATGGGAGAATGTATCCATGTACTTTGTGGTGGGACTACCAAAGGCCTCTTGAGGTAACAAAGTGATTTGGGTTATTGTTGATCGGCTGAAAAAATCTGCACATTTTATTTCTATTAGAGATACAATGTCTTTGGATCAGCTTAATCAATTGTAGTACAAGGATATTGTCAGGTTACATGGAGTTCCTCTTTCCATTGTATCAGACTGAGATCCCAGGTTCACTTCAAAATTTTGGAAATGACTTCAAAAGTTGTTGGGCAGAGAGTTAAATTTCAGTATTGCTTTTCATCCTCAATCAAATTGGCAGTCATAACGAACGATTCAAACTTTGGAGGATATGCTTCAGGATTATTCAATGGACAATCAGGGAAGTTGGGATCAACATATTTATTTAGTTGAGTTTTCTTATAATGACAGTTTTCATTCGAGTATTCAGATGGCACCTTTTGAGGGCTTATATGGGAAGTAGTGTCGGACTCTAGAGTTTTGGGATGAAGTCATTGAAAGAAAGTTGATGGGGCCTGAATTAGTAGATGAAGTGGCTGAAACTACGAGGACGATCCAGCAGCACATGAAGACAGATTAGAAAAGGTAGAATAGTTATGAATATATCAGAAGGAAATACTTCTCTTTCGAGGTTGGTGGCCATGTTTTCCTTAAAATCCCCTCATGGAAATGTGTGATGTGTTTCGGTAAGAAAGGGAAGTTAAGTCCACAGTTCATCTGTTATTTTGAAATTGTGGAGAAAGTTGGAATAGTTTCATACCGCGTAGCTTTGCCTCCAAGTTTGTATTACGTACACAATGTTTTTCATGTTTCGATGTTGAGAAAGCATGTGCCAGATTCAACACATATCTTGAGCCCATAAGCAGTTCAGCTGGAAGAGAACCTTTCTTATGAAGAGAAACCAGTCCAGATTCATTATCGAAGGGAACATGTACTGCGGAATAACGTAGTCCACCAGGTAATGGTTTTGTGGAGAAACCATATGGTTGAAGAATCCACATGGGATTCTGAAAATTCTATGTGGTTAAAGTACCCACATTTGGTTAACAAGTAAATAAAATTGTGAGGATGTAATTTTGAGAAGGTGGGGCTAATGTAACACCCAATGTTTTTCTAAATATAAATAGAAATGCACGGAACATTGTCTTATGTAGATATATTTAACTAGTCTTTAAAACATAACTTTTCCACTTCAATGATTTGAATTTCTAGAAACTGTCATCTACAATTTTGTTCAGTATGTTATTTGGAGTCTATTGGAACAAACATTTTTTGGTGAATAGTAACATACCCTTATCAATAGTAATATTAATAGTAATATGACCCTAATGAATAGTAAATTCTATAATTATTTTATTTTCTTAAGGATTTAAGGTAATAACATCTTCGTTCATTTTTCATCATGTTATAGTAGTTATAGAATTATTATTTTTAATTTTTGAATTACGAATTCTTTTATTTAAAAATTAAATTAATAATATTTACAAAATTATTTTCAAAAAATGGACTTCATTTTTTAATTCTACATGTTGAAAAATGTTTAGGGTAATGTTTTGGGGTTTTTTTCTAAAATTAATGATTTTTCATTGAAATGTTAAATACGATAAAATACCGTATTGTCAAATTATCAATAAAATAAACTATTTATGACATAATAAGTGATGCAAGGCCACTTGGATTGAACTCACATTCCATTATTACTATTTCTGGTCACATGAACTAATACTATTGATAATCTTGGGGAAAAATATTATAATAATGATTAAAATAATGAAAAATACACCCTCTCCTCCACTATAAATAACACCTTCACTACCCTCTTCTTCCCACACCTCTCAAGCCTTGAGACACAACTAAGTTCTTCAAAATACTACTCCCAAGGTTCTTCCTCATGTCCAATAGCTTCTAGTCTCACAAAAAGACCAAAACCAAATCCCTTAACAAGTATCTCAAGGAGAAGAGATCAAGAGTTAAACATCCTCATTTTTTCATTCATTTCTTTCATTTATGTTATTCACTTCCTTTCCCTTTGGATTATGTTGGGATATTTCATTCCAAATTCCCCCATATAGTCCATAGTATGTATGAGTGATGATATATTCTCTTTCTCTCATCAAACTATTTTTATTAAATTTTAAGAGACATCGTTAGGCTGCCGAATTTTCGTGACAAATTTCTCATGTTTTCTTTTATTTCATGATTCTATTTTTTTCCTTCCACACCCAATCTTAATCAGGAGGCATGAAATCTCCATAATAATGTATATTCAGTATGTTCTCATGTCCATGGAAAATTCCTCATCCCTGTTCTTATCCCCTCCCACATATTAAAATAATTAAAAACATTGTTTGTGATGTGTTGAATATCCAACATCATGGATGATGTGATTTTAATTTCCATTAATTCATTAATGTCTAGTCATTAAACCATTTATATGCTTTAACCAGGTTATAATATATGTGTTATTACTCACCCATGGTTCTGGAATTTTTTACGTACTCATTATTCGAATTTGTAAAACGAAATGAGGTCGTTATTATCAAAGAACTACTAAAATGATCTAATCGAACATAATTAATGTTTTAACTTATGAATCATCCAAATATTAAACATCAAAATGATAAATGGTATAAATTTTGGAATTGGAAATATATAAATACATTTCCATTCAAATTATGGTATTTCACTTCCAATCAAAAAGAACATCCACCGTGAACAAATCATGGAAATCATGTTAAGAACTCACCCAAATTCAGTGTAAGGAGAAAAATAATAACAATTAATGGGTGAAATGATTTTATGAAATGATAATATAAGATGTTATAAACATGAAAATATTCCTTTTAACTACTAATAACAATCTTTTATCCATTATAACAGTTGTTTAAACAAGTTTGATATAAGACAAGCCTGAGGTAAGGGAATTATTAACCCGATTTCCATTCCTTGGGTTAACCTTCTACATCATTATTTATGTGATATTTAAACTGTTAGTGTGATGGGTTATATTTATATAATGTTTTATTATGTTTATTTACAATATATATACATACTACATCCACTCTATTAAGTCTCTCTTCAATTGTATGATATTTATAAGTGGCTTTTCTTTAAAAATACTATTTTTAAATTCAGTTTTACAAAATTCCGTGGTAATATTTTGTTGGAATTATTCATGTTGTATGATTACGTTTTGGTTATTCATAATTATATATGATGAAGGGTGGTACCTATATCTCCCTCCAATGCATTGTGTATGAGTATTTTGGAGGTTATCCGTATGGTTACTCCAAGTGTAACTATGTTGGTTACATAAAGTATGGTAGCTGTGAGGGTTAAAAATTATAAGGTATCCAAGAATGGTTATAGGATTATGTAAGTAATTCTCAAAGATACCTTTATTATTATATTTATGTTCTCATGATTGTGTGGATCTTTTTTAAATCTCATGTTACACGAATTAATTATATAGGGGTGACAAGCATGTATTTTGAAAATGTTTTCATACATTACGAGTGTTCATGGACTAATATGCTCTTTCCTTTTGTTTCATTCCTTACTAAGCTTTTCATCTCATCCCAAGTTTTTTAACGATTTTAACATGTTAATGGATGTGTAATACAAGGAAGGAATTCATGTTAAATGTTGAATAATTGATAAGGATTCTTGTATAAAGATTCAATGTTTTATATTTTGCAAAAAAATGGAAACTGTTTTTATGATATCCACTCTACCATAATGTGTAATGTTATGAATGTATTGTCCTAATTCTCTTAAGATCTAAACATGAATAGATCCTCAATGTAAAATTAAGTGTTATCTTGACTAAATTTCTGTTTATGTATGTAATAAGTTCGGGTCCTTATAATCCTTTCCATGGATTTTTATTCTTCAGCGAAGTCTATCATGGATTAATTCTGGTGGATGGTTGTTTTCATTGATGTGGATGTAGAGAAAACTATGTTTTATGAATTACGAGACCGAAAAATAGGTCATAGTTCTGTTTTATCCCTATCTTCCTCGATTAGTATTCTAATACTGATTTCATCAGTATTTCAACTATTAAATTTTTCAATGGTCATAGAAGAGTGCCCTGATGTATTTCTGGGCGAGGTTGAAGTGTTAACTCCTCAATGAATGATATAGTTTGGGATCGATCTATAGCCACATGTGTTACCTATTTCTTTGTATCTATATAGGATGGAGCCTTATTTGTTTTGAGTGGTGTGTGTATATAGAATTATGGTGTTTTTTAGTGAGGTTTTTTTGAGTGTATTTCTGTAGGGTGCACGAGCCGGTTCTTTTCATGATGAAGTATAATAGTAATTTGGATTTTTCTATCATTTATCATTTCTTGAGAAAAGTGATAGTGAAGAACCGTTATCCTATTCTGTAGATTTATTATTTATTTAAATAACTGAAGGATGGACTTTTGTTCTAGAATATTTATTTTTTCTAAATATATCATCATATGTCTGTAAATGATTAGGATATCCTAAAGGGTTCTTTACATTGTCGTCATGGTCATTACATGTTTTTTTGTGATGTAGTTCGGTCTGTTTAATGATCATGATACGTTCAGGGGCTTAATGAACATGATATTTCAGGATTTCTTGGATCTGTATTTGGTGGTTTTAGTCGATGAAATAATTTTGTAATCTATATTTCTGATTGATCATTTAGAGAATCTACATTATATCTTAAGAGTTATTCATCATTTGATGTTTTTTGGGATGTTTTTTAAGTTTGTGTTTATAGATCAAGAAGTCAATTTATTGGGATATGTTGTATCCCAGCTGGGAGTAGTTTTGGATGGGTCGATAATAGAAAAAAATTTCTAAGGAATCCCCCTAGAACGTTGTATAGGTGTAATGTTTACATTGATATTGCAAGCTATTATAGGAGGATCATATAGGATTTAATATGGTCTGTGAATCCTATTGAAAAAGTAGATAAGAAATGATCATTTTTTCTTATGAGATGGTTTGAGTCATATTTCTTTTGAGAATCTAAAGGAGAACCTGGTTAGTGATCTGGTTATTTATTTTTCAATAGATGGAGTCTAGTTTGATATTTTTTTTGATTCATCACATCTTCGGATGGGATGTGTTTTGATGAAACAATGATTGGTCGTTTCTTATGGGTCCTTGATGTTACGTCTCCATGTTGATAAATATGCCACCCAAAATCTCGAGTTAGTGGTCATGGTGTTTTCCCTGATGTTGTGTTGACATTACCTTATAGGTGATCATTTTATGGTCTTTACCGATAATAAGAGTCTGTTGTATGATTTCTCCTAATGATACATTATCTTGTGTCACTATTGGTTGATATAGTTTTTGTAGGATTATGTCTTCAGGATTTTGTATACACCTCAGAAAGTGAATGTTGTGGCCGATCCGTTGAGAAGGATGTTGTGAAGTAATGAATTGTGAGAATCAGGTGATTCCTATAGAGTGATGGAAGAACTTTTGGCATTTCAATGAGAAATGGGAGAAGTCTAGGGTTAAAATTTGTGTTTTTTAGATTATAGTGCATTCATCTTATGTGTGGGATTTGGAAGATTCACTATTGGCGGATCTTTATAATGAGGTTAAGAGATACATATTTGTCTATGGAAAGGCCCATAATTCTTGTTATAACGATGAACAATACTGGGTGATGTTTAATGGAAGTATTTTTGTTACTTTAGTTATGGGTGATATAGATCTAAAAGGGTTACATAGATCACTATTATCAATAAATCCTCTAATGGAAAATATTTACCGAGCTATTAGAGTTAAATTTTGGTGGCATGGGTTGATGTGTGCAGTTGTAGATGTTATTTCATGATGTTTTGTGTGATAGAAGGATAAGGATGAACACCGTGTTCCAGGTGAGATTCTACAAACATAGATGATCCTAAATGGTTGTGTGAGGATGTCTCTATGGACATTTATACCTTGTAACCTATATGTCAAGGTCTCTATGAATCAATATGGGAGGGAGTTTATTGTTTATTGAAATTATTCCACATTATATTGATCAAGGAGTCAATCTAAGTGGATGTTTTTTCAAGAAAATATATGGAGGTGGCGGTGAGACTCCATGGTGTCTCGAGGATATTCAATTCTGATCAAGATACTCATTTTAACTCGCAAGTATGGATATATCTCATACATTATTCTTGAAATTAGATATTCCATAGACCTTATTTTAATCTACATATAGATGATCAGACATAGAAGTGCATCCAAACTATTGAAGACATGTTGTGATTTTTCATCCTAGATTTTGGTGGTTCGTGGATGAGACCCTTACCTATGTTATTGTTCACTTACTTAAACAATTTTCCCCCCACCATTGGTATGTCCCCATTTGAATCATTGTATGTCTGGCCTTTCAATTATTCGTTGTGTTAGACTAAGGCCAGAGAGTCATAAATTCTATGTTGGGAAATTATACAAAATATGATAGAGATGTTTTAGGTGATTATTGAGAGGATGAAATTAGAGAAGGATTATCAGAAATCCTATTATATTCATAAAAGGATACCTTGGTATTTTGACATTTGGGATCATGTGTTCTTTATGGTTACTACCCTTCATGGGTAGTGAAATATTGACTATGGGAGTATACATTCTCCCTTTTTGGTTGGGCATTTTAATCTATTTGATCATGTTAGAGTCATGCCATATATGATAAAAAAATTACCACAAATGAGAAAGATACATGATGTTTTTCATGTACCCAAGATCTTTCATTGTAATCATGATTACTCTCACGTCATCTACTAGGGTGAGATCGATGTTAATAATGATTCATCCTTCATGGAGCATCCTATAGAGATCCAGAAATTATAGGAGAATGTGTTGTGCGAGTGTTCTATCCCCATGGTATTTGTCGAAAAGAGGAAAAATGGTGTGGAGAATAGTAAATGGGAACATGAGTTGTATATAAGCGTATACAACCCTAATATGTCTGGTGTTTACCCCTCCTCTTGTAACATTTTTCATTTTGTGGTTTTATAACATCCCTATTTGTGAGATGGATTTCACATATTTCATGTTTTGAATTTCTCAATTTTTAGAGGTATCTCACTCGTTATAGTGTTTTGGTGCTGGTTGGATATTTGAATGGCTTTTCACTTGTTCGACTAGTGAAGTAGATGAGTTTATGTGGAGACGACAACCATGCACAGCAACATGCAAGGTTACTGTTCAGAAGAACATTTTCTATTTCCTCTCAATGTTGGTTTTGGATCCTCAGTGAAAATAATTTTTTGAGCGTTATCTTTTTAAGATCCCAGATCCATTTGGATCAACCCCTTTCATGTTATATAGGCTTATGAAGGCTTAGTGGATGTTAGGAGGATTTAGGTGGAGCGAAATTAAAATAGGGAACTCTAACAATTTGAATGTGGGTTCATTCCCTATAGAATAATTCCAATATGTGATGGTCAGTTTCACATCATGTAATATTTTTGGGTTTCAAAAATTAGATAAATGAAAAATTATATTTTTTTGTGGAATCTGAACACTAGGAATTACATGATGTGATAGGGGATTACATATCATGTAATCCCCTGACACATTGATTGTTAAAGTCTTCTTCGGGCCACTTAGGTTATCATACACTAATGGAACAGCTTCCCTCTCTCCCATCACAAGTTACCTAAAACTCCCCTCCTCAACATTTTAGAGATACCATCAACATGAATCAATTTTATACTTCCATATTTGATCCATGGTTACAAGACATTATCCATGGTACTTCCATCTATCATTTTCTAGAGGCTTCTCTTCAACTAATCTCATTTCCTTCGATATGTACTCACCGTTATATGAATTTTTATATCCAATTCTTCTCATATGTTTTCCCTTCATTGTTGGTTTTCATGAATGTGTTTTGATGACTTTAGATAGATGAATATCATGAGGGAGAGGCGACCACATATCTGTTGTGTGGTCTGTTCTAATGAAACGAAACTTGACGATCCTATAATGTAGGGGATTCATGGATTCTCTAGTACTTTTTTGTGAAATCATATATTTGGCCTGATATATCTACAGGGATTGTAATGAAATGTACTAAATAATAATTTGAAGTAAATTAAAGAATCGTTATCGATCATATAGTGATGTTGCTACTATGTACCATTAAAATGGGATTCCTCTTGAAGTCAATGATAGTGACATTTCTATGAATTTATTAGTTTATCTTGTTTTTCTTCATGTAGATTATTAAATATCCTTAATACAATATTAATTTATAATTAATTGGATAAATTATCAATGATTTATGTTTAGTTAATCTAGTTATTATTATAATTTGTAGTTATTCAAATTACTGAATGTTTTCATGATTTATTGACTTTATTATGAACATGATGCATGTAAATGATTTATAATAAATGAATTAATGTTAAGTTAAATTAAGTTTTAGATATTTTCTGATTGTTCTGATAAATTTTTTCGTATGTTTTCCATAGATATAACCTATGATAGTGAATCTTTTAATTAAAGATTAAATAATAACTAGTTGTGTGGTAAAACATAATGTCATTATAGAGTCTGAGTTTCTCGTTGTAATTTAATGTCTGTGTTTCGTTTACAATGGTGATGTGATATCTCATTGTGTGTAATTGAGTAATGACTAGTTTTAGGGCTAAGATCCTGGATTCTATGATTGTTTGAATCTTGCTGGTGATGTGTTGTTTTCCTATGATGGATGATCCTCGGCTGATATTGAGGTATGTGTGGAAGGGAGGAATAGATTTGACATAATACTACGATGTCTATCCTTGGAGAGATATTGTTGTATGAGTGGAGTGGGTGACTTGTTTTTATGGAAGGGATTGATGTCTGGAGTGGAAATATGCATCAGGATATTCATATCGGTGTTAGAAAGTACACCAGAGATGATGGAACGACATGAAGTTTGGATTACTCATTGATCTAAAAGTTAGATTCTTGTTTGAATCTATTGATTGGAAAATATCCATGTTTTTTTTAAATATGCTTTCATTTCCGCAATACTACAAAATGTGGAAGTTTTTTGTTACTCTTTTTCTATGGAGGATGATGATTCATGATTTATTCCATGTTCTTTCCATCTTTATCTCATCCTAGTTGAACATGTTTACACTCCATATATATATTTTGAAGAATCTAGGGGGTACTTAATCAACTAACAATGACTATCCCCCTGTGTTTAGGTTGTTTATAATGTATTCCTAGAGTACCTGGTGGTATGGAAAGTAATAATGTTAATAACGGAATAAATATTTAACCCACGGGGTATGATCAGTCTGGGATGAAATCTTGAGATTGAATGTATGAGGATTCTTGGACATGGTGTTTTTGTTACTTGAGGACATTCATCATTGTTTATATGAAAATGTAATATATTGTGGAAATAATAAGAGATAATTTAAGGATAACAATTAATTAATGTCTAATACATCTTATGAAAATGTATAGGATAATTTAATGCATCTAATTAGATGGTTTTATAATTATAGGATATGTAGTCTTAGTAGAGGCATCTGGGACTCTGAGAGATGATTCTATAGTTGTGTCTGAAAGTAGGGTATGTACATAATGTGGTTTTTAGATATATTATATCATGTAGTTATTTTTGTTTTTATATGATTACATGTAGCAACCCAATATTTTGAATAAATCTTGTTTCTTAATTTTATGTGTTATTTTATTTTTTATACTCAACAAAAATGTTTCACTTGATAACATGAGTATAATTAAAATGACACTGTTGGTTTTTGACTGTTATATGACCATTGGTCAATATGACCACTAGAAACTAAACGTTTTGATTATTGTCTCTAAATACAAGTAATCTTGGTTAATTAATATAGAAAGAAGATTCGATGGCCTCACCCAGTAGTCTTGGACCAATCGAAGCCCATCTAACAGAACTTGGGAAAGAGGTAGCACCACTGGGCTTTGCTCTGGACCAAACCCAAACTGAACTTCATCGTATAAATCTAGAATGGGATCTCCTTCGCGAGAAGTTCAAACTGATAGAAATTACTACTCGTGCGATGTTGGCCGAGCCACCCTCAGATTCTCTCACCATAGAACACCTTACACATAGGTCCTGTGCTGGTGTGGTAAGGGGCTATGTATGGAGACCGTAACCGCCTTGTGTAATCCTTTGTTTAAAAAAAAATTGGGATTTCTTCTTATGATGAAGTTTATGAATTTTCAAATGTCCGGATAAATATAGTATGCATATTTTTGATGAATTTTAGAAAAAATGATATTTTAAAAATGGTTGTGTAAACCTTA
This sequence comes from Viscum album, assembly GCA_963277665.1. Lineage (NCBI taxonomy): Eukaryota > Viridiplantae > Streptophyta > Magnoliopsida > Santalales > Viscaceae > Viscum > Viscum album. The sequence goes on from OY728120.1 coordinate 766,546,564, forward strand.
AATAATTAAAAATGTGTAATGATTTTTGAAAAATGGTCTTCTACAATTATGTTAAGTACGAAATTTAGAGTCTAATAAGATCAACATAATTTTTGATGAATAGTAAATTATGAATAGTGATTTTATGATTAGGATTAGTAATTTTTCCAAATGGATTAGTAATCTCACTTAAAGAAAGTATTAATATAATATAGGCACCTTGATTAAGTAATGTGATTCAATAAAATGGTTAAATAACGGTTTCATAAATCATTATTCAAGTATTAGTTTTTTTCGAGTGAATAGTGTTTTTTATTTAAAAATTTAATTAAAAATATTTAGATAATTATTTTTATAAAACGGATTCCATTTTTGAACTCAGAGCACCGATATTATGCTATGGTAAATTTTGGGGTTTTTTCTGAAAAAATTGAATTTTCGGTGAATAGTGTTTTTATTTAAAAATTAAAATAAAAATATTTAGAAAATTATTTTTATAAAATGGAGTTCATATTTTTAATCCGAGTGTTGATATTTGGTAAAGGTGAAATTTTGGGATTATTCTGAGAAAGTTGAATTTTCGATGAATATTGAAAATACAGTTTTTAAGTTACGGGTGTTTAATGACATCATTAAATGATGTATTAAGTTTGTAATCAATATTTTCGAATTATGAATAGTTATATAAGGTATTAGGTGTCCCAAGTGGCCAATACCATGGGCAAATACCATGGGCATGCCCATGGTTTTGCCAAAACCACTAATGAGGTGTCCCTTTGCCATTAATGCCTTGTCCCATCACTTTCCCTATAAATACCAAGCCATCCTCTCATCCATTCGACTCCCCACTCTCCCCAACGATGTTATGGTCTCATTACCTCCCAAGGAGTCCTCCCATGGTTACCCCAAGCCCTCAAGGACCCAACCTTTGAGTTTTAAGAGTTATGTTTTAATGTAAGGGATCCGACCTCTCTCTTTCATTTCAAGTAATCTCTTTTATGTCATTCCTTTTATTCTCCATGTTATTATGTTGGAGGATGTTATTTTATACTCCTCTTACTGCCCTTTTCTTGTTCATATAATTAGATATCCCCTCTTGCTCTCATTATTTCGTTTTATGAAGTTTTAAGTGGCGCCGTTAGGCTGCCGAAATTTTTGTAACGGATTCTTTCTCCCTTCTCATTTTTGAAGATCTATTTTCATGTAAAGTATTTCAAGTTCCTTTTTATTATGTTGGGGTATGATCTCTAAATTTATCATACTGATATTTTATGATAATATGATGAGAGACACCATTTGATCTCTTCAATTCAGTATTTTGACGTTTTAAGTGGCGTCGTTAGGCTGCCAAATTTTTAAGTGGTTCTTCACCCTTCTCGTTTTGAAGTTCTACATTCATTTCAATTATTTAAAATTCCTTTTTGTTATGTTGGGTTATGATCTATATATCTATAATACTGTAATCTTATGTTCATATGATGAGAGACCCCATTTTATCTCTTTAATTCAGTATTTTGAAGTTTTAAGTGGCGTCGTTAGGCTGCTGAATTTTTAAGTGGTTCTTCACCCTTCTCATTTTGAAGTTCTACTTTCATGTCAATTCATTCAAGTTCCTTTTTGTTATGTTGGGGAATTATATCTATATCTGTCATACTGAACTCTTATGTTCACATTATGAGAGACCCTATTTGATCTTTTCAAATCATTTTTGTTGATGTTTAAGTAACGCCGTTAGGCTGTCGAACTTTCATAAGAGAAATCTAATTTTTGTCTTCCTTCCATGTTTTTCATTTCAAATGGTATGTCCTTGAAATTTAATTACCAAGATCATGTATCCTTCTTATTCTGTCCATCTACTATTTTATGGGTCATTTATGAATGTTTGACCCATTTTACCTCTCTTTTTTATGTCTTCTAAAACCTCGTAACATAGCCGTTATGCTGCAGAATTTCCATCTCAAAATGTCTCTCTCTTTTTCTAAAGTTATTTTATATTATTAAGTGAATACTCAAAGCTCTTTCTTCTAAAGGGGTATTCACATATATACCAAAATTTTCTATTTTAAATTCTGGGATTTACATACATGATACCCACCTTCCTTTTCTGTGGGTTTTAAAGTGATGTAAAGATCATGTCTTTAAAGCAGTTTTTAAAAAGTTATGATTATGAAATGAAAACCATTTATTTTATGCTATATGGGATATTTATGAAATGTTTGATGATGATATATGTGGCTCACATGATAATAAAGGAAAATTTAAGGGTGCTCCCTAATATCGCTCCAATGCATTGGGTAATAATGTAACCACTAGAGATTACAATTTTCACAATACCTTGGTGAATAACCTTGGTAATTTTCAAATGACACCTTGGGGATGGACCTTGGTGATATGTTCATGATTTTCTATGTTAAGTGATGTAGCCAAATTTTCAAGTTATGAAAAATGTTATTTTTATTATGATATGCCTCCTTATTTCATTCTCATTCCTTAAAGTTCTTTTTCATGACCTTATTGAAGTATCTCAAGTTCACATGTAAAATGTTTCTCTTGTTTTCCTTAGTGGGATTTTTGCTCACCCTTTCTTTTGATGTATGCTCCCAGGTTATGCGATGCAGTAATGAACCTAGGATGAACATGAGGAGAAGCCTTTCAAGTGTTTTAGAAGAATGTTTTATGTTTTCATGTTTAATGTTCCTGGTTTCCAAGACAGTAAACCTTAAAGATCCTGGGTTTTGTAAAATGTAATGAAAGTTTATGTGATAAAGAGGTGGGATGCTATAGTTGGTATCAAAGGATTGTTTAGTTATTTGTGGAAATTATGATATGAAAAATCTAGGAAGAACCCTATAGAAAAGTTTAAATATAGTTAATCTTCATTGTATTTTGGTGAGTATTGAGTAAGGGGTTTCAAAGCAAATACATCCCTGTCTGGATAAGAGCAGGTAGAGGTGGCTCTAGAACAGATGTACATAGGGGTAAAACCTGAAAACACCACTTTGAGCTAGACTCGAACGGGAACTGGTACACGACAACGGGCCTTGATGCACTCTTGGTTACGACACTCTCGAGGGATATGCTTTGGTAAATTCATAAGCTTAGTATGAACCATTATTAAAGGAATAAGGATAAAACAAAATAAAGATTCAGATAAGAATATATGATCATGGATAACCTAGATTGGAACCTAGGGGATCACAAGTTAGGATATACTTTTATTCTACATGTTTATCCTTTTATTCTTAAAGTTTCCTTTTCATGATTATTAGCTAAGTAAATAAGCCCCTAATTATAGTTTCTTTTCTTAGTTAATGGCGGGAAATGGAAGAACAAGACCAAAAAACCAATGTGATAGGAAATGCGATGATTGTCGTATTAATATGATAGAGGTGATTAGGGGATTAAAAGATTATTATTATTTTGGAATACGCTCACTATTTTAGGGACCCTATATGATCGAGGTAAATAGATTACTATGGTATTTTCATTGAGGAGTAAGGTTGAATTATATTTTGAAGAATCGATGAATTTATGGTGGACTTATAGTAATTTAGGTTACTTATGGGAATGATTAACCTATCTTGGGTAAAATATGTTTAGTTCAGATAATTTTGTTATAACATGTTAGGAGTGGTTGATGTTGTTTGGATATGAAAAATGAAGTTTATTTTGGAAGACTATGTTATTAAATCCTTCTTGTATTTGTGTTTCAATCTTAGTTTGGTTTATTTTGAGGAATTTTAAGGACCATTATTTATGGGATGGTCTCTGATGAACTTTGGGTATTACCATGGAACATGAAGATTTAAAATTAGGTTCCATTCCTATGGGATTCTTCCTTTTTGAAGAGTTGTTTAACCTTACCCTTTCTGTTTTTGGGATAATGTTTAAAGATAGAAGAAATAGATAGTTAATCTTTTGTGGATTATGTTATTCTCTAAAAGATGATTCTTGTGTTTTGATGAGACCAAGTAGTTTTGAATGCTCATCGTTTGGGAGAAAAGATTAGTTTTGGTAGAAAATTATTAAAGGGTGAAACTCTATATGAAGGTATATATATTTCCTTATGTTTTTGTTCTATGTTGTAAATGAATTCCTCAAAATTATGAAAAGGAACATAAAACAAAAAGGTTGTTGGTTTACGTTTCCTACTAGGTAATCAAAGATCATTTACACACATCATATGTTTGGGATTTTATTATGGTAAAATTTCTCCTAATCATGTTCTCTGTCACTCTCCCTCAGAACTTGACCCTTTGTTTTCTCCTCCATGTCCATGTTTTCCTACATGGAATCATAGTGTGGGATAACTCAGGTGACCTTCGTACTTCCCTTTATTTCTTTTAAAGTAATAGTTTTACTGACTCCTTTTCCGATGTGGGACTTTCAATGAAATTTCAAAACCTAATTTTAAAAAAATTTCGAGGATGCAATTTCTTATGGGGGGAAGATTGTAACAACCCGAAATTTTGAATAAATCTTGTTTCCTAATTTTATGTGTTATTTTATTTTTTATACTCAACAAATATGTTTCATTTGATAACATGAGTAAAATTAAAATGACACTGTTGTTTTTTGACTGTTATATGACCATTGGTCAATATGACCACTAGAAACTAAACGTTATGATAATTGTCTCTAAATACAAGTAATCTTGGTTAATTAATATAGAAAGAAGATTCGATGGCCTCACCCAGTAGTCTTGGACCAATCGAAGCCCATCTAACAGATCTTGGGAAGGAGGTAGCACCACTGGGCTTTGCTCTCGACCAAACCCAGGATGAACTTCATCGTATAAAGCTAGAACGAGATCACCTTCGCGAGAAGTTCAAACTGATAGAAATTACTACTCGTGCGATGTTGGCCGAGCATCCCTCAGATTCTCTCACCTTAGCACACATTACACTTAGGTCCTATGCTGGTGTGATAAGAGGCTATGTAAGGAGACCGTAACTGCCTTGTGTAATCCTTTGTTTTAAATAAAAATTGGGATTTCTTCTTATGATGAAGTTTATGAATTTTCAAATGACCGGATAAATATAGTATGCATATTTTTTATGAATTTTTGAAAAAGGATATTTTAAAAATGGTTGTGTAAACATTAAATAATTAAAAATGTGCAATGATTTTCGAAAAATGGTCTTCTACAATTATGTTCAGTATGAAATTTAGAGTCTAATAAGATCAACATAATTTTTGATGAATAGTAAATTATGAATAGTGATTTTATTATTAGGATTAGTAATGTTTCCAAATGGATTAGTAATCTCACTTAAAGAAAGTATTAATATAATATAGGCACCTTGATTAAGTAATGTGATTCAATAAAATGGTTAAATAACGGTTTCATAAATCATTATTTAAGTATTAGTTTTTTTGGGTGAATAGTGTTTTTTATTTAAAAAATTAATTAAAAATATTTAGATAATTATTTTTATAAAACGGATTTCATTTTAGAACTCAGAGCACCGATATTATGCTATGGTAATATTTCGGGTTTTTTCTGAAAAAAATGAATTTTCGGTGAAGAGTGTTTTTATTTAAAAATTAAATTAAAAATATTTAGAGAAATATTTTTATAAAATGGAGTTCATATTTGTAATAAGAGCGTTGATATTTGGTTAAGGTGAAATTTTGGGATTATTCTGAAAAAGTTGAATTTTCGATTAATAGTGAAAATACAGTTTTTAAGTTACAGGTGTTTAATGACATCATTAAATGATGTATTATGTTTGTAATCAATATGTTCGAATTATGAATAGTGAGATAAGGTATGAGGTGTCCCAAGTGGACAATACCATTGGAAAATAACCTGGGCAAGCCCATGGTTTTGCCAAAACCACTAATGAGGTGTCCCTTCGCCATTAATGCCTTGTCCCCTCACTTTCCCAATAAATACCAAGCCATCCTCTCATCCATTCGACTCCCCACACCCCCCAACGAAGTTATGGTCTCATTATCTCCCAAGGAGTCCTCCTATGGTGCCCCCAAGCCCTCAAGGTCCCGGCCTTTGAGTTTTAAGAGATATGTTTTAAGGTAAGGGATCATACCTCTCTCTTTCATTTCAAGTAATCTCTTTTATGGCATTACTTTTATGCTCCATGTTTGTATGGTGGAGGATGTTCTTTTATACTCCTATTACTTCCCTTTTCATGTTAATATAATGAGATATCCCCTCTTGCTCTCATTTTTTCATTTTATGAAGTTTTAAGTGGCGTCGTTAGGCTGCCGAAATTTTTGTAACAGATTCTTTCTCCCTTCTCATTTTTCAAGATCTATTTTCAGGTAAAGTATTTCAAGTTCCTTTTTATTATGTTGGGGTATGATATCTAAATTTATCATACTAATATTTTATGATAATATGATGAGAGACCCCATTTGATCGCTTCAATTCAGTATTTTGAAGTTTTAAGTGGCGCCGTTAGGCTGCCAAATTTTTAATTGGTTCTTCACCCTTCTCGTTTTGAAGTTCTACGTTCATGTCAATTCTTTCAAGTTCCTTTTTGTTATGTTGGGTTATGATCTCTATATCTATCATACTGGAATCTTATGTTCATATGATGTGAGACCCCATTTTATCTCTTCCATTCAGTATTTTGAAGTTTTAAGTGGAACCGTTAGGCTGCCGAATTTTTAAGTGGTTCTTCACCCTTCTCGTTTTAAAGTTCTACTTTCATGTCAATTCTTTCAAGTTCCTTTTTGTTATGTTGGGGAATTATCTCTATATCTATCATACTGAACTATTATGTTCACATGATGAGAGACCCTATTTTATCTTTTCAAATCATTTTTCTTGAAGTTTAAGTAACACCATTAGGCTGCCGAACTTTCATAAGAGAAATCTAATTTTTGTCTTCCTTCCATGTTTTTCATTTCAAATGGTATGTCCTTGAAATTTAATTACCATTATCATGTGTCCTTCCTATTCTGTCCATATACTATTTTATTGGCCATTTATGAATGTTTGACCCATTTTACCTCTCTTTTTAAGGTCTTCTAAAACCTCGTAACATAGCCATTATGCTGCAGAATTTCCGTCTCAAAATGTCTCTCTCTTTTTCTAAAGTTATTTTATAATATTAAGTGAATACTAAAAGCTCTTTCTTCTAAAGGGGTATTCACATATATACCAAAATTTTCTATTTTAAAATCTGGGATTTACATACATGAGACCCACCTTCCTTTTCTGTGGGGTTTAAAGTGATTTAAAGATCATGTCTTTAAAGAAGTTTTTAAAACGTTATGATTATGAAATCAAACCCATTTATTTTATGCTATATGGGTTATTTATGAAATTTTGGATGATGATATATGTGGCTCACATGATAATAAAGGAAAATTTAAGGGTGCTCCCTGATAGCACTCCAATGCATTGGGTAATGATGTAACCACTAGAGATTACAATTTTCACGATACCTTGGTGAATATCCTTGGTAATTTTCAAATGACACCTTGGGGATGAACCTTGGTGATATGTTCATGATTGTCTATTTTAAGTGATGTAGCCACATTTTCAAGTTATGCAAAATGTTATTTTTAATATGATATGCCTCCTTATTTCATTCTCATGCCTTAAAGTTCTTTTTCATGACCTTATTGAAATATCTCAAGTTCACATGTAAAATGTTTCTCTTGTTTTCCTTACTGGGATTTTTGCTCACCCTTTCTTTTGATGTATGCTCCAAGGTTATGTGATGCAGTAATGAACCTAGGATGAACATGAGGAGAATCCTTTCAAGTGTTTTATATGAATGTTTTATGTTTTCATCTTTAAAGTTCCTGGTTTCCAAGACACTAAACCTTAAAGATCTTCGGTTTTGTAAAATGTAATGAATGTTTATGTGATAAAGAGGCGGGATTATATATTACACACCATGTTTGTTACAAAATCAGACAACCCATATGTTCTGATCCATGGGGTTCTCTTCCCAAATATCATGGTGAGAGGATCGATAGCTAACTACCTTCATTTGCACTGATTGGTTATCTTGGTAATTAATTGTCCCAGTATGCACATTGGATTATTTTCCCTATATAATAGTGTATATGGCTATAATTTCTTGTGGTTATTTCACGCACTTGATTTATTGATATAGTTTTATAATGTATACTAGAGGTATAATATTTATAGGATTTTATGGATTTAGGATCATTACCCTATGTATTGGATATGATAATTTGAGATATAATTCCAAACATATAAAAAATATTGCGGGAGCTATGGTGGATCCAAAAAACAAACAGGTTAATTTTTTATGTATATGTGTCTTTGGGTTTCAATAGGTTCATGTTGTTGTGTCTTTCCCTGGTTTCTGCAAGCAATCCTTTTTAGTGGGAGGTGCTCAGGACGTGTGATGTATGGGTCGAGAAGCAAACCTGTTGGGAAGCAGTAATGGGGTAGCCTTTTATATTATTTTTTATATTATATTTTCTTGTATGTGATACTTCATGATAGTTTACATGGGTAGGTTGGGAACATATATTAACAATTTTGATACTATGTTTTTTTCACATGGGGTTCACTAAATTTTTTCATGCTTTCATTGCTTTTGAATGGGAGGCTACATAGAAGATCATAATATATATAATGTTATACTCACCTTATATATATAAAAACTGATTTATGATTAATAATAGTAGGTTGGAGGTTTGGAATTTCACTAATAGCTTCTGAATTGTGGGAGAAGTTTCAGACTCTGAGTCATTTTTGTCTTCAGTTTCATTCGGTACATGATGTTTTCCCTTTCATATCAACTATTTATTTCATTACATTAATTTTGTGTTGTTGAGTTTTCATCTATATTTTAGTATGAGTATGAATTTTCAATCTCTGTTATCTATGTATTCTGCATTTGTTTCTATTATTGTTTCATATGCATTTTTATTATACCCTTGGTCCTAGTCTCCAGCTCGCAACCAACTAGAGGGGTACACGGGGGGGGGGCAATAGAAATCTTCTCCCATTATCAAACAATGAATGGTACACATTATAGGGATGGGGGAATCACATGGGGCCATAAAAGGTTATGTGAAAATAGTTTCTCAAGAATAATATTTGTGCCCTTCAGTAGTGTAGTGACATGATATAAGTGGAATATTGGGTTTATGTAATAAGTAGGATCATTGATATCCTAGGATCTCAAAAATACATCAATGTTATTTTTGAAACATTTATGAGGGAAGGACCCATATGTTTTGAGTCGGAAAATATATTTCATACTAGGAAACAATAGGAGATAGTGTGGAAGGATTTTAATCCCACCATTATTGAGAAAATATTTCCTAAGTCCTTGGGCATCACTATATCTTGGAAGGTCCACACCCATTGACAGACGTATAAAATAGTGATGAATTGTAAATCTTCTTGGTGGAGTTGGGTTTTTTTTAACAGGATGTAATGATTAATTACTGGATAATTTCACAACAGTTTGAAATTGTACTACATCAAAATGTCTTATCTTAGTTATTCCTTCATAAACTATAGACATATATGGTGTTCATTGACCAATATTTAAGGCTGGATATTAACCATAATTGTATATCAATTCTTACTAGTTTGCATCCAAAACCTCGAAACAATTGGAATGGATCACATGAAAAGAAGATAAAGTAGGAGGTTTAATGGAAATAGGGTTGTTCTGGCTCTCAATGTCCACCTTGACCACATTCATTAGTTACTACATGTAGTGAGGCTGTTATGAACTATCACTATAGAAGTGAAGGAAATATGGGGAATATGTTTCATGTCCCACCATGGGTGACCTACTATTATGTACACATGGGACATATTCATCAATTTTTTAGAAATTTTTCAACTTTTCAATAATTTGGAGGTTCTATAACTCTAAGAGGAACCCAATATTATTATAATTCTTTAATGGTTGTACTATCTCGTCGTAGATGATGTTGTCGAATGTATTTGTCTAATAAAGGTTATAGTTATATTAATGTAAAACTACAAGTTAGCTATTTTACATGGTCTTGGAAAAATATTAACAACAAACATGTCATAGATCTGGCACCGTTGGGATCTAATTTAGGTACAATTATAGTCATAGGTATTGTACTTGTTTCATGATCCCTATTAGTTTCATTATTTAATATAGGTTATCTTAAAAGAATTATATATCTAAAATATGTGGATTTTTTTAAATAATTGAAAAATATTTTTTCATATACAGTAGACATAGTTATAACTCTAAATACAAGGAATGAACAAGGATTCCAATTCAAATCATCAATTTTTAATTTTTTGGAAATTGCAATGTAGTGGGAATTACATTCCTTAGAGACTAGCCTTTATGACATGTTCATATATATGAATTTGATGATTTTTTCCAGGGAAAATATCTATTAATACCATTCAAGGTGTCCTTTACAATACCCAGTGGGAACATTTAACTTATCAAATAGAATGGGATAGGTAGTCAGCATATTCTAGGCATCCACTTATAGTATTTTTTAAACATTATTGTCATGTATACTCCATTATGGAAGATAATAGTTTTTTAGATAGTGTGTTTCCATTTGTTGATAGATATTTTCATGATGGGTTCCTTGAGGTTTTCATTGGTTTTCCCCCTAAATGGAATGTAGATATTTATATTTTTTGACATCTATGTATTTAAACGATATCGATTCTTTCATATCGTATAGAACTCACAATATTGAAGGAGATAATGATTTATCAGGATGAATTTCAACACATAGTTTCCATCATATGATCATCCCACAATGCGATCCTATGGAACTACATTCTAAGAATGACGATGATTCCTTCAGTTATGTATTAACTATTAAACACCAAATCAGGTCATAATCAAGAATAAATATTTATTTCATTGTATTTAGAATCTATTTTACCAGATAGAATGTTTTATATAGTTTTCAAATATCTACCCCAAATTTACGGTATCATCATGTCATTATGAAAGATGTTCATGAAGTAGAGTCCACCTTACAATGAAGGAGTGGCCAATTTAAAAATCTAGTAGCACCATTTTGATTGATGAAGACCCACATTGTTTTTGGGAACCTTTTGAACCGGGTGTTCAATATGTTCCATGACTAATTTATTTTTTTGTTTGCAGCTGACATTATGGTTTACTATAAATCATAAGAACAATATAGGAAGAATATATGTACCATTCATGGAATGTTATAGAACAATAATATTTGTGAAAAATTAATGAATTTAAATTTCGATATTAAAGAATTCATCTTCATGGGTCATGTGATATTAGAATGTGGGTTTTCATTTAATCAAAATAAGGCCAGTGTGATAATTTCATGGGAATATCAAAAGAATATTTTTGACATCAAGAATATTTTTGGGTGTGGAATATAATTACATATGGTATTTCAAAGTCATATGAAAACTAAAAATCACTATTATAAAAAAATGAAAAGGGGTAATGTTATCTAAGACCCCAAATTGGTAAGATTCCATTGGGATCTCATTTAGTGGTTGAAACCCACCCATGTCTTGAACTTTCATAAGGCCATATAACGAATTGTGGTCAACTATGATGCATTAAGAACATGTTTGGGATGTGGGATTATATAGGACAGAAATATGTTGGGGTATGGATATTTTAAACATAAAATGCATTATAATAACTAAAAAATAAAAAAATTGACAAAATATCTATGCTTTATGAAAATAAAATTTCTCAGAACTATTTTTTGATGAAAAAATCCATGTTCTTCCGGCACGGAAATGACATGAGATATATATTTCCCCAAATTGATTTGAACCAATGTTATAGATAGTGGATAGAGTATCTTATTATGGTTGACATTGAAATTTTCAATATTATAGGTAATTTGAAAATGGTAAATGAATCCATAAGTAGAAATTAACCAAATTATGAACCAAAGGATTATAATATTATTTTGAGCTCTATGGACCTTTTTCATGGAAGATCTTAAGATCCATGGAGGATAATTGGGTAATGTATTTTTGATAAAATGGATCTAATAGAATCTCTTATATAGTAAACCATGATATATTATACAATTTATTAGTTTTTTTAGAATTATATCTCGTTTCAATGTGGTGGGGAGTTACACAGGGATTGGTCTCTGTCACCAAAATGATACAATATATTAAATGAAACATAATGGAACCATTCTCTATGAGGAAGGTGGAAATACAGGATGTTCACCAATCTCACAAGGTTATCCAATGTTGTTCCCCATGATGTATTTTTAGTTATATTTCCATGTATGAGATATGAAATCACTAATATTATTTCTTGGTGTTAGAATTTTCCTCATGTAAAATAATAAAAGTAGAGTGCTTCATGATTGATTCATCCACTCCCCATTCCAACTAAAAATTATAGAAATCTATCAATTTATTTTATCTATAGGTTACCATGTACTCTATAGGGAATCAATTCCATATTGGTGGTTATTTATCATGTGAAAAAATATATGAATTTCATCAGGATCAATGACACTACCAATGTACAGGGGATAAGAATCTTGTATGTTCTATAAATAATGGGGTTTCATGGTGTTAAATAACGAAATTATTTCTTATATGGACCTCGAATTAAACAATTGATTTATAGAGGGCCTTAATATAGAAATTTCTAAATAGGTCATGATTTTCATGTCATACTATAACATAAGAGATGGATAGATAGAGTAGGAAAGCAGAGTTTGAATGAAATTATTTTTTACATGTGCTATATTTCAATGGTTGATGGGATAAGAATACACAATTTGTATATTTTTCTATAATAATATTTACCAATCCATGATCAATAAATTTCACATTTATTCTATATAGTGTTGACCACTTTTTTCCACTTAACGATGAATAGAAATGGGTGATATTTCTTTAGTGGGATAATGAATCGTGTCACAAAAAAATTGAAACGATTATGCCAATTTTTTTTAATAAATATCCAATGTAAAAAACATGATATATTCCAACAAAAAACATGAAGCCTTGGAATTATTTCGTGGTGAATAGATATTTCAAAAGGTGACACCTTGTATGGAACATCATGATCTTGTGAAGAGATTGAATCTTTCAACAAGGTTTTTCGAACCATTTAAGATAACTGATATGATCATTAAGGAAATATAATAATTATTTTTCCCATCCCGGTTGATATTGAGTAACAATATTTTACATGTTTCATAATTGAATATACATAGCGTGGATAATTATCATATGTGGAGTTGGGAATAACCCTAACTAGAACCTGATTAGTTATTGGTTGAGAAACTAGTTGGGATTATCGATTCATATCATAACGTGGTTCAAGGAAAATTTATACGATTTCAATGGGACCTGTAGATACCAACGATTCTTGATAATGAGATATAGGAATGAATGTGTTGAGTGGATGAAAAATGTACTGAAAAAATCTCTTATCTGAATATGGATTGAATTTCCAATGGAAGAATGTGATATATTGTGGAGTGTTGTTTCACAAGCAGTTGCATTTTATGTTATTTTTTGTGTATAATTAATCATTATTGACATCAATTTTCATTCTAGTTAATTTTAAATTATATATTATTTGTTGGAGATATAGGATGTCGTATGGTTGGTACATGTTAAGAGGAAACCATTCATCAAACATCAGAAAAACATATGAGTGGATTTATTGGAACCAAAGCTCCAAAAAGGATGGGTAGATGGTTAGTGAAGTCATGTGACCCAACACATGTGACCTTATTAGTGGAGTAATATGAACCCATATATTTCGAACTCAAATTAGAAAATGGGGGTCCTAAAAAATGAATCATAATAATAATTTTTTATTTCTATATGTTACCATTAACCTGATTTAAACCATTAGTCACTAAATTTTACCCATTTGTGACCCCTCCAACCTTATTCACACAAGAACACTTCTGTACTATAATATTGGCTTAATATTTTCTTTTTCTAAACTATATTCACTAATGAATCCTCATGTAAGTGTATCCCCTACATTATCATATTTGTATTCTCCATTATTTAATATGTTTCCTTATACCAATTGGATGTAACATTATAGGTATTTTAAAATTCATATTTTATATAATGAGATTTTATTTTTATGATTTTTTCATTGTCATAAAAGTTCTCCCACCACATGGATTGTTATTCTGAATAAGTTTTTAGTCATATGATGGAAAGTGAAACCTAGTTTTTTGTTATGGAATTGTTTGAATAGTTATAGGTACATTTTAAAAAAATCAATTGTCTTCTAAATTGTGTTATATGATTTAATGGGTGATATAAAGTGTTTTTTGTATGTGTTAGAGGTTGTTGAAATTATTCTCTCCCCTAAAATGGAGGAAGTGATCAAATTAAGGTTGTGGGGGAAGAGAATATGTTGAAATGTGATTTATATATATTAATAAAAATTTGGAAATAACATTGGAATCTTGGGTACCTAGGTCTACAGACTAGGATGTGTATGCAAACTGTGGTATCAGGGCTTTAGACTGTTCTCCTAGTCAGGATTACACAAAAATACTAAAAATGTGAAATGTATTTTTATGTGATGTGATTTTAGTTGAATGATTAATGAAAAAATATACACCTCTAGTGTTGAATCACTAATAGTATTAGGAACTCTGTTCCCCACATAAACCAGCTACCTAGGGATTTCCCATGGTGAGTATTTTCTATTTTTACATGATTACTAGTTATTCCTATTTTCACCCATTCTCATTGAAATTATTAAAGAATATCTAAAATAAAAATATTTAATTTAATTTAAAAATTGGAATCATAATTTAAATAATAAGTACTATGTATAGAATTACTATAGGGATACTACTAGGAATATGAGTTCACAAGTTACATACAACCAATGTTTGTGTGTGTAAATTGTTTTTTCTAACACAGGTAATGAAAAAACATCATATATAGTTGGTGATTACTCCTAAAAGATGAATTTTGGTATTGGTTCTTGTGTATTCATGGTGTGTTTATGGATATCATTTCCTTGAGATATTTTTGTCTCTTTTGTTAGTTCATTTATCTTCATTCATTTTTCTACAAGATAATGGATGTGCAAATTTATTTTATATATAGATTTCTTTTTTTAGGTTTTGTGATTTATTATTTTGATATTAAATAATGTGTGGATATTCATTATTACGCCATTAAAATTATTAAAAAAGGATATTCATAATACACAAACATAATATTCTATCCAAAGGAGATCAGGAACCCTGTCCTGGCCATTTTATGGGTTGGTTGGGTTTAAGTTTGAGTGGCTGCCTAATCGGGTTCATTACTTAGTCAAAAATTTAGATATAACTACTAAAAATAATTTCACAAATAAAATAATGATTAGATAATAGCATAATCATAGTACACATTTTAAAAATATATAATTATTATCATGTTCAAAAGTAAAATTGTGCGTCAATAATAAAAACATCATTGTCACAAATTTTGAACCTAGATGATCTCTACCGTAATTAAATTTGATTTCTACCTCATAACATTTTATCATTTTCCATATTAATTGGTGTTATAAAGAGTTCCTACTGATATCATAATACATCAATTTATATTCCAACTAAAAATAATTTAAATATTATCTCATAGTAAATCATATAAATATAGTATTAGGTTTCATAAAAAATTAAAAATCATCAAATAATAAAAAATTATGATATCAATTAACATAAAATCTAAAATTTTACAAATTTAATTATTTCATAAACACATATAATGTGTTATCAAACCCTATTTTCTTGGAATATAAAAATTGGTGTGTAAATTTAAGTGAAAATAAAAATGTTTTCTTGAAACCATTATAAAAAATTTATGTATAAATTATATTGAACTATATATTTTATTAAAGTTAATGAGGAGTCTTATGAAAACACTTATATAAAGATTTAAAGATAATACATCTTTAAAAAATTTAAAGGTAATAAAAAATAGTTAAAATACGTCAAAAAATATTCATTTAAAAGTAAAATTTAAAAAATGAGTCTTAAGTTATATAATGTTTTCATACTATGAAGAGAAAATCAATTGAAAAAAATACCTTTTAAGAAACCAATAGTCATGGAAACTAGAAAAGGATATATATTTTCAAAGATGTAAGTGAAAATAATAATTAAATAATTTACATTTAAGTGAATCATTACCAATGAATCCTTCAAATAAAAGAAAAAGGATACCTTATTAAAATATGGAGTGGATTATAAATATTTTTATTTTGAAAATATGGAAACACCTATTGAACATTTTGAAATAACCCTATCAGAAAAAACCATTACAATGAAATAAAAATCATTATTTAAAATTTATTATGACGAAATTAAATGGTCATTGGAAAAAAATTTGTTTCTACATTGGAATGGAAAATATTTTTTGGATCTAGAAAACATATTCATGACAGAAATGTACATTAAAATTTTTGTGTATTAATCTTAAATAATATTATGTTTGAATAAATAATAGAATACTCTAGAATATATACATTGGTGGAAATCATGATTTCCATTTAAAATAAGGGTAAAATACACCATCATCATCTAATGTTATATTATATCAGTCAATTAATAATATTTTATATTTCACTCCTCCTGTTTGATAATTTTTTAATGATGAAAAATCATGATAATCATGATAATCATGTATAAAACATTTTGGTTTTTTATGATTCCAGGCATATTGGTTTTAATTCATAATCTCAAAAGTTATGATTAATATGTATCTATTATGTTTTAGTATACCAAAACACAAGTTTCATCTATTCTATGATGATTAATGCTTATGATTGTTTATAGATATTTGGCTATGTTTGAGAAACCATAAGTCTGAAACAGGTTTAGGATTTTGGAAATGTCCCAGACACCATGACCCAGACATCGTGACCCAGACATCGTGACCCTGATAGTGTGATCCAGATACCATGATCGTGATATCGTGAGCTAGTCGTCCTAACTCTGATACCGTGACTCAATAACCATTCAATGATTTGACAATGGACTAGACACCAATACCAATGATATCGTGATCCTAACACCGTATATGTGCTATCGGTTCTAGATGTGAATGTAGTTGTGGAACTGTAACTGTCTCACTTTTAAATGGAAAAGGAGAAGAAATTATTTCCAAGTGACACTGTTTCAAAATTACACCCTTTCCAAGTGACACCAATTGAAGTCAACCCGCGACAATGTTCTATAATATTTTTTTTCATTTTAAATTTAATTTCTAACAATAATATTCATGTTATTAAATGGAACTGAAATCATTAATGTTTCTTTTAAGACATGTAACATTACAGTACGACGTATGAGGTGAAGAAGACATGCATCCTGTTGGTTTCAACATATGCACCCCAAATTAAAAAGTATGATCAGTGTGGCTTAAATGTATGCTGAATAAAATATTGGAAAAAGGAACTCATGCATGCGACAACATAACACTAAAGAACAAATGAAGTACTCTCGATCCCTGAAGTCAGAACTACCATATATCATATCTTTAAACGTCTTCACAGTACCAATGAAGAAAATGAGCTATAAATTTCATATCATCAAACATGAAACTAGAGCACCCGACTTGTGATAAAATATTTTTTCATAAGAGGACTAGATACATTCTTATGATTCAAATTAAAATTCTAGATCTTAATTGAATAACACTAATATCACTTCTCATACATTATCAGTATCTTTTCACTTTTTTTACTATTTTATTACTTTTGAGTATTGTGGGTGTCTATGTATTTAATCACAGATTGTATCCAATAATAAACATAAGTATACATGATATCCTTCCTATCATATCTTCTTGTATCTATTTACTCCCATGGATAAGTGAGGAATAGGACCTTGCGTGACATGGTATCTTATTCTCACAAAGAATAGAGGAAGGGGTCGTGCTACCTAGATAGTCTTCTGTACTATTGGTTACCATGATCCCGTTTTTGGATCAGTATTGTTATATAAACTTCTTGGTGGCTAGTGATCACCATGTGAAGTGTATTAAGTATTGTCATGATATTTAAACAATTTCTTTATCTTCTATTTATTTTAATTTAGTTGTTCTCACTTTTACTACATATTTCATTAAACTAGACATTTCTCTGACTGTTAGTGTTTGAAATAAGTTATACCTATTTTTCCTTATTATAATAACTTTAAATTTTGTAACAATAAATGACATTTTTATCACTGAGAATTAATTAATCTTCTAAGAATTTATGTGAACAACCATCCTATTATAACCATATTAACTTGATTAACTGTTATGTTTTCATTTTTATTGGGGAATCCTTTTAAGTGAAATGTTTAACTAAAATTTTAATAGATACACAATTCACCCCCCCCCCTATTGAGCACTCTACTCCGAAATTCAATTTCAATGAATAGTTATTATGACCCAGTGAAAATATTCGAGTCACAAAAACCCATATCAAATATAGTAACATTGGAATAAAAACCCTATGAGAGGAATAAAAAATAAAATTAAAATAAAATTTAATGTAATGAATTATATGCGAATAAAGATATGAAATTATGATAGGGTTGAATTTAAGCTATTGAAATAGTCATATGGTGTATAGATTAAACATCTATCATCAGATTAAATTTAGTGAAAATGATACCCTTACCTTGTTTCCCATCATAGTTAGAGGAACTTTAAACACATGTGTAACCAAAAATAAATTATTAAATTTATTCTAGAACCATAATCATCAATGTTTCCATTTTAAATTCCTAGTTATTAATTTTTATGATGATAATATTAATTATTTATATTTTATTTGGACTGTGGTTTGTTAATAACTATAATTGTTTTATCCATGTTTAATAGTTTAAATATCATTACCAAATATTTAATATATAGTTAATTATTGATATATCATTCAAGATAATGTAATAAATATTTTATATTGAATTAAAATTGTTATTATTGTATTCTATAAGTGTTTTAGTTACTGTTTAAAAAAATTGAATTAGTATTGTCTTATTTTGATGAATTTAAAGAATGAAAATAATAATTTAATTATAAGATATATATATATATTATATTATAATTTAAAATTTTCAAAATCATATAAAAATAATCGGATTACAAATATATTATAATAATTATAGTTTTCTTTTTCACATATTCTTCCATAATAATCTTTTATAGAGTCATTCAAGATGGTTGGTAAACTGAACCAGACATCAACATGCTTTTACTCGATGGTTAATTATGGCTAAATAGGATTATATTTAGAAATATTATCACTATAAAAATATAATAATGATATTAAATTAAAATTTTAATCTTCTGGAATCAAATTTTATAATTTTTTGATACTGACTATAAATTGTATGAATATGTAGAAATTGATTCATCATGGAGGTGGTTATCAATATAATTACACCACTGATGTTATTTTGTTTATAAAATTGGATTGAAACTAGTAACTAATAATTTTATCATTTATATTAAAACATTTCAATGTACTTATGCGACCAAATTATTTATACTATTATGGTGGTCATATTTTTTGAGATTAATATTTAGATGAAAAATATAAGAAATAGATACTGCTTATTATTGAGAAATAATCTTTCTAGTAATTTAATTAGGAAGGATATAATCATTTGAACTCATGATATATATGTTTTTTGGGACATATATTCTTTTTTAGTTTGGATTGTATTGATTTAAATAACAATGGGAGGTTTTTGTTTGAAACGATTCCAGTGACACCCATTAATAAGAGAGGAATACATATCTTTGAAACAAAAAATATATTTTAATTTTACTATGACTCTATTACATGATAAATGGAAATAATTATTATAATTAATGTTTTTTTGTGTATAATAGTTTAGAAATTAGTCAATGATGTAACAGAAACTAAAATACTAAAGTCCAAATTTGTTTTCGATAGCGTATAAGACAGACATCACCCATCGCGTAAGAGAATATAATATCCTAAGAATATACTTTATAATTAATGTTTTATGAAATTAAACACATGATATAAATTTTAATGAACATAACACTAAGTTATATTATGTAACATGAAAGATAGACCTTCTTCGATGTCTTGTGTTACACATAAGGATGGACTCCATCGATAACATGTGTTACCCGCAAGAATGTGCTTCACCAAAAAACATTGTATTATTAAAAAAGTTTTATTTAATATAATATGTTATAAAATATATATTATGTTTGAAGTTATAATTTTTTTTACCAATATTATGAAAATTTATCGTTTATTTAAATATAAATTTAATTCTTGGGTTTCTTATTAATGAGATATGAAAATTAGAAAAAATTGGAGATAAAATGAGATATTTTTATTTTTATGCTTCCAAAGGAGTGTTGACATAATAATAAAAAATATTTACAATTATATAATTATTTTAATAAAATTTATATATTATATATTCAATTAAATATATTTTATATTTATCTATTTGGTTTGATATGCATAAGATAAATAAAAACCATATTTCACACTTAAAACCCATTATTTTTATAAATGCAATTTTATTGCATGTAATGGAGAACCGATTTTCATATAAATTTTTTCCTTTTTAATGATATAATTTTTCAAAATTAACACCCTATATTAAATAAAGGCAAAAAAATTTTCTTAGGGTGGATTGTTTATATTTTTTTGAAAATATTACATTTTCAAATGAATAATTTAAAATAATAAATTTTTGTTCAAAACAGCATCGTCATCTAAATTTTTTATAAGGGTAAATTATACTATTATTAGTTCTTGATGTTTAATTAAGGAATAAATCATTTAATAATATTAATATCATTGGATTCCATTACACATTGAAATTTATTATAAAAACATAGAAAACATTTTGATGTTATTACATTAAAAACCTGCTTTGTCGTCCCACCAACGAGATGGATTTTAAAGAATTTTCTGCCACATTAAGGATTATAATTTTAGAAAATTGATTTAAAATATTTAATTATAATTATATATAATGTATATTAATTCCTGTTTTTTCAATAAAAATATTACTAAATGTAATTTATATTAATTACATTTGTTATCGAAAAATTAAATGTTATTAAGGTCTAATCCTTTAACTTAGTGATCCAAATGACATATCCACTTTTCAAAAACCCATTTTATTGAAGATATTTTCCATTCAAAATCCCTTATTGTGATTCATTGGTTATTTATTTCGTTTTAATACTTAAGAACATGCGTTCACATAACAAGTGTCCAAAAATAAAAATTGAGTGCTTTTTCTTACTTATAAATGGCCACCACCTCTCCACATTCCTCACAACTCCCAATACACATAGGATCATACAATATCTACCAAAACAGATTTCCAACAACCCTCCCCTATACCTTTATTCACCAATTTAGAGATAAATTCTTCTGTGGAATGCTTTTGGTATAAACCAAAATAAGATACCCGATTAAGAAGTAACATCGATTTTCAAGCTCTCTGATTTATGTTCCCTTCTCCAACCACTCAAATATTCTTCATCTATAATTGTATAAAAAATAAATATATAAAATATAATATCATGTTTTTATACTATGTTTTAAACATACACATACACACACATCAATCTAATGGGTAACAAACATATTAATTCTGTGTACAATGAACTACTATCTCATGAAATGATGACTATTCATTTTTTTACCTCATGTCATGGTGGCCATTATGATCGAAGATCACTATATATATATATATGATATATATGGTATTTATTATGTATTTATAGTTCATTAATAATTTTATAACACATAGCTTAAAACATTCCATTTTGTGTTAATATAATAACACCGTTTGGGGAAGTGTTTACTACAGCACCCTCAAAGCAATTTGATTCATTCAAATGATACAAGGAATATATAAATGATGTCTATAATTTATCATATGTGACAAAATGAACCGAAATTTTATATTAATTACATAATTTAATTTCTAATATATATATATATCATTTTATTTATTACAAATTAACAAACACTAAAATGTAATAATGTCTTTCATGGATATGTAGACTACTGCATCTTTGACAATATGTTATTCCTTTTTAGTCACAAGAATTATAAACATATTTATACATAAAAAAATAATATGGTATCTATGATATAATTATCATTATGGAAATATTTAATTCTACGTAACTTCATTCCATAACTATCATTGGAAAATTAAAAGTTTACTCAAACATATGTACGACCTACAATTTCCATGATCAATACATTGATTCATTTTTTAGAACCATATTTAATTATTGATTTTTAAAGTATAATTATAGTATAAATTTGATTTTTATGTAAATTTTTTTATTCTACAGATGTTATATAATGTCCCCTTTTACCACATTTGACATAGAAATGTTTTGTTGACACATTAACTAAATTTCATTCGAAAACCCAATGAATAAATAATTGTATATGTATATATATACAATATATTAAAAAAATTTGAAATCAAATTAATGATAAACATGAAATTTGTTCTCATGAATGCAGAAAATTAACTTTGTTTTATTACAAAATATACCAATGGATGTTCACTTGAGAGGAAACACATGGTAAGGACTCTCATATCACTTTTTACATCTTTGAAATAATTGTGATCCTCACCATATACATATATTTTGTGGTGTATCTACTGCCACTTATGTAAAATTATATCATCAGTCCTTTTATTTTCATTGTATCTTAAACATTAATTTAATATTATTCCTTCATGAGGATTATGATTTAAAAGGTTTCTAAGTGGTTTGGGACACTTTGGAATGTTTTGAAGATTATTTTCCAGAACAATATATTTAATAGTCAGTCAGTGGTATATTCATTCAAGGATATTATATGACTATATTTCAATAAAATCATTATATTATTATCCTATGGTTATTCATGATTTTTCATGTATTTTTACCATTTTCCAACTAATTAGTACTCAATGGGATTTAGGAAATGTTTATGTAGAGAACCCACCATTATTCCTCTCTTAGTCGGAGAACATGTTTTCTTCTAAAATCCATGTTTTAATAAAAAAAATAATGTTTTAAAATTTATGTTTTACATTAATTGTTAAATTTTTTCATTTTAACGATGATTTGAAATAAATCTTACTATGAACTTCTAAACAAGCCATCTTTTTAACATATAATCGTGTAAAATAATTTCTTTCCCTTGTGTGTCTTATATTGATTTACCCAACGTCAATTATTTGAGGCTTCGTTTTATGTATAAAATGTGAATTTTTAATGAAATTGCTTTGAAAAGTGATTTTTGATCAAATATTTTTTCTAAATGTTTTTCAAAGAAGGAAATTTTCCTAATCAATTATTTTATTATTATTTTTTATAGTATTTATATTCTTCATCCACAATAACCCATTATTTTTACCTCACATGGGATTATTGTATTGATGTCATATGTATTCATCATCTTGATAGTTTATTACTGATTTGTTTAAAGAGAGTATTACAATTCACTTCTTTGATTCATTTTTTATTCCCCTTTTAATTTTCTATTTTCTATGATCATTGAGCAATGATTTCCCCCTAATTATCTATTTCATTCCTCAGGGGTTTTACTATTTCCTATAACATATACCTTTTTTTCAGGTGGTATCTACTTTGACAGTGGTTTTTTTGGGAAATATTGTTAATTTTGTATTGTTTATTCAATATAGATATTTAATGAGGCACAATATTCATTTTTAAAATCCAATTTGACAATTTTTGGGACTAGAAATGTTTGGTGGAGAACAGAATTTATATAGCTCCTTAATGCATCGACATGTTCTCATGATACAAATTAGTTTCAAAAATTAGGAATGTTTAAACAGAATTAGGAATGGTCAGGATGGTATAGGTGTTCATGGACCTCAAACATGTTTTCCATTAAGAAAAAATATCCATCAATTTGTTACAATTATTATTCACCCATGATATTTTTCGTCGAATCGTCTATGAATTTATTTCATTTTTAGTTCATTAATTAAATGGAATGTGTTATTTTCTTACATTCCCCTATTCAATTTTCTTTTTGGAGTTATTTGAATGAAATTTTGTTACAATTTTTTTCCATTCCATATTTATTATGAACATCCTTCTTATTTTATTGACTATATGACATGTAAGTCTAGATGTCATACTTATTATTCTAATTGATTAATTATTGTTTCCACTATATTTTACCCTTTTGAGGAATTAAAAGCACCCTTATTACGTTCCTTTCACCATGAATCTTTGAAGTGTAAAATGAAATATATGAAGGGATATTCTTGATTGAATAATGTAACCCCAAATTTTATTTCTTTATAATGAAAAAAAATTATGTTGTAATTAATATATAATTTTTTAATAAAAGTCTCATTTATGTATATTGATTAACAAGGCTACTAAAATGATCGGCCCTTTGGGGATTTATTTCTTATAATATTAACATGATAATTAGTAGCATTCACAATCTTTGGGGTTCTGGGGTTGGGTCATTATATTGGGTATTAGAGAAAGTTTAGTTGGAATCTTGGGGACAGGATTTATGACACCATAGATTACTGAAAATATCATTAAGGTTGAACTTGAGGATATTAATAGAATAACTCCATAGATTTTTGATAAAGTATTGATTATGTGTGTATTCCTAGAAATACATTCCCCTCTAGATAATATAGTTGGATGTGGTTCTAGAATAGATGTATCTTGGAGTGATAACTCCAACAAGGTGTTTCAAGCATGACATAGGGTAACCAGAGTACGTGACAATGGGACATACTATGCACCTGGTTTGACACTCCAATGGGATATTCTTGGGATAATCCTTATTTTATTTATAAACCATTATAAAGAATTTGGATTTATATTACACAACCTCAAAAAAACGTAAAATATTTTATATTGAATATATCTGTCATGATTCGAAAATACTAGAAATGGTATTATAGAAAATCACTTGACCAAGGAAGGGAATATGTTGACAAAAAATGGATGAAGTATTTATGTATTTTGGTAATACATAAAAGTTTAGTTAAAAGTCTATTTAATAATTTAACTTATCTCAAGGATGTCCAACATTTTTATTTTGGAAATTATGTTAAATTATAATTACAAAAGTACATCATGTAATCTGGATGGAAACACATGAAATCCTTCAAGGTCACATGTCATGAACCCATCATCGAGGGTATATAATGGTTTCATTCAAACCACAGACCTATAAAATATCATGTTTAATTTTTTATTCTTTTTATTTAATCAATTTGACAATTAAATGTTAGTGATGAACTAATAGAATCAAATTTTGGGAATTAGAGGTTAATGTAGTGACCATATTGGTTTTGAAAGATAGTTAATGACATATAGTTAGAATTTTCACTCTATTATAGGCCATATCATCCTTTAATGGTCTTTTTTGTGATTTAGGCATAAAAAATTAATTATTGCTAATAAACTTTTGGGAGTAAATGTATCAAATATAATTTGATCAACCCAATACCAAAATATAGGATTGTTCATATAAAATCGAAACATACCAAGTATAAATAAATTCCTATAATCATAGTTATAATAATAATTACCCAACATTATTAAAATGACTTAAAAATTAATATAATTAATACCTCAATATTTGTAGAACTAATGGTCTCTTAATTAATCAGTTATTTATTTCATTGATGACTTAAAAATTATTCTAATCGTCCACTTTTTTTAATGATTACCTCAATCACCCACAATAAATATTTATAATTTTCCCCCAATTATATTCCTCTACTTCACAGTAGTGTTCTCTTACATATATACCAAGTTACATTTTAGTCCATGTAAACCTTTTACTCTACATTATCTCTACTCTATATAATGTTTTATGATCCCTTAAAATGATATGGGACTTCAAAATTGGAAATATAAAACAATATATCACCCATATTGAGTTTAAATTGCGAGCATTTAATTTTATTATGGTGTGGAGAATTTAACACCACTAAATTTTAAATTACAAATTTGTATTAAATAGCATGTATAACTGACTTCACCAATCATGAAAGAGAATTTAATATCTTGAGAATCTACTATATATTTATTATTTTATATAAATTCATTACATTATATATCATTTAATGAATGAAACAATGAGTAATATTGTGTTTTAGGCAAGATAGACCTTTCTCGATAGCTTCTGTCACATGCAAGAGTGGCCTTCCATTACAGTTTTCATTGATTCCATGAATGAGTTTCCCTGGAAAACACTATATTATCAAAATATTATTATTTAATATAATATGACATATCTTAGATATAAGTGTGTGGTTATGAATAGTACTAACTAAAATATGAAAATTTAGGGGTTTTATAATTATAAAATCATTTCAGGGATTACAAATTAATGATAAATGAAAATAAGAACATATTGGATATAAAAAGGAACATTATTGTTTTATGATTTCAAATGATTTTTGTCATAATAAACATAAATAATTACAATTATTTAATAATTTAATGAAATATA
This sequence comes from Viscum album, assembly GCA_963277665.1. NCBI lineage: Eukaryota > Viridiplantae > Streptophyta > Magnoliopsida > Santalales > Viscaceae > Viscum > Viscum album. The sequence continues at coordinate 766,573,014 of OY728120.1, forward strand.
TATTTTATATATGACAATTTTATATTTTTAACAATTATCTATTATTTATTTTATACATAAGATAAAAAACCCCTATCTCACACATAAGAACTTATATTTTTATAAAGAAAATTTTACCACCTTTTAATAGTGGACCTAGTTTAAATATTAATTATGAAATTTTTATGACTTAATATAAAAAATAAGCATCATATATGAAATAAATAAAAAAAATATTTTATGGTAAATTTGTAATATATTTTTGAATCATATAATTATTTAAATGAATAGTTTAAAATACTAAATTGTAGTTTGAAATAGCTTTTTCATCGAATTGATATGTGATGGTAACGTATAATTATAACTGTCTTTAATGAATAATGAGATAATATTTTTATGAGTTAATAAAAATTTTGTTTTTGGTGTCATATTCACTTTGAAATTGATTATAAAAAATAACAATTGTTCCAACATTTTTACGTCAAAAGCCCATATTATCATCTAACTAGCGAGATCAATTTTAGATTAATTTATTCAAATTATATAAATGTAATTTAGAAAAAATAATTCTATATTTGGAATAATAATAATCAATAAATTATAATAAGGAAAATTTTGTTTTTGGCCAAAAAATATAGTGATAGTAATTAAAATTAATTACAATTATTATAGAATAACTAACCTTAATAAAGGAATAAATCTATATAATATGGTCCAAAATGACCTAGACACTTGTAAAACCCCAATTGGATTGCCATATGTCCACAATAAACCTTAAATTAATGACTTTTTCTGGTATGTAATGAATGTGTTTAGGAAGGATAGGTGCCACATAACTTGATTCAACAAATTCCAAGTGCATCATTTTTCCTTCTGTATAAAAGGTCATCACCACTCCCTATTGATCACACCACTATAACCATATAAGATTTTCAATGATATGACCAAATATCTTCCCAAAATTCTATCATTGGCATGTAATCAACCTATTTTCATAAATATTTACAAGGAATCCCTTTGCGACAAACCAAAAGAAGTTAGCTAATTATGATGTGACATCTTCTCTCAAGATCCCTAGTTTTATTTACATTATCTAATCCCTAAAATATCTTGATTTTATACATTTATAAAAAATATTATTATAAATATACTAAAAAGTTTTTTTTCTAATAGTTAGAACAAAACATAAACTCACCTCCATTTAATGGGTAACAAATCTATTGTTTTTGTGTATGGTGATATACTGCCTCATGAAGTGCGGATTGTCAATTTATCCCTTACCACCACAAATGGTGGAAATTATTATGGAAAATAAATCTATATATGATATATTTGGTATTCATTATGTATTTATAATTATTTAATAATTTTATAACAAAATCATTTAATACTTTCCATTTTGCGTTTATACAAAAAGATCGTTTGAGGAAGTGTAGACTTCCTCCCCCACATAGAGTTGTGATTCATTCACACCTTGATTGACATGTACAAAGGTATATTATAATTAATAATTTGTGACATAATTAAGCACTATATGATATTAATTTCATAATTAAAATTCTAGATATGATATATATATATATATATATTACCATTTTAGAGACACTAAAAAGTGATAAAGTCGATCGTGAACATATGGATTGCATCTTCCACGAAACGAGGTTCTTCATTTTTGATCATAAGAATTATATTTATATAATTATAAATCATTAAATAAAAATTTATTTATAATAAAAATATCATTATGGACTATTTTAATGCTAGTAATCTTATTTCCATAATTATCAGTGAAAAATGAGAACAATTATAATGTGTAAGTACGACCATCCATGTACATTATCATAACGTTGAATCATTATGCATAACCATATTTAATGGATGACTTTATATGTATAATTAATGTAACGATGTATAATTATGTCATGGTAATTATTATAGAGAAGTTATATAATGAGCCCCTTGACCATAGTTTACTTACCAAGATTATATTTTACTCTTAAACTGAATTTGGTCAAAATATCTAACATAAAAATAATTGTTTAATTAGTTGTATAAACTATCGTAATAAGATAAATAAAATAATGGAAAAAATTAAATAGGTTTTTGTGTAAGTAGTATATAGAAATAAGTTTATTACACATTCAGCTAAATGATATTCCCCCAAAAGGAATCCCAAGGCAATGGATTCTCAACTCACTTTTTACATCTGTTAGATAAATGTCATGTTCCCCACACAAAAAATTTGTATAGTGTATATACTACCAATTTGGTTATATTTTATGATTAATATTTTTAACATCATGGTGTATTAAACCTTCATTTAATATTATTTTTTCATGAGGTTTATGATTTAATTTTTTTCAAAGTGTAATGAGATAGTTTGGAATGATTAAAAATAATTTCTGCAAAAAAAACATTAATTGACATTCAAAGGCATATCAATTCAAGGAAATTTTATGTCAACTTTTCAGTTAGACATTTCACATTATACTCATATTTTTATTTATAATATTTTTCATGTATTATTATAATTTTCCCACTCTCTGTTAATCAACGTGTATTAGAAAATGTTTTTTAAAAACCAGAATTTATTCCGATCGTTTTTATATAACCTTATTTCTTATAAAAATAATATTTTAGAAAAAAAATTTAAATTTTTTTTAATACATTTTTACCCTTTTTATCTTACCAATATATTCAGTGGAATCATAATGCCTATTTCTGAAAAATGATTCATTATGTCCTTTCACCTTGCAAAAGGAATGTTCATTTTACTACAAACCATTTGTATGGATTTACAAATCATAATTTAATTGAATTATTCTTTGCATATCTAATAGGATAATTTTAATGAAATTGTTCTAAAAACTTATATTCAAAGAACAAAATTTTAAAATGTTTTTAAAAAACAAACCGATGTTTTCCTAAATAATTATTTCAAAATATATTTTTATAATATTTCAATTCATCAAAAACAATAACCCTCTATTTTTACTCCATTGGGTATTGTAGTATTGATACCATCCACATTCTTCCTCTAGATAGTTTATTATTGATTTGGCCAAGAATATTATTCACATTCACTTCCATGAATTATTTTTTTATTACTATTCAACATACAAATTTATTATGATCCTTGAAAATTGAATATCCACCTAATTTAAAATTTCAATAATCATGGATATTAATATAGACTAAACAGTATACCATTTTTTACGTATAGTGTCAACAATGATAATAAATTCATTATTTCAGTAAATATTTATAAATCTGTATTTTTTATTCAATATTGATATTTGATAAGGAATATTATTCCATTTGACTATTCAATATGAAGATGGGTTTGGACTAGAAATTATGGGTGGATCATGGAATTTATATGGCTTCTCGATGCATCTATATTTTCTCATGAACAAATTAGTTTCAAAAATAATAATAGATTAAACTATCTTGTGAAAGGACATGATGTTATTAGTTTTCATGCGCCTCAGACGTTACATTGATTAATAAAGAATTTCCATCATATAGATTCAGTTATTATTCATCCATGGTATTTTAAATAGACACATCTATTGTTACATTTCATTTTCAGTTCATTGATTAAATGACATGTGTTTTAGTTTTGTTCCTTGAAATATTTATTTTTCCTTATCTAGTTATTTGAATGGAATGTGTTTCTATTTATTAAAATTCAATATTTTTATGTACATAATTCTAATTTTATTTATCTTATGGAATGTGAGTTCAATTATTTACCATGTCGTAGTTATTATTCTAATTGATTCATTATTTGTTCCTCTATGTTTTTTCCTAAATGAAAATTTTTACTCACCCTTATTATATTCCTTTCCCAAGGAACTCATGATGTTTACTATGAATGATATGTTGGAAAATGCTATATGGAATAAATTTATGCTCGATGTTATTTATTTAGAATAAAAATAATAATGTAGTAATTAGTGAAATCTTTTGTAATACAAGATTAATTAATGTATCTGGTTTACCAATACTACTAAACAGATTGGTCCATCTGGTCTTGGTTCCTTGTAATCATGCTAATGTAATTAGTATAAGACACTACCTATGGGATTATGGGGTGGAATTGTGAAAATATAATTATTTTAAAATAGTTTTTAAACATTTTTTATGGTTGGTACTATCATGTTTTTACTTAATACTCTTTTATATTTAAAATATGAATCTTTTTTATATAATTGAATTTATATTTTTTAATAATTTAATATAGCCCATATAAAAAATTTTATCTACGATGATTCTAAATAAAACAAATATTTAATCAAATTATTCTTTTAAATATTATAAACTTATATTTTCAATTAAAATAGACAATGAGTAGAAAAAATTGTTTAAGTAGAAGAATGATTTTTTCACCATGATATTTAATAATATATTCTTTTGATTTAAAATTAAATAAGTTTTAATATATTTATTTATGTTTTTATACAAAATATTAGAATATTTATTTAATGTATTCAAGTTTAATTAATTTTATAAAACTATGTTGATTTTAATAAAAATTAATTTTAAAATATGCTTTAACCATTATCTTGGTAATCATCCTTAATCATGTCTTTATGATTGTTTACCCAAAAAAGTACCTTTTCCAATTTATATAATAGTAAAATAATTTTCTAAAATATAATAATGATTTTATAAAATTTATATTATCTATTTATGGAAAAAAAATTCACATTACCACATTTTAATACATAAAAACTTGTTTCTATGAAAACTATATGGTTAAGGATACTGTTTTTGAACATGAAAAAAGGAATAAATGATTTTGATTTTAATTATAAACAGAAGATTATATTTATTATTTAATTAATTTGAAATTATAATAAATCTGAAAAATAGCTTCTCTATGAATATATTTTAGCAGTGAAAAACCAAAAAAATAGTTTTCATAAAATATTAGTTGATGTCATAAATTATATTCATTGGTTTTATAAATTGATCGTTGTCTTTTGAAATGATATATTATAATTTATAATATATATATATATATATGTTTTTCATAAATAAGTGAGGGATATAAAATTGGTTGTATATGAAAAATAAACATTTTTATTTTTTTCGAATCAAATTCAATTATTTTTAAATAAAATAATAAAAGATCCTCTAAAATTTATATTCTAGGGAATTAAAAAATGGATATTAATTTATCAAAAAAATAATAATTTTTTTAAAATTTCATTATTATATTTTATATAATACATGGAGACGTATTTTTCTGAAAATTTAAATTACATGATTACCTTTTATTCATAGTAAATTTTACTATTTTACCATATTCGTGTTTATTATATGTTAATTAATTATGACTTTATTATATATTTGGTTTTTCTACATTGGGGTAGAATGTGGAACTTTTTATAGATAATAGTGTGTATGTTAATGTATCCAAACAATCATGTAGTTATACATCTGAACACTCAAAAAAATATTTTAGGGATGATTCCTATAAAATTTGAATAAGTGAACAAAAAACATTATAAGGTTACTCACAAGACTAACAAGCATTACATATCAATAAAATAATCATTTATTTAATACAACATAGTAGAATGAAAATATTTAATAATCGATAACTTCACATTGATTTAAATATAAATTGTTCAACATCATATATGTAAAAAACATTCTAATATCATCATCATCATTAGAGACATTACATAGGCATGTTATAAAATGAAAAAAAAAATATTACATGAATTATCATCATTTATCATTTTATAAAATTTAATTCATAAAATCTAGAACATATAATGATCAAAATAAAATTTAATAATATATATCCGTATTTAATAATAATTTACCCACATTCGTGGATACAGTGCATAAAAAATTTATTAATTCTTGATGAAAATAGTGATCAAAATATAAACAAAATTTCCAAATCAAATCACACTATCTTGACTTGTAACACAACTATTCAAATTAAAATATTTTGATATAAAAATGAAACCTGTTAAATACATTTCTCCAAGTATCTTGTATTTCAAATACATCATTTTAGGAAATCAATATATGAAAAAATTTAAATAATTTGTGACAATGTATTTTTGAAAAAAAAATTCATGTACACACATTAATTATATTTTGAATTTCTTAAACTGAGGTAATTATTTAAAATAAATATATAAATTATATAATAAATTTTTTTCCACAATATAAAATTTTCCAATTATGACATAAAATATATTATTAAACAACATGACGGTAACTTATTAGGATGAAATACAAAATAATTTTTTATTTTCATTTCCAAAGACATTTCTTTATTAATTTAATTTAATAAAACCAGTAAATAAATTAATCACAATAATTTATCATGCCTTTAATATTTAAATTTATCCACACACAAATATAAAATTAAAATTCATCATGATCAACCTATTGGTAATGTGAGAAATTTACAAAACATCAAGCATGATATAGGACATATAATTTTTAACTTGCATAAAATAATTAATACATATATATATAATTTAAATTATCCCATGAATTTTTTTTAATCAATAAATACATCAATACCATGTTTTTAACTCATATACAATCTATACACATTAACATAAATATAAGAGAAACAAATTTATCATTTTACAGGCATCAAAAACAAAACCTGATATTGAAACAATTCTCTTAATCTAGTTGTAATCTTTTACATGGTTGTTAAAAAACATAATTTAATTGGATAGATCTCATGCATGATAATGAAAATGGATTTATAATTAATGATTTACCTACAATAGGTAAATTTCATTTCTTCGATGATTTTAAATTTTAACAACACATTTCATTTTTCAACCATTGAATGTAATTTTCAACAGAGAAACAATGCTTCCATAAACATACGAATCACGGGAACACATCAAATATAAAATGGTACAGTCTGTATTGGGAATAAAAGAATTTCACACATGGTTCTAAATTATTTAATAATGTAACACTTTCTTTTGGGTTAATGTGTGTCTACATCTTTATATATTTTAAGTTGTTATATATCACACCTATTTCAGATTGATCACAATAAGAACAACTAAAATGTTTTTAGGAAATAAAATTAATCACATATTTCATTATAATTTAGTTATGTAATATCATATTATTTTAATCAATTTCTAGAATTACCAAACAACCTTTTCTTCTATTACATGTTTTATGTGATTTCCATTTTATGAGAGGAGGGTAATTCCATTAACGTTCCCACACATAAATACAAAATCATTGTAGGTATTGATATTCTATATATAATGATATTTTATCGCTATGGTTACAATGTATTCCTTTGATATAAAATATAAAGGGTTAATTTATTAGGATTAATTAAACAACGTCTTTCATTAAAACTATTTTAAAACATCAACATATAAATAGGGTGAATATTCTTAAAAATCCATATCAACACTTCAAATCCAAAATAAATAAATAACTCAACCATAAACAACAAACAACATTTCCAATTAATATATAGGTAATCATCATGAATTGAATATAAATATCCTTATGATTTAGCCACATTGAAGGAAAAAACCTACACCTAAAATATTACTACATGTCACTATTTTGGCAATTGAATAAAAATTCAATAAACATTTAACTACATAGGAAATCATGTATATATACTATAATAAGGTTAAAATTATTGTAAATAATTATTGAAATACATAATGACCAGTACATAAAATGATTTCATAATCTAAATACCACATGGTAAATATGTTATATTCTGAGGAAATAATTTATAAAAAAATCACCATTACTAAAAAAATGTATTCAAAATTAGAAATGTTTCCCATAAACAACTAATAATGGACCAACATGAGAGGAATATTAATTTAATAACTTAAAAATATATCATTAATAAAAAAATATGAATAATCATTTAATCTATTTCATGTCTCAACAAGTAAAGATAAATTATGATTATTATTTAACAAGAATAAATAATTATATTAATTAATTAAATTCTCTGCATGATATATATAATTTTTAGGAATGAAATATATGTAATGAAATACAGATAAATATTTTTGAGAAAAGATAATATAGAATAAATATTCTTTTATCCCTTTTTGGAAAAATATATTGCTTTTTTAATTTATAAAAATATAAAATTTGAATGTTTTATTATTTGAAATGTTAACTGTTTTCTAGAATTCCAAAAAAATGGATAAATATTTTGATCCATGAAATAATTTTTTCCACAATTTAAAAAATATAATTGGATTAATAAAAAAAATTTGATTTCCTTACCAATGTAAGGAGAGATTTATTTATATCATAGTTTCCAAATTCTGTAAAATTGTTAACGATAAATATGATTAATATTTTTGAATCTCATAATTTAAATTAACAAGACCATTTATTACATTAAATACATATCACATGGAACATAAATGAAAAATAGTTCATGTTATATCAATATACATGGGAACCAAAATACATCATTCCATGGTTTTAGAATAATAATTCAACATGGTAGTGTAAATCTACTTAATTTAACATGCTTCATAAAGTCCTCCATAATTAAACACATATTTATGAAACAATACAGAAATAATGATTCAATAAAAATATACACCATTATATTAATAGATTATAATATGATACATTCTACCAATAAAAAGTTTTCAATTAATAAATAATCATGTTATTAAAGTAAAAGGACTCACACATTTAAAGAATAATTAAATTTAAAAAATTGAAAATGAAAATTAATTGTAGTTTTATTCCATTACGTCAGATAAAATATTCATTTAATTGAAAAGTAATGGTTCATTAATACTTACAAAACATTATTAAATAGAAAAGTGTATATAAAATACTAGTTTTGTTTCACTGATTTCATTCTTAGATTCACACAAACAATATGTTCAATTACATGTGAAAAAAAATTATTCATGTGCATATTATTAGTTTCTAACCCACAAGAAATATCAAATCACATTATCATTTAACAAGATTATATTTATTATATCTAATAATTGGAGGCCCAAAAATCTTATGTCTGTAGTAGTATAATAGGAATATATTCCATATCCAGATCATCTAGAAATACTTCCCTACCATACCCAAAATTATATATAATTTAAAACACCAAACATCATCATATCTCCAAACATAATATTGTTTTATAACTATTTAATGTCACATCGCTACATAGGTAACCATCCTATGGTGTAAATTTTTAATCTAAGATAATTAACAATTATTCCCACATCTAATTAGTCCAATTTTGGAAGCTAGAATAGAGGTTATAAGAACCATCACCCATATATAAAAATTATCCTCAATATATGAGACAAATGATAATGCAATAAGATATAAAGTAATAATAAACTCTCTAAAATAACGGAAATGAACAACCCACATTATCCCAAAATGCATGTAATTTCATAAAAAAATTGATTGTCTCTATGTTAAGAATGTAGCATAATCCAAAATTTTACACACAATACCATCTTCAACTCTTAAGCTTGTAGTTTCCATATTGGTTTATAATGTACCCATATAAGACATAAGAATAGTTTATATTTATGTTATGTGAGAATAAAATGTATAATCAATAGTATCAAAACAAATCACACTTATAAAAATGTGGTAAGATAATAAGAATATACTAGTGAATATAGAAGAATCAATAAACCCAAATATGGTATGTTAATTCCTAGACACACCAAGGCAAACTCTCCTGGTACAGAGTTCAGGAAATGTAATTTGAAAAGTAGGACATAGATTAAAAATTAACCAACACCACTTACTGATTGAATTTCCACTCACAATATCCAACAATGTACACACTTTATCTTGTATCCCTTTTATAATACTCACACATAATGACGCCTAGGAAACAATATTACACCCATCCTAAAAATAACTGATATATGGCATCACATCCCACTAAAAGACACTTTGGAAACTGTATCAACATTCTTCCTAAAGACAACTAGTAAACTACATCACATCTAAATTCACAGATAACCACTTAAACCTAACCACAAATTTATAGTATCATGAACATGAAGTACCTCAAAATCATTACCTCATCCATCCACGCTAGACCCCCACTATAACCCTATCATCTTCTTTGAAATCATCACATCTAGTGATGTTTTACTTATTTACATCACAGATCATTTTTATTATCCTTTCCTATTTTAGATATTGTTGTGAATGGAGATCCAATAATCCATACATGTCAACCAAGATTGTTTCAGAAAGAACCATGTTTCCCAAAACCATGGTGTGTTACTTTAGGAAAATATATTATGTTGTTTGTGCATGTAGAAGACACAACACACCCCCCACACACTGATATATATATATATATATATATATATGAGTTACACAAAATCCCTAAAATTGTGTAAAAAATCATAGTATCTTCATCCTAATTATCATGTTTTAACATATCTACAATAACTAATGCATTACACTACACAAAATCCACACACATTTTACACAATACAAATTCAATCACATGTTATAGCCTTTCATATTTTTTTAGTTTTCAATTACTCCATTTTACCATGTAGTTCCATTTCTCATTAATAATACCCATTATTTTATATTTAAATTCATTTATTCTAGTTCAAACATATCAATTTAATCTCATTATCATTCATTTATATATCAATGTCATTTTATTTTAAGCATATCAGATTAATTCCATGACCCATTCGAAAGCTACCAAAACCACATCATACCACAAGTCATTCATTCGTCATCAACTAAAAATAACAATATAACATATTGAATTATATTACTACAACCCAACCATCTCACAACAACAAAAACACATCTCATCCACCATACATCATCCCAAACCACATTATTTTTAGTGTGGGTATTATCTCACAACTCAATATTTCGATGGGAAAAAATCTCATTAACCATAAGTATGCTATTTTCATATTTTATAAGTATTTAAATTAATAAAACAATTACATAATTGGTCCCTTAGAACAAAAAAACCAAATTATAAAAAATGTTCCGAATAACAATTATTGTTAAGAAACCTACACACGTAAATAATCCATTTAACAGCCTTAGAAAAAATATCATATAATATGACTCATCTCCAATTACTTTTTTTTAATGAACCACTTTAAGGAGAAGTGGGAACTATACAGAATATTCATTGCAATATCGACCCTCTAAAAAAGCAGTTAATCTTACCAATTTCAAAATTAAAAAAAATTATCTAGTACCAACTCACAACGCCTCACAATCCAATAGGATACTCCAACCAAAAATCCCACCCACAGCACTAAAAAAGTCAATGACTCGTAGATGGAAAGAAATATTCAAAAACCAAAATTCTATGGGATTGTATCACCACTTATCACATACCACGAGCCACCCGTATCATGACTTAACACCAGTCAAGTAACTTTCAACCCTGTAATTATTATCACCGGAGATGAATCCATCTTTTTCGGAACTGAACACAACCTCGCCATCGGGGATTGAAGCCTCATCACCATCAACTTCATCACCCTCATAGTCATCATTCCACGTACACACCGTCCCCAACCCTCAGAAACTAATACCTATAAGACATCAACAGAACCACCATCCTCCATCGCATCAGAAATCCAGGTGAAGAACTCATCTGCTATAAAGCTGAAGGCCACCCAAACATCACTTTCCAAAGCCCTGATGAACCATAGCACCTAGCCGACCTGGGAAGAAGAAATGGGACTTGAGGCTAGAGAATATTTGGGCGTCTTGAGCCCCTACAAAGAAACAATCCCTTCAACTTGAACAAACATGAAACTAAAACAAACTCAAAGCATTCCACAATAATTCAATGCTGACCACGCCACCGAGAACCACCTAGACACACGACCGAAAGAAATAATCGAAGAGACCAACATCACGATACACTCAACGAAAAAAGAATCACAAACCATAGACACCATGGAAAATGAAATAAAAAGTCAATATTGAAACCCTAGTACGAACATTGAGGTATAACTATAACCACAGAACAACCTGAACTAGAAAAAAAAAGAATGTGGGACAAAACCCGAAGCAGAACATGGGAATGAAACCCTAGGAAGAAGAACCATCTCTTGTAATGTTTATGAATCAATCATATGTCGAATCTCTTTCACAAATCCTCAGTGTATCCCATGCTCCGAATCCAACCTAGAGAGGAGCTAAGGACTGCACGAACAGAGAAAAAATATATGGAAGGGGAGAAAATAGAGTGCCATCACCGAGAAGGGAGAGTCAAGAGGTGGAGGAATAATATCTGAAAGAGAGCACTGCCCAACACGTGCAAGATAAAAAAAGAGCCCGATAGGAGCGGCATATAGGAACCAACAATAATGGGGAAATTTGAAACCCTATGAGACAATCCGAGGGCTCGGGAGCACCCAGTTGTTTGAGGTGCCATATGACTCATGGGATTATGATATTCCCAATTACATAAAATTGAATTTATATGTAGCATGAATGATAAATTGTATCATTACCTTATGATATGATCATATTTTCTCATATTATATATCCAAATGCATCAAATGTATCATGTTTTTTTGTAATATCCCCTTCAATATATCATTTTCTCCAAAGCCTCATAGTCATCGTTATCTTCCACCAAATATCGTATTGTATACAATACCTTTTGAAACTATATCAAAAACTCATTTTTCATATATATAAGAATTAATAAATTTATCAACATCAATACCATATATCGAATCATCTACATTACCATTTTAATTTTCATTCAATATACCATTTGGACAAACATAATAACAATTTTAAAATGGATAATTGAGTCTTACTCAATGCCTAGTATGTCAATCCCAATTTATGAACCCATAGGAATGTGTGGCATTGAAAAAATTATGAAATATCAAATTTATTAAAATATGAAAATATAAACCTCTAGAAAATAAATAATTCTACAAAATATTTAATTGGATCTAAAACGATCGTCATCAAACACATGTTTATAAATACCCCTTTATTCTACAATAATAATATGAAGGATATCATTTTCATATTTACCATTTATCAAATACATCATATACCCATGATAAAGATATTATTTCATTCAAATATAACATTTCATGTGTTCCCAACTCATTATGTAAGAATAACATGGTCGATGAATATAGAAAATTGGAGTTAACATTATATAAAATAACATAATTTACCTATTAACTAAAATATATGAACATCACATAAACAATATAGGTAAAATGATATAATTAAATAGTCTATCACAGTTGATGGACTAGAAATCATACTCATACAAAGATTTGAAAATAAGATATTGGTTATAATCTATTTTATTTGATAATCAAAAACATACCAAACCACCAATTAATTATGAAAACCTCAAGGGTTGAATAAAAAATTTATCAATGTATCAATGTATGAATGTTTCAATGATATGCATCTCACCAACAATTGTTATTGGTAAATAAAATAACAACGATTAACCCTTATATACAGAATATGTAGTTTATGAAATTCCTTGTGGTATTAATCATGATTACTCTAGTGAACAAAAATCATTCAGGGACTCGTGATGTTCTTCATATATTAGTACAAAGATCATATTCAAGCTATCATTAACATTTCAAGAAATTGTTTTGTAATTTAGGAATAAATTTGGATAGGAATAAATGAATTTCATTCTTTTATAGGTCAATTATCATACATCTAGTTAATAAATATATATATATATATATATTAATCCATTGGGAATGAATTATATAGTGTATAATTCATTTTATATGTATTAAATCATTATATATTTATAAAATACATTATGAATATATTTTTGATGAAATAATTAGTTCATGTTCAACATATAACCTATAATATAATCCATGATTCGATTATGTATATAGAACCTTTATGTGTTTTCTTAAACTTATTATATTTCTATATGATTATTTTCACACCATTGTGTGACCACTTAACAAATACCTATCACTAAACCCTTCTATTTTTTTATATCTATGAAGTATGATAGATTCTTTAATGATGAGGCTTTTGAATCGTATTCCCAATTTTTACATATTTAAAAAATTAATTCAAATTCTTCATATTCCTCATATTAAATATTATAATCTTAATGACTTATTTTTTCTATATATGACTCATTCAATTTATTTTATTATCATTACTAATACCGTTTACAATATAATTTTTTTAAAGTCATTTTTAGAAAATTCATTTTCATTAATAATCATTAAAATGTTTAATGTAAAAATATGTTATCAATAGATACATGAACAGAAAATATTATTTATTTTATCACTTTAAAGAAATAAAAACTCTTTTATGTGAAAACTAGTAGTAATATCAATTTTTTGGAACTATATAAAGGAAAATTTCAAATTACATATCATATATAGAATTATATCTATTTTGGATCATTTTATATCCATATAATATTTATATTTGAATTATTTCGATCAATGGTGGTTTGGAAAAATCACTCATATTTTAATAGATATTTGATACAAACACTTTTCCACAAATAAAAAAATTTATGATATATTCATTTCTATTATGTTCTAGAATCTAATGATTCATAAATAGTGTATCATCACATATTTTTTTAAATAAATTCGTGGATAAAAAAACATAATCCCATAAAAAAATGTATAATTATATAACTACTTAATTAATAATAATCATATAATGGTAAATTTTATTAAATTTAATTCTTTAACTCAATTACCATTTTTGATTTATTTAAATGATATCTATATGCTCCAACTATTTATACATATGTTTTGAAATAATATATATTTAAAATACATATTAAAAATTTATATGGAATTATATATTCTTAAAAAAATATAATTTAATTCAATAATATCACTACATATAATGGACATTCCATAGTGTATTCAAGCTCCTTCTGTTATTTTTGGACAATTAAATTCTATATAATTTTTACACATTATTCATTAAAAATATAGCATTCAATTACCATAAATGGTATTTATAATAAAAGTTGTTGTAAATTACAATAAAATTTTATTCTATTATAATAAACCTTTAATCCCTTCAAATATCAATATAGAACCAGTTATTCATAGTCACATTATATTATTCAACATTAAAAATCACATGGAGAAAATCATGTCACCTATTTCTGAATTAATTCAAATTATGAAAAAGTGTTTTAATAATAAAAACATGATGAATTACATGGATATGAAATTCATATGTAAATATTGAGTTACATAGTACATTCTTATCATAATTATCTAGCTCAACTTTTTAAATAACATCAATAATTTTTAACATAAGAATGTGTTTCTAAAAATTATGCAATATTCTTCTTAAGAATGTTCTTATGTAATTTAATAATATAAGAAAATTTTTCTATATCCAGTTTCTAATTTCTCATAATTGATCTTATAGATAAAATTATTGGTTATGATGTCATTTATTAGTAACAGAATCTAGAAACAGATGACATTCAGGTTTTACATTCAATTAAAAATTACTTTGGTTAAATATTCGTTCAATAAAACTATGATTAAAATTAAATCAATCGTATTCATTTTTGTTTCAATATAAAATTTTTATAATTTAATGAGTAGTATTTTCCATTAACCTCACCATGTAGTTATTTTGGATGCGAATTATCCCTATAAAATCAAAAATATTTCTTTTGAGGACAAGTAAACATCCCATTTTCCAATTCATCATAAGGATTTATTACACACCATTCCTCTAGTATCATAACTATTTTGGTAACCAAAACTATGTAACCTAATTATCATAGTTTTATTTGGTTACCTAACTCTTATGAATATAAACTTATAAAATTCCATTGGGAAGATAAAACATGGGTACCCTTCTATGGAAACACCTGGCTAGTTGAATGTTTGAGAACATGACTTGTTCTTTCATTGAAAAGAAATTAGACATAGAATATTATTTCAATTGGATTTAATATAAATAGAGTTATTAAATTTAATTCAATTTATATGTATACAATCATATAATAAACTAGTTTAAAATAATACTCCTTCCACCAAATCAATTTTTTAAACAACATTGATGTGTAACTCTTTACATAACTTATATCTTTCATTATTAATAAAAAATAATATATCAAATATATTTATACATAACAAATTGAATCATATGAACAATGTATTTAAATAATGTCATTGCATGTCCATAGTATAAAATGGAACTAATAATCCCCATAAGCATGTCTTTATATTAGTAAATAGAAAAACCCCACTTTTTTACACGGAATATCCCACCAGGATAGTGACTAATCCATCCCAAGAATCATATACAAGAATATAAATTCATTAAGAGAGTCAAATAACAAATAATAATTCAAATAGTCAATATATATA
Source organism: Viscum album (assembly GCA_963277665.1). Classification (NCBI taxonomy): domain Eukaryota; kingdom Viridiplantae; phylum Streptophyta; class Magnoliopsida; order Santalales; family Viscaceae; genus Viscum; species Viscum album. The sequence continues at coordinate 766,589,381 of OY728120.1, forward strand.
AAAAAATAACTTCTTAATTCCTGATAAAAACCTAGTATAATCCAATTACAATATAAAAGAAAAATTTATCCATTGTCATTAATATAACATAAACACTTTTATGGATGTAGGGAAATTTAAATAATCAATTTTAAATTTTTACATTAAAAACATAAATTATTAATATAAAAATTTTATTCAAGAATAATTTATGGAATAAAATATATAATTGAATAAATCATAGAAATTTAAAAAGATAAATTATTCAAAAAAATTTATTAAATATAAAATTTCAAAAAAAATTATAATTTAACAAGAATTATGGTTGTTCCATAATTAATTAAATGCGCTCACATTATATTTATTTCCAATATGAACACAACATTATTATATATTATCTAATACTAACATAAATATATGATATAAAATGAAATATACATTTTATACTCCAATTCTATAATTAAAAACCATACGTAACCACAATATGACATATTTAATATTTCATTTCTCTTTATTAAAATCATTTTTCAAAAATATTATTGATAACATTAAATTATTTTTTCAAATATGAAATTTTAGTTTGATTTATTCAATCTAAATAATTAAAAAAATTCATATTTGGAAATATAAAATGATTTATATATTTTCTATATTTTTTAAATTTATAATCATTTAATATATTATGTTTTTAATTTTAAAATTCAACATTTAAAACAAAATTTCTATTCATTCAATATAAATTATAAATATAATTTAGGATTAAAAATTAATATTTTGGAATATTAAAATAATAATTATTTAATTAATTTTTATTATAAATTTATTTAAATTTTTTAGTTAAATAATTAATATGATCATTTATAATTTTTTTGAAATAATTTACAAAATACATTATTGTAAACATTTTAAAATATATAAATTAATTCATAATTTAAATATAGAAAAAATAATATTTTTCTCTTTCATTCTATTTAATGATATATTCATATCAGAAGTCTCGACATTTTAATTTTTAGCACTACTAATGATATTTTAAAACTAATAACTTGCTTTTTGTGGTTTCTTTGTGAAAAAAACTATGAATTATTGGCTATCGCATCTTATGATAATCAAATATATAGAACTAACTAACTATGATAAGAATTTTACATGTAATATTACAAATATGTGGTGATTTCATAAATTGGAAGAACTCATATAATAATTTTTTATCAAATACAATGATATCAATTTGACATAACATAAATGTAGTTATATCCAAATCATATAATGTAACAGTGCATAATTATTTAGACAATAAACCAATCATTTCAATGAGATAGTTTCATTGGATAGGCCACGATATTGCCAAAATGATGTGATGCTCTATGTTTCTATCTCAAAATATTGAACATGTACTAGATGAAGCACAATATCATCAAAAAAATATTAAAATTAAATTATTCATAATGGAACATATAATAAAATATCATATATTATATAAAACACTTGAATAACACAAAATTATATCTTATATATTTCATCAAACAATAATTCAAAATTATATAAATTTTTTTATAAAAATTCAGAGCATATATGATATTGAATTTAATAATATTAATCATGATTTTATAAATAAAATATAATTATAATGATCAAATACCACTGATGGGTTGGGGAATACTTCCCATATATGGACATGGATTTATTTAAATCAATATAATCATATAAAATTAAATCATTAGATGAAATCATTATTCATTAATGTAATTGATTCAAAATATTCTCATTGGAAAAGAGTAAAAAATTATCAAATATCATACTAGATAATTCATAATAATTAGTTAATTAGTTGACCTTTTATCTGATATGAGTTATGGTTGTAGGTATTTCAATTCTTCATGTAAATATGTACAATGTGAAAACTATATAAAAATATAAAATCAAACCATTACCCGAATGATTGGTATATGAAACTCTTTTAATTAGTAATTGATCTCATCATTAGAGATCCACACCTTCTCACCATTTATATGTGGGAGTTATTAAGAATCATTTGAATTTTTATCTTTTATAATAATATAACAAATGCGTATCAAAGGATCAAATGACACAAATTCAAATAAGTAGAAAAAAAGAATCGTATATTTCCATCATCTCCATCAATGAATCCTATTATTCGGGGAAAATTAAAATGAAGAAATATTGTGTAATTTTATCATAAGATCAGCTGATAATTAAATTCAATATTTATAATTAATTATGACACAAAAATTGAAATAATAAGAATCATCCGTCCATGGCATGACTAGGTATTGGTATGAATCAATAAAAAATAATATTTTATTATAAAAAATTTAATATATATTATAGATTTTAGTAATAAATTGATGGAAGGAAATGAAATTTAAGGAATAATAGAATTGGTTGTAAGACATGGAAATCAATAACCACTTGATCAAAATTCACTTGTCTCCTCTTATTTCCATCAAGGATTATCTTTAAAGGTGAGTACATTTGATCAATCATTTAAAACACCTGATTAATTGGGTAATAATTATAACCTTTGAAACAAAAGACAATAATAATTCATAGGAATTTAATTAGTAAATGAAAAAAAATTACCCCATATAGTACAAATTAGATCCATCCTAGAATATAATAAAAACACTAAAATTTGACATTTTATTTCCAAAATACATCGCAACCATTGAGACATTAATAATACAATAATATTCATTGAATTATGATAAATTGATTTTTATAAATGAAATGCATATAGAGGATACATGATATGTTTGATAATTAGTTTATTATATGACCTTAACAATTAAAATGATATTTTTAAATATATCATATACACAGTGGATTAAGGTCATATTTCCTTCAAAATACACACATAGAGAATTCATATTTATCCTCAACAATAACAACAGATAATAATGTAACCTATAGATTTGTTTAATATATATTCTCTACAATCTCCAATTTTTGTAATATTTTAATTGATTATGTTACTATATAAGTTTTTCCAAAATTAATAGTGAATTTAAATGATCATTCTGAGAATGGAGAAACAGAATTGTTATTTATAATTTACTAAAGTGGATTAAATAAATCAAACACGAATATTAATCCTTTTTTCATTCCCATTGGATCAATTTAATTGTAAATAATATTATAATATAAATAATATTATATGATATATTATTTTTAATAGTTTTTTATGACAAAAATATTGTGTTCGTAAGTTAATTTTATTTGTCATATGGTTATAACTGAAAATAATTTTTCTGGAATACATATACCAACCTAATTATTTTTAGGATCCACTCTTAATGTCTTAAATTAAAATAATATTTTTGGAGTAGTGGAAAATGGTTGAAATTTTTTGACATATAAGACATGTACATTGTATCTAAATACAATGTCATATTACTAAAATAATTACATTAATCATTATTGGGATCACAAATTTATATTTTAATAAAACTCATTCTTCAATACGAATATTTATTGGTGATTTGAAATTAAATTACACATATAGAGTTAGAATAGTTATTGGAAAAATTATTCATATATCGGAATAATGTTTTCATAAACATAGTGTATCACCTTCATATGTATGATTTATCAATTCCCTTATGATTTATAATGTATTATGATATTTATTTAACATATTAAAATCAATGTATTTACCTAGTAGAATAATAATCATATCCCAGGTATTGAAAATATATTTTACCACCTTTATAGATAATTGTACATCTCTATGCTTACTGATTAATCTATGTATAATCTAAATGGTGATGAAGGAAGATATTACAAAGGCCGCATTATAAAAATTGATAAATACTATGTTTTTAGCTTACCAATTTTTTGTTTGGGAATTAATATAGTGTATTTATATATTTGACCAATTGACCCTTTATATATTGCAATAAATTTTCATGGAAATAATTATTTATTATGTTATGATATATAAATCTCATCATAGTGAATTTATGATTAACCAATGTTTTTTGTAACTAACATGAAGGAAATATTGGTTTCATTCTAAACATATTAAATGTGTATTTTAATGAATTATTTTGGATATTTTGTAAAATAACACAAAATGTAATGAAAAATTTATTCATAAAAGTATGTAAATATTATTGAAAATAATTATACTGTAAAAATAGTGGATATTTAGAAAATAATGTTAATTAGGTACTATCTTGTTTTTTTGATAAATTTCTAATAGCTTTTCAACCGACTATTGTGTATAAAATCTGGGGGAGAAATTAAATATGTTAATGGATTGTGATGAAAAAATAATAGAAATATATAAATGGTGTATTTTTATACTAATATTTCATATCCTGGAATCTTATTATGTGAACTCCACATTCTGTCATCTAATAACCTAGTTTTTTGTGAAAAATTCATATGTATCCTCAAAATATAGTGGGATCCATTACCTCAAGAAGTAACATTCCATCAAATATCATACTTTGTATACCTCATTAATATTAATTATACATAAACAGTTAAATACATCATATTCATAGATAAAAAAATATCCACACTACTGTGAAAAATGATACAAATTTATTCTTTATATACAACAACAACATAAACAAATCTACCATAATCCCATACACTGAATACATGAGGGTGGAATTCATCATACGATTTTATATCCACTGCCTATCAATACATATTTATAATATATTGGATCTATAATCATTAATTTATCTCTATATGTAGATATTTAAGTATATATGGTCAAAAAATCTCAAGTATGCATGCATGGGTGAGAAATAATAGATAGTATGGTTTTCCCATGTAGTGAGCCAAACACATAATCATGGATTATCTATATGAATTATGAACTTATAGTTTTATAAAAAACCAAATATACCCAATATAATCATTAAAAATTAAAAAAATCATTATCAATGACTATAAATATTTATGAGGATCATATACATAATTCTCACCCAAGAACAATGATTCATTTTTAAATAATAAAAATATTATCTCAAATCCATTACATATCTTCAAGATTAAAAATAATCCCACGATTCACCAATAATTATATATTATTGAAATTACATTTATCCACTTATTTTTACTGCTCTGGTGGATATACACATCTCTAAATAAAAAATCTATATATTCATCTGAATATAGAAGGGTATAATTATCTCTAAGAAATAGTAAAATATTTGGGTGTTGGTGAAAACAAACATCTACAAAATTATAGATTTATATGTTATCCATATTGCCCTGATGTTATTTAATGGATAATATATATCATTGATTTATTCTTTATCCACATAAATCACATATAAATGTTGGATAAGGAGTATAATAAGCATGTGAAATACCATCCATTGAAAGATTGAATATAGTATAGTCATGGAACATCCCATTTACACCCGTCTTATATCAAATAACTTAGATAATTTTCCTACAACCATAAATCAATAATTGAATATTTGATCTTAACAAACCATTTCATTTGGTTGATAAAGGTATATATATATAAATATTTATTTCTATGTGTGTTTTTTTCATCAAAAACATCTAACCATATTTTTGGGTGGTGACTTTATGATCACTATAATCCCAAATTATTCAAACTCACAATTTTACATTAATGGAAGTCTATTTTAAAATAATATCGCTATTAATTTCATTATATCATCAGTTTTATAACAAGACCGTTATTGTTTGAATGGAAGAAAAAATCCTCATTCACAGTCCTCGATCTCTCAATAATTCATAAAATATTTTATAATTATCCTGATAAAATTCAAAAACCCAAAATAATTCACACAATCCAATAATTTAAATAGTTTGTTATAACTAAAAAAAGAGTTATTTCAACTATGATATAATTTTTCATATCATATAAACATGATAAATATCAATTTACACATTATTATTTATATTCAGATTCATTAAATTCACATAAATTACTTCCATTATATTCCTTACTATATTCTGAGTTATTTGAATCATTATCTAAATACTGTAGAAGTTTATAAATTAAATAACACAACACGTATGATACCGCATCTGGGATGGGTCTAAATTTATTAAATATTTAGAATTTGTTTTCTAGATTAGTTAAATATTCTTAAATGTGGGGTTTTATTTGACTAATGATACATGGAAGGTGGAAAAGGTGTTTAGATGATATTTACAGTCTTTTGGTCATGTTTATTATGTCTGTTAGATTTAAATAAATGTTTGATAGTTTGGTGTCAATGGATTCAGAGAAATTGTGTGACGCTATGATGTTGGTGATGTTTTTAGTTCATTTTGAACTATACTCATTTGAGATCCATAGTTACATGATGGTTTTCATTAAATGTTGTGGGAAAAAATTTGTAATCATGTGAGGCAAAGGAGATTCTGATTCATGGTTCATGGTCTGAACAAAATTTTATAAAAATAATGTTCCTTGTTATAAAAGGGAGTTGGTGCTGATAGTGTAGTTATTTCATGGTTTTTCAAAGCATGTTACATAACTATAGGGGGAATTGGCAATATAATGAAGGAATAACACAAATTTTGCATGGTTTATATAACATTATGGCACAATCATGTGGAATTCTAGATTTCATTGTAAAAGTAAAGGTGGCCAAAATTTCTCCTTGATGATTTAGTGTCTCTACTCCATTTTCCTCCTTTTTATGCATGTCAACTAGGGGGTTTCCAAACTAATTCTTCCACTTACCTACCATAATTTTGGTAGTGTTTTCATACTCTTTATTAATTGTTTTGATGTAGGATACACCCTCTAGTGGGTTTAATTTATTATTCCTCCCACTACCCTCTAATTTCTGGGGACCTCATGATTATATATTACTCTAGATTCCAAAGGTGAATGGTTGATTCGTATATATCTCATAGGGCCTTTAGTCAAACAAGGTAGTTGAAATACATATTTGTATTCCATACATAATTGTATAAATTTTTTTATGGAAAATGTTTATAGTGAATTTTTATAGGTAGTCATAATTAAATTAATTTAATTAAGTATTTAAATATTATCACCTCTTTGGTATTTTCTTGGGAATGGTGTTGTGAGTCCATTGTGCTACTTCTGTGGATTTTTTTGTGGAATTGTTTTTAATATATGATCTAATCAATGAATTTTCTATCATTATGTAGTTTTGGGGTTTATGTACTAATTTAATTATATTAGTTAAAATAAAATAATTATGCTTTCCTGGTTTTATATTTGATCTTGGTCAGTGGTGATGACCATGTTTGTTTGCTCAGGGGTTTTGGATTATTCTAACAGGGTCCTTAAAATAGAAATATTTATATTAAAACGTATTAAAGTTTCAAAAATGGTGTATGTGGTCTAAAATATTTATCCATTGTCTTGCTAATTATCTTAAATTTGTGGGTGGAATATTCCATACATCCCATGCATGAGATGATTTATCCAATGATTTATGAAATTTGTACAGGTTTTAGTTAAATAACATCGACAATCCATGGACCTGATATGATATTTTGGATGATGTGTGACTAGACCTATCGACACCCATGAGTTGTGCCCTACTTAAATAATGATTGTTTTTGGGTTTTGATATTTGGAAAAAGCTTATGACGCCTTTTCGAAAATTTTGAATGGGTTTATTCAGATTTTTGTTTAACTGTTCTTTAAAAATTCGGAAAACTATGTTCTAAAAAGGAATTTGATTTGAAATGGGTGAGTAGGGACCTCATTAGTAAAATTTTCTTGATGACACATGAAATGGTATTCTTGGAAATTGAGTTTCTTAGATTATGTTTGGATTTCCTAAGTGGAATACCCTTCTTAAATGTTTTTTCTTCCACAGGTTTGTTAGGGATATTGTTCATGTGTTTTTTTAAATCTAAAAAAGTGATAGGATTTATTTGAATAATGTGTTGATTTAAATGTTTTTAGGACCATTATATGTGTTGTGATTAATAAAATAAATTGAAATGGTTAAAATTCATGGGTTTAATAATTAATAATTTTCTATAAAATTTTCTGATTATATATTTGGGTAATAAATTGATTTGTTTAACTACAATTTTGTTTTTAAAAGATGAATTAAATAAATCATGGAAATATTGAACAAAATGGTAATGATTAATAATGTCGTGATTACTGATGGTCATATATGTCATGATAAATAGTTTTTATAAACTTTTAATGACACTCTATGTTTTCCTATCTATGAAAAATGGTTTTGTGTGATACTCATCTCCCATGTTTTGGGTAGGTAGACTGATACTCTAGGAACCTTAGTGCACTGAGGTTATTATGGAATGGATGGATGATTATAACTCTAAGGATTTGGTCATGGAAATACATATCAATAATAGGATCGTTGATCATGAAATTTCGATTACTTTTTGGATACATGGACTGATGCTCCATGTATTCGGACCCGTGACTTACTGATTGGAATTTTCATACATGCAGTACTGGATCCTTGTTTGATATAGGAACTAAGACTCCATGGATTCCAAATTTTAAATCATGTGATATATTTACCATACAACTATATTTATACAATGGAAGATTTATGGAATTGGTTAATACATGGAACCAAGGAGAATGTTGTGAATTTAAAAAAAATTAAATTGTCAATGTTATTTTATTTACCTTCTTATTACTCTTATTCATTCTACTATATTCATTAATATACTAAATACTATTTTCTATAGAAATTGTTGGTGGTGGACTATTAATTATTACTCAAACCCTCCTCGAGATTCCATCACACTTGGATACCTGAGCATCTTTAACATATTTATTGAAGGAACAGGTTTGGGCGGAGGCTATTGATGATTATTGTTTGGTTGAGAAGGATTGCTTGATTGGTATCTAGTAACATGATGGGTTAGTATTATTGATGTTTTGTAGCCTTTTTATAATTTATTTTTTTGTGTTATGTCATGAAACTATCCCCATGGGTGGTTATATATATATATATATTACATTGTCATTTTGGTGTTTATTTCATTTCATTTCATTACATCATGTCAATGTTTCAGTGTATTCATTCTTTCCACATACTCTATAGTGTATGATATTTATTTATTAACATATGGTTGTAGGCTATGATATTGGGATATTTTATTGTTACAATACCATATTAGACCCCCACAATTAGTTACATTCCTTAGGAAAATGAGGGGCCATGCTTTAGGTCACGTGGCAGTACTTCTTGGGGAACTAGTATCGTGTCACTTGAGATGAGATGTTAAAATTTTGTATCAGAGGTGTTTACATTCCTACTATATTACAATTTTTTGATTTGTATATTATAGATATAGGAATGTGTAGGACAATGAGATTGAAATCATGATGATGGGTTTGAAAAACTATTCCAATAGGAATTCCAGTTTACCATGGGATGGGATTTTTGTTTTTTATTTATTGTGTTACAATTATATATGATCTTCTCTCCAAGAGATGCACAATTTTTTTTGGATTTGGGTATTCATGATGATCATATAGTTATTGGTACATTGGGAATTTCCATCTGAATTGGATTTTATTTTTGGACTATAATGGTAAGAGGCGTCCCATGCATCATGATAGGATTCGAAGATGCACCTTTTATATGCCTACTAGTGTGTTATTTTTGTATATATTTGTAAAGGAATGTTATGTTGTTCTATTGTGAGATTCCTGATGATTTGAATGCTGGTTTGTTCATTAGGAATGATTGGTGAAGAGACTATAGCGGTTCTGTATATTATATGGATATGTCTATTGGGTACCTATGGGTGTATTGTGTCTAAGTAAGGATGTATATCTAGTTCTTCCTAGGACTGGTTTGATATAATGATTTTTAATATTATTGGTCCCCTAGTTGTGGTATGTTGGTTGGTATATGAAATATTTTTTTGTGTTAGATTATACATGTGGGAGTTTTTATGAATCTATGTCATTGTTTTATGATACATGTTCATATTTGAGGCCTTTTATTTGTGTCCATCTATGAGTAGTCCTAGGCCTTGTGTGGTTGGACCCATTAATATTTTCACATGACTTCAATTTATAGATGTTTGTGTTATATGACATTAAATGGTGACCATTGAGAGGGTTTATCCAGGTTTTTTGGGATTTTGGGAGTCTGATCAAGGGATGGTTGTTTTGTATATTGGGAAGTGGTTTGTGAGAGGTGAAACATACTATTAGGATTATGTGCTTTTGATTCATTTGGTTTTGACAAATATCACTTGTATTCTAGAGTTTTATCTTGGTGTTTGTTTTATGAGGGGAAGGCTTGTTTTTGTGAAACTCTAGGGTGATGGTTGTATACAAAGGATGTTCCTGGTGGATTTGACCTTGATTGAAGGTGAATGTTTTTTTTGTGGTGATGATATTTTATCTGAGAACGAACTATCATTTTTACTGTGTGAGACACATAAATGTGACTACTTTCCATATAGTTGAAATAATTGGGATTGTTGACGATTTGGTGGTGTTCATGGTTTCTTATGGTTATTCTGTTTAGGTTCCCAACCTTATTAGCTCTAGATATTTCTCCATAAATCTGGTGAGTGATTTTATTATCTTAGTTAAAAATTGAATGATGCTTTAGTTTTCATTTGTCTAGTAAATGGTTTTGTATCATGTGTTCTATTTGGTGTTCAGAAGCATGAAGGTGATCTTACTTCGGTAATATTGATAACAAATTGGCAAAGCCATTGGATATGCCAATTGAGATGAGTTTTCAAAATTACTGACTCATTTGAATTTTAATCAGGTTTGGATATGGATTCACAAAGGAGTACGTGTGACAGTTAACTGTTAATAGGATATTGGAGGAAAAATAAATGTTGACACACTAGGTAATTTTTCTCTGGATAAGATGCTATGTGATCGTATGTCTAAGGTGCGTGAGTAAAGTTAGTAGTTGAGAATAATCTGAGAAACTAGGTTATTTCCATTAGATTCTTTTTGGAAGAGAAAGACATGGCCTTTTAATGACATTTTTATATCCATGTATTGATATCAGACTTTGATAAATGATTCCATAATATTGGTAATAATAAAAAACATCATATAATACTAATACATAGTAACGATCCATCCAAACAGCATGAATACATCAAATATATATTTAAAGAATATTATTTTATTTCTTTTCTACATAAATAAATTTATTAGGTTAATGAGGGGTCACACTAGAGTATCAATCATGGAACAATGTATATGGAGACATATGGTGGGGATATAAACATGATCAACCTATGAGTTTGAAACATGTGATGAAATGGATATGTGAGAACATTGTTAGTGTCATCCTAATAAGTAAGTGATATGTAACAATTTATCTCTTTCATTTCTCTAGAGAGAGAGATGGAAATTCAAAATTCATGGGTTAGTCTAGATTAGAATACAGATTGTGTTGGTTGTCTTTTAAGAACATATTTCATTAAAATTAAACTCTTATGGTTGGCTGTTAATTTTATTCCCTATGGTATGTCCCTTGAGGTAGAAGTGTCATAGGTGTGTGGAACTATCTATGTCTTGTTAGTGGTGGCATTGAGATGAAAATGAAGAATCCTTGAGGTGAATTATATGATTGTGTGTGGAATGTAAATATGAAATTAGTTGTGGTTGATAATCAATCCAAACGTGGCATTGGACACGAGGTGCTTTTGAACAGTAATACGAAGTTATTATGTTAGAGTTTAATTAATATATGTTCTAGGGAATGATGATGATTTTGAGATTTTATGGGATATTACTATTGAATCTTACTAGTGGTCATGTATTTAATCAAGTTAGAATGTTATGGTTGTTTTGGAATGCCTTTTGGATTAATGGAATTGTGATCAGGTTAGATGATGACAGAGTGAAATTTGGAACCATGGGTTTTGTGATGAATATTTCGATGGTTTTACAACTTCATATAGTGCAAATTTTTGGTGTGGATGGTATCGTGATATATATGTTACGTCATTTTGGGAATGGGGAGTCTGTTTTGTGTTTTAGTTGTGGAATCAATGAAAATACAATATGCACATAGTTCATTTATGTATGAAGGGTATGGGTCTGCTTCAGTTGGTTTTGGATTACGAGGATGGTTTCCAAAGATGACTAGTGTTCATATGGGTGTCAAGGAGTAGTTATTTGAAAACCAAGATAGGAACCTAATAAGAGTGTGTGTTCAGGTACAGTTGGGACTTCTAGATTATAAGGTAGTTATTTATCAGATGTTGGTGGATATATTTTAAACCTTATGGTGGGAAAAGGTATATATCGATATCTAATCAGAGATATTTTACTAAATGATTCAGTTGTATGGGCTCAAGAAAGTTTCAACAAGATGTTTCAGATTTGGATATAGATGTCAGATCAGGGTTGTGGTCAGTTGAGGACCTTGAGTTTAAGGTTGTTCCCCAGTAGTGTTTTAGCAAATCAGAAAATAAATGAGGTTATTGAATAATATCTATTGAACAATGTAAGTATGATGGTTTGGTTAGATTTCCACAAGGTCTTCTTGAGTGTGACAAGTATTATGGTGTGGAGATTGTTAGTACATTTCTTAATACTGAGTCAAACATTATGAATTTAATTTTGAATTTACATTTTCTAGATGATTCAAATTTTGAATCAAGACATGTCATGTATATATTGAATTTTTAATGAATAAACATGGTTTTTAGGTGTTTAATGAATCTATGTATGTGGTCGAGGTATATGGATGAGATTGTAAGGCCTAAGGAAATGTTTTTAAAATTTTTGTGATTTTCAAAAATGGGGCACATTTTGGTGTGTATGGTTTAGGAGAAAATGTTTACACCATGTTTCCCTAAATTTTTTCAGTTTATTTGGACCTAGAAGAAGTCTCATCACATTATTAGAGAATTTTATGGGAAATTTGAGTGAGGAAAAAGTTGGAAACAATGAATTTTATTACAAAATATTTGGTATTTCACTTTAACTCTGTATTGTTATAGAAAAACCATTTACCATGATCATGATTGGGAGAACTGTTGATAGTATTTTTGGTGCATATTTTGACAAATTTGTGGCCAAACCATGTTGTGAATGTGATACCAACACTAGGGAAAACAAGTTTGGAATATGGTTTGGAAAAATATTTAGGTAAAACATTTCACTTCCTAGATTTCATTGAAAAGTGAGAAAAACCCAGTCCCCCCTCTAGTTTTTATCCACTCCACTATTTCTCATAAATTTTATTCACATGGAATGGGGGGTTTGAAATAACATTCCTCCTCCTCCCTCTTTCTCTTTTGTAACACCCCAAGCTTCCACACTACACTTCTATTTGAATAATACAATAGCTTGTGTTGTATGAAACTTCGAGTTCTAACACACCATAACCAATAAAACTAGCCATTATGAATAGTAATACCCATATTTTGAAATTTTATAAAATTTAAAATTCAAAATGGACTTCATTTTTGGATTCGGAATATCAGAATTAGCATTGGGTGAATTTTTTGTATTTTTCTAGAAAAGTTAAATTTTTTATGAATAGTGAAAACACTAATATATAGTTTAAAAAGTATTTTAATTTAAATAATTATTTATTTTATTTAAATTTATTTAGGTCAAAATTGATACATAATGACTATATATGTTCAATGTAATTCATTGGAGTCAGTTTATAATAATTTTTTATATATAAAAATTGTGTTGAACTTTTTACCGCCTTTTACCCACCTTTTAAGAGCATTTGAAAATTTACATAAAACATAATTTTACCGATTCTGTGAGTTTAATTTCATAAATCCAAGAGACACGGTTGATATTAGTAAGTTAAATGTTGTTCAATAAGATGAAAATAATTTTTGGTGAATAGTAACTGTTTAATTTTATTTACCACAGTTAATAGAAAATAGGGTAATTAACGGTAAAAATGATATTATTGTTACCCTAACACATGTCCTAATTTTATTGGATATGTATAATTCTAAAAAAAACGACCTTAGGAATAAAATATGAATCTATTTGGTCCACTTGGATTAGATTAGGAGATTTATTATTATTTTATTTAAATAAGAGTTTAAAGATATAAATTCAATGTCTAATAACTAAACCATTTTTAATATAGAGTTACGAAGAATATAAATTCGACTATAAATATTCATTATAAATATAAAATAATTTCATACATAATGGTATTTTATATATAATTTTTAGACATTAAATAATTAAATTTATTTATGACACAATGATGATGCGATAATTACCATATTATTGAAAGATTAAAATAATTGATATTATCAAAATCAAAATAAATTTAATATGAGACTTTTAATGAATTAAACTAATTTTATAGGTAAATATGACATGTTAGGCTTTATGAAATGTATTTATTTCTAAGTAATAAAGTTTTTAGGACTTTATCAAAAATGAATTATTAAATACAGTCAAAAATGACATAAAAGAGTTTTTAAAACAAATACAATATTATTGGTTGATATAATAATCCTAAAAATATATGGTTCGGTCAAAAGACTTATATAATGATATTTATATCATTAATGAACCACTTGGGGTTCATTTGGATGTTTATATTATGTTTCTCAACCATATATTATAAAAATACATAGAGACATGGTAAATGTCAAACTAATTAACTTACAGTTAAATCTAAAAGAAATAGATAATATAGTGACCCAAACCTATCTAAAATATATTGGTTGAGTGGTTTTCCACCCAAAACCACCTTAGCCTTTAAATAATTCATTTTTTCATTAGAAAACAATTATTATTTTATTATAAAATAATATTTCAAGCTTTTCCTATAGTGCCCCTCACCCCTCTTATAAAAGGGAACCTCCCATTCTCTCTAATTCACACATTCAAAGCCATTTGAATCGGCCAAAACCTATTCAAATACCCTCTCAACGTTCCTCCCTTCATCTTAGAGGCCTTCCTTTAGTCAAAAAGCCACCCTAAGGATCCCTTTTGATCAAATCAAATGGAAGAACCCGAAGAAGAGGAAAATATTTAATCACCTCTTTCATGTTCCTTTCTTCTTCCACTTCCTCTTTCTTTGTTGTTTCAATTTTAAAATAATAAATCCATTATCTTATATATAATGTGATGTTATTATAAATATGGAACAACTATATTCATTATTCTATACATCCTTTGTATGACATGTCACCATATGTGCGTACGTTCGGCTTACCGTCTCCACGTCGTGGTGTAGTTTGTTAATCTAACAGTTCATCATTTGGATGGGTATAATAATGAGTATAAGTGATGTAAATAATAAAAATAACATGATAATGATTCTTTATATATGATATACCATCCAATTATATACAATTTTAATATCATAAGAATGATATTGTCGCTCGTGTGTACATACGGATTACCGTCTCCACGAACACGATAATATTCATTCCCCATCATATCCATTAATGAATAATTTCTATTACATGATTAAAAATATTTTTAGATACATAATATCATTCTGAATATTAATAAGATACATCATATATATAACAAACAATACTTAGGTAATAATTCTTATAAAGGAAAACGAATCAGTGAACACCCGAGACGACGATAATACTAAAATATTATTAACAAAAAAATTTAAAAGATCGTGTATGATATATTATTAATGTATATGATTTTAGTATAATTTAGAAACAATTAATTCACCATTATAAATTATGTTAAACTACCCTCGACCAAGGAAAAGTACAAGGAAAGCGTTAATTATACAACCTCTTTATTATTAAAGGTTGTTTATACATAATTATCTATTGGGACTGCTTTATCATCCACTTCCACGTTTTCCTAAAAATGCATTCCGAAAAATTACTTATACTTAATATAATATGGGTAAAATTCATATATACCCCTATTTGACCGTATAATTTTTGAAAGGAATATTTCTGTCATTTTCTGAACAAGTTACATTATGAAAATTTCAACAAAGTTATGGTATGAATGTTTGTTTTAACTTATACGGGAGGCGCGTCTATATTCCGATGTTATAACATCATCAAATAATCCCTTAAAATATTATAATAAAATTATCAAAATATAATTTTAATTTAAAAATTATGTAACATTAAATGATTTCAAAAAAATAATGAGATATTTTCTTTCAAACAGTTTTGATTTCATCTATGTCAACATCATTTAATGGATTTTAGTCTTGTATGAAGCTGATTTATTATTATAAAAATCATAAATTATTTATTGAAGGTTTTTTAATACATTTTAATGTGGATGTTGATTTTTCTACCATTCATGGATTATGGATAATGTTATGAGATTTCGTAAGCTATTTTTAATACAAATGTTTATGTTATGTGTAAAACCATTCCTATAAGGAATAAATTGAACATCGTAAGTAACGGGTGGAGCCCGATATAACTCCTCGATGCATCTATAGGTCTCATGAGAAAAAATAGTGTCTTGGCATAAGGACTTGACAAAATCTTATTTGTAGTTTTGGCACAAGGCCTTGACTATGTGGTTATGATGTCTGACATTATGAATTACATCATTGTGAAAGTGGTAATATATTTTGGATGTGATTATTCAACAAGTAGAATATCTATGTGACTATGTAAATGAAATTATTTTGATTTATATTTTCCATATTATGATGAAGTTTATGTTGAAAAGGATTCTATTTTAGTCCTATACATTGCCTTAAATGTTTATTCTTATTTATGAATGTTTCTGCAATATTGTTATCCTAACTGAGCATCTGATTTCACCCCATTCTATGATTTACTTTTCCCAAAATGCGAAGAAGTATATTATGACAGATATGTATGGATAGTCTATGGGATCTCAGTGTTTTCTATGGAAACAATGTTTTTGTAGTTTTCAATTTTATGATGTAATGTAAACCTTATGAATGTATCTAGACTTTCAAGGATACGAAACTAATCGGTCTTTCGAGAAATGATTTTTTTTTATCATTCCAATGATACATAATAATGCATCGACTCTGGGATTTTGGGGTCAGGGAGTTACATTTGGTATCAGAGGAAGTTTAGTACAAACCGTGGAAGCTAGATTTAGAAATTTGCAGATTAGATAACATTCCCCTAAGATAGACTTTAAGGATTAGTATAGAAGAACTTCCTCGAATTTGGGTATTGTAGAGATTTTGTGAGTTTTCAAAGCAATAAATCCTTGTCTGGATTCAAGAAGGTAGAGGTGGCTCTTGCACAGATATTGTTATGTGTAAATCCCACAAACACCTTTTTGAGGTAGACTCTAACGGGAATTGGTGCACGACAATGGGAATTGCTTCACTCTTGGTTATGACACTCACATGAGATATGCTTAAGATAATACACATTTTAATTATAAACCATTATGAAGGATTTATGAGTATATACCTCCTCAAGGAATTTTTTTTTAATATTATGGATTATATCCAAGAACTGTTTAATTTATGTTAAGTTTGTTATATGTTTGGAATTATGTATTGTGATTCATAAATAATCTAGTGTATGCCATTGTTTAGTAATGGTGCCTAGTGGAAGGAATGAAAACCATATAAATGCATGAACTCCATGTAGTAATCTCCCTCATGCTCAAGATAATTATAGTGGAGCTGGTGATACAACTAGTACTGATCAGCTTATCACTATATTGGGATAACTCACTCAGGTTATGAATAATAAGCTTACCCGTATAGAGCACCCTGATCCGCAGCATGGAGGATCAATGTAAGATCGCTTAATGAGGCAACAACCACTAACATTCAATGGGGGTACAAATCCATTAGTAGCTGAGAAATGGATAAATTTCTTAGAGAAAATATTCCATATCTTGGGGAGTAGTGAAATGGAAAATGTTGTCATGGAAGCCTACCGCCTCACTGTAGATGCTGATCAATGGTGGTAATTAATTCAATACACAAAGAAAGATTATGGAGTATCAAATATGGAATTGAGGGAGTTTAAAGAAATTTTTATAGAAAAATTCATTCCTCATGTCCATCGAGTGGATACAGAAAGAAAATTTCTGAGTCTGAGAAAAAGGAGGATGAGAATGTCACAAAGTATCAAGCTAACTTAACAAGGTTATCAAGGCATTCTGTAGATTATAAATGTAACACAATAAGTAAGATTGATCATTTCTTTGATGGGTGGAAACCATTTATCCTTCGAGCAATTTTCCTACAATCCTTCTCGTCATACAAAGATATTGTCTCATGTGCTATCAAGACAGAAAAAAATCTAAGTATTACAAATTTAAAGAAAATCAAGAGAAGAATAGATTTGATGAACACTCTGGAAGTGGAAATAAGGGGGAAGAAGGGAAAAGTTGAATATCCATCTTATAGTAAATGTGGTAAGAAACATTCAGGTACTTGTCTGAAGGAAATGAGAGTCTGTTATAAGTGTGGTAAAAAAGGCCACCAACTCATGATTGGAAGGGGGAGAAAGAGTTCGTTAATGTTTAATTCTACAATTGTAGAGAAAGGGGGCATTATGCAACTGAATGTCCTAAGCATCAGAGGAACATACCGTAGAAAAGGCCTAGGGATCAAGGACAAGCTTATTCTATTACTATTAATAATGTTGAAGCTCCGAAAGACGTAGTGGTAGGTAATTTAATGGTTTCCTCAAGTTTATCCAATGCTTTATTTTATTCTAGATCAAATCATTGTTTCATATCTTCCCAGTTTTCTAGGAAAATTAGATATTTCCAATTTTATTTAACAATGTAGTTGTCAGTCAAAACCCTTAAGAGATGTATCATTGCAACAATGTTTTGTGAATTAGTTCCCATTAAGGAATATAATCATTATTTATCTTCTGATCTCATCATCATACCCATTATTGAATTTGATATAATCCTCAGTATGTATTGTATTTTGGACCATGATGGTAAAATTTATTGTAAGATGAAGGAGGTTACATTTTTTGATGATGATAAGGAGTACCTTATCTTTAGAGAAGAAACGTCACCACCTAATTCTTATCTACATCCACCACCAGTAGGTCAAGTAAATTCAATTATTTTGGAGGAATAGAATGAAATAATTGTGCGTGAGGAAAAGAATGTTTAAACAGGGAATGTAACTATTGTGCAAGAATAGGTTGATGTGTTTCAGATGATTTACCTGGACATCCTCCAGAATTAGAAACTACATTTTCCATTGACTTAATTCTTGGTTCAAGGCCCATATCGAAGACCCCTTATAGAATGGACATTATGTAATTAGTGTAACTAAGGAAACAACTATAGGAATTGAATAATAATATATTTATTCACCCTACTGTTTCTCCATGGGGATCCCCTATTCTTTTTGTTAAGAGGAATGATGGATCTATGATGTAGTGCATTGACTATAGGGAGATTGATGATATAACAATAAAGAACAAGTATCCCCTACCTCGTATTGTTGATTTATTTTAACAACTTCATGGAGATCAATAATTTTCAAAGATCGACCTTCAATCTAGATATCATCAGTTGTGTGTGAAGAAGGAAGACATTCCGAAAATATTATGTTGAACCATGTAGAAGCATTATGAGTTTACAGTAATGCCTTTTGGATTAACTAGTGAACCCTCTATATTCATAGATCTATTGAATATATCTTTCAATTAATATCTAGATGAATTAGTAGTGGTATTTATTGATGATATTTTTGTGTACTCCAAAAGATAATAAGATCATGAAAATCATTTGCGCATTATTTTAAAGACTCTTAGAAGACATGAATTATATGTGATGTTTAGAAAGTTTGAATTCTGGATTCAAGAGATATATTTTCTTGGCAATATTTTCTCTAAGGATGGATTCTCTGTTGATCCTTCTATGACCAAGGCAATCCTAGAATTTCCAGAACCAATGAGTATAACTCTGGTACACTGTTTTATTGGTTTAGTCGGTTATTATTGGCGTTTCGCCCATAATTTTGTCCAATGGGCTAACCCATTAATGAAGCTCACATGTAAAGGGGATAAATTTATTTGGAAAAAGGATTGTGGAGAATTTTATGTATAATTGAAGAGAAGATTATTCAATGCTCATATCATGACTCTACCATCGGGGAATGATGGGTTTTTTATATATAGTGATGAATAAACGAATGAACATGGTTGTGTCCTGATACAAAATGATAGAATTATTTCCTATGCATCATGATAGCGAAAAATTCATGAACAAAACTATCCAACTCATGATATTGATTTAGCATCTTTAATCTTTGCTTTGATGATTTGGAGACACTATCTCTAGGGTGAGAAATGTAAGATATATACTGATCACAAATGATTGATGTATATTTTCTCAGAGAAAGAACTCTACCTGAGGAAAATATGATGGCTTGAACTACTCAAATATTATAATTTCACTAAACACTACCACCTAGGTAAGGAAAATAAGGTGGCAGACACTTTGAGCAGAAAGAATCATGGAGTTCTGAACCAAATGAGGGTTGAAAAGGATCCTATATACAAGGATCTAGTAAAGTTGGACATGGGGATAACCATGGAAGGTGAAACATCAAAACTTTTTGAATGGATTCCAAACCATATTTACAAGAAAGGATTAAACATTGCAAGGCTGATAACAAACCTTTTAAAAAGAAGATTAAAGCTTTAAATGATGAGAGATTCAGTGAATTTGTGTATGAAGATGGAATTTTGAAATTTGGGAAGAGAAGTTGTGTTCCCAATTTACCTGAACTAAAAAGGAAATTGATAAATGATGCTCATAGCTACAATTTCTCTATACACCCTATAAGTGGTAAAATGTATAGAAATTTGAGGGAAAATTTTTGGTGGGACAACATGTAGAGGGAGATTGCTGATTTTTTTTCAACATGTATGGTTTGTCAACATGTGAAAGATGGAAGGAAAAATCCTGAAAAAGTCATGAAACCTATTCCCATACCTGAGTGGAAATGGGATAATATTACGATGTACATTGTCATGGGTCTACCAAAGTCTCTTAGAATGAAAAATTCAATATGGGTCATTATTGATCATCATACCAAGTCATCAAAGTTTCTTTCTATAAGAGAAGATTTACCAGCTGAACGTCTAGTAGGAAAATATATTAACGAAGTTGTGAGACTTAATGGAGTACCCCTATTGATTGTATCTGATAGTGATCCACATATTACATCAATAATCTTGAAATTTATTAAGAAATACCTGGATACTAAACTTCTTTTGAGCACATACTAACACCCCCAAACGGATGGATAATCACTACGGACTATTCAAACATTAGAAATGTTGAGATCATTCTCTCTATACATTCATGGTATTTGGGGTCATTATTTACCAATGGTAGAATTTTCCTATAACAATAGCCTCCATCCAACTATTAATATGGCACCATATGAAGCATTTTACAGAAAGAGATGTCCCACACCAACCTGTTGGGATGTTGTTGCTGAAAGAAAACTCGTATCCCCAGAACATGTGGATGAAATGATGGAAAAGGTGAAGGTAATCCAAACCCACATCAAAGAAGATCAAAGTAGGCAGAAGAGCTATTCTAATAACCAAAGGAAGGGTTTGGAATTTCATGTATGAGATTATGTTTTTTTAAAGGTATATCTATGTATGGGTGTTATACGTTTTGGTATGAAGGGAAAATTATGTCCCAGGTACATCAGACCTTTCAATATTCTAGAACAAATTGGGGTTTTAGCTTACCATTTGGAAATGTCACCAAGTCTCTCCAAAGTTCACGATGTGTTCCCTATATAACTGATGAGAAAATACTTTCCTGACTCAACGCATGTACTCAACTATAATAAATTACAACTAGAACCCAATCTGTCTAATTGGGAAGAGCCTGTCAAGGTTCATGATACTATATAACAAGTGCTGATAAACCAGATGACTTATCTCATAAAAGTTCTATGGAGAAACCATAAGATGAAGAGGAAACGTTGGAACTCAAGGAACTTATAATGAAGAAAGAACCAAATATTTTTATGCAGTAATACTCTAGAAATTTTGAGGATGAAATTATTTTAAGAATGGGAGAATGTAACTCCCCATTTTTCCACAGTAGGTTTCCCTTTGATTAATGTAATAGCTTGCATTGTACGCAACATGGAGTTTGAACACTCCCCGACCAATTGTACTAACCATTATGAATTGTAATACCCAATTTTTGAAATTTTTGAAATTTTATTTTTCAAAATGGACTTCATTTTTGGATTTGTAATATCAAAATTAGCTTTGGGTGAATTTTTGATATTTTTCTGAAAACATTGAATTTTTTGATGAATAGTAAAAAACACTGCGTTATTGTTTTAAACTGACATTTTATTAAAATAATTAGTTATTTTAATTTATTATAGTTTTTGGTCAAAATAGATACATAATACCTATATATGTTCAATGTTATTCATTGGACTTATTTTATAATAAGTTTAGATATATAAAAATTTATTAAACTTTTTACCGTCTTTTACCCACCTACTTTCAGCATTTGAAAATGTGCATAAAACATACTTTTAACACTTCTGTGAGTTGAATTTAAAAAATCATAGAGACACAGTTAATATCAATAATTAAAATTTGGTTCAATAAGATGACAATAATTTTTGGTGAATAACAACTTTTGCCTTTTTTTTAGCACGGTTTAAAGTATATAGGGTAATTAATGGTAAAAATGATATTATAATTACCCTAAAACATGTCCTAATTATATTTTATAAGTGTAATTAGACCCAAAAAACCATATGAAAAAATATTATCCTTTTTTCCAATTTGATTAGATTATGACATTTATTATTATTTTATTTAAAGAATTGTTAAAAGTGTTATATTCAAAGTTTAATAACTAAAGAATTTTTAATATAGGGTTACACATAATATAAAATTGACTAAAAATATTAATTATAAATATTAAAATATTTCCTACATAATGGTATTTTATCTATAATTTTTAGTCATTAAAAAATTTAATTTATTAATTACACATTGATGATTCAGTAATTACCTTATTAATGAAATATTAAAATAATTGATATTATAAATCTCCAAATAAATGTAAATTGAGTCTTTTGGTGAATAAAACTAATTTTATAGGTTATTATGACATGTTATGGTTGATTAAATAAATTCTATTCTATTTGATAATGTTAAAATGGCTTTCAAAAAAATGAACTACTAAATAGTGTCAAAATTGATATAATTGAGTTTTTAAAACAAATACTCTATTATTAATTGATATAAAGTTACTAAAAATCTAATGATCATAAAAAGGAATTATATAAACCTATATATATTAATAATTAATTACTATGGGTTCTATTGGTAGTTTATAGTATTTTTATTAACCATATAAAATAAAAATACAAAGAGACATGTTAAATGTAAAACTATTTAACTAACAGTTAAATCTAAAAGATAAGGTTAATAAGGTGACCTAAACCTGTCGAAAACCTGTTGATTGAGTTTTTTTCGACCCATATCCACCATATCCACGAAATAAATCATTTAATAGGCATTAGAAAACAAATATTATTTTATTATAAAATAATATTTCAGTATTTTCATAAACCGACCCTCACCTCTATTATAAAAAGGTATTTCACCTTCTCTAAAATTTACTCCTCCAATTCCATTTGTCTCAGCCAAACCCTAACCAAATATCCTCTCAACTATCCTCCCTTCTACCTAGTGGCCTTAAATTGATCAGGAATCCAACCTATGGATCCCATTTGATCAACTCAAAAGGAAACACCCGAAGAAGATGTAATAATTTCACCACCCTCTTTCAAGTTCTTTTCTTCTTCCACTTCCTCTTTCTTTGTTGTTTCTATAACAAAATAAAAAATCCAGTACCTTATACATACTGTTATGTTATTATAAATATGGTACAACCATATTTGTTATTCTAACCATCCTATAAATGACAAAGTCATCATAGGAGCGTACGTACGACTTACCGTCTCCACGTCGTGGTGTAGTTTGTTATTCAGACATTTCATTATTCTGATGTTTATAATAATGAGTATAAATGATGTAAATAATAAATATAACATGTCAACGATTATATATATATGATATGGAATACAATTACATAAAATTTCACCATCAATATAATGATATTGTCACTCATGTGTACGTACGGATTACCATCTCCATGAACGTGATGAGATTCATTCCCCATCGTAATAATTCAAGAATATTTTTTATTTTATAATTAAAAATAATGTTTATGAACATATTATCATTCTATATATAAATAAAATAAATCCTATCCATAACAAACATGTCTTACATAACCAATCATATAATGGAAAATGAATCAGTTAACACCCAAAAGGATGATACTACTGGAATATTATTTACAATAAAATATTAGAGAATCATATATGATATCATATTTATGTATATAGTTCCTATATGATTACATAACAATGCTTTAACTATTATAACATAGGTTAACATACCATAGACTAAGTAAGTGATGGGTGGAGCCCCCTATAGCTCCTCGATGCATCGATAGGTCTCATAAGGCAAACTAGTGTCTTGGAACAAGAACTTGACAAAATATTATTTGTAGTCTTCGCATAAGGCCTTGAATATGAGGTTATGAAGTCTGAAATTAATAATTCCATTATTATTAAAATGGTGATTGATATTGCATGTGATTATTAAACTAGTAAAATATTCAAGTCAATAAGTAAATTGAATTAGTTATTTTATCTTTTCCATATTATGATGAAGTTTATGTTGAAATGACTTCTGTTTTAGTTCTATACATTGCCTTAAGTGATTATGCCTGTCTATGAAAATTTCAGCTATATAGTTTTCCTTACTGAGCATATGAGCTCTCCCCTTTTTATGTTTTATTTTTTTCCAGGATACGAAGAAGTATATTATGACTGACCATCAGGGATATTCTATGGGATCTCAGTGTTGTCTATGAAAACAATGTTGATGTAGTTTTCCATTTTATAATGTAATGTAAAACTTATGAATGTATCTAGTAAATACAAAGGTACTAAACTAATTGGTCTTTCAAGACATGATCTTTTGTGATCATTCCAATGATACGTAATAATGAACTAACTCTGGGTTTCGGGGGACGGGGCACTACACCTTTTAGAGGGGTTTCATGACGTTTTTTGGGAGTTTTGAGGTATGATTTATCCCATAATACCTTCTCTTTCTTCATCTTATCAATCTTTTCTATTTTATGGGATCTCCATTTTACATTTTTTTGATGATTCCAGACGAGCATATTGAAATCATTTTTTCTAATTGGGATTTTATTCATCATGGATAGATGATTTTCCATGATGTATTCCCCAAATAATTTAATGATATTTCTTTATTTAATGCGTTTTTTTGTGAATTTTACTAGGTATTCATGGATAAATATTTTTAATTATGTCTTAAAATCGCATATCCTCTTAGGCCATTTCCAAGGATTGGTGTCGGGTGTCCTTTGTGCAAATTACATAGAGATTTCTTATTGTTTTGATAAGAGATAATTAAATCATTATGTTTTATAGAATTAAGATCCATTGGGGTTTAGTTATATAATTAATTATATTTCATATAATTAATTTATCATGATTTTATGAAGTGGGATTAAACACTTTGTGATGGAGAAGATCTCGGTTGGGTGATGAGGGTTATTGGAATTTTTTTGATGGTCCATACAAAGGCTAGTGATTGTTTACTACATAATAGAAATATGTATCATGTAGGTAAGTGGTATAATTGCATTCCCCATAGTATTAATAATTATCATACATGTTTTTTAGTATATGTCATAAACCTATCCATGATATTCTTTCTCCCCTAGGATAATAAATTGGTGTGGCATACAAATTGAAACCATAAACCCTCCATGAATCCAACTGGGACCATTATATTTCGTGATACCATTCTTACATCAACCCATTGGGTGTTCCCTTCTTCAAAAATTGATTTTCAAGGTGTGGAGTTCAAGTAAATGAAAATGTGGCATTTTGAAATGGTTATATTATGGGTGATGGATTTTTATTTTGTTTATCCTTATATGGTGGAAAAAACTATGATTTAAATTTTACTTTTTTTAGAAATGTGTATGTTTTCTCCACTTTGGTAAAAATGTCTTGATGACTCTTTAAATGGTCTTCATGGAACATGAAGGTCCGGTACCATGTCTATATTTAGAAATAGGATTACCCATCTTTTAATGAGTGTCTTTAACATGTTTTATAAGGATGATATCCTATTGTTTTATAATATATAAAAAAGACTAGAATTTATTTAAGATATATATTGATTTAGGAGGCTATCGAGATAATGATATATTATATGTTTAATAAAGTAAATGGAAATGGTTAAAAATGTGAGTGTTTACTGGTTTATTACATTGACTAATAAAAAAAGTATTTGGGTAAAGGATAAAATGTTTTCATTATGAATTTGGTTTTACATGATATATTTAATGTAACATGGAAGTGTTGATTGAAATTTTTATAATTAATAATGACATGATTAGGTATGGTTAGACATGCCAGGTTGATTCATAGTTGGATACTTAGACTGACGATACTTATTTTCCCAGTTGTTACTAATGAATTTATAATGATAAAATGATGATCCACTACGTAGTTGTGTGTGGTCAAATCTAATTCGCAAATAACCAATAAGAAAATTTAGTTTTGAAGGTCAGTCTGATACTCCTAAATCCATGTGAATGGACACTGGCTACCATATCAAGGGTGGGATGGTACAAAAATTCATTTCAACATCATAACATATACTTAGATTGATTATCCTTATTTTCTATTATATTAATTATTGGCTGGTATGTGCCTTCATGGAAAACAATATCCCAATGGGATACTTATACTTAGGCTCTTTATTTTCCTCTTAGTGAAAACCTTGATATATGGATCATATTTATAGATTGAGCTGATACAGGTTTGATATAATTGGGTACTACATGGAAAAAATATAATGAAATTAATTTAAAAAAATTTAACAACAAAACATATT
The DNA here is from genome assembly GCA_963277665.1 of Viscum album. Taxonomy (NCBI): domain Eukaryota; kingdom Viridiplantae; phylum Streptophyta; class Magnoliopsida; order Santalales; family Viscaceae; genus Viscum; species Viscum album. The sequence continues at coordinate 766,616,297 of OY728120.1, forward strand.
TTATTTACTTAGCTTTCTAATGTTATTCCTTATCCAACACGTAGTATTTTACTTACTGGTAATTTATTTAGACACATGTAGTAGTGGCCTATTTATTTTTACTCACACAATGGAAAGTCCCAAATCACACATGAATTCCCTAGAATCCTTCACATTTTCATTGCATTAAATGATATGGTATGAGGCCCATGAAGACTATTGAATGTTAGAATATTATTTCATTAGAGGTATCATGTGACTTGATGGGTTTCGCTAATTGATTTTGTGCACCCTTTTTTTACTTTCCTTGATTTTGGTATGTTGTGCAATTGGACCCTTGGGAGAATTAATTTATATATATATATATATATATTTCATGTTTTTCTATTATTTTATTGAAATTCATTTTATTACATCATGTTTTAATTTTTTTATTTTAATGCATTCCACGTACACAGATGTGTATGATATTTAATTATTTGTTTTTGGTTATGCACTCTATTATGGTGGTAATAGTCTCATCACAGTACCATCTTATACCACCACTTCTAGACGGAATCATATGGCATGTGATGAGGCCCACATGTGTTCATTTGTTGGTCTAGATATGGGAACTAATTTTGTGGCACATCGTCTAGGATTATACCCACCAATATTATGCATTAAGATTCCATTTTTAGATCCTTTTTATATCGTTATATGTTTTTCATGAGTTTCCAAAATATCATTTTATAGATTTTATTTTTAAAATATGTAATAAATATTTTTTTATGTTATCATAAAATAAATTTATTTGATGATTTGGAGCAAGTGAAGGAAGTCTTTCCATAATAATGATAGGAAAAAAATCCGTAAGAATGTTTCTGATAATATATTCTTGATTTACTACCTTGATGAAGAATCTAATTGTCCTAGATGATGTCATAGATATTTTAATAATTTGAGAGTATTATAAATGTTACACAAGCTGTTGATTTTTTTCGAAAATAATAATAGAAAAAATCGGTGTGTAACACCCTAAGATTTCATAGTATGTACTTCTTCAAAATAATTCAATAACTTTCACTACACGTAACACTGAGTTCAAGCGCACCATGACTTACCAAACAAGCCGTTCAAAAGAGGTTATTAATAGTATTAACTAAATTTTTAACCTTATATAATCCTTATAATTTTAGAATCCATATTATGAGTTTCTTAGACATAATTTAAGAACAAATTCCATTTTTTCAGATAAAAGAAGTATTTTTCGAAAATGCACTTTTACCAACTTTAATAGTGAACCCTTTTTAAATACAATATTTTAAACTTTAATATATTCAATTTGACTAAATAAATTTATTATTTAGAATGGGGACATAAAAAAAATTTACAATGTAACACCACATGCTTCCACGGTACGCTTCTCTTTGAATAATACATTAGCGTGTGTTGTACGCAACTTCGAGTTCTAACACACACTAAAACCAATCAAACTATTCGTAATGAATAGTAATACCTAATTTTTAAAATCATAAAAATTTTATCTCTAAAAATGGACTTCCTTTTTGGATTAGAAATGTTGAATTTAGCCTAGGGTGATATTATTTTACTTTTCGGATAACTTTTATATTTTGATGAATAGTTAAAATTACTAAATTTTAATTAAAAACAAATTTTTTAATCAAAATAATTATTAGTGATAAATTATGTATTTTAGTGTTTTAAAGTATATTTAGAATTTATTTTTTCCATTTAATACAATGTTGGCCATTGGACAAAATTTCACAATTAAACCAGACATAAACAAGTGTCAATCGTTTGATAGTTATTATCTCTTAAAAACATGCTTTTTGTTTTAACAACGGGAATTAATTTTAAATTAATTTCTATCACTTCTATGTATTGAATTTGGAAAAATGGATTCAATATTTGGAATCAGGATTTTTAAATTGTGTAAATAAATAACTTTTATTTTTAGACATTTTGAATAATTATTTCGGTAAATATTTTATTTACCAAGGTTAAAGGGTAAATCCCATAAATAAGGGTTAAAAAATAATATTATAATAATAACAAATTACCATAAAATGAGTTCTAACCTTATTGGTTGACACATTTCCGACCATGGCCATCTTTGGGTTGATTTTGGGACCCCATGGAGCCACTTGTAAGTGATAGGGACACATTATTTTAATTAAGTTAAAATGAATACAAAAATGACACAATCATATATCTTTTCGAAAATCAATTTTTACATAGGGTTATATATGTTGGGTTTTCGACTATAAATATTAATTAGAAATATAAAAAGATTTTATAAATAATGGTATTTTATTGATAGTTTTTATACAATAAATAATTTAATTTATTTATGACACAATGATGATGTAATAACTAACATAATAGTGAAAAATTAAAATAATTGATATTATAAATAACCAAATAAATTTAACTTGAGACTTTTTAGGAATTAAACTAATTTTCTAGGTTCCAATTACATGTTATTATTTATTTAAGTAAATCTTTTCGAAGTAATAATTCTTTATGTTTTTTAAAAAAATAAATTATTGAATAGTGTCAAAATTGACAAAAAAGTGTTTTTAAAACAAATATTATATTATTAATTGATATTAAATTCCTAAAAATCTAAGGTTCGGCCAAGAGACATATATCATGATAGGTGTATTATAAAAGGACCACATGGGGGTCTCTTGGATGTATATAGTATGTTTATTATCCATATAAAATAAAAATACAAAGAGACATTGTAAAAGTGAAACTAATTAACTAATAGTTAATACATAAAGATAAGGTTAATATAGTGACCCAAACCTGTCTAAATTATATTTATTGAGTGGTTTTCTACCTATAACCACCTTTAAATTTAAATAATCCACTTTGGATCCTTTAGAATCCGAATATGAATTTATTATAAAATAACATTTCTAGCTTTTCCAAAGGTGCCACTCACCCCTCTTATAAAAGGGAACTCCCCCTTCTCACTAATTCACACATTAAAAGCCTTTTGGTTCGGCCAACTCTGCCCAAATAATCTCTAAACTTTCCTCAGTTCATCCTAGAGGCCTTCCTTTAGTCAGAAAGACAACCTAATGATCCCTTTTGATCAAATCAAAAGGAAGAACCTGAAGAAGAGGTAATGATTTCACCACCCTTTTTCAAGTTCCTTTCTTCTTCCACTGCTTCTTTCTTTGTTATTACCATTATAAATTAATAACTCCAGTATATTATATAAAATTTGATGTTATTATAAACATGTTACAACCATATTTCAGTATTCTATACATACTTTGAATGACATTTCACCATACGTGTGTACGTACGGCTTGCCGTCTCCAGGTCGTGGTGTAATTGTTATTCAAAAATTATTATTTGGATGGGTATAATAATGATGTGTAATTCATGTAAATAATAAATATAACATGATAATTATTCTATATATATGATATAACATCCAATTATATATTATTTTAATATCAAAAGAATGTTATTGTCGTTCGTGCGTACGTACGGATTACCGTCTCCACGAACGCGATGAGATTCATTCTCCATCGTATTCATTCAAGTATAATTATCATTTGACGAATTAAAAATAATGTTTAATGACTTGATATCATTCTTGATATCAATAAGATACAACCTATACATGACAACCACGGGTTACGTAACAAAAAATATAAAATAAAATGAGTAAGTAAACACCCGAATTGACAATAATACTAAGATATTATTAACAAAGTAATGTTAAAAGATAATATATGATATCATATTAATGTATATGATTCTTGTATAATTTAATAACAATTATTTCACCATTATACAGGAGTTTAACCAACCCCCAACCAAGGAAAATTCATGGTAAGGGTTAATTTTACAATCCCTTTATTTTCTGAGATTGTTTATACGTAATTATCTATTGGGATCTTTTTATCATCCACATCCATGTTCCTTAAAAATGTATATAAAAACATTTTTACTATTTACTAGAAAATGGGTTAAAGTCATTTATACCCTTATGTGTTTTGAAAGGAATCATTCCGTCATTTTCCGAACAAGGTACTTTTTAACCTTTTCGACAAATTTAACATAAGAATGTCTTTTTAAAGTTATACGGCGGGTGCGGTTATTTTCCACCCTTATAAAATCGTTGAAGCTTACCTTACAAGCTTATAAGAATATTTTCAAAGTAAATGTTTTATTTTATAATTATTTTACTCTTAAATGATTTCAAAATGAATATTTTGAGAATTTTTGAACGGTAATCTTTATCAAGATCATAATTTTAAATGTTTTAAAGATTTAACTTTCCAAATATTTTTAATTAATGTCCATATTTTCAAGATGATTTTAAGTGTTTATTTATATGGACATTAATGTTTTGAAATGATATTTCTTTTCAAATGTTTCAAAGTGGTATGGGACACTTTGATTCAGAAATCACCTTTAAAATACTTCCTTTATAAATTTGTGACATTCAATGATTTGGAGAAAAGATTTATTTCTCTCAAATAGTTTTGATTTCATCTATGTCAACATCCTTTGATGGATTTTATGCTTATTTAAAGTTTATTTATTATTATACAAAACTTTTGTATTGTATTGAAGGTTTTGTGATATGTTTTACTGCAGATGTGTTATTTTTATACCATTAATGGTTTATGGGGAATGTATTGACATTTCGTATGATTAGTTTTAATACGAATGTTTATGTTATGTTTAAACTTTTTCATATGGGAATGCATTGGAATCAGTGAGTGTCGGGTGGAGCTCTCTATAGCTCCTAGATGCATCGGTAGGTCTCATGTGACAAAATAGTGTCTTGGCCCAATTCCTTGACAAAATCTTATTTGTAGTCTTGGCACAGGGCCTTAGCTATGTGGTTATGATAGTCTGGCATTATGCATTCCATCATTGTGAAAGTGGTTATTGATATTGCATGTGATTATTCTATTAGTAGAATATCCATGTGAATAAGTAAATGGAATTATATCATTTTATTTTTTCCATACTATGTTGATGTTTATGTTTAAAAGGCTTTTGTTTTAGTTATACATTGCCTTAAATGTTTGTGCTTATTTATGAAAGTTCCCACTGTATTGCTTACCCTTACGGAGCATTTGAGCTCACCCCTTTCTATGTTTTATTTTTCCCAGGATTCCAAAAAGTATATTGTGATTGATATGCAAGGTTAAGACAAGGGTACAATGGAATTAATAAAATATTATTTTTGTTGTTCTGTATGTTGTGAAGTGTATTGTAACATTCATGTAGGTAATCTATTTTCCAAGACTGCTAAACTGATCGGTCCTTTGGGACTTGATTCCTTGTAATCATGAAAATTTATTAAAATAAGGCACCGACTCTAGGTAACTGGGTTCGGGGCGTTATGGTTGGTATCAGAGGAAGTTTAGAAATAACGTTGGAAAATAGATTTAGATAAACTCTGATTAGAGAACATAACCCTAAGATAGACTTCGAGGATTAGTATAGATGAACTTCCTAGAATTTTGGTATTGTGGAGATTTGTTGAGTTTTCCGAGAAATACATCCCTGTCTGGATACGAGTAGGTAGGGGAGGATCTAGTACAGATGTACATAGGGGTAAAACCATAAAACACCACTTTGAGCTAGACACGAATGAGTACTAGTGCAAAAAAACGGTCCTTGCTGTACTTTTGGTTAAGACACTCCCGAGGGATAAGCTTAGGATAACTCTAATTTTCTTTACAAATCATTATGAAGGGTTTATGAGTATATACTTTCTCAAAGAAAACATTTTCATGATTATGGATTATATCCATAAATAGTTCAATTTATGTTAAGTGTTTTATAAGTATGAAATTTTGTATTTTGATTCATAAACTGATCTAGTTTATGACATTGTTTAGAAATGGCGCCCAATAGAAGGAATGAGAAATCCAACAATACGCATGATCCAATGAGTAAGGAGGATAATATATTTCATGTAATTAATCCAGAATTTAGAAGGGAAATAGTCTCCCACGTATTATCATCATATGAAGAAATAGTATCTTTTGTTGATAAGATATGTAAAGAGTTCTCGGAGTCCTATGGCTTTGAAGGGAACCCAGATAAGGAATGGAAGATAGAGAGAAGGACAGATAAAATGAAGAAGGTAAATAAGGATTTTCCCATATGTGATAACTGTGGAAAGAATCACCTTGGAAAATTCTCTAAGATAATGAGAGTATGTTATAAGTGTGGAGAAAAAGGACACAAATTATGTGAGTGCAAGGGTAAGAAAATGGATTCAAATGTACAATGATTCATTTTCAAAGAGTTCGGACACTACGCGAACCTATGTCCTAGTCATCATCCTATGTCGCAAATGATGCAATTGGATAAAAATAATGGTGTGATACTACCACAGATGAAGAGGAATGATTAGAGTTCTTGTGTTGATTATGTCATTTGAGTGTTGTATCAAGAATTTACTTGTTATAATAAATATAGAGTATATAAGGATTTTACTGCAGTACTATTTCATTAAGGACTTGTGATTTTGTGGAACAATGAAAAGTGACTCAATTGCAAGTTAAATTTTTGGAAAATATATGGTTGAGAGAATGATAAACCATAATATGGTTCTGATACCGAGATAGTGATTTTAGAATAATACATGATTGATTTGGATAAATTATATTGGATATTCTTGAAAACATGAAACTGATTAATGATTTGTATATTCCACCATTGTTGGGTTTTACACTATTTTTGGATTGACGGAGTACATATATTATTCTTTAAGGAATAAGGGATCATGAATGTAATCAATAATGTTTTATGGTAATTCAGGATGTTGCAGTGTTTTAAAAGAATACATGAAGAAGTTGTTCACATGTTATTACGCGGAAAAAAGGATCTTCATTTCTTTTACCTTCCTTATAAATTTTGGACTAAATTATTTTGGATAGTTCAAGTTTGGATTATTTTTGGATTTCCATAAAAGGACAACCCGGAGGTCGGGCGGCAACCCGTCCCGTCCAGCAAGGCCGCGAGACTTGAAACCACAACCAAAGGGCGATAATGGTGTTTCACCTACCACTGGACAACATAATGTCCTGGATTAAATAATGTTGTTTTTTTGAAAGATCTGGTAGATGAATTATAAATTCATTTTTTTGGAACCCTATACGAATAGTATAAATAGAATATATTTTTTATGTTCTATTATCTTTTAGAGTGAAATTTGAGTTTGTTCTAGAAATTAGTTAAAGGATGGAACTCTACTTGTCAAAAATATATTTTTCTTCTTCTACTATTATATGAACAAATTGATTCTTATACATTATTTAAGAAATCCTAAAACCAAAAATGTGTTGTCCCAATACCTTATGTTTTGTTGAACTGATGGAATTTTTAATCCTCATAGATTACAGAATTTAAGGACCTCAATTTTAAACTTGTTTAAGATTGATGACCTCAATCACCACCAATAAATATTTACGTTTTTCCTCTAATTATATGTCTCTAATTTCCACCAATTTTCTCCTAATCGAGATCATAATTTGGTGGTGACCCTTTCATTTCTCTTTTCCTCATATTAAGACTATATTTTATTAACCGAATTTCTGATGTGGGTTTTCCCATAAAGATATTTTCTATTTTCAATCTTTATTTTCAAAGAAGAATATCAAATTGCAAGGACACAATTTATTGAAGGAGGGAAGAATGTAACACCCCATGATTTCAAAGTATGTACTTCTTCAAAACAATAAAATACCTTCCACTACACGTAACACAGAGTTCAAGCGCACCATGACTTACCAAACAAGCCATTCAAAAGAGGTTATGAATCGTATTAACTAAATTTTTAACCATATATAATCCTTATAATTTGAGAATCCATATTCTGATTTTCATAGACATAATTTAAGAACAAATTTCTTTTTTTCAGATAAAAGAAGTATTTTTCGAAAATGGACTTTTACCAACTTTAATAGTGAACCCTTTTTAAATTCAATATTTTAAACTTTTATATATTTAATATGACTAAATAAATTTATTCTTTAGAATGGGGACATAAAAAAAATTACAATGTAACACCCCAAACTTCCATGGTATGCTTCTCTTTGAATAATATAGTTGCGTGTGTTGTACGCAACTTCGAGTTCTAACACATACTACAACCAATCAAACTAGTCATAATGAATAGTAATACATAATTTTTTAAAATTTTATAAATTTTATATTTCAAAATTAACTTCATTTTTGGATTCAGAATATCGAATTTACCTAAGGTGAAATTTTTGTACTTTTCGAATAACTTTTATATTTTGATGAATAGTGAAAATTACTAAATTTTAATTAAAAACAACTTTTTTAATCAAAATAATTAGTAGTGATAAATTATGAATTTTAGTGGTTTTAAAGAATATTTAGAATATAGTTTTACCATTTAATACAATTTTGGTCATTGGAAAAAATTTCACAATTAAACTGGACATAAACAAGTGTCAATCTTGTGGTAGTTATTATCTCTTAAAAACACGCTTTTTGTTCTAACAACGGGAATTAATTTTAAATTAATTTCTGTATTTATCAGTTTTGAATTTCGATAAATGGATTCCATATTTGGAATCAGGATGTTAAAATTGTTTAAATAGGTAACTTTTATTTTTAGACTTTTTGAAAAATTATTTCGGTAAATATTTTATTTACCATGGTTAAAGGGTAAATCCGGTAAATAAGGGTTAAAAATAATATTATAATAATACCAAATTACCCTAAAACGTGTCCTAACCTTATTGGATGATACATTTCCAACCATGGTCATCGTTGGGTTGATTTTGGGACCCCATGGAGCCACTTGTAAGTGATAGGGACACTTTATTTTAATTAAGTAAAAATGAATACAAAAATGACACAAGAATATATCTTTTAGAAATACAATTTTTACATAGGGTTATGTATGTTGGATTTTTGACTATAAATATTCATTATAAATATAAAACGATTTCCTATAGAATGGTATTTTATTTATAATTTTTATACAATAACTAATTTAATTTATTTATGACACAATGATGATGTAGTAATTACTATAATAGGGAAAAATGAAAATAATTGATATTATAAATAACCAAATAAATATAATATTAGACTTTTTATGAATTATGAGAATTTTATAGGTTATTATGACATGTTAGGATTAATTTAATTAACTTGTTTAGAAGTAATCATTCTATTATGAGTTTTAAAAAAATATATTATTGAATAGTGTCAAAATTGACATTAAAGAGTTTTTTAAAAAAATATTATATTATTAATTGATATTAAATTCCTAAAAATATAAGGTTCGGCCAAGAGACTTATATCATGATAGGTGTATTATTAATGGACCACTTTAGGGTCTCTTGAATGTATATTGTATGTTTATTAACCATATAAAATAAAAATACAAAGAGACATTGTAAATGTGAAACTAAATAACTAAGAGTTAATACTTAAAGATAAGGTTAATATAGTGAACCAAACCTGTCTAAATTCTATTGGTTGAGTGGTTTTCGACCCATCTCCACCTTAAAATTTAAATAATACACTTTTTTCCATTAGAAACCGAATATGAATTTATTATAAAATAATACTTCTAGCTTTTCCAAAGGTGCCCCTCACCCCTCTTATAAAAGGGAACTCCCGCTTCTCACTAATTCACACATTAAAAGCCTTTTGGTTTTACCAACCCCTGCACAAATACTCTCTCAAAATCCTTCACTTCATCCTATATTCCTTACTTTAGTCAGAAATCCAACCAAAGGAGCCCTTTTGATCAAATCAAAAGGAATACCTCGAAGAAGAGGTAATGATTTCACCACCATTTTCAAGTTCTTTCTTCATACACTTCTTCTTTCTTTGTTATTACCATTCTAAAATAATAAATCCAGTATATTATTTATACTTTGATGTTATTATAAACATGGTACAACCATATTTCAGTATTCTATCCATCCATTGAATGACATGTCACCATACGGGTGTACGTACAGCTTATCGTCTCCACGTCGTGGTGTAATTGTTATTAAAAAATTATTATTTGGATGGGTATAATAATGATGTGTAATTCATGTAAATAATAAATATAAAATGATAATTATTCTTTATATATGATATACCATCCAATTATATATTATTTTATTATAAAAATAATTATATTGTCTCTCTTGCGTACATACGGACTACCGTCACCATGAACGTGATGAGATTCATTCTCCATCGTATCCATTCAAGTATAATTCTAATTTTATGATTTAAAAATAATGTTTAAGGACCTGATAACATTCTGGATATGAATAAGATACATCCAATCCATGAAAACCTTGGCTTACGTAACAAAACATATAAAATAAAATGATAAAGTTAACACCCGAAACGACGATAATACTAAGATATTATTAACAAATCAATGTTAATAGATCATATATGAAATCATATTAACGTATATGATTCATGTATAATTTAATAAAAATTATTTCACCATTATACAGGAGGTTAACCTACACCCATCCAAGTAAAAAGTCAAGGTAAAGGTTAATTTTAAAATCTCTTTATTTTCCGAGGTTGTTTATACGTAATTATCTACTGGGATCTCTTTACCATCCACATCCATGTTCCTTAAAAATGTCATTAAAAACATTTTTACTATTTAATAGAAAATGGGTTAATTCATTTATACCCTTATGTGTTTTTAAAGTAATCTTTCCGTCATTTTCCAAACAAGGTACTTTTTAACCTTTTCTATAAATTTAAGGTAATAATGTCTTTTTAAACGTATATGGCGGGTGCGGTTATTTTCCACCGTTATAAAATTGCTGAAACTTCCCTTACAATATTATAAGAATATTTTCAAAGTAAATGTTTTATTTTATAATTATGTGACTCTTGAATGATTTCAAAATGAATATTTTAAGAATTAGTGAAAGGTACTCTTTATCAAGATCATAATTTTAAATGTTTTAAAGATTTATCTTTCTAGATCTTTTTAATTAATGTCCATGTTTTCAAAATTATTTTAAGGATTTATTTATATGTACATGAATGTTTTGAAATGATATTTCTTTTCAAATCTTTGAAATTGGTGTGGGACACTATGATTCAACAATCTCTTTTAAATTACTTCCTTTATAAATGTGTGACTTTTCAATTATTTTGAGAAAAGATATATTTCTATAAAATAGTTTTGATTTCATCTATGTCAACATATTTTGATGGATTTTAAGCTTATTTAGAGTTTATTTATTATGATACAAAACTATTGTATTGTATTGAATGTTTTGTGATATGTTTTACTGTGGATGTGTTATTTTTATACCATTCATGGTTTATGGAGAAAGTATAGACATTTCTTATAATTACTTTTAATATGAATGTTTTGTTATGTTTAAAAGTTTTCATATGGGAATGCATTGGAATTAGTAAGTGACGGGTGGAGCCCGCTATAGCTCCTCGATGCATCGGTAGGTCTCATGAAACAAACTAGTGTCTTGGCACAATGCCTTGACAAAATCTTATTTGTTGTCTTGGCACGAGGACTTGGCTATGTGGTTATGATAGTCTGTCATTATGTATTCCATCATTGTGAAAGTGGTTAATGATATTTAATGTGATTATTCGATTAGTAGAATATCCATGTGAATATGTAAATGAAATTATTGCATTTTATTTTTTCCATACTATGTTTAAGTTTATGTTTAAAAGGCTTTTGTTTTAGTTATACATTGCCTTAAATGATTATGATTATTTATGAAAGTTTTAGTTTTATTGCTTACCCTTACGGAGCATTTGATCTCACCCCTTTCTATGTTTTATTTTTCCCAGGATTCCAATATGTATATTGTGATTGATATGCAGGGTTAAGATAAGGGAAAATGGGATTCATAAATTATTATTTATGTTGTTTTGTATGTTATGAAGTGTAATGTAACATTCATGTATGTAATCTATTTTCCAAGACTACTAAACAGACTGGTCCTTTGGGACTTGATTCCTTGTAATCATGCCAATGTATTAAAATAATGCACCGACTCTGGGTAACTGGGGTCGGGGCGTTACACGGTGTACCAAGTAGAGCTATGAGATTGAGGCTATTGAATCAAAATCACCAGATATAAATTACAATATAGGAAATTATGGTTTTTAATAGGTCATGTATTTAATGAAGTCCTCATTGTGAGATTTTATACACATTTATAATATATATGAATTATGAATGATAAATAAGAATGTAATTACTATACTTTTTTAATTCTAATTTTAGTATAATTATGAAGCTTCAATTATATATGGAATACAAAGTTTTCAATTAGAAATTGGGGGAAATTAATTTTTAATAGATGTATTTATATGTTACAATAATGTTATCATCAATAAAATGACATGAGTTTTCAGAAGGTGGAAAAAGAGCATAGAATATAGATAGATTAATTGATGCTCTGGTTGAGAAGTATATGATAAACACTATAAGAATGTTAAATTAGTGAATTATTTTTTGTGATGATGGCATTGGTTCATGTCAACTATATTAAGAACCATTATATCAAATTTTGGTTGGAATTAATATAAAATCACTATTACATAAGGTGATTTTTTATAGATCATAATAAATTTCAATGAAATAGAAAATTAAAGGTAGTGAATTAGATATTAATATTAATTTACAAATTAATCTATTATTATTATATTAGAAAATTCAAGTGATCGTTCAATGATAGAACGAATGTACGAGCATCAAACAATCAATGAAGATGTCATCAAATGGATTATTTCATGAATTTTCACTGGGAAGAGTTTTGTGAACTTATTCAGTCATTAAAAAACTAGGACATTATAAACATTGTCAATAAAACCCATTATTAAAATAATATAAGATAAATAGAATTCAATCATGGTGGATAACCCATATGTTAAAAAATAAATTTTTACCGAATAGTGAATCATTGCACCAATAACATAATTACTGGTAAATGTTTTGATGAGAATGTTTATATAACATTGTAGATCCCCGTAAAATTATCTCTATAATCGTATAAATTAAATATTTATATCAATATTAGTTATTATTTTTTATTTATAGTTTTTAATTGAGAGGCTTAGGATGCTCAAATACGGTTATGGTCATGTATGTTTTCATAAATTTTCGCGAATATTCCAGTAGACTCTAATTATTTGAGAGGCATAAAAAATTTCAAATGACTGGGAAAATGAAATTTTGGTTTCCACCTTTTTTTATTTTACAATAAATATTAATATTGGGTGAAAGTAAAAAATATTACTTACACCATTAATCCATATGATAAAACAGACATCCTGAAATTTTTTTGGTGAACCATGTTTCCAAAAATGATAATGTTCATTATAAATATGAAAAAATTCATTAGAGATTATAGTTATGTTCATTAAAAATTGGTTCCATTCTAAGGTATCGGAAAGTAGAATCAAAGAGAGTTTCAAAATAGATTTATTAGTCAAACATATTGTAATATGAGATTTTTAGTAAGACCCTTAATACTTTATATGAATCAGTGGTTTTTTCTTAGGAATAAAAATGTATTAGAATAATTTTGTTTTCAGTAATATCATATAGATATAAAAATGATGAATGTTGGAGGAAATCCATGTGGTCTCTTACAAAATGGATATATAGGTGGAATATTTTGGGTCATATAATTCATTTTCACTAAAAAAATACTCTTTCTACATGGAATCATTAGACATACCATTTCGGTATGATCTATTGTATGTTGTTATGAAATCATTCATAAAAATCTCTTGGATAAAGAGTGATAATAAACACAATTTAGCTGAGGAGAAACAGTATAATAAAAAATACAACAGTCATTATAATGAAAAATAGGGATAATAAAATAGTATAATGACAGTTTCCTTAGTATAATCAAATTTCTATTATAATGAATTTCCACTTTGTTAAGGAACTAGATAAAGATAGGATATTTTCACCCATATTAGGGTTGACCATTTGACAATTATATTCCTTTCAATATTTTATAATCGCTGAATTCGGGTTAAATTGTTATATAACTTTTATAAGTATAATACTATAACTGTTTATGGGGTAAATTACTATGAAATTGAAATTGTTAAATATTGACATTTATTACCCCCCCCCCCTCATCATAGTGGTTCTCATGTTCCTAAATGTGTTCAAATTGTTTTCTAGAAGAGGTTACCCATATCTTTTCATTATACTATACATTATCATATTAGAGAATAGTATTGATGTTACAAACATGAATGGAAGAAATTATCATGTTTATAAAAATATGATGGTAGACTTCTTTTTGTGCCATTTTCTATAGGTAATTGACACATATATAATGGGGATTTGATAATTTATGAAAGATATTCCTATGAAATTAATTGTAAAATTAAATCTTCTGGTTAATGGGAGGGAAATTAATTTAATTCTTATTTATTTTTTATATAATTTTTAAATAAAGGTTGATGGGCCCCTAGAGAGATACCAAAAAACTGACAAACAAGAATGTATCTTTGAGGGAGATACCAAATATAAATATGAAATTCTGCAAATTCATTTATGAAATATCTAATGAGTCATAATGGAATTTGAAAAATATTTTATGAGTTCATCGGTATATTTAAGGATAATTTTTTCACCATTTGTGAATTTGGATTTGACATCAATGATTATATTGTTGATAAGAAACTCAAGATAATTATTCTTCATTAGTTTGATCCTTAAATTTCTAAATTAGAAGATGAAAGTTAATTTTCGATTGATGGATTACAGTCCATTCTTATTTTATATGAGGTGAATAATTTTACAAAATTGATGAATATGACTGATAATGAAATGTACTTCGAGTTTTGAATATTCATGAATCTATGAATAAAAATGTGCACCATACTAATTTAGATTATACGTATCTTAATTGTTAATAAGATTATGAAATCATGAAAATTATTTAAATAAATTACTATAATGCTTAGGGAAATTTTATTTTCAAATAACTCTTAAATGTTTCATGTGTTTAGATATTGGAAAATATTCAATGAACTTCAAAAGACAAAATCTAGAAAAATATATGATCACTATGAATAAGTGTCTTAATGAAAGATCTGAGTAAATAATTTTTGTGATTATTGAAAAAAAAAGTATGTAATAATAGATAAACTTAAAATAATAGAGAATGTTTTTCAGGAATGAAAACATAAAATTAATATATTAACAAAAGATATTCAAAATATTAAAATTTATGGAATATAATAAAATTATTTTATAAAATTGAGATAAATGTTTATTCATATGCGGCACAATCCATCGACAATGGAGAGATCGTTAAGTCTTCCTAGTCTAGAATTTTCCATTAAAAATTCCTCTATTTTGTGTGCACTTAGGAATATTATACAATATTATAATTTCTCTAATTATCGGATGAAGGAAGTGTATCACCCTATATTTCAAAAAAACTGAATTGAGGGTGATGTTTCCGGACCACCTATGATCTGGGTTTGGATCATGGACGAGAAGGAATTTTAGTGGATACGTGAGGAAGTTTTTGAGTCATGGATTATATTTTGTGTTTCTGGTGGTTGGTTTGGTCACCTGGAGTATGTATGTCAAAGTATAAGTTTTAATGGGATCACACATGTGTTATAGAAGATAGGTATATGTGGTTGTTATGTAACACCACATGATTTCATAGTAATTTATTTTCATTAATGTAATTCAATAGCTTTTGCTACGTGCAACACTGTGTTCGAGTACACCATGACATAACAAACTAGCTGTTCAAAAAGCAGTTATGAATAGAAATAAAATTATTTTTAAATTTATATACTTAATATAATTTTAACATCCATATTATGTTTTTCCAGGACATAATATAACAACAAAATCAGTTTTTCAGATAAAAGAAGTATTTTTCAAAAAATGCAATTCTACGGCCTTTTAGTAGAGAACCCATTTTAAATCCAATGTTGGAAACATCTAAATATAAAATTATAAAAAATAAAATTCTTATTCAGAAGTTGTAAATAAACATTTATTTTGAATTAATTTTCGGTGCCTTTTTTATAACTTTAATATTTAGATGAATAGTGGAAAATAATAAATTGTATTTGAAATTTTTTTTTAATAAATTTAATTTATATCATTAAACTATAAAATTGAATGATATTGATGTATAATTAGATTATATTTTTATCATTTTCTACAATTTTTTTCATTATTATAAATTTTATTTTTAAATTGGTCATAAACACATAAATATTTTGAATGTTTTTACTTACCAAAAACATGCTTTCTGGTATTGACAATGGGAATATTTTTTATATTAATTAATAAAAAATCTATGTTCTCAATTTGGTAAAATAGACATCAAATTTTAGTTAGGAATATCAAAATTATCTTCAGGTAATGTTTTCATATTTTTCTAAAAACATTCTATTTTTTATCAATAGTAAAAAACACAGTGTTGTTATTTCAACTAGACTTTTAATTTAAATATTAAATTTAAATTTAAATTTATTTTAAAGTAAAAATAGATTATTAATACCTATATTAGTTCAATTTAACACATTGAAGCCATTTTTTATAATATTAGATATATAAAATTTTAATAACATTGTAATGTCTTTTAGTCACCTTCTAAGCACATTAGCAAATTTTCATAAAACATAATTAAACCACTTCAATGAATTGATTTTAAAAAAAAGATTGAAATTGTTGACATAATTATGATAAATGTGGTTCAATAGGATGAAAATAATATTTGGTGAATACTAACATTATATTTTATTTGCAACCGTTAATAGTAAATAGGGTAATTAAAGGTAAAATGATATTATAATTAATCTAACAAATGTCCTAATTCTATTGGATATGTATATTTTGACCAAAATAAAACTGATAAAAAAATATGACAATTTTTTATCTAATTGGAGTAGATACATACATTTATTATATTTTCTTTAGAGAGGAGTTAAAAGATATAAATTCGAGTTTTAATAACTAAACCATTTTTAATATAAGGTTATAGATTATATCAATTTGACTATAAATATTTATTATAAAACTAAAAATATTTCCTACATAATGGTATTTTAGTTATCATTTTATGAAATTATATAATTAAATTTATTTATGAAACAATGATGATGCAGTAACTACTCTATTGAAAATGACTAAAATAATTGATGTTATAAATATTATAATAAATGTAAATTGAAAATTTTGAGGCCATATATGAATTTTATAGGTTAATATGACATATAATAGTTGATTAAATGTATTTTATTCTAAGAAATAATATTTTTATGACTTTCACAAAAACCAAATACTAAATAGTGTCAAAATTGACATAAATATGTTTTTAAAACAAATACCATCTTATTAAATTGTATAATAGTTATAAAAATATAAGGTTTGGCCAAAAGATTTACATAATAATAGATATTTTATTAATGAACCACTTGATGTTCTCTTGGCAGTTTATAGTATGTTTATTAACCATTATTATTATAATACAAGAAGACCTTGTAAACGCTATACTATTTAACTAAGAGATAAATCTATATGATAAGGCTAATATAGTGACCTAAAATTTATTATAACTTACTTGTTGATTATCTTCCGACCCATCCCCAATATATCATAAAAATTAATCCATTTTGATCAATTAGAAATAGAAAATGACTTTATAAAAAAATATTATTTCATACATTCCCTAAAGTGACCTTCACATCTCTTATAAAAGTTTACTACCCCTTCTCTTAATATCACACATCAAAATCCTTTTGGATAGGCCAACCCCTACTAGAATATCCTTCCAAAAACACTAAATACATTATATTTGCATTATTGTGACCATAAATCCAACCTATGGAACCCTTTTGTTCAAATCAAAAAATAAGAACCCAAACAAATGGTAATTATTCATCACCTCTTTCAATGTTCTTTTATTCTTCTACTTCTCCTTTCATTGTTTTACCCATAATAAAATAATATCCCTAGTATATTATACATACTAAGATGTTATTATAAATATGGTATAGACATTTTCATTACTTTATCCATACTATAAATGCAGAAGTCGCTATATGTGCGTACGTATGGCTTACCATCTCCACGTCATGGTGTAGTTAGTAATTCAAGACTTCATTTTTTGGATCGGTCTAATAATGAGAATAAGTAATGAAAATAAAAATTATAACATGTTAATTATTCCATATATATAATATAACTTCCTATTATATTCATTTTCACCACTAGTATAATGAAATTGTTGCTCGTGCTTGCGTACGGATTACCGTCTCCATGACGTGGTGAGATTTCATTTCTCATTGTAAGAATTCAAGAATAATTTTCATTTGATGATTAAAAATAACGTCTAAAAATTAATATCATTCTGTATATGAATCTAATACATATTATCCATATCCTACTTGGCTTATGTAACAAAACCAATAAAAGAAAACAAATTAGTTAACACCCAAAACAATGATACTACTGAAATATCATTAACAATGAAATATTATAAGATCTTATTTGATATCAAAATTATGTATGTGGTTCTGGTATAATTTAATAAAAAAAATTCACCATAATATATGAGGTTATCATACACTTGACTAATGAAAATTACATGTTAAGGGATAATTTTACAGTCTCATTATTATCAGAGGTTGTTTACACATAAGTATCTACTGGGAAATATTTTTAATCCACATCTGTGAATCTTAAAAATGTACTTCAAACCATTTTTACTATTGAATAAACTATGGTTTAAAGTCATTTATACCCTCATTTGAGTTTTTTTAAAATGGTGGTAAAGGAATATTTCCATCACAATCCAAACAAGGCACTTTAGGACCTTTTCGACAATTTATGGAAGGAATGTTTTTAACGTATATGGTGGGTGCGACTATTTTCAGCCATTATAACACCTTCAAAGCTGACCTTAAAATCTTATAAGAATATTTTGAAAATAAATGTCTTCATTAATTTTTAATTATTTCAAAATAGAAAGAGATATTTCACTGATATAGTTTTTTGGATTGATTTTATATTTGTCAACATCCATCGATGGACTTAACGTTTGATTGAAGTTGATTTATTGTGATACTATATTCTATATTGAATTGAATGTTTTGTGATATGCTTGATTGTGGATGTGCTATTTTTATACCTTTCACGGTTTATGGTTAATGTATTGATATTTTTTATGCAGTTTTTAATTCGAATGATTGTATTTTGTTTCATCCTTTTCATATAAGGAATGCATTGGACATAGTATGTGATGTTCGAGGCCCGCTACAGCATCTAGATGCCTTAGTAGGTCACACGAGACAAACTAGTGTCTTGGCACAAGGCCTTAACAAAATCATTATTTTTAGTCATGGCCCGAGTCCTTGACTATGTTTTATGATGTCCAACATTATACATTCCATCATTATGAAATTTTTGATTGATATTAAATGTGATATTTTGACTAGTAGAATATCAAGGTGAATAATTAAATGGCATTATTTGATTTATCTTTTACAAATAATTCTAAATCATAAGTTTAAAATGATTATGAATTAGTCTTATACATTTCCTTAAATTTTTGTGAAAATTAATGAGTATTTCTACTATATTCTTATCCTTACTGTGCATCTGGTCTCACCCCATTGTAATGTTTTATTTTTCCGAATTTGTGAAGAAGTATATTAAGATTAACATTTAGGAATTTGATAAGGGATATGAGGGTGTTAAAATGGGAAACAATGTTATTGTTTTTCAAATTTCATAATGTGATGTAAAAATTATGTATGTACATAGATCTTCCAAAGATACTAAACTAATTGGGGTTTCAAGACAAGATCCCTAATGATCATGAAAATGATATGTAATAATACACTGACTCTGGGTAACATGGGTTGGGGCATTATAGTAAGTATTAGTGGAATTTTAGTACAAACCATGGAAAATAGTTTTATAACAACTCTAATAAGAGAAGAATACCCTAAGCTAAAATTTGAGGATTAGAATAGAAGAGCATCCAATAATTTTGATAATGTCGAGATTTTGTGAATTTTCCTTGAAATACATATGTGTATTGATATGAAAAAGTAGATGACACTCTTGAATAGATGTATCTCTGGGTAAAACACAAAAAAACACATTGATCTAGACTCGAATGTGAAATGGTGCATGATAACTGGACTTGTTGCACTCTTGGTTACGACACTCTTGGGAGATATCTTTAGGTTAAGTCATATTTTCATTACAAACCGATTTGAGGGATTTTAATATAAATGAGAATAATTAATCTTTGATACTCTTAAGGTGTTTTAGATTGAATTAAAGGTGTCATTATATTATTTAAATGACTTTATGTCTATTATTTCTCACTCTATGTTTTTTTTAGTAAATGGATTTATTCCTAAGAGGAAAAGTAACATTGACCACAATGTATAAGGAGGGAACAATGGAAAAAATGAGAAACTAAATGGAATGTTGATATGTGTAAAACATATTTTTTTCATGCCGAAGATGGTTTCCAAAATTATGATCAACAACATATACATGAAATAACTCCCAAACTCAAGAATGAAGAGAAAGGCGTAAAATGATAAGACCTCCAGCAGTGGAGACCATGGAGAATATAAATCTCAATTTCCATCATACAGGAAATGTGGATGGAGGCACCCAGGAAAATGTCTCAGTGGAACAATTAAATTATTTATTTGTGGGGGAAAATGACATAACATAATTAAATGCCAAGAGAAAATGAAGAGTACTATGGAAGAAAACAAAAATGATCAAAATAATCCATTTATAGTCATTTATCATTAATGTAGGGAACATGGGAAAAACTTGGGTTAATGAAGTATTTTATAGGATCACCACTAGGCCACAGAATAACCTATGTGGAAATAGATGGATGGAGAAATGTTTAAAAGTATTAATTCCCTTTGTTGATGGGATTACTTTGGAAGACTTTTATCTTTTATGTGTAACCCTACAGTTTGTTATGTGAAAATGCTATTTGAGGATGAATTGTCATTTCTTTTGTGGATATAGTTATTATAAATCATTTGGTTTTATATGAGCCTTTAATTTGAGAAAATTACAAGTTATTAATTTATGGGATGAAAATGTGAGGTATGAGATAACATTTGTGGTTAAATATTGTTATGGTTATTTGGAGGAATTTGTCAAATTTTGGGAATGTTATAAAATATTTTTTTTAAATGGACAACACACATAATGTGTGACAACCCGTCATGTTGAACAATGCTGTGGGGATCATACCCAAAACTAATGTGCGACTAATATTTATCACATACCAAAGGAAAATGTGAATTCCCTAGTTAGTGTGACTAATTGTTTTAGTTAAATGATATTATTTATTAATAATATGTTGATTTGGGTTCTTATGTTTTATGAAATTAATATCCTTAGTATATGAAAATGATTTGGTGATTATGAGATAAATCTTATTTTGGAAGACGTTCTCTCTGTTTGGAACACTATATTCCTAATGAAAATAGAATACTGTGGGATTTCATTTTAGGAGGAATTGTGTATTTTTATTTTTGAGGAATTTATGTTTCAATAGAAACATAGGTTAATGATGGAGATAATTAAACTATTCTAGAGAATATGTGTTATGGTTAATTAAACTTCAGTATGAGAATTTAAGAGTATTGGATGATATTTGGAGTTAAATTTTATGATTTACTACGGAAGATTATGAGATTAAATTCTTGCGAGATTTGGGTTTCAATCATAGTTTGGATTATATTGATGGAATTTGAAGACAAGTGTTTATTGAAAGGTCTTTATTTTACTTTGGGTATTTTTGTATAATTTTGGACATTAAGATTAGTATTTCTTTATATAAATGAATATTCATTTTGTGGACCACCATATCTTGTACTAAGAATTTGGATTATTTTATCTCTAAAGTGAATGGAAATATATAGTTCATTTTTTTTTTGGATTATGTGATTTTCTAGAAGTTGATTCTAGCACTTCAGGAGTGACCATGTCATCTTGAATACTCATCATTTGGGGAGAAGATGAGTTAGTGATATAAATTTATTAAAGGATGAAACTATGAATGAAATTTAAGTATATCTCTTTTTTTTCATAGTCAATCTTGTAAATAAATTCCTCAAATTTATGAAGTAGAACTTAAAACAAAAAATGTTGTCTCTTTACTTTTCCTACTAGGAAACTAATGACTATTTAACCCATCACAAAATTGTGGTTTTCTTGTTGTTATCATTATCTTGATAATGTTATATATCATTCTCCATCAGAGCATGATACTTAGTTTATCTTCTATATCCATGAATTTCAAATAGAATCGTAGTATGGGTAATCTCAGGTAACCAATGTACATCTCTTTCTTTCTTTGAATGAGATTGTTTTATTGACTCTTTTTACAATATGGCACATTAAATGATGTATATAAGCCCAATTTTAAAAATTTAAGTATTAAATTTCCAAAAGGGGGGACAAACGTAACACCCATTAATTCATAGTTATTTATTTTCATTAATGTAATGCCATAGCTTGCGCTACAAGCAACGCCAAGTTCGAGCGCACCACAACCTACCAAACTAGTCGTTAAAAAAGTGGTTATGAATAGTATTAACAATATTTAGAATTTTACACACTCTATATAATTTTAGCATCCATATTATGTATTTCATAGACAAAATATATTCAAAAATTCATTTTTCCAGATAAAAGATATTTTTTTCAAAAAATAAAATTTTACAGCATTTTATTGGTGAACAATTTTTAAATAAAATATTTGACACTTTTATATATTAAATTTGAGAAAATAAACTCCTTATTTATATAGACATAAAAATTTAGTTCGGATAAATTTTTGGTACATTTCTGATAACTTTCATATTTTGATGAATAGTGAAAATACTAATTATTTTGGAACAAAAATTTTTTTAATAAAAAAAATTTATACTGTTAAATTATAAATTTTAATTGTTTTTATGTATAATTATATTATATTTTTATTATTTAATCCAATTATGGTCATTTGAAATAGATTTACATTTAAATTGCACATAAACACATATCAATCTTTTGACAGTTTTTACTTCTTAAAAACCTGCTTTCTGGTTTTGACAACAGAAATAATTTTTAAACTAATTAATACAACGTCTATGTTTCGAATTTGGTAAAAAATGAATATTTTTTTAATTTTGAATATCAAAATTATCCTTGGGTGAATTTTTGGTATTTTTTTAAAAACATTCAATTTTTGATCAACAGTGAAAAACAATGCGTTATTTTTTAAAGATGAATTTTTATTTTAATAATTATTCACAATTTTAATTTATTTTTAAGTAAAAAAATATACATAATACCCATATTGGTACAATATAATTCTTTGAAGTAATTTTATAATAATATTAGATATATAAAATTTTATAGAACTTTTTACCATATTTTACTGACCTTCTAGAAAGCTTTGCAAATTTGAAAAAACATAAATTTACCACATCTGTGAATTAAAGTTCAAAAAATATAGAGAGACAATTGACATCAATTTTTAAAATGTGCTTCAATAGGATGAAAATAATTTTTGGTGAATAATAACATTTGAATTTTATTTACCACTTTAAAAGTAAATAGGGAAATTAATGTTAAAAAATATATTATAATTACCTTAACAGATTTCTTATTTCTATTAGATAATTTTATTTTTTAAAAAATCAGCCTTATGACAATTATATGATCCTTTTTGATCGACTTGAATTATATATGTAAATTTAGTTTATTTTATTTAAACAAGAGTAAATAGTGTTAAAATTAAATATTAATAACTATATAATTTTTTATATGTGGTTACACATAAGATAAATTATAATATAAATATTCACTTTAAATATTTCCTACATCATGGTATTTTATTTATAATTCTCAGACATTAAATAATGAAATTTATTTATGGCCCAATGATGATGCAGTAACAACCTTATTAATGAAAGACTAAAATAATTGATGTTATAAATATTAAAATAAATATAATTTGGAACTTTTGATGTCATAAACAAATTTTATATATTAATTTTATATTTTAATATTGATTCAATCTATTTTGTTTGAAGAAATAATATTGTTATTAATTTTACAAAAAACAAATACTAAATATTGTCAAAATTGACAAAAATGTTTTTTTAAAACAAATACTACTCTATTAAATTATATAATAGTCCTAAAAATCTATGAATCTTACAAAAAAATATATAATGATATATATTTCATTAATGAACCACTTGAGGATCTATTTGAATTTTATATTTAGTTTATTAACCATGTATTGTAATAATACAAGAAGACGTGGTAAAAGTTAAACAATTTTACTAAGAGTTGAATCTAAAATATATTATTCATATAGTGACCTAAAAAGGTATAAAACCTTTTGTTTGAGATTATTTATACCCATTAAAACAATATACTCAAAATAAATTAATTTCAACCCATTATAAAAAGAAATTTATTTTGTAATGAAATAATATTTCAAGCTTTTACTAAAGTGACCCTCACCTCGTTTATAAAAGGGTGCTTCCCCGTCTCTTAATTTCACACATCCAAATACTTTTCGCTCATCCAACCAATGTTCAATTATCATCCCAAATAATCTAAAATGAACATAGATTCCTGAATTTGATCATACATCAAACTTAATAATCCATTTTTTTGAAATCAAAAGGAAGAACCCAAAGAAGATGTAATTACTTCATCACCTCTTTAAAAGTTCTTTTCTTATTCTACATACACATTTTTTATTGTATCCATAATAAAATAAAAACAACATTACCGTATACATACTGATATTTTATTATAAATATGGTAAAACTATATTCATTATTCTATCCATCCTATGAATGAAAAGTTCACTATTCGTGAGTAAGTACGCCCTACCATTTCCAAGATGTGGGGTAGTTTTTTATGCAACACTTAATTATTTTGATTTGTATAAAAATGAGTATTACTGATGAAAATAATAAATATAACATGTTAATTATTCATTATATATAATATACCATTCAATTTCATACGATTTCACCACTAATAGAATTGTATTGTCACTTTTGCGTATGTACGACTTATAGTCTCCACAATGCTTTGAGGTTTTGTTCCCCACCGTAACCATTCAAGAATAATTTTCATTTAATGATTAAAAATAATGATTAATAACTTAATATAATTCATGATATGAATGAAATATATCATATCCAAAACAAACATGACTTATGGAACAACAAATATCAAGGAAAATGAATCAGTTAACACCTAAAATAATGATACTACTGAAATATCACTAACAATGAAATATTAGAAGATCATATATGATATCATAATTATATATGTGGTAAATGTATAATCCAATAAAAATTATTTCCCCATTATATAAGATTTTAACATACCCATTACTAGGGAAAAGTACAAGGTAAGTGTTACTTTTACAGTCTCATTATTATCTAAGGTAGTTTATATGTTTTTATCTACTGGGACTACATTATAATCCACATCTGTGTTTCATAAAAATGTATTTCAAAACATTTTTCTATTTCATAGAATATGGGATATATACATTTATACCCTCATTTAAATTTTTATAAAATGGAATGAAATTAATCTTTCCATCGCTTTCCAAACAAGGTACTTTATGAAATTTTCGAAAAATTAAGGAATGATTGTTGTTTTATCTTATTCGGTAGGTAAAACTATTTTCCACCATTATAACACCCTTAAATAGTCCCTTTATAGATTATAAGAATTTTTTTAAAATAATGGAGTCTATATTTTTAAATAAATTCAAAATAGAAAGATATATTTCACTCAAATATTTATTTGGATTGATTTCATCTAAGCCAACATCATTAATTGGATTTTACATTTGTTTGAAGTTGATTAATTATGATAAAATATTCAATAATTTATTGAATATTTTGTGATATGATTTACTGTGGATGTGATATTTTTATATCATTAATGGTTTATGGTAAACATATATATATTTAATATGATAGTTTTAATAGAAATTTTTATATTATGTTTCAACCTTTTCATATGAGGAATTTATTAGACATAGTAAGTGAATGGAAGGGACCACTATAGTCCCTTGATGCATCAGCAGGTCTCATGAGACAAACAAGTTTTTTGAAAGAAGGCCATTGAAAAAATCATTATTTTTAGTCCTGGTGCAAGGACATGACGATGTGTAACACCCCAAGCTTTCGCGGTACATTTACCATTGTATAATGCAATAGCTTACATTGTACGCAACTTCGAGATTCTAACACATCGCAACTAATCAAACAAGCCAATATGAATAGTAATACCCACTTTTTGAAATTTCATCAATATTATATTTCAAAATGGACTTCATTTTTGGGTTCAAAATATCAAAATTAGCTTAGGGTGAATTTTTTGTATTTTTCTGAAAACATTCATTTTTTGATGAATAGTTAAAAATACTAAATTTTAATTAAAAACAAATTTTTTAATAAAAATAATTTATAGTTCTAAATTAAACTATTGAGTGATTTTTATGTATAATTAGATTATATTTTAACCATTTAATCCAATTTCGGTCATGGGATTTAATTTCACATTTAAACTGGACATAACCAAGTGTCAATCTTTTGATAGTTATTATTTCTTAAAAACAAGTTTTTTGTTTTGACAACGGGAATTAATTTTAAATTAATTTCTGCCACTTCTGTGATTTGAATTTAGAAAAATGGATTCTTTATTTGAAATCAAGAGGTCCAAATTTTATAAAAATGAAACTTCTATTTTTAGACATTAGGAATATTCATTTTAGAAAATATTTTATTTATTGTGGTTAAAGTGGTAAATCCAGTAAATAAGGTTAAAAAGGTAATATTATAATAAAATAAAATTACACTAACACATGTCCTAACCCTATTGGATGATTCATATCAGACCATGGGAATCTTTGGGTCGATTTTGGGACCTCATGGAGCCAATGGGAAATGATAATGACATTATATGTTATATAATTTAAAGTAGAGACAAAAATAACAAAAGCAAATATCTTTTAGTAAAAAAATTAAATAGAGGTAATATAATTGTTCTATTAGAATATAAATATTAACTAGAAAGATAAAAATATATCCTACCTCAGAATAGTTTATTTATATTTTTTGGACATAAAATAAATATATTTATTTGCGACACAATGATGATGCAGTATTTTCCTTATTAATGAAAGAATCAAATGAATGGTATTATAGATGTTAAAATAATTATAATTTGAATGTTTTGAGGCCATACACGAATTTCAAGGTTAATTTTACATGTTAGTATTGATTAAATGAATTTTTGTTGAATTAATGATTCTTCTAGTAATTTTACAAAAACAAAATAGTAAATAATGTCAAAATTGACATAAAAGATATTTTAAAACAAATATTATATTATTATTTAATATTCTATTGTCAAAAATATAAGGATCATCCAAAAGACATAAATAATATTATATATGTCATTAATGAACCACATGTGGTTCTTTTTTAATTTTATAGTATGTTTATTAACCATATAATATAAAAATACAAAGACTCATGGTAAATTTCAAACTAATTAACTAGGAGTTAAATCTAAACAATAAAGTTAATATAGTGACCCAAACCTATCTAAAACCTATTGGTTGAGAGTTGTTAGACTCATACCCACCATATACTTTAAATTATTAATTTTTTATCCATTATAATCCGAAAATGAATTTATTATAAAATAATATTTCTAGCTTTTCCTAAGGTGCCCTCACCCTCTTATAAAAGGGAACTTCCCATTCTCTCTAATTCACACATTCAAATCCATTTGGCTCAGCCAAACCCTTCCCAAATACCCTCTCAAATGTGCTCCCTTCATCTTCAAGGCCTTCCATTAGTCAGATAGCCAACCTAATGATCCCTTTTGATCAAATTAAAAGGACAAACCTGAAGAAGTGGAAAATATTTCATCACGTATTTCAAGTTCCATTCTTCTTCCACTTGTTTTTATTTATTGTTTCCATTTTAAAATAATAAATTCGTTATCTTATATATAATTTCATGTAATTATACGTATGTTACAACCATGTTCATTATTCTATCCATCCTTTGTATGAGATGTCACCACACCTGCGTATTTACGGCTTACCGTCTCCACGTCATGGTATAGTTGTTATTCAATACATTATTAGTTGGATGGGTATAATAATGATTTATAATTGATGTATATAATAAATATAACATGATAATTATTTTTTATATATGATATACCATCCAAGTATATATATTTTTAATATAAAATGAATGAAATTGTCGCACGTGCGTACGTAGGGATTACCGTCTCCACTAACACGATAAGATTCATTCCCCATCATATCCATTCAAGACTAGTTTTAATTTGATGATTAAAAATAATTTTTAAAGAAATAATATCATTCTGAATATGAATATGATACATACTATCGTTATCAAACATTACATACGTAACAATGAATATAAAGGAAACCAAATCAGTTAATACAAAAAAAGATGATATTACTAAAATATTATTAACAAAGAAATATTAAAAGATCATATATGATATCATTTTAATGTATATCATTCATGAATAATTTAATAAAAATTATTTCACCATTATACAAGAATTTATCTTACCCTCAACCAAGAAAAAGTACAAAGTAAGGGTTAATTCGACTATATATTTATTATCCGAGGTTGTTTTTACGTAAGTAACTAATGGGACCTCATTATCATCCACATCCATGTTTCATAAAAATATTTCTCAAATAATTTTTACTATAAAATGGGGTAAAGTAATTTATAACCTTATTCGACCTTATATGTTCTGAAGGGAATCTTTCCATCCTTTTCCAAATAAGGTACTGTATGAAATTTTAGATAAAATTAATGTAAGAATGTTTTTTTATCTTTTACGGTGGGTGGGGCTATTTTTTGCCGTTATAACATTGTTGAAGCTTTCTTTACAATCTTATAAATATATTTTCGGAATAAATTTTTCTTTATATTTATGTTACTCTTAAATTATTTCAAAATATAAAGATATGTTTCTCTAAAAAGGTTTTTGATTTCATCTATGTCAACATCCATTGATGGATTTTACATTTATTTGAAGTTGATTTATTATGACACAAAACTTCCATATTATGTTGAATTTTTTGTTATATGTTTGACTATGGATGTTCTATTTTTATACCATTCATGTTTAATAGTTAAATTATTGGAATTTTGTATACTATTTTTAATACAAATGTTTTTGTTACATTTCAACCTTTTCATATGAGGAATGAATTGGACTTAGTAAGTGACGGGTGGAGCCTGCAATATCTCCTCGATGCATCGGTAGGTCGAATGGGAAAACTAGACATAGAATTGGCCAAATCCTTTCCCAATTTGATATATTTTTTTGGTCGAGCCCTTATTCATTTTTAGATGCCTTGGTTGAGGCCTTGATAAAATGTTTCAGAATGTCCGGCATTATACATTCCCTCATTATGAAAATAATATTGATAGTACATGTGGTCATTAAACTTACATAATACCCATGATTATGGTTTACTATTGCATTATTTACTCAGCTAATATTCCTACCATAAAATTATTCATGGTTATTATTTATAAAGACATTTTGTTTCAATTATTCATCATGCTTAATATTTATGTTATCTTCCACTGTATTGCTTACCCTTACTAAGAATTTTAGCTCACCCCATTCTTATGTCTCATTTTTGAAGGATATGAAGAAGTTAGTTCTGAGTGAATTTCCAGTATATATCTAGAAGGCTTGGATGTTTCCAATGGAATAAATTCATGTTGTATTTCTTTTCAAGTTGTATAGTTCAACTTATGTATAAATCTTGTTTCCAATAATACTAAACGGATCGGTCATTTCAGACATGATTTCCTTGTGATCATGAAAATGTTATGTAATTATGCACTAACTTTGGTAAACTAGGGTTAGGGCATTACCGTTGGTATTAGAGGAATTTTAGTAAAAACCAAGGAAACTAGATTTAGATAAACTCTGATTGGGGAACATATCCATAATATTGTCTTTGAGGATTTTTATTGACGAACGTTCTAGAATTTTGGTATTATAGTGATTTTGTGCATTTTCCATGAAATACATCCCTATTTAGATACGAGCAGGAAGAGGTGTCTCTAGCACGGATGTACCTAGGGGTAAAACCTGAAAATACCGCTTTGATATGGACTCGAATGGGATCTTGTGCATGACAACGGGCCTTGCTGCACTCTTGGTTACGACACTCCCTGGGCATATGCTTAAAATAATTCTCATTTTATTTATAAGCCATTATGAAGGATTTATAATCATATACATCCTCAAAGAAAACATTTTTATGATTATGGATTATCTCTATAAACAGTTCAATTTATGTTAAGTATTTTACATGTTTGGATGTATATATCGTGATTCATAAACTAATCTCGATTATGCCATTGTTTAGAAATGGCGCCTAGTTGATGAAATGGAAACGGTATCAATGCATGCACTCTAGGTATGGATTTTCCTCCTTCTCATGATAATTATAGTGGATCTAGTGATACAACTAGTGCTCATGTCCTTATCACCATACTGGGACAACTCACACAGGTTATGAATAATAACCTTACCCGTATGGAGCACCCTGATCCACAACGTGGAGGATCAATGTTAGACTACTTAATGAGGCAACAACTGCCAACCTTCAATGGGGGTAAAAATCTATTATTTTCTGAGAAATGGATAAATCCCTTTGAGAAAATATTCCACGCATTATGGAGTAGAAAAAAGGAAAAATATGTCATGGTAGTTTACCGCCTCACTAGAGATGATGATCAATGGAGGTCATTTATTCAAAACACAAAGGAAGATGATGAAGTTTCAAATATAGAATGGAGGGAGATTAATGAAATTTTCTAAGAAAAGTACTTTCCACATGACCATCAAGCAGACATGGAATTAAAATTTCTATGTCTGAGGAAAAAGGAGAATGAGAGTGTCACAAAGTATAAAGATTACTTTACAAAGATAGCGAGGCATGATGCAGATTATATACATAACACAATAATTAATATAGACTGTTTCTTTTATGGGTTAAAACCATTTCTCCATCGAGCATTAGTATCACAATCCTTCTCATCATAGAAATATATTTTCTCGTGTTCTATCAAGGAATAAAAGGGAGATGGGACATTATGAAAATGAATGTCCTAAGCGTCAGGGAAACATACCTCAGAAAAGGCCAAGGGATCATGTCCAAGCTTATGATATCACTACAGCTGAGGTTGAAGCCCCAAAAGACATGGTGGCAGTTAATATAACAGTTTCCTCAAGTTTATCCAATTCTTTATTTGATTATAGATCATCACATTCTTTCATATCTTCCCAATTTCCTAAGAAAATTAGATATTTCCAATTTGATTTAACAGGGGACTTTTCAGTCAAAACTGTTAAGGTAAGTGCATTGCTACAAATTTTTGTGAATCAGTTCCCATTAGGGAATACAAATGTTCTTTATCTGTATATCTCATCATCATACCCATGAATGAATTTGATATAATCCTTGGTATGGATTTGATTTCGGACCATGATGAAAATATTTATTATAAGAATAATGAGGTTACTATTTTTTATGACGGTGATAAAGAACACCTTATCTTTAGAGAAGAATCGTCACCACCAAATTCTTTTCTAGATCCACCCTCAATATCTCAACTAAACTCAATTATTGGAGAATAAGAGAATGTAAAAAATGTGGGTGAGGAAAAGAATGTTCAAATAGAGGTTGTACATATTGTGCAAGAGTATTTGGATGTATTTCCAGTGGATTTTCCTAGACATCTTCTAGAATGATAATTTGAGTTTTCCATTGATTTAATTCATTGTTCAAGGCCCATATCAAAGACACCTTATAGAATGACCACTATGGAATTAGTGGAACTAAATAAAAAACTAGAGGAATTTCACAATAAGGGATTTATTCTCCCTAGTGTTTCTCCATGGAGAGCCCCTATCCTTTTTTTTATATAGAACGATGTATCTATGAGGTTGTTCTTTGATTACAGGGAGATCAATGATATAACAATAAAGATCAATTATCCCCTACCTCTCCATGATGATTTATTGGACCAAAATTATTGAGATCAACACATTTCAAAGATTGACCTTCGATCTGGATATCATCAGTTCTATTTGAAGAAGGAAGACATTTCGAAAACATCATTTTGAACCAGGTACGTCTGTTATGAGTTTATAGTAATGCCTTTTGGATTGACTAATTCACCCTCTGTCTTCATGGATTTAATAAATAGAGGTTTTAAGAAATATCTTGATGAAATTTTAGCGAAATATATTGATGATATCTTGGTATACTACAAAATCTATGAAAATCATGAAAATCACTTGCACGTTATTATAAAGACTCTCAGAAGTAATGAATTATATGGGAAGTTTAACAAGTGTGTATTCTGTTTTAAGGAGATTTCTTTTCTTATCCATATTGGCTCTAAGGATGGAATCTATGTTGATCATTCTATTACAGGAGAAATCCATGAATGACCAGCAATGAAGAGTATAATTGTTGTACGTAGTTTTGTTGCTATAGCAGGTTATTATCGGAATTTTGTCTATAATTTTTCCCAATTGGATAACCCATTAACCATGCTCACACGTAAAGAGGTTATATTTGTTTGGAAAAAAGAGTGTGAATAATTTTTTGAAGAACTGAAGAAAAAATTATTCAATGATTCTATATTGACTCTACCATCTGGGAATGATGGGTTTTTTATTAATAGTGATGAATCAAAGAAATTACTAGGTTTTGTCCGTATGCAGAATGATAGGGTTATTGCCTATGCATCATGACAGCTAATCTTTTTTGAGAAAAACTATCATATGGATGATCTTCAGTTAGTAGCTATGATCTTTGCATTGAAGATATGGAGACATTATCTATATGGTGAAAATGTGATATATATACTGATCTCTAGAGTTTGAAGTATATTTTATCACATAAATAACTCAACATGAGGAAAAGACAATGGAATGAACAACTCAACGATTATGATTGCATGATACTCTACCTCCCGTGGAAGGAAAATAAGGTGGAAGATGCTTTGATCAGAAAATATCATGGAGTTTTGATCATGATGAGAGTTGAAAGGGATCCTATTCTCAAGGATATAGAAAATTTGGATATGGGAATAACCATGGAGTTTTGATCATCAATAAATTTTCAAATTATTTCCAAACCATATTTATTAGAAAAGATAAAATTTTCTCAAGATGATGATGAGGAGTTTCAAAATGATTAATAATGCTGTGAATGATTGGAGATTGAGTGACTTTGTGTATGAAGATGGAATTTTGAAATTTGGGAAGAGAGTTTATGTTCATGATATAACTGATCTAAAAAGGGAATTGTTGGATAATGCTCACAGTTCCAATTTCTCTATACACCCTAGTAACATGAAGATGTATAGGTATTTGAAGGAAAATTCTATGAGGGAAAAATGAAAAGGAAGATTTCTGATTTTGTGTCATGATGTATGGTTTGTCAACAAGTGAAAGTTGGAAGGTAACAGCCTGTAAGAGTTATGCAACCTCTTCCTATACCTGAGTGTAAATGGGATAATATTACAATGGACAATTTCATGGGACTACCAAATTCTCTTAGAAGGAATGATGAAATATGGGTCATTGTTGATTGTCTTACCAAGTCGGTACATTTTCTTTCTATAAGAGAATATTTACCAGTTGAACATCTAGATAGACTATTTATTAATGAAGTTTTGAGAATTCATGGAGTACATATATCGATTATTTCTGATCGTGATCCATGTTTTACATCAAGATTCTAGAAAATTCTTCAGAAAGCCCAGGATACTAAACATCATTTGAGCACTTCCTACCACCCCTAAACTATTGGACAATCAGAATGGACTATTAAAACATTATAAGAAATGTTGAGATTATTCCCACTTGACATTCAAGGTATGTGGGATCAATATTTACCTCTAGTAGAATTTTCCTTTAACAATAGCTTCTATTCAAATATTCAGATGGCACCATATGAATCATTATACAGAAAGTGATGTCACACATGAAACTGTTGGGATAATATTGGTGAAAGAAAACTCATAGGGCCAAAACATGTGTTGGAAATGATGGAATGTTTGATGGTAATCCAAACCCACATCAAATCCGCTCATAGTAGGTAGAAGATCTATGCCAATAACCGAAGGAAGGATTTGTAAATTTAGGTATGATACCATGTTTTCGTGAAGGTAGTTCTGTGGAAGAGTGTTATACATTTCATTAAGAGGGTAAAATTAAGTCCCATGTACATCAGACCTATCTAAATTCTAGAACGAATTGGGGATGTAGTGTACCAGTTTGCAATGTTTCCAAGTCTCTCCAAAGTTCATGATGTGTTCTACGTATCACTGTTGAGAAAATACATGCTTGACCCAACACATGTACTCACCTATGAAGAATTAGAGCTAGAACCCACCATGTCTTATTGTGAGATCATGTTAAGGTTTTTGATACAATAGAAAATGTGCTGAGAAACCGGATGACTCATCTGGTAAAATTTCTATGGAGAAACAATAAGATGGAAGAGGAAACATGGGATCCTGATGAACCTATGATGAAGAACCACTTGAGAATTTTTATGCAGTAATATTCTAGAAATTTCGAGGACAAAATTATTAAAAGTATAGGAGAATGTTACACCCCAAGTTTTCATGGTATGTTTCCCATTGAATAATGCAATAGCTTGTGTTGTAAGCAACTTTGAGATTCTAACACATCTCGACCAATCAAACTAGCTGTAATTAATAGTAATACCCAACTTTTGAAATTTTATCAATTTTATCATTAAAAATGAACATCATTTTTGGGTTTGGAATATTGAAATAATCTTTGGGTGAAGTTTTTATACGTTTATGAAAACATTCTGTTTTTTGATGAATAGTGAAAAATACTAAATTTTAATTACAAACAACTATTGTTACAAAAAAATAATAGCACTAAATTATAATATTGGGTGGTTTTTAAGTTTAATTAGATTGTATTTTTACCATTCAATACAATTTTGGTCATTAGACATAATTTCACATTTAAACTGGACATAAGCAAGTGTCAATATTCTGATTGTTATTATTTTCTTAAAATCACGTTTTTTGTTTTGAGAACGGGAATTAATTTTATATTATTATCTTCCACTTATGTGTTTTTAAATTAGAAAAATAGATTCCATATTTGGAATCAGTAGGTCCATATTGTGTAAATAGGTAACTTTTCTGTTTAGGCAATAAGAATATTTACTTCAGTGCATATTTTATTTACCTTGGTTAAAGGGGTAAATCTAGTAAATAAGGTTAAAAAATTATTTTATAATAATTTTAAATTACCATAATTCATGTGCTAAACCTATTTAATGATACATGTCTGACCATGAGCATCCTAGGGTCGATATTGGGACCCCATGGGGCCACATGGATGTGATAATGACATTATATATTAAATAATTTATTGTAGAGGAAAAAATAACAAAAGAAAATATCTTTTAGTAAAACAAATTTTATATGAGGTTATAAAATTGATATATTCAACTATAAATAGTCATTAGAAATATAAAAATATTTCATAACTCAGGATAGTTTATTTATAATTTTTAGACATAATATAAATATATTTATTTATGACGCAATAATGATGGTGTATTTTCCTTATTAATGAAATAATCATAAAAAATGGTATTGTATATGTTAAAATAAATATAATTTTAATGTTTTGATGCCATACATGACTATTCTTGGCTAATGTGACATGTGAGGATGTATTAAAAGAATTTTTTTGATGTAATAATACTGTTATGAATTTTACAAAAACAAAATAGAAAATATTGTCAAAATTGACATAAAAGAGTTTTTAAAATGCATAAAATATTATTAATTGATATTCTATTCCTAAAATTCTAAGTTTTCAAAAAATGTCTTAAAAAATATTATACATATAATTAATGATCCCCTTGAGGTTCTCTTGGACGTTTATAGTATGTTTATTAACCATATAATATAAAAATCAAATAGGAATGGTAATGTCAAACTAATTAAATAAGAGTTAAATATAAAAGATAAAATAAATATAGTGACACAAACTTATCTAAAATCTATTTTTTGAGTGGTTATCACCCCATCCCCACATTATCATTTAAATAATTCATTTCGAGACATTAGAAACCGAAAATTATTTTATTATAAAATAATATTTCTAGCTTTTCCTGAGGTACCCCTCACCCCACTTATAAAAGGGCACTTCCATTATCTCTAATTCACACATTAAATGCCATTTGGACCCACCAACCCCTGCCCAAATACCCTATCGACTATCCTCAATTCATTATAGAGGCCTTACTTTAGTCATAAAGCCTTCCTATGGAGCCCTTTTGATCAAATCAAAATGAAGAACCCGAAGAAGTGGAAAATATTACATCCCCTATTTCACGTTACTTTCTTCTTCCACATCATCATTCTTTGTTGTTTCCATTATAAAATAATAACTCTAGTATATTCAAAATATTTTTCTGTTATTAAAAATATTATACAACCATATTCATTTTTCTATCCAGCCTTTAAATGACAGGTCACCACACATGAATATGTACGCCTTACCATCTCCATGTTGTGGTATAATTGTTATTCAATACATTATTATTTTGATGGGTAAAATAATGATTTATAATTGATGAGAATTATAAATATAAAATGATAATTATTCTTTATATATGATATACCATCCAATTATATATTATTTTAATAACATAATAATGAAATTGTCGCTCGTGCGTACGTACAAATTACCGTCTCGAAGAACCCAATTAGATTAATTCCCCATTGTATCCATTCAAGACTAATTTTCATTTGATGATTAAAAATAATGTTGAAAGACATAATATCATTCTAAATATGAATAAGATACATCATATCCATAACAAACATTACTTACGTAACAAAGTATATAAATGAAAATGAATCAATTAACACCCAAAATGATGACAATACTAAAATATTATTAACACAGTGACATTAGCAGATCATATATGATATAATATTAATGTATATAGTTATGGATTATTTTAATAACAATTATTTCACCATTATACTATATTTTAACCTACCCTTGACCAAGTAAAGTACAAGTTAAAAATTAATTCTACAATCTATTTATTATCTGATTTTGTTTTTAGATATGTATCTACTAGGACTGCTTTATCATCCTCATCCATGTTTCATAAAAATGTATTTCAAAACATTTTTACTAGAAAATAGGGTATATTAATTTATACCCTTATTGGACCTTATATGTTTTGAAATAAATATTTTTTTCATTTTCCAAACAAGGTACTTTGTGACGTTTTCGAAAAAATTAAGGTAAGAATGTTTTTTAACATATACGGCAGTTGCAGCTATTTTCCGCCATTATAACATCATAGAAGCATCCATTACAAGATTATAAGATTTTTTTCAGAATAAATGTTTTCATTATAATTATATGACTCTTAAATTATTTCAAAATAGAAAGATGTTTTTCCAAAAAAAAGGGTTTTGATTTCATCTATGTCAACACCTTTTGATGGATTTTATGTTTATTGGATGCTGATGTATTATGATTCAAAACATCCAAATTGCATTGAAGGTTTTATGATATGTTTGACTGTGGATGTGCTATTTTTATACCATTCATGGTTTATGGTTAATGTATTGACATTTCTTATCCCAGTTTTACAACGGATGTTTATGTTATATTTCAACCTTTTCATATGAGGAATGTATTGGAAATAGTATGTGATGGGTGGAGCACACTATAGCTCCTTAATGCATCAGTAGGTCACTTGAGACAACTAGATGTGGAATTTGCCAAGGCCTTTCCCAATTTGATATATGGTTTTGGCCAGGGCCTTAATCATTTTTAGACGTCTTGGTCGAGGTATTGACAAAATGGTTTAGAATGCTGACATTATACATTCCCTCATTATGAAAATAATATAGATGGTACATGTGGTCATTCGACTAGTAGAATAACCATGATTATGTTTTATTATGGCAATATTTACTCAGCTCATATTTCTTCCATAAAAGTATTCATGTTTATTATTGGTAAAGTCATGTGGTTTCAATTATTCACCATGCTTAATATATATGTTATATTCCACTATATTTCATACCCTTACTGAGCGTTTGAGATCACCCCTTTCTTATGTTTCTTTTTCCCAGTATATGAATATGTTAGTTATGAGTGACTTGCAGGCATATATCTAGGATGCTTGGATGTTTATAA
This sequence comes from Viscum album, assembly GCA_963277665.1. Lineage (NCBI taxonomy): Eukaryota > Viridiplantae > Streptophyta > Magnoliopsida > Santalales > Viscaceae > Viscum > Viscum album. The sequence goes on from OY728120.1 coordinate 766,654,692, forward strand.
TAGAATATATGTGTGGTGTATTTATTTCAATATGTAAAGTTGAACTTATGTATGCATCTTGTTTCCAATAATACTAAATTGGTCGGTCTATCAAGACATGATTTCTTTGTGATCCTGCCAATGTTATGTAATAATGCACTTACTCTAGGTATCTACAGTCGGGGCGTTACACTGTGTGCTTATGATGTTCAGAATTATTCATGCCATCATTATGAAATTAGATATTGATATTACATGTTACTGTTTGAATAGACGAATATCCATGTGAAAATGTAAATCGAATTATTTGATTTATCTTTTCCATATTATGCCGAAGTTTATTTTTAAATGTCTTTTGTTTTATTCTTATACATTCCCTAAAATGTTTATGTTTGTATAAGATAGTTTCTTCTATATTTTTATCCATATTAAGCAGCAGAACTCACCCTTTTCTTATGTTTTATTTTTCTCAGGATTTGAAGAAGCATATTATGATTAATCAGCAAGAATAGGAAAAGTGATATGAGTGTGTTCAATGGGAAACAATGTTGTTCTTTTCTCATTTAAAAGTGTAATGTTAAACTTATGTATGTATCTCATACTTCCAAGGCTACTAAACTAATAGGTCTTCGAGACATGATCTCATGTGATCATGCCAATGTTATGTAATAATTCACTGACTCTAGGTAACTATGGTCGGGCCATTACATGTGATTCTACCGGTTTTTCTCAACTGATTCTAACGGATCTTCCTTTGGATGTGATGCTAGGGAGATAAATCGTGGAGTTGATAGGACAAGGATAAACTGATATTGGACATTAATACTATTTGAGAGTGTGAGTGGGGGGGAATTCAATTGGTTGTGAAGTGGATGAGGATAGAATTTAATCATGTGCATGGTGGGATTTTAGGAAAGTAGATCACAAAGAGGTCACTAAAAATGGTCACGTTCAAATGCAGGTGCAATAAATGCGAAAAAAATTGAAACTGAGATAGGTTTTTGATTGACTGATGTGTGATCTTGGTGTTGAGAATGTTCCTTCTTTGAAAGATGATGTGGGATCCTATCCTCCATGGTTAAAATCTATAAATGACAAGCCTTCAAACAATGTTGTTTGTTAATATGGTATAGTGATAATAGATATAGAATTATCAGGTAGAGATGTAGACCCATTATTCTTGGGGTTCCTATTGATAATTCTAGAAACATGAATGGGATTGAATAGATAAAGTTTCAGAGAAATTGGAAGTATTTTGATGTCATTTTCCATAATTTAATCAATTTGAAGTACTGGAAATGAGGGAATACCTCATGTAATGGATGGTCCTCAAGTGCATGATGATGTGACCATGCAGTTGGGCTTCAAAACTCAGCATGCAGTGATGGAAGAGTATGTAATGATGAAGAATTATGATGATGTTCATGGCACTATGTTTTACTCCCAATGTTTAGTCTCGATTGATGCTTACAGGCACTCCCTGCTACTGGGAGGAGAGAAACTATTTTCTTTAGAGGGAGCTTTGATGTGAGTGAATGATGGTTGCCAAAATTATGTAACTGTGCATTTACGTGGAAAATGGGGAAATATATTTGATAGTGATAATGTAAATGATAAAATCATTTTCATACATTACTATAGTGATATTTTTCAAGGTGAATGGAATAAGATTTCCAAAAGTGAAGGAGTTATAACAACTCCACCAAGGAGAAGGCTAAGAAAAGAATATTATAACATAACCAAGACGATGTCTACCAGTTCATCTTCCAGGAATGAAAGAGGGTAAATCCATGATCTAAATATTGGTTGGCTGTTATGAAATCGTATATGGAGCATCTTTATTTGGGGAAATTTAATCTATGAAATAAGTACGTCATGCTTTTGACGCAATATTAAACACATTCAGAGTGGTAATCCAGTATTGTGACCCTATTATTGATGTGTTGAGGGGTGTGAATTTTATGATATTTAGTTTTATCTTTCTCGTTGTTATTTACAAATGGATGTGTGAATTTTTTCCACCCTAATCCATTTCCTAGATTGATGTACTTTTTCATTCCATTTAACAAATGGTCAGAGGTTATCCCCTTGATGGACATACATGGTAATAAATAGTTAATGAAATGTATAGGGAATATAATCTAGAATCTTAAAATATATAATGTCATAAAAAATATATATATCTATGGAATCAATTCATTATATTGAAAAAATGATGTTGAAAAAAATATGGAATATGTGAACTATATTAAAAAAATAGTATATGTACATTAGGGATAATAAGAATCACAAACTAAAATTACTAGAACAAAAAATGATTTGGGTAGATCATTTCAAACAAAAATTACTGCTATATAAGATATGGTTTTTAAATATCAGTCAATAGTTATCTAGTTTTACATAATGATAATGATAAAACATAAAATAATTCTTAAGTGGGAAAAAATGAAACATGCCAAAATGATAATAAGAAACCTCACAGTAATCTGGTGTCATATTTACCACTAAACAAAAATTGTTATGTGATATTAAAATATTAAATATGTATCAAATTGTATTTTTAATTCTGAAATTTATAAGTAACTAGAAAACACATCGCATGAATAAAAGATCAAAATTAAAATTGTTTGAATGAATCCCCATTCTAGGTGGAAGCAAAAGAGAATGATTGTACAAACTCTAAAAAACATTATTTAGGGAAACTTAAATGATCTATAGAAGTTCAATATTCGTTTCATATTGTTGTTTTTGTATTATATATTGGAGAAAGGCATATAATATTCTCCACAACATTTCCCTATTTAAAAATAAGCATGATCTAATGGGATGAAATTATAAAACAATTTAACCTTCCAAAGATGATGGAAAATAAAAGAAAAATTCATCATATTATAGAATGTCTCCAATTAAAATAAAATTTCATTTATAGAAGGAATCTACCTCCATCAAGGTAACACTACAGAATAATGAATAGAAAAACAAAAATGGAAAGTTTCGTATGTTAGGAATTCAAATAAATCTAAAATGATGAACATTTAAGAAATAATTATGTTGCTGATAATTTTATTAAATCTAACAAAAGGAACAAACCATATATTACGAATAGTGTATGTTCCAAAAATATGGAAGGTGATATAAAACAGTTTAATGAAATTGTATATTATAAATAAAATTATGTTACTTTTGGTAAAGAATGTACCTCAAAATTAGAGGAATAAGAATACCTGAGAATGAAGCTCCGTGACTGAAATAAAATGTAGTTTTTTATGTTGGTGGGATCAAGGAAAAAATAATATGAGTTAATTAAATTATTGGAGATTGTAATGAACTATTCTTCATGAATGATTCTAGAATCATCAAACGTTTAAATTTCAATGAAATTTAATTTTGGGTGAAATAACCAAAAGTGATCTATTTAAAAATTGAGATCAGTTTAACTCATGTTATATAAGTGATAAAGATGAAATATTTTTTTATCAAATAAAATGGAATTTTGGATGAATTTTTTTATCAAAATATGATATGGTAGATTGTAGAAGAATATTAAAAAAACTATGTATAAAATATAATTCAGCGTATAAGACTTGTAATAAAGGTATGATATTTGGCGGGAAACATAACATTGTTGAAATATAATACACTAGGAATCTTGAGCTTATAAACACACATATTTATTGACTAATTACACATGAATAAAAATATTTTTAATTGTATATTATGAATTTTAGTGACGATTTTACATAGATGATCGACATATTGCTTATGAAACTAAATTCAGAGGTAATATAAATGTTTATAAGATTCAGTATGTATGTTTAGAAAGAAATGTCTACATTTATACTAAATATAAAAACTCAAAACATAAAAGAGTACAAATGAAATTATTTTTATTCCAATTTTACGAAACATGACAAAAACATCAATATAATTCAACAAGAACTCCTAAAAAATGTAGTGAATGAATGAAAGAACATAAATTTGGTTGAAAAATGAAGAAGTATTTTAGAAGAATATAATAATTTTAAATTATTATTCATTAAATATATACACATAGTTAAAAGTAAAGGAATCATTTTTCTATTGAGAATGAAATAAAAAATGACTCTTTTTGAGATGTGTCGTTAGAAAAGGACAATTGTGAAATAACTAAATATTTTTTTGGATTCCACCATTAATAAATATAAACAATATATAAAGCCAATAAAATATTGTGATATGATTTTAAATTGAATATTAATTAGTTACTCACCATATGGATGAAGTTTCATAATTTTTAATAAATAACATCATATTTAATTTGATTAAGTTTTTGTTAAAATATGATCAATGCAACATCCTTAACAAAATTTATTGAAAATGTTATAAAATAATGATATAATGTATCCACAGAAGAAAACAAATGGGAATATTTTTATAGGTAAAACCATGTGTGAGATTATTCATATCAATAATATGACAAAAATAGTGAGGGAAAAGATAATATCTTTAATTTCATAACCTATAGAAATTTGTTGAATCTGAAAAAGTCCGTGGAAATTGAAATTTCCATGTCCAATCTAGATAAAAGAGAAATTATAGAATATCAATCCACTAATCTCACATTTTGAACCCGGATCAATTTTATAGTTTATTTTACATAATGACATGGTATAAGATATGTATTAACAGTTTTATAAGATAGATAAAAATGAAAATTTGGATCATATTTCATGGACAGAAAGATAAAAAATAGAATTAAATTGGGTTTCTATGATTAAGATGAATGAACATTGATATGTTTCAAAAAAAATTATGAGTTGATTGAAAAGGATGGTAAAATGTGGGATGTGTTGGTTTTGAATTTATTTTTACCTATACTATTAGAACTGAGAAAACAAGAATGTTCATTTTAGTTATAATAAATTTTTGTTACACTTTTTATCAAAGAATTTTATATAAGATTTATTATACATTGAAATTGATGAAAAGGAATATGTTCAGAAACATACAGGGTTCATACATGATATAAGTGGAATTATGGCCTCTAATGTAATGAAATATTTATGTGTAGAAATAGGTTCCTTGTGCATGGGACACATAAATTGATAGTTTTTTGATTTTTTTGAAAATTTTTAATTGTAAAGATAATAATAACATATAATTTAATGAAATTATCACTGATACCCTTACTATCATTGATTAAGATGATGATACTTTTTTTGCAGGTTAAAGGGATAGCTCTTGTGGTGGATTTTTTAAATAGATTAATTAAATAATCAAAATCAATGTTCTACAAGAATTAAATTTATTTCAATCAGACAATTTCAATAAACAAATAGATATATATTTCATCCACATGAATTATATTCTAAAGAGTTTCTATAAATTGTTTTCATTGTGGATTCTAAAGATGTTTCTACAAACATGTCAATATCCATGATGATGAGTAATGATGAATTTGGAAAATTTATGATTAAATAGGACATCCAATTGTTGATAGGAATAATTCTTTATCATTCATATTTTATTTAATAAATTTTATTGGTTAATGAATTTTATTCAATATGTTATAGTGATATAATGGAATCATATATAATGGTAGTGAAAAAATTGGATTGTTAAAAATCCCTCTTATAGAATGTAGTATAATATTAGTAATGATTTGAAAATTCATTGGTTCACTGATCAGGATCAATATTGAAATAGTAATATTTGAAATTTAACATTAGGATGAAAATTTTTCATGTTAAAATGTAGTATGAGTTGGTATAGTATGAAAATATATTTTGTTAAATTGTGTATGAATGAATCAGAATGTGTTACATCCACCAATTCATGTGCATAGATGATATTGAAAAAATCTCATATGGAATATTTGAGAATGAGTTTTAGAATACCAATGAATACTAACTGTGATTAATAAATTTCATTATTATATTTCTCAAAAAGATATGAAAAAATCCATATAAAAGTAATTTGATATGAAGATTCATATCATAAATTATAATTTTTTATATTGGAGATGTTAAGAATACGTAAATATCAAAAATATGTCAAATTTATAATGCTATCACTAATGGTTTGAAAACGTAATTATTTTGAGGATTTTTTTATCAACTAGAACGTAATCCCCCTCCAAATACATCATAGTGTTCATAAGGAAGTGTAAACAACAATCATTTTTATTATGTTTTGAAATGAATAATGTATGTAAAACATTTTAAGGTGTAAAAATATTATTGTCATTAATATTATATTGTGGTTATCATAACAATGGGGTTGTGATAAGTCAATGGGGATTTTATCTTATTAGGGAAACAAATATTCATGTTAATGTTGGATAGAATTCCAAAAGACATAACATTATACATTATTGTGAGGTCATGAAATCTAATATGAAAAGGTGTTTAGTATTATGAAATTTTTATTCGTGTTAATATTTGATCGAATTCCAATATCAGGTTTTTAACTTCATGAATAATATCATGATCCATGATAAAGTTGAATACTTTTTAGTATTGCAGGTGAATCCAATCAATTTAAGAATACAATGTTATTTAGTGAACAATAAATATGAGCAACTATAAAAATAAAATAAATGAAATGTCATATGGATAAGGGATATTGAATATAATGGAAATAGATCACAATATATATATTTTTGAATGGAATAGGCTTGTTTTTACCAATTTTATGTCTAAATTAAATCCTACCTGTGAATATTTATACACATTTAATAGATGTTTGAAGAAATAATAATTAGGAAGTATAATGTTACCGAATGTTTTTAGGGGTAATGAAACATAAAATTTTAGTCTCTAATACCATATATATTATAAACATTTCAACTAGTAAAAGGATGAATATATTTTGGAACAAATTTGTTAGAACATTAGACAATTTTACATCATATAAAAAATGATATATTTTTTTACAAAGGTAGATGTTTAGACCAAAAAGATTGTTTTCATTATGATAAAGGATAAAGTTTTATGATATAGGATTTAAAATTTTATAAATTATGATGGTTTATTTGATATGATATCATTATTTCCTTTAAACAGGTTAAATATACATTATTTTTAATTTTTATTTGAACAAATATAATGTTACACTTACAAAATTAAAATTCAACTCGTCTTTCAAAATATCATCTATTGAAAAAAATTAACGGAATTTTACAGGATATAGATGTAAAAATGATAAATGAGAACATTAGTGTGACATTATGAAATTCATGTGATCAATGATAGTCTGATCAAATTGATGAGCATGAGATAGACAATAGTGATATCATCAAATGGTTGATTATTTGATGTTTCAAAGTTATAAGTTTTGTAAATGCAAGAAGTACGTGATATGGTAAGATTAATTAGATGAAATATTAAAAAAAGTATTATTTAATGCAGATAGAATAGAATTTTCAAACATGATAGGTCACTGATCAGAGAAATGGTAGATGTTCACCAGATAGAGACTCAATGCACTCGACTCAAATATACCTGACAATTGTTTTTTGAAATTTTTAAAGAAAATTTAGTGACCCATAAAATTAAGGATTCATTTTTGTTAATTAATATTATTTTCCTTTTTTTAAGATAATAATGTTTCAATATGTTATTTAATAATGAGTTTTAAAATGTATAAAAAACTATGTTGTCACTAATGTATCCTGAATTATTAAGAATATTATAGATTACTATTGATTTTTGAACATGCTTCTAGAGAATTTAAAATTATCAGGAAAAAACATTTGGATTCTAAAAATTTTTACATTGAGAACACCTAAAAATTTTTGGTTCAAGATTAACATATACATACACTATTCATACATATAAGGAATCAGAAATCTGAATCAACTTTTATAAGATTATGTTTATATACAAGAAATAATTCTTGTTAATGAATATATACTAGATTTATTTTCTAATGATATTCATTATTCAATGAATTATATATGACTTATGAGGGAATGGAATTTTAATGTGGTGTCTAATAGATCTACCCATCATAAGCACACAAGTCATTATTATCAGATAATGGTTTGGATCTATTCACGAGAAGTTGTGGCTGGTTCATCAGATCAGGCACAGATTTTAAGCATAGTGTTTTGAGGAATATAATTTGAAATTGAATCATAGGATATCTAGATTTAAACTATTTAGAATCTTCTTAGATGGCCTTTTAGGCACAATGTTTTGAGGTTTTGAATTCAAAGGATCACTAAATAAACCCATACCAGAATAAATACTTGGAAAACCCATATCTAGATGAACATTTATGTGATTTTAATTTATTATTCCTATTCATATTTTAGATTATGGGAAATGATAAATTAAATATGGGTTATGAGAGTTATTATAATCAATATAACTGATTCATCATAATTAATTTTTGATTGATATAAGGATTTTAACAAGAGTATGGTCATTGTATTCACATTACAATTATAATGAATTTGCATGTACTAATGAGATTCGCCATGATAACGATGTATTCAACCATATTTGGGGAGAAAATTTTAAATATTTTTTTCCCCAATTTATTTTCTTATATTTTAATTTTTTTGGTGTTTTATATAATTTGGATAAGGATAAGTCTTTGAGAATATTTTTTAATTACATAACTGTAATTCAAATTGTAAAATATCGTCACTAATTTAACCACCCCCTATCAGTGGTCCTTAGGATCCTATGGATATCCATGGTTTATTATCAAAAACTCATAAATTTCATTTCATACCATAATGGTTGTGATTCATCAAGGAAGGATAAAAAAATTAAAAAGGATTTCATGTTTATTTTTTCTTTTATTTTTTTTTAATATTTAATGTTATCACATTCCATTATCATTATAATTTTTACCAAAATAATTAGTTTATAATAAATTATTTTTTAGGATATAAATAACCACATTTATATCATATAATAATCTCTAATGAGTTCATTTCCAAAGAACATATAAAATATTAAGGAAATGTCTTAAGAATAATAATTTAATTCAATTATTTATCATGTAAATTTGGAATTTTATTTAAAATACGGACTATAATAATTCATATCATTTAATATATATTATTTTCATCAGATTGTTAATCAATTATAATCTATTCCATTCATATATAAACATTGTTCTAAATTATTTTATTTAAATATATTATATTAACAAATTAAGTGCTAGTAAAACACATCTGGAATAATCATTATAATTTTGTTTATTTTAGTTTTTCTTTTGATAATTACATATCTAACGCATTGGTTTATAGAAAAAGACACATAAACTCATCCTATGGGTTTTTATATCATATAGGTTGGTTGATATTCCCATTAATGTATTAGAACATTACACTAAATTTAATTATTATGATGTAGTAGTACAATTTTTTAATTTTTAAATAATGAAAAATATTCTTTTTGTCAAAAAAAACATTCTTTTTTTAGTTCATCTTACTTATTCAATTATTAATGTCTTATCTAATATTATTAACTCGTAACAAATTTTCAATACAAAGACCAATTATAATAATTTATTAATAATAAATTTATATACTAATTTTTTATCTTAATCCATCCATCAATCATTTTAATAATATACCATTTTTGTTCTATTATTTATATAACATTGACATGACTCCATCATAATTTTTAGTGAATAATTCTAATCCCTCAAGTGTCCCTTTGTTCCAAATACTCTCCCCACCAATATATGGGTCCAACATTGTGCTCTGTGATTCCATCCACATAAACACCATGATGTTACACCCAACAACCACTCTTAGTAATTTGATTTATAGATCGAATATACTAATTTTCACCACATTTCTGCATATACCCCTCACACCTATACTTATATAGGTCTCCATTCTATGGATGGGATGACCAATATAATATATTTTCATCCAATTTATCAAATCTCATATTCTTTCTAAAAGTAATCCTATTTTTATATAAGGTATCTAAAATTCATGAAGATCACACTATCTGACGGAAACCACCTATAAGACATAAGGGATTGGTGCCTCATGGATAATAATTTTTTCTATCACTTATAGGGTTGTTCAATTCCACACAACATGAACTAGATGATTATAAATGGTTTATATGTTTTAATCTCATCTATCTATTAAACTAATTAAATGGTAGTCATCTATAACCATGCCTCTTCCTTTATTGATCGTCTCCCATTATTGAATCTAGATTGATAAAAAATTGAATTTCTAATAAAGTTTACAAACTTGTAATTAAAATTATTCAAATGTTATATTTCACCACCATTCATCATAATTTGATCATCTAATTGGTTAAATTTAATTTAGAAAATTTTAGTCATGTAAACATATCTCTAAAATTAATCTCATAATATAGTTTTAATTAGAGTGACTGTAAAACAATTCGATATTTCTCATCTAAATCATTCTAGTGGTATTTTAATCAATTGTAAAGAAATAAAGATATGTTGATATATTAAAAAAAAAAAATTGAACACATCGATATAATTTACCTGAAATACTACTGATTTAATTTATTATAATTGAATTTTAGTTATTATCTATAATAATATATATCTAAGGGTATGTAGATAATTTTTAATGAAAATTAATAGTAGTTATATAGAGAAATTTAAGAATTGAAATATTATTTCCCAAATATATAATACTTTAAGAATCAAATTTTTCATAATTATTGGTCCTTACAACCCCCACCAATAGAAGAAAATCATAATTTTATTTCAATTGGTTTTAAATAATTTATGAATGCAAACATGATTAATGAATATTAGTCACAAAAAACATCACATAGATCAAAGAAAGATTACACTTATATATACATAAATAGATCTATTTTTGTGGTCATCCAATATAATTGTTTTCTCCAGGGAAATTTATTCCATTATAAACTTCAGTATCAACATAAATTCTCTAAACCATTATATATTGGATGAATTTAGGCGTAAGATCCAATGATATCAATAAACTTTACTTTATGATTTCCCAACTATAAAGGTATTGTAATTATGTTATCTTATATAATCCAAGGATTGTGAAAATTATGGTTATTTATTAATTTATAAATAAAAAATTTTAATTTGGATGAAATCTAGGATATTTGAAAAGATTTATTAAAATTTGGGTTTTCTATTATTTTTTAGTTATTTAATGGATTAATAATATTTGTTATAATTATTCAAATTTCCAATTATAATGGAAATGAATATTCCATAATAGATGTTGGTTTATTTTTAAGACTTATTTACTTTAAAAAAATACGACTTAAATGATTTATATTTGTATTTATATTAAACTTCGTGTGTTTTTATTATAACACCTCAATCATAGTATCCTAGAGATGTTGCCTTATATTATTAGATTTGAATAATTATAATTAATAAAATCCTAAATGTCCAAATTTTTAGTAATTTTTGATAAATAAATAAGGTAGAATATAAAGGTGGGACTAAATAATCAGAAAGGGTAAGGACATCAGGTGAAATAATGAATCAAAGTGATAAAATCAAAATGGAAAAGTAAAAAAATGAGGAAAATTACATATAAACATTTTTATAAGGAATAATAAATATGGCATGGTTGTTAACTGAAACAAATTCCATTTAATCATCAAATTGAGAATGAAAATGAATGCATTTAAAATATCAATGAAAAAAATACCAGTTTTAATATTAATAACTAAATTATATATAATGTAAATGATTAATTATTAAAAATAATGTTTACCATGAAGGTGATACCATTACAATTAAGATATATTCTCAAGGTACTTTATATTTGCGTGTAGAAACATGTAAATTATGCATGGAAACAAACACGGTGGTTTTTTCACCAACTGATTTCATCTAATAAGACCAACGATGCATCAAGGGGAAGACATTATATAATACCCAAAACCTATATTTCACTTCCAAATAATTCCTCATATATATAATAACAAATTTATATTCATAAATAATATTTCTTATAAAATATATTTATTATGTCAAATATATGGATTTATCAACACTTCCCATAAAAATAAAATAACAATAAAAGTAAAAAATGTATATATATATGTTATAATGTTTAATAAATAATGATATAAATCAAATAATAATATGTTTGTCACAAATAAATATAATGTTCTGCGAAAAATTATTCCAGTAAAGTGATTTTTTTGAGAGAATGTTAACGATCACAAAATAATGTGATATTGTAATAACAACTTTTACCACATGGTAATTTTCATGTAAAATATCCATTGATGAAATAGTTCAAAGTGAAACATAAAATACAATGATATATGAGTAAACCATTCTATTAAATTAAAATGGGATATTATATACACCATGTTTAGATGAATTCAGGAATAATAACAAATATATATTAATGGAATGTAAATTAAGATGAAATTAATTAACATGGGTTTCCTTTTAAGTGAATGTACACTAATCTATATTATAATGGATTTAATCATGTTAATAACTTTTAAAATAACTGTAATTATATTTATAATAACATATATGATATTTTTATAATATATTATCACCTGTTTATTAACAATCATTCATTAATTTAACTATTTCATGTGTTAAATTCCATTTTTTTCGAGTATGATTAGACTTCATACATGTTGTTCCCAATAATTATATCATGAATTCATCATCTCCCAAATATTTAAAATTATTTACATATAATATATATCCATTTTATATATATTTATGATAATTCTAAATATTAGGTGATAAGAAATGTAATGCACTGTTAATTAAGACGGCAGGTTGCACATACACATTAATGTTACTTCCATTTCCTTTTCTAAGTATATTTTTGAAAATTAAATGATTTAAATTTATATTATAATTATATTATAATTATTAAATCATATATTCCACTTTAGTTTATCAAATTATCCTTAATACTTTCATTGTATAGTGTAAACAAATCACATCGCTTGAATGATGTGGTAGTCCAAACGTCCACAAAAAATGTTATCATATTCCAAAAAAATGGAAAGAATAGCCCAATGAGTTATATAAAAATATTAGACGCCTAAATATTTTATTAATATAATATATATAATATATAGACTTTATATCCATAATTATTTCCAACCATTAATGGTGTTAAATGGAAGAAGAAAAGACATCGGTTCCCGAGGCGGTAGTCTTCCTTACAAACTTTCTACGATTATGTATACAATATTTGTGAATGTGGGTGAAATTTTTGTTATAATTATTATCAGAAAAATATATTAGTATATTTTTTATACTAATTATATTATCTGTTCCTGGAATTAGAATACTATAATTGTTTGAAAAAAAACCAGACAAAAATGATCATGGAATAATGTTACCGCTTTTTTGGTTGCACCCCTTTTGTTTTCAACAATGTTCATACTTGGAGATATTTATGATAAATTTGAGTCTTATAGGTTAATGGGAGAATTATTTAGATATTTCTTATCATTTTTTAATTATCTAACATTTTATGATATGTGTGAGGAAGTGGTAGTGTGAATTTTCTTTTTATAGTGCGGGAGTAGTGGAATTCATGTAAATTTATAAAAAGGTAATTTCACCAACATTTTTTATGTCATATGGCTCCAATAGGAAATATAAAGTTTTCTAATAGGGATTATATGTTCAAAATGGTCATAAAAAAAAATTTGGACGAGATTTTATGTCATTTGGGCCCATATGATTATGGTTTGTCCCTTATTAATCTATATTTTCTCATTATCCCTATAATTAGTAAAAATGGCATTCACAAAAATGTTTGCTGAAAACATTAGATGAAAAAATAAGATATTATAAATTATTATGATTAAAAATATGGAATCAAATATTAAATATTTGAATCATAAATGAGAAAAAAGTTAAATTAAAATTAATCCTATAGACGGGACAACAAAGTGGGTTTTTAATGTTAATATATTGGAATAATATAAAAGTTATATATACTAAATCATTATAAAATTTATTCACTATAAAAAATGGTTTATGAAATACAAATTATATAAAAACATTCATTAACAAAAAATAAAAACATCATTTGAAAATTAAATAAACAAGACAAAAATGCAGTTTTTAAATAAAATTCACGATTTTTCATTATTTACTAATAAATGATAATTATCATTAAAATATCGAAATATAACCCTAATATAATTATTTATTTTCCTATTTATATGATGATGATTATTTAGTATTGAATATTTTATTTTATTTCCAATTTTTTTTATTGAAAATAGGTTCTCTATTAAATGGTTGTAAAAGTGCCTTTAAATAAATACAGATTTTTATGTTTAATAATGGGTTTGTTATGATGTTATGATTATGAAATATATTGAATTAATTTTAAAAAAATATTGAATATATAATTTATATATTATATTAATATCACCCATAATTTATAATTTATTTAATTTATTAGGATGAAATTATATTGTGAGCATAAAAATAGGTTTTTATAAATCATTCCTTTTATATTCAATTGGTTCATATATTTATTTCTAATTAATATTACCCAAATAAACAATATATTTTAATAATTATGTTAATAATATTCCTAAAATTAAATTTAACATCTATTATGTATCTTATTGTTTTAAATAATAATTTATTAATAATATTATTTTTATGGTAAAACTAGATCTTTTGTGTAGTGTAATCTTTAGAACAATGTCATTGTTGTGTATAACACAATATAGCAGAATGTTTCAGGATTTAAAAAATATAAAAATTATCTATTTAAAATAGCATATTTTTCATAATTTTTCTGTATTTTATATTCTGTTCTACGTTTATAGATGCATGTCACAGACACTATTAAATTCAATGTTCATACTTTTGAATTTTAGGGAGGTATATTATCCCAAACAAAATTGAATTAATTCTATGAAATTTATACATTATCATGTTAGTCAAGGGTTTTATATAATATATATTTGAAATGATATCATCCTAAATATGGTTAATAACGCATATTAAAACTAGTCTTTAAAATTGGAGAACATTTCTGAAATCATGGACATGGAAGAAAAATATAATTATGATGTTTTGATAGAGAATGTTAGAGGTCATGTTCATGAGATTTTTTTAATACAAAACATTAAACTAGAGGTGAGAATAAAGGATATTTATATCCTCAAAAATGAATATTATAGAATAGTATTTAGGTATTAAGGCCATTATTCAAAGAGTTCAGGAATTATTTCATCATATAAGAATCATTGTATATAAACATATTTGATATGTTTCTATATTCTCAATCGTATCCTCTCATCATGCCATAAACTATTTCTATATCTTTTCCTAGAACATGTCCTGTCATAATTTGATGTAAAATAATAATCTCTACAATCTCAGCAAATGTTCAACTTAAACCATTTCATTAATGGTTAACAATATGAACCCTTTAAATATTATGATCCAAAATGTTATAATCCTTTCCATGTAAGCCAATAATATCCTATTTTCACTATCCATATCACTCATCTATTTATCCAGGCATCATTATCTCCACATCGAGAACATATTACGATTTATCTTACCATCATCCATGTATTTCCCAAATGATTAACTTCATTGAAATCACATTTATTGGTACCATTCAATGTATTATGCAAACTTTTTATAGAAAAACTATTAGAATACAATAATAATATATTTCATAATTCATATGATGAGAACATAATCAATAAAATAAATTTATAACTTATTTCATATATCTAAATACAAAATCACATTAATCACATCCCTTTAGTTGTTCCAATAACATATGGTTCACCTTAATCCATTATCTTATTCTGTGATACATTACATTATTGTTTGGGGATTTTTTAAATATTTCTGAATCACATTGATGATGTATCACTGAAAATAAGTGTTTACATTATTTCCATTACAATATTTTTCAAGGCTAACCTTTTCCCCGAACTTATAACAAACTCACATTCCTTTTAATAGTTTCAAAGGGTTATTCTTTCCACACTTGTCACATGTTGGAAAATCCTTCGTTCCACTCTTACATTTATCTTTTATTTTATCTCCCATCCTATTCTTATATCTATTTTCATTAAATCAATAATACTTGGAGAATTATTTTTCAATATTGATAACACATAAAACAATATATTAATATAAAGAAAATAATTAACACCCCATTATCGATCAATGACATGGATTAATCCCTTCAAGTATATATTCAATCATTAACTCTAAATTTCAAATTAATTTTATATCAAAACTTCCTAAACATATATAGGTAGTTTCATACTCTAAAACGCATTCATCCCCATTTTTATTAAAACAATGAATCCTTCTCTACATCTCAGTTTCTTGCTTATAGGGGAAATATTTATCAAAGAATGTTTCCTTAAAATTGTTCTGATACATGAGTAGTATTTACTCTCTATTTCTATTATTCTATATCAATAACCACCATTGATCAGAATCACTATTTAGACAATACACTACAAGTATAAACATTTCATTTTCACCGCATTCCAATTCCATGAATATGTTCTCCAAAGACCAAATCCATTAGTTAGCTACCACTAGATTAATAGTCTGAGTATCTTTTTCGGGGACTTTATTGCATAGAGTGCTCTAACATTAGGGAATATCATTGTTGATTAGGATTCCTAATTCACAATAGTATATATTTCATAACCTGATTATGCTTCCTTAATATATCCATAACATAATCTATTCTAATAGAATCTATATATAATGTTTTAGATGGTAAACCTTAATTTTGTCCACTAGTACGGATACCATTAAAACATCTAGAATCCTTTATAAAAAACCTCATATAATGAAATAGATCATATCATTATTTAATAGAATAAATATCCAAAAACTAGTGAAACGCCTACCATAAATTGAAAAAAAATCCATAACTAATATAGTAATAATAATAATTATTTATTTGATGATATTTACACTATCAAATATTTCATAATTCTTTGTAATTAGATCTGTGAATTATCCAAATCATATCCCCTAAGAGTTTAAATTCAAGGGCCCAATAAGGGACATTGTTGTGTTTTAGTTTTTTCTTGAGTTAGGCTAGATGCACCAATTCAGAGTTGTATCTCTTTTGTACATCTGTTCTATAACCACATCCACTTGTAGTATCTTGATATGGATATATTTTTTGGAATAACCACATAATCATTTCATTTAAAAAAATTTAGGATTTTATTATATAAATATACTCAAATACTATAATATGGTTATGTTTCCTAATCTTTGTTGTATTACCCCAAGCTTCTATGGTACGCTTCTCCTTGAATAATACAGTAGCATGTGTTGTACGCAACATCGAGTTCTAACACACCACAACCAAACAAACTAGCCATTATGAATAGTAATACCCACTATTTGAAGTTTTATAAATATTATCATTCAAAATGGTCTTCATTTTTAGATTCAGAATATCGATATTATCTTAGGGTGAATTTTAGGTATTCTTCTGAAAATTTTCAATTTTTGATGAATAGTGAAAAACACTGAGCCATTGTTTAAAACCCACTATTTAATTTAAATAATTATTTATTTTATTTAAATTTATTTTATTTCAAAACATATACATAATACCTATATATGTCCAATGTAATTAATTGGAGTCAGTTTATAATAATTTTATATGTATACAAATTTTATTGAACTTTTTACGCTCGTTTTCCTACCTCCTTGGAGTTCATGAAAATTTACAGAAAACATAATTTTACCACTTATGTGTGTTGAATTTTAAAAATATGAGAGAAATGATTAAAATCAAGTAGTAAAATGTGATTTAGTAAGATAAAAATAATTTTTGGTTAATAGTAACTTTTTACTTTTATTTACCACAGTTAAAAGTAAATAAGGTTATTAAGGGTAAAATTGATTATATTGTTACCCAAACACATGTCCTAATTCTATTGGATAGGTAAAATTCAACCAAAAACATCCTTAGGAATAAAATATTAACCTTTTTGGTCTACTTGGATTAGATTAGAACATTTATTATTATTTAATTCAAAGAAGAGTGAAAAGTGTTAAATTCAATGTTTAATAACTAAACCAATTTTAATATAGGGATACACATATGATAAATTCATATTTAAATATTTATTAGAAATCTAAATGGATTTTCTAAATAATATTAATTTATTTATATTTTTTATACATTAGATAATTTATTTTATTTATGACACAATGATGATGCAGTAATTTTCTAGTTAATGAAATATTAAAATAATTGCAATTATAAGTATCCAAATAAATGTATTTTGAGAATTTTTATTATTTAAAATAACATGATTGGTTAATATGACATGTAAGGGTACGTTTGATGAATTTTTTTCGAAGTAATAATGCTGTTATGAATTTATAAGAATCAAAATAACAAATAGTTTCAAAATTTACATAAAACTGTTTTTAAAACAAATATTATATTATTAATTGATATTCTATTCCTAAAAAACTAATGTTCGGAAAAAGTACTTATATAATGATAGGTGTATCATTAATTAACCACTTGTGGTTCTATTTGATGTTTATAGTTAGTTTATTAACAATATATTATAAAAACACATAGAGACATGGTAAATGTTAAACTATTTAACTAAGAGTTAAATATAAAAGATAAAGTTAATATAGGTACCCAAAACTGTTTCAAACCTATTAGTTCAGTTTTTTTCGAGCCATCCCAAGCTCATCCTTTAAATAATCCACTTTTCAGCCAATAGAAACCGAAAATGATTTTATTATAAAATAATATTGCCATCTTTTCCTAAGGTTCCCCCCACTCCTCTTATAAAAGGGAACTTACCCCTTCTCGCTAATTCACACCTTCAAATACATTTGGCTCGGACAACCCTAGCCCCATTACCCCCTAAACTGTCCTCCCATCATCCTAGAGGCATTACTTAAGTCTAAAAGCCAACCTAAGGATCCCTTTGGATCAATTCAAAAGGAAGAACCCGAAGAAGAGATAAATATTTCCTCACTACATTCAATTTCCTTTCTTCTTCCACTTCCTCTTTCTTTTTTTACTTCTATTATAAAATAATAACACCATTATATGATATATGTTGTGATGTTATTATAAATATGGTACAACCATATTTATTATTCTATCCATCCTTCGAATGGCATGTCACTATAAGCGCGTATGCATGGCTTACCATCTCCACATTGTGGTGTAATTGTTATTCAATACATTATTATTTGAATGGGTATAATAATGATGTGTAATGGATTTAAATAAAAAATATAGCATGATAGTGATCCTTAATATATGATATAACATCCAGTTATATATTATTTTAATTTCAAAAGAATGATATCGTCGCTCGTGCTTACGTACGGATTACCATATCCACGAACAAGATGAGATCCATTCCCCATCATATCCATTGAAGACTAATTTTCAATTTATAATTAAAAATAATGTTTAATGACATAATATTATTTTGGATATTAATAATATAGAACAAAACCATAACAAATATGACTCACCTAACAAATAATATAAAGGAAAACGATTTTGTTAACACCCAAAACGACGATAATACTAAGATACTGTTAACAAATCAATGTTAAAAGGCCATATATGATATCAAATTAATATATATGATTCATGTATAATTTAATAACAATTATTTCACCATTATACTGAAATTTAACCTACCCTCATCCAAGGAAAATTACAATGTATGGGTTAATTTCACTATCTCTTTATTACCCGAGGTTGTTTTTATGCAATTATCTATTAGGACCTCTTTATCATCCACTTCCATGTTTCTTGAAAATGAATTTCAAAACATTCTTAATATTTTATAGACTATGGGTTAAATTCATTTATAACCTTGTTTTAATTTTATAAGATGTTTATAAAGTAATATTTCTGTCATTTTCCAAACAAGGTCGTTTATAACCATTTGGACAAAATTAAGGTAAGAAAGTCTTTTTTAACCTATACGGTGGGTGTGGCTATTATAACATCTTCGAAGCTTCACATACAATATTATAAGAATATTTTCAGATATAAATATTTTATTTTATAATTATGTGGCATTTATGTGATTCCAAAATAGAAAGACATATTTCTCTAAAAATGTTTTGATTTCATGTATATTAACATCCATTGATGGATTTTATGTTTATTTAATGTTGATTTTTTATGATACAAAACACCCATATTGTATTAAAGGTTTTTTGTTATGTTTGACTATGTATGTGTTATTTCATACCATTTATGGTTTATGGATAAAGTATTAACATTTTGTATGCCAGTTTTAATACGAATGTTTATGTTATGTTTAAACCTCTTCATATTGGGAATGCATTGGACTTAGTAAGTGATGGGTGGAGCCCATTATAGATCCTCTATGCATTGGTCGGTCTCATGAGACAAACTAGTGTCTTGGAAATTGGCCTTGACAATATCTTATATGTAGTCTTGGCACAAGTCCTTGACAATGTGATTATGAAAGTCTGGAATTATGCATTCCATCATTATGAAAGTTGTTATTGATATTGCATGTGATCATTTGACAAGTAGAATATCCATGTGAGTAATTAAATGGAATTATTTAATTTTATCTTTTCCATATTATACTGATATTCATGTTTAAATGGATTTTGTTTTAGAATTATACATTTCCTTAAATATTTATGCTTATTTATGAAAGTTTCCACTATATCGTTATCCTTACTGAGCATCTAAGCTCACCCCATTTTTTGATTTATTTTTCCCAGGATGCGAAGAAGTATATAATGAATAACCATCAGGGATAGTCTACGGGATCTCAGTGTTGTCTATGGAAGGAATGTTGTTATAGTTTTACATTTTATGATGTAATGTAAACCTTTTGAATGTATCTTGTACTTACAAGGATACTAAACTAATCGTTCTTTTGAAACCTGATATTTTTTATCATGCTAATGTTATGTAAAAATGCACCGACTTTGGGCTTCTAGGGTCGTGGCATTATAGTTGGTATCAGAGGAAATTTAGTAGAAACCTTAGAAGCTAGATTTAGATAAACAATGATTAGAGCACATAGACCTAAGATGGAATTTGAGGATTTGTATAGAAGAACTTCCTAGAATTTTTGTATTATAGAGATTTTATAAGTTTTCCGAGCAATAAATCCTTTTCTGGATACGAGCATGTAGAGGGGGATCTGGAACAGATGTACCTAGAGATAATACCCAAAAACACCACTTTGAGCTTGACTCGAATGGGAACTGGTCCACGACAACAGGCCTTGCTGCACTCTTGGTTACGACAATCCCGGGGTATATTCATAGGATAATTCTCATTTTCCTTACAAACCATTATGAAAGTTTTATGAGTATATAATTTCACAATGAAAACATTATTTTTGTGATTATGGATTATATCCATAAACTGTTCAATTTATGTTAAGTGTTTTACAAGTTTGGGATTATGTATTGTGATTGATAAACTAATCTAGTTTATGCCACTATTTAGAAATGGCTCCTAGTGGAAGGAATGGAAACTGTATCAATGCATGCACTCCATGTAGGGATTTCCCTCCAACTCAAGATAATTATTGTGGATCTGGGGACGCAACATGTGATGATCCAGCTAATCACCATACTGGGACAACTCAACAAGGTTATGAATAATAACTTTACCCATGTAGAGCACCCTGATCCACAATGTGGAGGATAAATGTAGGATCCCTTAATGAGGAAACTACCACCATCATTCAATGGGGGTACACATCCATTTGTAACTAATCATTGGATAAGTTCTTTAGAGAAAATATTTCATTCCTTCGAGAGTAGCGAAAGGGAAAAATTTGTCATGACAGTTTTCCACCTCACTGGAGATGCGGATCAATGGTGGTCATTGATTAAAAACACAAATAAAGATGATGAAGTATCACATATGGAATTTATGGGGTTTAAATATATTTTCATAGAAAAATACATTCCTCATGACTATCAAGTAGATATAGAAAGATATTTTCTACATCTGAGAAAACTGGAGGACTAGAATGTTGAAAAGTATGAGTCTAACTTTACAAGGTTATCAAGGCATGTTGTAGATTATATAGGTAACCCAAGAAGTAAGATTGATCATTCCATTTATGGGTTAAAATAATTTTTCTATTGATAATTAGTATCATAAGCATTCTCATCATACAAATATATTGTCTCATGTGCAATCATGAATGAAAATAAATTCTCTATGTATTATGACATTAAAAAAAGCAAGAAAAAAACAGATCTATTGAGAACTCTGGAAATGTAAATAAGGGAATAAGGGAAAAGTTGAATATCCATACTGCTGTAAATGTGGGAAGAAACACTCTAGTTCTTGTTTGAAGGGAATCGGATTCTGCTACAAGTGTGGTGAAAAAGTCCACCAATCTCTTGATTGCAATGGGAAGAAAGAGGTTTTCTATGTTGAATGATACAATTGTAGAGAAACGGGGCATTATGGGAATGAATATCCTACGCATTAGGGGAACATGCATCAGAAATGGCCAAGGGATCAAGGCCAAGCTTATGCTATCACAACTGTTGAGGTTGAAGCTCCTAAAGATATTTTAGCAGCTAATTTAATGGTTTCCTCATGTTTAACAAATGATTTATTTGATTATGGATCATCACATTGTTTCATATCGTTCCAGTTTTTAAAGAAAATTAGATTTTTATAATTTGATTTAACAAGGGATTTTTCAATCAAAACTACTAAGAGAAGTATAATCGCAATAATGTTTTGTTAATCATTTCCCATTAGAGCATATAAATGTTCCTTATCTGCTGATCTCTTCATCATACCCATGATTTAATTTGATATAATCATCAGTATGGATTGGATATCGGACCTTGATGCCAAAATTTATTGTAAGAAGGAGGTTACTATTTTTGATGATGATGATAAAGAACACTGTATCGTTAGAGCATAATCGTCA
Organism: Viscum album; assembly: GCA_963277665.1. Lineage (NCBI taxonomy): Eukaryota > Viridiplantae > Streptophyta > Magnoliopsida > Santalales > Viscaceae > Viscum > Viscum album. The sequence continues at coordinate 766,677,587 of OY728120.1, forward strand.
CTTCCTAATTCTTATCAAGATCCACCCCCAATAGCTCAACTAATTCAATTATTGGGGTGGTAGAGAATGAAACAACTGTGGGTGAGGAAAAGAATGTTCAAATAGAGGATGTATCTTTTTTTCAAGAGTATAATGATGTATTTCCAGAGGATTTACCTGGACATCATCCAGAAGGAGAAATTGAGTTTTCCATTGATTTAATTACTAGATCAATACCCATATAAAATACCCCTTATAGAATGGCCATTGTGGAATTAGTGGAACTAAAGAAACAAGTAGAGGAATTGAGTAATAAGAGATTTATTATCCATAGTGTTTCTCCATGGGGAGCCCCTGTCCTTTTTGTTATAAGAAAGATGTATCTATGAGGATGTGCATTGACTATAGGGAGATCAATGCTACAACAACAAAGAAAAAGTATCCCCTACCTCGTATTGATGATTTATTCGACCAAATTAATGGAACATGATACTTTTTAAAGAGTAACCTTAGATATGGATATCATCAGTTGTGTGTGAAAAAGGAAGACATTTAAAAAACAACATTTTTAACCAGGTATGGGAATTTCGAGTTTACAATAACTGATTTTGGATTGACTAATGCACCCTCTGTCTTCATGGATCTAATGAACCAATTTTTTCAAGAATATCTCGATGATTTTGTAGTGGTATTTATTGATGATATCTTGGTATACTATAAAAGCTACAAAGATCATGAAAATCACCTGCGCATTATCCTGAAGACTCTTAAAAGACATGAATTATATGGGATGTTTTGAAAGTGTGAATTTTGGCTTCAGGAGATTTCTTTTGTGGGAAATACTGTCTCTAAGGATGGAATATCTATTGATCATTCTTAGTCAAGATAAATCCATGAATGGCCAGCAGTGACAAGTATAACTGAGGTACGCAGTTTTATTGGTTTTGCAGGTTATTATCAGCGTTACGTCCAGAATTTTTCCCGATTGGCTAACCCATTAACCAAGCTCACGTGTAAAGGGGTGAAAATCATTTTTTACAAAAAATGTGAATAATGTTTTGAAGAATTTTAGAGCTTATTATTCAATGCTCTTATATTGTTTCTACCATCGGGGAATTATGGGTTTGTTATTTATCGTGATGTTTCAATGAAAGGACTTGGTTGTGACATTATACAGAATGATAGGGTTATTGCCTATGAATCACAATGGCTAAAAATTCATGAGAAAAACTATAATACTCACGATCTTGAGTTTCAATCTTTAATATTTTCTTGAATATTTTGACACACTATCTATATGGTGAAAAATGTGAGATATATACCGATAACAAGAGTTTGAAGTATATTTTCTCACAGAAAGGACTCAACATTAGGTAGAGGAGATGGATTGAACTACTCATGTATTATGAATGCACCATACACTACCACCTGGGGAATGAAAATAATATAGAAGATGATTTGAGAAGAAAGGATAATGGAGTTTTGAAGAAGATGAGAATTGAAAGGGATCATATTTTCATGGATCTATTGAAGATAGACATGGGAATAACCATGGAAGGTGAAACATCAATACATTTTCAAATGGTTTCCAAACTATCTTTATAGGAAAGGATAGATACTTATCAGATCGATGATGAAGAGTTTCAAAAGAAGATTAAAGCTATGAATGATTGGATATTGAGTGACTTTGTGTATGAAGATGGAATTTTAATATTTGGGTAGACTTTTTGTTCCCAATATACCTGATATAAAAAGGAAATTTTTGGAAGATTCTCATAGTTCCAATTTCTCTATACACCCTAGTATCACTAATATGTATAGATATTTGAAGGAAAATTTTTGGTGGAACATCATGAAGAGGGAGATTGCTGATTTTGTGTTAATATGTATGGTTTTTCAACAAGTGAATGTTGGAAGGCAATAGCCTGGAGGAGTCTTGCAATCACTTCCCATACATGACTGTAAATGGGATAATATTACAATGGAAATTATCATGGGACTACCAAAGACTCTTAGAAGGAACGATTCAATTTGGTTCATTATTGATCATCTTACCAATTCAGCACATTTTCGTGTTATAAGGGAAGATTTCTCACTTTAATGTTTAGAAAGACTATATATTAATGAAGTTTAAGACATCATGGAGTTCCACTATCGATTGTTTCTGATCATGATCCCCATTTTACATCAATATTTTGGAAATGTCTTCAGAAATCCCTAGATATTGAACATCATTTGAGCACTGCCTACCACCCCAAACTGATGGACAATTAGAACAGACTATTCAAACCGTATAAGACATGTTGATATCATTCTCACTTGAATTTCAAGGTATGTGGGATCAATATTGACCTTTGGTATAATTTTCCTATAACTATAGCTTCTATTAAAATATTCATATGGAACTATGTGAAGCGTTATACTGAAAGAGATGTCACACACCAACCTGTTCAGATGATGTTGGTGAAGAAAACATGTAGGCCCAGAACATGTGGAGGAAACAATGAAAAAGGTGAAGGTAATCCAAAACCACATTAGGGCATCTCAAATTTGGCAGAATATCTATGCAGACAACCGAAGAAAGGATTTGGAATTTCACGTAGGAGATCATGTTTTCATGAAGGTATCTCCATGGAAGGGTGTTATACGTTTCGATAAGAAGGGAAAATTGAGTCCCATATACATCGGACCTTTCCAAATTCTAGAACGAATTGGTGCTATAGCATACCATTTTGCAATGCTAAAAAATCTCTCGAAAGTTAATGATGTATTATACGTATCACTGTTGAGAAAATATATGCCTAGCCGAACGAATGTACTCACCTATGAGGAATTATAACTGGATCCCGATTTGTCTTATTGCAAAGAGCCTGTCAGGATTCTTGATACAAGAGAACAAGTGCAGAGAAACCATACGACTCGTCTGGTAAAATTTTTATGGAGAAACATTAAGATAGAGGAGGTAGCTTGGGAACCCAAGGAACTTATGATGAAGAACCACCCGAGTTATTTTAGGCAGTAATACTCCATAAATTTCTAGGACAAAATTATTTGAAGGAGGAGAGAATGTAACACCCCATGCTTCCATGGTGAGCTTCTCATTTAATAATACAATAGCATGTGTTGTACGCAACATCGAGTTCTAACACACCCCAACCAATTGAACTACCCATTATAAATAGTAATACCCACTTTTTAAAATTTTATACATTTTTTATATCAAAATGGACTTCATTTTTGGATTCAGAATATCGAATTTAGCTTAGGGTGAATTTTTGGCATTTTCTTGAAAACATTAAATTTATTATGAATAGTGAAAACACTGTGTCATTGTTTAAAACCGACATATTATTTAAATAATTATTTAGTTTATTTAAATTATTTTTTAGTTTAATTAAATTTATTTTAGGTAAAAATAGATACATTATACATATATATGGTCAATGTAATTCATTGGTGTCAGTTTATAATAATTATAGATATATAAAAAGTTTATTGAACTTTTTATCGTCTCTTACCTACCTCTTAGGAGTATTTAAAAATTTACATAAAACATATTTTTTACGATTCTGTGAGTTGAATTTTGAAAATCCTAGAGACATTGATAATATGAAGGAGTAATATTTGATTTAATAAGATAAATGTTTTTGTGAATAGTAACTTTTTACTTTTATTTACCACGGTTAAAAGTAAATAGGGTAAGGGTAAAAATGATATTATTATTACCCAAACACATGTCCTAATTCTATTGGATAAGAATTATTTAACCAAAAAAACCTTAGGAATAAAATATGAACCTCTTTGGTCCAATTGTATTAGATTAGGACATTTATTATTATTTAATTCAATGAAGAGTTAAAAGTGTTAAATTAAATTTTTAAAAACTAAACAATTAATAATATAGGGATACACAAAAGATAAACTAGACTATAAATATTAATTATAAAGGTAAATTGATATACTACGTAATGGTATTTTATTTATATTTTTTAGACATTAAATAATTTAATATATTTTGGACACAGTGATGATGCAATAATTACCTTATTAATGAAACATTAAAAAATGATATTATAAATATAAAAATGAATGTAATTTAAGACTTTTTATGAAATAAACTAATTTTTAGATCAATATGACATGTTAGGGTTGGCTAGATGAATTTTTTCGAACTAATAATGTTGTTAGGAATTTATCAAAAACAAAATACCAAATAGTTTCAAAATTGACAGAAAAGAGTTTTTTAAAACAGATATTATATTATAAATTGATATTCTATTCCTAAAAATATATGGTTCAGCCAAAGAACTTATGTAATGATATTTGTATCATTAATGAACCACTTGGGGTTATCTTGGATGTTTATAGTAATATTATTAACAATATAATAAAAAATACAAAGAGACATGGTAAATGTTTAACTATTTAATTAAGAGTTATATATAAAAGATAAAGTTAATATAGTGACCCAAACCTATCTAAACCTTATTGTTTGACTGGTTTGCGACCCATCCCTATCTTAGACTTTAAATATTCCTCTTTGGACACATTAGAAACCGAAATCTATTTTATTATAAAATAATATTTATAACATTTCCTAAGGTTCCCCTCACTCCTCATATAAAAGGGAACTACACCCTTCTCTCCAATTCACTCTTTCCAAGCCATTTGGCTCAAGAAAACCCAACCCAAATACCATCTCAACTGTCCTACCTTCATCCTATAGGCCTTAATTTAGTCATAAATCAAACCTATGGAGCTCTTTTGATCAAATCAAAAGGAAGAACCTGAAGAAAGGTAGATATTTCATCACCTCTTTCAAGTTTTTTCTTCTTCCACTTCCTCTTTCTTTGTTGTTTCTATTATAAAATAATAACTCCAATATCTTCTATATAATATTAGGTTATTATAAATATGATACAACCATATTAATTATTATGTCCATCCTTTGAATTAAATGTCACCATACGTGTGTACGTACGGCTTACCGTCTCCACGTCGTGGTTTAATTGTTATTCAATACATTATTATTTGGATGGGTATAATAATGATGTTCCATTGATGTAAATAATAAATATAACATGATAATGATTCTGTATATATGATAATTCATCCAATTATATATTATTTTAATATCAAATTATTGATATTGTCGCTCATATGTACGTACGGATTACCGTCTCCACGAATGTGATGACATTCATTACCCATCATATCCATTCAAGACTAATTTTCATTTGATGATTAGAAATAATGTTTAATGACTTAATACCATTCAGGATATTAATAATATAAATCCCATACATAACAAATATGACTCACATAACAAATAATATAAAGGAAACTGAATCTGTTAACACACGAAATGACGATAATACTAAGATATTACTAACAAAGCAATGTTAAAAGATCATATATGATATCATATTAATGTATATTATTATTTTATAATTTAATAAAAATTAATTCACTATTATACATGAGGTTAATTTACAATTGGCCAAGGAAAATTACCAGGTAAGGGTTCATTTCACAATCTATTTATTTCCCAAGGTTGTTTTTACGAAAATATCTACCAGTACCTCTTTATAATTCAAATCCATGTTTCTTAAAAATGTATTTAAAAATATTCTTACTATTTTATAAAATATTGGCTAAAGTAATTTAATCCATTGTTTGAATTTTATAAGATGTTTATAATGGAATCATTCCATCATATTCCAAAAAAGGACCTTTATAACCATTTCGACATAATTAAAGTTAGAATGTATTTTTTTAACATATACGACAGGTGCGGCTATTATAACATCGTCAAAGATTACCTTACAAGATTATAATAATTTTTTCAGATATAAATGTTTTCTTTTATAACTATGCGACCATTAAATGATTTCAAAATAGAAATATATATTTCTCTAAAAAGTTTTGATATCATCTATGTTAACATCCTTTGATGGATTTTAATATTGTTTGAAGTTGATTTGTTATGATACAAAACATTCATACTGTGTTAATGTTTTTGTGATATGTTTTACTATGGATTTTTTATTTCATACCATTCATGATTTATGGATAATGTATTGATATTTTTTATGCCAGTTTTAATACGAATGTTTTTGTTATGTTTAATCCTTTTCAAAAAATGGGGAATGGTAACAGAATATGTGTGAGCTCAAATTCCTTGTAAGGGTAAGTAGAGAGGAAGTAATAATGATTATATTTGAATAAAACTAACATGTAAAAATAAATATCTAACATTGAATTAAATATAATTATGTATACAATGAATGATCAATATCAGACGATAGGAAACTCATTGACATTCAATTAAATCATTAAATAGATATTAAAATTGAATCCATAGATAATGTTAAAGAGAAAATGTAATAAATTATAATAATAACTAAATAATAAATAAATGAACTATTAATTATTTGATTTTATATTTCCCAATAATAATATACCTTTATCTTCATGATCAATTCTCAGTACAGTTTAAATCTGTGGGTAAAAACACACCTCTTCTACATAGTAACATACTCAAAAGGATTATTGCCAACTAATGTCATCTCATAAGATAGATTATTTATTGAGGGTATTAAATTAAATGGTACCCAAAATATGTCCTTAATTTATATATAATTCCAAATATATTGAAATATTTATTTGAATTCATTAACAATGGCCTTATCAAAAATATTTGATGAGTGAAGGTTAGAAATTTATCAATAATTCCATAGTAAATAAAGTTACATGAAAAGTAGAAAACGTATGTAAATATGATATATAGTTAAAGAAATAATAATATCCATCATTAAATAATATATATTTCACTAATAAATATAATGTTCAATGGAAAATTAATATGATAATGTGATTATTTTTAGGGAAATTTAACAATCAAAAAAGAAAGTGATATTATAGAGATAAATTTTAACAATTGGTAATTTTCTAGGGAAAAAACTTGTTTGAGAAAGTTAAAAGTAAAAATTAAAATACCATGTTTTATTATATATTCAAGATATTAAAATTTAACATCATATTTCTCTCAAAATTTAAATTGAATTTTGTTTAATATGAAATAAATCTCAATGGAATTTAAATTAAGATGAAATCCATTGCAATGTGTTTCTTTTTGGTTGAATGCCTATTAACATGATTAATAATGGTTTTAATCAGGTAAATAAATTCTATATAAAACAAAATAATATTTATAATATAAAATAGGATCTTTATATATTATATTATTACATTATTGTTAAGAAATATTCATTATTTTCACAACTTTAGGGTTTAATTTCCTAGCTTTTTTATTATGTTTTGACTTCTTACATGATTTTTATACTAATTAGATAATTATTTACACATATAAAAATTATATAAAATTATTTATATGTCATAGATATTTAGTATAAATTTATTTACATTAATCAATAATATTTAGATATACAAAATTAAATGCATCGTTCTTTGAGACAATTGGTCGTACATATAATTGAACGCTACTTCGTTTTATTTTTGATATTAAAAGATTGAAAATTAAATTATATATACATTCAGCATAATTAAATTATAATATTTATTTCAAAAAATTTAAATAATTTAATTAAAATCATCCTTAATACATTCTATGTATAGTGTGAATGAATGACATCACATTAAGGAGTTTGTTGTCTAGACATTCATTGAAAACGTTATCATATTCCCATAGAATGGAAAGCATGATGATATGTGTTATATAGAATATTCACCATAATAATGAAATAATTAATTTCATATATTTTATATATAAAATATATACACATTAATAATTCCATGATTGAAATTTGGTAAATAGATGAGAGAAAAAATCGGTTGAAAATGCGGTATTCCATTGAAGACAATAACGATGATTTTGTATCCTATTTTGATGGATGTTTTTTAATTTCTTGGTTATACATTTACAATAAGAACATATATGTGTATTTATGATAAAAATTAATTTGTAATTTAATTAGATATTGATAATTGATTGGTTGGAAAAAAATTAAACAAAGATGATCATTGAAGAATGTTCCCTCTGTTTGAGGTAGCTCATTTATGTTTACACAAATGGAAGTCCATGGAATTAATTATTCCCAAAGTGAGGATTCTAGGTTATTGAGGTGGTTATTTTTGGGATTATTTGGGAATTTTTTGGTTGGGAAAAATATTATTTACTGGTCTAAGTACTTTGGAGAGTGAACCACTTCTTACAGTAGAAGAGCAGTTATATTATTTTAAATTTTAAAAAAGGGAAATCTTCCCATATTAGTTTTCATATAATGTTACTCCAATAACGAATCAAATGATATAAAAGGGAGGATAATTTCCATATATTTCCATCCAATGGATTTGGGATCAGTTTCTATGTCATTTTGACCGTTATGATTGTGGTTTAGTCCCTTGCTATGATTATTGTTCTCTTAATCACTATAATTATTTTTAAGAATATTCCAAAATATTTTTTGTTAAAAAATATGATGAAATTATTATTAATTATAACTAAGTATAATCAATAATATTCAATACAGTTTTTAAATTAAAATTATATAATTTATAGAAATTAATTAAAAATTAGCCCCGCATATGAGATGAAAATACTTTTTTTGAAGGGAATATGTTCATAAGTTTTAAAAATTTTATATATATTTACCAAGTGAAATAGATTGAAATTATAAAATTTGTGTTAAATTATATATAAATGATATAAATATATTTTAAACCCTATTAATTTTTCGTATTTTAAAAATAAACTGTACAAAAATGTAGTTTTCAATTAAAATTCAGTATTGTTTACTATTCATCAATAAATGAATCTTCTGAGAAGAAAACAAAAATTCACACTAAGATATTTCTATTGTCTTACGTGAAATTTTTTTTAATATTGAAATATAAAATTTATATAATTTCATAAATTTTTATTTTAAATATGTTTTCCATTGAAGGATGTCTAAGTGTCAATTTGAAAAAATAGATTTTTATGCATAGTATTGTGTATGTTCCTATATTTTGGTTATAAAATTTAGTGGATTATTATAAAAAATATTTTTTAAAATTTATAATTTATAATTATTTAATATCAATCAATAATTTTATTTATTTATTCTATTGGGATAAAAAACATTCTGTGCATAAAATAATTTTTTTGTAAAAATATTCCCTTCATATTCAATATGATCTTGTATTCATTTTTAATAAGTTTGAAAAAAATTAATTCAAAAATATATTTTTATAAATTATTTAATCCTATTAAAAATAATCAATTTACTATATAGGTTTCATATTATTATAATAAATAATAAAATATTAATAAAATATTATTTTGTTTGTAAAAATAGTTATTCGTGTTACTTATATTATCGAACTATATTCTTCATGTGTGTAACCAAAGAAAACTCTATTTTTCATAAATTATACATTATATAATAGATATATTTAAAAATATTAAATACATAATAATCTATCAATAGTTTTTATTCCATTCTAAACATGGTGTTTCATATCGTACATGTGATTAAATATAATGTTCTTAAAATAGAATTTTGGGGTGTTACCTTTATATTGGAAAATTGTTATTTTGTCCTATTCTATTTTGATTATATATTTTTTGATAGATTTTAATAATTTTAATTCATATTTTTTAATAATTTTATTTGAATTTTGAGATTTCATTTTCATTTTCATCTTTCAATGGTGTGACTTTTTCATATTTCTGTAAGACTCTTTAGAAATTCATAAGGGTGTTTTTCCGTTTCATTACATTCCTTTGGGAAATGGTAGAATTTTATTATATTTCCAATTTTTATTTGAGAATCATTACGGGAATCTTCACTCTATATTAGATTATCCCATGAACATAATTTTCTTCACCATATTTAATTTTCCCTTTTTCTATACATCATATAGAATCATATTTTATAATCTAAAATTAAATTTTAAATAATCATATCATTATAATCATAAAATTTGAAATGCTAAATAATTATTATTACCTTATTTAATTAAACCAAATTTAATGACTTTAATATTATATTAAAGAGGATAAAATATTTGTTACTAATTTAGTGGGAATCTAATAGGTCGAATTACATTTTAAAGAGGACATCCTCTAGAAGAACCACATCTTTTTTGTGTTATATTATTTTTTTTAATTTATAAATTCAATTCCTATTTTAAAGGTCTTGTTATCTTTCTATCATGAATTATAAAAACCATGTAATTCATTTTAATTGAGTACAACATTACCAACTTATATTTTACTCATGGGTCGTAGAAAAATATCCTCATTCTAAATCATGATACCTTTGTAATGAACTGTTATAACCATAAATTGCAATATGGAATTTAATAAAACTCTCTTATATTGATTGAAAATCATAAATTATTATGAATTTGTTCAATTTAAAAAAATTCAATGTATTAAAATAATGGTAATATAACAACTAGGGTGATAAATGTTAATTGGATGAGAATATCACACGAGAAAACTATTATATCATTAATATTTTCGATGATCCTCGTTGAAATTTTTTATCATGAATGTTTTATAACCAAAACATTCCATATAGTTATGTTTTCTATTAATATAGAAAAAATTATTAGTATTATTTTTTTTGAAAGACCCAATAATAATTATATAATACTATATTTCTAATAAAAAATAGGTTTATTGGTTAATCATTATTGATGATAATTCTCAATTTGGAATAAATAATATACATAGAATAATTCCATTAAATTTTGTGCTTTCATAATTTTTTATATAGGTTTACTATGATATTATGGGAATTTTTTACAATGAAAAAAATGGTCTTGTAATGTAATGAGTCATCTATTGTTATGAAGATGGTGGAATGTTTTGTTTTGACTAATTGGGCAGGTTCTGTGGAACTGTGGTGGTTATAAGCCTGTGATATATATGGAAAATTGTGTGGTTGATTTTTTGTTGGGGGATAAATTTTTTTATTCATATTTTTATGAAATGGAATAGAATGTATGGATAATTTATAATTTATAGGTGGATAATATGGATGTTTTTATATGATTTGTAAAATAATTAGTGGTGGTGATTTTAAATTATAATGTTAATTGTGGGTAAGATTTTGAGTGTTATGTTACAAATGGTTTTTATTTAAATTTAAATAAATAATTATGTATTTAAATATATATGGTGAGTAAATTTTTCATTTAAAATAATTTGAAGGAATAAATAAAATGAGAATATTCATTATTGATGTAGTTATTATGTATAGAATTTTACGGTTTTTTTATTATATATAATTTTCTGTAGTACTTAGTGGTTGGATTTATATATGAGTTGATAATAGTGATATATTAAATGGGAATTTTTATTAAAAAAAATATATCTAGTTTTGTATGTGTCATAATATTGTTATTGCTTATTTTTCATTTGAATTTTATACACACCACTAGAGTTGAAAAACCATACTGATGGAAAAATGTTTATGGTTCAGGGAGTATTACTCAAGAATCATGTTTGTAAGATGAGTGGATGGATGGATTCTGCCTCTTCCTAGACCACCCTACATGATATGATATGGATGTGATTTCTATTTTTTTTATAAAAATGGGTTATGATATCCAGATGTCATAAAATGATGGATATGATAGTGATGTGTTATGTAGTAGGGGACATTTCAGATAGGATTATAGAATGTAGACGATTTCCATCTTGTTAAAAATATCCCACTATAATGGAAAAGTGAGGTGAAGTAGATATATTTATATGTGTCAAGTATCAATGAATATAATTTTATCCCGTTTTGATGTGGATAAATTATCTTCGATGGGTGTATAATGTTATGGCATTATATAAGGGTTGGGAATGTAATGAAAATTTTCATCTCACTGTGAGGGTGACATACATATATTGAATCGATGTACAGTACAATCATTTCAAAAATATATGATATTAATTTAATGTAATTGGATATGGTGATTGTAGAGTGAGGGTTTGTGGTGGTGGTGGGCTAGTTGACCTAGTCTGTGAACATTTTAGTTATATTATTAACACCCTATTTCATTATCATATATCATACCTATTTTAATGATTGTTCAATTGTATTATCCAAATAAATATAAAAACAATCTCACCTATATATATAAATATATATATATATATCTATATATCTATCTTAGGAAATTCTGTGATGGATTTTATGACTTTTCTGGATGATGTTAGCCAATAGCGGGGAGTTGTAGTTGTGCATGTTTCATTATGAATATTTATATTTGAATTTTATCAATGATAATTTTATTTCTATGAAATATTCATACATTTTGATTTTTATTGGAAACTGGATTTATTTATATTATTTCAATTAATTGTGATTTTAGCATCTTCCTATGATTTATAAGGATAATTCCTATTATTTTTGATGTATACTCATTATTCTACTTTTCTCTCATAGCATATTTGATGGGGGAATTAAGGTTAAATTTTGTCATTAATATATCTCTATTATGGGTTATTAGTTGTGGTGATTAAAATAATGTGTCAAATTAAAAGTAATAAATATACATTTTTATTTGATGAAACTCAATAAATGAATTTCCCGCCCTGTGAAATAACTTAATGCGGGCCCTAATTTAACAAAATACTACCATAAAGGGAAAAAATATTTAAAACTCAATGAATGTGACATTTTTTCAATTCTATATTGTTTTTATGGTGAATTTAAAATTTTAACCATTCAAAAAATAAATAAAATTTACACTTTATTCATCCAAATGATATCTATCTATGAATCTAAATGACATAATTATATTCATATGAGTAATAATATATTTTGGGAATCCAAAATGAGTTCGAAATTCTAATCATATGAATACTCATACTTTCCTGTAATGATCTTATATTTTATATACTCACATTAAATATTTGAGATATTGAATATATAATCAACATTAATGATTCAAAGAATCGACTATGATATTATATTATTCAAATTGAGAAGGAAATATATGATGTATCTATATAACTTAATACACAAGGAAAAACATATTTCAGACATGATTTATAATAAACTATGATAATATTTTATTAAGTGATATGTGGACATTATTATTGTTGGAAAATGTAAAAAAATGTGTGAAAAAATAAAAAAAACTATATATTCACAAAAATTGGAAATTACATGATCTATTGAATGTTTTAAGAGATAATAACAAATTTTTGTTGAATCAATCATCTTGAATTAGGGTAGGTGAAAAAATTTGTTAATTAGAAAAGTTGAAATAGAACATTGTGTCTGCTATATTTCTAGGGTTGATTGATTCATATGGGTTTCGTATATATAAGGGATAATATAATTCCTAAACAAAGTTATTACTCATCTATAATTAATATATAATACCATAGAATCCGAAAAAATATATTATATAAAATATAATATTTGGGTTAAAGATAGGTGATTAAATAAATATAACATCGGCTAGGATAGTGTATTAAATTAGGAAAATTTACAGAACTAACAGAGTAAATATTTCTCTCCATATCATAAGAAATGAATATGAATAAACATACATATGAACATTATTTTTTATATAACATAAATCTATATTAATTAATATATAGAATTTTTTATTCAATAAACATAAACAATAAATTAACAGTACCCAATTCATTGATGAAACCACTATATGTAAATTTGAAAAGGTGGGAAAACATCCTTGTTATTTTTTAAATGTTCTAAAACATCCCATGTAAGATATAAAATATATATTATATTGATTTTCTAACTATTTAATTAAATTTTACAAAAATATTTTATGATAACAATTCATATAATTTCATAAAAAACTATAGAATGTGGAATGTATATATAGTGTATCATTTTAAATTATTTATTATCAGGATTTAATCATTATAAATTGTTTTTTTCATATTAGTGTGATAGAAAAATAAAAAAAATGCTAGCATCATTTAACCACCATGGATGGAGCCTTATTCATACTATAATATAAATTGATAAATATGTTATTGGTTTTGTATATTTATTTTCTTAGAAGTTCAAAAAATTAATATTCCCATGTAATATTATAATATAAAAATTCTTCCACTCACGGAAATATGTGACACAATATGATTATTATTTTGTAAATTGATAATATAATAGATGTTAATCGGATTAATTTGGTGAAATAATGAAAAATAGACTAGATATTATGAAATTTCAACTGAAAGAAAATGTACTCCATATAATACATAAATAAAATTTTGATTCAATACATGATTAGTATTCCTAATTGAACAATGAACATGGAGATCCATGTCTAAGACAATGTCTTCTTGAAGATGATAGAAATAAATATATTTATTACATTTGTATTAAGATATATCTAAACCTAAAGATTTGTAGGATTTTTCCAATGTTAATGTATACATGAATTATTTATATTAATTTATCATCTTCCTAACATTTAATATAGATCATATTTCCATCCATGGATCTCCATTAATAGATTATATTTCAAACCGAAAACATATAATCAATAGTGTTTTTGTACAATTTGAGAAAAACTTTCTATTTGTAAAATCTCAAATCTAAAACATTAAACAATAAAAAAATGTTATACAAATAATAATAGTATACTATTGAATGTATTAATTTGAATTAGAATGAAAAATCTGAATCATGGCTGATAGTGGTGTTGATGTAGGAAATATATTTTCATATATTTATTATTTTACATAGTATTAAAAATATGTTGAAATTTTTTTCTATGTTGTGAACGTGTGAAAAGAAATCAATAAAAACTAAAAATAAAATATATACTATTAATGTGATAATTTTTTTAAAAAAAATATTAATCCATAATATAAACTTTTCTATTAAATATTACATTCAACATATCTACTATAAATAAATGAAATAATGGATAATAGGTACGTTATGTTAATGCATTAAATATATTATAAGCTACTCCCCTATTAAAAATATGGAAATAAAAAATACCGTGGTGAGAAATATTAATACAAGAGTTATATTTTCAATTATTTAATAGTTAATAACATTTGATAAATTGAAGTCAGGTGGGTTATATTTCTAGAAGCTGGATTTTGGGGAATTTATAAGATGGATAGGATATATGAATACCATTATATAACTACAATAGTGGTGATTTGACATTAATAAAACAATTAGTAATGGGAATATTTTAAAATTATGTAACCATTATAAAAATCATAAAACCATAAAAATAATATATTCAATATAAATTTCTTGTGTTAATTAATAAAAAAATTACAATTTTTTCTGCATCATTACATATTAAAAACATAGTTTATTTGTTTAATAATCTATCTCTCCCAAACTAGTTTATTTTTAATTTTCACATGGTTATTTATTTATTTATTAATGTCTTTATACTCATATATTGATTCATATAAAATTATAAAAAATATATTAAATCATTACATCATTATTTTTTAATGGTTATGTTTTGGAAAATTTATTAATTAACTAAATACATGGGTAAAATGAAAAATATAGTATTGATATACTATTTGATAATATAATCTCACACTGATATAAAAAATTTAGAAATTAATGAAATATTTTTTTAGTGCTAAAATATTATTTGTTTAATTAAATATATATTTTTATGATTATAAATTTATTATCAAATATAAATATATTAATTTCCAAAATTGAAAACATATTTTCCAACACTAATGATAAATTTTATGTAATACATTTCAAAAATATTTTTATATAAATTTTATTTTTCTATTCTAATATGTAAAATTAAAATTACTTGTGATAAATAATAGATACTGTGGTATTTTTCTTTTGTTAAATTTAATGACCCGGACCCCCGTAATCTAGAGCCATTGTTCAAACATGTCGTGTATTTTTTATATTAAAAACAATAAATAAGTACAAAACACATTAAACAATAATGTACTTTTAGTGGTCTAGGTTTTGAAGAATTTGATACATCTATTACATTTCATCATGTCTATACCAAAATAAAATTATGTAAAAAATAATCTTCAGTGCAATTACTCTAAGGATAAATATACTAAACCTATAGAAAATTAATTTAAAATGTATGTTTAGCATTTAGAATTCACATTAGGTACTTTGAAAACAATTAATATATTTTTTTAGAACATTTATTTAATATAAATACACATAGATAAAGTAGATTTCCATGTCATTTTAAATATAAATAAATAATTTAGATAATCATTATTTTCTAAAAATATTTATTATTAAATGATTATTGGTATTTATCGAGTAAAAATATAAATTTTTGGATGGTTATTTATCATACATGGCATATCATAATAAAAACCATATTGTAAGTTTGGTATTCATAAATAATATGTAACAAATTTTACTTTAGACTTATGGGTTTACTCCCCATAACATCACAAAACATACTATTGCCAATTTTGAAAACACTTTTCAATGAACTATCCATTCATGATCCTAACCAAAAATATTTCTAAAATAAAAACATATTTTTAATTTTATAAAAATAAAATTTCCATTCTTATAACATGTCGTCAAAATAATTTCAAGAGTATCTAAAATAATTTTAGGAGAATCCCATTCATGAAAAAATTGTAATTATTCATAAATTATAAATAAAATAGATATTGAAATATATGCACACTTGATCTAAAATGAATGTAATGTCTATTATAACTTAGATAATGGGAATACATAATTATACATGACATATCATGGAGTTACAATACAATTTTCTGCACATTAAATGATATATTTCTTAGTATTGACACACAAAATGATAACAAATATCATTTATAAAATAATTTTTAAAAATAAATATAAACCATAAAATAATAGTAAAGTAGAATTTTCAAACCATTTCATGAATAATTGAAAAAAATATCTAGTCCATTTTTATTTTTAAAAATATATATATACAATTATATATACATACAATCATATGTATATCATTATATAAATAATGATAGAATATAATGAAACACTTTCTTAAAAATATATGGCCACCTTTCAAAACATATACCTTAGAATAAATACTTATATTTAAAAATTCTGATAAACAGATAGTTTTATTGATAAATTTCAACACATACACAAACACACAAGTACATATATATGTATATATATAGTTGTGAACAACATACTTTAATCAATAATAAATTAAAAACACTTAAATTCACAGGCTTTAGAAAAAACCATTAAATCAAAACCCATATCTTACATATACACTAAATATAGATGGTTGTATGTATATAGTTACACACACACACACACACATAGACACACACACACACACACTCACACATATATATAAATCATTGAAATATGAAAACGATTTAATGAATTTAAATAGACCATTAGAAACCATAGGTTTCTAAATTAAAATTTTAAAACAAAAACCATTTTCATATATACTGAAATTTGATAGCTATATATGTGTATATATATACACACATATATGTAACCCGTTCTAAAATGACATTAATTTTATAGAATAAAATAAACCATTAATTTTTTTTGTTCTTATAAATATATAAAAAAGATAGAAAAAATATTTATACATACATATATATATAAATCATTATATGTATACATACATATATAAATCCTTTCAAATTCAAAATAATATTATCTCTTACACACATAATTGAAATCAATGGAACTTCAAATTTTAATTTACACAAAATATAAACTCTATTACATATAATTATAAGATTTAAAAATACAATAATGGGTTTGGAAAATATTTCTTATATATATATATATGTTTGGTAAAGACATATTGAAATTACACATATATTTATACAAATCATAACTAAAAAATAGTGGGTATATAAAAATATATAATACATTGAAATTTTAATGTAAAAGATCCCTTACCACATTTTAGACCTAATGATAGGAGGGGTTTTGACATGATTCAAACTATTAGAGAGTGTTCAATGAGTTTGTGGAAGAATAAATTTGGAATATTGGGTGTGTGAAAGGAGATTTATAAATGGAAAATAATAACATATTTTATGTAATGATTTCACGGCTAGAAACTATAGATGAATGGAAAAATATATCGGTTTTATTTTATTATTATTAATTATAATATATGTATATATATATATTAATTATAAACATAAGAATGCAAGGGAAGCTGATCATAATTGTCATAAATTTTATTTCCCATGTAGAGTTGGGGAAAATAACTTGGGATGGTGTTGAGGCTGAGCGATACATCAACAGATGAGATAGTTCGGATGGATGATCTACTGGTGTGGGAACGGAAAATGGGGAAGATGTATTATATATCTTCATTTCATTTAAAATTTCATTTATTAAATTTTTTTGGGTTTTTTCATGTCACATTTTTCTAATAACCACTTTTTCTCTTTTTGTTTCATTTTGAGCGTCTAATGCATCACCCTTATCCCTATTTGTATATGCATGTCACGTTACATTTATTAGCCATTAATATATATATATATATATATTATTTTAAAAAACAATTTATGACTATAAAAATGTAACAATATATATATATGTATATGTATATGTATATGGTAATGAAAATATTGTTTATACATATAATTAAATATATATATATATATATTAAATGATGTTTTACTATATAATGTATTTTTATAAACCACGTGATATATTTATTATTTTTTTATTCTATGAATATTTTTTACATATTAATATAATTATATTTAAATAAAAATTTTATATTATATATATATACACACACATATATATATATATATTCAATTTTATATTATATATTTATATTTTTAAAAAGATCATAATTCTTATATTTATATTTTATAAAACATGTTACTATAATATGAACATTGAAAATTTATTTTTTTCAAATCACCTTAATATGTAAATATTATTAATTAAAATAATGTCTATTAAAACAAATTACATTTTAATATTACAACTTATAATACTTGAAAATAATAATTTATTTATTATAAAAAATTATGATAAAATAATTAACATATTTTTTATATCATTGTAAAATAAATAATTTGATTAAATAAATTCATTCAAAATGTTTTTTTATATAAACTTCCTATAAAATACATTTTTTTATTCAAGCACATTTAAAAAAATTTATGAAAATATTCAAAAACATATATCAAAAATAAATTATTCTTTTACAGAAAATAATACTACAAAATATTATTTATTTTTAAATAATTAATTGAAATTTAAATTGAAATATAACAATTTATAAGAGTTTTTATTAATAAAAACACATAATTTACGTTATAAGATAATGTATTAATAAAAAAATTATTGGGGTGTTACATTATTACCCACGTAATAGGATTACATCCTCACAATTCAATCGTCTGACTAAAAAGAAATCAGAATATCCATCTTTAGAATAAAAAACAGTCAGACAACTAAAGATGTAAACTCAACAAAATCTAATTTCTAATGTGGTATATATCATTCCTTAGCTATTAAATATATTGTTTTATACCATTATAATCTAGAGACGGTGTTGAAACCTACTGTATAATATTTTAATAAAAGAAACCGAATAGTTTCACAACATATTACATAATAGATTACCATTACCAATTACGGTTTCGGATAATTAGATTCAACTTTTACATTTCACCATGTCTATACAAAAATAAAAATAAAAAAATCAAATAATATTTAGTATACTACCTCTACTAATAAATATAATAAACATGTAGACAATGAATATAAATTAATGGTGAGCATTTAGAATACCCAGTAAGGGGTTTCAAATATATATATATATAATCTTTAAAAACATTTAATTCATATAAACATAATATATAAATGTATATTTTCATAATATTTTTTATCTAAATAAAAAATTTAGAAAATCATTATTTTTTCAAAATATTAAAATTTAAAACAAATTGGGATATCATTACTTAAAATTATAATTGATGGTTGGTCATTTATGGAAATTAGAAAAAGATAATAAAAACCATAACATAAGGTTTTTGGTTATAACTCATATGGAACAGTGTTCCCTTAAGAATTATGGGTTCACTCCCCATAACATCACATAACATACTAGTTCCAATTTTTAAAATACATTTAAATGGAACTACCTTTCTCAATACTAGCACATAATATTTGAAAATTGCATAAATTTAATTATTATTTTTAAATGAAAATAATATTTATTATAACATGTCATTGACATTTTTTCAAGTGTCTCTAAAACCATTTTTATGAGAGTCCCATTCCTTAAAATTTTGCCTTTATTTCTAGATCATAAATAAAATGGTTAATAAAAAATGAATAAATTTTCTAAATTGCATGGAATGACATTTATAATTTATATTATGGACTTAACAAATTAGGCAGGAAATACCAAGGGGTGTAGAATCAATTTCAAACATGAAATTATTTCATTCTCCGGATTGAGAAATGGAATGATAATAAATGATATTTATAAACGAAAGTTATACATCAAATATAAACCAAAAAAATACTACAAGAGCATTTAAATCCCTTTCATGTTGAATTGAAAATGAATATCTAATCCAATTTTATTTCATAAAAGAAGTATATTTACACTTCTATATATATATATATATCTCTCTTTCTCATTATACATGAAATTATAGCATATAAGTAACCAATGTATAAAATTAAATTACCCCATTGCAAACATATTCATTAAAATAACTTATAATTTATAAATGATGAAAATAAAAATGTTTAATATATCAATTTAAATATATATATATATATATATATTAACACAAACAAAGAAATATATATATATGAATATGAATATCTTTGAGAAAACCATACAATGATCAATGACAAATAAAAAACATATTTCCAATTGAAGTGTTTAGAAATAACCATTTAAATCAGAACCCTAGCCTAAAATATACACTTTATATTGATGCTTGTATTTATATATAGATACATATTAATATATAAATGTATATATATAAATAATTATTTGTGACATGAAAATGATTTGATGATGTAAAATAGATCATTAAACACCATAGGGTTTGGAAATAAAATTCTAAAACAAAAACCCTTTTATATATATTAATATTAGATAGTTATTTATGTTTATATATAACATATATAAAATATATTTTTATATATAGATATATAAACTCAGATATATATCTATCCCTTTGTGAAAATACAAGAATTTGATGAAATAAATTGAACACATACATGTTTTTTGTTTTTAAAAAATACATAAAATGTATATTGAAAATATTTATACATACATTTGTATAAATAAGTATATAAATATATACATATATAAATCTGTATAAATTTAATACAATTTTATCCCATATAATCATAGTTGAAATGAATAGAATTTATACATATAGATATAAGAATGAATTATATAATGCATGGTTTAATGGATATTTCATATATATATATATATATGTTTGAAAACCACATATTGAAATGATGCATATATTTATATAAATAATAACTAAAAATGGGGAGAATATTAACATATAAAAGTTTCATGAACCCCTTCATCCAAATATGCCCTTCCTATGATGGAAATGGGGAAAGAGAGATATTGAACCATGAGTGCAACCATTAGTGCGCCCATGGGTGGTGACCAACACCAAGAGTATAGAAATATCACAACATGGGATGCATTACAATTTCATAGTAACTATTATATGGTCATATTATGTATCAATATCAATAAAACTCCACTATATATATATATATAATAAGAAAAAATATACACAACATGGATGTTTGAAGTATAACAGTTAGGAATACTATGAAAATGTCTATTGTAAATACCAAAATAAAAGTAAGCAATGAAATAAAAACTATCATTTATTTCTGAAAAGACCCATATTTTCCATGAAATTTTATTAATTATATGGAATTAATATGAGTTTTCGAAAATTGATGATGAGTGATTCTGAGGTCCGATGTGCGTGGAATGAATTTCTGACCTTTTTGTTAGGTACGTTTAGTAAACCTGGGGGTGGAATTTTCTATTTTTGAACTGGTGTTCAGATTAAAAATCCAAGGGTAGCGTATAATCTGTAGTCCCATTATTCTATTAAGGGAGGTTTCTCTTCGACCACAGTAAGTCTGGTTAAAAAGGTAGATTTTGGGATTTTTTTAAGAATAATAAAATAACTTTTCTATTTTATTTCTTTCATTGCTTTCCTCCAACGAAAAAGAGGTAGTGTGGGACCAGTGTATTGTGAAGCCATTAAATGGAATGACCTATCAAATCCAATGTAACAGAATTGATGGAATTTAGGAATGATCCTATTAAATGAACCCCCATAAATTCCACGATCGTTACTTACCCTCCCCCTCTCATATTTATATGGATATTGGGGGAGGTATTGCACGACTTCACCAAGATATGAAACTCTGATAAAGGGATGCAATGTCAACCCCATGGAGGACGTGACCTACTCCGATGGGCGGTGATGAGTGAAACTGAATCCCAAATCGAATAATTATGAATGATCGGAGTCGTTGGAGGCTTGTTGCGGTGAGGACAAACACTGACTCTACCTCAAATGGGATGTTCTCCAACAATATTGAGGTAGGGATTTATTTTTGTCATATTTTCAAGTTATTATTGAATCCTATATTCCTACCTCCTATTTTCATGAAATTTCGGAGTGTGTGGGCCAAGAAAACATGACATGGACCCTCGGCTACCTTGGTTTACCTTTGCGTTATCTTCGGATGATCGTCGACACAACATCGGCGACCATCACCGGTAGGAGATGGCGTTGTCTAGCACCGACCGACCACGATAGAGGTGGCACATTGTTATGCACCATAAGAGGAGGTTGTGGCACTATGCTGATGTGGTCGTCATAGCGGACAGCACCGTCCGGCTATGAAGGAGATGTGGGACACCATCACAATTTCCTGGTGGAGAAGTCTCGTGGCTTTACAACCATCGCGGTCGAGTAGGGCGGTTGGAACCAGTCAACCGTTGGAGGCGAACGTGATGCCGCATGCCGTCGCACACCTTCGGTAGAGAAGGTCATGGCTTCGACATCAAGGTAGTTGGGACCAGCACCCTAAGAGTCCCATCAGGAGACCAGGTGGTGCCATGTGGCACGACCGCTTCACAAACCCAACAATCGTTGGGCCCGTTAGGAAAACTGGGTAGGGAGCTACAACCGCCCATGCTAGCTATGGCAGGCCCCACCTTGGGACACACTAGCATCATGTTCCCCATCGCATCATGGGCCGCGTGCATCGAGTGGACTACACCCACCAATAGCCTGGGCCAAACACTCTGAGTGGGCTGCGTCCCATCTCGGGCCCGACTGCGCGAGTCCAACAGGTCGCGCCAATGTGGGCATGTCCATTACATAGCGGGACGAGGCTGTCAGGGCCCAGTCCTGCCAACTCGAACCCAAACTAGGCCAAACATGTAATAGATTGGTTTCTCCCAAACTAGGTCTGGTCGGGACGGTCTGACCAAACCCTGGCCCTTCCAGGCCAGTTTCCAGCTAAAAGATTATATCAAGAAATCCATCTGCCATTTGATGAACAGTATATGGCGTTGTGACCCTTGGAGCGAGACAGTAATTTTGGAATACTAAACTTGAGATTTGGATAATGTTTGACTATAGCAGGGATGGATCGATTTCGAATCCAACATGGCCCTCAGAACTAAAATGCTTATAAGTCACAGACCGGTGTCTGATTAACGCGAAGTCTGTCATGTTAGAACCATTATGACATGGTGGTCATTTGGAATACTTCAATGTGGAGCTTCCTGGATGTTGACGTATGACAGATGGATTCAGGACCAATTATCACGAAATCAAGCATACTATGAGCAAGAGTCCAGTGGATGGAAGTGATGCAAAGGTTGGAGTCATTTCAATTAATGGTTAGCACTGAGAGATCCTGTGTGGGTCAGAACCGATCCTGTGTGGTTCAGCGCGCATCAATCCTATGTGGGTCATCACATAATGATCCTATGTGGGGAAGATTCTGTGTGGGTCCACGCTCTGCGATCCTATGTGGGTCAGTACATACTGATCATGTGTGGGTCAAATCCGGTGTGGGTCATAGTGGGGGTCAATACATATTTTCTTCGAGCATTTTGAATCCTATGCGGGTCATTGGGGGGGTTAGTACCTATTGATCCTATGTGGTTCAGACTCTGTATGTTCAGTAGGAGTGTCTCTTGACAGAATAAGATAATCTAGCTTCACAACTGATCCTCTGGACTTATATACTTTACTAATACCTATGCGAGATGAGTCTTTTACCTTCTTTGTGATACCTATGTTGTACATTTACCTTCGGGGTGATATATTTGTGGTGATACCTATGAGATATTTTTACCTTCGTAGTAATATCTTCGTGGTGATACCTGTGTGGTAATTTTACCTTCATGGGGTTACCTATGTGGTACTTTTACTTCATAGTGTTATCTTCATGGTGTTACCTATGTGGTACTTTTTAATTCGTGGTTCTACCTTTGTGATATCCTTCCCTAATGTATGTGATTATTATATATCGATAACCTAGGTATATGTATGGGAATATACCTAAGTATATATATTTACTACAACGTGCTTTGTGGTTGAGGTATTGCATTATGGTTTTTCCGTTTAAGAACTCTGGGAGACCATTGGGGGTCTTAGGGTCCCTACTATGTGTCTTTATACTCACCCATGCACGAGATATGCCTACAACTTGTTGTGTCTTGTGCAGACGATTTACAACGTTGATCGTGGCTGAGGGAGTCTGGACTGGATGGTTCTTGTAGGTGGACCTTTGACATGACGTGTTGTAGTGACCACTAATTATGAGCTATACCTACCCATCAAGTAGGATCCTTGGAAGATGATTGAGGAGATTTTTTTCTCTTTTCAGTCATACTTGTACTTTCCAGTTCGGCTTCTATTACAACCCATTTACATTGAGTACACATTTTACTACATTTGTAGACTTTGCAGTTGCTTCTTATTGTGTTCATGGTATGTGTGTTTGTACATGTTTAATGTTAATTCCATCTTGTTATGTGATACACCATTCTAGTGCTAGTTTCCAGCCCCTAGCCTATAGAATGTGGGCATGGGGTTGTCACGGCATGGTCCTCAGGGGATGGGTCTTGACATTGTCTGATTGAAGTATTCAGTTCTACCGAAGAAATAGGACTCTGATCCATTCTATGTGGAAATAGAGTTATGTGTTGTGATTGTGGTTTTCAGTTTGGGGAATCTAGTGTTGGTGTGACAGTTGACGTATCCATACACTAGGAACCTGAATTCGGATTTCTGTCTCAGTGCACGAAAACACTAATTTCCTATGTTTTGAAAAGTTTTCTTATCTTTTCATTGATCAACTCACCATGTATAAATTCTTGATTGTGGAGAACCTATTTTCCTTCAGGATTCCACCATGTAGACAACTAGATAGGATTCGAATGAGAGTACATGATGACAGCCTACTGAGCGATGAGGCTTCGGTATAGGGACCTCTTATAGCGATGGTAGCATTAGGTGGTGCACTAGTAGCACCACTTATTGTTGGGAAGCTATTGCCACTTTCCCCACCTGTAGACAGTGCCCACCGACTATGGGTGTTTCATGAGTTTTAGAGGCAAAGAGCTCTGAGGTTCCAGGGTGAGAAGGACCTGCCGGTTTCTGAGGACTAGCTCGAGGTTATTGAAAGAGTTTTTTTGTTAGTTGGGACACTAGTTGATATGATGGTGATCCTAGCTTCCAGTCTCTTTCAAGAAGTAGATTGGATATGGTGGAGTCTAAAACTCTAGTTACAAGATGAGGAGACCCTCACATGGGTATACATTCAGGGAATTTATAGAGGATAGTTCATCCCAGCGACTCTATGCTCAGTGCGTATATAGGAGCTACTACACTTACAGTAGGGAAGAAAAATTGTGGCCCAGCACTCGGTGAGGTTCACATATCTCTCCTGATACTCTATCGACCTGGTACAAGACCCTTTCTTCATTGCTCAGATCATTTAAAAGGGTCGTCAATGGGAGATCATGTCATCAATTATATCGTTTTGCATTTTGATGAAGGTGGGGTTGCTAGAGAGAGCACTTATGGTTGAGAGATTCCTAGCTATGAAGGCACCAATAGAGAGAGCCACCACAAGACATCGGGTAGTCGATTCACACTCAAAAGGGAGTAAATGAATGATACATGGGCCGAAGAGGGCCAAACCATCTGGTGTGTGACCTTCAGATACAGGGTCGGTGGTGATGGGCTCACGGGACGAAGGATGAATGTTGAGGATTAGGATGTGTTGCACATGTGGCGGTCTTGGTCACATGGTTCATGACTGACCGAACAACCTTATGAACAAACCGAATATGGTTGAGGGACGACGAAGGAAAAGTAATTGGTTCGAGTGAGGAGGTCCACATGGTGGCAGATGTGGTAGAGGAGTTGGCCATGTAATGGTGATGGGCTATGAATCGAGTCTCTATCGCCACCACCTCCAGGTGGTCCACCCCAACCACCGGGAGCGGGAGAAGAAGGACGAGCTCTGCTCTTGGAAGGTTAGGTCTATAACCATGGCACTCTAGACATGATTAAAGTAAGATCTATGTTCATTACACCCTAGCATCCTTACTTATAAACACAAGTTCTAGTCACTTTTGTATTTCCACGACCATCATTCGGAGCTCGGAGATTCTGGTCGAGCCATTGGCTCGATAATTTTGGCTAGAGACTCCTAAGGTATAGGATTTTATGATTACACACTAGTGTTGGTAGTATGAGATTACTCAAGGAGGCGAGAGCTTTGGCTGGGATCTTCATGTTGTGGCCTCGAGGACTTACAATGTCATCTTGGGTATGGAATGGTTATCCATAGTCCATGCACAGATTGCGTGTATTAGGCGCATTGTGCGGAGTGTCTGCATAGATGGTATTTTGTTTTCCTACACCGGTGAGAAGGTATCCTTTGTAGCAGGGGATGGAATTTCCAAAATGAGGGTATAGCTGATCACACAATAGTTGGCCATCCTTACCCTTAGAGTAGTTGATGTTTAGAGTCTGAGTGATCCTGTACTGGTATACTAGTATGTTGATGTCTTCCAAGATGATGTTCTGGGACTTCCTCCTCATATTGAGGTTCAAATTTGCATCAACCTATACAGTAGGATGACACTGATGTCTACACCGTCATATTGGATGGCTCTCGTGGAACTTCGTGAGTTACTGGTATAGTTGGAGGACTTATAGAGGAAGCAGCTCATGAGGCCCAGTGTGTCACCATGGGCAGCCCCGATATTGTTCACCAAGAAGGCGGATGGGAGTATGAGACTCTATGTAGATTATCAGCACCTGAACCAAGTGACCATGAAGAACAAGTATCCACTCCTAGGGATTAATGAACTATTTGTATTAGTTGAAGGGATCTAGATGGTTTTTGAAGAAAGTCCTCATATCAGGATATCATCAACTCAGAGTAGAGGATGAGGATGTGCAGAAGACGACCTTTAGATGTCGGTATGTCCACTATGTGTTTTTGGTTATGACTGTTGGCACGAACAACACCCTTGTAGTGTTCATGGAACTTGTGAAGAAGATCATCCAGCCATAAATCGATCTATTTTTTTGTGGACTTCATCAAAGACATCTTGGTGTACTCAGCGAAAGAGGAGGAGCATGCCTAGCATCTGCTGATAGATCTGGATACACTCTGAGAGAAAAAACATAATGGTATTCTTTTGATGATCCAGTTCTCGAAATGAGATTTTCATTTTCAGGGACACGTTTTCTCATAGGATGGAGTTGTAGTAGATCCGGCGAAGATAGAGGTTGTGGTAGCTTTAGATCCACCCATGAGTGTGACTGAGTTACAGAGTTTCTTGGGGTTCGCTAGGTACTACCAGAGATTCGTAGTAAACAATTATAGAGTTGCGGCACCCTTGTCAGCATTGAATAATAATGTACAACCATTCATGTGGACAGATAGATGCCAAAAACATTTTTATGATCTAAGGAAGAGACTGAAAAGTGCCCCACATCTTGAGGCTACACGAAGAGGGTGTTGGGCATGTAGTGTACTATGACACATCAGGGGCCGAATTTGGATGTGTCCTGATGTAGGAGTAAGCAGTGATAACGTATGGCTCTCAGCAGTTGTGACAGCATGAGAATAACTATGCTACCCACGAATTGGAGTAAGAGGCAGTGGTCTTCACCTTAAATATGTCAAAACATTACGTGATGGGAGAATGTTTTACTCTCTACTCTGATCAAAAGAGACACGGGTACATCTTCTCATAGAAAGACCAAAATCTAAAAAAACGACGATGGCTGGAGTTCCTCTAGGTCCATGACATGGAGATTGTATATACTCTTAGGAAGGGGAATTTGGTAGAAGATTCACTCAGTAGTAGGTATAGTCTGATGTTGCTGAGTGAGGTGAAAAAGCATCTCCCACGTTACAGATATTCTGTAGAGACCCAAATATTGACTTACGTGGAAATTACATTACTTTTTCAGAATACTAAATACATAACAAAAAAAACACAGAAGGAACGTAATAGTTTAGTGTCTTTGGAAACTCGGAACATAATCTTCTAATCGTGGTGAAAGATCTTCAACATCTCTCATAAAGATCTTCCCCTATTTTTTCATACCTAAAACCTTTATTTATATCATGGGGAGAAGAAAACATATAATAGGTGATCTAAAATGCTCAGTAAGGGTAATCATGGAGAAAATAAAACAAACCATATACATTTGAACATAAAAACATGAACATCATGTTTAAACATCAAAATCATGAGTAATGACATAAAACATGGGAGTGTGTAAGGCATAGATCATAATAGAACATCAATCATGATAAAATAACTTGGAAATAAAACTTTTAATTGTGGAAAAACATTAATCACGTGATATGATTTCCATAGTATCCAAGACATTTCTCCTAACACCATCATAGTGTAAAAAGTCCCTTTCTAAATCGAGTTCACTCCTCGTTCCAGTCCTGTATCACAGAACCAGATTAACTTACTCTTCCAGCCCTGTCTATCTCATGAGATTTAAATCATTACCCAATGAATTGGAGGGAGATATAGGTCCCAACCATCTCATAATGAAATCATTCTTACTTGTTCTGTTACATAAGCATAAATCATTCATCATAACCCAATGAATATAAATGGGTTTCATAAACATCATCCCTTCATAAAATAATCCATGTAAAACAAATGGATATCATTTCATCATAGGAAAAGTGAAACCATTTATATCATATAGATACAAATATGAAATAGTGTCATCTTAGATGGAAATTGGTTTTGATAAAACACTTGAAAAGAATTATTGAGGAAAATATCCTTCGTTCTTAAAAATGATTTTCTTTTCACAAAATGCCACACAATTTTAAGAGAAATGGATTTTTTTAAAAATAACCATGAAATATGGTAGAGTAACCTTCATTAAAATAAGGCAATATGAAACTGTAAAAATCTTTTCATGCCGTATATGTTAAAACAACATTCTCCTCGTACTTTTGTCATAAAAGTCAAAATGTTCCTCATATGGTAACCAAAAGAAAGATTCCTTCCATAACACAAAATAAAAGTCATCACTGGGTAAACATGACATTAAACATACATGGAAGAATGTTAAACACTTTTTGAAAACATTTTATGGGCATGGATGAAAAATATTACCCTAGTAAATACTTACGTATAACAAATCTCGAAAAAAAATTAGATTTGCAAAATTATACCTTACCTTATGTACGATATGCTTCGTATGTATCCGGACCTCCTGTATAATGATTTAAATAATGTCATTGACTTGTTACAGAATCATATTAATTGTTATGATATCATATATGGTTCAATTTGGACTTTATAATACCATTTTTTTTATAAATTCCTTGTTAATGCAGCGTTTTGGGTAAAATCGTTTCATTTATCGTACGTGTTTCGATTTGATATTCTTGATATTATTATTATATATATCATTATTTAAATACTTCAAGAATGTAAATCAGGATTTATATATCATATATATTCATTATATATTTATATAATAGATATATGAATGAAATGAAATACACCGTTCATGGAGACCGTTGGACGTATGTACTCATGAACGTTGTTTTCCTTTCCTTATTGACTTGAATGGAATTAAGTAGATGAAATATATATAAATATACATAAATACAGTAGAATTATTATTTCATATATTTCATGATTACTTATTACATATAATTTGTAATCATTCTTGAATTGTTAACATGTAAAATGAATATCATCACGTCGTGGAGACGGTAATCCATACGTACGTATGAGTGATGATATCATTCCAATAATTATTTAATGGAATTGGAGTGGATGATATAATATCATAGAATCAGTATGAAATTATAATAATCATATATAGCTATTATTTACACCATTATACCCATCCAAGTAAGGTGGTGGTGGAAAAATAGATTACACCACGACGTGGAGATGGTATTCTGTACGTACGCACTCATGGTGATTTCGTTTTCCGTAGGATGGATAGAAGGTGAAATGGGGTTGTTTCTTATTTATAATAACATATCTGTATATAATTAGTACTGATTTTATTAAATTATAATGAAACAACTAAATAAGAATAAGTTGAAGAATAAAGAAACTTGAAAGAATTGTTAGAAGACATTAACTCTTCTTCGACGCACCTCCTTTAAACTTCTTAATATGGAACTAGAGTTGGTCTTTTGAGAAGACCATAAACTCTATGATATAACTAGAGAGTTTGAGAAGAGGAATCGGTAGGGGTTTTCCGAGCATCAAGGCTCAAAAGGGTGTGAAGAGAAGATGGAATGGGTTCCCTTTTTATAATGGAGGAGAGGGGCGCCTTTGGAAAAACATAAAATATTATTTTATAATAAAGTCATATTCGGTTTTTAATAGCTCCAAATTGATTTATTTAGAAAAAAATGTGGGTATGGGTCGCAATACTTTCAACCAATAGGTTTTAGACAAGTTTAGGTAACTATTTTATCCTTATCATTTAGATTTAACTCTAAGTTAAATAATTTAACTTTTACCATGTCTTTTTGTTTTCTTATACTATATGGTTAATAAGCTTACTATAATAAGAAAAACGAACCCCAAGTGGTTCATTATTAATATATATATCATTATCTAAGTCATTTGGACGAACTATAGTATTTTAGGAATAAAATGACAATTAATAATTTAATATTTGTTTTAGAAACAATTTTATGTCAATTTTGACACTATTTGGTACATGATTTTTGTGAAAATTCTAAAAGAATTATTATTTCTAATAAAGTTAATTAAATCAATAATAACATGTCATATTAACCTATAAAATTAGTTTAATTCATAAAAAGTCTCAAATTACATTTATTTGTCTATTTATAACCCCAATTATGTTAATATTTCATTAATATGGTCATTATTGTACCATCATTGTGTCATAAATAATTTAAATTATTTAATGTATAAAATTTATAAATAAAATACCATTAGGTAAGAAATATTTTTATATTTCTAATTAACATTTATAGTAGAATTTATCTTATGTATAACCCTATATTAAAAATGTTTTAATTATTAAACACTGATTTTAACTATTTTAACTCTTTTTTAAATAAAATAATTATAAATGTCTTAATAAAATCCAAGTGAGCCTAAAGGGTAATATTTTATTCCTTATGTTATTATTTGTCAAATTAAACTTGTCCAATAAAATATGTACATGTGTTAGGGTAATAATAATTTCATTTTTACCCTTAATAACCCAATTTACTTTTAATTGTGGTAAATAAAAGTAAAAAGTTACTATTCACCAAAAATTATTTTCATCTTATTGAACCACATATAACTTCTTGATAACAACCATTTAGGATATATTTTTTAAATTCAATTCACAGAAGTGGAAATATTTCATTTAAATGAAATAGTCTGTTTTTTAACTACCACTAAGTGGCTTCACTTTTCATCAAAAATTGATGTTTTTCAGAAAAATACCAAAAATTCTGTCAAAGATATATCTGATTTTCCGAATTCAAAAATGATGTCTATTTTTGAAATTCAAAACTTATAAGTGGCATTAATTAATTTTAAATTTAATTCCCATTATCAAAACAAATATCATGTTTTTAAGAAACAATAACTATCAAAAGATCGACACTTGTTTATGTCCAATTTCAATGTGAAATTAATTCCAATGATGAAAATTGGATTAAATGATAAAAATATATTCTAATTAAACTTTAAAACTAATTAGGAATATAATCTAACTATATAAATTATTGCCATGAAAAAAGTTGTTTTTAATTAAAATATATCGTGTTTTTACTATTCATTAAAATATGAAAGTTATCAAAATAATATGAAAATTTTATCCAAAGTAAACATTTATATCCTGATTCCAAGGAAGAATTTTATTTTGTCAAATTTAACTTATAAACATATCAGAAACTGGATTTAAAGTGGGTGCATCATCAAAAGGCGGCAAAACTGCATTTTTTTAAAAATACTTATTTTACCCGAAAAATTTATTTTGTTCTCATAAAATGTTCTAGAAAATGTGTAAGATGAATAATAGTGTTATAAAATTCAAAATTTTATTAATACTATTCATAACGGCTAGTTCATAATAATATTATAACCATATATTGTTTTTTAGTGAAACCTGGTATTGCGTACAACACACGCTATCGAGGAAGTTCGTGATTACGTGTAATGCAAGCCAAGTCATGGATGCATGTATTGAAAGATTCATTTGTTTTTGCGTATAATAGAATCCAACCATAGTTCATTTATACATTGAATATATATATATATATACACACTCAATGTTGAGTAAAATAACTTCTATGAAACGAATTTGAAATTGTGTGTAACACGATCAAAGATTAGTGTTGTGTATACTGCAAGCTAATACAATGTTTCGTATAGTGCAAGATAATCATGGTGTAGTGTACAAGAGAAGATATGAAAATAATAATAATAACAATATATCTCATAAAATATATGGGTGTTACATATTCTTGGTGGATATAGATGCAACATTTTACCTCCAATCTATGACTATCACTCCCCCACTTCTTCAGCATGTTCGGGAGGCAGAGCTTGGGGACATTGACTGCGAGGCATGATGTGCTCAGATATCTTCAGGGCATACACTTTAATGATTTTATGAAGTTGGGGATCACGACATTTTCTTTGGTGATACATCCTGGTGTTGCGAAAAATTACCAATACCTCTAACGCCATCACTGGTGGCCAGGGATGAAGAATGCAGTGGAAAGGTTTGTTTCTCGATGCCTCACTTATCAGAAAGTGAATATTGAGTGTTAGGTACTAGCTGACATAGAACAACCACTAAATGTGTCAGAGGGTAAATGAGATGGTATTTCCAAGGACATTATGATAGTGCTTCCACATATGTCAAGGTGACCTTATTCCATCTAGGTGATTATTGATCAACTCACAATGTCGGACCACTTCATACTCTTCTAATAGTATGGATCAGTAAGGGCCTTGGGACGCTTCTATGTACCAGAGATTGTACAACTTCCAGAGGATCCATCGACGATTGTCTTTGTATGTGATGCACATTTAAATCCCAGTTGAGGAAGGGATTATATGAGGTTTTTGGGACTCAACTACATTTGATCACTGCCTTTCATCCCCAGATGAATGGTCAGATGGAGCGGACTATTCAAGCAATGGATGACATTCTATGTGTCGGCGTCCTAGATTTTGGCCACAGTGGGGAGGATCACTTGACCTTGGTGGAGTTCTCGTACAACAACAACTATCACTCCACCTTCATTATGGAACCATTTGAGGCCTTATACGGCTGACCTTGGAGATCACCTCTATGCCGGACAGACCCAGGGGAGTGGGAACTTATGGGTCTAGAGTTAGTACGGGAAACCACTAAGAAGTTTCATATCATCTAGGAGTGGATGATGACTACACAGAGATGACTAATGACTTAGGATGACAGGATTCAGAGGCTATTGTAGTTCGAGGAGGAAGACCACATGAAACTACAAGTCTCATCTCGACAAGGTTTGCAGGGATTTGGTCGATGCATCAAAATATCACTAAGGTTTCTCAAACCTTTTATGATACATCAGAGCAATGATGAGGTAACATACCACTTGGAACCACCAACGCAGTTTGAGAGGTTACACGATGTCTTCTGCATATCCCAGTAGAGGAGATATGTGCATGACCCCATCCCACATCATCGACCATGTCGAGTTGGACTTTGATGGTGGGGTGACATTTATAGAGGTTTCAGTATAGATTGAGGATCAAATAGAGCGGGTCCGTCATGGATGATCGATAACTCTAGTGCAAGATTTCTGGAAGCACAGGAACCTCTATGAGAGCACATGGGAGAAGAAGTCTCAGATTCATGCTCAGTACCCCCATTTGTTTCCTCAGTCTATATTGTGTCTTTTAGGGACAAAAATGCCTAATGTGGGGAGAAATAAAAGACACCAATTTTACATGAAATTGTTTTAAATTATATGGAATTATTATGAGTCTATGAAGATTTACGGTGCGTGATTCGGAGGCCTGGTGTGCCCGGAATGAATTTATGAACTTTTTGTTCTTTAGATTCGGTAGATGTGCTAGCGGCATATTCAATCATTTGATCAGGTGTTTGGATTAAAAATCTGAGGGAACCATTGAATCCGCAACCCCAAGAATCACTTAAGGGGGATTCACTTTGACCGCAGAATGTCTGAATAAAAAGTTTGATTTTGGGACTTTAAAAAAATAATAATATAATTTTGTTATTTTATTTATTTCATTGTTTTCCACCAACAGAATAGAGGTAGTGTGGGACCCACATTATGTCAAGGAATTAAATGTATTGACCCTGAATATCTAATGTAACATCCTCGTTTGAATTTATAAAGGATCATATTAAATGAACCCCCATAAATTCCTCGATCATTACATACCCTCACTCTCTCCTATTATATTGTGCTTGTGGGGGAGGTATTGGAATGACATCACTAAGTGACAATGATCATGTAATGTACCACGACGCCAACCCCTTAAATTATTTCACCAGTTTCGATGGGCTTTGATGAGAAACATCATATCCCGAAATAAAGAACGATGATTGAGTGGCATTGTCGGAGGCTTGTTTAGGTGATGAAAAATGCCGAATCTACTTCACAAGCGACGTTCTCCAACAATCACGAGGTAGGGATTTATTTTTATCCCTCAAGTGGTTGTTAAATACTATTTTACTACCTTATATTTTCATGCTAATGAGAAGGGTGTGGTCCAAACGAACAAGACATGGACCCTCTGCTACCTTTTTTTACCTTTGTGTTATCCATGGAAGACCGTCAGCATGACATCAGCAACTGGCATCGGTAGGTGAGGGTGGTGGCTGGCACCAGCCAACCACGATGGATGCTGCATGCCGTTGTGCACCGCATGAGGAGGTCATGGCACTATGCCACCGCAGTCTTCAGAGCGGCCAGAAGCGGTCGGCCCCCGAGGTGATGCAGCCCACTATCAGGTGCCGCTAGCAGAGGACAACCATGGATTTTCAGCCATGGTGGTCGAGTCGGGCGGTCGGAATAAGCCATCTCGCAATAGCGATCCGCATGAGGCAGAGGTGATGCGGTGTGTTATTGGGAACAACCGACAAAGGAGGTCGTGGATCCGACACTGTAGTAGGAGGGACCCTCACCGTGCGGGTCCCACCGAGATGCAAGGCGGTGCCACTGGTTCACAAACTAAATGGCCGTTTAGATGTTTGGGTTGAAATGGGGTGAGCGAAAACCCCCCATGACAGCTTGGGAGGACCCCCTCTAGGTCGGGCCAATGGGTTGTGCCCCTGCTGCGAGCCGAGCCACGCACACCCCATCACGGGCCGGGCCGCGCGAACCCAGTGGGTCGCACCCCTGCGGTCCGGGCTAGACCGCAGCCTAGTTGGACGGTCCCACCATGGCCACTTCCCTCCATGTCAGACCCAAAATGGGTCGAGTTTTCCCAGATCAGGTTCATCTAGGTCGGTCGGGGCAAACCAAGGCCCTTCGAGGCCGGTTTCCACATAAAGGACCATAAATTTTAATCCGAGCACCAATTTGACAAACCATCTATAGCACTGGGACCATCAAAGATAGATAATCATTTTGGTAAAATATACTTGAGATTTGGATATTTTTTTTAGTACATCTGGGATATATTGAATTCAAATCCAATCATGCTCTCAAAACTAAAATTCATATTAGTCAAAGATCGGGCTTCTGATTGATGAGTTGTCTTTCGTGTTGGAACCCATACGACATGGTGGCCCTTTGGAATACATATAGATAGTTCATTATGGTGGTTGAGGTACGACCGATGGCTTCTGATGTAGTTCTCCTGAAATCAAGCATACAATAAGCGGGAATCCAGTGTCTGGTAGTTAGTGGGAGGTTGGAGATAGATCATATGGAGGTTAGTACCGAGAAATCATGTGGTGATCAGCACTGACCCTATGATGGATAGATCTTTGGTGGGTTATCGCTCAACGATCATGTGTGGGTCAGCACACACTGATCCTATGTGGGTCAGTGCTCAAGAATCCTGTGTGGGTCAGCACTCATAGATCAAGTTTGGGTCAGCCCATAGTAATCATGTGTGTTTCATATCCTCTTTGGGTCATTGAAGGGGTTAGTACTTATCGACTCCGAGCAGTTCAGATCATTTGTGGTTCATTGCAGGGGTTAGTGCCTATCGATCCTATGTGGGTTAGAATTAGTATGGCCAGCTGCAGTGCCCCTTGACTCAATAAGATGATCTACCTTCGGGACTGATCAAATGTACTTCTTTACATCAGTATTACCGATTTTAGCAGAGTCATTAACCATCACGGTGATACTAGTGTTTTACATTTACCATCGAGGTGATATCTTCGCGGTGATACATGTGTGGTACTTTTACATTCATGGTGATATCTTCGTGGTGATACCTATGTGGTAATTTTACCTTCATGTTGATATTTTTGTAGTATTACCTATCTGTTACTTTTACCTTCTTGGTGTTATCTTTATGGTGTTACATGTGTGGTACGTTTACCTTCATGGTGTTACATTCGTGGGGTTTTCGTTGTGATATCCTTCTATTATGTATGAGAGGGGTATGTCTTGATAACATAGGTATATATATTGGCATATACCTAAGTACAATTGTTGATTTCTCCATTCTTTGTGGTTGAGGTCTTGCTTTGTGGTTTTTTCTTTGTCGAACTCTGGGAGACCTTCGAGGGTCTCGGGGTCTCAACTGAGTATCGTTATACTCACCCCTACATGGGTTACACATGCAACTGTTTGTGTCTCTACAGATGATGTACAACGTTGATCAATGATGAGGGAGCCAGGACAGGATGGTCCTCAGAGGGGGACATTTGACATGATGTGTTGAAGTGACCACTGATTGTGAGATTTACCAACCCTTCATGTTGGATCCTTAGAAGATGATCCATGAGTATTTTTCTCTTTTCAGTTGTACTTAAACTTTTCAGTTGGGCTTGTATTCCAGCCCCTTTACTTTTAGTATTGTTTTAGCTACATCAGTTTACATTGTGGTTTCTTCTTGTTGTGATCTCGGTTTTTTTGTTTGTATAGGTTTAAGGGAAATGTCTTCTCATTAAGGGATACACCTTTATTGTGCTAGTCGCCAGCCCCTAGCCTATAGAAGGATGTCGTGTTGTAGTCACCGAATGAGCCCAAGAGCATGGGTCTTGACAATATTAGAGCTAGTTAGGTTCATCATAGACCATGTAATCTCCCTTGAAACATGAAAATAGTTTTATACACGTATTGTCATCATACAAGTATACATTGTAGAAAAATACAAAGTCTCTCATTCATAAGTGGGAGGATAATACTAATGACCCTGTGAACAAATAACAGTAGAAACACGAAACCCCTAATAAGGAATATTGTCAATCCCGAACTCACAATGGAATTCTCACCAAATAACACAAGTCATGTAATGTAAAGAAGTAATCACGTCGATATTAGGGTTCTCATACCACCTCCCAATGGTTAACTACTCGTCCCTAATGAAGAACATCTTGATGCTACCACGCTCTTCAAAAATCCCCACTCTTACAACCTACCTCCTCACACCTGGACCACCTACCACACCCCCCTCAAAAACAACTAGTCCAAAATAACATCATATCCCATCCACAGAGACTAGGGCCACAAAACCAAAACCACATCCTAAAGACACCAATTAAAGTAAAACATATCTCATCCCTAAGACACCTAGGAATCACACATCTCCCACAGACACTTGGCCCTCACAA
Source organism: Viscum album (assembly GCA_963277665.1). Classification (NCBI taxonomy): domain Eukaryota; kingdom Viridiplantae; phylum Streptophyta; class Magnoliopsida; order Santalales; family Viscaceae; genus Viscum; species Viscum album. Next base: position 766,715,907 of record OY728120.1, read on the forward strand.
CCACACCATAAACATTACAAAGAGTCTAGGGATATCAATTCCTAGAAGAGGGAGAAAATAAGAGTGAATAACCATCTACCCATCCTCCAACAAAATACTTGGGAGTGGAAACCCTCCCCCAATAAAATTGGGGTGTCTGGAATTTTGGTCACAATAAGGGTGGGGAGCGTATATAAATAACAATGGAATAAATGTATATATATATAGGTTCAAAACACTCATCCCAACCTTTGGGATTTCAAATAAACAACCATACCATAGTATAACGACCCTTTCTGTCAACCATACATGCAATTATCTCCATGAAAGAAGGTAATGTCTATAAGTTGATAAATAAACACTTTATCACTGAAATCCCCAACTCTAAACATACAACTGACCAATTATTATTTCAATTGGAAATTATGAATTATGAATTCATTTACTTATTTATTCTATACCTTCTAGGGAAACTACCAAAAACATCACAGAACTTATAGAATCATAACCGAAGAATACATCTTAATGTCCCACGAAACTCTAAAAGAAAGGACCGTGCCAGATAACTCCATCATTATTCAAAATTATCCCACATAAAACATCCTTGATATCCCCATTGCATTAAGAGAACCACATTCAGGAAAAAAATAAAAATTCAACCAGGTTGAATTCCCACTGCATGCTCACCATTCATGGAAACACCCACTATCATTCTTCAATGTGTTGTAGCCCTTCCCTTCTTCTCAACAAGAACCCCCCCCCAATACCTCATCACAAACCCACACCTCATCCTCTTTGTATAACAATACCACACCCATCACACCAAGTAAGATAAACATAATAGAACCCAAAATTGCAGCCTCACAACCCAACCACTACCTAGATATAGTCCCACTACATAACATGTTCATCCATTCTGAAATCTACCAATACCTCAACCTGAGATTCCATTACACCACCTACACAACCCTACACACACATCAAAACTCCTAGCCAAAACGGAACACAATTATCATAAACACAATGACAATCATAACCACACACTACACATAGCCTAAGCATTAAGTAAAATTTTATTTATATTTATCAATAACTCGTGGTTTAATTCCACATTATAAAATAGGGGTTATCACAAATCAAGTTCGTTCCATGGGAATAAATTTATTTAATAGACTAAAAGTGGTTAAAAAATTTCATAAGCATACGGTCATTCATAGAGTATCAACAACAAGTATTCACACACCATATAGATGTGAAAATAGATGTGGAAAAAACAAGATTTTTTGAAGGCATACATACCTTACAAAACACAACTTGGATCAAGGATAACAAATAAAACAAAGAGACCATCATCACCGTCTACATATCCCCACATTTATTACTTATTATTATCTTCATGAAATTTGGGTCTAAATTTATTCACAAGGAGACATGAGTACACCCACCCCACATGATTTATAAATAAAAGAGGGATGAAGGGATCCCTACCTGGAACGATGGGAAATACACAACTCCTGGTTGTGCTAAGAAAAGAGGGATCCACAAGTAGCAGGAAATACTCTAGGGAAAGGAAAATAGACATATACATCACATGATAACGTCTCCTCGAGGAAAAAAGGTTCTTGATTCTCCATGTGAAAATAGAAGTTTTCAATGGAAGAGAGGATATCATCATTTATAAAATACATGCCCTATATTAACAGTATGAAACATGTTTTAGGAGGAATTAATGTTGGATCACATTCATGGTAACACATTTTGACTATTTCAAACTCTCAAGTGCATTATGATAATATAGATATAATTAATTTCCTTTGAATTCCTTTAGATACAGTCAAAAAATAATGGAAACTCATTAAAAATTAAAAAAACATTATTGGGAGAGAGTGGAAAAAATTAAAATGACTCACTGATGGGAGAATCACAAACATGGGTCACCAATAGTGATTCAATGATGCCTGACTCACCGATGTGAGTTATTAACATCAGTCACTGACATGATTCACCATTGTGACCAGGTTACAGTGAGTCACTGACATGAACAATCGATGCCACTCACTTATGCCACTCACCGAAATCCAACCAACTAATTCTGATCCACAAACACTAATCCACTGATGCAAGCTACTGACATGAGCTTCCTATTCAAGCTACCAACAACCTAACTACTGAAAATAAACCTACCGACTCCCTGACCTATAGACACCCTATCCTATCGATGGCCTGACCTATTGATACCCTTACCAATAGATTCTGAGCAACTGATGCATCCTACCGACGCTGTGTGACCAACACATCCTACTAATGGAAAAACTAGAATTTGGAAATGTGATGACCCAGAATATTATTAATGAAAATTCCTATTAATCTGATTAAATTTATTATTTGGTAAAATGGTTATATAAAACGTATTCACTTCATTATTTTTATGTTTTTGGATTTTAAAATACGGTTAAGAATTGTTACAATTGATAATATAGTTGTTGAATAGGGACCACATGATTAGTATAAATATAGGGCTTTAAAATATCCAATTTACTCAGAAAAAGGAAGTGAGGACCTCATCTAGTATAATATCTCCATATGAAGCCCATTTGTCAAAGCTCAAAAAGGAGGTGGCGTCACTGGGCTTCACTCTTCACCATGAACATGAAGAGCTTCAACATGTCAAGTTCAAATGGTATCGTCTATGGTAGAAGTGTATCTTGACAGAGATTACCACCCGGACAAAGTTATCTGAGCCACCCCAAGAGTCTCTCTCCATCGCACACCTTACACATAGGTCATATACGGGTGTTAAAATGGATTATGTAACAAAACTATAACACTATAATTATCTGAATTAATTTTGTATACAATAAAGAATATACTTCACATTATTATTGTTACTTTTTAAAAATTATTTAATGAATAAATAGTATTTTTAGTTAATATTCAATTATGAAATCTATTTTGATGAATTAATGGATTTCTTATGTAAATAATATTTTAATAAAATATTATTACTGATTTTTTTTTTCTAAAATATAAATTATTTTATAATTTTTATGAATATATTTTGATTATTATTATGGGTTGAAAGATGTATTTATCAAAACCCATAAATTTTTTATAACTGTCAGATTTTACTTTAAAAGTAATAAAATAAAATAATTTGAAAATAATTTAGATAAAGTGAAATTTGTTTGTGGAATCATGATTTCAAAATTATCCATTGGTGAATTTTACATAATTTTCAGAGACATTTGAATTTTTTCGTAAAAATTTAACACCATTTAATAATATAATGTGTTTTATGACATAAAAATGACTCAATAATGATGTAATAAAATTAAATAAATGATACTTTCTTCCAATATTTGTTTTTAAATTAATATAATGTGATTTTAGTTTTGATTGATTTATTTTACAAAGCTTAAGGTGTCCCTCCAGGACTTATAAATCATTTTATCTTTATAAAATGATTTCCATGAGAGTGTGACTCACCTACACATAATCAATTCTAATATGATAAAAAGTTAGGACATTGTACATATAGAATAATGTTATCCACTTCCATTTGTAAAATAGAATATGCAAAAAAACATGGGTTGTTTTGTGGTTTTGATTAGTTTAATGTGTGTTGTCCAAAACCTAAATAATAAAGAATTACATGGCTTTTCCTATAGAAACCCACCCATGCTCCCCCTTATATTAACAAAACCCCTTGGTCCACATTCCTACCCTTCCATCCTCTCTCTAAAATTCTCCCAATTCACCCAATCTCCCAATAATCCTCTTTCATGTCCCTCCCAATCCTTTGGGTTCACACTTCCAGGTAATAGATTTTTTCCTTTCTACTTTTTGTCAAAATTTCATTATTTTTTAAACCCTTTTTTTCAATTACAAATTTTGAGGAATGATGTATCACCTTAAAAAAACATTCCTCCATATTTTGGAATGATGGTGTTCCACATTCTCTCTAATTAATGCCTCCCATGTACATTCATTACCATGCTGAAATTCCGTATGGAATTTCTCCCTTCTCATTTACATTAAAGAAATTAATTTGAAATAGGAATCTAAATTACATTATATATGTTGGGACATGTTTCTCTATGACCCAATTACTGTTAATTTCATATAAATATGAGGAGACACCCCTTTTTATCCCACAAACCGTTTTTGTGATTTCTTATGTCACATTCTTATGCAGCCGAAATTGCACAGTAATTTTTTATTCCCAAGTAATTGGGTGGTGCATACCATGCCTACTTATCTATCAATGGAATTATCCTTTATGGACATTTACTTGTTGACTATAGATTTTCATTTTTTAGTTACACATTGATTTATCGTGGAATAAATAAATATGTACAATGATTCCATGTTATATGATCCATGTGGAACACTTAATCATGAAATGAATTTATTATGAAGGGTGGGCCCAGATAGATCACCAATTCACTGGATAAAGATTGGTATCATGATATGTCAACTAAAATGAGGGTTTAATCATGCTAATTCAAGTGAAATGAGGGTTTACTAATGATCCAGGTGCAATGAGACATGGATCATGCTAATATCATGTTAAATTTAGTTTCCACATATCCATGTTATGATAATCATGCTTTATCATTCCTTTATGTTCGTGATTCTCTTGTGATCCATTGATATTCCTATTTTCTAACATATAATATGTTATTCATGTTATTACTTGTTTACTCCTTTATTGGGATTTATAACTCACCCATTCATTATTCATTTCTTCATGTTATCCCATGCAAGGCTATGTACGAAGGAATGTTATGGTCATTTAAAATATGTTTTCTATAATGATGTTGTGTTTTATGTTCTAAGTTGTTATATAATGTTTCTAATTTTCCATGAATATAGTCCTCTAGATCACCATTGTTTTATTAAGTTCATTTTATGTAATAAATCATGTTTATGTGTTTCATAATGTGTAGGGTTGTTATAGTTGGCATCAGATGACAAGTTTAGTTATTTTTTTGATTTGGATATGAAACCCCAATTGAATTATTTAGGGATAAGACAAATTATGATAAATACATCCCTTAATTTGGGGGAGTATTATTTAAGTATTTTAGCAAGAAAATACTTTCCTATATTGATACGATAGGTAGAGGCTCCTCTAGAACATATGTATCTAGAAAAAACATGATAACCCCACTTTGAGCTATACTCAAACGGGAACTGGTGCATGAAAATGGGCCCTGCTGCACTCTCGGTGACGACACACCCATGGGATATTCTTTGGTAAAATCACAAGCTTAGTACAAACAATTATTAATTGAATAAAAAATCCTATATGAATATATGTTAATAAATACATCATGAAATCATATATTTAAACATAAGTAGTCACAAGTTAGGATATACTTATCCTTTACGTGTATGTCCTATTATGTTCTTGGTTTCATTTTTATGCTCGTTACCTAAGGATTCAAACACCCCAAATTTTATTCTTGTTTTTTTAGTTAATATATATATGGAGAAAGATCACAAAAAAATCTTCTCTCTCTTTTGGAAGAACAACATGGAATGATCATCCCAATGTCCTGATCAGATGGCTATGAAACTTTTTCCAATATCCAACTTACCTACAAATAACTTTACAAGGAATCCAATACCTCTAACATTTCTTGATTATTTAAATGATCATGTACTGTCTATTAGGGAATATTCTACTCTCAATATTCTTACCATGAAACGCATGGGAAGTAACATCAGTGTATTTTCAAATTCTTTCCTTTTTGTGGAAATTATGATCACTAAAAGATTTTCTAGATGATGCAAAAGTGGGAGACCTCCGAGCATCCTTTATGTATCAACATATATATTATTTTCCTTGGGTAAATACAAACACTTATTTACCAAAACCCTATTTTGAAATATTTGAATATGAAGCAGTAATACATTTTTATGAAAAACTTGTTCACGATGATATTTCAAAATTATATAAAAGAAATAAATTTTTAGAGACTTATCGATGCATCCATTGATACAATCCAAGACACCTGAGTTCTTTTTTATAAAAAATAATTATTTGATTTTGAAAATATCCTGAGGTACCATTTTTATGCATGAAAGATTCTACATGATGTCAATGATAATATGAAATGATGAATATATCATAGAAGCAATTAAGGAAAGGTAATTACACCTATTTAGGGGGTAGAATGTAAAAAACATGTCGAGGTAAAAAATTTATAAGGGGGAAGAATGTAACGACCCGAAGATTTACTAATGAGAATTTCTTTTGATTTGATTAATTGAATTATTTTGTAAAATGTTTATATAAAATGTATGAACTGATTTGAAATTATGTTTTGGGAAATTTTAACCACTGCTAATATACCCATTGAACAGTTACCACATGATTTGTACAAATATAGGGCTTGAACATATAAAATTTAATCAATCAAAGGAAGTGATGGAATCATCCAATATAATTTCTCCACATGAGGCTAATTTTTCAGAGCATTGAAAGGAGGGGGTGTCACTTGGATTCACTCTTCACAAGCCCATAACGAGCTTCAATATGTTAAGCTCGAACAGAACCACCTTGGGGAAAAGTGGAAGTTGATAGAGATTACCACCCAAGCGATGTTATCCAAGACACCCCCAGAGTCTATCACAATCATAAATCTTACCATTAGGTCATAATCGTGTGTCATAAGAAGTTATGTAACAATAACCTAGCAATATGATTATGTGAATTGTTTTTGTTTATAATAAAAAAATACATTCATTTTATTGTTGTTAGTTTTTAATAGTTTTTAAAGAAGAAATAGAATTTTTAGTTAATATTCAATTAAGAAATACATTTTTTAGGAATTAATGGATATTTTATTTAAATAATATTTCAATAAAATATTATTAATAAATTAAATTTTATTAAATATAATGTATTGTATAATTTGTATAGATACAATTGAGATTTTTATTATCGTTTAAAATCCATTTTTATCAAAACCCATGAATTTTTTACAAATGGTAGTTTTTTATTTTAAATGTAAAAAATAAAATATCTAGAAAAATATTTAGATAAAAAAATATTATTTTTGGAATAAGGATGCTGAAATTATCCAACTGTGAATTTTTCATAATTTTCTGAGACAGTCAAATTTTTAGTTAAAAATTAAATAATGTTTAATTATATAATTTTTTTTAGGTCATCACAATTACCCAATAATGATGTAATAAAAAACTATTTTTTTGTTCAATATATGTTTTAAAATTAAAATAATGTAATTTTTTGATTCTTTTATTTATTTTACAGAGCATTAGAGAACCCTCAAAGATTATAAAACACTTTAACTTTTAAAGATTATTTCCTTGAGAGTGTTACTCTCCTACATAAGGAAAATCCTAAAATTTTAATATGTTTGGAAATTGGACTTATAAAATCCATGTTTTGGATTTCATCGTTACTCATTTTTTTCCAAATTTTATTATGTTGTTATAACCTTTTTTTCAAATAAAAATCTTTCTCTATGATTTCTCACCTCCCCCATACTTCACTAATTATATTTTAATTATTAGAGACCTCATTCTAACTCATTAATTCCTCCCATGAACTCATGTTACAATGTTTAAATTTCGTAAGGAATCTCTCTAACCTCAATTACATTCGAGAAATTATTTTTAATTGTGAATCTAAATTACAATAAATATGTGATAATTGTTTCTATGTGACCACATTATAGTCCATTTCCTGTACATATGATGAGACTCCCATTTCTATCTAATCTTATTTTTTGGTAAATTCTTATGTCATGCCATTATGCTACCGAAATTGCACCACAATTTTCCATGCCAAAGACATTTTGTAGTGAATACCATGCACATTTCCCTATCAAGGTTATTCACTAAAATACACATTTACATGTTAATTATTTAGTTTCATGTGTGAATTCCACATTCCGTTACATTTTAATAAATGATGATGTTTAATGAATCCATGTTATATGATCCAGGTGGAACACTTATTAATGAAAAAAAATAATTAAGAAGGATGAGCCCTGATAGAACATCAATGCATTGGGTAAAGATCAGTATCGGGATATGTGTAGTGCAATGAGGGTTTACTCATTATAATTCCAGGTCAATTAGGGTGTAATAATTCTCCTTGTGTAATGATTCTTGGCTCATGCTAATATCATGTTAAATGTTGTTTCATATTTTCCATGTTATGATAATCATGTTATAACATGACTTTATGTACATTTTTCTCTTATGATCCATTGATATTCCAATTACCTAACATAAAATATATTAATAATTTTATTCATTTTTACTCCCTTACTAGGGTTTATAGATAACCCTTTCCTTATGTATGGCCTTATGTTATCCTATGCAATGCTAAGTACGAAGGACTGTTATGTTCATGTAAAAAACAAATTCAATAATGATTTTGGGTTTTATGTTCTATGTTTTTATGTAATGTTACTAATTTCCCAGGACACTAGACCACTCGTTTTTAGAGTTTTCTTATGTGAAATTTTATATAATAAATCATGTTTATGTGTGTAATAAAGATCATGGGTTTTATTGGAAAATTGTTGAAATGTGATACCATTCCCACCTAGAACACCCCATAAATAAGATTTTGAAAAATTTATGGACAAGGGATGTCCATGATAGTACATCAGACTCCTCTCATACTATCATATCCCTCGATAATTCAATAGAATCCACAGAAGATATAGTGGTCCGAAAAACCACCCCTTAAGAAACCTCTCAAGGATAAAACACCTTGTGTTGTTTGAAGGATGGGGTGAAACCTCAACCTACAAGAAAACCACATCTCATATCCTCTAACCTAAAAATCCAAAAGATACCCCACAAAATCACCAACTATTCAGACACATGAATTTGGGAATTCCACACTCAATATCAAGATACAATCCACAGAGGTGGTGCTGACTCGCCCGCATGGGTTTAATCTCATTTCAAATAATGTATCTCAATTAGGAATCTGGTCATACCTATTTTTACATGCAATGATTTCATCACACATTACAAAACAAGGAATAGAATCATCTCATAGAAAACATGCTCCAATAACTGCATCATAATAAAATACACACAAGAAAAACTCTAAAAACCCTTGGATATTGGGAATTCATCAACGTCTCACATTTCAATGTAATCTCCTCCAATCCACCATGCCTCTACAATAAAAAAACCTATGGAATGGTACGTCCACATATAAACTTCTCTTGATAATCTTGGATCTCCACTAGCCACTCCACGAATGTTGTGTCGGCCACAATATCCAACTCTCTGTAATCAATGACATGGTAGACATTGTGATGATACTGACGAAGCTTGGAGACCTGAAAGATTTCGTGGATCCTCCCCAACTTCGGTGGCAATGTAAAATGGTATGAAACCTCACCTACTCGCCCTAACTCCTCGAATGGTTCGATGAACCTATGAGAAAGTTTTCCTCCTCTACCGAACCTCCACTACCCATGTCAAGGGGAATCCGTAAATAACATGTTGTCCCCAACCTCTTATGACATGAACCATCTAATGAAATCAGAATACGACCTCTTCTAGTCCAATTATTCATTCACCCTTTCATGAAAAATTTATACATAACATTCATGCTCTTCATAAATTCTATTCTAAGAACTATAGACTACCCAAATTTTTTACAACACCAAGGAGAACAATACAGTCTCCCATACAAGGATTCAATAAGAGCCATTCCAATGGAATAGTGGTAGCTATTTTTTAGGAAAACTCTACTAATATAAAAATTTTCATCCCAGACCCACCCAAATCGTTGATGCATGCTCACATAATGTACTCCAATATTTTATTATTGTTTTTGTATTCTCATATTTTTGATGGTGGAAAGTTGTGTTGATGTGTAACTGAGCTCTAAAAGCATGATTCTATCCCCTATAAAATCACAGGAGATAACATGTATCCTTATCTAAGATAATGGATCTTGGAACTCCATATAGCCACACCACCTCATCAATATACCTTCTCACTAAGGCATCCACTGTTCTCAACTACTTAATTTCTAATATTTATGATGATTTCATCATCCAATCCACCAATACCCATATTACATCGCATCCTCCATAAACCTTGGGTAATAATATAACTAAATCCATCAAGATGTCATCCAACTTCCAGTTAGGGAATTCTTGGGGTGGAAAAAAACTATCGAGAACACAATTCTCAGCCATCAACTAATGGCACACTTGTCACCTCCCCACAAAATCCACCACTACCCACTTCTTCTTGAGACACCAAAACTATTACCTCAAGTCACTGTACATATTTTAAACTCCAAAGTGTACCACTATTGATGAGCTATGAAACTCATGGGGAACTCCCTCATGCATCTACCCTATGAAAAAGTCTTCTAAGTAGGTACTTTATTATTTTGACCATCCTCTAACCATCCATTTAGACCATCATCCAAGATAATGTGATCATGTATCACCTCCACCTCCAATTATCCCCATCGAGACTCCTCCTACTATGTAGAGATGACTGCGTCATTATCTTAAAAATATTTCCTCTCCCGCTAACATTTTTTATCTACGTGCATTGTAGCCAAATCCTCCACCATCTTCCAGGAACATGTAGCTTCTTGAACTACATCCTTTTGAGACTAAATACTCATAAAATCATCTAAAACATTCCCCTTTCCGTATTTTTAAGTGATCTCGATGTCGTAAGTTGTGAGAAACACCTTCAACCTCTGATACCAGAGGTCTTGGTCTTGTTGGGAAAAGATATATCTCAGGATCATATGATCTCTGATGACTACAAAAATCCCCTCAATGAGGTAACATCCCCACAACTTCATCACAAACATGAATACTTTTATCTCTAGATCATGGGTGGCATAGTTTAGTTCATGGGGACATAACTGCCAACACTGATAGGAGGTCACTACACATTATTGCATCAGTGCACACCCTAATCCCAGAAAAGAAGCATCAAAAAACACCTCAGTCATCTGACTATCCTCTTGAAACCTAAGCACTAGGGCACTGACCAACATCCCATTCAGATAGAAAAACACTTTCGGGCACTGCCTGCTCCACCCAAATGCTTGGTATTTTCTATTCAAAGTCATCAATGGAGTTGTTTCTTGAGATAAACTACCTACAAATCTATAGAAATAGCCTTATATATGGAAATAATGTGAATATCAACCACATTATAACGTGTTTCCCAAGAAACAACTACTTTTCACTTCAATGGATCCATAGATACACCCTACCGAGACACCACATGTCCAAGGAATTGGAACTCATGTTTCCAAAACATGCACTTGTACAACATTATGTAGAGATGGTGGTTTCCAAGGTCATCTAGGAATGTCATGAGATTCTCGGTAAGCTCCTCCTATGTAATCGAGTAGATCAGAATGTCATCAATGAATATGACAATGAACCGGTCCATGAAAACATGAAATACATAGTCTATAAGACCAATGAAAATGGATTGTGTGTTCATAACACCGAATTACATAACCATGATCTTGAAGTCCCAAATCCTGCACTATAAATAATTTTTCTGGATATCACCCTCCCTCTCACCCAACTAGTGATACCTAGACTATAGATTGATCATAGAAATCCAAAACTCTCCCCTTAGTTGGTCAAAAAGGTTTTCTATCCTCAAGATAGGGTAAGAGCTCTAGATCGTTTCTTGATTCAAATTCCATAAGTCTATGTGTAGTCTCATACCACAGACTTCCTTCATTACAAACAAGAAAAGATCACCCCACGATGACACATTGGGCTTGATAAAGCCCTTTTACATCCGATCGGCAATCAGAATTTTATGCTCCTGTATCTCAAAAGTAACCATCAGATATGGATCCCTCAAAATCATATTAGCATCGGTTTGTTATTTTATTTCAAACTAAAAATCACATAAATGGGTTAGAGTCACAACCACCTTGAGTATAACATCCAAGAACTCCCGGAAAACTCTTGAAACCTCCACCATCTCATCATCCACCATTTCAACTGATAGCTCGACTAATGGGGAAAGAAGAGTCTCCACACACTATCCCCCATCAGACTACTTGATTCCCCAATGAAAACCACACATTGAGCATCCACATATAAAATCAACACCCTCTTGTAAAATTTTTCGGTGAAAAAATGCATGGAAAACAACTAGTCGATACCATGGATGACATTGTATGGATGAATCTTTACTAATAAGAGATCCCCACTACACTGATATGGACCCAAAATTAGTTTACATCCCCACCAAACATCGAACTAGTGGGTATAACCTCCAGTTGATTTAATCCACAATATGGGCACAAAAGGACTCTATATTTATATTCCTAGATCATGGGATATACTAGGTTTGAAAATGTAGTTTTAATCTCTAGAATCAAATAAGGTTGAATAAATAGTATTGAAAAAACTAACAGTAAATCAAACGATCTCATACATTGATGGAACTGTTGTATCTACAGCACGGAACATACAACACCTATCTCATATTTCCCATTGTTTTCATCCACCTCCATGACCATGCATATGTCAAGGGCCCTATGGAATGACCTAAGGTCAGCTTCCACTTTCTATGTTTCCCCTCGGCAGAGTAGGAGAGTATTGTCCCTTTTGTGGAATGGTCTGGTAGGCAACTACTGCTGAGACATGTGATAAACCATCCCACCATCACCATACTGAGTTCAAAATATGAACTAAATCTAATGGTTCTCATGACCTCCACATATAATCATCTCGGTCCCATGCCTACTAGAAGATGATGAGTACTAGATTTTCAGAACTAAAACAATTGTGGTTGGCTCCCTGTTGGCAGAAACCTGGAAGGCCCTTTCTCTTGCGACCTATTGATGGATTCCTTCCCTTTTAATTACATCTTTTTCTCCCCTATCATGGTAAATATTCTAAGAAGTTCATCCTTTCATCCACATTATCATTTGTCTGGACCTCTCAGAATGTCAGTAATGTAAATGGAGTAACTGCGTATTGGAGGTAAGGATGAAGTGCCTCCTTTAAACGTATCTCTCAGGACTCATCAACTAGAAATAGATCGTGTGGAAAGAGAATAAAATCATTGTGCATGATCCCCAACTCCCATACTGACATACTCTCCTACTGGAGGAATAGTAGATCCTATCACTTCTCAACCATTATGGATGAAGAAAGTAATTCTTCCCAAAACTGTAAAGACCCTAATTTCCATGTAAATTATTAATTAAATGGAATTATTATGAGTCCGCGATAAATGAATGCAAGTGATTCCAATGCCCGTAGTTCCTAGAATGTATTTCTAATTTTTTTTGGTACGTTCAGTAATCGTGTGAGCGGTATTTTCTAAGTTTTTTCTGGTGCATGGATAAACAATCCAAGGGAACCTTTGAATCCATAGTGTCGAGATTACCTTAAGAGTGGCTTCACTTTTACCGCAGTAGGTCCGGAGAAAATCTTTGAATTTGGGACTTTTAAAAGTATAATAAAAATAACATAGTTAATTTTTTTTTCTTTTTTTCGTCCAACGGAAAAGCAGAAACGTTGGGCCAGTGACATGTCATGCCAATAAATGTCTTCACCTTTAAATCATAAGTAACTATTGTTTTCGACGCTTTTTATGGGGTGCACAAGTCCGTCCCATTCAGGGATGAGGGGAATAGTTTTATTTTCCCCGCATTCCTGCTTTCCAATGGCAGGAGTCATCCGCTCTTTATTCAAGGACGTCTTCTCCCTTGATCGAAATGGGATAATGGGATGTTGGTTCTTCCATCTGTCGATTCCTCCTCGGAACATGTCACCTAGTATGTGTCTCCCTTATACACTTAAGACGTTGTTCGTGAAAATATTCCCAGTTCCATATCTTCATGGACACCTGTTAATTACGCTGCTTCTTTTAGGACATTCCAAGGGGTCCGGTCAGGGAAGCATCCTTTGGTTAGGGGAGTAGTCATGTTGGGCATCACTAGCGTGTCTGGATGCTGGGGGAATAGTGTGTCTATCTTTTGTCCCTTATTATAGGGCTTCTCAATGGCATGGAAGCCTGAGGCATCCCACATAGAACTTGGGTAATCATATTCCATGTTAATGTATCTGAGGATTTCCTCAGCTCCTCATGTTTATCACAAGGTATGCCCCAAGTTTAACGTCCAGTGGAGACAGATCAGGATGATCAGAACACTGGCAAGAGATGCTTTGATGGAGGAACCCCCTGGAGGGAACACTGAAATGGGGTCATTGGGTGTGTACCCTCCCGATTTCTGTTAATTGGAATGGGAAATTGGGTGGCATGATCCCACCAGGATGCGGCGGCCCAAGTAAGAATGAGGATGGATGGTGGAAGGTTTCATGAGGGGTGGTGAATGGGATGGAACTGTCATGAGTATGACGATGGTTTTGGGCTTGATAATATAAAATAATTCCTACGTATCCCCATGGCAAGGAATCAAAGTCCACACAGTTCTTCTAATGACGGATTACCGTCGATTGGGGTTCAATGGCCTACTGCTAGATATGGTCACAACGGGTTACCACTGGATGGGATCCACAGTTTAACGTCACACAGGACAGGTTAGAACAGACACGAAGGGGGTCAGAACTACTAGGTGTTGGGATTTAACCTCGCGGAGGATTTCTACGTACCTTTCCAGGGAAAGGATCAAAGACCATGTAGTTCAGGTGGAAAAAGTGGCTATTAAACTGATGCGGAGGGGTGTCGGGACAATTGGGTGTTGTGCATGAACCTCGTGGAAGCTTCCTACGTACCTTGAAATAGCATGTATCAAAGTCCACATAGTTTAGATTTTGGGTGTGGGGATTACACTCTAGGATTCCCATGAATAAGGACTTGGGGTCTAGGTGGATAGTGGGCTTCAACCTTAGAGAGGCTTCCTACGTACCCTACTTTTCAAAGGATCAAAGACCGCATAGATTAGGATTTATTTGAATTGACGTGAAGATGGATAGAATGACCAATGGGTTCTAGGCTTGAACCTCAAGGTGGCTTCCCATGTACCCTGCCTTGGCAAGGATCAAAGACCACGTAGTTCAGGGTTTTTGTGAACTAACGTGAAGATGGTCGGAAGGACCAATGGGTGTTGGGCTTGAACCTCATGGAGGCTTTCTACATACCCTACCTCAGCATGGATCAAAGTCCACGTAGTTCAAAACGAGTGGGGGTGTAGGGCTTACACACTAGGCTTCCCAGGATGAGGATGTCAGGGTCGATGCTTACTCTAAGGTAATGTGAGTCATGCTCGGTGTGAGAAACAAGAGGCAGCAGAGACCTGATGATCATGTCGCAAAAGGTGCGTTTGTGGGATGTGGAGTGGGTCTTACACGTGATCATAACCCAAAGAGTAAACAGGGGCTTCTGCATGGTTAACAGCCCAAAAGAGTATGGGACTTACTCCAGGAGGGAGGCCAGTGTGTGACAAAGTGTAGCGGGAGAGGGATTTGGGGATGAAGATAAAGGAGAAGCACGGTTCCCCACCATGCCCTTTCCTGGCCCTAGGGACCGAAGATGAAAGTAGGATCAGGTATTCTTCCTCCTACAAGAGAGCTAATGGCTTACACTGAGATGGTTTCCCATTCCCCGTGGATAAACGCCACTCCCAAAAGGAGGATATCAACCCTAATGGAGACCATTTGGGATAGAGAATTTCCAAGGTGGGGGGACCCCATGTGCGAGGAACGAGGTGAGGTTACAGTTTAACATCATGTGAAGAGAAAGAAGGTTCTTGGAAGTTTAATGTCCTGCATCTCGGACGAGGTGGGTTTTCTCCTCCCCCCTATGACTTATATAACTGGTACCCTCGGCTCCTTGGTGCAGAGAGGGGACGGGCAAAGTAGTTGTGATGGGGTGTCATAGAGAAAACCATCGAGGGGAAAACGTTAGCATGGCTATGCGAAGAATAAATATCCATTATCATGCCTATCAGATGAAGCATGAGGTGAAGCAATGCAATGAGTGATATCATCTAGGGAAAATTGTAGTTACTTCTTGTTAACCTATGAGGTTTCACATAAAATCAGTATATGGAAGAGGCACTGTGGGCCCGGGAGGCACCCAAAAATGATTCCCAGAAGAGTGACATCACGGCCGCACAAAGTGGGAGGCTTGTGTTCAAAAGGAACCGTTGCATGAAAAAGGGGTCCGTGATGGCGCGCAAAAGGGATTGCGCGTGCAAAAAAGTCTGGGTCGGCATGAAATCGGGCGCTGGGCGCGAAAAAGGCACAATGCTGCATGAAAAAAGAGGGCCCTATGCGCAAAAGAAATTTCTCACTGAAGAACTGATTGTTCACAATTGGAATGAATTGCGCATAGGGGAAGGGGCTCAATGAGACTTTGAAAAAGATCAAGCTCGTTGGGTCTCACGCGAAGGCAGAACCCCTAGCGACCTGGTGAGAAAACTTTAGTGCCTGAAATCCATATTTTGTGTGTGAAAGAGGAGAATTACGCTTGGGGGAGATGGTTCAGATTCTATTGCTGATGTCGAAGGGGGTGGCCTTCTATTTATAGGCGCTCGGGATCATGGGTCTGCCAGAAAATCATGTCGGCATGAAATATGGCGTGTCAGGGCGTCAGCAGAGCATAAACCAATTGCCCCAGGTGGTGGCGTGAAAATGGTTTCATGATATCGTAGAAAACTCTCACGAAACCCAGTGTTTTTTGCGAGGGGTGACTTTTTTCATGCAACTCCTTATTTTTTTCATGCTACCTCTCCGGGCCCCCCGTAATGGATCACTGGTTCCAAATATGGCATTGCATTGTCGCATTCTAATCTGCTTCATCTCTTGAGTGGATTTAGGCATCTAAAAATTCCCCACCACATAATCAGACCAGCGAGGGGATGCAATGTTCAGACTCTGAGGGAAACACAGAGATACAGGGCACCCTGGATCAATTGCACGCTTCCAACTAGAGCAGCGTGAAAAACCAGGACGGAATGCATAATCCACTTTTCGCACGCGTTCATGGAAAATGCACGCCACACATATAAAAGGATTCGTGGGTCCCTCCATTCCCTATGGATTTTCTCGCGCGATAAGTCAGAGCTCTCGTGTGCGAAAAATTCAACCGCCTTCACTAAAAACTCTTCTGTTGCGCATAATTTTCCACAATCAGTCATACTTTTTTATGCCAACCCATGATTTTCCACACCGGCTTCCAATTTTCTAGGCCGACCACTAATTTTTTACGCCAACCCCTATTTGTTCGCACCAATTCCTTAAAATCTTGATGGCAGGAGAGGGTTTCCAATCGGGCTGACAGTGAGAGGGAAGCCACATCTCCTACTTGAAGGGCTGATATGGTCACCAACGCTGAGGTTTATGGTTCCCAAAAGTTTTTTCCATTCAACCATACTCTATTCAACATGTTGACCCTAGTGTAGAAGGAGTAGGCACTATCGTCCAATCTGCAGATCCGGGACTTTGGAATCCTGGAGGAGGTACCCATGCCATGGTTCGAGGATGACACACCAAATTCATGGGTTTCCAGCGAGGATGAGATACCCCGATATAAAAACACCTACAATGGTCGTCCTTCTAGAGAAACTAGGAAACTAGACTTTTACGTCTTGAATCCTAGTCTAAGGACCATCTCGGGGATTGAACCCATCACGCATAGTTCTCCAGCACATTATGCAAGCACCTTCCGTCAAGGTATTACTGATTAGACCAATGGCTGGGCACATGATTGGGATCTATGGTCTGGAAGCAACTTCCCCAATGAATGGGCCTGGTCATATTCGGTTCTCCAGACATACGACCAGTTTAGGGCCGAACTGCGGCACATCGGTCTGTTTGAGGAGGTGTATATGTCGCAGTTTCACTTCTACCATGAAACTCTACTCGTGGAAGAGTTGTTTACTCGATGGTCCCCCGATACCAATACCTTCCACCTTCATCATGTTGAAGTCAGCATCATCATGTGGGACATCCACTGCATCAGGGGTATCCCTTTGGACGGTCTTCGATACGATGAATTCCTCCCAAAGAGTAACACCTGGAGTGACAGATCACGAACTCCTATGCTGGCATGGCACTAGCTAGAGTTGTCCAAGAGAGACTGGGGGTCAAGGATTTATTGAAGGACATTTCTTACAAGAAATGGTTCAGAATTTTCCTAGAAAAATATCCGGAATTCTAGATGTCAGGGTGAGGGAGACGGTGCCTGATCGCGACATAGAGGAGAAAAAGCGAATCATACCGGAGGATCTTGGAGGCGGGTGAATATTTGTCGTGGGGATTTAGCTTAAACGAGATACATGACCCAAATGTCCGATACGCCAGATTCCTCACCACATTCCTGATTGGATGGATCCTACCGGTGAGGGATGCAAGGATGGGGGTTCATCCAACGACCTTTGTGATGGCTAGAAACATAGCTTCCAACAAAACATTCAATCTAGGAGTCCATGTGTTGGCTTGTATGTACACCAATTTTTTATGAATCTTGAGAGGAGGGTCACTGAGGATGATCTACGGCCCCTTATAGATCTTTTATGGCTGGGTCGCAGCCCATTGTGGCAGGTATACATTCCCAAATTCCATTCTTCCTCCTGGTAATGTCATGAAACCTTCCTTGGTGAACATTGCTGGGGTCATTCCATTGACGCTTAATGAGGAGGGAGTAAGGATCAGGATCGGAAATCATTCCAACTTCACTTTCATCCCATTCCCTACCTCGATAGTCTAGAAGATAGATAATGGGAAAGGATCACTAGAGAAAAGGGAATATTTCCAGAGCATCAGAGGTGGGGGTATCACGTCCCTAATTGATTGGAAGAGATTCTGTGAACCCTACGTGTTTTCTAGGTTCGCCAGGAATTTCGGATGCCTTCAGAAGATGTTGAAGAAGTTTTACACAGATGTTCGAGAAGAGAGGCACCCCTGCATTATTCGCCAAATGTGTCTGATGTTCACAGCCCTGGGAACCGATGACGTTATCACCTTTCCTCCCACCAGAGATGATGCTGGACTCTCAACTGAATATGCCGAGCACTGGTCCATAGCGTACCCTGAGGGACTATTGTGAAAGAGAGTTTGGAAGGTCATGGTAGCTAGTGTAGAGCCTGGGTGGCAAGAGAGCAGGCAAGGTGTTGTTTAGGAGAAAAGGTTGGAAGCTCATCGGGCTGCTGGGCCCACACATGCCAGTACTTCAGTAGCGGGGACGTTGCATAGAACGGCCAGGCCCTCATCTTCTAGGGGGAGAGAGTCTCATGTAGTGGCTAGGGAACTCCCAGGGAAGCAGATAAGATATTTTCTTCAACCTTCCCATGACACAATTTTCTCACATTTGTGGTCAGCCTGGATATCCCTGCGAAAGTTTATGGGTACCGAAGCTCTTTTGAAAAAGATAATGCGAGACGGAATCCAGATGCTAGAGGTCGGACTTATTCGGGTGGTTGATAGGGTAAACCTTCATCCTCAGCATGCATATCTGACGGCCATGGACGCATATTCATACCAACGAGGTCGGCCCGAGGAGCCATCTTTATTGGTAAAAGTATTTCTTGGCCAATCGAATGATCCTGAAAAGATTCCGTTAGAGGATGATGATAGCGACGATGGTACAGAAGGTGCTGAGATGGGAGTGGAGGAAGATGGAGAAGGTGAATGAGGGGGTGAAGAAGAATAATATCCTGAATATAGAGAATCTCAGGGGGTGTCCCACCAAGGAATTCTCCGGGAGAGCGGTCATATTGTCGGCTCAGATGTGGATATAACCGAGCTGCTTGAGATATGTCTTAGCCCTTATCTATCCTTTTCCCCTCATCATATTTCATAGCCTTTAGTTTTATCTCCTTATCCTGTTCAATAGCTTATGGGTGCCGATCATGGGTCCCCATACAAAGGGGAGGAGGCGTCGGTAGACCAATGTGGGGAACTGATGCCCATCAATGAACTAACGAGGGCTGAGGGATCGCCCGGAATGGTAGATCCTGTAGCAGCTAGAACACAAGAGGCTGATGCTTTGGGATCTTGTAATTTTATTACTTGAACACCAGTTATTCACCGTTGGAGAGTTCAACTGATCACGGTGTTCATTGTTCACGCGGTAATCACATCTTCGGAGGCTCGTTAGGATGCCGAACCCGGGTCCACTACAGAAAAACATGGTATTTGGTGGTAGAAATTTATAAGGGGTTATTCTAAACCTCCTCTAAATAAAATTTATAAGGGGTTAATAATAACCCCTTCTAATTAGAGGTGGTTTTTATGCACACCTGCCCCTAATCACTACCCACCCACGATAAGTGGTTCCCACCCCCACAGCACTCCCCTCATCTACACATACACCACCGAACACCCACCCTTCCCCTCATAGCGCTCCTCTATGATCACCCTCCCCCCCGATAACCCTATTCCCCTCGCATTGCACATTTACGCTCGCCCGACCCTACCCCGCCTATAACCTTATTCCCTTCGCGGTCACCCCTCCTAGTGCTCCCTATCCCTCATCATCTGCTATCACTCTTCCCCCTACTCCGGTTGCGGCTTGCCCTACCTCCCAGGTCTCCCCTCCCTTCTACGGCAGATAGATTCCCTACTTCCTGCCGCGATAGAGCTCTTCTCCCTTCCGTGGCCGATGGATTCACCTACCTCCCATCATGATGATGCTCCTCTACAATCTGTTGCCAACACTTTCCCTGCCTCCCATCGCGACAGAACACCATTTTCACTTGTTCAAGTCTCTAGTGACTTTGTAGAAGATCGTTTCATTGAGAGAGGTATGTGTTCCGACCGTAGATTAGTTTTAAAGGGTTAGTATTTCAAGAAATTTCTAGTTTTTCTGGAGTGGGGTTTTTTGATGTATTGTGGATTTGGGGGGTGGTTTTTTTAGATTCATATGTTATGATTCTTAAGATAAATATAATCCTTAAGTTGATTCCATTTCACGTATTCCTTGTGTTCTTCATTGGTTTCTACCATTAAAGTGTTAGTTTCATTGATTTTTTTCATTCCTGGTTATTTTGTTATGATATGTGTTATTTATATGCTGTCCAATTTTTATTTTTATGAAATGAACAATGGAATCATTTGGTAAGTTATTTGGTAAATAGGATAAGTAGATTATTTCTAGTTGGACTAAGTTTTGTAGTGGTATATTTTATCTTGTTAAGTTCATCATGGGCTATTCTTCCTAAGGCTAGGTCCCATGTTATCTTTCCTTTTATCCTATGCCACTATGATAGACATGTATTGTCCCTTGTTGATCCATGATCCAAATTAGTGTGTTAATTCAATTATTATGTAATGTAAATGATTATTTGAACTTGTCTTATTATATTTTGGATGTTCGTTGGGATTTTTTTTCCATTTTTAATTCTGAGTGGCATGTTTGTTCTTGGGTTTCATTGGATTGATTTAGAAAATTAATGCTAAATTTTGTTTCCAGGAATTTCTTAATTGATATTATTCTAGTGATTGTTATCTTTGGAATCACAGCTTATTTCTAAAAATATGTCTGTTCACTCAGATACCAATATAATTTTCACCATTCATTTTATTGGTATTTCAATTATATGGTATTTGGCTCTTGTTATTCTTAACTGTCTATAATACCTATTAGTTATAATATGATTCGATTCTTTTTGTGGTTTTATTTTCAAATGCAAGTGTATTTTTTTTATAAATTGAACAAACATTAATTAATTTTTTGACCGTTTTCCATAACAGATAAAGGCTATGAGATATTTTCAATAAGAAATTCCAAACGATTCCAAAATATGATTTCTTGTGTATAAAAAAATTCCCATGTTTTTTCTAGAATTGTTATAAAGGAAAAACAACTTTTTTATGTTTTTAATGGGAAAACTATAATTAAAAAATTAATTTTTAGTTTTCTGAAATATAAATGAGATTTACTGTTTTATATTTTTTAATGAAATCATTTTTTGAAGAAAATTATTTATATTTTTTTATTGAATAAAATTTATTTAGATATTTATTATTTTTCCTATGTTTATTTGAATATATTTAATTGATTTATTCTATTTCAATTAATGCAGTAGCTATGGAAAAATCATGCATTTGCTGGTCAAGAAAAACTGATGAGTATAAGAAAAGATTAAATAAATTTCTCGATTTTTCATTTGAGCATCAATCTGTCGAGGGATGAATAATGTGTCATTGTCGTAATTGAAAATTTAAGCAATGGTTTACCATAGTTGAAGCATATTCCTATTTGAGTCAAAAACAATTTCCGGTTGAATACACCAAATGGCTATGTCATGGATAATTTAATGAAGTTGAACTACAGTCTGTAGAGCACCAGAGAATGAGACTTCTCCCCATAGTATCCGTCCTCAAGATCCTATAGAGGAAATGGTGAATGATTCATTTGGTATTGGTAATATGCTTGGTGAAAATTAAGCAGACTTATCTCTTAGTGTAAACATGGTTGAAACTTCTACAGAATTTTCAGAATTATCGAAGGATGGGAGTCAAGAATTATATGAAGGCTATAAAAAATACTCCAAATTATCTTTTCTAATAACACTATATCACATCAAGTGTTAATGTGGAATGATTAATTTAGCAATGACATTGATTTTGGATTTTCTAAGGGATTCATTTGAACATGCCAAAATCCCTGACTCTTTTTATGAGGCTAAGAAAATCATCAATAAACATGGTCTTAATTATGTTAAGATACATGCTTGTCCTAAAAATTTCATATTGTATTGGGGGGATGATGAAGACAATTAAATATGTAATAAATTTGAAACATATAGGTGGAAGGAAAAAGTTGTTGGAAAAAAAAGAAACCAGCGAAAGTTCTTTGTTATTTCCAACTCAAACAATGGCTGCAACGATTGTTCATGTCTAGTAAAACTAGCAATAATATGTGTTGGCATGACAGTGAAAAATGTAATGATTAATTGGCGAGACATCCTAGAGATTATAAAAAATGGAAGAAATTTAATGTTACACATGCTCAATTTTCATTAGATCCTCGAAATGTTCGTTTGGGTCTTGTAGCTGATGGTTTTTTTCCTTTTGTAGAATCAGTTCAAGTAATAGTATTTGGCCTATAGTATTGATACCATATAATCTTGCACCATGGATGTGTATGAAACAATCATCTATGATTATTTCAATGATCATTCCTAGGAATTGAATACCGGGAAATGACATATATGTCTATCTGAGACCTCTTTTAAAGGAGTTTAAAGAGTTGTGGGTGGATGGATTTAACACCTACGATGCCTCTGTGTCGGAAAAGATTAAAATGTGAGTATCATTACTTTGGACAATCAGTTTCTTTCCCAGAATCAGTACGTTATCTGGATGGAATACTTATACTAGATTAGCTTGTCTGACTTGTAATTTTGACACAATTCCATTACATGTGACTCATAGTAGAAAGTGGTGTTTTCGGGGGCATCGCAGATTTCTTGGTGATAGTCATAAATTTCTATTATTGAGATTATGTTTTTATGGAAATAAAGATTTTCAAAAACCTCTCAGTACACTGTCTGGCATGGAGATTTTCATATAGGTAGAAAACATAAATATCTCATTTGGAAAGACAATAACACAGGGTGGTAGAGGAAAGTGATCTCGAGGGAATAACAATGAGGGTGGCTCCGAACAATGGAAAAATTCTATATTTTTTGATTTTCTGTTCTGGGAGACTAATATGTTGCGTCACAATCTTGATGTCATTCATATTAAGAAAAGTGTATGTGAAAATGTCATTTGTACTTTTTTTAATGAAATTGGAAGTAAAAAAGATCATCTTAAGGCCTGAAAAGATCATCAAACAATGGTTATATGAAGGGATTTGTGGCCTATGATAAGGGGAAATATCATCCATGTCTTTTTACAATGAAAAATAAAATGAAAGATTCCTTTTTGAAATGTCTAGTGAATATGAAGTTTCTCGATGGTTATTCAAGAAGACACTCTAGATGTATCAATCTGAAAGATCGTAAAATATCTTTCTTAAAAAGTCATGATTTTCATGTCATTATGGAGAAATTAATTTCCATTGCAATACGAAACCTATTTTCGAACAATGTGTCTTCCATATTAATAGAGTTATGTGCATTATTTCGACAAATATGTGGTAAGGATGTCAATCCTGTTGTTATAGATAATGTCCAACATCGAATTGTTCTCACAATTTGTCATTTAGAGATGTTTTCCCCCCATCATTTTTCACTTTCATGATTCACTTGTGTGTGCATCTAGTCGATGAAATATGATTGGGTGGACCGCTACAATATCGATCGATGTATCCTATTTAATGTTAATTTGAAATTTTGTACATATGTTCTTTCAAACCATAATATTTGGTTTTTTCCTTATTATTTGTGCATTTTATATAGATATTTGGGGCATTTAAAGTCATATGTTCATAATATGGCTCAACCAGAAGGTTCAATTACTGAGAGGTACATATCAGAAAATTTTTTGACATTTGTTTCAAGATATTTAGAAGTAATTGAGCCCAAATTGAATAGGTCAATTCTTTTTAATGATGAAGAAAATGATGTTGACAATGATGGATTCTATACTATCTTTTCAAAGACCAGAAGACCAGTTGGGTGTGGTACTGATTTTGTCTTAACTTCCCTTGAGATGAAATTGGCACACCAAAACGTGTTATTCAATTCCAAAGTGGTGGATCCATTCATAGAGTATGTATCAATTTATTTTTTCGTATTTATTAATTAAATATTTGATTTATTATGTTAACAATCATTACTTATAGGGAATTCACATTACATGTGAGGAGAAAAATGTGGGTTCAGACACTCTCCTCTTCGGTAGTGCATAATATTGTTAGTAAAGACTTTTCCGTTTGGTTTTCTAGTCTGGTAAGTAAAAGGAATGATTGATAATTCAATATGAATTGATAATTATTTTCATAAAGATTTTATTTTTATGTATTTTTGGAAGATGTGGTGTAGACTATATCTGAGGATTTGAAGCATCTAGCACAAGGCCCTCTTCCGAATGATAAAAGGTTTTCTGTATTCAATATTAATGGATTCAAGTTTCATACAATAGATCACGAAAAATGATTAAAAACAAAAAATTATGGTGTGTTTGTGACTTCTAGAACCAGATGTGTTTCAAGATACCATGATGCAAATGGGATTGATGATGATCTTATATATTATGGGAAACTGAAAGATATTATAGAGCTTAATTACTATGGAAAATCTGTGAATCTTTTTAAATGTATATGGGTTGATACAATAACACAGAGAGGTTTTATAAAGGATTATTGGGGTTTTAATGTTTTCATTTTTCGTAAGTTGATTTACACTGGAGAATGTGAAGAACATGAACCTTTCATTTATGCATCTCAAGTTCGAATGGCTCTTTATATTGAGGAGTCTCCTAAATGGAGTGTTTTGGTGCATCTTTATCTTAGATATTTTTATGAAATGGGTGAAGATGATGAGGATAGATGTGACCATGCTCCTTTTGAAGAAAAAGAGTTGAGTAAATATTTAGACAATGAAAGTGAAAATATTCAACTGGAAAGAGAAGAGGAATATGAAGATGATTTATTTGTGGATATGGAGGAAGATTAAAACAATTTGGAATAAATACATGATTTTTTTTGAATTGTTGGAATTGTTTTGACTTTTAATAGAGAAAAAAAATTTATCATGTGTTCATTTAATTTTGTATCACATTTATGTTGTGGTTATTAATTGTTTTATGTATGTCATGGAAAACCAATGAGTTGTATTTTTTGCTTAAAATAGTTAAAAGAGAAAAATCTATTTTTTAACAAAAAATTTGTTTTGCAATTAATTCTGCTACTTGTTTTGTTTTTTCTATATATCAAGGAATGATATATTATTTTGAATTCTAATTGGATGTTTTATTCACTGATTTTTTTAAATATTTATATTGAAATTGTGTTATTTTCCATCTACTACCTTGTATCTATAGGTGGATCCAAACATTCCTTGGACAGCCTCTGCTCATCCTTCTTAGATGCAGCACTTTTCTCCCAAACAAGGCCATACCCATTGAAATCTTTTATTAGGAGTGTTAATAAAATAATGTTGCCATCTTTTTTTTTTGTTATTTTTTATTTTAACCACATTATAATTTTTTCTTAAAAACCTTTTATGCTTGTATTCATCGTATAGATATTCCTAAATCCATGATCCCTAGGGTTTGGAATATAAATGAACATTCAACACAATCAGGGAATCCTTCAACTGATGATGTTTCATCAACATCAACACGAGTGCAAATCACCCAAGATGTTTTCCCCCAGCAAACACATTCAAATTATAGTCAATCAACATTGTTCACATTATTAGAGTCCAATATAGATGACAATACTCAACTATCTAGTCCTGAAGGTGGTTTCGATGTTGAAGTTGAGATGGTTGTGAATGTTGCTCCGACATCAATTGGTAAAAGGAATGAAAACAATGAAGGGGTTGGATATGCAATGTTATAGGTACATTCATTTTTTATTCATGCATTATTTATTTTAATTAATCCAATTTTAAATTTATTTCATTATTTTATTAGATTTTGAGGGTGTTATAAATGATAAAAATTTGCGAATGGAGAAAATTTGGTCATTAGTGAATGAAAAGTTTGTTGTGAACTTCAATGATCAGGGCCGTCTGATTGGGGAATAAGGAGGTTTATTTTTACGTGCAATGGGACATATAACTAGAACTAAATTTCTTATTAACTATGAAAATTGGCTAAGAATACCAAATTCTTTAAAATAAGTTGTGTTATGTATATGGGTTATGGTATTTATTTTTTTACTGACTTATTGACTTGATGTTTTATTTTTGAATGGAACACCTAATGTTTTTATTTTGTTATTAAAGCCATATTTTCAGTTTCCGCATGATAAGATGGAAAACTGGTTTGCTAAGCTTGCAATAGGAAAATGATGGAGATATAATAGAGGGACATTTTTTCATATACAATATGATTCTAGCTTAACAAAAGAACAAAATATTGAGCAGAATTATCCTAAAGGTATAACAATGGAGAAATGGAAAAGTTATATCCTCATTCGTGATAACCAAAAACATAGGGTACATTAATTTGTTTTTATTACTATCATATTTAAACATTTAATTTTATTTATTTATTAATTTTTATTAAATTGATCATCTTTATATGTGCATGACATGTGTAAGAAAAATGCACTTATTCACCGCAATCAAACCATTCCACATACATCTTTAACTAAAACATTTGCCCGCAAGAAAGATGAGATGGTAATATATCAATTACATTTTTAGAAATTAATTGCATATTATTTATTTCTATAAGATTTTTTATTATAGGAGATGAACTATGTACATTCGATTGGTAGATCCCATCTATGAGATGCATTTCATCGAAAAAGTGACGGATCATACATGAATGATGATGCAAAAACAATTGGAGTAAGAATTCAAATTAAAGTTTTGTTACTTTTCTATGTAACCAAATTGATATCATCATCATGTAGGAAAAATTGAGTATAGCACCCCAAGATTCCACAATACGTTTTCCTTTGAATAATGCAATAGCTTGCATTGTACACAACTTCGAGATTCTAACACACCGCGACCAATCATAGTAGTTGTTATCAATAGTAATACCCACTTTTTGAGATTTTATAAATTTTATCTGTCAAAATGGACTTCATTTTTGGATTCAAATTATAGAAATTATCTTAGGGTGAAATTTTGGTACTTTTCGGATAACCTTTATATATGGATGAATAGTAAAAATTACTAAATTTTATTTAAAAACAACTTTTTTATTCAAAATAATTAATAGTGATAAATTATGAATTTGAGTTTTTTAATGTATATTTAGAATATATTTTTACAATTTAATACAATGTTAGTCATTGGACATATTTTCACATTTAAACCAAACATAAACAAGTGTCAATCTTTTGATACATAGTATTTCATAAAAACAAGCTTGTTGTTTTGACAGCGGGAAATAAATTTAAACTAATTTCTGCAACATTGTGTTGTGAATTTAGAAAAGTGGATTAAATATTTAGAATTAAGAGGTCCAAATTGTGTAAATAAGTAACTTTTTTTTAGAAATTTTAAAAAATTGCTTCAGTAAAAATTTTATTTACCATCGTAAAACTGTAAATCCGGTAAATAAGGGTACAAAAATAATATTATAATAATAATAAATTACCCTAAAACGTGTCCTAACCCTATTGTAGGATACATGTCCAACCATGGGCATCTTTGGGTCGATTTGGGGACCCCATTTATCCACTTGTAAGTGATAATGACACTCTATAATAATTATATTAAAGTAAATTCCAAAATGACATAAGCATATGTCTTTTAGAAAAACAATTTTTACATAGGTTTATATATGTTATATATTAGACTATAAATATTCATTAAAAATCAAAAAAAAATTCCTACATAATGGTATTTTATTTATAATTATTATACATTTAATAATTAAATGTAGTTATGACATAATAATGATGCAGTATTTTCCTTATTAATGAAAGAATAAAATAATTAGTATTATAAATGTAAAAATAAATATAAATTGAAAGTTTTGATGCCATACAGGAATTTTATTGGTTAGTATGACATGTTAGGATTTATTAAAAGAATTTGGTTTGAATTAATACAGTTTTTAAGACTTTAAAAAATCAATTATTAAATATTGTCAAAATTGACATAAATGAGTTTTTAAAACAAGTATTATATTATTAATTGATATTCTATTCCTCAAAATCTATGTTTTGTCCAAAGGACTTATATCATGATAGGTGTTTAATTAATGGACCACTTTGGGGTCTCTTGGATTTATATAGTATGTTTAATAACTATATAATATAAAAATACAAAGTTACATGGTAAATGCCAATCTAATTTACTAAGAGTTAAAACTAAAGGATAAGGGTAATATAATGGCCCAAACCAGTCTAAAATCTATTAGTTGAAAGGATTTAGGTCCATACCCACCTTAGACTTGGAATAATCCACTTTGTAGCCATTAGAAACCAAATATGAATTTATTATAAAATAATACATTATGTTTTCTTAAAAATCCCCTCCTCCCCTTTATAAAAGGACAACACTTCTAACCAATTCATCACACATTCAAAGCCTTTTGGTTTGGACAAACCCTACCCCAGTAGTTTCTCAACCTCCCTAACTTCAACCTAGAGTCCATATTTTGATCATGAGTCCTACCTAAGGATCCCTTTTGAGAAAATCAAAAGGAAGAACAAGAAGAAGAGGTAATGCTTTCACCACCCTCTTTCAAGTTCCTTTGTTCTTCAACTTCTTCTTTCTTTGTTATATACATTCTAAAATAATAGCTCCATTATATTCTATATAATGTGATGTTAATATGAATATGGTACAACCATATTTAGTATTCTACCCATCCTTTGAATGACATGTCACCATACGTGCAACGTACGGCCTACCGTCTCCACATCGTGGTGTAATTGTTATTCAATACATTATTATTTGGATGGTTATATTAATGATGTTTAATTCATGTAAATAATAAATATAACATGATATTGACTCTTTATATATGATATTACATACAATTATATATTATTTTAATATCAAAAGACTGATATTTCCGCTCGTGCATACGTACGGACTACCGTCTCCACGAACGTGATGAGATTCATTTCCCATCATATCCATGCAAGTCTAATTAACATTTGACGAGTAAAATAAATGTTAAGGACTGGATATCATTTTGGATATGAATAAGATACATCCTATGGATAAAAAACATGGCTTATGTAACAAAACATATAAAAGAAAACGAGTAACTGAACACCCGAAACGACGATAATACTAAAATATTATTAACAAATCAACGTTAAAAGCTCATATATGATATCATATTAATGTATATGATTCTTTTATAATTTAATAAAAATTATTTCACAATTATACAGTATTTTAACCTACCCTCAACCAAGGAAAAGTACAAGGTAATGGTTTATTTCACAATCTCTTCATTATCCGATGTTGTTTATACGTAATTATCTACTGGGACCTCTTTATCATCCACATCCATGTTTATTAAAAATATATTTCAAAACATTATTAATATTTTAAAGAATATGGTTTAAAGTCATGTATACCCTTTATTGAATTTTATAAGAAGTTTGAAAAAGATACTTTTCATCATTTTCCAAACATGGTCCTTTTTAACCTTTTCGACGGAATGAAGGTACAAATGTTTTTTAACTTATACGGCGTATAATATATTTTCCACAATTATAAAATCATCAAAGCTTCCCTTACAATATTATATGTATATTTTCAAAGTAAATATTTTATTTTATAATTATGTGACTTTTAAATGATTAAAAAAGAGATATTTCTCTCAAATAGTTTTGATTTCATCTATGTCAACTTCATTTGATGGATTTTAATCTTATTTGAAGTTTATTTATTATGATACAAAATTTACCTATAGTATTGAAGGTTTTGTGATATGTTAGAATATGGATGTGTTATTTTATACCATTCATGTTTTATGGAGAAAGTATTTACATTTCATCTACAAGTTTTAATACGAATGATTATGTTATTTTTAAATCTGTTTATATGAGGAATGCATTGGACTTAATAAGTGATGGGTGGAGCCTGATATAGCTCCTCGATGCATCGGTAGGTCTCATGAGACAAACCAGGGTCTTGGAAAATGTCCTTGTCAAAATATTATTTGTAGTCTTGGCACAAGGCCTTGACTATGTGGTTATGATAGTTAGGCATTATGAATTCCATCATTATGAAAGTGGTTATTGATATTTCATGTGATTATTCGACTAGTATAATATCAATGTGAACAAGTAAATGGAATTATTTCATTTTATCTTTTCCATATTATGCTAAAGTTCATTTTTAAAAGGCTTTTGTTTTAGTTAGACATTGCCTTACAAGTTTATGTTTATTTATGAAAGTTTCAGCAATATTGTTATCCTTACTGAGCATTTGAGCTCACCCATTTCAATGTTTTATTTTTTCCCAGGATGTGAAGATGTATTTTATGAATGAACTATAGGGAATTAATGAGAGGATATGAATACAAGATGTGTTGTATTTTTTTCACTTTATGATGTAATGTAAGACGTAAGAATTTTTCAACTATTTCCAAGGCTACTAATCTAATCGGTATTTCAAGACTTGATCTTTTGTGATCAGGCCAATTTTATGTAATAATGAACTGACTCTGGGTAACTATTGTCGGGGCATTACAGTTGGTATCAGAGGAAATTTAGTACAAAAAATGCAAGCTAGATTTATATAAACTCGGATTAGAGAACATAGCCCTAAGTTAGACTTTGAGGATTAGTATAGAAGAACATCCTAGAATTTTGGTATTGTAGATATTTTGTGAGTTTTCTGAGCAATACATCCCGATCTGGATACGAGGAGGTATATATGGATCTAGAATAGATGTACCTAGGGGTAAAACCCGAAAACACCTCTTTGATCTAGACTCGAACGGGAACTGGTGCATGACAACTCAGCTTAGTTCACTCTTGGTTATGACACTCTCGGGGGATTTGCATAGGATAATTCTCATTTTCATTAAAAATCATTATGAAGGCTTTATGAGTATGTACTTCCTCATAGAAAACATTTTTTTTATATTTATTGATTATATCCATAAATAGTTCAATTTATGAAATGTGTTCGACAAGTATCGAATTTTGTATGTTGATTCATAAACTGATATAATTTATTCCATTGTTTTGAAATAGTGCCTAGTGGAAGAAATGGAAACTGTATCAATGCACGCACTCCATGTAGGCATTTCCATCCTGCTCAAGATAATTATACTGGAGCTAGTGATGCAACTAGTGTTGATCAGCTAATCACCATACAAGGACAACTCACTCAGGTTATGAATAATAACCTTACCCATATGGAGCACCCAGATCCACATCGTGGAGGATCAATGTAAGATCGCTTCATAAGGAAACAACCACCAACATCCAATGGGAGTATAAATCCCTTAGTAGATGAGCAATGGATAAATTCTTTAGATAAAATATTCCATGCCTTGGGGAGTAGTGAAAGGGAAAAAGTTATCATGGCAGTTTACCGCATCACTGGAGATGCTGGTCAAAGGTTTTTATTGATTCAAAATAAAAAAGAAGATGATGAAGTATCAAATATGTAATGGAGGGAGTTCAATGAGATTTTCATAGAAAAATACTTTCCTCGTGACCATCGAGCAGATATGCAAAAGGCAATTTCTGAGTCGGAGGCAAAAAGAGGATCTGAATTTCGCAATGTATGGGGCTAACTTTACAAGGTTAGCGAGGTACGCTACAGATTATAAATGTAACCCAAGAAGTAAGATTGATCATTTCTTTTATGGGTTAAAATATTTTCTCCATCGATCATTAGTCTCACAAACCTTCTCATCGTACAAAGATATTTTCTCATGTGTTGTCAAGACAGAAAAGGAATTCTCTAAGTCTTTTGACATTAAAGAAATGCAAGAGAAGAAGAGATCTGCTGATCAATCTGGAAATGGAAATAAGTGTAAGAAGGGAAAAGTTGAATATCCATCCTGTAGTAAATCTGGGAAGAAACACCCTAGTACTTGCTTGAAAAAACGGGTGTCTGTTACAAGTGTGGTGAAAATGTTCACCAAGCTCGTGATTACAAGGGGATGAAAGAAGCTACCGATGTTCAATACTACAACTGCAGGGAGATGGGACATTATGAAAAATTAATTTCCTAAGCGTCAGTGATTCGTACCATAGAAAAGTCCAAGGGATCAAGGCTAGGCATATTTTATAAGTACAGCTGAGGTAAAAGCTCCGAAAGACGTGGTGGCAGGTAATTTAAGGGTTTCCTCATGTTTACCAAATGCATTATTTGATTCTAGATCATCATATTGTTTCATATTTTCCCAGTTTTCTTAGAAAATTAGATACTTCCAATTTGATTTAACAAGGGAGTTGTCAGTTAAAAATCCTAAGGTAATTTTTATTTCTATAATTTTCTGCGAATCAATTCCCATTAGAGCATATAAATGTTCTTTATCTGCTGATCTAATTGTCATTCCTATGATTGAGTTTGATATAATCCTCGGTATGAATTGGCTTTCATACCATGATGCGAATATTTATTGTAAGAAGACGGAGGTTACAATTTTTGGTGATGATGATGACAAGGAACAGCTTATCAATCGAGCAGAATCGTCACCACTTGATTCTTATCCAGATCCACCCCTAGTAGCTTAAATAAATTCAATTATCGGGGAGGAAGAGAATGAAATAACTGTGGGTGAGGAAAGGAATATTCAAATAGAGGATTTACCTATTGTGAAAGAATATGTAGATGTGTTTTCGGATGATTTACTTGGACATCCTCAAGAACAAGAAATTTAGTTTTACATTGATTTAAATCCTAGTTCAAGGCCCATATCGAAGACCCCTTATAGAATGGCCATTTTGGAATAGTTGAACTGAATAAACAACTAGAGGAATTGAGTAACAAGGGATTTATTCACCCTAGTGTTTCTCCATGAGGAGCCCCTGTCCTTTTTGTCAAGAAGAAATATGGATCTATGTGGTTGTGTATTGACTACAGGGAGATCAATGCTATGACAATAAAGAACAAGTATCCCTTACCTCGCATTGATGATTTATTCGACCAACTTCATGGAGCTCAATACTTATCAAAGATTGAACTTCAATCTGGATACCATCAGTTGTGTGTGAATAAGGAAGACATTCTGAATACAGCATTTCGTATCAGGTACAGGAATTACGAGTTTATATTAATGCCTTTTCGGATGACTAATGCAACCTCTATTTTCATGGATCTAATGAACAGAGTTTTTAAGGAATATCTTGATGATTTTGTAGTGTAATTTATTGATGATATATTGGTATACTCAAAAGCTATGAGGATCATGGAAATCACTTGTGCACTATCCTAAAGACTTTTCGAAGACATGAATTGTATGGGATGTTTATAAAGTGTGAATTCAGGCTTTAGGATATTTATTTTCTTTGACATATTGTCTCTAAATATGGAATCTATGTTGATCCTTCTATGAAAAGTGAAATACAAGAATGGACAGAACCAATGAGTATAACCGAGATATGCAGTTTTATTGGATTAGTTGGTTATTATCGACGTTTCGTCCATAATTTTTCCCGGTTGGCTAACCCATTAACAAATCTCACACGTAAAGGGGTTATATTTGTTTTGAAAAAAGACTATGAAGAATGTTTCGATGAATTGACGAGAATATTATTCAATGCTTCTATATTGAATCTACCATCGGGGAATGATGGGTTCGTTTTTTATAGTGATGCATTGAAGAAATGACTTGGTTTTTTCCTTTTGCAGAGTGATAGGGTTATTTCTTATGCATCATGACAGTCGAAACTTCATGAGCCAAACTATCCTACTCATGATCTCGAGTTAGCATCTGTGATATTTTCTTTGTAGATAGGGAGACACTACCTCTATGGTGAAAAATGTGAGATTTACACTGATCACAAGAGTTTGAAGTATATTTTCTCACAAAAATAATTCAACATGAGGCAAAAGAGATGGATTGAATTACTCATGGGTTATGATTTCACGACACACTACTATCCGAGTAAGGAAAATAATGTGGAAGATGCTTTGAGAAGAAAATATCATGGAGTTTTGAACATGATATGAATTGAAAGGGATCTTATTACCATGGACCTAGTGATGTTGGATATGGGAATAACCATGGAAGGTGAAACATCGATACTTTTTCAAATGTTTTCCAAACCATCATTACTAGAAAGGATTAAGATATCTTAGACCGATGATGAATAATTTCAAAATAATATTAAAGCTGTGAGTGATGGGAGATTGAGTGACATTGTGTATGAAGATGGAATTTTGAAATTTGGGAAGATACTTTGTGTTCCTGATATACCTGATCTAAAAATGGAATTATTGGACGATGCCCATATTTCCAATTTCTCTATACACCCTATGAGCACCAAAAAGTATATAGATTTGAAGAAACATTTTTGGTGGGACAACATGAAGAGGGAGGTTGATGATTTTGTGTCAAGATGTATAGTTTGTCAACAAGTGAAAGATGGAAGGCAACATCCTAGAGGAGTCATGAAACCTCTTCCCATACCTGAGTGGAAATGGGATAATATCATGATGGACTTTGACATGGGACTACCAAATACTCCTAGAAGGAACGATGCAATATGGGTCATTGTTGATTGTCTTACCAAGTCAGCACATTTTCATGGTATAAGAGAAGATTTTCCACATAAACGTCTTGCAAGACTACATATTAATGAATTTGTGAGATTTCATGGAGTACCCCTATCTATTGTTTCGGATCGTGATCCAATATTTACTTCATGATTTTGGAAGAGTCTTAAGAAGGCCATGGATACTGAACTTTGTTTGAGCACTGCTTACCATCCTCAAACAGATGGACAAATAGAACATACTATTCAAAACCTAGAAGACATGTTGAGATCTATTTATCTTGACATTCTGGGTACGTGGGATCAATATTTACCTCTGGTAGAATTTTTCTATAATAATATCTTCCATTCAAGTATTCAGATTGCACCATATGAAGCATTATATGGAAAGAGATGTCGCACACCAACCTGTTGGGATGACGTTGGTGAATGAAAATGTGCAGGCCCAGAACTGGTGGAGGAAATGATGGAAAAGGTGAAGGTAATCCAAAACCACATCAAAGAAGCTCAATGTAGGTATAAGAGCTATGCCGATAACCGAAGGAAGGATTTCAAATTTCAGGTATGAGATAATGTTTTCATGAAGGTATCTCCATGGATGGGAGTTATATGTTTCGACATGAAGGTAAACTGAGTCCCAGATATATAGGACCTTTCGAAATTCTAGAATTAATTGAGGTTGTAGCTTACCAGTTGGCAAAGCCGCCATGTCTCTCCATAGTTCACGATGTATTCCACGTATCACTGTTGTGAAAATACATGTCTGAGCCAACGCATGTACTCACCTATGTGGAAGTATAACTAGAGCCCAATCTATCTTATTGCAAAGTGCCTGTCAACATTCTTGATATGAGAGAACAACTGTTGAGAAAACGGACGACTCGTCTGGTAAAGGTTATATGGAGAAACCAAAAAATGGAAGAGGCAACGTGGGAACCTGATGAACTTATGATGAAGAACCAACCGAGTCTTTTTATACAGTAATGTTCTAGAAATATTGAGGATGAAATTATTTGAAGGAGGGGAGAATATAACAACCTAATATTCCATGGTACGTTTGTCGTTTGAATAATGCAATAGCTTGCATTGTACGCAACTTCGAGATTCTAACACACCGACACCAATCAATGTAGCCATTATAAAAAGTAATACCCACTTCTTGAGATTTTATAAATTTTATCTCATAAAATGGTCTTCATTTTTTGGATTTGGAAAATATAAATTAACCTAGGGTGAAAATTTTGGTACATTTCGGATAACATTTATATTTTGATGAATAGTTAAAATTACTAAATTTTAATTAAAAACAACATTTTCACTCAAAATAATTAATTGTGATAAATTATGAATTTCAGTGGTTTTAAAGTATGTTTATAATATATTTTTACCATTTAATAAAATTTTTGTAATTGGACGTATTTTCACATTTAAACCAGACATAAACAAGTATCTATCTTTTGATACATATTATTTCTTAAAAACACGATTTTTGTTTTAACAGCAGGAATTAATTTTAAATTAATTTCTTCTACATCTGTGTTTTGAATTTATAAAAATGGATTCCATATTTAGAATAAGGAGGTCCAAATTTTGTAAATACGTAAATTTTATTTTTATTCATTTTGAATTACTACTTCAGTAAATATTTTATTTACCATGGTTTAACGGTAAATCCGGTAAATAAGGGTAAAAAAATAATATTATAATAATCATAAATTACCCTAAAACGTGTCCTAACCCTATTTGATGATACATGTCTGACCATGGTCATTATTGGGTCGATTTTGGGATGACATGGTTCCACTTGTATGTGATAATGACACTTTATATTAATTTAGTTAAAGTAAATACAAAAATGACATAACCATATATATTTTAGAAAATCAATTTTTACAAAAGGTTATATATGTTATATTTTCAACTATAAATATTTATTAGAAATAAAAAAATATTTCATACATAATGGTATTTTATTTATAATTTTTATACATTTAATAATTAAATTTATTTATGACACAATAATGAATCAATATTTTCCATATTGATGAAAGAATAAAATAAATATTATTATGAATGTTAAAATTAATATAATTTGAAAGTTTTGATGCCATCCACAAATTTTATTGGTTAATATGGCATGTTAAGATTTCATAAATTAATTTTGTTCGAATTAATAACATTGTTAAGACTTTAAAAAAATAAATTATTAAATATTGTCAAAATTGACATAAATGTGTTTTTAAAACAAGTTATATATTATTAATTGATATTCTATTCCAAAAAATCTAAGGATCGGCCAAAGTACTTATATCATGATAGGTTTATCATTAATGGACAACTTGGGGGTCTCTTTGATGTATATAGTAATTTTACTAACTATATAATATAAAAATACAAAGTGACATGGTAAATGTAATTCTAATTAACTAAGAGTTAAACCTAAAAGATAAGGTTAATATAATGACCCAAACCACTCTAAAATATATTGGTTGAATGTATTTCGACCCATCCCCAACTTATAATTTGAATAATCTACTTTGGAGCCATTATAAACCGAATATGAATTTATTATAAAATAATACATTATGTTTTCCAAAAGAGCCCCTCCTCACCCTTATAAAAGGACACCATTTCTAACCAATTTTTCACACCTTCAATGACTTTTGTTTTGGTCAAACCCTACCCAGATATTATATCAACATCCCTAAATTCAACCTAGAGGCCTTATTCTGATCAGAAATCCAACCTAAGGATCCCTTTTTATCAAATCAAAAGGAAGAACCCGAAGAAGAGGTAATGTTTTCACCACCGTATTTCAAGTTCCTTTCTTCTTCAACTTCTTCTTTATTTGTTATTTACATTATAAAATAAGAAATCTAGTGTCTTCTATATACTGTGATGTTATTATAAATATGGTACAACTATATTCATTATTTTATCTATCCTTTGAAGGACATGTCACCATACGTGCATACGTACGGCCTACCGTCTCCACGTCGTGGTGTAATTGTTATTCAATATATTATTATTTTGATGGGTATAATAATGATGTGTAATTCATGTAAATAATAAATATAACATGATAATGATTCTTTATATATGATATACCATCCAATTATATATTATTTTAATACCAAAATAATGATATTGTCGCTTGTCCATACGTACGGACTACCGTCTCCACGAACACGATTAGATTAATTCCCAATCGTATCCATACAAGTCTAATTAAAATTTGATAATTAAAAATAATTTTAAGGACTTGATATAATTATGGATATTTATAAGATACAACCTATGGATAACAAACACAGCTTATGTAACAAAACATATAAAAGAAAACAAGTAAGTGAACACCTGAAACGACAATAATACTAAAATATTATTAACAAAGCAATGTTAAAAGATCATATATGATATCATATTAATGTATATGATTCTAGTATAATTTAATAACAATTATTTCACCCTTATATATGATTTTAACCTACCCCTAACCAAGAAAAAGTATAATGTAAGTATTTATTTTACAATCTCTTCATTATCTGAGGTTGTTTATACGTAATTATCTTCTTGGACCTCTTTATCATCTGCATCCATGTTTCTTAACAAAGTATTTCAAAACATTATTAATATTTTACAGAATATGGGTTAAAGTCATTTTTACCCTTTTTTTACTTTTATAAGAAGTTTTTAACGTAATCTTTCTATCGTTTTCCAAACAAGGTCCTTTTTAACCTTTTCGACATAATTAAGGTAAGAATTTTTTTTTAACTTATACAGAATATGGAGATATTTTCCACCATTATAAAATCGTCGAATCTTCCCTTACAAGATTATAAAGATATTTTCAATGTAAATGTTTTATTTTATAATTATGTGACATTTAAATTATTAAAAAAAAGGAGATATTTCTCTCAAATAGTTTTTATTTCAACTATATCAACATCCTTTGATGGATTTTAAGCATATTTGAAGTTGATTTATTATGATACAAAACATCCATATAGTATTGAAGGTTTTGTGATATGTTTTACTATGGATGTTTTATCTTTATACCATTCATGGTTAATGGAGAAGTTATTGACATTTTGTATACTCATTTTAATACGAATATTTATTTTATGTTTAAACCAGTTCATATAAGGAATGCATTGGACTTAATACGTGACGGGTGGAGCCCTCTATAGCTCCTTGATGCATCGGTAGATCTCATGATACAAACTAGTGTCTTGGCATAAGGCCTTGACAAAATATTATTTGTAGTATTGGCACAAGGCCTTTACTATGTGGTTATGATAGCCTGGCATTATGCTTTTCATCACTATGAAAGTGGTTATTGATATTGCTTGTGATTATTCAACTAGTAGAATATCCATGTGAATAAGTAAATGGAATTATTTCATTTTATATTTTCCATATTATGTTTTAGTTCAAGTTTAAGACGCTTTTGTTTTATTTATAAATTTCCTTAAATGTTTATGTTTATTTATGTATGTTTCTGCTATATTACTATCCTTACTGAGCATCTGAGCTCAACCCTTTCAATGTTTTAATTTTTCCCAGGATGTGAAGAAGTATTTTATGAATGACCTCTAGGGAATGTATGAGGGTACATGAAGACAAGATGTGTTGTAGTTTTTTCACTTTATGATGTAATGTAAGACTTATGAGTAGATCTAGTGTTTCTAAGGCTACTAAACTAATCGGTCTTATAAGACTTGATCTTTTGTGATCATTCCATTGTTATGTAATAATGCACCGACTCTGGGTAACTGGGGTCGGGGTGTTACATTGAGGGTGGATTTATGTCAAGAGGAACCCTCAAAACATTCAATAATTTCTCATGATTATGCTTTTGGAAAAGTATTTGGGAATGATAACCAGGGTTGTGTACGATGTCTCGGGTTGGCGGCATTCCCAACAAGTGTATTCAGCTCATCCTCTAAACGATTTGGATGCATCGGTGACACTACATCTAATTTCTTTCCAACATCTCAAAAAGCGGTTGATGGTTTGAAATCAATGTTGAGAAAATCCGAATTAAAATTACAAAGGAATGAAGATGAGTTAGCCCAAACAAAACCACAAATGCGTACAATCATTGATGTTCTTAACAGAATGGGGGCCAATATTCCTTTAATGGATGTCAACATAACCACCAATGATGGACATGTATTTTTTTCATTAGACTTATATTGTGTATGATTATCTTTCGAAGGATGTGTTGTAAATAATTTTCCAAGGCCACGTTTTGAACATCCATTAGGTTTGTCATCATAGGGTTCGTAGGGTTTTTTATGGTTATTTTTAACCCTATCAATAACATCATTGTTCAATCCACTTGTGGTTGATTTGAACTACTCTTAGAGATCATTTTTTCTCTCACAAATGTAGATGTCTTGATAGGATGCCTTTTTATATTGATTGTAGGCAGTAAATTGATCATTTATGGTGTTTTTTTCTTATTAACACAAGTGTATTGTTTTAATGTTGTGGAATTTTGAGATTGCAGAGTATTACAAAATTCAAGTATCAAGTAGTTATCTATTTGTGTGGTGTTATTATTTTTATTTTTATCTCCAAACCCATCATTTTCATATTTTTTTGATGACTTATTATTTGTACATATTAAAACATTTATGTTTTTTTAGTCTTATTTAGAAAGCCATTAATTAAAAATATGAGAGACCTACTGGAGATCAACCTTAACCTTATCATTGAAGACCATCTAGAGGAAATGATGTTAATTGAAATGTACACATGCTCTTTTTTGTTATGTATTTGATCCAATACTCAATTATCTTCCTTTTACCTCACTTGTTTTATGCTTTGTGAATGATGATTAGGGCATCACACATCTATTTTAATAGGTTGTGTACATTACGAATAACGATTATAACTATTATACTAGATAGATACTTTATCAAGTCATATTTCTAACCAAGGGGAATATTTCTACCTTCTAATGGTCACTCTTTAATTGGGAGCATAGTGAGAAACATTGGATGAGGTTATAGGGCATAGATAGTGATATCTATATTCCACTACTGACTAGATGGTTTAGTTAGAGAAATAAAAGGACGAGGTTAGGCTCTTGATGGTTGTGGTTGAGCATAATTCTATTATTTCTGAGCCCCATGGTGAACCAATATATTCATATAGGAAAGTGTACCAAACATAGTTTCCTGAGAGGGTTTTTATTTCTATGTTATATGTGAGGCTTTCATTCATGTTTTAGTTGAATGAATGGTCCTATATAGAGTTAATGTTTGGGAATGTTTTCCACCATCGTATATTATATCTCTCCTTTAATTACGTTTAGTAGAGGTGCTTGAGGGGGCCATGTGATGTTCCTCATTACTGAGTATGATGTAACAATCTACCGGACTGATAGTGTTGAAGGAATCATAGTCTTGTTCTTTGTTCGTAGAATACTTCAGGATGATTTCAAACATTGGGGTTCCTCCCAATTCGAGAATTATGAATTCATCAAGAGTGCATGATATATTTGGAATTAGTGGGGGAATCTGATTTCCCTAGAACTATCAGTACTTTTTCATATGATATTTAGAAGGTTGTGATGCAAATGAGATGGAATGAGGAGGCATAGCGGCTATAGGAGGTACTGATTTACTCAAATGAGCATGGACAATGTTGTGGGAATAAGTAGATATATTACAGGAAATACAATAATTGTACTTATGCATACCATGTAAAGGGAATTAATGCTATTCGCTAGTGTCCTTGTTGTCATTATTGATTTTGATAAATAAATGAGTCACCTATGTTGGGACATCACCGAAATCGATTATTCCATGATCCAACTGGACATGGATCCAATTATTTAAGATAAATCACACATTGATGTTGTGTCCAAGGATCATACAATATTAGCAGCAGTTGGAATGACCAGTGTGTTCAGCCTCTTAGGAACTTTGATATTCTAGTAGTTTTAAGATGCTATATTCCAGGGCATAGATGAAATACCCCAGAAACCCTGCCTCCTTGAGTGAAAATGTTTTATTCATCCACTATGTGATGGTAATATTAGTTTCTTGGACCAAATGGGGGGATTTGAAAACATTATCATGATGAGCCTACACTTGACAAGGCTATAGTTAGTAATGAATTTTGGGTAGAGGTTCTTGAAGGTGGGGAAACTATTGGGATTCAGTTTCTACATTGACACCTATTTCTGCCTTCCTATGTTTTCGAATAGGATATAAAATATGTAATGGGATAAACCGCTACTTGTTTCAATATAAGGATTCTTCTAGATGCTAATCAATTTCATTGAACTCTCAAAACCCACTCATACATCATAGGGAGATGAGGGTAAGAACAAGATTGTATTTGAAATTATCCACGCACATTATCAACATCGCTTCCTGGGTAAGATACATATCAAGGGAGTAAATGAGAAACTTCCACCTGAACTTATATCAATGGACATTGATTGATTCTTAAGTCCTTTCCATCTGATCTAGAGGTCATGAGGAGGCAGGCTGAACATACCACTGAATATGAGAAGCAATGAAATGAAGTTATAGCCCAGAATAATTACACAAGTGATAATGGGGATGAATCATAGTTTCTGAAGATCCTATCCTCTGGAATTAGTAAAAAGGCATCGACATATCTCAAGACTGATCAAGGGGATATAATTTCAGAGGAGGATAATAGGGGGACTGAGTAGGCACAAGAACAAGAAGCCAAGTATCTAAAACATGGGAGTCATCAAATAGATCCAATGGGGGAGACATCGATGTCTTAAAGAAAATCAAAGAGGCTACATGAAAAATGAAAGGGGGGATCACCCCCATGATAAGATAACATGAGGATCATTTTTTGGAACTGTCAGGTTCTGGCCAATCCTGATACTCAAAGTTCCATCAGACTCTTGACTCGAAGGTACAAACCTAAAATAATAGGCATTTCTGAGACCATATAAACCTTAATAAGCTGAGAACCCTTTTTATCAGTAAAGGGTATTCAATTATGGCATCAGCCAAGGCTACAAACTCTATGGACAGAATATGGCTTATCATACATAGAAATATGGGAAACCCCAAAAATTTATTGAAAATAACTAGATAATCACTTTTAGCTTCATTGACTCTAGTAAGAAAGTGTATTGCTCAATTGTATATGCTTTCAGCACTTGCACTGATAGGAGGTTACTTTGGATCCACATTAAACAGCTCTAAATTTCTATAGTAGAGCCATGGATTATTGCAGGGGACTTCAATGCCATCCTGCATGCAGATGAAAAGATTGTCCATATTACCATTTCCACCTCAATTAGAGACTTTAGTGATTGCATCGAGGTGAAGAGGCTGAAAGAAATCATCCTCACTAGATAAAAATTTATGTGGTATAGGCGGCACTGAAATGGTGTGAGAGACAGTAGGATTCACAGATCCATTATCAATGATTCCTCCTTAATGGTTTGGAAATCAATTTCATGTGTCACTTTATCCCAAAATAACCCGGATCACCATACAATCCTACTATGTTTTCTCAATAGTGAAGGAATCTCACAATTCCTTTCAAGTTTAAAAATGCATGGGCCTCTCTTCCAGAATTCCCATCAATATCCCATGACATTTGGGGTTAGAGAACTAGAAATGGGATTCATGTATCACTAAAATGAAAATGATAAAAATAAGGCTGAAAGATTGGAGCAACAACAACTTTATTCAATGGATGTTGAAATTGATTTACCGGAATGTTCTCTATATGATATTCAGGAAGAAAACACAAGGGATAACATCTGTGGTGACATGGAAAAAGAGGATATGAATCACCTATTCATGAAACATCACTCTCAAAGCAGCAAACATATTTTTGATATTCAGTTTCAGCAAACATATTTTTGATCCACTTCATATGGAAGAGTAGCTCACGATTCAGATTTTTTGATATTCAGTTGTGGAAATAATATTTTTGATATTCAGTTGTAGTAAACATATTTTTTATCC
This sequence comes from Viscum album, assembly GCA_963277665.1. Classification (NCBI taxonomy): domain Eukaryota; kingdom Viridiplantae; phylum Streptophyta; class Magnoliopsida; order Santalales; family Viscaceae; genus Viscum; species Viscum album. The sequence goes on from OY728120.1 coordinate 766,760,096, forward strand.
TCTATATATTTTTGATATTTAGTTGCAACAAACTGATTCGGTATGTACTCTTATTGAAAAACTTCATCACACAACACTCTCAATGTATCTCAAGGTAATACTAAGGGATTCATGTGCTGAATATATCCACATTATATGGAAGAGCAGTAATGAAGCTATACATAGCAGAGTGTGCCTCCATGTTGATCTTGCAATGGGCAGCATACATGCTGCAGTGAAGTCCTCCAATTCTCTGCATTCTGAAAAATGCTATAACTCAGTGGCAGAACATCTAAACTTAAGAAGGCTGCAGGTTCCAGGTAATTTCCCAATTCCTCGGGGCACATTGGAGGTTTTTTGGACACCCCATTTTTCTATTTGGATAAAATGCATTACTGATGGGGCCTCTGGAGGCAACCCAGGCCCATCTAGTAATGGTGCAATTTTCAGAGATCAACATGGAGATGTGATTGAATATTTGAATAACTTGTGTGGAATTACCACTGCACTGGAAGAAGAGATGATGAGACTTATAATGACAGTTGACCTATCTCACAAAAGAGGATGGATGTGCATATGGCTAGAGTATGACTCATCCACTCTTCTACATGTAGTAAGAAAAGGGCAGATACATTTAGCTTGGAATCTAACTCTAAAGTGGGTGATATGAATGGAATGTCTTTCCAAAATAAACTACATCATTACTCATGCCTTTAGAGAAGCCAACTATATTGCTGATGGGATTTCTAATGAAGGGGTCAATTTTGAAGGATGCCTCTACTCAACCACCCTCCCTGGTTACATGTTACCTCTGTTATATCATGATAAATGTAAAATCCCCTCTTTTTGTCTTGTATAATATTGCTTTGACATAATTCAAGGGAACTAGAGACCACTTTTCTAAAAAAATTAAATCTTACTAAATATTGGTGTAGTGTCCTGGATTACCGATTGATCTTACAGATGCCTCTGTGTCTCTCATTTTTGTTTGTCTGTTGAGAGGATGTTTCTTGATCTATGGCTTGAATTCATATCAGAAAAAATGGGTGAACAAAAAAATACAAACTATAAATGATAGATTGCACTCAGAATTATACGAGTCATATATGCCATGAAATACACCATCACCGTACCATACTATAGATGTTTAGAATGAGAAATTTCATGCTGAAAGCCTCATGAGAAATTGCTTGTGTTATAGGGATTTGTTTGTTAGTACTGCTAATTTTTTTTGTTCTACTATTGTCTTCTTTTGCTCATGGCGCAATCTGGATTTCCTTATGGTACCTTTGTTTTCTTTCAATGTTGGTTTGTTTTCCTAGTGAATACTGTAGATTTGTTTCCATGTTGTTCATGTGTTTTTGGCGATGAGGGGGATTCTTTTCTTCTGGTGGCGAGGGGCATTATGCTTTTCATTTGATGGTGAGGGGTTGGCTTCAATGTTTTTGGAAGACCTATATTATGGAAAAAATCACTTTTATTTTAGCATCTATTTGATGGTTCTCATAGTTCATAGGATACCTTTGTGATGTCCCTTTAAATGAAACTTAGATTTCATTATATTTTTATTCGCTGATTTCTCATCAATGTTCTCTTTAATTTGCTTATCTATTATGGGATCCAACACATCAGTGACCGGATATGCATTATATATAATCGACTCTTCATTTTTTTCATTCTTACTGTTGATTTCTTGAGAATATACTAGTTTGTAGCTGTGCAAATGAACACTCTTGACTGAAATATGCATGAACTCTGAGGTCGGTGGCATAAACACGTCCAGATTCTGTTAGAAACATTTTGTAAGCACCACCACAGAAAATGTCATAGAGGTTCTCATTCTCAAATGATGAGCACCACCACATGACTGGAATGGGATTCCATGCCTCCAAGACCCAGCCTCCTGAAATATCCATTGAACACTGTGATGTTGTTTGCAGCGGGGTTACCCGACACCGAACCCCCGAATGGACGACACACTATCTAGGTTTTAGGAGTTAGATTTCTTCAGCAACCGCAGAACCATGATCCTACTTCCGTACTAGACTTGAAATCGAATATATATATTTTTTAATATTTTATTTTTACATTAAAGGCGTTTAAAAGCGCCACTAATATTTTTACAAGATTTTTGATTAGAGGCGGTTTTAACCGCCTCTAAAATCTTTAAAAACACTCAAATTTAGACTAGAAGGGGTTAAAACTGCCGATAAGTTCTCTGGAAATTGTGAATTTTTTACATTAGAGGTGGTTATAACCCCCTCTAATGTTTTTTCTCAATTATAAGGGGTTAAAATCGCCTCTAATGTTCCATGATTATTTCTATTAGTGGTGCTTTTAACCACCTCTATTTTTTTCAATATTAAATTTTTTCCATATTAGAGGGGGTTTAACCCCTTCTAATGAAACCGCCGATAATGTTCATAATACCAGCACATAGAATAAACCGACGCTATTGGAATGTAGGTTTCTACATTAGCAGTAGTTTTAATAAACGCCGCTAATGAGTTTATAAGGGGATATAACCCCTTATAATGTAAATAATAACCCCTTATAATTTCAATATTTTTTTGTAGTGGTCATGAGCAGTTGATTCAACTGCAAATGTGTCATCCCATTCAAGGCACACTTCTCAATCTAAGCTCACCCCAGCACTTGGTGAGAAAATAGCGGTGGACATCAATGGTACTCATGTCGGGGCAGGGCTGGAGTTTGGTGAGGGAGCTACTGAGACTGAGGCAAGGGGGGTAGTAACACATGCATTGAAGAGCCCAAACCCTTGGGAGAGGTGCCCGAAGAAGACCATGCTTTTGGTCTGTTGCTTACTTTCCCCACCTATCGGCTAACAGACCCTAAAGAGATTTATGATTCAGACTTAGAGGCGGTTGAGGAGAGTCAAATGTCGTGGTGAAAAGGGTGAAAGTTCATCAAGCGCTTTCTTAGTTAGTCCCATACAGAATGGATGAAATGGAAGGGATCACTCCAAACCTTGCTATGCATTCTCTATGTTGGGGGGGGGTGGTGGATGCTCAATGCCTTCATTAGAAGGTCCGTGACTACATGGTCGAGATGTTGCGTGAGAGCAGCCGATGCACCGACATTGCCCAGTGTCGAGAGGAGTTAGGGAGTACCCAAGAATTCATATGGGCAGAACAAGAGGCACAATTCCTTGACGAACAGGTGAATGAAAATGAGATATTCAATGCAAACTCTTCTGAGCTTGTAGAGTAGTTGAGGGACTAGTTGGAAGACGGCCAAGAGAAACTAGTAGAGGCGAGTCACCAAATATCCTCACTCCAAACCGAACAGGTTCATGAAAGGGCTAGGGTCAGTGGCCTACAGTATGTCGCTACTGGTGAAGAGAGTGTCCTTAGGGGGCGATAGGTAGTCCTGGAGGCCACCAGTGAAAGGGTAGAGGCACAAGAATGATCCATCCAAGAAGCTGACACTTAAGGGCCCTGTTTTGGCCATACTCACAAATTCATTTCTCCTTACTACCTCTTATTCTGAACTACATGTATGGAGAATTTTATTTAATTGTCCATTTGGTTTAACACATTCAACCAAGGTCATCAAATATATTGCAATCCATTCATAAGATCATGTGAATCTCACCCAATAAGAGAAATAACGGATCTTTATACTATTACTTCTCTTGATCACAGGAGCGTCAACCCAACTTTGAGCATTCGAGGTTTGAATAAATGGACCAGATTTTTGGGAGGAAATTAGAGAGACTTGAATAGAGGATTAAGCTCTAAAAATAGCCGAATTATTTTTTTCCCAATGTGCATTTTTACACGAACAAGATAACGCCAGGGGTACTAGAATCAATTCGAATAGGGGAATGGAAGGTGTGAATCACAACACACAGGATTTGGAACACTATGGGGGTGGAGTGACAATAAAGAACAACTGTTGACTGCATTCAAAAAACATGATCCTTATTGCATTAGCCTGGAATGGGGATATAAAATGAGCGTCGACTGCTAACCATGTTCGAAAAAACGGGACCTGACTCAAATTATCATCCATTAGTCTTCCAGATCGTTGGCCAAGGATAATAGGCAGGCCATAGGCCAAGCATCCATACTATTAGAGGGTTCCCACAGACATGAAAGGGGATAAGGACTTGAATAAGGGTCACGAAAATAATGGAACGTGGAGTGATGGTTTGTTTGAACATAATCTAAAAATCATGAAATTTTTCCACCATGGTGAAAGCACATTAGAGGGGCGCATCAGTCTAATCATGGATCATTCCTTTTTTTAGACAGGACCTCTCTAACAAGGGAGTCATCACTTACCAACATCATTGTGGGGCATCCCGAACATGTTCAGGACATAGCTGTAGTTACATGGTTCACCACAAGGGGTCAAGCCAAGGGGCCAGGAATGAAGAGGAATAAGGATTACGATTCCTAGAGCTGGACCCGAGGTGAAATTCCTAGTTGTCCCTACGTATCCCATGAGGATGGAAATCAATCCATACACAGTTCTAGAAGAGATATTAGTTTATTTTCATAGATATCGGACCATGTATGGTAGGAAATGAAGGAGAAACATGGTGGGTTAATTATAAAACCCGACATGAATGGGGACCTAGGGTTTTGATCACCACATGTTCCCTAGGAGGGTTTTAGATTTGGGGACCAGAAATGAGAGTTATGCTGGGCCTGAGACAAGGTGCACAGATGTTCTTATGTACCCCATGTGGATGAGTATCAAAATGCAGGTATTTCTAAGAGGTGGAACGATAAGGTACTAGTTCCAAGGATAAAATGGGTGTGTAGGTGTGGCCCTTGCATCAAAAGAAGTGGTGTTTGATAAATCATGTTTTCCTTTAAGTTGAATGGTTTTTTTTGTGAAGAGAAAAACTAGGATAGAAAGTCTCGGAATCACCACAAGAATCAATCCCTATTCAGGCATTGAGAAATGGTACTACGTGTTACCAATACAAAACATGGTACCCCATTGAGTTAGGACATCACGATGTAGTGCTGTTTTTCATCATGCGTCCAGGATGATAATATCACAATTTAGGTTCATGTGATGGGACCATGCAACATAGTTTAAAGTCATGTGGCATGTACATGAAGTAATGAAAAAGAAGTGATATTACATACCCAATGTGAATGAGGACTTAGTCCCACCCCACATAATGCACAACTCCGGGAAGGAAAACTCAGGCCACGAGGCCAGTAAGGTTTACAGGATAAAGGGAAAGAGAAATGAGATCCCAATTGAGTTGAACCCGAAGATGAGATGTTTGGGTGTTCCTAAGTATCCCATGAGGATGGGAATCAAGTTGTAAATAGTTCTATTAGAGGGGAAATATGAAAATATATTAGTTAAAGGTTTAGAACTCAGACCACGGATAAACAGAACTATCCCATGTAAGGGAGGACCCTAACCAAACCCCTAAGCATACTTGAGTTGAACACAGTGTAAGAAACAAGGGCGGATAATGTATTCGCAATACATGAAATACATGAAATGGGGGAACTAGTGAATCCATGAATGATCCCCTTATCATAGTTTTTCTTCCCCCTAACATTCAAATGCACACTGAGGGATATTACAAAGAATTTCAATGTTCTACTTGGACATGATGAGGTGGAGAAGGATGTGAATCAAGTAACTAACATTTTGGGCATAATGGGGTTGGCGTGACGATGGAGGACGACTATTGACCATGTTTGATACACAGTATCCATTTCATGTTATCCTGAAATGTGGAAAATCAAGTGAGTATCGACTACTGACTACATTCAAAATGCATGATTTTTATCGATTTGTAGCCCACGACCCTCGAAGATGTTGGCCAGTAATGGTACGAGAGCCCTTAGGCCTAGCATCCATGCCACTTGGGAGTCCCTTTGTGGGTGAAAGGTGATAGATTCCCTAATTAATGGGAACATGAATCCTGATAAATGGTTGCATGATTGTTAGAGTAGAGCTCAACATTCCAGATATTAAACCAGAGTACCCTTTTGCACATTGGTGAATTTCCAAAGAGGGTCGAAGAGGGTGCACGACTTGGGAGTAACCGATTTGAAGGGATGAGTATAGAATATAGGGATAGAGAACTCCCATGAGGGAGAGGTATGTGGTGTGGTTGTTACAAACCCAATGTGAATGAGGACATAATCTCACACCACACAATACACTCCTGAATAGGACTTTGGGTCAAGGCCTGATAAGGCCGAGGGGCCTGAGGCTGGGCCTCAATCGAGAGTTCCTGACCAGTTTGCAGATTAACGACATGCAGTGAGGAAGAAGGAAGGATAATGTATCTTATCTGGGGATATGTACGACACTGCTAGTAACCCGACGTGAATGAGGACATAATCCCTTAATACATTGTACACTCAGATAAGAGAGAACCTGGGCCGGGGCCAGAAAACGCCAAGGGGCCTAAGGTCGGGCCACAGATGGAACGCCATACATCCTCTTGTACGGTTACCTCCTCATTGTAGCTTCTCATCCCATGTGAGAAGTGCTCGGTGTGGGAAACAAGGAGCTGATCTCAGCTCTCCCTGTCATAGAGGGGACTAAAACCAGGCATTTCCCGAAGGGAGTTCATTGCTTGGAGATACAATGGGGAAGAATGAACCACTACACTAAATGTTTGGGAAATCATTGGGTGTTTCCAATGTCACATGACAAATGTTGACCATGTTCAAAACACAGCGTGCCTATAGTGACCAGAAAGGGGAACAACAAATGAGAATCGACCACTGACCATATTCGCAACGCGAGACTTGTATCAGCTTGTTGCACAACATCCATGAGGGCATTGGCCAAAAGTGGTAAGATATAACATAGGCCTAGAATCCGTACCATTTAAGGGCCATTCTAGATGGGGAAGTTGATGGAGTCCCAATTAGAGTGGGTGAAGCGTAGTTGTATCCATTAATGAAAGAGGCAAACACCTCCAGTGATCGGGACGTTTGGATGGATTGAGGTTAGCTTGATGTGAATTGGCGAAAAAGTCTGCACCCCTACCATATATCTTGAATCGAGGGGAATATTCTATCATTTTGGCTGGGCCAAAAGACAAAATGTCTAGGCATTCCTAGATATACCCTGTGGATGAGAATCAAGCGACATGTAGTTCTTGAAGGCCATGCAGCTTAACGTCGTTCAATGAGGATGTGGGAGGATAGAAAAACAGGAGTGGGCGCAGGGTGAGACCATTATAATCAAGGTTTGAGTGGGCCTAAGGAATCATACACCATATCATTCCGGGATCCTCTGCGAGAACAATATTAGGGCGTATTAAAAGAGAAGAGTTCGGGGGTTGGGCTCAAGACGAGGCGTCTGAGCGTTCCTACGTATCCCATGAGGATGATAATCAAGCCATACGTAGTTTTCAAAATGTAGTTTAATGTCATACATGATGATGCATTGTTTAAATTCATGTAGAACCGTATATTTTAAGGTCACATGGGACCAGCGTGTATTTCAGGGTCATGAGGGACCAACAGTTTAAGGTCATGTCAGACCAGTGTACAGTTTACGGTCATGTGGGACTATCCTGTTTAAGGTAGGGCAGGGCCAGCGTGCAGTTTAGGGTCATGCGGGAGCATCGAGTTTAAGGTCGTGCAGGACCAGCGTGCAGTTTAGGGTCATGCGGGACCATCCAGTTTAAGGTCATGCAGGACCAGTGTGCAGTTTAGTGTCATGCAGGACTATCTAGTTTAAGGTCGTGCAGGACTAGCATGAAGATTAGGTTAATGTATGGCCATCCAGTTTAAGGTTGTTCGGGACCAATGTGCATTTTAGGGTCATTCGGTACTATCCATTTTAAGGTCGTGAAGGGCCAACATGTAGTGTAGGGTTATGCAGGACCCTCTAGTTTAAGGTAGTGCATGACTAGTATACAGTTTAGGGTCATGTGGGACCCTCCAGACTAAGTTCGTTCAGGACCAGAATGAAATTTAGGGTCATGTAGGACCATCCAATTTAAGGTCATGGAGGACCAGCGTCCAGTTTAGGGTCATGCAGGACCATCTAGTTTAAGGTCATACAGGACCATCATGTAGTTTAGGGTAATGTGGGACCGTCCAGTTTAAGGTCATGTAGGACCAGCGTGCAGTTTAGGGTCATACTAAGCCATCTATTATAATGTCGTGCATGACCTGTAGGACTAGGAAAATTATTTATTGTTGAACTTTGCATTGGTGGGAGGAGTTAGATGCTCACCATCCACGGTCACCCAGGAGTATGCTCTATTGGGGGTAAACCCTATTAATAATGCAAGGTCCTTCCAATTTGGGCTCTATCATGGGTGGTTTCCTGCTAGGGACCACTAGCACCCAGAGGGCCAATACCAAGTCGCCTTGAATAAAAGAGCAGAGGATAACCTTCTTGTTGATTTCTCTAGCTATATTATTCTGATGCCTTTCTAGATTGTGCAGAGCATGAAGCATATTCTCATCAAGTGCTTCTAATTCACCTAAATGAATTTTGGATACCTTATCGGGCACCTGGTGGTCATAGACTGATGTGAGTAACATAGGTAGCTAGATCTCGATGGGCATGAGAGCCTCAGCTTTGTACACCAAAGAATATGGGGTCACCTGTTTGGAATTATGAGTCGTCGTCTAATACACCCAGAGGGCATTGAGGAGCTTGTCTGTCCAACTATTTTGGTTCTCACCAACCATTTTCTACAAAATGATAGAGAGGGTTTTTTTGAACACCTCGATCTGCCCATTTTACTGTGCATGATAGCGGGAGGTATGGTTTAAATGGATGTTGTACTTGGCGTACAATTTCTTCACCTTGGCTTCTCAAAAGTTGGTTCCATTATCGGCGAGGACAATGTGAGGGACCCCAAACAAATAGATGATATTGGAGCTCATGATGTCGATGATAGAATGAGCCTTGACCTCCCACTTAGAAAAGAAATCTGTGGCAGTTAGGATGAACCTGCATTGGTGAGTTTTAACCGGTGGGTATGGTCCTAGGACATCAAGTCCCCACACCGCAAATGAGCAAGAGTACTTTGTGGAGTGGAGATGTTCTAGAGTACAATTCAATAATTCAGCATGAATTTTGCACACGTGACATCTCTAGGAGAACTCGATGTATTCATGGATCATGGAGGGCCAGAAGTACCCTAGTCTCTGGATCTGATGGGACAACTTTGGCCCAGCCTATTGGGTATCGCAGGAACCGGCATGGACCGTGTGCATGACGTGAGAAATATCGACTCCTTGGATGAAAAGGAGGAGAACCCCACCAAACCTATGCTTGTAGTTGATCTGTTCAAGACTGAGACCACTCTGGAGGGTAAAATGCAGCGAATGGAATTAGATTCTCTCATGCTCGGCCTGATCATCCGGGAGGAAACCATTTTGGAGATACTCAACAAAATGGGCTCTCTAGTCAGGAGTCGCTTCACCTTGTGCATCTGAGAAACCTAGGGATCCTGATGTGGAGGATTCGGTGGAAAGATGGCTTACTTGCAGGTCGTCGTCATCATCTAGGGGATGAGAGCAATGACTCTCCAATGATCCACGTGTATAATTAGATCATCCTTCTCAGGTTCTACAAGTGACACAACCAGGCTGGTCATGGCATCAGCTTGACCGTTCTGAGATCGAGGTACATGAGTAACATCCGGCTAGGATGGAACTGGGCCATTAGCTGGAGGGTGCACTCCATAAAAAGGTATGAGATCTAGCTTTCTGACGACATAGTAACCGTTGACTTGCTTCATGACTAGTTCAGAATCCCCTTTCAAATGAAGATGGGGTATATCAATCTTGAGGGCTATCTCGAGGCCATTGATCAGATATTGATAAACTACCTCGTTGTTGGTGCATCCTTTCGACAACAGGAACGAATACAGCAGAATTTCTTGCGCTGAGGTAATAAAAAAATACCTACACCTACTCTATTGAGTCTAGGATCATTGAGACTCCTATCAGTGGGGATCCTAGAGGCACCATCAAAGTGCATCTTCCAACACTGTATGGAAGGATATTTCGAGAGGATTTCCTCATCACGAAAATCCAATTCCAGGAACTGGTCCGTGGGGGTTGGATGGGAAGCAATAAAGTTTTCCAATGCTTGTCCCTTTATAGCATTCTGAGTGGAAAACCTGATTTCGAACTACTGGAGGATTACCACCCACTGTGCTAGATGGATGGTCAACATGGGAGGTTCGGAATGTACATCACCGGATCTACCTAAGACACCAATTGCACCTCGTGGTGCTGCATGTTGTGTCACAATTTTTGTTCAATGAATACAAGCTCATGGAAGCTCTTCTCGGTGGGGGAGTATCTGGTCTCCGTATTTATGATAACATGAATGAGATAGTAGAGACTGTTTTTTGTCCCCTCATTGTTCTTCTGGGCGAGAAGGGAATCGAGATATCATTCTAGGAAGTCACATATAGAAGTAGTGGCTTTCTGGGGACTGGTGGAATCAAGACTGGAGGCTGGAGTAGATACTTCTTGACTTCCTCGAACGTGGTCTGCCACTCTTCACCCCATTCATAATCAAAGCCTTTGTTCATGATCCAGGAAAATGGATTACACTTGTCAGCCAGATTTGCAAAAAATCTATGTATGTAGACTATGTTCCCTTGAAAACCTCAAAGCTCCCGAATATTTCTCCAGGGAGGCATCTGGATGATGGCCTTCATCTTCATTGGGTTGATCGTGATTCCTCAGTACCTGACAAAGAAGCCATGAAACATCCTAGAGGTAACCCTGAAGGCACATTTTAGCGGGTTCATCTTCATATGGAATTCAAACATGTTCTCAAGGTCCTTGAGATGGTCTTGTCACTGGAGAGATTTGACCACCAGATCATCCACATAGAATTAATCCAATGTCCCGAGGATAGGCTTGAATATGAAGTGCAAGGACCACTAATTGGTGGCTCCTGCATTCATCAGGCCAAAGGGCATTACCTGGTAATAGAAAGTACCTTGGGGCACCCTGAAAGAGGTATACTCTTCATCCTCGGGAGACATATATATCTAATTAAATCCAGAGTGACCATCCATTATGGAGAGGTCCTGGAACCCAGCCATAGAAATGGTGAACAATTTCATCACTAGAAGGGGAAAATCATCCTTCTGATAGAGATAGTTGAGATCATGGAAGTCGATACAGACCTTGATCTGTCCATTAATTTACCTAACTGGAAAAATGGTGGCTATCCACCTGGGGTACTGGAACTCCTTGAAAATTTTGGCTCGGAGGAGTTTGTCAACTTCAGCCATGACCATGGCACCATGAGAAGGGTGCATCTTTCTGGGTGACTGTTGGAACATGTGATGATTTGTTGGGAGACTGAGGCGGTGGAAGGCAACCTGAGGTTCTAGTACTAACATAGCATCGTAACTCCATAAAAATACATCATGATGCTGCTTTAGGAAATCTGTGTACCACTGTTTCTCCTCGAGGGACATGGAGGCACTGATCAATGTGGTTCTCAGATCTGCCTCGCAACCAAGCATCACCTGTACCAGTTCATAGACAATGGATGAAACGCCTTCTTCAATGGTGGGGGGGGGGGGAATTCTACAGAACCACTTCTTCACTTGTGTGGGAAGGATTCCAAGAGGGAGGAGATTCATCTTGGTTGGTGGATCCTGACAGGAGGCTAGCACTAGGCTGGACAAAAGTGGACAACATATCAGGGGATTCACGTACTGTTGAGACCATAATGATGAAGGCATTCTATTTGATCCCATATGTTCTTTGGCCCAATGGGGCCACGCTTGTTGATATCAAAGTAATAATTGTGTTTCAGTTTGAGCTAGTTAATTCCATCCTGGAAGAACAGACATGTTTGACGTATTGCCATTTCCATGGGGTGGACACCACGATATCTTACAGGGGTTGGAGGCTTCGGGATCACCTAATCCATGTCTTTGTAGGAGTATGAGGTGATTTTCCGTCGTTTCTTGTACTTGGGAACATGCTTACCTCTTGTACAAGAGACAAAAAATCATTTCCCCATATCGGGGCTCGTGGCCTCCAATCGAGGGATCGGGAAGACATAGACATCGTCCAGACCTATCGAGGGGTCAGCTGTGACCGTGACAAGCCCAACCTCACATGCCCTAATCTGTTTATCCTTGCTCTTGTAATAACCAACATATCGGAAGTGGACTTCACAAGAGGCGAAAGGAGATGTGTCACCTTGGAGTATGCCTAATTGACCATTAAGGGAGTACTTGAGGCCCTAGTGATATGACGAGGGGGTCGTCACATGCAGGTTGATCCATGGTCTGCCCATCAATGCATTGTATGCGGTGTCCAGGGAGAAAACCACAAACTCGTTACTGGAAACTAGGCCACCAAACTATGCCTTCAAATTGACCATACCATCTGGGGTCTGCTCTGTCATGTTGTGTCCCTGGATTCTTAAATCTGAGGGTGTCAAGTCATCATCGGAAAACCCTAGCTTACGTAGTGTCTGTGTTGGGATAAGGTTATTCCCATAACCGGTGTCAACAAGACAGCGGTGAAACTCCATGCTGTTAAATTTCCCGGTGATGTACAATGGGCGGATGTGCCCCAGTATGGGGGAGCCTTCATCCTCTCGAGAGAATGAAATGATTCCTTGGAATTTAGTGTTCTTGACCACTTCCGTGTTAAAGGTTCTTACAGTGGCTACCATCGTCTCAAACTGGAGGGGGCTTCATAAAGCCTCGCCGAGGGACTCTCGCATATCTTATGACAGAATATGGGATTCAAGGATGGAAATCCTTGATGGGATGTCTGTGAGGTGCTTGAGAACATCATATTTCCATTCCAGGTGTGATCTTCTGCTTAAAAGAGGCATATTGGCGATTGGAGGCATGGCGGGCCCTGTCGGCTGGACCGGCGATTGGCTTGTGTTGGGCATATCCCACTTCTAACTAGCCGAAGCATGAAGAGTAGCTACTAGATGAGGACCGGACGACTGAGATCAGCATGTAGAATGGTGAGACTGGTTGTGGCCTGCACGAGGTAGCTCTTCCTTATATAGTAACACAAACTATGGTGGATGTGGGCTCGATGACACTAGATGAAGAGGTTGAGCATGATGAGCTCTGCACTGGGCATGTTTTATGGCCTTGGTGGAATGCGCAGCCTCGCTAGAGTTTCCAACTGATGTGCCCCGACAACCATATGGCCACGGCTCTGCCGATGTTTGTGTCGGCTGGGGATGTTGGGGTGGTTCACCGGGCACTCCCCATCGTCGGGAGTCTTATAGGGGTTTACCAACTCAACGATATTAACCAAAGCGTACCTCTAACTATCAATTGATGATTCATCCACCAATGGGAAAATTATAGGATGGATCCCCATCTCTGGGGGAATAAAGACATTGAGAGTGCAGGATGACGATTACATGGGTGGGGCGCGTTGTTTCTTCTTGCTCCGCCGATGCTTGCTCTTCTAGGAAGAGGCTAATTGAGGAGATGATACAGAAGTGGTGACCACATCTTTGGAAGGATCAGGCTGATTCAAGAATACCTGATGATTCAATATTCATGTAAGACCGTTCTACGAGCCATCCAGTCATTACACTTCTGGGATCCACAGTTGGAAAACTGCTGCCACTCACCTTCGTTGTCTCTACTGCGGTCTGACCTTACAAAGACACCTGAAACTTGTGTCGGAGCCTAGCCTAGCCTAACTATGTTATTATCGACCTGTTCTTGGTTCCAGTATTTGAAAACATAGCACTTCTTGATGGTGTTCCCCATAATCCGATGATAGGGGAAGTAGTTGGGTAAATCAGGGAGATTCGCCTCTTCCGGCCATCTGCACCCAGGCTAGTGTACAATTCCCTATTCCAAGGTTCTATGAAACTGACTAGGGACCTGATTCCCATTGAACGAGTTGGTCTAGTTTCATCTGTATGGGATGGGGGCCCTTGGAGCCTGGCCTGGGTGAGGGGCCGGAGGGGCTTGTCGAGGAGGCGGAACCTGATTGTCCCGCCTTGGCAGTGGCGACACATTCTCCGGGGGTGTTTACTGATTCTGAGGACACTGTGGAGCCAGATGCTATGCTTGAGGTGGAGGGACTCTATGATTCTTTGGGGATGGTGCCACTGGTAGCAATTATAGTTTCCTGGGGGCGTCTATTTGGACCACTATGGTGGGCTCGGCTCTGGCACCCCTCCTTGCTGGGATTATATGGGGCAACGAACTTGTCTGGATGGCATGTGGCAGGGCTTCCAATATGAACTGGGCCTTATCGGAAAAATCATAGAATCCTCCAAGGAATTTCTAGGTGATCAGGGAGGGAACCAATTCCGTCTGAACATTCCATACGCACATCATCAGTAGTTTCTCCTGAGTCAGTGGCATGTCAAGGGAGTATGTGAGCCCCTTCCACCGTGAGATAAAGTCTGAAACTCGCTCATCAGGCCTTTTTATACACTTGAAGAGTTCTACGATGCTCTTTTTCCGGGAGGTGGAACAGAACATGTAGAGGAATTATGTGCGAATGTCCTCCCAGCTAGTTACAGATTCGATGGGGAGCTGGCTGTACCAGAGGAATGTCAGTGCCTCCACCGTCTGAACTAAACAATGGATCATGGCGGCCTCATGTTGTGTTATACTTCCTAACATGTGCCCACATCATGAGTTGAAGTGGGAAATGTGCTATGGTGGGTACCATGTCCAATTAAAGGGGGAGAAGGTGTGATTCTCGAAACCCGGAGGTGCCGGCATGTCATCCACCCTTGACAGGTATGGCTTACCATCAGGTCAGATTTCCACCTACCGCATTTCCAATACCTCAAGGATAGCTATGAGAGAATCCATAGGATCAGCTGGGTGGGGGTCCCTGTCTTGACGGGGATCCCTAACCACGGGCGCTTTGTTGGGTTCTTCGACTTTGTAGACATGCTCAGTGGATCATGGAGCGGCTGGTGGAGCGACCCCTGGGGGCTGCCGGGGGAGCCCGAGCAGGGTTCTGTGGATTGCTGTGCCGTTCAGGAGGGTTTGGAGAGAAATATCGTGCCCTCTTTCCATGATAAACGATTTCATCCCTGTCTGCAGGAGTGGCATGATAATCATTTACTAGGGGAAGTTCTCCAATGGGAAGTCGTTCCCACCCCTGTTGTTGTGGCCTAGGATCATCGTAGTCGCGTCGCTGCTCTGCAGCGCATTTATCCAGGAGTTTTTCAACCATATTATTCTGTTCATAAAGTTTTTGGTGCAACTTGGAATTCTCAGAGTCTTCCTCCGTCTTATGTACGGATGCGCACGGGTCAGAGTGCTTTACAGCTCTAACGTGCACATTGCCCTTACTGAAATTTCGGCTGAGTATCAATGCCTCGGTGGGTTCAGGGAGACCTAGGATGTCCCTCTGAAGATGAGTACTCATCCCCAATTGGTCCAATAGTGGTGGCACACCCTCAGGGGTTAAGTCTTCATCGATAAGCTCTATCTCGTCCTCCACGTCCACTATATCAGCCATGTTGACCGTGTCCCTTCATGGGGGCATGTACTCAATATCGCATAGTGAGTCGGGCTGCTGGAGACTAGGACTAAAGAGGAGGGAAGCATATTGTACCTAGCCACGTACTTTCACATGGGGGAGGCCTCCTTGATTATCTTGTGGAGTAAATTAAAACTCCAAATGCATTTCTCTTGGAGGGCCTTGCGGCGGCTTGGCGACTCGGGGTGCTGTGCCACAGGGAGCGCATCCAGATCAACCAGACGTCATTGTTCGCCGATGTCATAAAGGTGCACTTGGATCCTTGGAAAAGACACTCATTGTTGGCGAAGACGGGTGTGAGTCACCCGGAGGGTCTAGTGTAAACATTCAAACTCCTCAGGGGAGAGGGATTCTTGTGCATGAATGTTCCGCGCTACCACGGTCCAGAACATCTCGGGGAAGTAGTTCACTGTGGAAATGTTCTATAAGCTCAATGGCTTGGATTTAGGGTCTGGCCCTTGATTTCCCCACTCGTCATCTGGGGGTGTTTGAGGAACTAGAAGCGGTACTGAGGAAAACTGTAACACACTGAGATTTTATGAAAAATATTCTTTTTAATTTCATTAATGTATTGTGTTTTATGCTACACCAAAATGAGCTTGCATGACACACAACCCGGACATGGCTTTCATTACATGCAAACATGACCTTCCTCGATAGCGTGTGTTGTACGCAATACCAGGTGTTACTAAACAGCGATATATTATTATAATATTATTATGAACAAGACGTTATGAATAGTATAAACTAAATATTGAATTTTATAACATTATTATTCATCTTATAAATTTTATAGAACATGGTATAAGAACAAAATAAATTTTTCGGGTAAAATAAGTATTTTTAAATAAATGCAGTTTTGCTGCCTTTTGATGGTGCAACAATTTTAAATCTAGTTTTTGTAATATTTATAAGTCCAATTTTACAAAATAAAATTATTATTTGGAATCAGGATATAAAATTTTACCTTGGATAAATTTTTCTTATTATTCTGATAACTTTCATATTTTAATGAATAGTAAAAACACGCTATATTTTAATTAGAAAAAACTTTTTTCATCATAATAACTTATGTGGTTAAATTATAATATTTAATGGTTTTAAAGAATAAATAGAATATATTTTTACCATTTAATATAATGTATGTCATTAGCATTGATTTTACATTGAATTCGTAGGTTAAATCAATTCAATCTTTTGCCATGTTTTAAACAAAAACCCATTTTCTTTCGACAACAGGATTAATTTTAATTTAATTTCTGCAACTTTTGGGTATTGAATTTGGAAAAAATGGATTCCATATTTGGAATCAGTAGGTCCAAATTTTTTTAATAAGCTACTTATTATTTTTGGGCTTTATGAATAGTAACTACGGTAAATTTTATTTACCATAGTTAATGGTAAATCAGGTAATTAAGGATAAATATAAGATTATATAATTAACCTAAAACCTGGCAAAATCCTATTGAATGACTAAAAGTCGACCCATATCACCTAAGGGTCGGATTAGAATTATTTAATGGACTTTTGTCCATGAAAATAACTTAATTATTATTAAAACCAACGAAAGTGACAACATGTCACTCTCTTAAATATTATAATTATATTAATTTTAAATTAGTGATAAACTTCATGAAACTTCGAACATGAATAGTCTCCAGGAAGCTAATGAAATTTTCTACATCATATGAATTTATTTATAATTTTTAGGTATTAAATAATTATCATTAATTTTGACACAATAGGGATGCAGAAATTATTTATTTATTGAAAAATCAATAATATAGTTTTTATTGAAATATTAATACATTTCAAAAGGCCCAAAAATCAGAAAAAAACTTATAATTAGTGTATATATAAACCCTAATCATCCATTTTCCGAATTTGTGACCATTTGGATCCTTATTAAGATGATTATGATAGTTATATTATTCTATTTTAAATGATGCCAAAGTTGTCACCTTCATTATTTCAAAAATATAGCATATTAAATATTGTTATTTTAAGATTAAAAGTATTATTGTGATTGGTAATAGATTTATCTTCACTATAGGATTTTTTTTAATTTTTATGCAACAAATACGTATATTAAATAATTATACAAAAATGATGTAGTAATTATTTTATTAAAAGATAAACCAAATAAATGGTTTTAAAAATAATAAAATAAATATTATATGAACTATTTAATGTGCTCCACTAATTTTTTAGATACATATGACCTTTTTTGAATCTATTAAAACTTTTAGTTTGAACATATGTTCTGTATATATTTTATTTAAATTAAAATAAATGAATAGTGTCAAAATTGACACTATTGTTATTTTATAAAAATAATATATTATAAAATTGTTTAAAAATCACAAAAATATTTAAAAATTATAAACTTAAATTTATATGGTATAAAATGTTATAAAATTTCCAATTATGGACAATTCACAACAAATAAGTAACTATTTGTTATAATTTACAATTTAGAAAGTTATTACAATAAATAAAATTAAATTGATTAAATAAGGATAAATCAAGTTGATAATGTTTAAAATAAATTCCTAACATGTATAAATTTGATTGGATGATGATATTACAACCCTATATCATCGAAGATTCGGATATGAGTCATTTTTGTGTTGTTTTAAGTGGGTTTAGATTTATTATAAATTAATATTTTTATGAATTCCAAAGGTGCCTCTCTCCTCCCTTATAAAAGGGAACCTCCTCCCTCTCCTCCTCACACCACATTGAGAATTCAAGCTCCACCAACCCCTGCCAAATTCTCTTCTCCACTTCCCTAGAAACATCCTAGAGGTCTTTCTCATCTTGAAAGACCAATTTTAGTGCCCTAAGAGGAGGTCTCAAAGTGGCGCTTCAAAGAAGAGGTAATGTCCGTTACTGATTCTTTCAACTTTATTTTTTCTTCCAATTCTTCTTCATTAGTTGTTTTATTATTAAGTAACAACATAAGTATCACTCATATACTGGTATGTTATTATAATTATTAAACAACCATATTTCACCATCTATCCATCCTACAGAAAACAAAATCACCGCGCATGCGTACGTACGGAATACCGTCTCCACGCCGTGGTGTAATCTATTTTTCCATCGACACCTTACATGGATGGGTATAATGGTTTAATGAATAACTATATATGGTTATTATAACATCATACTGATTCTGATATATTATAACATCCACTCCAATTCTATAATTATGGGAATGATATCATCGCTCGTGTGTACATACGGACTACCGTCTCCGCGACGCGATAGGATTCATTCTCCATGATTAACCATACATGAATGATCATAAAGTTTATATAATGAATAATAATGAAATTTATGAAATAATAATGCTACTGGATTTATTTATATATATATGTATGTCATTTATTTAGTTTCATTCAATTCAATAAGGAAACGAAAGCAGCGTCCATGCGTACGTTCGACCTACCGTCTCCATGAACTGTGTATTTCATCCCTTTTATCGATCTATAATATATATGTATATGATGAATATATATTATATATAAATAATGTTTTACATTCTGTAATTATGTTAATCTGGATATAAGTAATAATATCAAGAAACGAAAAGACGAAACACATACGATAAATGGAATGATTTTACCCAAAACGCTGCTTTAACATGGAATTTACAAAAGAACGGGTAATATAAAGTCATAAGTGAAACATATATGATATCATAACAATGAATATGATTCTGTAATAAGTCAATTAAATTATTTAAATCATTATACAGGAGGTTCGAATACGTATGAAGCATATCAGACTTAAGGTAAGGGATAATTGTGCAAATCTCATTTTTATCTGAGATTGCTTATTCGTAAGTATTTACTGGGGTTATTTCTATCATCCATGTCCATGTTTTATAAAAGTGTTTTCATGTATTTTTAATTTCCTTTTTACCCATTTTTTAATTTTACCACATATTATGCAAGGAATATATTTTTACCATACAAGGTACTTTTTGACTTTTCCACCAAAAGTACGAGAAGAATGTTTTTTTAACATATACGGCATGAAAGGATTTTTACGGTTTTATAAAGCCTTATTTTCATGAAGCTTCATACAATAGATTTCATGAATATTTTCAACAAAATCTCTTTCTTTTAAAATTAGATGACGTTTTGTGAAAATAAATTGATTTTGAAGAAGAATGGATATTATCCTCAAGAATTCATTTCAACTGTTTTATCAAAACAATTTTCCATCTAAGATGACATTATTTCATATGTGTATGTTTCAAGTATAATGTCTCTATGATTTACATGGTTTCACTTTCCTAATTATGAAATGATATCCATTTCGTTTATATGGATTATGTATTGATGGGATTATGTTTACGAAACTCATTTTATTCGTTGGGTTATTATGAATGATGTATGTTTATTTTGTGGCACAGGTAATAATGATTTCATTATGAGATGGGTGGGACCTATATCTCCCTCTAATTAATTGGGTAAATATTTTATATCTCATGAGATAGACATGGCTGGAACGGTATGTTAATCCAGTACAGTGTTACAGGACTGAAATGAGGAGTGAACTCGATTCAGAATGGGTCTTTGTCCACTAAGATGGTCTTGGAAGCAATACCTTGGCTACTATGGAAAATCATTACATGTGCTTAATGGATGCCACAATTACATGTTTTATTCCTATGCTATTTTATCATGGTTTATGTTCCATTATGATCTATTCCTTATGTACTTCAATGTTTTATGTCGTTGCTCAAGATTTTGATGTTTAAACATTGTGTTCATGTTTTTATGTTCAATTGTATATGGTATGTTTTATTTTACCCCTACTTACCCTTACTGAGCATTTGAGCTCACCCTTTTTATATTTTATTTTCCCCTAGGATCAAAATATAGGTATTAGGTAAGGAAGAAAAAAGTAGATGATCTTTATGGGAGATGTTGAATATCTTTCACAACGATTAGAAGATTACGCTCCATGTTTCCAAAGACACTAAACTATTAAGGTCCTTGTGTGTCTGTTTTTGTTATGTATTAAGTATTCCACAAAATTAATGTAATGTCCATGTACGTCAAGCTTTGGGTCTCTACAGTTGGTATCAGAGGAAAAGGAGGTCAGAATGTATCTTATCATTGGAAACTCTCACATGTGAGCGTTGGACGAAGCATGGCTCTCCACCCAAGGGCTTCATGAGGAAATGGCTGCCACTGGGGATAGTGGTGTGTCCCGCCCAGGGGGTGTAGCCGCCCATGGAGTTCCCTGATTGGTATCAATTATAGTCCACTAGAAGTAATTCCAGACTATTACAGTTGGTATCACAAGAAAGGTTTAGTCAACCTTTGGAAACTAGGATGCGAAAACGTTAGTGAGATCCCTATAGATATTTCTAAGGTATGTCTATGGATGTCCCTAAGGATAAGTATACATATAGGATATAGTCCTAGAACTACGCTAACGATCTTATAATTTATCCTAAGATGTTAGATATTGAGGGTGCTCCCCCTTTACTATATTGTTTTCCCTAGAATGATTTTTGCCTCTCACACGATTCTTTTTGGGTTTTAGAAAATGGCTGGAAACAGGAAGATTCCTGATAATGGAGGATATGACGGACAATGGAATGATATTCTTCATGAGAAACCAAATGAAACAGGATTTGGAAGTCCAAACATCTTTATTATGCCTAATCAGCAATCTCATAATATGATCAATAATCTCAACAATGGTAAGTTTCCCGACTCAGATAATAAGAGAAAGATGTAGTTTCATGATGATCATAGAGGAAAAAAAGTTCAATTTAACTCATGTAAATCATGTGGGAAGAGGTGTCACGACCCGTCCTCGGGGCCCGTGCCGTGACTACCCCAAGCCCGCCTTTCATAGGCCAGGGGCTGGCGACTAGCACCAAGGCGTAAAATCCCAGTAAACAGGGAAGGCATTGCCTTTATAAGTAACAACCACACAGAGTCAGCAAGCGGAAAGTAAAGTGCAGAAAAGTAAAGGGGCCGGAAATACAAGCCCAACTTTAAAGTACAACTGAAAAGTAAAGTACAGCAACTGAAGAAAAGACGGCGGCCTCGTGTCGTCCACTGGCAATCCCACCTGAAGGGTGGGTACAGATAGCCTCCAGGCTCCTCGGATCCCACGTCCGCTCCGAGCACGTCCCGCCCAGTGGTCCACCTCCAGGTACCGTCCTGCTCCACGCCCCAACCGTGATCAGCGCTGTCCGTCGTCTGCAACCAACACAACAAGGTGCGGGCATAGCCCGTGCAGGGGTGAGTACAAGCTACTCAGTAAGGACCCCGAGACCCCCGAAGGTCTCCCGAAATCCACAAAGGATATAGCACAAAAGAAAGATGCAATCACGAAGTAACATCTGACTCGACTTAGGTATATGCCCATACATATACCTAAGTCCCCAATTCTAGCTCTGCTCACGAGCTCAAGAACAACTCAATCCACAAAGGAAAGCAAGACTCAAATCCACAAGGAGAGTAAACAGTAAAATCCACATAGGATAGTTCAACACAATCCACAAAGGAGAGTAACATACGATTCAGCTCAACCAGGTATACTTTTTCAGATGACGTCAAGACGATCACTGATCCGTCTAAGTCGTCGGACCCACGAAGGATCGATAGGTACTAACCCCCGCAGAAGACCCACACAGGATCGGGCTCACACAGAACCTGTAGGCAGTGGCTCACACAGAACCGGTAGTAAGGACCCACATAGGATCGGGCTCACACAGAACCTGTAGGCACTGATCCACATGGGATCGCTGAGTGCAGTAGTCGACGCAGTCCACTGAGGATCTCTGCACAGTCGTCGCCGCAGTCCACGAAGGATCTCTGCTCTGCCGTCGTCGCAGTCCACGGAGGATCTCTGCTCTGCCGTCGTCGCAGTCCACGGAGGATCTCTGCTCTGTCGTTGAAGTCACAGCCAGCGCTAGGGTTCCCGCACAAAGCGAGCTCGTTTAGGAGGGTCCGCTCCACGAGCCGAGAGGCTGATACATCAACTGACACGTAGTCCGAAGTTGATGTATCCAAAAGTTCCGTATCGACAACAGGATCTCAACGCGACAGACGGCGCGTCAAACGGACGCCCGGTCTGAGAGTTATTGGCATTTTCGTCCCAGGGGCCCGGTTGGTTTTTAGAGCAAAACCAACCCGACCGTACTCCTCCTGTGTCCGATCCTCGGGCGGAGTATGCCAAAAGTTCCGTCTCACTTAGAGGAAACTACCACAGCTGACGGTACGTCGTTCGGACGTCCGTAGCTCAAGTTATGAGCGTTTCCGCTCCGAGGGCCCGGTTGGTTTCGTGTACGAACCAACCCGGCCGAACACAAAGTCTTCCGAAACCTTGTGTATAATATACCGAAACGACCGTCTCGATCCAAGGATCGCGTAGCCGCTGACGGTTCGTCAATCGGAGGTCCCAGGCCCAAGATATGGGCGAAAGACCGAAGAGGGCCCGAAACGGGGGTTCTGGGCCCGGGGCGACCCGGCCCGAACCCCCCCCTGGGGTCGGCCGAACCGGGTCGGCCCGAACCGGCCCGGCCCGGCTAGGCCGGGTCCGGTCCGGCCGGGGCGCGGCCCGGCCGACCGGACCGGCCGGCTCGGCCGGCGCGGCTTGGCCGGCCGCGCGGGTGGAAGGCCGCGGGCGCAGCCCGCGGTCGAGGGAGCCGCGGCCCGCACGCGGGCCGCGCGGGTGGTCAGCGGACGCGGCGCATTGCCGCGTCCCGACCAGGTGGACCGGACCCGCGGACCGCGGGTCCGCTGGTTCGCCGCCGCCGCGGCCGAGCCGTGGCGGATTCCTCTGGCGGCGCGCCGGGCGCCGCCGCCCCGCGCCGCCGCCTCCTTCCGCGGGCCGCCGGAGATGCTCCGGTGGCCCGATTTGCCTCCCGTCTGCGCCGATGCCCCTCCCGGATGCCGACCTTCACTGCGGAAACAACGGATCGCCCCTGCCGCGCGGTTTGTCGTCGTCCGCCATATCCGCACAACAAAAGAGATCGGCGGAGGGTTGCCCGGTCTTGTTCGTTAGACCCGCACCCTCCGCGTTAGCCATAATCAACGGGAGAAAAGAAAACGATGATCAACACATGATCCAACAATTTTATATAAAGATAAAATTGTTCGTTTGAAACCGGCTTTTTAAATTTTCAAGAACGTTCACGAGAAAATTTAAAAGGGGTAACTTTTCCAAAAATAAATCCCTACCTCGCAGCTGTTGTTGCCGAACGGGGGATCGTCGCGGGATTTCTCGTCGCGGAAGAAGGAGATCGTCGCGTCGTCGCGGTATCCGGCGTCGCGTCGCCAATCTCTGGATCAAGAACAAACGGATTTAATTAATTAAATCCGTTGTTATTGAAATTAAGAAGGGAGAATATAGAAGTTTCGATTCTCACCTTTAACCGCCGATCGCAGGTTCGCCGCGGAAGATGAGGCACCGAAGAAGAAGAAGAAGAAGGTCGCGGAAAAGCTGTTGACGTCGCGGATCGTGCGTCGTCGGATTCCGGTTCCGGCGTTCTTCGCGTTCTTCGCGTTCTTCGCGTTCTTCGCGTTCTTCGCGGAGAGGGTGGAGGCTCAGAGGAATTGCACAACGATAGCAATCCTCCAAAATAGACAAGTTTGTCTATTTTATTATTTTGCCAACAAACGTAAAACACATAAGTAACGACCCAATTAATTCACGAAGAAACAGTCCATTTAATTCACGAAATAAACCGCCAAATTAAATGGTCTGTTAAGAATTAAAGAAAATGCGTCGGTTGACTTTTCAGTTACTTTGACGGGTTTTCTCGGGTGCGTTACTTAGCGAAAGAAATGGCGGGGCTCGTGCGGGCCCTGCCTCACAAATATCCTACCAAGAGGGTAGGATATTTCTGGATAGCATCCTATCCAGTTCAACTTAGTTCAAGTCGTCTTTAAGTGACTTTAAGTGGCTTCCAAGCAGTTTAAGTGAAATAAAATAAAGTTGTCGCACAAACTTTATTTTATTTCTGACTTAAGCCGCAAAATTTAAAAACCACGTCTGAGCAAACGCAACTCCGGAAGAGGCGTTTCTAAGCAAATACCGGCGCTGCGATTTCATCGGTGCCCTTAGAATTTGATTCCGGGCACCGGTTCAAAAGATAGAAAAACCCGCTCGTCCGTTCACTGAACGTACCCGAGCCAAACTTCGGAAATTGATTCCGGGCACACCGGGCCTCGGAATCAGGTGCCGTCTGAAGCTGCGCTCTTGTAAAATTCCAAAGAAAATTAAGAAAAAAATTTCCTTGAAATTTGCGGGTCTTTACATTACTCCCACCTCAGGGCTTTACGTCCCCGTAAAGATACATCAAAAACTAGGGGAACAAATGGGGGTACTGAGCACGCATCTGAGTCTCCCACTCCCAAGTGCTCTCCTGGAGGTTCCCGTGCTGCCATCTGACGCGCACAAGAGGAATCGACCGCCCACGTAGGACCCGCTCCTGTCGATCCTCGATCTCCACTGGGACCTCTGCAAAAGTCGCCCCATCGTCCACGTCCAGCTCCCCAAAGTCGATGATGTGTGTCGGGTCGTGCACGTATCTCCTCAGCTGAGACACGTGGAAGACGTCGTGCACCCGGTGCAACTGAGGGGGTAGAGCCAGGCGATAAGCCACCTCTCCTATCCTGCTAAGGACCTGGAAAGGCCCGATGAAGCGTGGAGACAACTTTCCGCCTCGGCCAAATCTCCGAAAACCACGTCGAGGTGAGACACGCAAAAAGTCGTGGTCGCCATGCTCGAACTCCAGTGGCCTCCGCCTCCTGTCAGCATATGACTTCTGCCGGCTCTGAGCTGTCCTCATCCTCTCCTGGATGATCTGGACCTTCTCTGTCGTGGCTCGGACCATCTCTGGTCCCACGAGTGCTGACTCCCCAGGGTCTGTCCAGCACAACGGTGATCTGCAGGGTCTGCCGTACAACGCCTCGTATGGTGCCATCTCGATGGTGGAGTGGTAGCTGTTGTTGTACGCGAACTCCACCAAGGGTAGGTGGTCCTCCCAGCTGCGACCAAAGTCGAGAACACATGCACGGAGCATGTCCTCGAGTGTCTGTATGGTCCTCTCCGTCTGACCATCCGTCTGAGGGTGGAAGGCTGTGCTCAGATGGAGCCGCGTCCCGAACGCCTCCTGCAACCCCTTCCAGAGCCGGGAAGTGAAACGAGCATCTCGATCGGAGACGATAGATGATGGCACACCGTGAAGCCGTACGATCTCCTGGACGTAAAGACGTCCCAAGCTCTCCACTGAGCCCTGCTCTCTGATGGGTAAGAAGTGTGCCGACTTGGTGAGTCGGTCAACAATCACCCAAATGGAGTCGTGACCTCTGGAAGTACGTGGAAGTCCAGTCACGAAGTCCATAGATATGTTATCCCACTTCCACTCCGGGACCTCCAAGGGCTGTACCAAACCTGCTGGTACCTGATGCTCTGCCTTCACCTGCTGGCAGGTGAGGCATCGTGAAACGAACTCTGCCACAGCTTTCTTCATGCCCGGCCACCAGTGCTGTCGTCTGAGATCCTGGTACATTTTCGCCACTCCGGGATGTACCGCCAAGGGAGAAGTGTGAAACTCTCTCAGCACCTCCTCTCGTAAAGCAACTGGTACGAAGGTACGCCCTCTGAAAAGGATGTCGTGCTCTGCTCCAAGGGAGAAACCATCAGGCGCCTGACCTGAGGATATCAGTGCACGCCGGGTCTCACAGTCAGCGTCCCCACGCTGAGCCTCTCTGACCCGCTGTAGAAGTGGAGGAGAGACTATGAGAGACTGAAGAAAGGCTGCTCCGTCTCTATCCACGAAGGATATCCGCAAGGAGGCTAGCTGCTCCGTCGCCTCCTCAAGCAGCTGAATGCCCGTCCTCTTGCTGAGGGCATCGGCTACCACGTTCCCCTTCCCAGGAGTATAGACTATCTCAAAGTCATAGTCCTGGAGGAACTCAAGCCATCTCCGCTGTCTCAGGTTCAGGTCCTTCTGAGAGAAGATATACCTGAGACTCTGGTGGTCAGAAAAGACCGTGAAGCGCTCGCCCATCAGATAGTGCCGCCAAGTCTTCAGAGCGAAGACCACTGCTGCTAACTCCAGGTCATGAGTGGCGTAGTTCTGCTCATGCGGCCTCAACTGACGTGATCCGTAGGCGATCACGGCCCGCTCCTGCATCAGGACGCACCCGAGTCCAGTCCCTGATGCGTCGCAGTAAACTACGTATCCAACTCCCTCCTCAGGCAACCTCAAGATAGGTGCGCTGGTCAATCTCTGTCTCAGCTCCTGGAAGCTCTGCTGACATCTGTCTGACCACACGAAGGGTTTCCCCTTCTTCGTCAACGCTGAGAGTGGTGCCGCAACTCTGGAGAAGTCTGGCACGAATCTCCGATAGTATCCTGCTAGGCCCAAGAAGCTCCGCACCTCCGTCACGCTCCTGGGTGGCTCCCAAGCTAGTACTGCCTCGATCTTCACGGGATCCACTGCAACTCCCGCCTCAGAGATGACGTGCCCCAAGAAATGGACCTCACGCAACCAGAACTGGCATTTTGAGAGCTTGCCATAAAGCTGGTGCTCTCGGAGTGTGTCTAGCACAACTCGCAGGTGGTAGGCATGCTCCTCCTCAGTCGTCGAGTATACCAAAATGTCGTCAATGAAGACAACGACAAATCGGTCGAGGCATGGCTGGAAGATCCTGTTCATGAGGCTCATGAACACTGTTGGAGAATTGGTTACGCCGAATGGCATAACCAAGAACTCATAATGGCCATACCGACACCTGAAGGCCGTCTTCTGTACGTCCTCGTCTCGAACTCTGAGCTGATGATAGCCTGACCGGAGGTCTATCTTCGAGAACCACCGCGCTCCCTTGAGCTGATCGAAGAGGTCATCAATCTGTGGCAGCGGATACTTGTTCCTCACTGTCACCTGGTTCAGGCGACGATAGTCGACACACAGTC
Organism: Viscum album; assembly: GCA_963277665.1. Taxonomy (NCBI): domain Eukaryota; kingdom Viridiplantae; phylum Streptophyta; class Magnoliopsida; order Santalales; family Viscaceae; genus Viscum; species Viscum album. The sequence goes on from OY728120.1 coordinate 766,787,515, forward strand.
GCAAGCTCCCGTCCGCCTTCTTGGCGAACAAAATCGGGGAAGCCCAGGGTGAAACACTGGGTCGGATAAACCCCTTGCTCTGCAAGTCCTCCAACTGTACCCGCAGCTCTCGAAGCTCGGCGGGGGCCATCCGATATGCTGGAGTAGATATCGGGGCTGTCCCGGGGTACAAGTCGATGTAAAAGTCTACCTCTCTACGAGGAGGTAGCCCTTGAACGTCGTCGGGAAAGACATCCACGTACTGGTCCACCACTGCAGGAAAAGCCGGACTCCGCACGTCCACTGCTCCTAGGATGAGGCTAGCCAACTGATGAGAGATGGGCTGCACTCTCCTCCGCGGAAGTCCATCCTGTGCTGCAAAGGTTCCCTTCTCGCCGGTGAAGGTAAACCTGCTCCCGTCGGTGCGAACACATCGCACCTTGCGCCTAAAACAGTCGATCTGGGCATGAACCGTGGATAGCCAATCCATGCCCAAGATGACGTCGTAAGGCCTCGACGCCGCTACAAGGAGATCCCAGCCGAAGCTCTCGCCTCCTAGAGTAAGCTCACACTGCCGGCACCAGTGCGTAATCGTCGAGTCTGCTCCCGTAGAAGTCTCTAGCCGTAAGGATCGAGCCAACGGCTCAGTCGGAATCTCCGAGCTCCGAACAAGGGCAGAGGCTATGAAAGAGTGACTCGCTCCTGTGTCTATAAGTACTGCAGCAAGGGTGGAATAGACACAGATCGTACCTCGAATCATCTCTGGCATGTCGGGGTCGTAGGCCTCCACTGCCTGGAGCTGGGCCTGTCCCTGCCCGCCGGCTCCCTGTGGTCGAGGTGGCCCTCCTGGTGGTGGTGGGGGTAGAGCCTGGAAGCGTCGCCCACCACCCGCTGCTCGGCCAGCTCCTCTGCCTCGTCCGCCTCCTCCCTGCGGGCCGCCACGGTCGACCCTCTGCCTCTGCCTGGGTGGCCCCTCCACCGTCTGCTGCTCCTCTGATCGGCAAGTCGGGCAGTCGCGAGCCATGTGACCCTGCCCGCCGCAGGAGTAGCAGAGCTTGCCTCTCGGAAGGCTGGCACTCCATTGTGTGCCTCGTACTGCTGAGCCGGTGTCCTGAGGCCGTCTGCGTGCGGGTTTGGTCTGCCTGGACCCGTGAGTCATCCGTCGGCTACCTGCTGCCGAAGAATCAGCTACCTGCCGCCCTGCGCTAGGTCTCGCCGCTGAAGAAGGCTCTGCCAGGAAGCTCTCGATCAGGAGGGCTCGCTCCAGCACTCCCGCCTGGGTCGGAATGCTGAGGGAGATCAGCGACGCCCGAATCTCCTGTCGCAAGCCCTGCTCGAAGGTCCGGGCCCGGAAGAAGGGGTCCCGTACCATGTCGGTCGAGTAGCGAGATAGGTCCGTGAACCTCGCCGCGTACTGAGCGACCGTCATGCTGCCCTGGCGCAGCTGCAGAAGCTCCTGGATGCGCACCGCTCGGAGGGTGGCCGGGACGAACTCAGAGCGGAAGAGGCTCTCGAAGTCCGTCCAGAGCAGGGATGCCTCATCGTGAACCTGGAGCATCAGGCTCCACCATCGTCCTGCCGCCGCCTGCAGGAGGCTCGCTGCGAGAATCACCATGAGATCCGCTGGTGTCCTCACTAGTCTGAAGATCCGTACCACCGCCTCTAGCCAGTCCTCGGCGGCCTGGGGGTCCGCCTCACCGCGAAACCTGGGCGGTCGCTGGCTCTGAAACTCATGCAGTGCCCTGAGGCGACGTGCATCGTCAGCGTCTGGTACTGGAAGCATCGGTGGCTCGGCGGGTAAGGCTACCGCCGGTGCCACTGCTGGCAAAGGGCCCTGCACCGAGGCCTCGTCGCTCGGTGGGCTGCCGTCGCGCCCTACACTCGGAACCCTAGCTGGCAGTCGTCGCGGGGCCATCCTGAAAAGGAGAACAAGAGCACCACAGTCAGAACAGTATACCTGGTGAGCTGGCACAAGTAATCACAAGGAAAACTTGAGACTTTCATAAAGCAGATCAGTATAGCCGGTGAGCTGACACAAGTAATCACAAAGAAAACTCGAGACACACACGCAATCAATGTTTTCATGCATTAAGTCGGAAATCAGGAGTCAGGGTCCTGTGTACGGATACGTCGGCCGCCGCACCAACACTGGGCTCCCTGAACTGATAACCACACTCAATACACTAAACACTATTGCTTCACATAGAAAGAAAGGACGATCAGAGTCTGCGGTAGAACCGACCACCTCTGATACCAATTTGTCACGACCCGTCCTCGGGGCCCGTGCCGTGACTACCCCAAGCCCGCCTTTCATAGGCCAGGGGCTGGCGACTAGCACCAAGGCGTAAAATCCCAGTAAACAGGGAAGGCATTGCCTTTATAAGTAACAACCACACAGAGTCAGCAAGCGGAAAGTAAAGTGCAGAAAAGTAAAGGGGCCAGAAATACAAGCCCAACTGTAAAGTACAACTGAAAAGTAAAGTACAGCAACTGAAGAAAAGACAGCGGCCTCGTGTCATCCACTGGCAATCCCACCAGAAGGGTGGGTACAGATAGCCTCCAGGCTCCTCGGGTCCCACGTCCGCTCCGAGCACGTCCCGCCCAGTGGTCCACCTCCAGGTACCGTCCTGCTCCACGCCCCAACCGTGATCAGTGCTGTCCGTCGTCTGCAACCAACACAACAAGGTGCGGGCATAGCCCGTGCAGGGGTGAGTACAAGCTACTCAGTAAGGACCCTGAGACCCCTGAAGGTCTCCCGAAATCCACAAAGGATATAGCACAAAAGAAAGATGCAATCACGAAGTAACATCTGACTCGACTTAGGTATATGCCCATACATATACCTAAGTCCCCAATTCTAGCTCTGCTCACGAGCTCAAGAACAACTCAATCCACAAAGGAAAGCAATACTCAAATCCACAAGGAGAGTAAACAGTAAAATCCACATAGGATAGTTCAACACAATCCACAAAGGAGAGTAACATACGATTCAGCTCAACCAGGTATACTTTTTCAGATGACGTCAAGACGATCAGTGATCCGTCTAAGTCGTCGGACCCACGAAGGATCGATAGGTACTAACCCCCGCAGAAGACCCACACAGGATCGGGCTCACACAGAACCTGTAGGCAGTGGCTCACACAGAACCGGTAGTAAGGACCCACATAGGATCGGGCTCACACAGAACCTGTAGGCACTGATCCACATGGGATCGCTGAGTGCAGTAGTCGACGCTGTCCACTGAGGATCTCTGCACAGTCGTCGCCGCAGTCCACAAAGGATCTCTGCTCTGCCGTCGTCGTAGTCCACGGAGGATCTCTGCTCTGCCGTCGTCGCAGTCCACGGAGGATCTCTGCTCTGTCGTTGAAGTCACAGCCAGCGCTAGGGTTCCCGCACAAAGCGAGCTCGTTTAGGAGGGTCCGCTCCACGAGCCGAGAGGCTGATACATCAACTGACACGTAGTCCGAAGTTGATGTATCCAAAAGTTCCGTATCGACAACAGGATCTCAACGCGACAGACGGCGCGTCAAACGGACGCCCGGTCTGAGAGTTATTGGCATTTTCGTCCCAGGGGCCCGGTTGGTTTTTAGAGCAAAACCAACCCGACCGTACTCCGCCTGTGTCCGATCCTCGGGCGGAGTATGCCAAAAGTTCCGTCTCACTTAGAGGAAACTACCACAGCTGACGGTACGTCGTTCGGACGTCCGTAGCTCAAGTTATGAGCGTTTCCGCTCCGAGGGCCCGGTTGGTTTCGTGTACGAACCAACCCGGCCGAACCCAAAGTCTTCCGAAACCTTGAGTATAATATACCGAAACGACCGTCTCGATCCAAGGATCGCGTAGCCGCTGTCGGTTCGTCAATCGGAGGTCCCAGGCCCAAGATATGGGCGAAAGACCGAAGAGGGCCCGAAACGGGGGTTCTGGGCCCGGGGCGACCCGGCCCGAACCCCCCCTGGGGTCGGCCGAACCGGGTCGGCCCGACCCGGCCCGGCCCGGCTAGGCCGGGTCCGGTCCGGCCGGGGCGCGGCCCGGCCGACCGGACCGGCCGGCTCGGCCGGCGCGGCTTGGCCAGCCGCGCGGGTGGAAGGCCGCGGGCGCAGCCCGCGGTCGAGGGAGCCGCGGCCCGCACGCGGGCCGCGCGGGTGGTCAGCGGACGCGGCGCATTGCCGCGTCCCGACCGGGTGGACCGGACCCGCGGACCGCGGGTCCGCTGGTTCGCCGCCGCCGCGGCCGAGCCGCGGCGGATTCCTCCGGCGGCGCGCCGGGCGCCGCCGCCCCCGGTCGACGGCGCCGCCGCGCCGCCGCCTCCTTCCGCGGGCCGCCGGAGATGCTCCGGTGGCCCGATTTGCCTCCCGTCTGCGCCGATGCCCCTCCCGGATGCCGACCTTCACTGCGGAAACAACGGATCGCCCCTGCCACGCGGTTTGTCGTCGTCCGCCATATCCGCACAACAAAAGAGATCGGCGGAGGGTTGCCGGGTCTTGTTCGTTAGACCCGCACCCTCCGCGTTAGCCATAATCAACGGGAGAAAAGAAAACGATGATCAACACATGATCCAACAATTTTATTTAAAGATAAAATTGTTCGTTTGAAACCGGCTTTTTAAATTTTCAAGAACGTTCACGAGAAAATTTAAAAGGGGTAACTTTTCCAAAAATAAATCCCTACCTCACAGCTGTTGTTGCCGAACGGGGGATCATCGCGGGATTGCTCGTCGCGGAAGAAGGAGATCGTCGCGTCGTCGCGGTATCCGGCGTCGCGTCGCCAATCTCCGGATCAAGAACAAACGGATTTAATTAATTAAATCCGTTGTTATTGAAATTAAGAAAGGAGAATTTAGAAGTTTCGATTCTCACCTTTAACCGCCGATCGCAGGTTCGCCGCGGAAGATGAGGCACCGAAGAAGAAGAAGAAGAAGGTCGCGGAAAAGCTGTTGACGTCGCGGATCGTGCGTCGTCGGATTCCGGTTCCGGCGTTCTTCGCGTTCTTCGCGTTCTTCGCGTTCTTCGCGTTCTTCGCGGAGAGGGTGGAGGCTCAGAGGAATTGCACAACGATAGCAATCCTCCAAAATAGACAAGTTTGTCTATTTTATTATTTTGCCAACAAACGTAAAACGCATAAGTAACGACCCAATTAATTCACGAAGAAACAGTCCATTTAATTCACGAAATAAACCGCCCAATTAAATGGTCTGTTAAGAATTAAAGAAAACGCGTCGGTTGACTTTTCAGTTACTTTGACGGGTTTTCGCGGGTGCGTTACTTAGCGAAAGAAACGGCGGGGCTCGTGCGGGCCCTGCCTCACAAATATCCTACCAAGAGGGTAGGATATTTCTGGATAGCATCCTATCCAGTTCAACTTAGTTCAAGTCGTCTTTAAGTGACTTTAAGTGGCTTCCAAGCAGTTTAAGTTAAATAAAATAAAGTTGTCGCACAAACTTTATTTTATTTCTGACTTAAGCCGCAAAATTTAAAAACCACGTTTTAGCAAACGCAACTCCGGAAGAGGCGTTTCTAAGCAAATACCGGCGCTGCGATTTCATCGGTGCCCTCAGAATTTGATTCCGGGCACCGGTTCAAAAGATAGAAAAACCCGCTCGTCCGTTCACTGAACGTACCCGAGCCAAACTTCGGAAATTGATTCCGGGCACACCGGGCCTCGGAATCAGGTGCCGTCTGAAGCTGCGCTCTTGTAAAATTCCAAAGAAAATTAAGAAAAAAATTTCCTTGAAATTTGCGGGTCTTTACAAGAGGCATTGGGGAGATTGTTTCAAAGGAACCGGAAGATGCTTTGGGTGTGGAAAAGAAGGAAACAAATCCAGTAAGTGCAAAGGAAAAGGTTCAGTTAACACCATGGATGAGGATAATGGTATTTCCATGACATCAACAATGGTTAAATGTTTTAAATGTGGAATGTACGGGTATTATGCAAACCAATTCTCTAAGGGAAAGTCTCATGAAGAGAATCAGTACGGTCATATGGGTAGTATTTATGTTGATGATGATGAAGTGACTACAAATGATATGTGAGATGAAATAATTGTTGAAGCTTGGTCAATGGTTTAAGAAGGTAGTGGAATGATTACATGTTAATCAAGTGTAATGTTGTATAAGTAATCTCATGGTACTATGGAATAAAGAGACTTATAAGGATTGTTACAATGTTTTCATTCCTAAGTTTTGAAAGTGTATGATTAATGGTACTAGTAACCGTGAAAGGTTATCTAGATATTTTTGGAAAGTAGATGATATGCGCATAATGAAGGGATAAAGAGAAAATAAAATGTTTGATAGTATTCATGATCTCATGACTGATATAAGGAGAAGGTTATATCATGGTTTGAATATATAGAATTTTTGGATTTTGGTATGTGGAAAGAGCTAACTTTTGACAGCATTCATGTTTTCACTAAAATTCAATGGGTATTCATTTTTCAATAGAATACATGATTAAGGCCTTTGAATGTTTGGAATGTGACCAACAAGACATATCTTCTGATAAATGGGGATCAATGATGGAATTAACATGCTTGTTATATGAAATCTCTGGTAATCATTTTCACTATAATATGAGAGTGGACTGCAGTATTATGGATAAGCCTAAAGATTGGAATGGATTATGTTGGACATAAGTTAGTATTGTTTAAGGATAGAAGTTTTTTTTTTCAATATTATTTATGGGATGTTATAGTAATGTAGTTTTAGGAAAAAGAAAACATGTAGGGCGGGCGACATCCCATCGTGTCGGACAAGGCTATGGGAATCGAACCCACACCCAAAGTGTGAATGGCCTTTATTTCCTACCACTGGCCTATAGGAAGTCCCTGTTAAGTAGAAACTAGTTTTATTATATTAAGCAGTATGATATATGAAGTATAAGTCCATTTTAGGAACCATATATGATTAATCTCATTATAGATGGACTTATGTATTTTTGATAACTTTTATAACATTTTGTTTGAGTTAGATGGAATGACCCATCATTCTATCACATTATCTGCTAACACTTCACGAATGACAAATTCAACTTCATTTCATTAAGAGATGAAGTGGAAATTGTCCAGAGAACAAACAACGGTGAGACTGTACAAAAATCACGAAAGTATTTCTTCTAATTCCAATTTCATCAAAATTAGGGAAATGATCTTGAAAACCAAAAATGATGTCCTAATGCCCTTATATCCGATGAATCAGACAGTACCATAGATCACCACAAATCTATGGCTTTATGATTGATGGATTTTTCATAGCCATGTTCTCTACCACTCTCCATCAGAACATGATGGTCAGATTTTTCCTTCATATCCATATTTTCACCTATGTTCTCCTATATGGAAACCCAGTGATGAGTTATTTGGGTATCAGTTATGTTTCTAACATTCTTTTTTTTAAAATAAGTTTTATTATTCCTTTTTACGATGTGGGTTTCCATTAAAGAAACTTTTGAGTAGTAAACCATTTATAACCCCAACGAATTTCGAGGGTGAAATTCATTTTAAGGGGGGTAGAATGTAACACCCTCGAGATTTTATGAAAAATATTCTTTGTATTTTCATTAATGTATTGTGTTTTATGCTACACCAAAAGTAGCTTTCACGACACGCAACCCTGACTTGGCTTTCATTACACGCAATCATGACCTTCCTCGATAGCATGTGTTGTACGCAATACCGAGTGTTACTAAACAATGATATATTATTATAATATTATTATGAACTAGCCGTTATGAATATTATTAACTAAATTTTGAATTTTATAACATTATTATTCATCTTACACATTTTCTAGAACATGGTATAAGAACAAAATAATTTTTTCGGGTAAAATAAGTATTTTTAAAAAAATGCAGTTTTTCCGCCTTTTGATGGCGCACCAACATTAAATCTAGTTTTTGTAATGTTTATAAGTTCAATTTTACTAAATAAAATTATTATTTGTAATCATGATATAAAATTTTACCTTGGATAAAATTTTCATATTATTCTGATAACATTCATATTTTAATGAATAGTAAAAACACGCTATATTTTAATTGAAAAGAACTTTTTTCATTGTAATAACTTATATTGTTAAATTATAATATTGAATGGTTTTAAAGTATAAATAGAATATTTTTTTACCATTTAATATAATTTATGTCATTAACATTGATTTTACCTTGAATTCGTAGGTTAAATCAATTCAATCTTTTGCAATGTTTTAATCAAAAACCCATTTTCTTTCGACAACGGGATTAATTTTAATTTAATTTATGCAACTTTTGGGTATTTAATTTCGAAAAAAATGGATTCCATATTTGGAATCAGTAGGTCCAAATTTTGTTCATAAGCTACTTTTTATTTTTCGGCTTTATGAATAGTAACTACGGTAAAGTTTATTTACTTTAGTTAATGGTAAATTTGGTAATTATGGGGAAATATAAGATTATAATATTAACCTAACACCTGCAAAATCCTATTGGATGACTAAATGTCGACCTATATCACCTAAGGGTCGGATTAGAATCATTTAATGGACTCTTTTCCATGAAAATAACTTAATTATTATTAAAACAAAAGAAACTGACAACATGTCACTTTCTTAAATCTTATAAGTATATTAATTTTAAATTAGTGATAAACATCATGAAAAATCGAACATGAATAGTCTCCAGAAAGATAATTAAATTAGCTAAATCATATGAATTTATTTATAATTTTTAGGTATTAAATTATTATCATTAATTTTGACACAATAGGGATGCATAAATTATTTATTTAGTGAAAAATCAATAATATAGTTTTTATTGAAATATTAATACATATCAAAAGGCCCAAAAATCGGCAGAAAACTTATTATTAGTGTATATATAAACCCTAATCATCCATTGGCCTAATATTTGACCATTTGGATCCTTATTAAGATGATTATGACACTTATATTATTTTATTTTAAATGATGCCAAAGTTGTCACCTTTATAATTACAAAAATATAACAATTTAAATATTGTTATTTTAAGATTAAAAGTATTATTTTGAAAGTTAATAGATATATCTTCATCATAGGATTTTATTGTTAAATTTTATGCAACAAATAAGTATGTTAAATAATTATACAAAAAATGATGTAGTAATTATTTTATTAAGAGATAAACAAAATAAATTGTTTTAAAAATAATAAAATAAATATTATATGAACTATTTAATGTGCTCCACTAATTTTCTAGATACATATGAACTTTTTTGAATCTATTAATGCTTTTATTTCGAACAAATATTCTGTATATATTTTATTTAAATTCAAATAAATAAATAGTGTCAAAATTGACACTATTGTTATTTTATAAAAATAATAAATTATTAAATTGTTTAAAAATCAAAAAAAAATTAAAAAATTATAAATTTACATTTATATGGTATAAAATGTTATATAGTATCCAATTATGGAAAATTCACAACAAATAAGTATCTATTTTTTATAATTTATAATTTATAATGTTATTACCACAAATAAAATTAAATTGATTAAATAACGACAAATCAAGTTTATAATGTTTAAAATAAATTCCTAACATGTATAAATTTGATTGGTTGATGATATTACAACCCTATATCATCTAATAATCGGATATGAGTCATTTTTGGTGGTTTTTAAGTGGGGTTAGATTTATTATAAATTAATATTTTTAAGAATTCAAAAGGTTCCCCTCTCCTCCCTTATAAAAGGGTACCTCCTCCCTCTCCTCCTCAAACAACTTTGAGATTTCAAGCTTCGCCAACACCTGCCAAATTCTCTTCTCCACTTCTCTAGAAACATCTTCGAGGTCCTGGTCATCTTGAAAGGCCAATTTTAGTGCCCTAAGAGGAGGTCCCAAAGAGGCGCTTCAAAGAAGAGGTAATGTCTGTTACCGATTCTTTCAACTTTATTTCTTCTACCACTTCATCTTCTTTAGTTGTTTCATTATGAATTAATAACATAAGTATCAATAATATACTAGTATGTTATTATAATTATGAAACAGCCATATTTCACAATCTTTCCATCCTATGGAAAACAAAATCACTGTGCGTGCGTACGTACGGAATACCGTCTCCACGCCGTGGTGTAATCTGTTTTTCCACCAACACCATACATGGATGGGTATAATGGTGTAAATAATAACTATATGTGGTTATTATAACATCATACTGATTCTGATATATTATACCATTCACTCCAATTCTATAATTAATAGAATGATATCATCGCTCGTGGGTACGTACGGACTACCATCTCCACGACGCGATGAGATTCATTCTCCAAGATTAACCATACATGAATGATCATAAAGTATATAAAATTAATAATAATGAAATTTATGAAATAATAATTCTACTGTATTTATGTATATATATATATGTATTTTATTTATTTAGTTTCATTAAATTCAATAAGGAAACGAAAATAGCGTTCATGCGTACGTACGACCTACCCTCTCCATGAACGGTGTATTTCATTCCATTTATCAACCTATTATATATATGTATATGATGAATATATATTATATATAAATAATTTTTTACGTTATGGAATTATTTAAATCAGTATATAAGTAATAATATCAAGAAACGACAAGTCAAAACACATTCGATAAATGGAATGATTTTACACAAAACGCTGCTTTACCATGGAATTCACAAAAGAACCGGTAATATAAAGTCATAAGTGAAACATATATGATATCATAACAATGAATATGATTATTTAATAAGTCAATGAAATTATTTAAATCATTATACAGGTGTTTTGGATGCGTACGAAGCATATCGGACCTAAGGTAACGGAGAATTGTGAAAATCTCATTTTTATATGAGATTGCTTATTCGTAAGTATTTACTGGGTTTATTTCTATCATCCACGTCCATATTTTATAAAAATGTTTTCATGTATGTTTAAAGTCCTTTTTACCCATTTTTTAATTTTACCACATATTATGAAAGGAATCTTTTTTTTACCATACAAGGTACTTTTTGACTTTTCTGGCAAAAGTACGAGAAGAATGTTTTTTTAACTTATACGGCATCAAAGGATTTTTACGGTTTTATAAATCCTTATTTTAATGAAGCTTCCTACATAATATTTCATGACTATTTTCAACAAAATCTCTTTCTTTTAAAATTAGACGACGTTTTGCGAAAATAAATTGATTTTGAAGAAGAAAGGATATTTTCCTCAAGAATTCATTTCAAGTGTTTTATCAAAACCATTTTCCATCTAAGATGACATTATTTCATATGTGTATGTTTCAAGTATACTGTCTCTATTATTTACATGGTTTCACATTCCTAATTATGAAATGATATCCATTTCTTTTATATGGATTATGTGTTTATGGGATTATGTTTATGAAACCCATTTTATTCGTTGGGTTATTATGAATGATGTTTGTTTATTTTGTGGCATAAGTAAGAATGATTTCATTATGAGATTGGTGGGACCTATATCTCCCTCCAATGCATTGGGTAAAGATTTTATATCTCATGAGATAGACATGGCAGGAACGGTACATTAATCCGGTTCAGTGTTACAAGACTGAAACAAGGAGTGAACTTGATTCAGAATGGGACTTTTTCCACTAAGATGGTATTAGTAGCAATGCCTTGGATACTATGGAAATAATTACATGTGTTTAATGGATGCCGCAATTACATGTTTTATTCCCGTGATATTTTATCATGGTTTTTGTTCCATTATGATCAATGCATTATGTACTTCCATGTTTTATGTCGTTGCTCAAGATTTTGATGTTTAAACATTATGTTCATGTTTTTAAGTTCAAATATATATGGTTTGTTTTATTTTATCCATTATTACCCTTAATGAGCATTTGAGCACACACTTTTTATATTTTATATTCCCCCAGGATCAAAATAAAGGTCTTAGGTAAGGAAACAAAAAGAGGAATATCTTTATGGGAGATGTTGAATATATTTCACCACGATTAGAAGATTACGTTCCATGTTTCCAAAGACACTAAACTATTACGGTCCTTGTGTGTCTGTTTTTGTTATGTATTAAGTAATCCGAAAAAGTAATGTAATGTCCATCTACGTCAAGCTTCGGGTCTCTACACAAACCGCTGGGATGGCATGCTGGCTGGTGTAGAGTACATCGAGCGGGCTGACTGGCCGCTGATTCTCGGTTTGTCCTCTGAAGAGTGTAGTGACTTGGCTGCTAAATTGAGATAATAGGGGATGATGGAAGTTGTTCCTGGATCATGGTCTAGGGATGCTGATGATAGACCGCAATGCTGCTCACCCACCATGAGCCCCCAGAACATATCTTTTTGATCTCATGTGGATGTAGAGAGTGCTTCTGGTGACGATGGTGGTGATTTCACATCCACAGCCTATGTGGTCACCAGATTGAAATCCTTTTGGATATACCTATAGAGGGAGGCAGGAATCTGGCGGACCTCACATTCTGGGAGCACCAGGCTGATGCGCCTTGTCCCTGTCCTGTCCCTTGACTCGAATGAGTGAGGGGAGGGTTCCCGAGCTGAGTCGTACTCCGGTTCAGAGACTGAGAAGAGGACCAGTTTGATCTCTATCCAGAAATTCTCAAAAAAATTTCTTATGTTGGCGATGACCCGCCTTCCTTCCCCTTGGGGCTCATCGGGACAGGGCCGATTCCTGACACAAGGTCCTTCAGCCGTACTTGTGATGGGGAAAAGATGGTTTCCACTCAATAAAACTGTGGTATGAGGAGCATCGGGACAAAAAGTCAAAGGGTACATTGGGAGGACATCCATGGATAGCACTTGAGCATGAAAATCCATCGCTAGGACCAACAGGAAAATGGGGAGGACCTCCATGCTTGGTATGGGTGGAGCGAGGCTGGCTTTCTCCAATCTGGTTTCTGAGGTGAGGAAGACCTTCCCCAGCTGCCGAGAGGATGCAGGGAGGATCCCCACAATGGAGAGAGAGAGAGAGGATGTGAAATGACCCTGCACCGGAGGTCGGGAGAAGGAGGAACGACTCCGTATCTAGTGTAATGGGCACGAGAGAGGCTTTTGTGTTGAGCACCACTGTCATGGGGTAGACCTTCATTCTGATTAGGGGTGACATAGTGAAAACCTCCATGCTGATTCTCGAATCAGGGAAGGAACACTCCTTATGGTAGTGGTATGGGGAGGACCTCCTACGGGGTGGCACCACGACAAGTTGGTTAGTGGCGACCACTGGTTGTGCCTGCGACCAGGAGAGTCCACCTAGCCTGCCCATGGGGCAGTTGGGGCCTCGATCCTGGTTGGGCATATAAGTGACCCTGCTTAGAGTATGAAGGGACCTGATGATATGTTTCAGTGGTGGCTCGGGCCACAGTAGTCGTCGACATTGACGCCCCTTTGCAGGCATCCTCCTCAACTTGCGCCTGATGCTGGCATCGGGTTGGATGATCCAGGGCTGGTGGTGCAGGTGCATAGCTTATCTGCTCCTCATCTAGCAAGACCGAGCGGCGGCGCTAATGTGTCCAGGTGGGAGCCCTCGTTGGGAGCCCCTATATTGGAACTCTGAGCGAGCTGGGACAGACATCACCAACCTCGTCATAAAAAGGTAGGGAGTCATCAAAGTGCTCCGAGGGAAGGCTCCTGAAGCGGTTGTATGTTCGGGTGGTGAGAAATGGCTCCCTGCACGGCCCACGGGCGTGGCGTTGAGGGAGTGGTACGGACGCCTCCATGTCCAGGTGGGGCATATACTTTGTAGGGATGATTCCCTCCTCGTAATGATGCATTATATTGTTAATTACCCTTAGTTTGATAACATTCAATGGGCAGATGGGGTGTGGGCACCCCTCGTTCATGGACGTAGAGGCCATCACGGAAGCGGTGAAGCCATCCAGAGCAGTTGTGCTAGCATTGCCCTTACCCCTGGGTAGATGGGTAGGCGGTAATCGCATTCTTGGGGCAGCAAACTGATTCCTAAAAAGAAGTGTGATGAACTCATCAGTGTTGAAAGAAAAAGGAATTGAGGACCAATGCATTAGTATCATACCATCCTCTTTGATCGATAAGAGGGATCCATGCTGACAAAATTGCAGAACGGTATGTCAAATATTCTACTTCCCCATCCTCTGGTGAGTTCCATCCCTGGCCCGCTATTTTTTGGTGGGACCCGATGCTGAAAAACTAGATCTGATGACACCTCAATCTATTTTTTCCCCAAGAATAAAAAATCTCCATATTGAGGGGAATAATTTCACATTGGGTTTTCCATTTATTTTTCTAATTCTTTTGTCGGGGCGTGTGCGTCCGTCTCGTTTGGGGATGAGGGGAACTGTTTCTCTTGCCCCGCATTCCAACTTTCCAAAGGTAAGTGTAATCCACTCTTTATTCAGGGACGTCTTCTCCTTGATCGAAATGGGATGATGGGATGTCGTTTCATACTTTCAGGGATTCCACCTCAGAACTCATCACCTAGTTCAGGTCTCCCTTATATACTTATGACGTTGTTCGTGAAACTCTTCTCGGCGCCATATATTCTTGGAAGCCGGTTATTTACGCTGCTTCTGTCCGGACATTCCAAGGGGTCCAGTCCGGGTAGCAAGCTTTGGTTTGGGGAGTAGTCACGTTGGACATCACTGGCGTGTATGGGAACCCGAGGATTGGGGTGGATTTCTTCTATCCCTTATTATAGGGTTTCTCAAGGGCGCGGAAGCTCGAGGCATTCCACATTAAACATGAGGAATCATATTCCATGGGAATTTATCTGAGGTTTTCCTCAGCTTCCAATGTTTAACACAGCGTATGCCGCAAGATTAACGTCCTGTAGAGATGGATCGGGCTGATCAGAACACTGAATATAGTGGATTAGACGGAGGAACCCCCTAGAGGGAACCTCGATACTGGGGCCATCACGTGGGTGGCCTTATGAATGCAATTAGATGGAATGGGGAATGGGGTGGCGTGATCTCCCCGGGATGTGGTGGCCTAGGTAATAATCAGGATGGATGATGGAAGTTTTTGTGAGGGGGTGGTGAATGTGATAGAACCTTCATGAGGATCACGATGGTTTTGGGCTTGAGCCTCAAAGAGTATTCTTGTATATCCCCATTTTAGGGAATCAATGTCCACGTAGTTCATCTGATGATGGCTTACCACTGATTGGGGTTCAAAATATTACCACTGGATAGGGTCACAATGACTTATTGCTGCATGAGGTGCACACTATAAAGACACTCAGGACGGGGGTGAATCTCATGATAAGGGGGTCAGAACTGCTGGGTGTTTTTCTTGAACCTCGTGGAGGCTACCTACGTACCTTTACATGGCAAGGATCAAATACCATGTAGTTCAGCTGAAAAAAGGGGCTATTGAACAGACACGAAGGGGTGTCGGGACAGCTGGGTGTTAGGCTGGAACCTTGTGGAGGCTACCTACATACCTGCCCTGGAAAGGATCAATGTCCAAATAGTTCGGATGGTGGGTGTGGGGATTACACTCTAGGATTCCCATGAATAAGGACCTGCGGTCCATGTGGATGGTGGGATTGAACCATAGGGAGACTTCCTATATACCCTGCCTTGGCAAGGATCAAAGACCACGTAGTTCAGGGTTTTGGCGACTGATGTGAAAATGGTCGGAACGACCAATGGGTGTTGGTCTTAAACCATAGGGAGGCTTCTTATGTACCCTACCTGGTAAAGGATCAAAGACCTCATAGTTTAGTGTTTTGGTGAACTGACGTGAAGATTGTCGGAATGACCAATTGGTGTTGGGATTGATCCTCAGAGAGGCTTTCTACGTACCCTACCTCAACAAAGATCAATGTCCACGTAGTTTAGAAGGAGTGGGGTGTGGGTAATACACTCTAGGATACCCAGGATGAGGATGTCAGGGTTGGTGCTTATTATAAGCTCACGTGAGTCAAGCTCGGTGTGAGAAATAAGAGGCACTAGAGACCTGGCGATCACATCGCGAAAGGTGCGTTCGTGCGAAGTAGAGTGAATCTTACATTTGATCATAGCCCAAAGAAGCATCATGGGCTTATTCGTGGTTAGAATCCCAAAAGAGGTAGGGGCATACTCCAAGAGGGAGTCATGTGGGCGATAAAGCATAGCGGGAGAGGGATTTGGGGCTGAAGATGAAAGGAGAAGTACCATTCCACACCACACCCTTTTCGGGCATTGGGGATGGAAGATGAAAGGAGTAGTAAGGATGCTTCCTCCTACAAGAGAGATAGGGTCTTACACCCGGGTGGTTTCCCTTTCCCCGCGGAAAAACGCTACTCCCATAATGAGGATATCATCCCCTGTGGAGACCAGTTGGCGTGGAGAATGTCCAATTTGGGGGGACCCTATATGCGAGGTATGGGGCGAGGTCATAGTTTAATGTCATGTGATGAGGACGAAGGTGATTGGTGGATTAACGTCATGCAGCTCAGATGAGGTGGGTTTGCTTCAATCCCCTAGGACATACATAACTGGTACCCTCTGCTACTTGGTGTAGAGAGGGGATAGGCCAAGACGTTGTGATGGGGTATCATGGAGCAAACCATCTAGGGGCCCACGTTAGTGTGGCTATGTGAAGAAGCAATAACTATTTTCATGCCTATGTGAAGAAGCATGAGGCGAAGTAACACAATGAGCGATATCGTCTAGGGGAATTTGAAGTTACTTCCTGCAAACCTAAGAGGTTGTACGATCAATGAGTATATGGTGAGGTTTTTGTGGGAGCGGGAGGTTCCCGAAAATGATGTCGAGAGGAGGGACATGACAGTCGCATAAGGTGGGAGTATTGTGTGCAAAAGGTAATGTTGCATGAAAAGGGGGTTTGGTCGGCACGCAAAAGGGATTGTGTCCACGAAAAAGTATGTGCCGCCGCTCAATCGGGAGCTAGGCATGAAAATGGCCAGGTGCAGCGTGAAAAAAATATGGCCTGACACACAAAATGAATTGTGTTCCAAAGAACTGATTGTGTGCAATTGGAATTAGTTGAACTTTCCCCGCGCAATAAGAGAATTACGCACAGGGGAGAAGGTCTGTATTCTTCTTCCGAAGTCGATGGGGGCGGCCTTTTATTTATAGGTTCTGGGAATGTTGGTCCGTGCGAAAAACCAAACGGCGCGAAATATGGCGCATCGGGGCATCGTCTGCATGTAAACCAATCGCGTCGGGTGGTGTCCCGAAAAAAGTTTTGCACCCCTGCGAAAAAGTCTCACGAAACCCATTGTTTTTCACACGGGGTGCATTTTTTTCTCTCAACTCCTTATTTTTTCGCACTACCTCTCTGAGGACCCCATACCGGATTTCCAGTTCCAAATATGGATTCACTTGGTTGTGTTCCAACCTGCTTCAGCTCTTGAGTGGATTTCGGCATCTACAACTGCATTGTGGAGGAATTAGGAACATTCTTAATTAATTAGCCCCCATTAATTCCCAACATCATTACAAATCCTCCCCCTCTATTATTTATATCAAGCTTGGGGAGAGGTTTCAGTACTACTTCACCAAGAAATGAAGTGCTGAAAAAGTGCTGAGATGTTAAACCCTTGGAGGACAGAGCCAGTTCCGAGGAGTGGTGGCTAGTGACACTGAAACCCCAAATCGAATATTGATTTTCAAGTGACATTGTTGGAAGCTAGTTGCAAGGATGGCGAACACTAACCCACTTTTTCAATCACGGGAGTTCCCCTTTATTATTATGTTAGGCATTTTTTATTTGTTTAATTCTAGTGAATTTCTTGAAACTTTTAATCATCCTTCAGGATTACCATCTAACATGGAGGTCGCGTGCCTAACGATCCTGGATCGGGCCCTCCTCTACCTTGCTACATGTGCGCCTCTATGGGAGACCATTTGTGCGACATCACAAACTGGCTATGATGGAGGTGTCATGCAGTCATGCATGGAAAGAGGTTGTTGCGATACTATGTCGTGGTGGTCAGCTGAGCGGTCAGCACTGGCTTGCTGCGGAGGAGGTGTGGAACTGGCCGACAGCGGAGGGCTGCGGTGCACTGTCCCGTGCCCCTGGGGAGAAAGGGGCCAAAGATTGACTACCACGACAGTCAGAGGAGGCGACCGTCACATCGTCTGACCGAAGAATGGAATGGTGGAGCAACCAACTCCCCACCAGTAATCAGGAGGCCACGAGCGAAGCCGCAATAGAGGGTGAACCCGGGCCTCTAGGGGGTTCCACAGTTACCGGACATCACACATGTACCACCGCTATTTCATACGTTAAACAGCCTCCAGGCCATTCAGGAGACAGGGGGACTAATCCTCCCCCCCCCCTCACGCCGACTAAGGAAGAAACCCACTGTTGGCCGGACTGGCGGGCCCCTCCCCAATGTAGGTCGGGCCACTCCCTTGCGGACCAAGACGGACTTTGGCCCAGTAGACCAAGCCTTACATGGCCCAACCCAGCCCGGTTGGACCCAGACTGGGTCGAGTCGGGTCGGTCAGACCAGGTCAGACCAGATCTAGGCTAAACTAAAACTAGAATATCTTATTGTGGCATATCTTGAGAACATGATGTCTATTTTCATATCTATATATGGATCTGGGACCCTTGGAGTGATATATTCATTTTGGTATACTCCACATGAGTTTTGGAGATAGTTGGATTCCAGGCAGGTTTGATCGAACCCAAATCCAACCGAGCCCTCAGAACAAAAACACTTATAACTCAAAGAATGGACATCCGATTGACGCACCATCTGTCATGTTGGAACCCTTATGACATGGTAGTCCTTTGGGTTACTCATTGATGGAGCTTAGTCATGGTCGAGATATGGACGATATCGCTAGTTACAGATACTAGGGAACTCGAGCGTACTAGGTGAAAGGAATCATGTGGGAGGCTGTAATGGGATGAAAGAACATCGATCCATTATGGGTCAGCATCTATCGATCCTATGTGGGTCAGATTCTATCACATCTTGTGTGGGTCAGTGCTTTGTGAACCTATGTGGGTCAATGAATAACAATCATGTGTGTGTAAAATCTTCTGTGGTCTAGTGGGGGGATGAACCTATCGACCCTATGTGGGTCAGCAGAAATTCTACTTAACAGAATAAGATGATCTTGCTCATGACAGATCCTTTTTACTTATGTACTTATGTTATACATTATTGTGAGCTGAATCTTTTCCCTTCGTGGTGTTGTCATTGTGGTATTACCTATGTGTTACTTCTACCTTCATTGTGTTACCTGTGTGGTACTTCTACCTTTGTAGTGTTTTCCTCATGTTGTTACCTATGTAGAACTTCTACCTTCGTAGGGTCTTCTTCGTGGTGTTACTTTTGTGGTACTTCAATCTTAGTGGTGTTATTTGTGTGGTACTTATATCATTTTGGTGTTAGCTTTGTGGTATTCTTCCCTCCTATATGATATGAGTATGAGATCATATCTTATGTATATGTATGGGCATATACCTATGTATAGTGGATGTTTATTGCTCTGTGATTCGAGATTGAGGTCTTGATTTGTGGAATTTCCTTAGAGGAACTCTAGGAGACCTACTGGGGTCTCGGGTTCCCCAATGAGTATCGTTATACTCAGCCCTACACGGGCTATACCCGCACCTTTTTGTGTCATGTACAGATGACAGACATCATTGATCAAGGCTGAGGAAACCTAGACTGGACAGTACCCGGAGGTGGACAATTTGGCATGACATGACATAGGGACAACTGAACATGAGTAGTACATTTTCTCAGGTAATATCCTCAGTGTATGATTCAGGAGTTGTAATTCACTTTTTTGATGTATTTGTACATTCAATTGTATTTACACTTTTTAGTTGGGCTAGTATTCTGGCCCCTTCACATTCATCAAATTTTTACATCGTGGTAGCTTCTTATTTTGTTTTTGGACTGTTTCTATGAACATGATAAAAGGAAATGCCTTCCCATTTTAGGGATATGCCTTTCTGGTGCTAGTCTCCATCCCCTAGCCTATGGAAGGCGGGCTGGGGGTAGTCTTGGCATGGGTCCCGGTGGACGGGTCATGATAAAGTGGTATTAGAGAAATCAGTTCTAGCAATGAACTAGTACTCAGATCATTTTTATGTGGCCACAGCGTTATGTGTTATGACTGTGGCTTCCAGTTTGGGGAATCTATTGTTGATGCGGGAGCCGATGTATCTATACAGCAGGACCCTAAATTCTTATCTTTGACTCAATTCACAGAAATATTGTTTGCATGTGTTTTGGAAATGTTTTTCTTGTGATGTCTTTGAGTCAGCTCACGAGGTATAACTTATTGACTGTGGCACACCTATTTTATTTCAGGATGTCGTCACATAGAAAACCATCTAGGATTCCTGTGATAGTATGCGATTATGCTCCACTGAGTGATGATGCCTTAGTGTAGGGCCCTCTTACGGAATTAGGACCTTCGGGTGGTGTACCCATAGCACCACCACCTGGTGCGCAGAAACCCCCACTAGCCCCAACAGTAGAGGATGCACACCAACTGTGCGCGTTTCATGAGTTTCTATTGAAGAGGACTCTGAGTATCCGTGGCGAGATGGACCTGAAGGCATCTAAGTACTGGAAGGTGGTTGTGGCTGATGTTTTTTCTTTTTGGCGACACCAGCCAACCTTATGGTGATCCTAGCAGGAAATCTTTTTCAGGAAGCTATAGGGAGATGGTGGAGCTTGATTCTACAGATACAAGATGTGTTGACCCTTTTCTGGGTGGACTTCGAGAGGCTTTTCAGGGCAGAGTTCTTCAAAGTGACCTTATGCTTTATGCATATACAGGAGATGATGAACTTAAAGCACGACACCATGACTATGGGCCTGTACTCGGCGAGGATAACTGATCTCTCCAGCTACCCCACCGACAAGGTACGGGACCCCTTCTTTAGGTACTAGAACATTGATCAGGGTGTCCGACATGAGATCAAAGCATCGATGATATCACTTGGCATTCTAAAACAGGATGTGGTGTTAGAGAGGGACTTTTGGTAGAGAGATTCATAACTGAGAAGGAATCGACAACGAGAGACACCAATGAATTTTAGGTAGCAAATTCATATGAATCAGGCAGTAGGAGGATGACACAAGGGCCTAAGTGGGCCAGGAATCATATTGGGTGACCTCAGGATACATGGTTGGTGGTGCGAGGCTCACAAGACATAGGAAAAAAACTAAGGATTCGGCAGTTCTACTCATGTGGCGGGCAAGGTCACATGGCTCATGATTGCCTGACCAGCCATACAAACAACCAGAAGTCAGTCGAGGGAACACCATGGAAGATTTCAAGATTTGATCAGGGTAGTCCACATGCAGCAGCAGATTTCGCAGATGATTTGGTCATGAAGCAGGCGGTGGGCAGCGATACGAGGTTCTACCTCCACCACCTACATGTGGTCCACCCTGACCACAAGGAATATGTGGACATGTACAAGCTCAGCACCAGGTAGCCCAGGCATATAACCACGATACTCTGGAGATGATTTGAGGTATGATATGTGACTACTCTACCCTAGGTGCAGTACTTATAGACATAGGTTCCATTCACCCTTTTATAGCCGCGACCCTCGTTCGGAGCATGATGATTCCCGTGGAGATATTAGCTCTATCCTTATGCTAGAGACACCTATGGGAGAATATTTGGTGATTAAACACTGGTTCTGGAAGTATGAGATTACCCTAGGAGGTGAGATCTTTAGATTAGATGTACTTTTAGTGGCGTCGAGGCCTTATGATATCATCGATGGTATGGACTGGTTATCCACAGTCCATGCTTAGATTGACAGTATTAAGTGAAATGTGTGGTGGGTCCGTGAGGATGTGACCTTTTTTTCCTTCGCTGGAAAGAAGGGAAACATTTAAATAGATGATGGAAAACCACAAGGAATGTACACCCAATCCCACATCATTTTTCTAGCCTTAACCTTAGAGTAGATGATGTTGAGTGTATGATTTATCCTGTAGTGGTGGACATGTATGGAAAAGTATTTCCTGATGATGTTTTAGAACTACCACCATGCAGAGAGGTAGACCATTTCATCAACATATACCCTTTTATGGAACAGATATCTATGCTAGCATCTCAGAAGGATCCCATGAAGCTTCAGGAGCTATGGGTATAGTTAGAGGACATGCAGTGGAAGGGGTTCATAAGACCCAGCATTTCTCCATGGGGAGCCCCAATTTTGTTCGACAGGAAGGCAAAGGGAAGTTTGAGACTCTGTGTGGACTACCGGCACCTGAACCAGGTGAATGTTAAGAAAACGTTTCCACTTCTATGAACTGATCATATTTTCGATCAGCTGAGGTCAGATCGTAGGTTTTCGAAGATAGAACTCAGATCAAAATATCATAAGTTCATATTATGAGATGAGGATCTACATATTATGACCTTTCTATGTCGGTATGGCCACTATGAGGTCTTGGTTATGATATTTGGCAATGCCACTACCACAAAAGTGTACATGGGACTTATGAATAGGATCTTTCAACCATACCTCAATCACATTCTTGTGGACTTCATTGATGTCATCTTGATATACTCAATGACGAAGTAGGAGCATGCCTATCATCTGTAGAAAGTTCTAGATACACATAGAGGGAACCAGATTGATGTTAAGCTCTTGATGTGATAGTTCTAGATACGAGAGGTCCAATTTATGGGACACCTTTTATCAGAGGCAGGATTTGCAGTGGACCCGAAAAATATAGAGGTTATTATATCTTTGGAGCAACCCAGTAGTGTGACCGAGGTGCCGAGTTTCCCAAAATTGGATGGATTATAGTGGGTATTTGGGCATGACTTTTCTAGAGTTGTGTCACTCTTGTTAGCATTGACGAAGAAGGGACATCCATTAGTCTGGATGTAGAGATTCCAGTAGAGTTTTCAGGAGCTAAAGAAGAGACTTATGAGCATCCCCATCTTGAGGCGACTAGAGGTGGGAATTATGTATGTAGTCTACCACGACACATGAGGGACAGTAAATTTATGTGTCCTGATGCAGGAGTGATAAATTATCCCTTATGGTTCATGAAATATGAGAAAACATGAGAAGAAATATGCTACCCAAGACCTGGAGTTTACAGTAGTGGTCTTTTACTTGAAGATGTGGTCACATGACATGAATGGAGAATGGTGTACAGTCTAATCTGATCACAAGATTATTAGGAATATCTTCTCCCTAAAGGACCAGATCCTAGGACAGCAGAGATGGCTGGTGTTCCTCCAGGACTATGATTTTGAGATTATCAATACATCTATGAAGGGGAACGTGGTAGCATACACACCTAGTAGAAGGTCTAGCATGTAGTTGCGGAGTGAGGTGACAAAGCCACTATCCATGTTGTATATATCCTTCATGGATATAGATGGAGCATCATACCTCCAGGATTTTATAGTCATTCCCCCACCCCATCAGTGAGTCAGAAAGGCGCAACATGGAATCATTGACTGTGAGGCTCGACGTGTTCAGATATCCTTTGGATAGGCACCTTGTGTGTTTTTTGAAGGTAGGGAGCACGTAATCTTCTTTAGAGAATGCATCGTGGTACCAGTGGTTCTATAGGAGGTGGTAGTGAGAGAATTCTATATGTCTCCTATGGAAGTACATTCTGGTGTGGTGAAGATGTTCCAGGACCTCCGGCATAACAACTAGTGGCCATTGATGAAGAAATCAATGGCAGAGTTTGTTTCCCAGTGCTTCACCTATCAGAAAATGTAGGCATAGCATCAAGTTCCATTAGTCTTAGCACAACCACTAGAGGTGTCGGAGTGGAAGTGGGATGGAATCTCGATGGACATTGTGACAGGGCATACAAACACTGGAGGACATGCTTTGTGCATGCATTCAATATTTTGGCTGCAGTTGGGAGGATCAGTTTCCCTTGGAGGAGTTTACATACAACAATATTTATCACTACACCATCTGTATGGAACCATTCAAGCCCCTATACGGTAGAACTATCTGATCACCTATATTCAGGATGGAACAATCGGAGTCAGTACTTATGGGTATAGAGTTGGTGCATGCTACCACTGAGAAGGTACAGATCATCCACAAACTAATGAAGACTGTAAAAAGAATATAAGTGTCTAATTCTAACAGGAGGTGAATACCTTTGGAGTTTGATGAGGGAGAAAATTTCTTCCTATGGGTCTCACCTCGATGAGGATTACGTAGATTTGGTAGAGGCAGAAAGTTATCATCGAGGTTTATCAGTCCATTTCTGATACTCGGGATGATAGGTGATGTGGCATACTTCTTGTCATTTCCCCCATAGTTGGAAAGGGTTCATGGTGTCATCCATGAATCCCAATAGAGTAGATACATGAATGAACCATCTCACATCATCGACCATGGAATGATGGACATTGATGATGGAGTGACATTTACGGACGATCCAGTAGATATTGAGGATCGATAGGAGCGGTCCCTTCCAGGACAATTGATACATCTGGTGCATATTTGATGGCATCACGGGAACCTCCAGGAGAGTATATGGGAGTAGGAGGCTCATATTCATGCTCAGTTCTCCAATTTGTTTTCTTAGTCTATGTTGTGGCCTATAGGGATGAAAATAAATAATGTGGGGAGAATGAAAAGACCTGTATTTTCCATGATTTTTTTAATTATATGGAATTATTATGAGTCTTCAAAAATTGATGGTGCGTGATTCCAAGGAAAAAATTTCCTGTAATGAATTTCTAAACGTTTTTTGGGTATGTTTAGAAAACACACGATCAATGTTTTCTAACAACTGAACTAGTGCTCGGATTAAAAATATGAGGGCACCATTGAATTTGAAACACTGTAATTCCTTAAGGTAGGTTTCACTTTGATCGAAGTAGGTCCAGAAAAAATTATAGATATTGGGACTTTCAAATGAATAATAATAATAAATTTGTTAATTTTTTTCATTATTTTCCTCAAACGGAAAATCTGCTACGTTGGACCAGCGACGTGTCAGGCCAATAAATTTCATGACTATTCAATCCTAAGTAATTGAACCATAGGGGAATTGGTAAGGTTCTTAATTAATGATCCCCCAGTAATTCCCAACATATTTACTTACCCTCCACCTCTCCTATTAATATGGTACCTGGGGAGAGGTGTTAGCACTGCTTCACCATGAAACTAAGTGCTGACAAAGTGCCAAGATGCCAAAAACGTGGAGGACAGAGTTAGTTCTAGCGAGCGGTGACGTGAGACACCGAAACCATGAACCGATGCTCGAAGATCAAGAGACGTCATTGGAGGATAGTTGCGAGGATGGAAAACACCGACCCACTTCCTCAATCTCAAGAGTTCTCCATCATTCATTAGGTAGGGTATGCTTTTCATAATATAATTCAAGTGAATTTTTTAAAACCTATAATCCTCCTAAATGATTACAAGAAAAAAAGGAGGGTGAGGGCCTAATGAACCCAGTCCGGACCCTCTACTACCTTGAAAACCTCCCGCCTCTATGGAAGACCATCAGCACGGTAGCACCCACTGACTATAACGGAGGTGACATGCCGTCACATGCTGCAAGAGGTGGTTGTGACACTATGTCATGGCAGTCAGCGAGCAGCCGAACTGGCTAGCCAAGAAGGAGGTGTGGCATGTTGTACACTACTGTTAGTGAGAAAGGGGCCATAGCACGTCATCATTGATGATTAGAGGAGGAGTCCATCTCATCAACCGACCACAGAATGGAAGGGCAGCACGACCACCGCACCACTGACGAGCAGGTGGTCATGGCCGAAGCTGCGGTGGAGGGGGAACTGTCACCTCCATTGGGTTCTTTGGTGACTGGGTGGCACCCACGTGGCGTAGATATTTCACAAGACTAATGGATTTTGGGATGTTTGGAAAACAGGGGGACTAACCCCCCCCCCCTGATGACGACTACAACATATCCCCACTACATGACGAATCGGTGGGTCGGGCCCTCTTGCAGGCCACCCTTTGCGGGCCACCACATTGCAGGTCATGCTGGACTTCATCCCAACGGGCTGAGCCCACTGCAGCCCAACCTATTCGGGTCGAACCCATACTGGGATGGGTCGGGTCGGGTCGGCCCGCCTGGGTCAGACAGGACTCGCGCGCAACCGGACCTAGAAACACTTAACGGGCCATATCTTGAGAATTAGATGTTCGTTTGACAAACCATCTATGGAATTGAGACCCATGCAGAGTGATGGTCTTTTTTATAATCCACATGATATTTGGAGACAATTGGAGTATGGTCGGGTTAGATCAAACTTGATTTTAACTGGTCCATCAGAACTAAAATGCTTGTAACCCATAGATCGAGCGTCCGATTGACGCACTGTCTATCCCGTTTGAACCCTTACGACCTAAAAGTCATTTGGGTTACTCCACTGTGGATCAGAGTGGAGGTAAATATAAAACTGATAACTCGAGGGACATATTCTACGGATCTCGGGAACACTAGGTGTGGGGAATCTTGTGGCAGGTTGTAACCTGAAGAAAGAACATCGATCCAATGTGGGTCAGCATCTAGCGATCCTGTGTGGGTCAACATCTATGAGATCATATGTGTTACAACACTCATTGTTCATATGTGGGTCAGCAAATACTTCTCTTCTGTGGGGTAGATCTTGCGTAGTAAAACATGGGTTAGTACCTATCGATCATATGTTGGTCAGCAACAGTGCTACTAAATGAAATAAGATTATCTAGCTTACGACTAATCATCTGTACTTCTATACTTAAGAAATACCTGATTATGATTTGATTCCTTTAACATTGTGGTGTTCTCTTCGTGGTGTTACCTATGTGGTACTTCAATCTTCGTGGTGTCACATGTGTGGTACTTCTAACTTCATGGTGTTGTCCCCAAGGTGTTAACTGTGTGTTACTTCTATCTTCATGTTGTTGTCTTCATGGTGTTACATGTGTGGTACTTATTTCATCATGGTGTTACCTATATCGTAAGTATACCTTAGTGGTGTTACCTTTTGGGTATTATTCTCTCATGTATTATATGAGTATATCTTGATAACATAGGTAAATGTATGGGAATATACCTAAGTATAGTTGATGTCTATTTCTTTGTGACTTAAGATTGAGAAAATGATTTGTGTTATGTCTCTTGTAGAAATCTCAAAGAACTATGGGGTTCTCATGGTCCCTAGTGAGTGTCATTATACCCACCCTTACATGGGTGACACATGCACCTTGTTACGTCTTGTGCATACGATGGACAAAATTTATCGAGGCTGGGGGACCCAGGACTGGACGGTACGTAGAGGAGGACTTTTTGGCGTGACGTGATGTAGTGACTATTGGTCATGAGTTGTACCTACCTTTTTGGTAGGATCCGCAGTGGACTATTTAGGGGCTCTTTTTCACTTTTTTAGATGTATTTTTACACTTAGTTCTACTTTTACTTTTCATTTGGGACTGTATTCCGGCATATTTCCATTCATCACTTTTTTACATCGTGGTAGTTTATTGTTGTGTTTTTGGATTGTGTATTTGTATAGGCTAAAAGGAAATATATTTACATTTTAGGGATATTATTTATGGTTCTAGTCACCAGCCCCTGGCCAATGTATGGCAGGCTTGGGGTAGTCACAACACGTGTCACAGGGGAGAGTTCGTTGCACAATCTTATTCGCAAAATCAATCCACAAAACATCACCCTTTTTATCTCCATCGGGTATGAAATCGACCACTGGCATGATGCAACTCTCATATAACTAAATTCCAGCGTAACCCGATACTCTATCAGAGCCCTGATCAAGGTGAAATTGATCACCATATCCTCATGACAACTCTCAAAATTTGTGGGTGAGACACTACCCTCATAATTTCCTAGATTTGGTCATTGGAAATCCCAATGATGATTCTTCCACTAATTTTCCTCCTACTCTGGATCAACCCTCCAATGATCAGCCTGATTGGCCTACTGAGCCTCTATTTCCTTATCCGCTCATGGAAAATGACCAGTTACCATATATTTATGGTAAACAAGGAACAACTAATCATGAGTACTATGGAATTTACATAGGAATAATTTTAAATAGTTTTTTGTTTTTTGTTTCCAAAAACACCCAAATAAACATGAAAAAAATCTATCATGATTAATGTACATTTACTAGGGTATATACCCAGACATCAGTGTAGCCTCACTAGGCTATTCGGAAATCTCAATTTCATTGTATCAGATCATGGGGGGGGGGTTAAATCTCATGTCTTACATGGTCTTCCCTGGCCTATTCCACAAACCAAGATCACCTGACAATGTTGCAATACTATCCCATGAAACCCTCATGGTGATTAACTCCAAATTCCATCTTATATCTCAAGAATATCCTTTGGTAACATTCTGTCATGACCACCTCCTTCCAAAGAAGTCCCTCCTGAACTGACAATGTATAATGCGAGATAATGACCGACATGTACCACATGTAGTAGGCCTCAAGTTGGTGACCATCACCAAGTGTGTATGAATATCACAACCAGAGAGGCATTACTATTATTATTGTTACTATGATACGGATATAAGATATATCAACCCAAAAAAAACTCCAACACACACATAAATATATATAACATTTGAAATAATACATACCAAATGCATGTATAATTTAAAAATTATATAAATAAAATGAAAATATCCAATGTGAATAATAAATAAATCCATGAAATGACATAAAAATTATCACCAACATCTGAGATAGTAAGGTCAAGCCTAGTTCATGTAATCTCCTTGTAAACTTGAAAATAGTGTTATACACATATCGTGAGAATATGAGTATACTCAGTTGGAAAATCCAATGTCTATCGGGCATAAGTGGGAGAATCATAATAAGTCCCCTGTGAGAAAATAATAGTAGAAACGTGAACCACATAACAAGGTATAATATAAATCCAAACCTCACCAAGGAAATATCAACAAATAAATAGTGTCATGTAATGTAAAGAAGTAATCACATCATTTTTGGGTACCACTCACCGATTTCCACTGGATAACTACTCATCCCAAACGGTCAACGTTCTAAAGGTACCATGCTCTTCCCCAAGTCCCACTTTCACAACCTATAGACAAACCTGGTAAACATAACTCATCCCACCCAAAAACAGATATGTTACAACCACAACACATCCTGGCTACAGACAGATGGTCCACCAAACCATGACCGCATCCTGAAGACACCTTTAAATGTACAAATTATCTATTACTAATGTCACCTCTGGAGGTCACCTCTACTGCAGACACCCAGGCCAAAAAAACACACAACATCCTACCCAAATAATGCAGGGATTCCAATTTATAGAAGTAAGAGATGAGAAGATCAAATAACAATCCATACATCCTCCCACTAGGATGTTGGGAACGGACACCATCCCCCATAATAATGGGGGTGTTCGGTACGTATTTCTCAACAAAGGTGGAGTGCGTATAGAAATAAAAAGGGTATATTTTTATATATATCTATCAAACACTTAGACCAACCTACGGGAATTCAAAATGTCAACCTGACCACACCAAAACAACCCTTTCTTCCAAACCTACAAGCACATATCACCCTGAATGATGATCACATTCATATGTCGATAAATGAGTGCCACTTCACTACAAGCCATGTCCCAAAAAATACGAAAAACCTATTAATATTAGTTGTTAAAATTATAAATTATAAATTCCTAAATTTATTTATTCCATCACTATATAGGAAACTACCAATCATAGCACACCACATGTTGCATCATAACCCACACATACACCAAAATATCCATGGAAACTCTTTGTGAAAGGCCAACACAAGGTAACTAAATCCTTCTTCAAAATTACCCCTCTTAAACAATACATGAAAGGCCCACTACACGGAAAGCACCACATATAGAAAAACAATAAAATCAACACCAGCTCGCAGTCCCACTACACACTCCCCTTTTCTGGACACCCCCACCATCATTCTTCAAAGAAATGTCACCCTATCTTTCCAAATACAAATTAGCCCCCCCATCATACCACATCACAACCTCACATAGTAGCCGCGCTACATAACCATATGAAACCCTGAACACCATGTAACATAAACATAACACAACTAGATCCTGCATGCTCGCTTCCCAACAAATACCAAGATGCATTCTAACTACATAACAAGTTCATCTTTTCCATAGTCAACTGTTATCTCATCATGAGATTACATTACACCTTCTATGACACCATACATGCACAACCACACTCCTAGACACAACACCTTAGGGGCATCACAAACCTAAGGACAAACAGAAAAACACATAGCACACAACCACTCTAAAAAGGAATTTTTGTATATTTAGAATAAACACCTGCTTTATTTCCACTTGATAAAATATGGATTATCACAGAAAATTTTTGATCATAGGACATCTATTTATTTAATATAATGTAGATGGTTAACCAATTTCATAAAAATATTTTCATTTATGGAGTATTTCCAACATGTATTCCCATGCTATACATGTGCACAAATAGAGAACACTATCGTTTATGATTTTTAGAAGGCAAACAACACATATAAAACACAACATGGATCCCAGATAAATTATAAAACATACCAATCATTATAACCATCTAACCAAACCATCATTTATTACTTCTTATTGTCTTTATTAAATTTGGTTCCAACTCCGCATGATACACAAATAAATGTGGGGTGATGGGATCCCTACCCGAAACAACTGGAGATCAACAACTTCACATTGCGCTAGGAAATGAGGGTCACACAAGAAATAATAATGTCACTCGAGGAAAATTGAATAAACTACTACATCAAAGGTGCATGAATTATTAGAGAAGAATGGTTATCATCACACCATGAGAAAATTGAAGGGTTCAATGTTAGATAGGATATCATCATTTAGAAAATCAAGATCCTATATCAATGGAAGTGAAATGGTTTAAAGTGACATTAATGATGGATCACGGTCAAAGTTATGTGGTTTGACTATTTGAATGTACTAGGAGCGTTAGTATATTGATGATATATGTTATATCCTTGAAAACACCTTTGTAAACCCTCAATCAAAATAGATAACTCATTTAATGTAAAATAAAATGTAAAGGGTTGAAACATGAAAAAATTGGAAAAATGGAAATTAATCACCTATGGGTGAGTCACTGACACGGGTCATAGAATGTGATTCAATGACGCCTGACTCACCAACGTGTGTCACCGACGTGACTCAGAAAATCACAATTCACCATTTTTACCCACCGATTGTGAGTCACTAAAGAAACCCATAGAGTCCACTCACTGACTCCAAACCTACTGACGCATAGTCACCAACACTGAGCTATTGACACGAGCTACCAACATTATCTACCAATGAAAGCTACTGATTCCCGACCTACTGACCCTGGAACTACTGTTGCCGGACCTACCGACACCCTAACCACCTAAAACATTGACCTTTTGATGCTCTGACCTACAAACAATGATCCACTAATGCGTCCTACTAACATTGATTCGATGATGCTTCCTACTGATGAACAAATTGGAATTTGGAAAACTATTAAAATGAGATACAATTGTCTCCTAGAACACCCCAAACACTATATTTTTACAAACTAATGGAGTAGGGATATCTGATAAATTACAATACGTCATGGGAATTTGAATATAAAATTCACCATACCTAATTATAGATAGAAAGATAAATGGGATTTTTACTACCATCAATCTAGGGGGAGAGTAGAGGTAGAATAATGAAAATTAAATCATGTATATTTTGTTTGTGAAAGGGGATTTATAAATAGAAAATATTAACGTATATTATTTAATCAATTCATGGATAGAAAACAAAAAAAATTTGGAAAACAATATCTATTTTTTTGATTGTTATAATATATATATATATATTTATATTAGAAACAAAATCATAAAATATAATAAGATGATTATATGATTAAAATAGTATTTTGCAAGTTGGGTTGTGAAAATCTAAATCGGGATGGGGCCTAGGATGAGTGACACTTCAATGGAGGAGATATTCTAGATGGAATATCAACTGGTTCCAAAATGGAAAATGCGGAAGTTGTAATGTGCATATTCCATTAATATTGTATTTTATTTATTTATTTTTTGTTGGATTTATGTTTCACATTTTCCCAATACCCACATTTCTTTTTTTTTTCTATTTTCTATGTGTTTCATGCCTATGAATCTCCTTAAGAAAATCAATTCCAACATTTAGAACTTTTTCTAAACTGGGAGTATCCTTGAATGGAATCTTGCAACCATTCCCTGGTCTACCTTCTGTAAACTTTTCAAGAAAAGATGGCTTAGAATAAAAAACATCAAGCTCTTTAATGAATCCCTCCAATCCAGACTCACTTAAAATTTAATAAAAAACATGGATGATTCAATTTATTTTCTTAAAAATATTTTCCTGGAAAAACATAATAAACGAAATATTAATCACGTCAATTCTTATCTCTTGCCATCCATTAGAAATTCCTTTCTCAATATCATGCATTAATCTAGATGGATAGTTAGCACTGAATCCAACATGATTCTCTCGCTTGATAACTAGATCAGTTCTCCTCTCAATTCTATCCTTTATTCTCATACCACTCCGGATTCCATAGGCTACGCCATAAAGGAGGTGATGCAATATCCTAACATAGATCTCCCTGATCATATCAAAAAAGTTGTTGATGGTTACACTTTTTCTAATGATGATTAATTTCTAATTTGGGAACCAGCCCAAATTGGTATTCTCGATTCTCAAACATATTACAATAAAATTTTCTCTTCTTATGAATCAAATTTTTCTTTGTTGAAACCATTTGATAAACCTTGGATCAATCCTTCTAGACTTAATCTTTTCTAGTGTATTGCTTATAATCATATTCCTACTCTGTTTTGTCTCCAGTACATTGGTGTCCAACATAGTTCAAGATCACACATATTCCATCAACATAAGGAGGACATAAATAATTTATTTGTATCTTGTTCCACATCCACTACCCATTGGAATTATATTACTGACACCTTGGGCTATAGATGGTTACTTGCTGACAGTAATTGCTCCTTGATCACAGGTTGTGTTGAGCTTGACTTTCCACAACAAATTAGAAATCTCTTTATTTCTGTAGTTTCAGTGCTCCTCCAACATAGATGGTTGAATAGAAATGAAATTATTCACAATAATTACTCATTAAATCTTAATAATGGTCGGACGATAATTCTTATTGCTATTAAGGATGATTCTACGCTTCAAAATTCCCACTACGATAACTTGGTTGGTGACTTAGTGATTCTTCGACGGCCTAGAATCAAAGGGATTTACAGGCAACCGAAGCTCTTTTTTGAAGTGTTTTAGAAATCCTTGATTCCTGGGTAGATAAAAATCAATGTTGATGGCACTTCTAAAGGAAATCTAGGTCCTCCAGGTTGTGGGGCCATTTTCAGGGACTCTCTTGGGCATTCTCATGTCTGTTTTTTGGGTGGCTGTCGGTTTTCCTCTTCCCTTGAGACTAGGATGATGGTTGTGATTCATGCGTTCAACTTGTTAATCTAAGAGTATGAAATATCATTTGGATAGAAAGTGACTCTACCACCATTATCCAAGCTACCTGGAATGGCATGGTTCACCTTGTGGGGTCTTTCATATCACGTTGGAATAAATGTCTTAACTCACTACTGGAGAAGAGATACATTTCCAGTCACGCCTATCGGGAAGAAAACATAATGGCGGATGGTCTTTCCAACAAGGGAATCATCCAGGACATTACGTGGAGTGATAACCTACTGGTTGAGCTATACCATTTATATGAGAACGATTGTAATAAAATTTCCTCTTTCTGGCTCATGTATTCTTCTCTTTACTTTTTAATAATATTTTGTGTCTTGGTCTTTGACCAAGGAATTGCCTTTAATATATATATATATATATATTAATTTCCGAAATAAATTATGTTTTTAATAAAATAATAAAAAATATAATTAATAATAAAAACAATATTTATACATATAATTATATATATATATGAAATCACATTTTACAATATAGAATGTATTTATAAAAAAATTCATTGTTATCTTTTTTTGTTTTATGAATTAAAATCCTTTTTTATAATAATATATTTATATTAAATCAAAAAGTGTTACATTTTTGTATATGTATAAATTTAAAATATTATATCATATCTTTTTACAATTTAAAAAATATCATAATTCTTATATTTATATTTTTTTTAAACTAGTTACTTTAATATTAGAATTGAACATTTATTTATTTCGAATCACATTAAAATTTTAATAGTATTAATTAATATACAGTCACTTAAAAATACATTTAACATTTTAATATTATATCGTATAATACAAGAAAATATTAATTTATTTAATATAATCATGTTCTAAAAGGAATATTTTTTTTATTAGTATCATCACAAAATAAATTGTTTGATTATACACACTGATTCAAAATATATTGTTAAATAAACTTTTGATAAAATAATTTTTTTTTCAAATACATTTATAATTATTTTTCTGAATATAATTATATAAAAAGATCTATATTTAAATATTCATTATAAAAAATTAATACATTAATATAGTATTTTCCTTTAGATAATAATTTAGAATTAATTAGAAATATATCAATTTGTAAGTGTTATTATTAATTAAAATCATCATTTAAATTATAACTAAATTTGTTAATAAAAAAGTATGGCAGTGTTATAGTAAATTATATTATTTTAATTTTTTGTAAAATATTTCCAGGGATATATTGTAATTAATTTTATTTTATTATTAAAAAATTTATAAATTTTATCATATCGACTTTATTTCATATATTTTTTAATGGAAAAATTTATAATATACCCATTATTTTCTATCAAAAGTATAATTGATGGATTATTTCTTAAGATTATATATGGTATAATGTTAAATGTATGTAATTTATAAATATGTTAATATTTACCTACTATAAACTATATAATTTAATCATAAGCCACATTTTTAACTAACAACTCGAAGGTTATATTTTGAAACATTATTACTTAATGTATAATATCGTTGTGTCTTGGAAATAAATGTCGAATTTATTTTAATAATGGTTATATAAATGTAGGAAACCATTGTAAAAACTTTATATATTTTTTGATATTATAAAATCCCATTTATCAACTATTAATGAATTTATTTTTAGTTTTTTCATTTAGTGATATAAAAATTATTTTTCAACTACTATTGGAAATCATTATTGTCTAGATAATTGGGAAATTATTAACATTTTAATCATTTATTAGTAATGTACATTAAATTATACTATCCCAAAATTATGTGGTGTCTTATATGTAAAAAACAAACATTTGTTGTATGGGTTGTTTTCTGTTTTTAAATGATTATGATTTTTTATATTAATAAATTAATATTCCCTTATTATTGATTTTTATTCTTATCAAAACATATTATTATAAATTGAATTTTTATTATAAATATAAAAATCACTAAAATATTCACCACACTCTTCATTAAACCTAAACATGTAAATATCAGTAAACCATTTCTGAGATTATATATCCTAATAAAGGAAAGAGTTTCATGTCTTTTTTTAATGTATGAAGATTACATGTGTTTCACATAAATAAAATGGATGATAATTGAATATATATATATTTATTATATTTTATGAATCATTGGTTTCATTTTTAATGATATTGACCTTATAGTCTTGGTAGTCAAATAAATTAATTCTAATATATGATATTAAATACCTAATATGTTTTTGTGGATCCATATTTGGGAGTTAATGTATAAAGAGAGTTACACACTACTCTATACATCACATCAATTCATAATGATTAATTTATTCCCTATATTTGATTATAATTTACCTTAATTTTAATATTTCATATATTTAATCAGGGAAGTCACATAATCTGGGGCTTCTTATTATATTTTATCAAATAAAAACAATATTTATAATAATCATGAATAACCTAACTATATCAATACAGGTTAAATATAAATAATATATTATATTTAAATATAAAGGTAGTAAAACTTAAATAATTTCATTATTATAACTTCTAGAAGTAAATAATTATAATTAGAAATATATAAATACAATAATAAAGACATTAAAATCCAAAGGATTATTGTTTGCAATAAAAAATTTAAATCAGAATTTTGGATGAATCAAAATATACTACTACAAAGGTATTAATTTTTTTATGGAAATGAGATAATACCATATAATGAATGTAAATATTGTAATTTTGTTACATTAGGTATGATTTTATATAGTTTATGGTATTTTATAAATGTAATGTTTCTTTCACATAAACCATGGAGGAGGAAACAAATATCATTCATGTAGGCATAATGTAACTATACCATGATCGTTGAACATTAATAATATATCACCACTTGTATATTTAATAACATTTAAAATATTAGAATAAATTTCTAAATCATTTTTTATCAATCGATATTTCGTAAAGAAATTTTATGTATACTACATGGAACACTAATTATTTTTTAATGGTATATATATATTTATCATTTAAGATAAATTATGTTTAATATATATATAGTTATTATTTGGAATAAATTTATAAAATATTAAGGACTCATTCTCATAAAATGGTCAATTCAACCATTGAGTTATGTTGTATCAAATTCATAAATTATTTCCCTATGATTTTTGTGGGATATTTATAAATTAATAACTGAGTATTTGTTGATGTTCATGATATTCAAAAGATGTGTTTGGAATGATCATGGTTTTCTTTTTAATAATTCATTAATAGAGAATGAAAAATAATATAATTAAAATTCCTTAATTTTTCTGTAAAATATAATGGAATTTAAATTTAAAATATTACTATATAAACAACTTAATAATTTTTTTTCTAATGTTAATAACATAATCCTACTAGAGTAGATACATCCCTTTTTTATAAATTTACTTTTTAAAATTTATAATGAAATAAATTTTCAGTAATCAAAATATTTACAATAATACCCCATAGTTTTTTAATTATAATGGAACATTTATTAAGATATTATATAGGATTAATCAATATATAAAACAATTTTACCATTATCAAACCATTTCTAGAAAAATAATACGAAAAAAATTTCATAAAATTTACAAAAAAGTCAATTGAATAAAATTTATGTTTTAATTGTATTTTGATAGAAGATTAATATATTAGAATAATAATTTTCTTAAAATGGTAGAGGACCATAGATTTAATTTAAATTATACTATACGCATGGTGGATGATATACCTAATGATTTTATGGTGAAGTAAGTATCATATTATATGAAAAAATTAAAACATCTAGACAATGCGTGATAGAATATATGTTCCAAAGTGATGTTGATCTAAAATGAACTAATTAGGATGAAAAATGATTTATTAAATTATTAAATAAATTAGAAAGGTAATAGAATGTAAAAATTAATCTAATGAATATTATACACATAGATACCCTCGATTAAACAATGTGGAGATTGAAATTCCCAAATCAAACAAACAATATATAAAATATTGAACAAAATTATATAGATAATAAAATTGTAAATAAAGAGTGGATGAGTATTATGAATTGATAGGTGAAACATATATATGTGAATTAAAATTGTGAAAATTTTAATTAAATGGATAATTAAAGAGAAAAGGTGTTATGATAATATGAAAAGTGTCTTCCAAACTCTAATTCTCTAATTGTAATGAAAAATTTTTTATCTCAAGGATGAAACATATCAAAATATTGTTTTCCATTATATTTCAATGAATATATGTTGTGTTTCAAATGGATGATTGATATGCATACAAAAATTGTGAGTTAAAATAATATTATTAAATTGAGATATATAATGATGAATTAAAAAAGGAAAAAATGTGTATAAAATGAATACAGATCTCTATAGAAAAATATAATATATAAGGTCATATTATTATAGAAAAGATAATTTATTAAAAATAAACATATTCTATGGAAGGACCATTAGAAAAAAAACATTATTTTATATGTTAAAATAGATACCCTTTTTATAATTTTTTGGTTGATGGATATACCTCTCCTGGTGATAATGAATAATTAGGTATAAGGTTTTAAAAATATTTAAATAATGTCATTTATAGTGTAATTTTAGGTTATATGAATTCAATTTGTAAATCAAATTAATGTAGAACAATCTATAGATATTTCTAAACCATTAAAAATATTAGAGACTTATTTAAGCTATCGAGATTGTTAATATACATAAAATTTTAGTCCCCTACCATAGGGGGATTGAAAATGATTATATAATTGGATAACTCAGGATTTAATCAATATCAATTTATAATTTTTATATGAATATTATTTTTATAATAGTTCAATATATAACATCATTTCTATCATGAAATGTTATTCAGGAATCCATAGTGATCTTAAATATTCAAAAATATTGTTCACTAAAATAATTAAAAAATTCGATAATGAAATTCTAGATTTTGAATCATTATGTGACATAACATATTCAATATGTTATTTGGATATATGAAATTGATTTTGTAGAAAAAATTTATGAGGTAAATATATATTATTTGGATCATAATTTCTTGGAAGAATGTTTCTGTGTTTTACAATGAAAAAAAAAACAGTTCTATCACAACTAGAACTATAAAATCTAATTATGTCAATGTTGTTTAAATAATATTCATAATTACATGGAAGAAGGAATTACATGAGTTTTTAAAATTGAGAGAGTATTTAAAATTAAATTTTAAGGATAACCAAAGTATAATTATTTTTTCATTAAAAATATTACTGCACAATGGGTTGAAAATTATTATTACAAAGTAATAAATATAAACAAGTAAAATATTTGGGATTTATTAAAAAAATATAGTTGGAATCTATATATATTAAATATTATATTACATATATCATTACCAATTAATTTAATATATATATCAAGACCTTTGGGTAATGATGAGTTTTTGGACAACTCCCACTAAAGAGTACAATAATAATTATAATAATCAATTAAATCAATACATAAAATTGTATTACTACTAAAAAGGATAAATGAAAAAATATATATCAAATTAGCGATGTTTAAAATAAATAATAAATAGGGACATTGAATTAGATATAGAAAACTTTATCAAAATCAATATCGTAAATGAGTGAATTTTGAGTTAACTCAAATAATATTCTAATTATGTTTTTTTATAATGATATATAAGTTATTTAGAAGATTATAGAAGGTGATAAATGTTACCATAATGGAGGATATTGAAGAAACATTTTTTTTGTGTTTTATATTTTTTAATTAATATTTATATAATCTATGTAATGGTATTTAAATTAACAGTTTTAAATAATACAATAAAAACAAATGTTATTATGGTCTTGTTACATAGAACATATTTTATATATCATTGAGTAATTTAAAAAAATATTATACCAATCCTAGATCAAATTTTACTTCTTTACATGGGTCACCATTAGGGATCAATTACACATCCCAATATTCAAGATGTTAAAAAATATTTGTTAGGTTATAATAAAAACTGTGATTATTTTATACCCTCAATATGATAAACATAAATATTAATAAAAAATAACCCCATATATTAATACATTGTAATAAATTTTATTATTCATAAAAGATATCCAACAACACTCAACAATGTCCTAATGAAATAATAAATAAATAAAATTTATGCTATATTTATCATAAATAAAAAAAGGTTCGCATATTTTCTAACCATAAACATATAATAAAGGTAAAAAATTAGTAAATAAATAAATATTTATACTTCAATATGGTTTTCACCTTTAACTCAATGCTTCCTCCAAATATCCATCAATCTCTTATGGCTCATCCACCACTATTGGGCCCATACATATACTATTACATCAGACAAAAGGTATGTATTTTCACTATGGTTTATGTGTAGTGTGTGATTATAAAAAGGTAGGATATCCCCATCATGACAATCAAATAATAAATTTTATATGTTTATTCATATATATTATGTTATTTATGTAATTAAAATAACAACCTTATTATATGTTTTATCGATAGGTGATTGTGAATCCACCATGATAATTGATAATATCTACTCTAGCCAAAGATCAAAAATTATACAGACATACCAAGATCCTAAGTGGGATAAAATACACATGGATTTTGTACTTACAAGTCATATATATATGGACATTATTATAAAAAATAAGTTTACTTATTAGTGATTCAACATGTGCATGTGCACTTCTATGGAATCTGTATCTTTATAATTGCTGATAGAGTTCTCTACATAATCAACAAATATAGGATCAAGAATAGAATTAATATATAATTATATATGAGATTAAAAATATTAATGCACTCCACTAATAATATAATACATATTACATATGTAAAATGTATTAATAGATAGCAACCCACTTGGGTGTAGGTTAGAAGCATCTCCTCGCCATTAGAATGGTCCCATGTATGCGAATATATTATAATTTCATAATATATAAATAGTGAACTAATCTAATTGAGTTAATTATCTCCCAATATAGAATATATAATCTATTCATAAGATAAAAAAAATCACCCAATCTAGAAATAGAAAATAAATGAGAGTTTAGTGGTATCACCTAATCCCTAATACAGTCTATCAAATAGATAGTGAAATATATGTCAAACCCTATATCAGTCCACTAAATTGGTGTCCCATTATAATTAAATACAACGATCTATTTATTGAAATTTCATATATAACATACAAAATTATATAATTTTACTCATAAAAATATGGATCCATGTTACACAATATCATATCCTAAAACAACAACTATCCCACCACTTACAACAAGTGTTTTTATTTAAAAATATATTATCCATCACCTAACATCATTCATCAAGTGAAAATCCACAAATATTCATAACTAGTTATCTGAAATATTATTCATCCATAGAAAACATATATGTTCCACCCAAACTCTACTAAATGATATTAAACCTTAGTTCATGACCCAACACAACCATTATAGGATCATAGGTCAAAATAATTTCCCAGTATTTAAAATGAATATCTATCCTCAAATTTTTACAACACAATGTCAAATGATACCACCATTTATTATTAACATTAATACCACTATGAATTGTAATTCACTACACATACATGAGTATGTCCTTACAGATCCTCTCTAACATTTCATGTATGCAACTCAGGATGAAAATATTTATAGATATAAGACTAACTATTTTCCCCATCAATGAATCCATTTTCAATATGAATTAAAATATATAGGGTGAAAATTTATTAATAAGTTAGGTTATTATGTCCCCATCCAAATAAAAAAATAGAATATAATTATCATGTGAACATAAATATTAGATCATACATAACTCACAAATCATGCAAAATTATGGTAAATCATCATATGTGAACTATCTAATCTAATTAGTTCATTTACTAATTGAGTCAACCTCCTTTGGTTCCCTCTTCATCATCAACAATATCATCATTTTATTAATTAAAATGAAAAAATAAAAATTAGAATGAAGGATAAAAAAGAATTAGATGCACCAAAAGTTATGGGGGTGGATGTAGTGATGCCCTAGGGAATTCCCTCTTACTACGATTTTCCTCTCTAACTTTTATATGTCTCACATAACCTCTGTCAAAAATATAAACCATCAGCGTTCTATTCTAGGACAACCATTCACATATAACCCTCTATTATATAATGATAAAATTTCAACACACTTATGAGATAATGTCAAATAACGGGTACCCCAAAATAATATCCATTCAATTATGTAGATTTACTCATATTTTCTATAAATGATTAAAATAAGCACCTCTCTAATTAAGATGAAAATTTTAAAAATCCCTAAATATTCACAATAAAATCTCTAATAAATTAACAAATTTATTAATTTATATAAATATCCCAAAATTGTATAATAATTCCAAATGACCTAATAAATCGGATACTGATATCCTATGTAATTCTCAAATCTTCTTAAAGTTGAAAATAAATTTATTATAAATTTTTCAAAAAAAATTTATTCATTATTAGATATAAATCAATGAAAAATTAATTTAATGGGATAAATAAATTGAAATAGATATTAAGGTTTATATTAACCATTATTAAAGAACCTCCAGTCATTATATATAAAGTCACATTCAATGATAGAGTATTGTTTAATATGAATCATTCATATGAATAATCCAAAATAAGTTAAATATCTGATTAAGTAAATAGAGTATAATAACATGGATATTTGATAACATAATGAAAAAACAGTGGATTCTCAAATAATATTTATAGTGATAGAATGGAGGAATTTGAATTTGGGGAAGAGGGGCTTACAATCCCTGTCATGTGGAATTCCAACAGAAGAAATCTAAAGTGGATATTAATTTCAATGCCAAAAAACTATCATTCACCTCAATATCTAAAAGTCAGTCTTGAAACCATCTATTTCCTGGTGCAACACATCATGATAGACGGTGGCTCAACTAAAATATAGTGTAAGACCACATGTCACTCAGTGTCCATAAAAAAGATTGTAAAACATTGTAACTATATTTATTACTATAGGATGTTTACAATGTACCAATCCATGACATCTAAATTGGAAAACAAATAATTCATGAAATTTGATTAACTCTTTTAAAACTATAACCCCCATTTCATCTAAAAAGTCATAAAATTACAATTCTTTTGATATTTTTACATCTATTTAGATATATCACAGATTACTCTTGATTGGTCTTCTACACATGTTACTTCCACTAAAATATATCATAACAAGTAATTATAAACTCCACAACATATGGAATCTCATCCAAAAAAAATTCAATTATATAAATATAGTTAACTATAAGAGTCACTAATATTGGGTCAAAATTTCCCAAAATCATGTCTATTACTAGAATAAATCCTGTTAATACCATACTAATTCAAGAGAAATTGTGTTCCCTATTAATTAATCTTACACTAGTTTATCATTTAAATTGATCATTCCTTGAACTTGGAACATATTTAAATTATGTTTTTATCCTAAAAAAAATCCTTCTTGTGAAAATCCATATGATACATCATGATACATATATCCTTGAAAATCGCATTGGACCCACTCACTATATCTCTAACTAAATTTAACAATTAAATATTCGTGTCATAATAATTTAAGTAATAAAAGTAACTCCCATTCACAAATATAAAACCCCAATGATTGAAATTTCATTATTGTATTTCAATATTGTCTATTAAGATATGAAATCAAACCACTTAAATCATCCAAAACCATTGTGTTTAGTATCATACTAATGAATAAAACTCTATCCGGATTTATAAGTGTATTGAATATATAATAAAACAATATTTATCTTCATGAAACAATATGTAGAAGCTATCTATTTGAATCCAGAGATGGATTGTTGTAGGGACGTTGTGGTTTTCATGTTCCCTGAGAGGTGGAAATATGAACAAGGGAATAAAAAATAACTCAATCGAAATAGAATCTTCAATAGAAAAATTAAACTAGAAGCAAAATTTATAACATCATAATGAAATGATGTGTCAATATAATGGATTATCATTTAAAAAAATTTAATTTTATATGATAATGTACAAATAAATCTCTCTCACCTACTACTTACTACGAATAATTACATAAATTCCATTGAAATCCAAAACTCTATATGCATAATAATTGCCCATAATATTTTAAAAATAATGGATATCGAATTGGAAAAAATACTAAATCAATAAATATAAAACTACCCTTTTGGACCAAGAACCCCTCTATTACATTTAGTCACACACCATCAATATAATTGACACATACCCATTGACAAATATCAAATATGAGTACATGTTGTAGAAATATTCACAATTGAAAACCTGTAAGAAAAACTTAGTATATATACAAACAGTGGTTTTATTTTGGTGTGATCTAAAAATAGAATTGGTAGTTCCCAAAAAGGTACCAGAAATATCCTTAAAAAAATCAAGAAATTTATGCTTGAAATAAATAAATTTAAAATAATAATTTTTAATCGTTTTAAAAATAAATTCATGGATTTTCTATTTTTTGAATAGTTTTTTATAAACTATATTAAAAGACAAATATGAATGGAAATATTTTTTGATTATATTTCTTTATTAATTATTCAGATATATATACAATCAACTCACAAAAAATCATATAATTCATACGTGTTACTAAGTAGTAGAAGATGT
Source organism: Viscum album (assembly GCA_963277665.1). NCBI lineage: Eukaryota > Viridiplantae > Streptophyta > Magnoliopsida > Santalales > Viscaceae > Viscum > Viscum album. Next base: position 766,831,657 of record OY728120.1, read on the forward strand.
AAACAGAAGCTGAGAAACAAAACCCAAGATGTTAGTTGAAATGTCATATAACCTCGAAAATGGGGATAAAAGATGGAATATAAATAATGAGAATTATAAAATGGAGAATGATAAGGAGAAAACCCACATGATTAGTAACGTAAAATGTGAATAATGTTATATTTAACCTATGGTCACTAGGAGTTGTATTCATAGTGTTTATACATCACCATAGTTTGAGAAATCATATTTATACCATCCATCAGGACATAAAGGGAACTAAACAACTATTTCAAAAAAAATCATGTTTTTTGGAAGAAAATATTTTATAGGTTATACTATCTATTCCATTAGGGTGTCCCTTGAGGATTAGTAGATATAGACTTCCTTCCGTGATTAATAATTCATTAAATAATAAATAAAAATTTTATTTTATTAAAAATAAATAAAACTGTTTACACCACCCAGTTTAGAATATTTCCTCAACCACCACCCCCCATATATGATATCAAATATAGTAGTATTTTAAAAAATAAGGGGTTTACATTCTTCCCAGTTATGAAAACTAAATAATTAAATTTTAATATTTTAGAATGAGGTAAAAATTGTTGAGGGAACATCCTCTTCACGATATGCACTAGTTTAATGGTAACTAAATTGCATTTATTTTTCATCAATTGTAATTTAACTATATGTGTTTTTTAGTTTCATGGAACATTTTCTCTATGTTCCCTGAACATAATTATATTCTCCACATTAAAGAGATAATTTTATAGTTATATCAACATTTAATTTAGTATATGTGTGGGATCTAGTACGTACTTACTCAAGGGGGATACAGGGTGTATGTTGTTCAATTGAAAAATGGATATGGGAGTTCTACTAAAAAATACATAGATCCGATGTGATTGAAATTCAGAAACTGTTCATTTTTCATGGGGATTAATATTCCATCTTGTTAAATAACATCACTCTTATCTATTGGTATAAATAGATAAAAATGTTATCCCCAACCTCAAACACTAGGTCTAGTAGAATATTTTCAGCATAAATCATTTTTAGACTTGAAGAATCCCTATTATATTGACGTTTGGTGATGATATTATCATCCATTTACTCAACTATTTCAGGACCCAGCTACTAATGTTCACCAATTTAATACCAAAATGCAACTATTATACATCCCATCATCTAAATTTCTTTATAAGGAACCATTTGTATTATATATTGATAGCTATTATTTAATGAGTACTCGAAAAAGGAAGTTGATGATAGTATCACCAATTTATGTTCATTAATAATTTTCTCAACACATATTCCAGTTACTTAATAGACCATTATTTCTAGAAATCCATTTTATGGTGATAGTTCTTACTAATGTTCAACATTTTATTTAGCGCATGTTTGATACTCTTATAGAAATATAAGGTAAATATAAAATATTAATCAAATAAAATTGATGGTGATGTTCCATGTACCATCACCTCCACTATAATTTATATCATTTCAATTGTATATAGTGATATTTCATCATGAACTATAATTACGTGAGGAGTAATTGTATGACTCTCCAGTATAACCCAAATGAAATTATTTCCTCTTGATTTCTTCTGAATACTAGTGTCAAATTCCGTGATGATATTTTATCATTTCCATGTAGATATGAATAACAGTTACATAATACATATATTATATTTACTTCTACTATTAACATGTTGAAATATACTAATATTTTATGTATATACTATAAATATCTTTCACCATATTTCCCCAATAATAGTAGTGAAAGTGATCTTGATATTTAAACATTCTCCTTGAGTGTATACAGGCGGTTGATTGGGGTGAATAATTGAAAAACTACTTCATATTAGAATTTTATGGTACACCAATTTATCAAAAAATTATTTCATATCTTTATTCATATATTTTTAATAATTATGATCTCCCATTTTTTACTACTTCCACATTGTTTTTGATTTCCATGTCATCTATTTTAGAATCCATATTATTTTCCATAAAAAATAATTAAAAAATAATATGAAAAATGAATGATTTTATTCCTTTAAATGAGTTCCCATTTACTTCATTTTAATGTATATGATGACTGGATTCATCAAAATTATCATCCTTAATAATTTTTCTTGATCCACTCTACATAGATCATCAAACATATTGTTTACATTCGCCTGACGGTAATGGATTGAGATCTCATCGACCATGATCATCTATAACCATCATCCTTGGTTCATATTAAAATCTATTATAATGAATATATATTTTTGCCTCATATGATACATATTTATTTCACACTTCTACCCATAATGATAATTTCCCAAGATTTTCAATTGAAATATCCATGTATCTAACACCAGATAATGTGTTATATTGTGTTTCTTAGGGAATATTACATTCATTTAGGGAAGGCAATCAATTTTTTATTTTATAATAGTAAATATTCTAAAATTACCTTGTAATCATGGCTATATAACCGGAATAATTTCCCACATAAATGAAGCATGTGAACTGGTGTAGAGAGAAACATTTTTAGACTCCTTAATGATCTATTCATGTTAAATAACCATTAAATATTTACTCCCTTCCATATATTCATGGTTATTGGGTTTAAAAATAGTGATCAGTTTTTAAAAAATCACCAGTAATACCCTGATATTCCATTGAATGTACATTTATCTATTTAATATGTTGATATAGGCAAGGCCTTAATTGTAGTTATCTTAGATGTCTCAAAAGGTATCCCTTTTATTGTGATAATATGATAAAATTATGATGTTTTCCTTTATCCAGAACACAAATTTAATATAAATTATTTTGGTATTTTCCTCTAAAAATGAATATAGAATAGTATTAAAATACTCCTCAATATCCTCCTTTATTATATAGTATATCGTAATCTCATCAGAAAAGACTACCCAAAACATTTGGGGGTAATCTCTATTAAAATTACTCATTGGGTCTATAAATATTTCATGATCATTATTGAGATTGAATGGAATAAAAATGAACTAGTTTTGTCTAGACCTTTTTCAAATGGTTTATTTTACAACATCATCCTTCTACACCCTTAATTGGTGATATCTCGAACAAAGGTCCACTGTAGAAAAATATTTGGTATCATGTAGTTGATTGAACAAGTCACATATCCATTGTAGGGGAAATATCTTAATTACAATGAATTTTTTATGTTATTGATAATTTATATAGAGGATCGTTTCCTCAAATGTCTTCTTGAAAAATATTATGGGATCATCCAATGGAGAACCTCACAGGATTATAAATTAAATATCGAAATTATATTTGAAAATCATTTTAAATTCCCCTAACTTGGCGGCTATAATTCTTTATTGTGTCTTCGATATGGGAAGAGATCCAAGTATAATTTTAATTGAAAACTAATCATCTTGATCAAGAGTAAGAGTACCAAAATTTTCTAGCAATACATCATTATAATCTGTCACAATATATAATGTCCTTCATGATATATTCTATTATTTTACTTAATCATCTATGTAAAATATAAATTTTAATTGTGAAATTATATCCAATAAGAATTGTTAGAGTCTAATATATATTTGTCCTCATCCTTATACTTTTTTGAATCATAGGAAATCCTGGAAGGTTAAGAGAGATATCTGACTCTTGAATATTTACGTTGAATTTTTCTATGGAAAATAAATCCATTCATAGTATAGCATCATACACCACGTATGATAATATTTTAGTAAAGAGTAATTACACAATGAATAAATGGGAAGGAGTTATATACATTGTAGTAAAAAAATTCCCAATTTATTGTACTCATATATAAATCAACCCCTTGTATTAAGGTGGTGTTGTAATTTGACAAATAAATGTGAAATATATGAAATAATGCATAGTGCAAAAAAATGCGCATTAACTATTATGGAATGATTGACTAGTGTACCGTTCAACTCAACATTTTAAGGATCCACCTTATTATTAGTGACAGTATATTGTCTAAAATTCTCTATAGTCCCTAGATGTTATGGTCATTAATGGTCTCAAATAACCCTTAGGTTAGGGAATTGGATTTCATAATTTATATTTTCTATAAAATTGTAACACTATTCCACAAGATCAAGGATGATCAAAACCATATTTTCCTCCATCATATATGTGGGTTTCATTATAACCCTTTGGAATTTATTATCATAGTAACCCTATTATCAACATTAGGAGTATATCTTAGTTCTCTTATTGCAGTTTATTAGATAGTTGTTCCCACACATTATACATGTGAGATGTTGGGTTTCCATTACTCTATGACTTTAATCTCTCAATCATCCAAATAAAAAATCTATTTTCTTTTATTTTTATCTCATGTCCCATGAGACAACAGAATTTCATCAATCTATATCATGATATTGAGGTCACAATGGAATATATCTTAATAGTGATTAATTTCTGAAATCATTAATTCATTTATTTTAGTTTTCAGTGAAAACATAAGAAATGGATGACCTTATTTTCATTATTGAGGTAAAGCTAGAGGTGAACATCGAAATATTTCTGATTCTTTACTTGTACTCCTCTGTGGACTCATTGCACTATTTTTTCAGACCAAGTAAATACCTCCCAATTTTACGATGGAGAGTACGAGGAAATATTAATTGAAAAATAGTTTATTTAATTCATCCAATTATATGGAATCAATATCATTTTTGTACTACATTCTCTTGAACAATATCCACCATGAATTGGTTTTCCCCTTGAAGAGATAAATATCCAGTTAAATGTTATCTTATTTTGAGAAATAATTAATATGAAATATTTTCACTAAATTTTTTATGAATTTTTATTTATTATAGAATGAAAGTAACCATTAATGAAGGTGTTATTTACCTCATAAAATAATTAACTATGAAAATATCTTTCATAGGAGAAGGAGGTTTTCCATATGAATTAGATTATTATTAATAACATAATAAAGTTGAGGATTTATATCCATTATGTTATCTTCTACTACTCCAACAAAATTTTTAATATCATTGTGTATTTCATCACATTTCATAACATTATGGTTGATTTTTTGGTTTCTATAATTTAATTCTATTAAAAACAAAAAGTAAAAACAATATGAGAACACATTACCTAATATAAATATATCAGGGAATATATAAGAAAATAATGAATAATTTTTAATGATAATAATATCCTAACTTATTAGATTATAGGTCTTAATATAATTATTAATTGTAGTTTCTAGATTATATTAAGTAGACAATCCTTTTTTAAAATTATTTATATTGGTTCATAAATTATATGTATGTTTCCAAAGAATACCAACCAGCAGTGTAAAACTAGGCATACATGAACTAACTTTTTTTAATAAACTATGTGATGATAGATTCAATTACTAATGTACGATATTCAATATTATTTCCCAATGGTATAAACTTTTTAGATTCACCTCCACTTTTCTCCCTTAGAAGTTATTAAATCTATTTGAAACCACTCACTCCATCGCTTACCGAATTCCTAGGATATTTTTAGATACATAGTATTATTTATAGGTTTATCACTAAATTACTCAAATCCAAAAAATACTAAACTACACTTTTTTCAAATATTAGTATATAACTTTTAAGATAAATATCAATTATTCAAAACAAGGATCTAAAATGGTATAGTGTATTTGGAGGGAATGGAACAAAAAAAATCAAAATTAAAATAAATAGTATTTCTTATAATCTCCATAATGTAATCCTTTAACATCAAGGTATATCCTGGGGAATACCTAGAAACGGTTTTGAGGTAAAAATACCAGTATGGGAATAATCATTGTATGGAATGATAATGTTTGATTTTGAGGTATAACGTTATATCATAAAAGAGAAGGATCATGATTAATGATATGGGGAATAACCTATATAATATTTTATTATAATATAATGTGAAAATATGAAATTTGGTAGAAAACAATTAATGAAATATTACTAAATTCAATGCTAAATACAAATAATACATCCCATAGTAGAATGAGTTTCGTAGTGGATTAGTTTTTCCCCTAATCCAATACAAAACATATAATGGGATGAAATAATATCCAAATCATTATATAACTCATTGGGTACAATAAAAAAACATGATCATGTTTATGTATATTATAAAATTCAATAAATCAAAATGCATAAGCATAAAAATTACACATGGAATGAAACATGATGCATAATATTCCCCCATATCAAAGTAAAAATTATATATCTTGATAAAGTAATTTCATAAGCGGTCATAAGTAAAATATTTATCATTAATGGAAGGGACAACAAGATAGGTATATTTGTGAATGTGATGTAGATATAATTTTTAATACTTCCATAACATTGTAGATATTGAGAGAGAATGTCCGTTAGTTAGGTGATGGTCATAACATGAAGAAAAATTGTGGTTTAGAGAGATCAATTGCATTGAGTATAACTCGGGAAATGTATTCATTATCTCCCAGAATAATAAATATTTTCATCTTATTTAATACCATAAAAAATTAATATATTTATTTTTCCTTATATTTTATTTATAACCATTTCATATTCAGTTACATAATCAAATAATTTCATGAGGTAGTTCTTATAATATTCAACTCATATGTCTAAAATGACATTGGTAGGTTCTCTATGGTCAAAGTGGTCATTAATAAATAATATCTAAAAAATATATTTACAAAACATTAATTATATACATCAGTTATAAATTTAAAAACATTTTTGAGATATCATTATGAAAAATGAACAATGATATGATGATGCAGATGGTCGGTTGTACGTATGATGAGTAACATTTCCATTTTTCAACAATAAAGATAGATTGAAGGTATTTATTATTTTACCTTTGAAACATTATAATTATTTAAGAAATATAATATAATTTTTTAATACACTTATATATACCATATATGTAATGTAGTAATGAAAAATAAACTCCGTCACTCCCTGGAGGTGGTAATCCACACAATGGAACGAACAACATTATCATTTTTATATCAATGGAATGGTAACAAGATATATGATATATTAAATTTAAAAAATGATAATTATTTATAGATTATATATATATATATATATATAATAATACACAAAAACAATATTTGAGAGGTGATGATGGAAAATGAATTACATTGGTTTGGTAGGCGATAGTCCACCACACAAATGAATAATTTTTTAGTTTAACATTTGATTGAATATTAGACAAGATGTAGGTCATGAAATAAAATAAATAAAATTTAATATTTTTTATATTATTATTATATTTCATTATAATAAGTTAATATAAGTTTATTTATGTTAAAAAATAAATAAAACAAAACCGCTTGGATAAGAATTATACCCCTTCTTTGGAAACCTCTATTGATATATATTTATATATATATATAAATTTTTTCAATGAATTTTTTCTTATCAATACATAGATATTGGAAGATGTCTAATGATTTGGTGATGTTATTTTGGAATGAATGGGCTAATACAAAAGGTGTTTTTATGTGTATAGTAAAGATAAGAGGGGTGTCCTTTTATATGGGGTGAGGGGGCCAACAATGAATTCGTTCACAAAATAAAATATATAAAAATTTTATTTACACAAAATGACTCTAAAATTAACCATTCGAAAGTATAAAATGTGATAGGGTATAAATATTTATATTAAATTTAAATTATATTATTTAAATGTAATTTTAGCCCTATATCTTTAGTTAAACCTTTGGTAATCCAGTTAAAACATTACTTATGGTAATAAATTTATAATGTTTTCACTATTCATTTTGAAAAAAATAAGGTAACCTTATTAATTAATATTAAATAATTAGATTAAAAATAAGGGAATAAATTTAAAAATATATTTCATATATGTGGAATAAGGTAATTATAAATTAATCCTTCAATATATGAAGGAAAAATATTTTTTAAAAAAGTTATTATAAACCCCAAAAATGAACGTATACTAAAATAATATAGAAATATGATTGAGAGGTAATTAATTAGATAATTCCTAAAAAATTATTACTTTGTTACATTTAAATAAAAATCAATGAATATTTTTACATTTAAATTAATTTTTTATTCAAAATAATTCAGATGGTAACAAAATTTGTAATCTCCACTATTCATGAAAAAATCCATCTTTTCAAAATAAAAATAAAACACATACTCTAATATAATAATGATGTTATAATTTGAAAATGATTTCCTTTTTAAAATTTATGTTCCTAAAAGATACATAACTAAATTCAATTCTCTTCTCTTAAAAAATAGTAAAAAGTGTTTTCGAAGAAAACATATTTCTGATTAATAAAATGCATGTATTGAAAATTTTGTGTTAATTTAAAAACAAATGAACATTACATTTTTATTTAATATGATATATATATATATATATATATATATATATTCTTTTTTGGTTATTCCCATTAATTCCAAAATATTTGGAAAATATAATATATATATTATAATTATATTACAATATATCTTGGTTAATTTATGTTTAGCATTATAGGTTGTATATTCTATGGAGTTTTTTTTTTCAATTTAATGAATTTTGGGTCACATGAAAAACCAAAACACCATATCACCCCTTAGGTTATAATAGTCATTTATGATTCATTATTATTTAGTCTAACTACTGCTTAATTATTTATATTGTCATTCCAAGATATAATGTTCTTTAATATCAGGAATCACAATTTGAGATTTCACAACTCTATCAGTTCCTTTGATGAAAGGAAAAAACATCCAAAAATAAATTAAATTCTCTCTCCCATTAATCTCAAACAAGTGAAACATCAATAAATTCCCCGAAAAATAATCCATGGAATATATAAAACTAATAGAGATATTTTTTACATTGAAATACATCACATATATTTAAGGATATATCTAATTATGATTCAACACATCCTCTAAAATTTCAATCCCATAAAATAATTATGAGGTTGAACATGCCTATGTTAAACCCTTAGGGACCCCATATTTCCTCTCTAATATAAAATCTGGTCACATTAAGCCTAACAAAAACCCTTCATTAATATCTATCTAAAAAACACCATGAGATATATTATCTTGGTTGTACTAGGAACTCTTATAAAACATCAATACTACCCAAAAAACATGACATATTCCAATTTCTCTAAAATGGATACTCTAGGAAATTATTTAGGAGAGTACCCAAAATAGTTTAGGGGATCATAAATTAATCAATTCTACTTCAGGAAACATCACAACCATAATGAACCATAAAAATTTCATTAGGGATAATCACATATGGTTTCATTTTGAAGTCATTAAATCTAATATATGATAATTATTATTTTTTTGAAATATATTACTCTGGAATAATGTAGGAAATTGGATGATCACCACCAATATGGGTCTTGAAATATGTACTTATATCTAATATCTAGAGTATAATTTCTAACCCCTAATTGTAATTATAAAAAATAATATAATTCCCCTGTCTATAATTTATGACAACCAGTGTATGAAAAAAATAAACTTATCCCAAAAAAATCGGAATAGTATATATATTAAAATCAACCCACTATGTGAAATTATAAAAATCATAACTATATTCATAATATAACTGAAGAGTTTTTCTTGGGAATGATTATGTAGAAAAACCAATTATTCATCGATATCTCGTTAAATTTGTCCCACCAACTCTTTCACGAAAAAAACCTCCAATCCAAGAAAGTTTCAAATTTTGAATATATGCTTTCCTAATGTTTATTTAATTTAGGAAACAAAATATTGAACTAATCTGGCTAACAATAGTGGAATTGTAGATTATACAATTCTAGGGTTCTCTTCTAACCAAAAAAACAATGGAATACAAATGATCATTATAGCTATGGAAAATAATTTATGTGATGAATAAAAGTATATTGTTTTCTCAAATATCTCTCTAGTAACACATATTAAACAACCAAGAATTAAGTTAATTTTACACAAGTATTCATTGAGTATTTCCAGATCTATAAATCTCATCTTTTAATAGATCAATTAAATTTATCCAATAAGAGGTCCAAGAATCATCTAATCTCTTTCTATCTAAATCATTATCTGATATAAATTTATAAAAATGACATGTAACTCTGTCGATGGTATTGTTATACTATTATTAATCTATTTAAACAGAATCCAATGACATTATATGATATAAATTGAGAAAACATTAATCCAGGGATAATTATATGATCAATGGGTTTCCAAAAATAAAGGGAAACATTATTTCTAGAGTCCAACCAACACTCTGCCTTATGGAAACATTCATTGGGGGAATAAATAGTTCATTCAATCTATATATTTTAATATCGATATCAGAATTAAATATTATAAATTATATCATGACACCTTAACTATGAAAAAAGGGAATGATTATCCCCAAACATGGGAGGAAAAAATTCATCCTAATTAGTCCATATGAAGATGAATATTTTATAAATGATAAATGTAATGTTGTTCAACCAATATAATTATCTCATCATAACCCTACATATAAATAAACAATATTGATAAAAAAGTGACATCCTCTACTATATTATATAAAGTAATAGTTATGAGAGAATTATTGGTTTCTGTGACATAATATGGGAATAAAATGAAATTATGGACTATTATATGCCTCTTATACGAACATATTTATTGTATGGATATAACAATTTAGAGTTATGGGTCAAATAATAGGTTATCAATGACATAAAAAAATAATATATATGATACATAACCTTTGTAACATTAACTTTTAGATAATCGAACTCAATACACCATATCATTATTTACCAAAATATTTATTTCATGCAATTTCAAGGGCTTTTTCTTCTTTTTACATATTTTTGGGAAATTTACTTTTTAACATATAGTTGAAGGATTCCTTAAATGGAAAAAATATAAAATTCAATAGATCCCATATATATCACAAAATATCAATGTCATGGATTTAAATTACATGACTTGTATGCCAAATTTGATACCCCTCACAAAGAAATAACCCCTTTAATTTTCTCTTGTATCTATCACTTTATCATGATTCCATCATTCAAATTATTGGTTATCAATTACTGAATCACCTCTCTTAAAATTGAACTATTCCTTGTAAGAATCTCCATGAATGAGACTCTATATAAAATTGATCACCATGTTATACTTATTCATCTGCTACTCTCTACTAGTCATTCACTACTTCTGTATGAGTTCCTTGGCCCTCCTCAAGTATTGGCATCGATATGGACTGATTTAATTTGATGATATGAATGAATTATGGCCCATATTCCAAATTTAGTGTCACAGAGGATGATATTGGGTGGATAGTTATGATTCTATAATACCACAAAAGTACCTTCTCTATATAGATAATGTAAAACTGTAGAAACGTTAAAATACCCTTCCCTGAGAATTTAGCCCTGGATTCTTAAAGGATTACAGTGTTGTTAACCACAAGATACCACCCAAACTAAGAAATAATTCCTAAAATGTTCTTTATAAGATATTACAATCCATTTCATTTACTGAATCCAATATAAAACACCTATAACAAAACAAGACCCATTAGGACCCCAACTGGGTATATACAAATTTTTGGGTACCACCCTAAACATGACTCCAATAAGATTCTAGTTGGTGACTAGCATGGAATTGAAATAAAAAATTTCGAGACATTAGAATGTCTACTAAAAAAAATCAATATATAATATATATGAACAACCACATCCATATATATATAATGAATAAATATATAAAAACAAACGAATGAGATAAAATATATCTAATAAAATATCAAAATGGAAAAAATAAATGATAAATATATATTAAGGTAATATTGATGAAAATACCAATTTGAAATTATGGAAGTCATCTCTAATGATCATTAAATTCTAAAGAGAGAACATCAATAAAAACCATATGCACCATGTTCCTCCAAACTCCTCTATGCACAATCTTTACCTATATTTCTAGTAACATTTATAGTATCCATGTACCAACACCTATGGATCTTATGCTTGGAACATAATATTTAATGATCTAGATTTGATATGATTAATAGTTACACAGTTTTATACATCCAATACATTCACCATAAAAGATAAAAATTGGATCACTTATATAACCAATAAACATTTTTAATAATATTTTTTCATAGTATAGAAAAAAATTTCAAAAATAATACCCATGCCTTTATGTGACCAAATTTTCAATGTATCTAGATTTACATATTTCATAATAAATCATCAATATATATAACATGAATCACATACTGAAATATATTTTGTAACATATTTATTTATAACCGATGAAAAAAACATAAGATAGTTGAGATCAAATACTCAGAAATGGTATATTGAATCATTAAATAACGAATTTCATGAGTGAGAATATAAATAACATATGATTTGATGACATATTCATATTGAATGATCATAGTATAAAGGAATAAATACACATAAAAATGTTGATCCCAAATCATGGGACATGAGATAATGATTTAACAAATGAAGAGATTCAAATATGTCAATATTCATGAGCCGTGTGAAAACAATCATTGAATAATACATTCATTATAACTCATAACATTAATTCTAAAAATTTCTTCAAATCCAATAATATTAAAAATTCATCATAGAATCACATTACATTAAAATTCCGAGAATCAGATTGTACATTGTTATATAATTTTTGTAAATCATCTCTTTGTAGTATATTAAAAAAAATATCATGTCTTATTAGTAACGTAAATCCACCTATCATAGGAGTAACATATATATAGCTAACATCACATCAACACCAAACACACTGGTTGGAACTAATGAGAACTCCCATAAAATAAAAGACAAAATAACATTATAATTTTTGTTCAATAACTAATATTTATTTCATTAATACTATCCAACACCATGTATTGTAATTAATCACATTGTTTCTTGAATATCATCCCAACAGTAATGTCTGTATTTAATTACCAAAAATAAATAAATTTTTTAAAAATCACAATAAAATTCATCTTAATCCATGCATAGAATGGAATTGAGTGGTATCATATCATTATATCTCTATTTAAATATAGAAATCATTAAATTATGATTCTATATATGATAATAACCATAATGGAATATTTGAATCATTAAATTGGAAACATTTAAAATACAATTTTCGTTTTGTATAATTTTTAATAATAAAATGAATTTTTTTAGTGAAATATAATATCCTTGAAAATTAAAAGGTTAAAATCAAAATGAAACTTCAAAACAAATAAACATAATGATATTGTAAAATATTTATCGTGGCATAATCATTAAAAATATAAACCATTTTCTGTCATTTTTTAAGAGATTCAAAAGTTACCCATTCCAAAAACCCTAAAAAATTTTATTTTAAAACCTATTAAATGAGGAAAACAGATATTGAAAAATAACATTAGGAAGTGTTAATTTTATATATAATAAAAATAATGAAAATAGATAATGAACAGGGTGGAAGAATGTGTTTATGGATTTATGAAACAATTAATGTAATAGTTTTAAAGTAAACCCCATTAAAGTCCCTTTAAAACAAAGAAAACATCAGAACCAAGAACATAAAATGCAACATAATGTACCATTATTATCAAAATATTAATGATATTATATTTATTTATTATTTATATAAACCATAGAAAATAGTTTTTGTAAATAAATCATGAAATGTCTTAAGATGGAGGTCTAAGATAAGAAAACCTTGCAACATGGGAATTGATTGAATTGAAAATTATTTGAAAAAAAGGACCATATAATGATTTTGTAAAACCCATAAATTCAATGAACTATTTTGTTGATACACTGTAATTTGATTTAATTACACCATTTAAAATAAATCATTATTAATAGCATGAGTAATATACTAATGAATTTAAATTTCCACCATATAAATATAAGAAAATTTAATATAATTTGAATAAATATCTCATGATAGATATAAAATAAAAATAAATTTTAATATCATTATAAGTGTTTCATTATTTATATTATATTTAAACGGTATCATATAAACCACTTAATAGTAATTCTGTTCATTATACAAAACACTTATCATTGATTCAATATTATGAAACATAATCCCAAACAAATTCATACAAGTGAATTGATTATTAATCAATACGGTGATTAAGCATAATAATTTTAAATCCAAATAAAAAATTTCTAAATAAAACATATTATATTAATATACCATTAAATACATAATCATGGTTTCAAAATGTAATTGATGAAGTCGCAAAACTCATTTAAATGAAATTGAGTCAAGAGTCCTCCTACATTGAGTCCTGGTATTCAATGTATGTCATTTATCTAATGAATAAAAAACCTATTTTAAAAATTTACATGCTTACAAAAAAATATCCTGGTTTATTACTTTATAATTATAACATTTATTCACTAATTTCAATGAAATATTTATTTATATAATATTTTAAATGTATATCATTTCTTTTTAGGATGCTTGGTTCATAATTTTAAAACTAATTTGGTATATAGATAGTGACAAATATGGTAATTGAAAAGTAATTGAAATAATAATAATCTTTAAATATTTACCATTTTACTCATCAAATTTAATTTTAGATTCATCCATGAATATTATTAGTAAAAAATAAAATAAATTTGATTGTGATGTCGTGGTCTGTGCATACACACAGTCAATGTTTTTACTTTTTATTTGATAAACAATAATTAATGAATGTAAAATATTATATTTAAATAATAATATAATTTTATTAAAAAAAATAACATCATTAAATACATCCTAATTACATTCCCTCAGAGGTGGTTTTTAAAAAATAAAGTGAATAGGTTCTTGGAGATGATTGATTGTACGTACACCTATGTGATAATTCTGATTCTAATAATTATAATGCTATGAAGATAGATGATATATTATCTTACATCCACATTTCATCGATTCATGTAGGTGGTGGTCCATATGTATGCATTACTAATATTTTACATCCATATTTCATTGAAAAGTATATAAAAATGGGTTTTACCATATACTGAGTATAATTTAACTATATTTTTGTGAATATTTAATTATACCATCACGGTTTAAGAACATTATTATGTGGTAGATAAATATGTAGAATAACAAATACCGGGTAGGATTTATACCTCATCTTTAAAAAAGAACCTTTAATTTAATACATAAGCCTTTTATAAAGGTATGTTGATGAGGAAAAAGACTATTTCTCTTATATATAATAGTTTTTATGAAATTTTATTATTAATTTACTATTATGGGGTGATAAACAATTTTGAGGATGATAGAAGAGGAGGTTTCTCTATTTTTAGTCTGGGGAGATGAATATTTGGAATTTCTTGTTGTCTTTAATTAATATAAATTAATTATCTTCTAACATTGATATAAAATTGACACATTTGTAATTTATGTTCTGGATATGTAAAAATTCACTCTTCCAGTAAAATGAGGAAAATTTTATTGAAGCCTTTCTCTTTTTTAACCCTCATTAATAGTTTTGGAAATTGTAGTAACATCATTGTTTTCTAATATTTATATTTAAATAATGTTGTGAAATAAGGTTAATCGATCCATTAGTTGAAAATGGTTCATATTATTTTCTATATCCAATTAAATTTTATAAATATATAATTTTTGTCTTTAAATATAGTGACATTTTTCGTTTATAAATTTATTATTATAATATTATGATCATTATTGAAGAATAATTACAATAAGATTCAATATATATGAATAGTTTAATATAATGGTCAAAATAATATAACCCAATTGAAAAAAGATCGGTTGTTTATAATTTTTGAAAACCATATCACATTATTTTTAACATGATTTACCTGATTCACAATTACTAAGGTGAAAAATATTTTCCACAGTTTTATATCAAAATTAACTCAAATATTCTATGAATAATAAAATTAAATAAAATTATTTTAAAAAATATGAAGAAAATTTTATCAAAGACAATATATTTAAGTGTTATAAAATAATTTTAAAATTATAGTTTAAAATATGATGAAAATGATTTTCCCAAAAAATATATTTTTAAATATTTATATGTTTTTATAAAAAATTTAGGAATATTATCGATTAAAATTTAATAAGGTAGGATATGTTTAATAAATATGTACACGTTAAATTCAACCATTACTTATTAAAAATTGGTTCTATATAAATACACAAATTTAAATGATAATATTCAATAAATTTTATATTTTTCAATGTTCTCCAAAAGATTAATACATTCAGAAAAATACAAAAATTTCATAATAAGAAAACATTATTATGATTTTTTGAAAATGTATATCATTTTATAAAAATAAATTTCTAATTGTGGGAAAATTATTTATAATAATCAGTAAAAAAGTAATATAAATAATTTTTAATGAATTTATTTTTAATATATAAATAGACATTAATAAATATTGAATATATATTTCATACGAATTTATCAATAAATTCGTTATAACTATGGCCTTTATGTAGATATATATATTTCATAATGTTGTTACTCTGACACATAAACATCAATTAAATAGATATTCCATAACGTTCATTCAAAAATTTGAATATTTCATAGTTATCAACTCTAGGAGGTGTCTATCTTGTATGATATTGAACATATTATAATTATAAAATTTGGGAGCATTACATCCTCCACCACCCCCTTATGTATATTTCATCATCATATTTTTATATAGATATTTCGAATTCAACGGTTTGGTATTTGAAAATACCTTCATAAATAAACTGAATTTCAAAAGGGATAATAAAACATCCATTTTAAAAGATATAGTGGTTATTAAAAGATTCATCTATAGTAACACAAAAATAGGTTCCAAATTGGTTAATATTATTGGGATATGAATATATATACATTTTGTTGAAATGTAATGCCCAAATAATGATACATAGTTATAGTGAGCATTGATCACAAGGTCATGACTGATCACAATAATTTAAATGATCAAAAAAACATAAATTAATATTGAATTAAAATTTCATTAATTCATTAGAAATTATTTTAAGTGAAATTATTTTAAGACCTCCTATCTAAAGGAGAGGGATCAGTATACACTTAAGATAGAGAACAATATAAAATTCACTTACAGGATTTCTTGAAATCCATAACACTTCAGTAATTCTAACAAATGAAAAAATATATTCTCCAATGTAATCTATATCATACTATGATAAATACTATAATATCCTAGGACCCAGAAGCCTAGATTAAGTACTAATAATGTTATAAATATATTTATGACATTCATTGTTTTAAATTTGACCCAAATTTTTAAATCCAAAACACACAACACAAAATAGTATTATAGTATAACATTCATTCACATATAACACGGGATTATAATATTATGGAATTCTAAAAAATTATTATATAACAATACCAATGTATTTCAATGATAATTCTTCCCATTATAAGTCTATATTCAAATATTAAAATAATCCTTCAAAATATCCAACATGAATCCCATCTAGACATATCTCACATAACATTATTCTTAATAAACTATAGAAAATAAACAGAAAAATGGCGATATATAATTTTTGGGAATGTTATAGATAGGAATTAACAATTTAATGACATAAGTTAACATAAGATGAGTAGAAGAGTATGTTGATATATTCAAAGTGAATAAGAATAACCAAACAAAATTTTCAGAAATAAAAATAAGTATCAAAATTTATTATATATGGAATGATTATTTAATATAATAAATGATTTCATGTATTTTAATTATCTTTACCCATGAGAAAAAAAACCCGTCAGAAAATGATCTTTTAGAACACATAAAATGAATTTTAAAACATTACAGGCATCATAGAATATCTAAAATTCATCATTTTATCAATTAACTAGCTAATTATAATAATATATTTCGAGTAAAATAAAAATGTTAACATCAACATCACTCAGATTTATATAAATTTATAAACTACATTATCAGATATTAGTGTAATTAAATAATCATCTCCTTGGAGTAAATTATATCCAGTTAACATTGTCTATATCCCGAATGTAATGGAGGAAAAATATAGAACCTCCTATAAAAATATTATAATAATTCAAATATTACTGGGTTCACTCCCAAATCCCTCATTAACAAACAGTTTCCATGTACAATATCATGAAACAAAGCACATGGATTCTTTCATTTCAACCCAACATTTATAGTATAATGTAATAATTTCATGAAAATCGAATTCCTGACAATTAGTTTAAAACAACACAATAAACCACTTAGAGAAATATTTTAATAAGATTATATGATTATATCACTATTAAATCATAAGACAAATTATATTATTTTAATACAGATAATAAATTTAATAGAATATTTAAAACCTTTCAATAAAAATAAAAAAATAATATGTTCATTTGGTGTCATTTTAAACAAAAAATAAAATATTATTTATAATAGTATAATCATTCTAAATATTTGTGATAACATATAAATTAATGCTCATGATGATCTAAAATTATTTTCATGTCATCAAGGTTAAAAATAAACACAGTATTCAATATTTTATTAAGGTAGTCAAAAGAAAATAGTTCCAAAAATGTAAAGAAAATAATTTTTAAAACCATTTAAAACAATTACAATATTCAGGGAAAATAAATTTTTAAATGATTCATGTTTAGAAATTAAAATTTATGAAATTAAATTAATAATATGGAAGAATATTTTTTATAAATTTATTTTAACATTTACAGAAATGTTTTTAATGAAGCCTCATTTATGAATTTTTAAACCCAAACACCCATTGAATGGGAGAACATAATAATGAACCTAAAGTTAAATTATTAGAAAGAGAATAATTATATTATATTTCATTCATCAATATAAAAACAATAAATAAAAATAAATATTAATCATTCAAAACATGTCTCAAAAAGAATGCTTGAGGCCCAAACCATTAATATATTGGTAACACTTGAATCAAAATTCCACTGATTTAAGGATCATAAAATTATTCATTATAAGATATTCCATATAAAAATAAATAAAATAAAATTCATGGGTATGTACTTACATATTATGAAATAAAACAAATTTCATAACATGAATAATTTCTCAATGAATTTAAATTGGGTTAATAGAAACCCATGATTTTTTTTTAAAATTTGGACAAATATCTCGTGAATGATTAAAATTCCAAGGACATTTAAATATCATAATAAAATAGTCATAAAATATATAATATAAAAATTGAAACCACGGTGACCTTATAATAATATGTCTTTTCAAAATACAAGAAAATGGCTCAGTTAAATGAAATTAAGTTTAATAATCCGTAAAAATATAACATATCTAAATTGAGAATCCATCGTTTTGGTCATTATGAATATAAACATTAACATAAAAAGAATAAAAAAGTATATAATCATAAATAATTTCTAACGTAATCATATAATAGAATAAATAATTAATATGTGTATGAAGCCAGTAAAAATAATTCAGATAATCGACACCATTACATAAGGCCAAACGTTCAATATATGTCCTCAAAATAAATTATAATTAACACATATTAATTATCTAATTTTTTATGTACCATTTATAGAGTTATTAAAATTAAATTTAAAATAATTACTGCATCCATATCACTAAAATATTTAATCATGTAATCTATTAAATCAATATCAGGTATTCTCAGGATGTTTAGTTCGTAATTTCAAAACAACAATTTTATGTTAACAATGATAGAATATTTCATTATTACATTATACAAATAATACCTATAATATATTATTTACAATTTTTATAAATGAAATATAATTTAATATTCATCCATGAAAATTGGTTATGAAAATATATTCATTGTCTTGTGATGCGGTTAACAGGATGTACACATGAGTGATGTTGATCATTTTTGTGGAATGGAAACTAAAGAATGAAATTATAATATAATATTTATAGAATAATTATCAATATATTTATAAATAAAATCATTAAATCAATCTCTATGAATTACAAGGAGAGGGTTTTTTTAAAAATGATATACATCACATTGTGAAGATGGTAATCTATATATATGCATGCTTGGTGATTCAATATTAAACCATTGGAATGGAATTTGGAAAGATGATAAATTATTTGATATAATTATAATTATATCATTAGTCTGTAATATATAAATTAAATAAAATATAATAAAAATAATGAGATACAATTATTTAAAACCAAACACATCACTTTGTGGAGATGATAGTCCACACTAGCATACAATTTTTTTTTTGTAATCCCTATTTTTATGAATATGATATGAAAATGGTTGAAATATAGATCATAAAAATTTTAGTATATTTTTTATATTGATGTTATAATATAATTTTTTTAGAACATTATAAAGTGGTGAAATAAATAAATTAAAAATCCATCGTAACAGTTATCCGACATCTAAAAAAACACACGATGGTCATATATATTAACCATTCATGGTTGGTCCTTTGATCATACCAGTAAATTATGTTCATGGAAATGATTTTAGGTAAGGGAATTTTTCATGAATTGGTTGAGCTAAATAGAAAAAAATTTGTAAAGATTATAGGTGATTATGATCGCTTTTAATATTAATGCGTGGGGAAATATTGTAATAACTAATGTTTTAAATTAAAAAGAAATAATTTTTTTTAACTGGAATAATATTGATATATTTCAAATATATGATGGTGATAATTATTTATGAACACAGAAATTAATATATAGACTTTTTTAGTTGAAGTTTGGACATTTATATCATAGATTTAACCCCATATTAACCCATATCATGATTACAATTATGTGGACATTATTTACTATTGATGGGTCATGAATGATAATATAAAATAAAATGTTACCCCCAATTGGATAGTTGATGATATTCTTGATTATACCCAATTTTTTTCCAATATATTAATTGTTTTGAATTAAATAAAATTTAATAAATAATTTGACATAAATTTCCAATACAATTATTTTTGTGTTTATTGACATATTATGACATTAAAAACAATCATATAGTAATTGAATCCGAAAATAATTTTTTAATACATTCATTAATATAAATTAAATCATCACTAGAATTTGAAAATAATTTATTATGATAAAAACTAATCATATTTCCTATAACCATTCATAACGATACATAACCCCTATTTATGTCAATAAAATTTAAAATAAAAATGAAACCATATGTGTAATGGTATGTTCCCTCCCGGTCTGTTACATTTCTATTTGTTTTGTTGTAGGTGTTTATAGGAGGATCAAAAGTTTTTGGAGATGATTGGTATCAATATTATGAATGATGGGGGATTTCCCATCATGTTACTGATTTTCAAAATGTGAAATTTTGTCAAAGAGATTGTCCTAGGTGCTTCATAACATGAAAAGATTCTGGGTCTAAAAATAAAATTGATATAAAAGTGAATAGTTTTTTTGTAGAATTTGAGTGTGGGTCACTACATAGTGTGAAAGGGTATTACACGATCGGTAATACCCCACTAAAATAACATTAATGTTCTTTTATGCCCCATGGGGTTTCAATCACTATGGATTATACAACCCTTCCATGACCCCAACCGACTCATCGACCCCATATTAGCATTTTGAGTATTCCAATATCAAGGAATTATTCATTTCTTCCCTCCTTCTATTTTTAGTGATATATCTTTGATCTATGTTTTGTTCTTCATCTTTTATTTTGGTTTCTTCCTGTTTTATATAGTTCCTCTCAAATTAGTTCTTTCCATTTGATGGAAAATTATATCACATTATAGTAAATATGATTATATTTGGTTTTTGTGGGTGAGGTTGTTCCTGGAATCTATAGATAATTTCGAATCCTTCATGATAGGTTATCAAGGATATGTTTCCTGGAATTTTCTTGTGTGAGGATCATTATCACACTTTCAATATAGGATTTTTCTTACTTCTCTTAATTTCTGTTTCATTTGGATGGATTTAATTTTGTTCACATAAGGGTCATGGTTCTTCAAAGATAATAATATATAAGAATCAGTAACATAAAATTAAAAGGGGTAGGTGGATTTTATTTATATGGATTTGTAGGTTAAATTTTATTGATACAATATTGTTAATTTTATGGGAATTATGTCCCACAAAAAATCATGGTCTTTTGGGTACCTTGTTTGTTAACTAAATTTGATTAATTTTTTGGTTCATGTGGAGCACTTACATATAGAAATTGTTATATAATTTAAATTATACTAAATAATGGATCCACTAAAATAATATTTGTGTCATAACATCCTAAAATAATGATGTGGAATTGGAAAAGTGTCCCCTTATCTAAATATAAAAACCTGTTACATCATGGTTGGTGTTGTCATGTGTGGAATGGTTGTGGATGTGTGTGTTGGACAGATGTAATGGGAAGTGGCTATGTTATGAAGTGTGGGATTTTTCTGAATTGTGTTTGGGTACGTCTGTGGATATGGTTGTGTGATGTGGCTTGGACAAGGTGGTGTTATGGATGAACTTGTGGATGATACATCAACCATCATATGTAATGTATTCTTAGGTTGAATGTTCAATTGGTTGTGGAATGGTTTAGAGGAGTTGTGTTGTAAGTCAATGAAACAGGTCATCTGGTAGTGTGTTATCATAATGGGTTTTTAGTTTGAAGTTACTTCATGTACTATGTGAGCTAAGCGAGATTATTTTGAAGGAGGAAAATAGTGATTATTATGTGTAACTCCTTCAGAATTTTTCCATGAGTAACATTAGAATGATTCACCTAATATATAGATTTCAATATATGATATACAATGAATTGGTGACTTGTATAGAGGAAATGTGGAGTAAGTTTATGTAGCTTCGTCGTTTGAGAACATTGTTTCATGTTGTTTATAGTTCTTAGTATTTATCTATGTAGTGGTGGAACACAAAAGTTATTTATTGAATAAATAATGATATTGTTAAAATATTTTGGTTGGGAATGTCAATCATGTATTGTAGCATGTTGTGAGTTAATGCGCATTTTGGGGATGAAACAAATTTGGTAATGTTGTGAGTTGGTGGCTTGTTTAAGACTTCATAGGATGGGAATGAGTGTTTGGTATTATAAGTTTGTAAACATTAATTTTCCTTATTATTTCATTATAAACCACATGCTAGTTGAGAAATAAGTTTAGAACACCCCAACATCATTTGGGAGGGTTGTTTTCTGAACATCCTGGTGAGATGATGGATAGATAGACATACGCACTTTCTTGCTCCCTCTTCGAGGAAAAGATAGCCTAAGATTATTCAAGAAGGATTTAGTTCATTAGGACCAGGATTGTGCTACGTAGATGAACCTTCCATGTGTATTTAGAATGATATGTATTATGATTTACCAGGTGTTTTTAGGATGAGATGTGTTATTCTTTCCTAGGTTTCCTTGGTATGTGATGTCTGTTTGTGGCCCAAGTGCCTTTGGGTGGGATGCTATTGGGTTTGTGTCTTAAGTGTTTATGGGCGGGATGTGATGTGGTTAGTGTCCCAGGTGTCTATGGGGATGATGTGATGTGGTTTGTGTACCATGTGTCTATGGGTGGGATGTGATGTGATTTGTTTCCAAGGTGTGTGTGGTTATTTTTTTACAAGGTACACTCAGAAGAGGTAGGAGCGTGATGACGTATTCCATCTCAAATATGTGGCTAATCAGTGAGAATTAGTGCATAGTACCATATCATCAATTTGTATAATATTACAATAATTTAGGTTCATTATTTTTTTAATCTTTCCTTGGTGAGTTTGGGAGGGTTAGTATACATGTTAGGTGATGCTTGGTTCAATTTTTTCTAATAGGGGGATTAGTATGCTTCTTTCACATGTAAACGAGAGTCTTTGGCTTTCCAAAATAGTAAACATGTATGCTCACCATATGTATATAAATTATTTTCATGTTTCTAGGATGATTATGTGTATGGTGCTGGGAATTACTAGAATGGACTTGGGATAGTTGTTGAGTCACATCTTTAGCAGTCTTTTGGTTACATTACTTTGGTGTTTTTTTGTATTTGTACTAGTTATATTTTTATGCAATATTGTGGGATTGTTGATGGATATCATTTATGTTTATCATGGATGTTTTTTGGGAGATCCATCATATATCTTGATAATGTTATCAAAAATGGTAATGCATCCCATATTGGGCAATTTGTTTACCCTTAGTGACATTCTCTAACCCATGGCCTATTGGAGGTGTTACGTAGGGGTCATTATCTCCCATTCTTTATTGCCCGAAAAAATATGTGCATATTTAGAAGGTGGGGGTCTTGAAATAATGGATTCATAGGATGATGGTTGAGATATATGATGGAATTAGTTGTTAGTCATAGTGAGGATTCCATGGGTTAGTAGGAAAATTGTGTCACATTATATTGGTGCGTGTCATAGGCCATGGAAGACTGTCCTGGATATGGGATTTTAGAGCCCCCATTACTTGATGAAAGGACTATGAGCTTATCTAATGACAATGTGTGTCTACTCCATTTGAGGGTATATCCCCTACTAAAGGTACATGCATCATAATTATTTTTCATATAGTTTTAATTGGGGGATTTTTTGGAAATTTGATATGAATAAAAAATGAGTTAAAATGAGTTAAAATTAATCTTAAATAACAATTCCATAATACACAGGAATAAGAAATCCTTATTTAAATTTTAGTTATTGATCATAGTCTTCATCCACATGTAGCACAGGGAGATGAGGCTCAGTAGGCCAATCTGGATGATTGATGGAGAGTTGATCATGTTGAAGAGGAAAACTTGTGGTGGAGGGCGTAGTGAGATTTAAAATGGTATGATTTGGGAATATACGAGGGAAGTGTTTGGACATGGATAAAAAAAGATAGTTCAAGGTGATTCAACTCACATTTAGTTTAATTGGGGCCCTTATGGAATACTGGGTTCCTCTAGAAGTTAGTCAGATGTGAGGAGATGTTCATCTGTGGTTTATGGTATATCTAGGGAAGAGGAAGCTAGTGGATGTTTTGTGGATCAGTTTTGATAATAAATTCAGTGTTTAGTTCCATTCATCGACAATGAAGGCTGAGAAGAGGCAAGAGCTAATCTCACTTACGTAAGGGAAAATGATAGTTCTAGATATGAGGATCACGTTTGAGGATCTCCACCATTTTTTCCCAGATCTCATTTCAGATGAGGTGTCTCATGAGAGGTGTCTTCAAGAATCACATAAGCCATTTATCTAACATGTGGTTACTCCTTTTTCATTGCCAACATACATTGAAGATCAGTAGTAGGAAGAGGTGGTAATGAGGATTAAATCCTGGGGTGGTCAACAACTATAGGAGAGATAGAAGATTTTAACCAATGGTAGGGTTACAAACGACAAGTCTAAGGAGCTAGGACCTTCAATGTTTTGACCTGTAGGGATTCAACATCAACAGCTTCCTTTCTGGCATTCTAGTTCTATTGGTTCCCGTGATTTTCTTATGGGATTGGGGTAGAGGTGTTTCTTATGTAGAGCTTTCCCCATATTCTAATACAGTGTCCAACTGCTATTTGATCTCATCGTGGTGTAGGTGGAAAGGTTTAGCATTCATCTCAATAGAAAAATCTATTTATGTTTTTTCAGTATTAGGTGTTGCATAATTATTCTCTACTAAGGGGAGATAGAGAAACTAGATTCCATACATTGGATTTCCATTTCATTCATGGGCGTCAACTCAATTAGGGTCACAGATGTGGTCATTAGGATAGAGGTATAGTAGCCCAGAATAGTCAATTACACAGAGTGGATGACATAGTTCTAGTATTGTTAGAGATCTTAAAATGTTGGATCTATTTATTTATTACACTTTCTTATGATTTATTTGATTCATACGATTCATAGTTCATTCATACACCCACTCTTGACCATTTTCTAGGGATATTCATATATAGGGTTCCCATGAACTTGGTGTTTTTTATTCCAGTCGCATGGTAGACTCGTTACTAATCACCAAAAATTATTTTCTTCTTATTGAAAAAAATTTAACTTACTGATGCCAACCGTGTCTCTCAGACTTTTTGAAATCAATTCACGGAAGCGGAAAAAATATGTTTTATGAAAATTTGCAAATGTTCCTAGTAGTTGGGAAAAAGATTGTAAAATGTTCAATAAAATTTTATATATCTAACATTTTTATAAAATGACTCGAATGAATTACACTGAACATATATAGGCATTATGTGTCTATTTGTACCTAAAATAAATTTAAATTAAATACTTCTTTATTTAAATAAAAATTTGTTTTTAATCAATAACGCAATGTTTTTCACTATTCATAAAAAACTGAATGTTTTTTGAAAAATACCAAAAATTAACCCTAATCTAATTTTGATATTCCAAATCCAAAAATGAAGTCCATTTGGAAAAATAAAATTTATTAAATTTCAAAATGTGGGTATTACTATTCATAACAACTAGTTAGGTTGGTCGTGGTGTGTTAGAATTCGATGTTGCGTACAATGAAAGCTATTGTATTATTCAAAGAGAAGAATACCGTTGAAGCATGGGGTTTTACACCTCAGTGGTGTTTTTGATGAACATGTAGATGATACATAAAACTAGCTATATAATTGAATAAAAAGTTTAGAGTTTGATTGGTTGTGGAATTAGTGAGATGTGTTGTATAGAGGGTTATAAAACTGGTTGTATATTAATGACATATCGGCGGGGTTGTGAGTTGGTGGTTGGTTGTATTCATATGTGACATGAGAGGAATGAATTTCAAGGGGGGGAGTAGTGATTTTTATGGGTAATTCAATATATTTTCCTCCAAATGCAACATGATTAATATTCCACCCCATATATAGAGATAGATATATAATATACAAAATATGGGTGTTAAAATTTGAGTAAATGTGAACTCTTTTTTGGGATCTTCACTTTATGATTACATTTTTACTCTTATTTTTTGGACTTAGCAGTTTCCTAGGTAGTTGACGAACTTATAAATTACAGGTTTAATAAATTATTATATTGGTTAAATAAGATGGTTGGGAATGTGAATTGGTATTCATGGATTGTTTAAAGGTATTGTGATTTTATATGTAGCATAAAAGTTGGTAGTGTTGTGAGTTTGTGTATAGTATGAGAGACCATAGGTTGGGGTTGAATGTTTTGTATCATATATGTAGATAATTTTATTTACCTTGTGATTTCAATATTCATCCCAACCTATATTAGAAGAGTGTGTAAAACACCCCACTAGTCATTAGAGTGTGTGTGTTTGGAATCATCTAATTGGGAGGATGTTTGAGTGGCCTCCTAATCTTTCCAAATACCTCTTCTAGGTGGTGGAAACCAAAGATTCCTCAGTTAGGTTTTGGTTTATGTGGCCAAGGTTTTCGTGGGTGAGTTTTTCATTCCTAGATTACATTGGGATTTGATGTGTTGTTCTTTCCAATTTTTTTGGTATTAGACGTGTTGTTATTTCTATAGTGTCTTTGGAAAGTGATGTTTCTTATGGAACAAGTTCTTATTGGTGGGATGTGACGAGTTTTTGGGCCCATGTGTCTAGGGGCGGGATGTGATGTGGTTTTCCGCCCATGTGTCTAAGTGTGGGATGCCATGTTGTTTGTGGACCAGGTGTCTTAGGGCATGGTGTGATGTAGTTTGTGGACCAGGTGTCTATTTGTGGTATGTGATGTTGTTTGTGTACTAGGTTCATGTGTGCGGGTAGTGTGGAGGTACTTCATAAAGATGTGGGAGTGCGAGGAAATTTTATAATCTGAAAAATAATCTAATAATTGTGATGTTGTGCGGGGTACCCTATCATCAATGAGCATTATATTATATTGATTTACTGGATTTATTTGATGATAATTCCATGGTGGGGATGGGATACTTGTAATACCTGTTAGTTTCTATTTGGTTCTACATTTTTTCTCACTATGGCATTATTATGAATCTTTCAGATTTGCATGGGAGTCTTTGGTTGTCTTACAGAGTATACATGTATTCTAAACCTGTGTATGTAAAACTATTTTCCAGATTCTTGGAGGATTATGTGTACATTAATGGGAATTACTAACACGTTCTTGGGACAGTTATTGAGTCATTACTTTAACTTTATTTTGGGTACATTAAATTGTAGTTATGTTTTATTTGTATTAGTTATATATTTATTTATTCATGTGGGACGGTTTATTGGCATTATATTATATATCAAAATGATTTTCTTCATGTATGATCCATCATATCTCTGGATCAATTTACAAAAAGCGTACCAAATCCTATATGGTCATATCTATATACACTTGGTGTTATTCACCAACCCAGGGCCTACACGAGGCAGGACTCGGGGGTTATTATCCCCCTTTATTCATTTCCATCCCAAGAGGAGCTTCTTTGGATATAGGGGTCTTGTAATAATTTCCCTACCATTAAAATATATAATATAATGTCCTAACTAAAGTCATCCTATAGAAATTATTTTAGGTTTCATGAATATTTCTATAGACTTTTCAAAAACAATTAAATTTAATAAAAATATTTACCCTTTACACATTAAAAAATGTTTATATAGTAATTATTCATTATTAGAAATATATAGTATGAAAATAAACCAAATATGTAAAATCTTATTACAAAAATGGAATAAATTTTTTCAAATTCAATATATATAAGTGGAAGAATTTATTTTCAAATAATCTCACAAAATGTCACACAAAATGGTTTTCTAGAAAAATTCATTTTTATGTATATAAGTATTTATATATAAAAAACTATAATAATTCCAATTAAAAAGAAAAAAATCATATTATTTATAATATATGTGAAATAATGGAATTTTAATATACATTTAAAAAAGTGGTACTTTGTATATACTTGAATGGAAAACTCATTTTTCTATAAAATCATTTTTTCAATATTCACTACAAAATTACAATTCTCCAAAAAATATGATAATTTAAACCTATGTTAATTTTGTTATAATATATAATTTTTTTATCATTTTAATAAAATAAAATCTCCTATATTAGAATGAATTAATTGTAATATTCATTCAAGAAAATATATATTCAATAATTTTTAGGAAAAAACATTTTTAAATCAAAAAATGTCTTGTAAATAATGAGTGGATTTTTCCAAAAAATATATAATTTTTTTATTAATATTAACAACTATATATATATATATCATTATTTTTAAACTCTTATTATTGAATTTCAATTTATCGTCCTGGTTATAATGGTCATATTTATATAATAATATTTTAGAGTCCTTGTGTGTTTTAGTGTTGTATGTATTGTATTCTATATAAAATCATATTTTATTGTATCATTGGTATTATATCATTAATACCATGGTCAACACAAAAATATTTGATACATCCATGGATACAACATATGTGGGAATAAGTTAAGTTCATCGTCGAGTATAAACAAACCCAGTGTACTTCTCAGATTAAAAAAATTAAGGACAACATAAAAAATCATCTCTCCAAGATAGGTTTGACAGAAATAATAGTGATTCTTTGAGGAAGAGGTATAATCTAATCCGAATAAACCATAGAAAATAAAAAATCATAATCATCACATCATAAAATTATAAATGATCATATCTAACTAAAGTCAAGGATACCAAAGAAACCAACGTCTCATAAATCATTATGTTGATAGAGATAGAGTTTGTTCTATAGATCCTACAATGTTTGTACGCTCAATTACTACAAATTTATAGTAATTAAGAAGTTATCTTTTAATGAGTATTCGTTTTCATAACAATAGAGTTAAAATTTCCATATTGAATGAATATATAAGTTACACACTATAATGATTAACTTGAGATGTTATAATGATATTATTAATCGAATATCTCAGTATCCAGACAACTTTTGTCTGATGGGACACATATGATAAGAGACAATCATGTTCATAATTATCGTAAATGAATGAGACATCATCACATTATATTCAATAAAAATTATTCTCTATAATGTGAAGTCATTAGGATCATACCTCTAATAAAAATTGCATGTTTTATATATGATAATTTATATTCCTATCAAAAAATACGTGTACTTTTCATTAGTAATGATATTATTAATAATTTATATCATAAATCACTTACATTATTGTATTTTTCATAACCATTATGAAATTTTCCTTCATTATATTTTTCATTAATCATTTTTTCAATCTGATTTATTTGAATATGATATCTCAATCACATTGATCGAAATAAATTATATTATGAAGTCCATGGTCATCATAGTTCATTGATTAATTAATTTTGGAGATTCAAGTATCAACAATCATGAATATAGGTTGATGAAACTATATTTTAAAAATATTTATATGATAAAGAGTAAATGGGATCATATTACATAGTTTTTGTTCTTATGGGGGTTTTTAATCTGATTTTAACACATTTCTATCTTTGTTGGTAGAAGTTTCTATCAAACCTAATCATGAACATTATGCAAGTACACATAATAACACTAGAAAAAAACTATAACATGAAATCCTAATAGTATCTATATTTTCTAACAAATACTATTTAAATATAATATTTGGAATAAATATTCATCTTAGTTTTTTAATAATTATAATGTATATTTTGATAATTGAATATATTTATTCACCATTTTATTCATGTTTAGAATATGATTAAGATAAAAATTCAATAATGATTTTATTGTGTAATTGAACCTATATTTTATCTATTTCATAAATGAATAATTTTTAAAAAAAATTAAAAAAAATTGAGGTTAGATAATTTTTTATGAGGATAGATATGATGAGTTAATGTTCAGATAATGAATTTTTATTAATTTTTTAATTTTTTCACATGTTAGGATAATATAATAATAATATTATTATTATTATTTTAAAGTGTGTTTAATGATGATAAATAATTATATAAATATATCTTCTAAAATTATAAATTATTTATCCCTATTTCTAATTGGTCTATTACAAAATTTTACAATGTTGTGATGTTTTTTATGAATACAAAATTCCCCTTGAAAACAATCCCATTATTCATGTAACCTCTCATGAATGAGTAGAGAATAATCATCCAATATTTTATGAATGAGAGGATTGGAGTGTATTCATTAATACCAAATGAATTCCCGTTATGATCAATTATGAGTGACACATGGAACATGGTTACTCCGAGATAGCAACTGGAATACCAACATCAATGTTCCCTGATTCAATGAGCACGTTTGGATACCTATATTGGAATTATATTTTGTATTATATACCATTTCAATAAAATAAAATGAGTAGTTGCCACATTTACCATTAATCAAGAAGTGTCAACATGTCATGTAAAATATGTATTTAAATTATTTATTAATTTTATCTGATAAAGAATAACCATTGAATTACATACAATTTCATCATATTATACTTCATATTTTATCCATTAATTATAAAAAAATAACTTTTTCATGGGTATGAGGGCTTTTTCAATTCTATATAACATTCTATCACATGTTAAATTAAATTTATTTATTATTTCTTCAATCAATTGATAAATTTTTAAATTCATTTATATTAATTTACTCTTCTTCCTAAAAATGATATAATATTTCAATACCATTCATCTGAAAAATAATATGCCTTTAATTGTTGAATAATTCGAAAATAACCCATTGATTTGATCCCGGGAGACTGAATGAGTTACATAGACATACAATGTGTAATGGAAAATTACACACCATGAATCTATAGTAAAATATTAAAGGGAATGAAATTACAATCATGATAGATCATGTGGGTGTTTTAAATTGTCTCATTGTATAAAATTAATTGAAACCCATTTGGAACACTGTATTATCCTGAAAAATAGAGGCCCTCTTGGCTAGTGGTATGCTGATTGTGATACCCCAAGACAATATCTAATAGGCTAGAGGAATGTGAAAAGCATCTAGAAACCATATCTCACCAGTGGTAGGTGATAGAATAAGTAAATCTACACATACGCATAACCAGATCAATGAATAAGTGTACATCAAAATTTATTGTTTGAACATCTTGACTGTAAACACTATATGAAACAACATATTCGAATTCATTAAAGTACATCAATATAGTACAAAAATTATAAAGGGTAAAAATAAATGCACAATAAAAATGATGACACCTCTTAAAAAATGGAAAAATTGGAGACTAAATAGATCCTGACTCACAATCTCTTAGGATGACCACTGAACTATGTCATCCCATCATGGTATAATTATTCTCCTATAAATAATCCTTCTTCAATGTCACCATGTATAACTATATTTACAACATAATAGAATACATGTGTCAAAAAGTCCCATGTAATGGTGACAATATACATAACTAAAAGGAAGAACAAAAACCCATGAATGCAGAAATATATAGTTACTGTTATAAAATCTTCTTATGGGTAAGAGGGTAATGAAACACATCATCAAATATTCTAATAAATAAACATAAGTGATATAGAATGGGAATCAATATATCTATAGCTCATCTAGAACAATTAGTCAACTTACTACTCCAATGGTCCATCTCATATTCATAGTGCATAGACAACCTCATTAAAATCTGAGTGGAGGGTCCCACTCCCCTCTAATATGTTACACGCCTAATGGTGAACTAAAAAAAATAAAAGACTTCTCCATCACTTGAGATTAAATATGGGGGATTAATAGTCAATGGATATAGGACCTATCCTTTATAGAAATATGGGGTAGTACTAAATCTACCTTTATATAGTGTATGGGAAACCAGTGCCCAGGTTCAATATGGGAGTATCATCCTCGAAATCATGTTGATGGAAAAATCTAATAATTGTCATCATCCCTAATTTTAATGTGTATGGATCACACCTATAACTCTTCCTGGAATATGTCTATTTCATAATTTAAGTCGACCATAATGTCCTACATGGAAAAACACTATTAGATTTCCTCTTATAGGCCCATCTTTCTGCAAAAAAAATAGGAAATACACAAGGAAAATGTCCCTATGGAAATATTCATGAAATTTATATGACATAAATGGCATGTATTCGATGTCATAGGTCATATTGTGTCCTCTAGGACTTTTCATGTACTTTGGGATGTTCACCAAGTATTATTTTTTTGTCCATGAACATTGGATGTAATTGTATACACTGGATGGGTCTGAGTGTGTTGTTGTGGTTATGAACTATAGTTTTTAATGTGTATTTATCCATATAAATTCTTGTATACTACTAGTTTACAAACCGAGAAACAATTAGTTTTCTACTTTGGTTGTATGGGTCATGCATGATGTGTGATATATATCACCAACCAGAACCCTGGTCATTACAGTAAGGGGACTACATTATCTGTATTCATTGAATACACATAATGTATGTCAAGATTTTAAGGATATATAATAACTAATAACACATGAATGTTATACCTCTTCCACCACTTTATCCACCATGAATCATTCCATATAACATAGATATTGCGATGACTACACCTGATCCTTCACTAGTGGCTACATTACAGCCACCCAAACAGCTTACAATCTGATCCAGTAACACTGATCTTATAAACAATTATGCTCATGACCAAAGGACCCCTAATCTATTTATAATATCTAGTCACAACACAAAACACATCATTCATTATCTCAATACTGAAGGTGAACCTATGATATTGATCTTTTCTGCAAAATAATAATTGTGTGATGATTATCTAATAGTTTTTAAATATTCGTTTAATGAAAACACTGAGGATAAAATCATTAATAACTATAGGTGAATGTATGAAGTGTGAATTTGGGGGTTTAAAGTGATCATTATTCTAGTTATATTCCTTATATTGATGAAATAATCAATGATCACATGGGATTAATATTGAGTCCAAAAATAAATAAATAGTTGGGTTCATGTATAGAACTAAAATCAATGGAACTGAAATATAAATAATGGCCATTGTCTTTAATCAAACCATTAGAGATATAAATGAAATGACATTACCTAATAGTATATTAGATCTATATTTTGGGAATACTGCGTTCATTCTATTGTTGTTAGAGATTTCCATGAACTTCATTTGAAAAGCAATCCTTTTTAGAAAGGATCATTATGTCATGATCTGTTGTTGTTAATTAACAAAACACCTCAATGGATCCTCTAATTCACCATGTGTTTTTATATATCCTTAGGAATTCATCATAATGATGAATATATATAGGATTATTAGTTTTAGGTTTATTTAAGAAAATAATTTCAATTAAATAATTAATCACCAACCACATCCACAAACAGTAACCATTACACCAACACCTAACGATGACCAACATTATTTCATTGCTAGTGTAGATCAAATATTTTGGAAAAAATTGGGGTCTTAAATTTGTTACCGGATGTCCTAATAATTAGGGATAAATTTTAAACAAAAATATTTTCAAACAAGTTATAATATATTTTATTCTTTTAATATATTAATCATGGGGTCCCATGACAACGACACATTTCATCGCCTCTAAGGAAAAATATAAATATAAATATATATATATTCATAATTCTAAACCTACAAAAAAATATTCATCAATTTATCCACTCATTCGTGGATTATTTCACTGATAATTTCATTCAATACAAAAAGGTTTCGTTACTAACCCATATTTTTTTCTTTTGATCCTAGATAATATAGTGCACAGTCCCATTATAACAATGAACACAAAATGGAATTTTCGATTCAAGACAGATCATATCCTACTATTCATCAATCAATAGTAGGTAATTAGTGATGGTATATCCTTTAAAGATTTCAATATATCCATAATAACTAATGTTGATCTGTTTTTCCACATATCTCCTCAGTTGGGGAAGACGAATGTTTTATGAATCTGGGTGGAATGTGGCGGTAATTCTAAGTAGTAATAACCCTCTCCAACTCCCTAATGTATATTTAGTGGCCTAATTAGCCTCATGGATAGATTTTTATAGTCCGAATATATACAATCATATCCAAAGGGAGATGCTCAGGAAAGTGTTTTCTCCTTGGCCGAAAAACAATATTCTCTAACATTGATTCTAACAATATTACTAGTTGGCCTAGTCTATCATCATACCCTCATGGATCACATTTACTTCTTCTGTCATTTCATGTAGCATGCATATCAAGATAAGTAGTGTCCTTATAATCTTGTCGCATCAAAATATTCACATTCATGGCCTCCAATACATGGGATTAAAATGTTCTAAACTAATAGTGGAGATATAGAAGTTATTATAAGAAAAATATACCCATTAAATGTGGTCATGCAATACATGAATACAATCCATACCACATTCCATCATCATATCATCCATATCCATGATTTTTTGGTTGTTATTTCCATTCCTCTTAGGGTTCAATTTTGTGATCATCCATATCTCATCCTGAAATGCCTCATATAGACACTTACAAAACCATGATCAGAACTAAGAATCATTTTTAGAGATTATATTTCTAGATAACCCATGACTTTTGTTGAACTCACACTCCTAAAACATCCTCAAACACACTATTCATATCTCCTTAATGAATGCATGAAAGTGAGATGACATTATAAAATAGAAAAAAAAATCTACTAGATATAATTATGGACTCCCATTTAACCTAGAATATATAAATGAAATCCAATGATATTCAATTAAAATAAATTATAAGATCATAAGAGGTTTATTCAGACTATTTGAAGCCTATTGTATAGCATTTACCAGAAAACATTTGAGACATTAAGGGACAAATTTAGCAATGATCCTCTAATGCCAGCACACCAAAACCTCCACTGAATTATCTTGTACATTTTCTAAAACACTTATGTTAAAAATAATGGGATTTACAAATATCACTCAACACCTCATTATGAATGTTGAAAAAAATTGTTTTCGTATGATATTTTTTGATGTGTCTTCTAAAATATATATATCTGGTGTATCACATGAAGATATATGGTAATGTGATACCTCATTTCTTACAACTCCCAACTGAGCCTCTTTCTAATGTTTAAGAATATGGTGATTTTATACCATCTCCCATATATATGTTATAGTCTTCTCATTCACCATGTTCATCTTCAACAAATCTAATTAATCATACGCCTCTTCCAACAAGTGAGTTTGGGAATCCTATTAAGGAATTATGGCACATTTTTTCCCTTCAAAGTTTTATAGACAATATCAATTCCATATTATTGAAGAAATAAAACCAAAACCTATGACTCATGTTTATATCAAATTGATTTAATATTTAATTGAGGCGCCAGTGGTATTTGAAAACAATGAAATGCTAGACAAAAGATAATTCTATAAGATATATAGGGAAAAGACTACCATTTTAATCTATATGGTTTTTGTCATGTCATACTACTAATAGATTATGAAATAATAGGACCCATAAGTGATAATTTCCTAACTCTACACAAATATACAAGAAATACCATCTCTAGAGGAAAGAAAAAATGAAATATACTAAATTTCATGCATTGGAATCCTCAACATAGGAGAAGAGGTCTACCTATTAATTAGCTCATCATATACACTCCAGGGCCACTCACTCTAGATAAATGGTAGCCCATTCCCTATCAAGAGAGTCAATGGAGATATTATCTTGGAAAATACTACCAAATATCTATCATAGTACCCCACTAATCCAAGAAAGAATCACACCTATATCAAGTTCTTTGGTTTCTCCTAGGAAGGAACTATACCATTATTCACAAAATATATAGATAAACCCTGATAAAATATGACATACTAAAGAAATTGATCAGTGTGGATCCAATATAATCATTTAGGGTGTTTAGAATAATTTAGATGCTCGTAGAGTAAGAATAGGGACATCCTCATGTGGTTTACATGTTCATCCTCCATTAAATATTATAAAAAAATTTCCTCAATTAAGAAAACTATTAATCTATAAATGTATGGATATATAATCCAATTTATATGTTCAAAGTAAAATATAGGGGGATTAGAAGTTCCGAATGGAATCACATGGATCTCAGGGTTCCCACACAATCATTAGAATAATTATGTAGAATTTTATCCTCATTAACCCAAATCTAATGGAATCATGACCTTGGTTCAGTCATTTAGAACAATATATCAATATTAAAATTTCAAAATGGTCATAGAAAATTGTAATATAGAACCTCATCTTGAACGTTTCCTAATTCAGTGGTGATATTCAACACAGTGCCTCATACATCTGTCCTTCCTTTTCAAGATCAACAATATTTCATCATAGTGGAAAACACTAGTCTAGATAATAACATTCTCTAGAGGTCTTTCTAACTACACCCTAAATCTATCAAAGATCATTATGGGACATCTGATATTTCATAGATGATACCAATGATGTTCTATCTTGTAATTCGTTATAAATGTCAATCTACGTCCATAGATGTAGTCTTGGTACATCCTTAGGAAACATATTCCTAATGTCCTTTCATACAGCTAGAATGCAGATACCTAAAGATCCTTCAATGATAAGGGATAAACATTCAAATTTATTATTGATATCATTCAACATGGATTTTTCATGACCTACCCACTCACCTATAATATCCAGGTCACATAAGATGGATAACCTCATCCCATCATTATAGATTTATATAACACTCTTAAGATGAATCTCTATCTTGGAATTAACCACAAAAAACATTTAAATAACAATGTTGATGTAATAATGACTCATAGTAATGGTAATGTGGTCAGATGAGAAAATATATTCTCCAAAAATTGAGTCACCCTACCAAAACATGTGTGATATAGTTGAATTGTTCACTATTGGAACCTAAAGACATATATGTTGTAATAAATACACAACCTATAGGTATCACCGTTCTACTCTATTTGAAATTCCACCTAGGGGGCCTCCTAGAACATATTTGTGAGATCCCTGATCATGGTGTTTCCTATTTTTTGGAGATTTGTACACTATCAATCTCCCAATATAAATATTCCATCTCTAGATAGCATAAACCATATCACCATTTCTATTACTAAATCATAATTTCCCCTCTCATGGAATTCTAGAACCTCTATGTAAACCATGTTCTAAAAATCCATCTTTCTATGTTACAGAATGAGTATACCTCAGTCATTGAGACATTGATGAATTATTAATTCATATTCCCACGGATGAATCATCCACTTTTTTAACACTATCATCTCATTCCAAGTAGAATTCTACTGAAATAAATTCCTTTATAAACATAGTTTTCTCCCACACTCTAGAAAGAGAGGCAATTCATAATGAAATCAATATAACATGAATTTATCTATAAAGATCATTCTCAAACAACTAGTCCAAAATGTTTCCATAAAATTCCATATTGATAGGGTATCATGTGAATCTATAATCAATGTGACATATATAAAAAATAACATATTACTCTGCTACATCTCAACAATCAATATAATCCATTTGGAGTGAAATCTTGAAAGGTTATACTCATCAAATAATAACTTATGGACATCTAACAAATAGATAGTCACCTTATCTTGGTTCTCTACAATTAGAATCAAACAATACATTACTAATCCATTAATAAGAAATGGATAAAATAAAACCCATATTATTTGATGGATATTCACTAACCTTGAAAACATATACCTATACATCGATCCAATTTACTGGTACCTATGTTTCCAGAATGATATGAAGCCTCAATGGTGTCTATTTTTGGAACTCAAATAATTCACTAAGCATGTTCTCAACATCATCCTAGCCTACTAGAGATATTATTTGCCTAATATATGGATGATTCTATTACTACACCCATGGTTAAAGAAACAAATTTTTGTGTTCTCAATCTAATTAATCGTCACTCAACAAATAATCATCATGATATTTTATGGGAATCTTATATGGATATTGTGGTAGTTTCATCCTGTAAGTTATTAATATGTACCAAAGATATATGATATAAATGATTAGAAGACTGGAAGCCTCTCTAGTGTCATTAATTCATATAGGGTTATCTAATTTAAAATTTTTATAACCTGAAACAATCAAACCACTAAAAAACTGGGTTGTATTACAACTGCATGTCTAATATCAAACCCATTGAGACAAGGATAGATAAAATAATAATTAAATAAAATGAACATAACCCATTTTTTATTTCCAAAATTGAATATCTGTTACTGAGTTTTTGTTTCCTGGTCAAAGGATGACACGAAAATAGAAAACATGTATTGGGAAAAAATGAATCTCGGTTCATTGGATTAAAAGCTATTAAAAAAGTAATTAACAATCACCCATTCATCAGAATTGGATCCTAGGGAATCTAATAGTCTTTTTGAACACTCTCTATCCAAAAAAATCATTTATAATGGTCTTGTACCTTGGATTCTAAAGGATGGGTAACCTAAAACCTAATTACAATATAGGGAAGAAAAAAAACCAATTGATCATAGAGGAATTTTAAACCCTGATTTCAGGATTAAACAATATATATTCAATCAACTCATGAAATTCTTGTTTTTTATGAACGATGGGAACTAGATCATCTTCCCATCCTCAATCACAATGGTATTGCCAAAATATTTAATAAAGAGATAAAAATAATGAAAAAATATGATCTTCCAACAAAAATTCCAATAAAAAATAAAATAACTCATACAATTAGTCCATGTTCTCCATTAATTCCATGGAACAATTTAACACCCCCTCAGGATATACATGATGTGGTGTAGAAAAATAGTTAAGAAATTCATACATAATTTTTCTAAAGAACGGCTCCATAGTAGCTTAGATAATTAGTAAGGTGTACCTATATTCTAATTAATCCATAGTGGTGGCCAAAGGGGTGGTTTTACAAGTGTTTTCATGAAAAACATGGCCACCTGTACATTTATTTTTTTTCTAAAGGGTTCATGACCTGTTAAGCTTAATAATTGTGTAATTTTCCAATTATACTATTGTGATATGGATTCCTGATTTTTTTAACTTTTCAAAATTAACTTCTCCTAAAAAAATAAGTTCATATCTTATATTACATGATGTTTAAATTTATTACTTTAGTTTTACAATATTATATTCTTTAAAAAAATGCGGTGTAACACCATATATTTTAACTTTTATTTTCATCAATTTTCCTTTCATTTCCATGATTTATATTATCCTTCCATAAAACCTAAAACAAGTTAAAAAAATAAAAATTCATTATAATAATTAATTATTTAATGGAATAAAAAATATATTACACCGTAAAATTTATTCATGAGATGCATATATCAAATAACCCCACACAATAATTAAAACATGTAATCTAAATAAAATCTTAACATACTAGAAAGTAATTTATACTTAACATGATTAAAATTGAATTACAATAAATTTAATTGATGAAATGTAAAATTAAATGTTAAATAACCACAAATATTGAAGGAATTAACATCTTAGTTTTCAAAGAGACAAATCAACCATGTTTTTAACAATATTTTATTAAACAACCACACATTTTAAATAATACATTTTCATCTTTCAGTTCAATATTAATACACATTTCATATTCAATTTACCTCACTTAAATTTTTCTACTCAACATCGGGGTAGAATTGTATATAGAATTCAAAATTTACTAGAAAAACATGAAGCATACCATAGTATATCAAGACAAATAAATTCTCTTCCTTGTAAAGGAGAAATAACTATTAATCATGCGGATTTCACTATTATAGTCAAATGGATATGATCCTTATGGAAGGTAGGTAAATAATATAAAAATTAAATTTCAAGAAGATTTTTTTCTCTAAATAATTATTCATTGTACTAAAATAAATTCTAAATAAGAATATCTATTTATAATTTTCATATCTCTCTTCCTATAAAATATCAAAAAGTATGATAATGATACAAGTGAGCACAATGAATGAATTGACATATATTCTCTTTTTTGTGAAATTTATTTTTGTTTTCATTTTAATTGTTCAAAATCTATTCTTGAGACAAATAATAAAAACACCACCTAACCACGTATGATCAAAATATAATTGGTCTGAAAAATATTGATATTTGATCATCCAAATTCACAACCCATATTTAAATTTTTTCATTTTTTGAAATAAAAATTAAAATTGAGGTTATAAATATAATGAAATCTATGATTACAAGGCCTCTCCACATATCAAACATACCACCAAACCCCAAAATATATCCTTCATGAATTATATCCCGGATGTTGTGGTCATGTTAGCTCCCGGCCCCCCGACCCCAGCCTTTGGTCCGCCCCCTATCACGCAGCCAGTGCCTCCTCCCCAATCACTGCTTTCTACCTACGGCTCCCCATCCTAGATTCATCAGAGACTCTCTTTGTGGATCGCAAAGAGCCCCTCCCTGACCCTGTTTCTCAAAGATTTTCATTTCGACTCTGAGAGCTTCGTGTGATGGTGACTGCATCTCCCTGGAATTCCTAGTCTCATCCTTTGCAAAGGCAGAGGCATGCCTAAAGTGGACATTTGTTGCTCACTTCAGGTCCGCGAAGCCCCCACATTCTATCATTCAGAAATTTGTTCATTTCTGGGGTCTCTGATCTCAGTCTCAGATCTCTGTGGTGCACAATAAATCGTTCTTCCTTTTCATGGCCTCTGATGAAGACTTCACTCATGCGTGGTGTAGAGCTCCCCACTCATTTAACCGCTGGAAGTTCATCCTAGACCAGTGGTCCTTGGGTATTCCCAAGGGTAAGGACAGCTCTATGGCTGTGGTCTGGATCCATCTCCCAGGTCTCTCGCTCCCCTTTCAGAATGGTGGATTTCTTAAGTCTATTGGAGATGCACTTGGTTGTTTTATGTGTGTTGATGTTCGGACCAGCTACTATGAGGATGCTATGGTGGCATGCATCTACGTGGAGATGGATATCTCCTTCCCTTTTCCACAAATTCTCTTACTCCGGGTTAAGGATGGATTCTACTAGAACCAGGAGATCCATTACCCAGATTTCCCCAGTTTTTGTTCTCATGGATTCCTACAAGGTCACTCCATCAAATTTTGCAGGAAGAAGTGGAAAGATGGATGGAAATGTACCAAGGGCACTAGATTTTGTGCCAATGGGTCTCCATCAACTAGTGTTCCTACTCATGAAGTATCACAGAGGGAAGACCCCTTCTCTGATGGGGGCTCTGCTATAATGTCCCGGCCTTAAACCTTACTTAATATTGAAATAAATAAATAATTCACATTGAGGTTCATTTCAGGTTTATAGTTTTAGAGAATTAGGACATAACTATTACATCTCAAAATATTACAAAGTAGAAACTTCTACTAAGTTTCCATAAAATAAAAACTCTTAAAAAGAAACATGTCTAGTTCCATGTTTTAGGTTGCATGAATTTCCCTTCAACCGATCCTTGACCCTATTCCATGTTAAGTCATGTGAAAAACATTTCAAAAACGTGGGGTGAGCATAAAAAACTCAGTAAGGGATACACAATGAATGAAAACTGTTAGTTTCTCAAAACAACAAGTAAACCCTGTATACTTTATCAAAGTAATACTTTTCACCTTTACGGCGTAGTAAAAACTCTTCACTTAATAAAAGTTCATTACATACCCTTTTGTAACCAAAATATTACCATAAAACCCATATAAAGATCACATAATATATAAAGGTAACTTGGGACATAAACATACTTAAATGGAAGAACCATACAGTCGACTTCCACACATATCACTTAAT
This sequence comes from Viscum album, assembly GCA_963277665.1. NCBI lineage: Eukaryota > Viridiplantae > Streptophyta > Magnoliopsida > Santalales > Viscaceae > Viscum > Viscum album. The sequence continues at coordinate 766,874,320 of OY728120.1, forward strand.
GGAATATCCATACGGCCGACTTCCATACACAATGAATTGGAGGTTATAATGTAACCACCCGTCCTGGTATTCATGGCACCACCGGTCATATGGTTTATCACGTAACCACTCGTCAAATGTCCAATTACCATGATAAAATCATAAGACATAAAACAAATATAATGGAAAGAAAACATTTCCACACATTGATCACAATATATCGCTTAAATATATTGACAAAACAAATCCATTATAAAAACCATTTTCAATACCAAAATACATAAAAGGGTATATGGTATTTATTTCATTTAAAAAAACATTACAGCTTATTGAGGAAGCCAAAGACCATATAATACTCACGGAGGCGGAAAAGGTCATTGTCACCATGTACGTTAAAAGAAACATTCCTTTTTTTGTTTAGTAAAATGATTTGTAGAAATAGATTCCTTTTGTATTAAAGTAAAATTCAAAGGGGTTTATACACCGTATAAAAGAACGAAATATGCCTCAATGAAAGGAGATTGAGACGAAGTCCCTTACCTCGGGTCCGACTTGACTCGATTGTTCTTTAACATCCAGAATAATAGACTTGAGTTAATTTCTACTTTCTTACAAACCTTTTTCAAGTTCATTATTCCTTTTATATCACTTATTACTATGTTATAAACACTATTTAATTATTTAGGTTAATAATGTTTGTTTTGTCACTATTTGGTTCTTAAGTCGAAAGTGGACTTCTTACAATTACATGTTGTTCGTGTGGTCAAAGGATCATTATATCCAGAATGATATTAATGATTTGGATATAATATATATCATATATATCCAGAATATAAATGTATTTATATTATTTCATAATTATTTAGAGTTAAGAAATGAAATGCACCATTCATGGAGACGGTAGGCCCTACGTACTCATGAACGCTACTTTAATTTTTATATCATATTAATGGAATTAAAACTAAATGAGAGGTATGTATATTTTAATTCCAGAATTATATTCATCATTTAAATTTAACATACATCATATATTATGACTTCAAATCCATCCTTTATACGTCCCACATATGGCATTAACGAATTAAATCACTTTGAGGGGGCGGTAGTCCGCACTTCCTAAAATGAAGATATCGCGTATACCCATAATGGAAGCCATAAAGGTATTTCATAAATGAAAAATACAGAAGCTTAATTAAAACATAAACATATTATAAATAATATATAAATATAGTGACATCTTAACGGCCATCTTTGAATGTGTTAGAAGAATATTGAAGAATCATCGTTTCGTGAGGCGGAAATTCACCATCCACAGAAACAGTATGTTATTTAACCATTAGATGTATGTGTGTGTAAGTGTAGATATAAATAATCTTATAAAACATCCTAGTATATTGAAGATACTGGATTTGTTACAAATTAAATGAATAAAAAGAGTTTAGGGGGTTGGAGAAGCAAAATAAAACAAAATAACACAAGTGAAGACATTACCTTAAAATCGGGTAACTCTCTTCGATTTGAGCTCAAAGGCTTACTTGGGAAGACTTATGCCCAAAGTGAGGCTTCTATGAGTAAGAGAAGGATGTGGAGAGACGAAAAGATCAGATCTTGTCCGAACCAAAGGCTTGAGATGTGTGGGTAAGGAGGTAGAGGTGGGGGCCTTTTATAAGAAGAGAGGAGGGGCACTCTTGGAATGTTATAAACGGTTACATTATTAAAAAATGATTTTTGGATAAAAAAGGTTACACAATTATAAATTTAGAGGATAAGGTGATAAGGGTTCGAAATACACCCATCCAATAGGTTTTTGACAAGTGTAGTTCTTAAATTTTACATTATCGTTTCATTTTATTTAAATCGTTAAATAATGAGGTAATCGCTGCATCATCATGGTGCCATTAATAATTTAATTTATTTAATGTATAAAAATTATAAAAAAATTATCATGATGTAGGAAATCATTTTATCTTTCTAATGAATATTTATAGTCAAAAATATGACTTGTATTAACCCATTTAAAATTTTTTTTTAGTAAAACAACTCATGTTAGTGACATTTTAACTTTAACATTAAATAAAAAGATATTAATGTCATTTTCCTTCCAAAGTGGCTCCATGGGGTCCCCAAGTGGACCCATGGATTTTCTTGGTCGGCCATGACACATCAAATAATGGTAGGACATTTTTGAAGTTCAATTCATATTATTAAAACATTATTTTTCACTTAAATAACACTAATTACCTCTAATCGCAATTAAAAACTTAAAAGTTACTATTCACCAAAAAATTATTTTAATCCCATTGAACCACATTTTACTTCTTAATGACAACCATGTATGTCTGATTTTTGAAATTAAAAACACAAAGGTGGTAAATTTTCATTTAAATGAAAAATCAGTTTTTAAGTACCACTTAGTGGTTTCACTATTCATAAAAAATTGACGTTTTTCAGAAAAATACCAAAACTTCACCCTAAGCCATATTTGATATTCCTAATTAAAAAATGATATCTATTTTACAAAATTAAAATCATATAAGTTACATTAATTAATTTAATATTTAATTCCCGTTGTCATGACAAATATCGTGTTTTTATGAAACAATATATATCAAAATATTGACAATAGTTTAAGTCCAATTTCAAAGTGAAATTAATTCCAACAACCACTATTGGATTAAATGGTAAAAATATATTCTGATTTCACTTTAAAACCAATTCAAAAGATAATCTAATCATATAAATAATTTATATTAAAAAGAGGTTTTGAATTAAAATACAACATTATTCACTATTCATTAAAAAAATGATCTTTATCGGAAAAATAACAAAAATTTACACAAAGTAAATTTTGATGTCCCAATTCTAAAGAAGAATTTTATTTGGTCTAATTGAATTTATAAGAGCGACCAAAACTATATTTAATTATGGTTCTCCCTCAAAAGGTGATAAGTGGACCTTTAGTGAAAATTAGAGTATATATGCCTAAAATTGAATTCTTTTCGTATTTTAAGCCTTTATCCTGTATTGGATTAATGTAAAAACATTTAACAAACATATATAATTATATTATAGTTATTTCTATTCATTCCCGCCAATACAACGGCTATGTGTTAACTACCATTTAAAATAATATTATTTTATTACTATTGTGCAACCTATGATTTCAAAGAAGCTCTTTGTTGCGTATCAGGTACGCTATCGAACATAGCAACCTTTTTAAAGTAAAATTAATATTTAATTCATAAATATTAATACAAATGAAAATGTTTTATTATTTATTTACCTGGGATGTTACATCCTTCCCCCCTTTTGGGAAATGCATCCTCGCAATTTTATTCACTTATCAAAATAAGTGGGGGTATTTATCCCTCATATAATTTTCAGATTCCCACATTGCCTCTTCAACCATATGGTTTTTTCACAAAACCTTTACCTGGTGAATTACCTTATTTCACAACACTTTCCCTCTTCGGTCAAGAATCTGGACTGGCAGTTCTTCATAAGAGAGATTCTCTTCCAACTGAACTAGCTATGGGCTCAAAACATGAGATGAATCTGGCATATACTTTCTCATCATCAAAACATGAAAAACATTGTGTACCTGAGATAAACTCGGAGTTAAAGCCACTCGGTATGCAATTGATCCAACTTTCTCTGGAATTTCATATGGTCCATTGAACCTTGGATTCATATTTCCTTTCTTACCAAATCGCATCACACATTTCCATGGTGAAACTTTGAGAAAAACATGATCACCTGCCTCGAATGATAGATCCCTCCTCCGGTTATCTGCATAACTTTTCTGTCTGTTCTGAGCTTTTCTCATGTGTTTCTGAATCAACTGAACTTCTTCTTCCATATCTTCTACCAATTCTGGTCCCATTAGCTTCATTTCACCCACTTCATCCCAAAAAGCTGGAGTTTGACACCGCTTCCCATATCATGCCTCAAATGGTTCCATCTGTATACTGGAATGAAAAGTGTTATTATAAGATAACTCATCCAAAGAAAGATGTTGGTCCCAAATTCCCTGATAATCCATCGAACAAGCACGTAGCATGTCCTCCAATGCCTGTATTGTTCATACTGACTTCCCATCTGACTGCGGATGAAAAGCTGTACTAAAATTTTATTCAGTACCCAATGACTTCTGAAGGCCTTTCTAAAAGTTAGAAGTAAACCCGGGATCACGATCAGATGCAATGGAGAGGGGAACTCTTTGCAACCTGACTATCTCTTTAAGATACAACCGAGAAAGTTGATCTAGAGACAAAGTATCTCAAAAAGGAAGTAAATGAGCATATTTAGTCAATCGATCAACAATAACCCGGATTGCATTATTACCTCGAGATGTCTTCAGTAATCCCACAAAAAAGTCCATGGATATTTTTTCCCATTTCCACTCTGGCACTGGTAAAGGCTAAAGCATCCCTCTCAGTTATTGTCGCTCTGCTTTAACCTGCTAACAAGTCAAACACTTCACAATAAAATCAGCAATATCTCTTTTCATTCCATCCCACCATTAATAATCCCAAGGATCTCTGTACATCTTAGTACTGCCAGGATGAAATGCAAATGGGGAACTATGAGCCTCACATAACAACTCATTCTTCAACCCACTATCTTCCCTCTGCGCTTGATTAATTCTGTCGGATAGGGATGATCCCACTGATACCTGAAGAAAAATAGAAGAACTTCATGCACCAACAACTTATATGCCAAATTTCATCAAATCAAAAACCAAATGATCTCGTTCCAAATGTAGCATGGTTAATAAAGCATTACATTATTGACTCAAAGCATTAGCCACTTTATTTTCTTTTCCCGGAAGGTAGTGAATTGTACAATCATAATCCTTGATTAATTCCAGCCATCTCCTCTGTCTCGTGTTCAATTCTTTCTGAGTGAATATATACTTTAATCTTTTGTGATCAGTATATATTTCACACTTTACTCTATACAAATGACGCCCCCAAATTTTTAGAGCAAAAACAACATCAGCTAATTCCAAGTCATGTGTAGGATAATTTACCTCATGAGTTTTCAACTATCGTGAAGCATATGCAATTACCTGATCATTCTGCATAAGGAAACAACCAAGTCCCTTCAACGAAGCATCACTGTATATAAAAAAATCAACATTCCTGGAAGGAAGTTCCAAAACTGGATCATTCACCAATCTTCATTTCAATTCCTGAAAATAATCATCACATTATTTTTTCCAGATAAAATTAACAGCCTTCCGAGTAAGCTTAGTCATTGGACTAGATAACTGTGAAAAAGTTTCAACAAACCTTCGGTAGTAACATGCCAAACCAAGAAAACTACGGATCTCGGTTACATATGTGGGTATTGGCCATTCTTCAACGACTTTTTTTTTATAAGGATCAATAGTTATGCCATCTTTTGAAACAATGTGACCAAGGAAAGAAATTTTTTGTAACCAAAACTCACACTTGCTAAATTTTCCATACAGTTTCATTTCTTTTAAGATTTTCAAGATAACCCTTAAATGACTTTCATGCTCCTCTTTACTTTTAGAGAACACCAAAATATCATCGATGAAAACAACCACAAACTTATCCAAGAACTCAGGGAAAATTGTATTCATAAGGTCCATGAATACAGCAGGTGCATTGGATAACCCAAAAGGCATAACTACAAATACATAATGACCATATCTAGTACAGAACACAGTCTTCGGAACGTTTTCTTCTTTAACTTTCAACAGATTGTACCCCGACCTCATGTCAATCTTCGAAAAATACTATGCTCCCTGGAGCTGATCAAACAAATCATCGATATGAGGAAAAGGATACTTGTTCTTAACAGTAATGTTATTTAAGGCTCTATAATAAATGCAAATTCTCATTGGGCCATCTTTCTTTTTAACAAACAAGAGAGGAGCACCCCATGGTGATGTGCTAGGTCGAATGAAACCTTTATCTAATAACTCCTGCAATTTTTTCTTTTACTCTAAAAGTTCAACTTGAGCCATTCGATAAGGGGGTTTTGAAATTGTCTTAGAATCAGGAACTAATTCAATAGTAAATTCAACATCCCGATCATGAATAATACCAGGCAACTTATCAGGAAAAACCTCATGATACTCATTTACCACTAGCACATCATTAATCTGAACAGTTACTTTATTTTCAACAATATGTGCAACGTAGCATTGATTTCCATCTTTTACTAGTTTCTCAACGTCCTAATATTTTATCAAAATCAAGGTTTCATTCTTGTACACATACTGAAAATATTTCTGAAAAGAAACCATTTTAGCTCTGCAATCAATCTTAGCATGATTAACATAATGCCAATCCATTCCCAAAATAACATAAAACTATACTAGAGGCAAAACAATATGGTTAGCTGGTAGATTCTTTTTGCACACAAGGATATGAAGGTTCTTATAATTCCTTTTTGTCTCAACGTTCCCTCCGGGTGTTTTTACCATAAGTTCATGATTCATATCTTGAGATGGAATTTCCAATTTACTAAAAAACTTATCAGAGATGAAAGAATGTGTAGACCCTGAATCAAACAACACATTTGCATAATCTAAACAAACAAATAGTGTACTTAATACTACTTCATTCGATGGCCCAACATCCGCTAAAGTAGTTGCAAAGGAGTTCACCACCCCTTTCTGCATGTAGTCTGGCTTCTGTATCTCAGTTGAGTTCTACATTAGACACTCATTTTCATAATGTCCCATTTCATTACACTTAAAACATCCTACCGTTGGGTTTTAATTTCCCTCTTGATCATCTTCCTTACAGTTATGAGAAATATGACATGACCTACTACACTGAAAGCACTTTCCAGACTTGGATAAACATTCTACAGGATGCATTTTACCACACTTATCATATGATGGATATATGGTTTTCTTACCTCCTTTCTTCTTTGAGGAATTCTTCCCTTTTTCCTGCCAACTGGACCTCTTATTCTTTTGTATTTCAAAGATCACCTGATCATAGGCAAACTAAATTTCCACCTTATCCACACATCGAACAAGTTTTTCATAACTATTGAACTCACGAGAAGCTAAAGCCCTTCGATACCTTGGCTATAACATTGAGTAAAAATGGATTATTTTACTATCAAGATCTCGTATGAAGTTTGGAGCATACCTTTCCAGTCGAGTGAACTTTGCTTCATAAGTAACCACTAAATCATCCTCCTACCTCAATTCTAGTAATTGTTCTTACATCATAAGATGAACCACTTTAGAAAAATATTTTTCAAGAAACATACCATTGAATTCGTCCCAGTGAAGATCATAAATCTCATCACTATACCTGATATTTTTCACCATCGACCACCACTAATCAACTTCACCTTCAAAACGGTAAACAGAAAGACTAACCATTGATGTTCTGAATACCCCATGACATTAAAAATCTTCTCCAGTGCTTTAATCCACCCTTCATCTAGCACGACGTCAGATGATCCTCTGAATGATGGGGGATGTTGGCTCATGAAATGTTCAACCACTGACATGTTCCTCTGCGGTGGATCAGGTTGATCTCGTTCATGGATACCACCACCATTTATAGCCTGAGTCAACTGTGCCATCACTGCAACAAACTGTTCAGTTCCGATTCTGACCATCTCAGGATGCTGATTTGGAAGGTTGTCTTCCTCCTGATGTCATCCCAACATAGCTTCTTTGTTTCCTCTTCGGAAAACCATTTTGAACACAGAAATATCTTAAGAGAAGCAACATGGTAATCTTTAAATGATATATCATTTCAATCATACCATAAATTAATTCATAATTTAACAAATTTCTAACTCCTAAAGTTGTCTAAAACGGCCTCTAATACCATCTATAGGGCCCCGACATTAAACCTTACTTAATATTGAATTAAATGAATAATTCACATTGAGGATCTTTTCGGGATTAGAGTTTTAGAGAATTAGGACATAACTATTACACCTTAAAAGATTACAAAGTAGTAACTTCTACTATGTTTCCATAAAATAAAAACTCTTAAAAAGAAACATGTCTAGTTACAGGTTTTAGGTAGCATGACTTTCCCTTAAACCCATCCTTGACCCTATTCCATGTTATGTCCTGTGAAAAACATTTCAAAAACTTGGGGTGAGCATAAAAAGCACAGTAAGGGATACACAATGAATGAAAACTGTTATTTTCTCAAAACAACAAGTAAACCATGTATACTTTATCAAATTAATTCTTTTCACCTTTATGAAGTAGTAAAAACTCTTCACTGAATAAAAGTTCATTACTTACCCTTTTTTAACCAAAACATTACCATAATACCAAAATAAAGATCACATAACATATAAAGGTAACTTGGGACATAAACATACTTAAATAGAATAACCATACGGTGGACTTCCACACATATCACTTAATGTAATAGCCATACGACCAACTTCCATACCCAATGCATTGGAGGTTATAACGTAACCACCCATCCTGGTATTCACGGCACCACCCGTCATATGGTGTATCACGTAACCCCCGTTAAATGTCCATGTACCATTATAAAAACATAATTCATAAAACAAATATAATGGAAAGAAAACATTTCCACACTTTGATAACAATATATCTCTTAAATATATTGATATAACAAATCCATTATAAAAACCATTTTCAATACCAAAATAAATAAAAGACTATATGGTATTTATTTCATTTTAAAAAACATTACGGCTTATTGAGGAAGCCAAATACCAAATAATACTCGCGGCGGCGGAAAAGGCCGATGTCACCGCATACGTTAAAAAAACATTATTTTTTGTCGTTTAGTAAAATTCTTCATAGAAAAAGATTCCTTTTGTATTAAAGTAAATGTAAAAGGGGTTTATACACCTTATAAATGAACTAAATATGCCTCAATAATGGAGATTGAGATGAAGTCCCTTAACTCGGGTCCGACTTGACTCGATCGTTCTTTAACGTTCTGAAAAATAAACTTGATTTAATTTCTACTTGCTTAAGAACCTTTTTCAAGGACATTATTCCATTTATATCACTTATTACCATGTTATAAACACTTTTTAATTATTTTGGTTAATAATGTTTGTTTTGTAGATATTTGGTTCTTAAGTCGAAAGTGGACTTCTAACAATTACATGTTGTTCGTGTGGTCGGAAGTTCATTATATACAGAATGATATTCATGATTTGGATATCATATATATCATATATATCCATCATATACATGTATTTATAGTATTTCATAATCATTTAGATTTAATAAATGAAATCCACCTTTCATGGAGACGGTAAGTCGTACGTATGCATGAACGCTACTTTCATTTCTATGTCATCTTAATGGAATTAAAACTAAATGACAGGTATGTATATTTTAATTCCAGAATTATATTAATCATTTAGATGTAACATACATCATATATAATAACTTTAAATCCTTCCTTTATACGTCCCACATATGGCATTAACGAATCGAATCACTTTGAGGGGGCGGTAGTCCGCACTTCCTAAAATGAAGATATCGCGTATACCCATAATGGATGCCTTAAAGGTATTACATAAATGAAAAATACAGAAGCTTAAGGAAAACATAAACATATTATATATCATATATAAATATAGTGACATCCTAATGGCCACCTTCAGAGGTGTTAGAAGAATATTGAACAATCATCGTTTCATGAGGCAGAAATTCGCCATCCACAGAAACAATATGTTCATTAACCTTTAGATGTAGGTGTCTGTAAGTGTAGCTAGAAAGCATCTTATAACAAAATCCTAGTATATTTATGATACTGTATTTGTTACAAAAGAAATGAATAAAAAGAGTTTAGGGGGCTGGATTGGAAAAATAAAACAGAAGAACACAGGTGAAGACATTACCTTAAAACCGGGTAACTCGCTTAGATTTGAGCTCAAAGGCTTCCTTGGGAAGACTTCTGCCCAAAGTGAGGCTTCTGGGAGTAATAGAGGTGTGTTGAGAGAAAAAAAGAGCAGATCTTGGCCGAACCAAAGGCTTGAGAGTTGTGGGTAAGGAGGTAGATGTGAGGGCCTTTTATAAGAGGAAAGGAGGGGCACTCTTGGAATGTTATAAAAGTTTACTTTATTATAAAATGATTCTCGAATAAAAAAGGTCCCACAATTATAAATTTATAGGATAAGGTAATAAGGGTCTTAAATCCACCCATCCAATAGGTTTTTGACAAGTGTAGGTCTTAGATTTTACATTATCGTTTCATTTTATTTAAATAGTTAAATAATGAGGTAATCATTGCATCATCATGGTGCTATTAATAGTTTAATTTATTTAATGTCTAAAAATTATAAAACAAAATATCATGATATAGGAAATATTTCTATCTTTCTAATTAATATTTATAGTAATAAATATGACTTGTATAACCCCATTTAAAAATTGTTTTAGTAAAACAACTCATGTTAGTGACAGTTTAAGTTTAACATTAAACAAAAATATATTAATTTCATTTTCCTTCCAAAGTGGCTCCATGGGGTCCTCAACTTGACCCATGGATTGTCTCGGTCGGCCATGACACATCCAATAATGGTAGGACATGTGTCAAGTTCATTTCATATTATTAAAACACTATTTTTACCTTAAATTACAATAATTACCTCTAATCACGATTAAAAACTTAAAAGTTACTATTCAACAAAAAATTATTTTAAACCCATTGAACCACATTTTACTTCTTAATGACAACCATGTATGTCGGATTTTTGAAATTCAAAACAAAAAGGTGGTAACATTTCATTTAAACGAAAAATCAGTTTTTAAGTACAACTTAGTGGTTTCACTATTAATCAAAAATTGATGTTTTTCAGAAAAATACCAAAACTTCACCCTAGGATATATTAGATATTCCGAATTCAAAAATGATTTCTATTTTAAAAAATTCAAAACATATAATTTAAATTAATTAATTTAATAATTAATTCCCGCAGTCATGACAAATAGCGTGTTTTTATGATACAATATATATCAAAAGATTGACACTGGTTTAAGTCCAATTTCAAAGTGAAATTAATTCCAATGACCACTATTGGATTAAATGGTAAAAATATATTCTAATTTCACTTTAAAAAAAATTCATATGATAATATAACCATATAAATAAATTATATTAAAACGAGGTTTTGAATAAAAATACAACACTTTTCACTTTTCATTAAAAAATGATCTTTATCGGAAAAATACCAAAAAATTACACAATGTAAATTATGCTGTCCCGATTCAAAAGAAGAATTTTATTTGGTCCAATAGAATTTATAAGAGTGACCAAAACAATATTTTATTACGGTTCGACTTCAAAAGGCGATAAGTGGACCTTTATTGAAAATTAGAGTATATATGCCTAAAATTGAATTCTTTTCGTTTTTAAGCCTTTATCCTTTATTGGATAAATGTAAAAACATTTAACATACATATATAATCATATTATAGTTATTTCTATTCATTACTTCCAATACAACGGCTACGTGTTAACTACAATTTAAAATAATATTATTTTATTACTAGTGTGCAACGTAAGATTTCAAAGAAACTCTTTATTGCGTATCGGGTATGCTATCGAACATAGAAACACCTTTAAAGTAAAATTACTATTTAATTCATAAATATTAATACATATGAAAATGTTTTATTCTTTATTTACCTGGGATGTTACATCTACATGGATGCCGACAGCCTTCCATGATCCAACTTCAAGGTCTGTATCCTCTTCTATGGATGACCCGATGGCTAGCCATGCTCTGGCACCATTCATGCCAAGGGGTCTCCGGATCCCCCCAATCTGGAATGGTAGTTCCCCCATTTCTCTTCTTAGTACTGACGCAGGGTCTACGACCGGAGAAGTGTATGCTTCACTTTGTGCCTGGTGAGTCTGGATGCCTGGCCCTACTATCCATGGTATCCTCCCTATCCTACATACCCGTCAATGTCACCAGACATGAATTTCTAGATTCATTTTTACCACAAGGATTCCCCCCTAAAACATATGTTCCTATACCTACCACAGTGTCACACTCGGAATCTAGGGAGGGTGGCACACTCCTCAGTGTTAAGGCCACAGAGTGGTCTTCAACTTCCCCTTACAAAGTCTGAGACCAGTCCCTAGTTTCCTCTACTACCTCTACCATGCTACTGCCTAGTAAAGTTGGGGTCTTTACACGTTCTAAATCTCGGTCCATAAAGGGGAGATCGTTCTCCCATCTTAAGAAGACTATTAGTTCTGGAGCCAGTGCTAAAACCATGTTGTTTTAATGATACCCATCCTAATTTGGAATGCCTGAGGGCCCTGTTCTCTAGTATAATAGATTTCCTTGCCTCATAAGTCAACAAACATAAATCTGGTGTTGTTGGAATCCTCAAGCACAAGCAGTACACATCCAAGATTGTCGAATTTTCCGGGAAAACCAAAATTCATTCCTTTATGCATGTTGTTCCTTCTAACTGACACAAATGGGTTTTCTAGAACATGAGCTACTCTATCATGATGGTTCAAGCTTGCAACTGATTTATCACCACCAAGGTGACAAAGGGTGACATATCAACCTTCATGACCTTTGTGTATGAGAGATGTGACTGCGTACAAAGGGAGACATTATGGATTGATCTCAATGGTTTTGACCCGTGCAACCTACCATGGGTGGTCGGTGGGTATTTTAATGTTATTGCTAATACAGATGAAAGGAAAGGCTAGGGTCCCTTTCAGAGGAAATAAAGTATGGAATTTGCCTAGTTTATGGCTGTGAAAGGCCTCATTGACCTTGGCTTTACATGTGATAATTTGGCATGGTGCAACAACCAAATGGGGGATCCGTCTCTCATGGAGTCTCCTGGATAGGTGTCCGGCCAACATGCATGACACTACTATGTTCTCCAATGCAAAGGTGTGTCACATGGTTCGGGGTCTATCATACCATTATCCAATCCTCCTCTATTTATCTTCGAGACAATATCTTCATGGAAGATTCTGATACTACAACCAGTGGTCTTAAATACCACGGTATCATGACTTGGTAAGTGCGATATGGAAAAAACCCACTCAGGGGCACACGTGGGTTGTGATCCACAACAAAATCCGGTGTCTCAAGTCTCAAATACAAGAGTGGGGGAATGTTATGGAAAACATGGATAACGACATTGAAGGCGCCATGCAAGAGTTTGACCACCTTGAACAGAGACTGAAAGAAGAGTGGGATGTTCAAACATTTGAGGAGTTATCTACCAGGCATGAAATTTTGGTAGATCTACCCCTGAAACAAGAACACATTGAAAGAGAGGATTTGAGGATCAAATGGCTTAGTCAGGGAGACAAGAATACTGCATTTTTCTGTGGATGCATCACAGAGAGAAAGCACCCAATTAAACGTAATATACTCTTGGATTATGGAACCTACACAGATGATAGGGATATGGTGGGGTGCATGGAACACACTTACTTCAAGGAACTTCACGATGGCTCCATCCCTGGGAGGCCCAATGGGTATTCAGAGGTTGAAACATGGATTTTCAAAGTGACTCCTAACCTCCTTTAGGAGTAGGACAATGAGAGGCTTGGTTCAATACCAAATGCAATGGAGATTCATGATGCTATGATGAGCCTCAATCCGAATAGTGCCCCACGACTAGATTGTTTCCCAGGGTATTTCTATAGGGCCTCATGAGAAGAAATAAATGAGGACATCATCTTGGAAATCCAAGATTTATTTCGGGGAGGGAGCCCACCGCAGATTTCTTGTTCCACCACCATGGTTCTTTTTCCAAAAACCAGGAACCCTTCCTCCATCATGCATTATAGACCGATAAGTCTGTGTAACTTTCCTTACAAAATTCTGGCCAACATCCTCAATACAAGATTGACCCTTCATATTCATCGATGGGTCTCCATTGAGCAACATGGTTTTGTGAAGGGGAAAAAATTCCAAGGTTCAACTGATATGGCATAAGAGATGATCACTAATATCAATTTTATGACGCATGGGTCAAAATGGCCATTATGTTGGATATGAACAAATCTTATGACTGTATCGAGTGGGGATTCATTAATAAGGTGTTGGAATGTATGGGCCTCTAAACTTGGAATGTTGATCTCATATTCAGATGTTTCATCTCCCAATGGATAGTGTTTTCATTAATGGGGAAGTCATATGGTTTTTTCAAGGACATTTGGGGTCTAAGACAAGGTTACCTGATTTCTCCAAGTATTTTTATCCTCTCAAAAGATATCCTCAACCATCTACTGGACAAGTGCATTAGTCGTGGTGAAATTATGCCGTTTAGAAGGAGTATGAGAGCTCAATCCATCTCTCACTTGATGTTCATGGATGATACCCTCATTTTCATGAATGCTGGAAGCAGATTGATAAGAGGTCGGAACAAGGTAGTGGAGGAATACTCCCAATGGAGTGGATTGCTCATGAAAAAATATAAAAGTTATTTTTTTTCTAACTGGCATTTACCCAGCAGGATATCAATGATTCATCTCAACCTCAAAATGAAAATAGGCGTATTTCCCATGGAGTACCTCGGGGACCCCATTTCTCTGGGCATACTTCGCATATGTGATTTCATCTTCCTCATCAGCAAGATTATAGACAGAACCCTCAACTAGAAAAATCGATACCTCTCCATTGGTGGACACAGAGCTCTGATAAATAGTGTTTTATTGGCAACACTCATCCATTCATAATCTATTATCAGAACACTAAAGGGAGTTATCAGAAACATTGACAAGGTTTTATCCAGATCTATTTGGGATTTGTTGTTGGACGAGAAATGATGATGGGTCTCATGGTGGAGAATGGGTATTCCAGCTAGGGAGGCCCGTATCAACGTCCGCAGCCATGATGACACCCTTCTCTGTATGCATGCCAAGTTGGAATGGGAAGTCCTTGAGAAGCGTAAACTTTGGGGAAAACATGCATAGGAATCAGCACTGTATTTGAATTTGATGAGGGGCACACATCTATGTTTCAGTCTAACATTTCTCCTATGATCTCTAAACATCATCTTCAATTGTGTTGGATCATCGATAGGGGTGAGTTATCTTTATGGTTTCAAGATTGGGATGGAGAGGTAATTGGTTTTCCTTTTTGTCATGCTCCTAGTGTTTCCTTTCGGGAAAATAGCCTTTACCCAACATTCATTAATGTTGTGCCGGATGAAACCAGAAGGTCTCTTTAAACCTCATTGAACTATCCTCTGATCCCGATAAATGTGTTTACACTATTTCTTCCTCAGTTTCCTTCACCTCTATGGACATCTGTCATACCCGGATCCTGTAGGTCGGTGCTGATAATTGGAATGAAACTCTATGGTCCAAATTCATCCCTTTGAAATACAACTTCTTATCATGGATGATTAGAAATAGAGCAGTCTCGACAGATGAAAACATTACACAATATAGAATTTTGTTGGTGTCGTGTTGCTCCTGCTATAAAAATCATATAGAGGAGAGTACAGATCATCAATTTTTCATGGGTTATTGGGAGGCTATAGTTTGGAGAGCCTTTTGTGATTTTACAGCTATCCTTGACCCCATCCTAGAAGCCCTCTCATTTCTGGAGAGGTGGTATCATGGTGCGGGCGACCAGGGCCCCGAGATGTTGGAACATACCATGATTTTAAATTTAGGGTGTTGGTGTATCTAGTAGGCCAGGAATAAGGTGAGGCATGATGGGATCATCTCTTCTAGAAGATTAATTACCACGAGGTCTAGGAATATTCTTCTTGACATGGCTGGGATATTCAAAAACTTGAAAGAGACCCCATCCTTTTGGTGCCTTCAAGGGAGCTCCCCCCATTCCAGACACATGCCATCATGTCCAACTTCCATTGGGTATGATAGAATCCTCCCCCCGAAAGGCTATAAGCATAACACATATGGTTCATGCAGCATGGGGGTGATCTGAGGAGGCTGTTCTATTCGTGACTCACATGGTTTAGTTATTTTGGTGTCTTCCTCTCGTCTCAGACACAGTTCCTCTCTATAGGCCGATGATAAGGCCATGCTTCCGGGATTGACCCTATGCCTACAGAAAAACATTCCCCTGGCGGATGATGAAATTAATTAAAGATCCTTAAAGTGTAATGAAGGGCATGTTCACTTCCCCTTGGTCGATTACCTACATCATACGAAAGTGTAGAGGTACCCTCAGTAAGAACACCAAATTGCTTCAATCCTAGCGGAAGGGTAATCAAGATGTGGATTATCTTGCGTCTCTTGATGTCCTCAGCTCTGACCCTATTTTAATCCATAATGTTAAAACCCTGAAAACTGAGGGGGTGTATTTGGTTAGAAGGGATGCCCTTGGCCTTCACTTTTTTCGGCCTCCTTAGCAGAGTTTTGGTGGTTGGCAATCTGTTTTTGTAATCTATTTTTTGTTAAAATAATAAAAAATCTAATGTAGGATGGATGAATGAAAACATAGAAAATTAAATGACATCCAAATAAAAAAATCTTTTACCAAAATTCCCATTCTTGACAATGTCATGTTTTTTAAAATACTAATAAACTTGATTTTCTCTACTAATTCTCTTCAAAAACATTATCATTCAAATTTACTGACATTGAAATTTAAAATTCATAGAATTGTAATTTTACTAGGTAGTTTATGTATCCAAGTTCAGTTGAGTAACATAAGAATCATATTCAATAATCAATTTTATATATAATTCTTTAACATAATGAAAAATGGGAAATATATTTGAAAATTTAAAAATTAAAACACTTACTCCCCTTGAAATATAAGCATCCAGTAGGGGCCTCACAAGTTCTTCTTGAACCATTTCACAAATGTATTTGAATTCAGGATGTGTAATTTTTTTGTTTTCCCAGCATGAACTAGGTTTGTGATATGTTACGGTCATGTAGCTTCATTTCATTCCTATTGTTTCTTGATTCATTCCTTTAATGTATTCTAATAGACATGAGAAAAATAGATAAACTATTGAAAATAAAAAACACTTTAATAACTCTCATTATTATAAATATAATTTAAATTAAATACAAATATAAATTAAAACCTATGAATGATATATATATATAAATTCTTATAAATAAATAAAAAAATGGGCTACCTACCGGAAGACGACGTTTCTTAACAATATTTTACCCCAACCATACCAATGATAGCAGATTGGGGTGTGGTATAGAGATAACTATCTTATTTTAACCAAATATTGAATTTATAATCCACACAATTGTCCTCAATTATTCTCATTGGAAATGGTATGGTACTCTGACTAGTTGAATATAGTTTTATTGACATGAGTATAACAATAAATATCATATAATCTGTAAAGGTTCATTAAAATAAATTTCCCTGAAATATTGGAAACATTTTATACCCTTATTTAATAAATAATTTAGGATCAAAAACCAAAATCTTAACATATCTATTTGTATCTACTTATTTTTTGCTATGTTTTTTCATCATAGTGTGAATTAGTCTCTTTTTCCTCATATTCATAATTTATCTATTATTTAATTTTATGATGAATATTTTTATTATCTCATAAATTATGGTCTTTTCAACATCAATTTTTTCCTCCTCATTCTCCTCCTATTCTTAATCAAATTCTTCTACATTCTAATTTTTTATGAGTTTTTCATCGAACCACACATGTTATACAACATGGTTAACATCTTCATTTAATCCTGAATAATCATGTGCATCATGATTAGAATTAATGTCACCTTTAGAAGTGGAACTTAACTGTACTTCATTGTACACTTTTTTTCTTCATTTTCCACTATGAATTCTAGATCCATGTTATATTGTGTTTTCAGTCCATTTCATGGGTATATTTGATTGTAGTCGTTAGGATTATTTTTTTATCATTATAAATTAATTGAGTTATAAAAAATATTCGAATAGAAAGACAAACCAATACTTGGTGGTTAGTTTTCAGTGTCTCCCCGACATCACTACCAAAAATTATTAGTTTAATAAAAATTAATAAAAATAAATCAATAAAAATTCATTGAAAAAATAGGTAAAGAAAATGGGTGAAAAAAGTGTATGTCTATGTTCATGAACCAATAAATCCACTGCCCCTATCAACAGTAATGACACAAAAAATTTTATAAAACATGGGTCCTCATTAATAACATCAAGGTTATAAATTTTAGAAATTTATTTTATTAAATAATAAACCCACTAAACTATTTTTTAGTATAGGAATTGAAAAACTAAGGTCGAACCCCGATAGGTTGGGACAGAGAAAATATTAATTTAATTAAACAAACCTATGCTACTTGTTATTTTCAAAAATCAAATCTAATACACATGGAAAGTTATTGGGGGAGAAGGTTGGAGGAGAAAATAAAAATGGTTTATATACAATAATGAACATAGGTTCATGGTATGAAAAGGTATGAAAAAAGTAATTATAAATCAATAAGACTTCAGAATTTGGTCATAGAGAGTCAAATGGTCAGGGAGAACACTCTCAATCTAAAACAATATGTCCTTATGGTCATGTACATCGTCTTGAAAAATATGGTTACCCTCAAAAATAATTTAAACTTAAGTAGAGACAAACCCAATGGACATTGGGGATGTATAGACCCTATATATCATATTTAAAAACATGTATACAAAAAAATCAAGAAAGGGGAATTCATAATGAAAGAAATAAATTAAATCCTTTTCCCAACCGTATTTACAATGTTCACACAAGAATAATCAATAAGAAGGAAAAAAATAAAGAACATTCATGAAATACAAAAAAAATGCAATGAAAAATAAAATACTATTATTAACCAATCCTCAATCATCACGCTTGCCATGAAATAAAGAAATTACCCCCATCATGATAGCTATGAGAGGCTGAAAATAATAAAAAAAATCCTATAGAATGGTTGTGAATAAAGGATTTGAGGTGGCTCTAATCATCTAAAAGGAAACCTGTTATCCCCGATTGTCTAAATTTATGGCTAAAGGGGTGGTATTATAAGGGATATATATTGTTGACCTCCTTGTTTTAATGATCACGAAATTATGATTAATTGTATAATTCATGAGTTTTATTTTTTTCCAATAGAATTTTTTTTATAAATTTGATTGGTGAAATATTTTTATGTACTATTAACCATCAGAGAATGTATCACAATCCTTAAGGATGTGACACAACAAAGAATATCTCACTACCATGAAATCCTCCCCACCATGGATAACATGCCTCTGAGATGGAAATTTGATAATGTAATAGTCACCACATGACCAAGGATTACTGTAAGCTATGGGTCAATACAAAAAATGATATTTGATAATTTACTAAATGACTCGACATATGGGAATTGGTGCATCTGGAATAAAAAATAGGCTATGTATTGAGATGACATATCGATAGAAGATTCAATGATAGTAGAAAAATTCTGTAAATTGTTGAAGACACCTACCAATAGGTAGAGTCACTCTCATCTTAAGACTCACTAACAGAGTCTGAGACAGCTCATGTCATAGATACCACTATAGAATTTTCCTAATTCTAATGAATCATCACTACTATTTCTGGAAATTTTGAATTAAATATTTCTTACATGTTGTTTAATGAATTTAATACTATAAATTATTTTATTGGTTGTTCATTAATTTCATAATATACGTGCAATAAATATTTTGTCAACCATAAATATGATGATGCAACATATCCATGTTTCTTCTCACATGGATGTTTTTTCTACTACTACTAATAAATGGAGAATAAAACTCTCTCATGAGTACACATGTGTAGAGGTGGAACATTCTATTATTGAAAGAGTTTTACTTTTATAATGTGTTGAACCTCATTGTAAGAACAATAATAGAACACATGATGCATAATTATTTCACAAGAATGTGATATTTTATCTAAAAAATAATCATATTTTATAGTATGAACAACGTGAGTCTAGAAAACTCTATTCCATTGCACACCACAGAACCTCAACACTAGATTAATATTAAGCTACATTCAAGAGTCTTGAGGTCCAGAGCTTATCAGATATATCAACAAAATTATTTCTCTAATATTATCTTCATTATTTGTTCATTTGTATGTACATTTTGTGTAATGGATGTATAAACCTTCTATTATTGGAAACATGTCTCCGTATTTAAACTCAGTGATACATTGATATCATCTCAAAATCATTTTATACTAGTTTCCCACATCTTCAGGTAGAGTTCTAAATATGGCTTGTCTTTCATTATTCTAACAAATACTATGGAAGTGGTCTATGATTGACCTAGATAGTTGATGAAAAGTTCTGGTATCTAATACATGTTGTGGATTAATGTTTATTCTTATATATAACTCTTGGATTTATGGGATTACCATGTATAGATGACTATGTCTCAGTTAGAGAATCAACCTATTATTTTCATTCCCATTTTGTTTTGTGTTTTCTTTAATTTTTATACACTAAATCTAACATTATTTAAATAGTAAACAAAACCATTACATTCATAGTAAATAAAAATTAGTTTTTGTATTAGATTTTGACTGAGTAAATTTATTTCAACGGTTAATGTAATGGTATATATGGATTTAATTGAGACATAATGAATAACATGAGAAGTCTTTTAACATATTAAAATTTATTTCAATCTTCTTTTTTGATAAATTGGGCCTTATTTAAATTAATTTGCTAATATTATTAAAATATTTCTTAACAAAAATTGTATTTGGGAATTAAATCCACCCCGTTGAGATAATAACACTGAAGAACATTTGGTATCATGATTTTGACTATGGTAACAATGTATTTAATAAACAACAAGTGTGATTTTAATAATTCTTTAATGATCAGAAATTTATATTAGTTGTAAATTTAATTATATAAGTAAATAATACACATGAAGGATATGTTACTAATAAAAATACTTTTTTTTATCTAAATGATTATCCTTAATGCATTAACAAAATAAAATTTCATATACAATATTTAGGAATTTAGTTCTTATCTTCTATTAAGGATAAGTATGAGAAACCTACGACTCCTTGAAAATAATGGTTTGATACTTTCATAACTATTTAAAATAATAACTAAAATGTTATTATTTATATTTAAATTAACTTATGAGATGAGGAATTAAATATTATTTCTTCTTGTATAACAAGTTTTCAAATTCGGGATACATAATCAGGTTCACATGAAGGAACCCAAAATTATAAAGATATTTTTTTTAATACATAAAAAATTAAATATGATACTTTTATTATGAATAATATGAATTAATTTTTTATTTATTTCTCATGTTCAATGAAATATTGTATACCATGAATTCCCTTGGAAAAAATATATATAACAAGGTATCAAATCACAAGACTCCTCGGTTTCCTTCTTGATAAAGGGAGTGTGACATTAGTTTCAATTAATTCCATTGAAATCTTCCAATTAAGGAATTAATTGGTATTCTATCTATGTATAATGATGTTTTGATATTAAATAGAGAAGATTATGATGAACCAAAAATAATATCATTAGCATTCATGTGTACAACATCTAATTGAATAGAAAAATAAAAAATGATACAAGATGAACATTACATTAAGAGTGAGTAACCATCTAAAAGTGATGATGAAATGACACATCTAAGTAGAATATTCATGAAGATCTAATGGAATGATAATTTTTTTACAAAATAATTGTAACACCCCATGTTTCCGTGGTCTTTTTCCCTTTGAATAATGTAATAGCTTTCATTGTACATAACTTCGAGATTCTAACACATCGTGACCAATAAAACTAACTGTTATGAATAGTCATACCAACTTTTTGAAATTTTATAAATATTATTTTTCAATATTGTCTTCATTTTTGAATTCAGAATATCAAATTTTGCTTAAGGTGAATTTCTGGTATTTTTCTGAAAACATTTAATATTTGATGAATATTGAAAAACATTGTATTATTTCTTAAAACCATATTTTTTATTTAAATAATTATTTATTTTATTAAAACTAATTTTATGTCAAAATTGATACATAATACCTATATCAGTTCAATTTAATTTATTGTTTTTAGTATATAATATGTTTAGATATATACAAAATTTTATTGAACTTTTTACCGTCTTTTACCCACCTCCTAGGAGCATTTGCAAATTTGTATAAAACCTAATATTACCACTTATGTGAGTTGAATTTAAAAAATCCAAGGGACATGGTTGATATCAATAGGTAAAATGTGGTTCAATAGGACGAAAATAATTTTGGGTGAATAATAAATTTTGAGTTGTATATTCCACGGTTAAAAGTAAATATGGTAATTAATGGTAAAAATGATATCATAATTATGCTAACACGTGTCCTAATTCTATTAGATACGTGTAATTCGACAAAAAACCCATAATAATAAAATATGAGACCCATTGTTCCAAATGGATTAGATTAGGTCATTTATTATTATTTTATTTAAAGAAAAGTTAAAAGAGTTAAATTCAAAGATTAATAAATTAACCATTTTTAATATGGGGTTACAGACAAAATAATTTTGACTATAAATGTTAATTAGAAATATATAAATATTTCCTACATAATGGGGTTTTATTAATAATTTTTAGAAATAAAATATTTTAATTTATTTATGACACAGTGATGATGGAGTAATTACCTTATTAATGAAATATTAAAATAATTGATCTTATAAATATCAAAATAAATTTAAATTTAGGATTATGATGAATTACACTAATTTTATAGGTCAATATGACTTTTCAGGGTTGGTTAAATAAATTTCATTTGAAGAGATATAATTTAAATGGATTTAAAAAAATGAAATACTAAATAGTGACAAAATTGAAAAAATTGTGTTTTTTAAACAAATACAATATTATTAATTGATATAACATTCATAAAAATAAAATGTTCTAAAAAAGACTTAGTTAAGGTTATATATATTAATAATTAACCACTTGGGATTTTCTTGGCAGTTTATCATATGTTTATTAACCATATAATATAAAAATACAATGAGACATGGTAAATGTCGAAATATTTACCTGAGAATTAATTCTAAAATATAATTATAATATGGTGACATAAACCTATCTAAAACTTATTAGTTGAGATTTTTTTGACCAATACCCACCATATCCTATTAATAAATCAATTTGGAGCCATTATAAAACGAAAATTATTTTATTATAAAATAATATTTCAAGCTTTTCCTAATGAGAACCTCACCTCTTTTATAAAAGGGCATTTCCCCTTGTCTTAATTTCAAACCTCCATAGCCATTTGGCTTAGAAAATAACTACCTAAATATTCTCCCAACTTGCCTCCCTTAATCCTAAAAGCCTTAAATTTGTCATAAAACCAACCTATATAGCACTTTTGATCAAATCAAAAGGAAGAACCTGAAGAATAGGTAAATATTTCATCAACACCTTCTAGTTCTTTACTTTTTTCCACTTCCTCATTCATTGTTTTTTCCATTCTGAAATAATAACTCCAGTATATTCTATATAATTTTATGTTATTATAAATATGGTTCAATAATATTCGTTATTATATCACTCTAATAAATGACTAAGTCATCATATGTGCGTACGTACGGCTTACCGTCTCCACGTCGTGGTGTAGTTTGTCATTCAGACACTTCAATATTTTGGTTGGGTATAATAAGGATTATAAAAAATTTATTAATAAATATAACATGTTAATTTTTCTTTATATATGATAAAACATCCAATTACATACGATTTCACCATCAATATAATGATATTGTCACTCGTGCATACGTACGGATTACAGTCTCCACAAACGCGATGAGATTCATTCCCCATTGTAATCATTCAAGAATAATTTTCATTTTAGGATTTAAAATAACTTTTAAAGAAAATAAAATCATTATGGATATGAATAAAATATATCTTATCCATAAAAAACATGTCTTATGTAATTGATCATATAAAGGAACACATGTCAGTAAGCACCCGAAACGATGATACTACTAAAATATTATTAAAAAGAAATATTAGAGGTTCATATTTGATATCATATTTATGTATATAGATATTTTATAATTTAATAATTATTATTTAAATATTATAAATTATTTTAATGTACAATTGACCATGGAAAAGTAAAACCTATGGGTTAAATTCATAATTTCTTCATTACCTGAGGTTGTTTTTATGTATCTACTAGAACCTCTTTATCATCCAAATCATTGTTTTCATAAAAGTGTAATTCAAAACATTTTTTAAATTTAATATTCTAAGGATTAAAGACATTTATACCATTATTTGACAAATTATATTTTGAAAGGAATATTTCAGACATTTTCCAAACAAGGTACTTTATGAACTTCTCGTCGAAATTAACGTAAAAATGCCTTTTTTAACTTGTACGACCAGTGTTTCTATTTTTGGCCATTATGTCATCATCAAAGCTTCCCATCAATTATTATAAAAATATTTTCAAAATAAATGTTTTCTATTATAATTATATGACTTTTAAATCATTTAAAATTAGAAAGATATATTTATCTTAAAATGTTCTAATTTCATCTATGTCAAAATCCTTTGATAGATTTTATTCTTGTTTGAAGTTGTTTTATTATGATACAAAACATCCATATTTTATTGAATTTTTTGGGATATTTTTTATTGTGGATTTTATATTTTTACACTGTTCATGGTTTAGAGATAAAGTGTTGACATTTCATTTGCTAGTTTTAATATGAATGTTAATGTTATGTTTAATCATTTTCATATGAGGAATGCATTAGACTTAGTAAGTGACGGGTGGAGCCTTCTATAGCTACATGATATATCAGTAGGTCTCATGAGACAAACTAGATTCTTGGCACACAGACATGAAAAAATATTATTTGTATTTTTGTAACAAGGCCTTCACTATGTGGTTAAGATGGCTGGCATTACACATTCCTTCATTATGAAAGTGACAATTGATATTTCATGTGATTCTTCAACTATTAGAATTTAAATGTGAATATGTAAATGGAATTATTTGATTTTATCTATTCCATATTATAATGAAGTATATATTTAAAAAAATTTTTATATATTCTTATACATTGCCTAAAATGTTTATGTTTATTTATGATTGTTTCCACTATATTTTTATCCTTACTGAGCATCTGAGCTCACCCCTTTCTATGTTTTATTTTTTCTCGCAAGTGAAGAAGTTTTAATGGTTGATCTGCATGGATGGTCTAAGGATATAATTATGTTCAATGGGGGAAAAATTTTGTTGATGTTTTTTTTAATGACGTAATTTAAAACTTATGAATGTCTCTAGTACATCAAAGACTACTAAGATGATCGGTCTTTCGGGAAATGATTCTTTGTATCATTCCATTGATATGTAATAATGCACTGACTATGGGTAATAGGGGTTGGGGCATTACAATTGGTATCAAAGGATGTTTAGAACAAACTATGGAATCTAGATTTAGAAAAACTCTAATTAGAGAACACTACCCTATGATAGAATTTGAGGATTAGTATAGAAGAACTTCCTAGAATTTTGGTATTGTTGAAATTTTGTAAATTTTCAAAGAAATAAATACCTTTCTAGATACAATCAGGTAGAGGCAGCTCTAACACAAATGTACATAGGGTTAAACCCCGAAAACACCATTTCATCTAGACTTGAATGAGAACTGGTTCACGACAACGTACCTTGCTATACCTTTGGTTACGACACAGCCAGGGGATATCGTTAGGATAATTCTCATTTTTCTTAAAAACCATTATGAAGGGATTATGATTATATACTTCCTCAAAGAATACATTTTTATTATTCTGGATTATATCCACAAACTAGTCAATTTATGTTAAATGTTTTACATGATTGGAATTGTGTACTACAATTTATAAACTAATCTAGTTTATTCCATTGAATATAAATGGTTCCTAGTGGAAGTAATGGAATCCATATCAACGTACGTAATCCATGTAGGTATTTCCCTCCTACATAAGATAATTATTGAGGAGTTGTTGAAGAAACTGGTGCTGATTAGCTTACCACCATACTGGGACAACTCACTCTGGTTATGAATAATAACCTTACCTGTATGGATCACCCTGATCCACAACACGGAGGATCAATGTTAGACTTCTCCTTGATGAAAAAAACACAAACATTCAATGAGAGTAGAAATCCATTAGTAGCTGAGCAATGGATAAATTAAATAGATAATTTTTTTATGCTTTGCGAGTAGTGAAAGGGAAAAGGTTTTAATGATAGTTTATCACCTCACAAGAGATGCAAATCAATTGTGGTCATTAATCCAAAACACCAAAGAAGATAAATAATTATCATACATGGAATGGATGGAGTTTAAAGAGATTTTCGGGGGAAAATACTATCCTCGGGACCATCGAGCGGATATTGAAAGACAATTTCTTAGTGTGAGGGAAAATTTGGATGAGAATGTCAAAAATTATGAGGCCAACATTACATGGTTAGCAAGGTATGCAGCAGATTACATACATAACCCCTGGATTAAGATTTATCTATTCATAAATGGGTTAAAACCATTTCTCCATCGAGTATTACTCTGAAAATCCTTCTCCTCATACAATGATATTGTCTCATGTGATATCAAGATAGAAAAATAATTCTCTATATCTTATGACTTTTATGTAAAGAATGAGATGAAGAGATCTTCTGAACACTCTAGAAATAGAAAAAAGGAGAAGAAGGGTAAAGTTGAATATCCATCATGTGGTAAATGTGGGAAGAAACACCCTGATACAATCCAGAAGGGATTGGGAGTCTATAACAAGTGTGTTGAAAAATTTGAACAATCTTGGGATTGTTAGGGAAATAAAGAGGTTGTCAATGTTGAATCCTACAATTTTAGAGAAAAGGGTAATTATGAAAATAAATTTCCTAATCACCAGGGGATCTTACCTCAGAAAATGCCATGGGAGTAAGCCCAAGATTATGAAATCAATACTTTAGAGGCTGAAGCTCTGAAAGACATGGTGTCATGTAATTTAATGGTTTCCTCAAGTTTAGTAAATGATTTATTTGATTCTGGATCATCACATTGTTTCATATTTTCATCGAATGCAAATAAAATTATATATTTTTTGTTTGACATAACAAGGGAGTTTTCAATCAAAACACCTAAGGGATGTATCATCAGAATAATGTATTGTGAATTAGTTCCCATTGAGGCATATAAATTTTCATTATCTTTTTATCTCATCATCATACCCATGATTGAATTTGATATAATCCTCAGAATGGATTGGCTTTCAGGCCATGATGCAAAAATTTATAGTATGAAGAAGGAGGTTACAATTTTCGATGATGATAAGGAGTACCTTATCTATAGAGAATAAACATCACCACATGATTCTTATCTAGATCCACCCCCAATAGCTCTACTAAATTCAATTATTTGGGAGGCAGAGGATCAAATAACTATGGTTGAGGAAATGAATGTTCGAATTTGGGATGTACCAATTGTCCAGGAATATGTTGATGTGTATCCATATGAATTACCTAGACATCCTCCGGAATGAGAAATTGATTTTTCCATTGATTTAATTCTTGGTTCAAGGCCCATATCAAGGACCCCTTATATAATGTCCAATGTGGAAATAGTGGAACTAAAGAAAAAACTAGAGTAATTGTGTAATAAGGGATTTATTTTCCCTAGTGTTTCTCTATGGGGAGCCCATGTTATTTTTAAAGACGAATGGTATATCTATGAGGTTATGCATTGAATATAGGGAGATCAATCCAATGGAAATAAAAAACATGTATCCCCTACCTCTAATTGATGATTTATTCGACAAACATCATGGAGGTCAATATTTTTCAAAGATTTACCTTTTATTAGGATATAATTAGTTGTGTGTGAAGAAGGAAGACATTATGAAAATAGCATTTCGAACCAGGTACAAGAATTTCAATTTTACAGTAATGCCTTTGGGATTGACTAATGCACCCCATGTCTTCATGGATCTAATGAACAGAGTTTTCAAAGGAATATATTAATGAATTTTTAGTTTTATTTGATGATGATATCTTGGTATAATCCAAAAGCTATGAAGATAATGAAAATCACTTGCGTAGTATTCTAAAGTCACTAAGAAAAATGAATTATATGGGAAGTTTAGAAACTGTGAATTTTTTCTTTAGGAGATTTCTTTTCTCGGCCATATTGTTTCTAAGGATAGAATCCATGTTGATCCTTCCATGGCCAAGGAAATCTAAGAATATCTAGCATGGATGAGTATAACTGAGGTACACAGGCTTATTGGTTTAGCAGGTTATTATCGAAATTTCTTCCATAATTATGCCCGGTTGGCTAACCCATTAACCAAGATCACATGTCAAGGGGTTAAATTTGTTTGTACAAAAGAGTGTGAATAATGTTATGAAGAACTGAAGAGAAGATTAGTTAAATTTTCTTTCATGAAATTACCATCGAGTATTGATGGGTTTGTTAATTATAGTGATTCTTCAAAGAAAGGACTTGGTTGTGTCCTTGTGCAGAATGATAGAGTTACTTTCTATGCACCACGATAGCTAAAAATTCATAAACAAAACAATCACACTCATGATCTAGAGTTAGAAGCTATAATCATAGCTCTAAAAATATGGAGACACTATCTCTATGGTGAAAATGTGAGGTTTATATGTATCACAAGAGTTTAAAGTATATTTTCTCAAAAAATTACTCAACATGAGGGAAATGAAATGGGTTAAAGTACTCAAAGAATATGATTTAACTATACACTACCACCTGGGGAAGGAAAATAATTTGGAAAATTCTTTGAGAAGAAAGGAATACAATGTTTTGAACCAGATGACAATTGAAAAGGATTATTTTTCATACATATAGTAAAGATGGATATGGGAATAACAATTCAAGGTGAAACATAAATTATTTTTCAAATGGTTGACAAAAAATCCTTACTAGAAATGATAAAATGTTCTTTGACTGATGAGGATGAATTTCAAAAGAAAATTAATGTTCTGAACGATGTGATATTGATTGACATCGTATATAAAGAAGGAATTTTGAAATTTGGTATGAGATATTGTGTTTCTCAATATACCTGATCGAAAAAGGCAATTGTTGGATGATTCTAATTGCTCCAATTTCTCTATACATCCTGGTTGCACTAAGATGAATAGATATTTGAAAGAGAATTTTTGGTAGGATAAAAAGAAGAGAGAGACTACAGATTTTGTGTCCGGATGTACGGTTTTCCAACTAGTGAAAGCTAGAAGGAAACAACCTGGGGGAGTTATGTAACGTCTACCCATACCTGAGTGGAAATGGGATAATATTATAATGTAATTTGTTAGGGGTCTACCAACAACTCCTATAAGGAATGATGCAATATGGGTCATTTTTTATCATCTTACCAAGTCATCACATTAACTTTCTATAAGAGAATATTTAACACTTTATCGTATGGAATGACAACATATTAATGAAGTTGTAATACTTGATGGAGTACCTATATCAATTGTTTTTTATCATGATCCCTATTTTACATTAAGATTCTAGAAAAGTATTCCGAATTTCCTAGATACTAAACTTCATTTGAGCACTACCTACCACCCCTAAACTAATGGACAATCAGAACAGACTATTAAATCCATAGAATACATGTTGAGATATTTCTCCCTTGACATTCAACGTATGTGGGATCAATATTTAACTCTAGTGGAATTTTCCTATAATAATAACTTCTATTAATTTATTCAGTTGGAACCATATAAAGAATTATATGGAAAGCGATTTCACACACCAACTTGTTGGGATGGTGTTGGTGAAAGTGAACTCATAGGCCCAAAACTTCGTGAGGAAACAATGGAAAAGTGATTATTATCCAAACCCACATCAAAGAAACTCAATGTAGGAAAAAGAGCTATGCCGATAACCGAAGTAAGGATTTAGAATTTCATATAGGAGATCATGTTTTTTTAAAGTATCTCCACAGAAGGGTGTTATACATTTTGCTAAGAAGGTTAAATTGAGTCACATGTAAATTGGACCTTTTGAAATTCTAGAAAGAATTTGAGTTGTAGCTTATCATTTGGAAATGCATCCAAGTCTCTCCAAATTTCATGAAGTGTTCCATGTATCACGGTTGAGAAAATATGTGCTTTAACCAATGAATGTACTCACCATTGAAGAAATTAAACTAGAACACGACCTGTCTTATTGTGAAGAGCCTTTCAAAATTCATGATGCTAGAGAACAAGTGCTGAGGAACCAGATGACTCGTCTGGTAAATGATCTATGCAAAAACCATAAGATGGAAGAGGCAATGTGGGAACCCGAGGAACATATGATGAAGAAAAAACTGAGTATTTTTATTCATTAATATTATATAAATTTATAGGATTAAATTATTTTAAGGAGGGGATAATGTAACACCCCAAGCTTCCATGATATGTTTTCCTTTGAAAAATAAAATAGCTTGTGTTGTACGCAACTTCGAGATTCTAACACACCACGACCAGTCAAAGTGGCCGTTATGAAAAATAATACCCAATTTTTTAAATTTTTTAAATTTTATATTTCAAAATGGACTTCATTTTCGAATTCTGAATGTCAAAATTAACATAAGGTGAAATTTTGGTATTTTTCTGAAAACATTCAATTTTTTATGAATGGTGAAAAACACTACGTTTTTGCTTAAAATCGAATTTTTTATTTAAATTATTATTTATTTTATCTAACTTTATTTTAAAAAAATAGATATATAATACCTATATAAGTTCAACATAATCTTTGGACTCAATTTATTAAAAGTTTAGATATATAATAATTTTATTGAACATTTTACCGTCTTTTACCCACCTCTGAGAAGCATTTGAAAAATTGCATAAAACATAATTTTACCACTTATGTGAGTTGAATTTCAAAAATCTGAGAGACATGGTTGACATCAGTAAGTAAAAGATTGTTCAATAATAAGAAAATAATTATTCATGAATAGTAACTTTTGACTTTTATTTACCACGGTTAAAATTAAATAGGTAACTAATGGTAATAATGATATCATAATTACTCTAACACATGTCCTAATTCTATTGGATAAATGAAATTAGATCAAAAACAAACATAGGAATAAAATATGATCCTTTTGTCCATTTTTTTTTGATTAGGACATTTATTATTATTTTATTTAAAGAATAGTTAAAATAGTTAAATTCAAAATTTAATAATTAATCAATTTTTAATATAGGGTTACACACAATATATATTCAACTCTAAATATTAATTAGTAAGATATATTTATTTTCCACATAATTGTATTTTATTTATAATTTTTAGACATTAAATAATTTAATTTATTTACGACACAATGATGATGTTGTAATTACCTTATTAATGAAATATGAAATAATTGATATTTTAAATATCCAAATAAATGTAAATTGAGACTTATGAGTAATTTAAATAATATTATAGGTTAATATGACATGACAAGGTTTGTTAAATAAATTTTATTCTAATTGCTAAAATTTTATTTTCTTTCAAAAAAATCAAAAACTAAATAGTGTCAAAATTGATATAGTTGAGTTTTTAAAACAAATACTATATTATTAATTGATATAATATTCATAAAAATCTATGTTTGATAAAGAAGACTTATATAAGGATATATATAATAATAATGATCCACTTGGGGTTCTCTTGGTAGTTTATAGTATGTTTAATAACCATATAATATATAAATACAAAGAATCATGGTAAATGTAAAATTATTTAACTAAGAGTTAAATCTAAAATATAATGCTAATATGGAGACCTAAACCTATATAGAACCTACTTGTTGAAATTTTTTCGACCCATACCCCCCGTATCCACTATATAAATCATTTTTTATCCATTATAAACTGAAAATAATTTTATTATAAATTAATATTTCAAGCTTTTCCTAAAGTGACTCTCACCTCTCTTATAAAAGGGCACTTCACCCTCTCTTAATTTCACACCTTCCATGACAATTGTATTGTCGAATCCCAGCCCAAATATCCTCCCAACATTCATCACTGGACATTATAGGACATCCTTTGGTCATAAATCCAACCTATGTATCACATTTGATCCAATCAAATGGAAGAACCCGAAGAAGAGGTAAAATATTTGATTACCTCTTTCAAGTTCTTTTCTTCTTCCAATTCCTCTTTATTTTTGGTATCCATTATGAAATAAAAACTTGATTATCTTATATATATTTTGATTTTATTTTAAATATTTTATAGCCATATTCTTTATTCTATAAATATTATAAATGACAAATCCACTATACGTGTGTACGTACGACTTACCATCTCCATGTCATTGTGTTGTTTGTTATTAAAAAACATCATTATTTTATATGGGTATAATAATGAAAATAACTATTGTAAATAATAAATATAATATGTTAATGATTCTGTATATATGATATACCTTCCAAATACATATGATTTCACCTTCAATATAATGATATTGTCTCTGATGTGTATGTATGGATTACCGTCTCCCCGAACGTGATGTGATTCATTCATCTACATAATCATTGAAGAATAATTTTCATTTTACAATTAAAAATAATTTTTAAGAACATAATATCATTCTGGATATGAATAAAATATACCCTATACATAAAAAACAAGGCTTATGTAACTGAGTATTTCAAGGAAAAAAGATCAGCTAACTCTTGAAACAATGATACTAAAAAAATATTATTAACAATGAAATATTAGAGGATCATATATGATATCATATTTATTTACACAGTTCATTTATAATTTAATGACAATTATTTAACTATTATACACGAGTTTAATGTACCATTGACCACGGAAAAGTACAATTTAATGTTTAATTTCACAATCTCTTTATTATCGGATGTTGTTTTTACATAAGTATCTACTGGGACCTATTTATCATCTGCATCCATGTTTTCTTAAAAATTAAATTCAAAACATTTTTACTATTTACTATACCATATGTTAATTTCAATTATAAGTTTATTTGACCATATATTTTTTCAAAGGAATCTTTCTGTCCTTTTCCAAATAATGTACTTTATGACCATTTCAACATAATCAAGGTATGAATGTCTTTTTTTTAATTTATATGGAAGGTGTGGCTATTTTCCTCTGTTATGTCATCATCAAAGCTTCCCATTCAATATTATAATAAAATTTTCAAAATAAATGTTTTTTTATAATTATAGGACTTTTAAATGATTTAAAAATAGAATGTGATGTTTCTCTAATTTTTTTATTTCATCTATGTCAACATCCTTTGGTAGATTTTATGCTTGTTTGAAGTTGATTGATTATGATAAAAACTTTCTATAGTTTATTGAAGGTTTTGTGATATATTTGACTGTGGATGTGTTATTTTTACACCATTAATGGTTTATGGATAATTTGTTGACATTTCGTATGCAAGTTCTAATATGAATGATTATGTTATGTTTAAAACTTTTCATATGAGGAATGCATTGGACATAGTAAGTGATGAGTGGAGCCCGCTATAGTTCCTCGATGTATCAGTAGGTATCATGAAACAAACCAGTGTCTTGGCATAAGGTCTTGAAAAAATATTATTTGTAGTCTTGTCACAAGGCATTAACTATGTGGTTATGAAGTCTGGCATTATGCATTCCATCATAATGAAAGTGGTGATTGATATTGCATTGATTATTCAACTAATAGAATATCCATAGGATTAATTAAATGGAATTATTTGATTTTATCTTTTCCAAATTATGTTGAAGCTTATGTTTAAAAGGCTTTTGTTTTAGCCTTATACATTGCCTTAAATGTTTATGCTTATTTATGAAAGTTTCTGCTATATTTTTATCCTTACTGAGCATCTGAGCTCACCCTTTTCTATGTTTTATACTTCCTAGGACGTGAAGAAGTATTTTTGGTGGACCTGAAACGATAGTCTAAGGATTTAAGTGTGTTCAAAAGGGGACAAAATGATTTTGATGTTTTTATTTCATGGTGTAATGTAATTTTTTTGAAAGTATATATTACCTAAAAGGCTACTAATCTGATAGGTCTTTTGGGACAAAATTCGTTGTATCATGCCAATGTTATGTAATAATGCACCAACTCTGGGTAACTGGGGTTGGGGTGTTACAATCATAGTTATAAATGATGATATTATTTTAGAGTAAATTGGACCAAAGATTAGAAAAGGGATGATAATATAAATGAGGTAACCTACTATGAATGAAATCATAAGTGTCGTGTAAATTCATACTAACCATAATTAAAATAAAAAATGAACTACGAGGACCATGATATAAAATTATGGAAACACATGAATGATACATGGACTTCCTCAATGGAAAACACTAGTGACTCGGAATCTACTCCAAAAGAGACTTCTTCATGATCCAGCATGTGCTTCATGACTAACCTATCTTGGTAACATATTGTATCATCTATGTTTAATTATAAAATCTTTGATTGATAATGTAACGACCCGAATTTTTGAATAAATATTGTTTCCTAATTTTGTGTTTTATTTTATTTTTATACTCAAAAGAACTGTTTCATTTGATAACATGAGTATAATTAAAATGAGACCGTTGGGTTTTGACTGTTATATGACCATTGGTCAATATGACCGCTCGAAACTAAACGTTTTGATTGTTGTATCTAAATACAGGTGATCTTGGTTAATATAGAAAGAATATTCGATGGCCTCATCCAGTAGTCCCGGGCCAATCGAAGTCGATTTAATGGAACTTGGGAAGGAGGTAGCACCACTGAGCTTTGGTTTGGACCAAACCCAAGTCGAACGTCATCGTGTGAATCTAGAATGGAATATCCTTCACGAGATGTTCAAACTAATAGAAATTACTACTAGTGCAATGTTGGCTGAGCCGCCCTCAGATTCTCTCACCTTAACACACCTTACACTTAGGTCCTATGCTGGGGTTATAAGGGGCTATGTATGGAGACCGTAACTGCCTTGTGTATTCCTTTTTTTAAATAACAATTTTTATTACTTCTTATAATGAAGTTTATGGATTTTCAAATGTCCGGATAAATATAGTATGCATATTTTTGATGTATTTTAGAGAAAGGATATTTTAAAAATGTCAATGTAAACCATAAATAATTAAAAATGTGTAATGATTTTCAAAAAAATGGTCTTCTACAATTATGTTCAGTACGAAATTTAGAGTCTAATAAGATCAACATAATTTTTGATTAATAGTAAATTATGAATAGTTATTTTATGCTTAGGATTAGTAATGTGACCAAATGTAATAGTAATCTCACTTAAAGAAATTATTAATATAATCTAGGCACCTTGATTAAGTAATGTGATTCAATAAAATGGTTAAATAAGAGTTTCATAAATTATTAGTCAAGTATTAGTTTTTTCAGGTTAATAGTCTTTTTAAATTAAAAAATAATTTAAAAATATTTAGAAAATTATTTTTATAAAATGGACTTTATTTTTGAATTCAGAACATCGATATTATGCTAAGGTAATTTTTGGGGACTTTTCTTAAAAAAAAGGAATTTTCCATGAATAGTGCATTTATTTAAAAATTAAATTAAAAATATTTAGAAAATTATTTTTATAGAATGGAGTTCATTTTTGAAATCAGATCATTGATATTTGGTTAAGGTGAAATTTTATGTTTTTTCTGAGAAAGTTGAATTTACGATGAATAGTGAAGATACATTTTTTATGTTACGGGTGTTTAATAACATTATTAAATGATGCATTAAGTATTTAATCAATATGGACAACTTATGAATAGTAATATAAGGTATGAGGTGTCACAAGTGGCCAATACCATGGGAAAATACCATGGTAAAGCCCATGGTTTTGCCAAAACCACTAATGAGGTGTCCCTTGGCCATTAATGCCTTGTCCCCTCACTTTCCCTCTAAATACCCACCATTAACACCTTTAGTTTTCACTCCAAACTCTCCCCCGACGAATCTCTGGTCTCATTACCTCCCAAGGAGTCCTTCCAAGGTGCCCTGAAGCCTTCATGGTCCCAACCATTGAGTTTTAAGAGTTACGTTTAAGGTAAGGGATCCTACCTCTCTTTTTTTCAAGTAATCTCTTTTATGTCATTTGTTTATGCTCCATGATCTTATGTTGGGGGATGTTATTTTATATTCCTATTACATCCCTTTTCATTTTAATATGATGAGAGACCCCCTATTTATCTCATCAATTCATTTTATGAATGTTTAAGTGGTTCCGTTAGGCTGCCGAATTTTTAAGGGATTCGTTCACCTTTCTCATTTTTCAAAGATCTATTTTCATGTCAAGTCTTTCAGGTTATTTTTTTATGTTGGGGTAAGATATCTCTATCCATCATACTGATATTTTATGTTCATATGATTAGAGACCCTATTTTATCTCGTCAATTCATTTTTGATGTAGTTTAGGTGATGTTGTTAGGCTGCCGAGTTTTTAAGAGATTTGTTCACCTTTCTCATTTTTAAAAGTTCTACTTTCATGTCCAGTCTTTCATGTTGTTTTTTTATTTTGGGGTATGATATCTATATATATCATACTAATATTTTGTTTTAATATTATTAGAGACCCTATTTGATCTTGTCAATTCATTTTTGTTGAAGTTTAGGTGACCCCGTTAGGCTGCCAAATTATTAAGGGATTCATTCACATTTCTAATTTTTCAAAGTTCTACTTTCATGTCAAGTCTTTCAAGTTATTTTTTTATGTTGGGGTATGATCTATATATATATCATACTGATAATTTATGTTCATATTATTAGAGACCCTATTTCATCACGTCTATTCATTTTTTTGATGTTTAGGTGATGCCGTTAGGTTGCTGAATTTTTCAGGGATTCGTTCACCTTTCTCATTTTTCAAAATTCTACTATCATGTAAAGTCTTTCAAGTTCCTTTCTATTATGTTGGGGTATGATCTCTATATCTATAATAATGATATTTTATGTTCATATAATGAGATACCCTATTTGATCTCTTCAATTCATTTTTTTTAGGTTTAAGTGACACTGTTAGGATGCCGAATTTTCATAAGAGAAATCTTATTTTTGTCTTCCATTCATGTTCTTCATTTCATATGGTATATCGTTAAAATTTCATTAGAAAGTTTTTAAATCCTTTATATTCTGT
Source organism: Viscum album (assembly GCA_963277665.1). Lineage (NCBI taxonomy): Eukaryota > Viridiplantae > Streptophyta > Magnoliopsida > Santalales > Viscaceae > Viscum > Viscum album. The sequence goes on from OY728120.1 coordinate 766,911,402, forward strand.
CCCCCAACTGTCTTATGGATCATTTATGAGTTGGTGACCCATGTCCCCTCTCTTTTCAATATTTACTAAAACCTTGTATCATAGTCGTTATGCTGCAGAATTTACGTCTCAAAATGGATCTCTCTTATTACCAAATTAATTAATTTTATTAAGTTAATACTCAAATCTCTTTATTCTAAAGGGGTATTCACATATATACCAAAATGTTCTATTTTAAATTCTAGGATTTACATACATTATACCAACATTCCCTTTCTGTGGGTTTAATGTGACATAAAGATCATGTCTTTAAAGCAGTTTTTAAAAATGCTGTGTTTATGAAATGAAACCCATTTCATTTTTTCTATATGGGTTGTTTATGAAATGGTTGATGATGATATATGTGGCTCACATGATAATAAAGACAAATTAAGGGTGTGCCCTGATAGAACTCCAATGCATTGGATAAAGACTTAATCTCTAGAGAAGACCATTTTTAAAGACGCCCTGGTGAATAACCATGGTAATTTTTAATGACACCTTGGGGATGGACCATGGTGAAACCGAAATGATTGTCGATATTAAATGTTCTACCCAGATCTTCATGTCATGAAATAATTTATTTTTATTATTATATGCCTAATTATTTCTTTCTCAGGCTGTAATATTATTTTTCATGACATTGTTGATGTATCTCAAGTTCACATGTTAAATGCTTCCCCCTGTTTCCCTTAATGGGCCTTCTGCTCACCCTTTCTTTTGATGTATGTCCCCAGGTTATGAGATGCATTAATGAACCTAGGATGAACATAAGGATAATCTTTTCAAGTGTTTAGGAATAATGTTTTATTTTTTCATGTTTTAAGTTCCTGGTTTCCAAGACACTAAACCTTAAAGATCCTCAGTTTTGTAAAATTTAATGAAATGTTTTGTTATAAAAAGGAGGGATGCTATAGATAAATCAATGGATGGTTTAGTTAATTGTGGAAATTAGGAAATGAAAACTCTATGAAGAATGCTATATAAAATTTTAAATATAGTAAATCTTCCTGGTATTTTGGTGAGTATTGAGTAAGGGATTCCCAAGAAAATACACCCCTATCTGGATACGAGTAGGTAGAGGTGGCTCTTGCATAGATGTATATAGGGGTAAAACCCGAAAACACCGCATTGAGTGAGACTCGAACGGGAACTGGTACATGACAATGGGCCTTGCAGCACTCTTTGTTATGACACTCCCGGGGGATATGCTTTGGTAAATTGATATGATTTGTATGAACCATTATTAAAGGAACAAAGAACAAATAAAATAAAGATTCACATAAGAATATATGATCATGGATAAACTAGATTGGAACCTAGGGTATCACAAGTTTGGGTATACATTCCTTCCACAAGTTTATCATTCTATGCTTAAAGTTTCCTTTTAATGATTATTTTCTATGTATTTAATCCCCCTAATTATACATTGTTTTCTTTGTTAATGGCAGGAAATGGAAGAGCATGTCCCAACAACCAATGTGATAGGAAATGTGACGATTTCCCTATTAATGTGACAGAGATGATGAAAGATCAAGTTGAACATATTGTGGTTATGCCAAACTAACTATCAAAAATTAAAATTAATAATTAGTACCATGTTGAAAGCCCAAATTCATCTAGGACGAAGAAGAAAAAGTCTCAAGGATGTTCATCTGATAGAGTTGATAAGGGAAAAAACACCCAATTTCTTTTTTGAAAAAAGTGTGGGAAGAGGCACCAAGGAGAATTTCAAAAAGGAACCTGGAGATGTTTTATGTGTGGGAAGATAGGGCATAAAGTACCCAATTGCTTTAAAAAATGGAGAATGTGATGAATGGAGATAAGGTTCGATCTAATTAACCTTATACATTTTGATGTCGTAAATGTGGAGAAGTTTTACATTATCCAAGGAAATACTCTCTTGGAATGGGTGAGAAGCATGATGAGCATCAAAAATCTTCGAGGATAAGGGAACAATGAAATTCCTATTCTGAGATGTATCATGATGACTAAAGTACATGTAACTTCTTCGAAATAATTGTCTGTCATGTTGTATTTTAGTTCGTTCTCTATGAGCATATCTTTTATGTTTTATAAGATCATCGAGTCACTACCTAAGATGATTTTATATAATCAAGGAAAACAGCTATTATTACGTACCACATGTTGATGTAGTGAAGCTGTTCTTCTTAAAAAAAGGTGATTAGGGGATTAAAAGATGATTATTATTTTGGAATACGTTCACTATTTTGGGAACCCTATTTGATCGAGGTAAATAGATTACTACGGTATTTTATTTGAGGAGTAAAGGTTGACTTATATTTTGAAGAATATATGAATTTAAGGTGAACATATAGTAATTTAGGTTACATATGGAAATGATTTACCTATCTTGGGGAAAATGTGATTAGGTTAGTTACTTTTGTAATAAGATGATAAGAGTGGTTGATGTTGTTTAGAGATGAACGATAAAGTCTATCTCGAATGACTATGTTATGAGATCGTTCATATAATTGGGTTTCAGTCTTTGTTTGGTTTATTTTGAGGAAATTTAAGGATAGTTATTTAAGGAATGGTCTATGATGAACTTTGGTTAGTACCATGGAACATTGAAGATTTAAAAGTAGTTTCCCTTCCTATGGGATTCATTCTTTTGGAAGAGTTGTTTTATCTTACCATTTATGTTTTTGGGATAAATGTTTAAAGATAAAGAGTTATTATTTTTTGGATTATGTAAATCATTAGAAGATGATTGTTGTGATTTTGATGAGACCAAGTGTTTTTTTAATGCTCATCGTTTGGAGAAAAGATTAGTTTTGGAAGAAACTTATAAAGGGATGAAACACAACATGAAGGTAAATATATTAGTGTTTTTATTCAATGTATTAAATGAATTCCTCAAAATTATGAAAAGGAACGTAAAACAAAAACATTGTTGGTTTAAGTTTCCTACTAGGTAATCAAAGGCCGTGTACACACATCATAAGTTTGTGATTTTCTTATGGTCAAATTTCTCCAAATCATGTTTTCTATCACTCTCCCTCAGAATGTGACCTTTTTTTTCTCCTCCATGTCCATGTTTTCCTACATGGAATCCTAGTGTGGGTTAACTCAGGTGACCTTTGTACTTCCATTTCATTATTTTAAAGTAATAGTTTTACTAACTCCTTTTCTGATGTTGGACATTCAATGAAATTTCAATACCCAAATTTAAAAATTGCGAGGAAGCTATTTCTTAAGGGGTGAAGATTGTAACGACCCGAAATTGTGAATAAATCTTGTTTCCTAATTTTGTGTGTTATTTCATTTTTATACTCAACAAAACTGTTTCATTTGATAACATGAGTATAATTAAAATTAGACCATTGGGTTTTGACTGCTGTATGACCATTGGTCAATATGACCACTAGAAACTAAACTTAATGGTTGTTGTATCTAAATACATGCGATCTTGGTTAATATAGAAAGAAGATTTGATGGCCACATCCATTAGGCTCAGGCCAATCGAAGCCCATCTAACGGAACATGGGAAGGAGGTAGCACCAGTGGGCATTGCTTGGGACCAAACCCAAGTCGAACTTCATCGTGTGAATCTAGAACAGAATCTCTTTCGCGGGATGTTCAAAATGATAGAAATTACTACTCGTGCAATGTTGGATGAGCCGCCCTCAATTCTCTCACCTTAGCACACCTTACACTTAGGTCATATGCTAGGGTTATAAAGGGCTATGTATGGAGACTGTAACTGCCTTGTGTAATCCTTTGTTTTAAATAAAAATATTGATTACTTCTTATGATGAAGTTTATGAATTTTCATATGTCCGGATAAATATAGTATGCATATTTTTGATGAATTTTAGAGAAAGGATATTTTAAAATTTTCAATGAAAACCTTAAATAATAAAAAATATGTAATGATTTTCAAAAAATGGTCTCCTACAATTATGTTCAGTAATAAATTTAGTGTCCAATAAGATCAACTTAATTTTTGATGAATATTAAATTATGAATAGTGGTTTTATGCTAAGGATTAGTAATGTGACCAAATGTATTATTAATCTCACTTAAAGAAATTATTAATATAATCTTGGAATCTTTGTTAAGTAATGCGTTTCAATAAAATGGTTAAATAACGGTTTCATAAATTATTAGTCAAGTATTAGTTTTTTCATGTGAATAGTTTTTTTAATTAAACATTAAATTAAACATATTTAGAAAATTATTTTTATAAAATGGACTTCATTTTTGAATTCAGAACATCGATATTATGATAAGGTAATTTTTGGGAATTTTTCTGAAAAAAATGAATTTTCAGTGAATAGTGTATTTATTTAAAAATTAAATTAAAAATATTTATGAAAAATATTTTTATAAAATGGTGTTCATTTTTGAAATCAGAGCATCGATATTTGGTTAACGTGAAATTTTGGGTTTTTTCTGAGAAAGTTGAATTTTCGATGAGTAGTGAAAATATAGTTTTTAAGTTATGGGTGTTTAATGACATCATTAAATGATGTATTAAGTATGTAATCAATATTTTGGACTTATGTATAGTGAGATAATGTATGAGGTGTCCCATGTGTCCAATACCATGGGAAAATACCGTGGCCAAACCCATGGATTTTCCAAAACCACCAATGAGGTGTCCCTTCACCATTAATCCCTTCTCCCCTCACTTTCCCTATAAATACCCACCCTTACCTCCTTTATTTTTCATTAAAATCTCTCCCCCAAAGAATCTCTGGTCTCATTACCTCCCAAGGAGTCCTCCCAAGGTTCCCCAAAGCCATCAAGGTCCCAACCTTCGAGTTTTAAGAGTTATGTTTAAGGTAAGGGATCCTACCTCTCTCTTTCTTTTCAACTAATCTCTTTTATGTCATTTCTTTTATACTCCATGATCCTATGTTGGAGGATGTTCTTTTATATTCCTCTTACTTCCTTTTTCATGTTCATATGATTAGAGACCCCCTCTTTCTCTCATAAATTCATTTTATGAATGTTTAAGTGGCGTCGTTATGATGCCAAATTTTTAAGGGATTCGTTCACCTTTCTCAATTTTCATTGTTCTACTTTCATGTCAAGTCTTTCAAATTATTTTTTTATGTTGGGGTATGATCTCTATATCTATCATACTGATCTTTTATGCTCATATGATGATAGAACCTATTTGATCTTGTCAATTCTTTTTTGTTGAAGTTTATGTGATGCCGTTAGGCTGACGGATTTTTAAGGGATTCCTTCACCTTTCTCAATTTTCAAAGTTATAATTTCATGTCAAGTCATTCAAGTTATTTTTTTATGTTGTGGTATGATCTCTATATTTATCATACTTTTGTTTATATTATTAGAGTCTCTATTTGATCTCGTCAATTCATTTTTTTTATGTTTAGGTGACGCTGTTAGGCTGCCGGATTTTTAAGGGATTCATTCACCTTTCTCATTTTTCAATGTTCTACTTTAATGTCAAGTCATTCAAGTTATTTTTTTATGTTGGGGTATGATATCTATATCTATCATACTTATCTTTTATGGTCATATGATGATAGACCATATTTTATCTCGTCAATTAATTTTTGTTGAAGTTTAGGTGACGCTGTTAGGCTGCCGAATTTTTAAGGGATTCCTTCATCTTTCTCATTTTTCAAAGTTCTACTTTCATGACAAGTCATTAAAGTTCCTTTTTATTATGTTGGGGTATGATATCTATATTTATCATACTGATATTTTATGTTCATATTATGTGAGACCCTATTTTATCTCATCAATTAATTTTTTTGAAGTTTAAGTGACGCCGTCAGGCTGCCGAATTTTCATAAGAGAAATCTTATTTTTGTCTTCCTTTCATGTTCTTCATTTAATATTTTATATCTTTCATATTTCATTAAAATATTTTTAAATCCTTTACATTCTGTCCCCCTATTGTTTTATGGATTATTTTTGAGTGGTTAACCAATGTCCCCTCTCTTTTCAATTTTTTCAAAAACCTCGTAACATAGCCGTTATGCTGCATAATTTCCCTCTAAAAATGGCTCTCTCTTATTCCCAAAATTCATTTATTTTATTTAGTGAATACTCAAAGATCATTAATATAAATGTGTATTCACATATATACCAAAATAATCTATTTTAAATTCTGGGATTTACATACCTGAGACCCGCTTTCCCTTTCCGTGGGTTTAAAGTGACATAAAGATCATGTTTTTAAAGCGGTTTTTAAAAACGTTATGATTATGAAATGAAACCCATTTCTTTTATGCTATATCGGTTGTTTATGAAATTATTTATGATGATATATGTGGATAACATGATAATAAAGGCAAGTTAAGGGTGTGCCCTGATAGCGCTCCAATGCATTGGGTAAAGACTTAATCTCTAGAGATGACCATTTTTAACGATGCCTTGGTGAGTAACCTTGGTAATTTTTAATGACACCATGGGGATGGACCTTGGTGAAATAGAAATTATTGTCAATATTAAATGTTGTAGCCACATATTTAAGTAATGAAATACTGTATTTTTATTGTGATGTGCATCATGATTTCTTTCTCATGCCTTAATGTTCCTTTTCATGACATTGTTGATGTATTTCAAGTTCACATGTTAAATGTTTCCACTTGTTTCCCTTACTCGGCCTTCTGCTCGACCTTTCTTTTGATGTATGTCCCCAGGTTATGAGATGCAGTAATGAACCTCGGATGAACATAATTAGAAGCATTTCAAGTGTTTATGAATAATTTTTTATGTTTTCATGTTTTAAGTTCTTGGTTTCCAAGACACTAAACCTTAAAGATCCTCAGTTTTGTAAAATGTAATGAAAATTTATGTTATAAAAAGGCGGGATGCTATAGATAAATAAATTATGGTGATATGAATAAATAATAAATTTATGAATATTTTAATCTTTTTGATGAAACATTTTATGATCATAAGGATAAATATAAATTCGTGATAAAATTTCATGATTTATCTTCTAATAATATGTCTGAAACTTTTCTAGAGTAACACTAAATTAGAAAGTTGTTAATGGATAATGATGAACATAAATTACCTAATGAATTATTGAATGAGGGTATTTTAATTTTCATAAATATTATAGAATATCTTAATAAATCATTATGAAAACATGTTTCTCCATAATATGTTAGACGTATATGATACCAACCTGGATAAAGATGAATATTTAATATTATAATTGTACTGAAATAAAAATGTGGAATATCTAATTCTAGTTATTAATATAGAGGACCAAAAAATTATTATATTTCAATAATCATATAGCCTTTTTAAATTAAAACTATTAAAAAAGATAGGTTCCAAAATCTATGTTTACATTCACATCTAAACCCAAGAAAATTGGTGTACAAAAATATTTCCTTGTATATTTTTTAATATTTTGAAATTTCATGAGGACCTCATGTAAATTTATATGGTACATTTATAGTGGATATTAAAGTATTATGACTAGATATTACTCATGTTTCAATAATATCATAACGTTTTTCAGTGGTCATGCCACCTTAGGTGACAATGCTAATGGGAAAATCATCGACCTTGGCCAAATTGGAAATACTATTTCTTTTTTAATTTTAAACGTAAATTTTTTTGACAGAAATATGTATAATTTTATTAGAATATCAAAACTATGGGATGATGTTTTTCATGATAAATTTTAAAACAATGCATGAAATTTTTAGGATTTTGAAGATGCTTTTTTTACTACGTAATGTAAAAAAAATGATTATGATTTTTTTCATAATTTTTTTTTCATGAAATTTGTCATTTATGAGTTCCTTTAATAATGAATATTGGATTTGCAATAGGTTAATATGAAACAATCATATTCAATAACATATGAAGCTTACTAATAATGTATTATTTTTGGATGAACCGAAACTGAAGTTCTTGAATGACAATGTCTGTAACCCATTTATATTTTTGTTGTCTAAATGGGAATAACTATGTTTATCTATGTGGGGAAAAATCCTTCATGGTGTCCTCTTAGTATTTTTTTGATATTATTGTGTTTTTTTGAAAAATATAGATGGCCATGAATGAACATAGTTGGTGTTTTCTAAAGGCATGTTTTTAGGGGGGTGTTGTTTCCTGGTGTTTTACAAATTATTGAGCATCAAAATCATGATTTGTTTTTGAAATATAAGTTTTTATTCATTGGAATGAATGGTGTGAAGAACATAGAATGAAATTTTAAATGGAATAGAAATTTGGATCCAAGGACATAAAACATGTACCTTGTTTGGGAATGGTTCATGGCCGCGTACCAGGTAGTAAGAACGGTACGCGGGAGTGGTTCGCGGAACCAGAAACGGTTCACAGTTAAAATTTTCGGTGAAATACATGTGGTATACGGAAGGTGTGATAGTTCTTTGGATGGAATAAGATAATGGTGCCTCATTGGATCCAAGGTAGTACAAGGATCTCCATGGAAATATGGGTTGCCGAATTGGTGTGGTTCTCGGTAGGAGGATCAATATCTGGTAGAGGATGTACTGAATCAATGATTTGGTAAATAATTGATTAGATGATTTTGAAAATATACTTCCAAATATTAGGATCAATAATCCCACCAATTAGTAGGGAGAGAATATCATTAGAGAATATCTCATTGTTTAGTGAATTTAGTGAAATCGAAAAGAGGTTTGCGTGGAGGAATTCTGCATGGAGAAGTGGTTCACGAAGAAGAAATTCCATAGATGGATTTTTTAGGGAACTCCAAACTGTGAGGTATGTATGGTATTTGCATAAATATGTAAGGTACACAGATTAGAGATGTTTTATAGAAGGGAAGGAAATCTACGAATAGAGAAGAGTTCACGGACCTAGGGTTATTCATAAAGGTGGTTCTCAGAGTCAGTACGCAGAGGCGGTATGGGACAATGAAGGATGAGGTTGTCCATGGACAGAGGGCGGTTCATAGAAGTAGTATAAGTACATAGAGGAGTTGTTCCACATTCCAAACCCAGTAATTAGAATGTGAGAGAAGAAGGTGGTCCATAGTTTTTTCAACGAACATTCAAAATGATTCAAATTAGTCTGACAAAATATTTTCTGGTACCTAGTAGTACCAGAGAAGGTGGATTTCCTCTTCTAGTGAAAAAAGGACTACAAAATAGCATCTTCCTAAAGTTTAGGAAGCAGGAATTCATGTATATTAAGGTACCTATATGTCCATAAACTATGTTCGACCAACAAGCCTATAAAATGTAAGGGGATCCCATTAGAAGAACAGTGAGGGAAGGAAGAGGAAGATGGTGACCCTTTCCACCAGTAGTGAGCCATAGAAAGGGGCATAGGGAGTGACCATTGGGAATAATGTGTGATGAACAAAAACATTATAATTGTAGTGTTACTGGGTATAAAATATATATCTTGAAAACTATAACCATTATTCCAAGTGGGACTTTTGGAATTTGGTACAATGCCACAACACTGCTTGAATGCTCCTCGGGCGTAACCTAGTGAGGGTGAACTGAGTAAAAATCATATTGTATTGTGCTTGATATTATTTATGTTCATATATATATATGATTGTAAGAAAGAAGTTTGTTTTATTAGAAAGAAACATCATCTAAAGGGGGATATTATTTAATATATCATAACCTGATTCACCCACCCCCCTTCTCAAGGTATTCGACCTAGTGTACTACACAATTGGTATCAGGGTGAATTGTTCAAAGTAAATGACTCTATATTAGAAGAATAAATAGATGTGGTAAACCATAAATGAATTTTAATCTTTGATGGAAATAATTTTCAATAATTGAATAATAGAATGTGCCATTACTTATGATCAGTAGGGATGGTTGTCTTCACAACAGATATGCATGGAATATCACTTTACATAAACAGTGGTGATTTATCAGAATTAGAAATAATGGAATTGAATGTTTATGATAATGGGATAAATTATTTTGTTAAGACTTAACAAATAAAATTTATGTGAAGATGATTTCATGTAAAACGTCACAATCTATGTGGGAAAAATAGTTTATCATTTATGAGGTAGTCAAAAAGGTCCGAAAAGAAAATCTACAGGTTCTATAGAACAAGTATGAGTATATTAGAATGAACCTTAATGAGACCGTTGATTCATTATTTGATATGATAAATGTTATTTTGGAAGACAAGAGTGGTATTGGAGAAGTCATTGAAGATATAATGATGGTGAAACATATCTTGAGGAAACTTCCACCAATGTTCAATCTGAATGTTTCAGTGAGTGAAGATATAGACCCAAAAGATATAACACTCTATAACCTACACAGTACCCTTGTAGCATATGAAAAGAGAAATGGTGATAACAATGCACTGGAAAAGGAGATGTCATATGAATTGAAATTTCATGAAAAGAAGAATCTATATATTTAAATTAGTCATGAGGAGGAATATTTGGATAATGTAAAATCATTTCTATCCTCAAATATGCAAATTAGAAAACGGATGTTCAAAGTAAAACCAGCATTTACATTATTTATATGTGGATGGATTTGGAATTATTTAGTAAAATGTCATATGATGTAGGATGATGAGAATTTAGTCAATGATGAACTTCCTCAAAAAAGTATTCATCAAATTTGAAATGTACTATAATTACAAAGATAAATTTCTTCAAAAATATGAATCTTCATTAAAATAAAGATGAATGTTCAGAAGAATGAAAAGTAGAAGTGTTTAAGGACTTCAAGGATCATTAAAGTGATTATTTGTTGGATGATGTAAGAAATTCATCAACAAAAGAAGAAAGTGACAATAATGAAGAAGAAAGTGAAAGAATAGCTGATATTCAGGCTGAATTAGAATCCTCCATTGAAGGGGTGGTTATTAAGATATCCAAAAAAATAAAGATAATAATTTTTTTCATGATTCCAAACTCTATATGTAGCATTATCAATTATAGTATTCTGAACATAATGAAAAAACTAAAAAGTTGATATCTTTTATACAAGAAATCTCAAAAAAGATAGTTGAGTACAAATTAACAATTAAAGGACAAAAAATTGAAATTGATAGTTTGAATGAAATTGGAAAATAAAAAATCAAATATATCGATGAACTAGAAGGGGAAGTCATCAGTCTGAGATGAAATGTAAAATATCAGGAGAAACAGTTATCTCTCATTTTGACATCATTAAATATGATCATTCATGCAACAGAGAATATAATATTTAGGTACAGTGGTCTAACATAACATAAGAAACAATCAAGTATGAATGATAAGGAAGGTATGGGGCTTGATCTATAACAAAATTTAGTTATGGTTAATGTCATACCCCAATCACCCACTCTAGGATTAAAGATTGATATGAGTCCAAAGAAAAATCAAAAGATTCCAGAACCTATTGCACAACTAGTGGTGTATCATTTCCTCATAGGAATGTACTTCGTAAAATATTATATTGTTCAAGTAATATGGGACACTCTCGAAATATATGTTCCCTAGAAAAGTAGTACCGAAGGGAATAAGACCAATAGTGGTTTTCTCATATAGCTCAACATTTTAGGCCATCATATGATTGTCATTGTTTCAGGTGTAAATTACTTGATCATATGGAATGATATTAAACATAAATAATGTAGAGGAATGTGCCGAGTTAGAATTAATTTTTTCATATGAGGAATCCAAATGTATCATCAAGAGAGCTCAAAATTCAAAATCAATTTTCAAAACTACAAGTTGAAGATGGTCCGTCATAAACTGAGGAAGTTCAAGATAATCATTCCATGTCAGTTCTGAAGTCAATGCCATTGGTCAAAAAGAAAATAGTCAATCAAGCATTGGTTGAAAAAATTTCCTTCAAGTCATTAGATCACAATGGGATATGGATCATTTATAGTGGATTCCCTTCCCATATGATGGGAAAGAAGGATCTAGTGACTAGAATTGGGTACAATAAACAAGGTATCATATAATATTTTACTAATAAGGGCTTGAAAAATATTGTTTCAGGAAAAGGAATGTTTATAAGAAAAGGCATGAGATGAGCGTATGTCTTGATTGTTCAGGGGATTAGTAAAAACATTCATAGTGTTAGTCAATTGTGTGATTCAGGGCATGCCATATGTTTTTCCACAAAATTATGTATCATTGACGCAAATGATGGTTTATTTTTTATTATATAATGTGCACAAAGGGGAATATCTACCTTGTGATAGGAGAAGAAGATATGTACATTATATCCAAGGATGAAGAAAACAAGTTATGGCATTAGAATCATGGCCACATTATCCAAGAATCCTTGAATGATCTGGTGAAATATGATGCTTCTCAAAATCTCCCTAAATTATCACATGATCATACTCATACATATGATTCCATCCAATAAGGGAAGGTCATTAATTATTCATTTATGTTAATGGAGATAAAGTCCACAAGATTTCATGATTTTGTTGAATATTTATGTGTGTGGGCTAATTTCTCCAAGGGCCAATGATAAGAGGAGATATTTTTTCAGTTCATTGATGACTATTGTTTAATGGAATTGGATCCATTAATCACCCACAAATTTTAAGTGTTCGGTTACATTACAAGATATTGATGATAATATGAAAAGTTTCTTGGTCTAAAAATCTGGAAAATTGGAACAAATAATGGAATAGTGTTCCCAAATACCCAAGTGTAATATTATTTCAAGAAACTCGGGATAATGCATCCTGATTTATAAGTAATAACTCCATAGAAGAATAGAGTAGTTGGGAGATGAAATCGGATTATATACAACAAAGGGGAGATTAATTTATATTGGTAAATACCTTTTGGAGGAATTTTTGAATGAAGTAGTGATGGTAGAAGTCTACAACTAAAATAGATATTTACATTTTCATAAAGAGTAGAAGACTCTATATGAGTTATGGCATGGGAAGAAGCCTGAAATAAAGTAATTTAGAGGCTTCAAAATTAAATGTTTCATTCTCAATAAGGAGAAACATCGGAGTTTTGAACACTATGGGGATGAAAAGATATTATTTGGATACTCATCAATAAGAAATGAAAATAATTGATTCACTAAGAGTCTAGGAATGAGAAGTTGAATGTCCTGATGTGACTATAGTGGAGAATGAATAGAATATTCCACAAATACATGATCAGAATTCTGATGATGGTGATGATGTGATGAGAAGTTTAGGATATGCTTCTCCTCCATATATTAAGTCATAAGAAGACTCAGATGTTAACAATAAATTAGTTTTTTTATAGAGACTATCGAGAAGATCTGAAATTGAGAGGAAGAACATAATTGGTGATTAGATAGAATCAATGGAGAAATGGATTTAAATTCACTATATAAGCAGCATACATATCACAAATGAATCCTAAATTCTTTGATGAAGTTTCTAGAGATGAGAATTATGTTCAGTCAATGAATGGAGATCTTAAACAAATTGAGAAGAATCAGTTGAGGAAAATTGTTTCGAGACTAGCAGACAAGAATTTCGTCGGGACCAAATGGGTCTTTTACATGAAACTGAATTAAGGAGTTTTGATTCAAAACAAATCATGACTAGTGTGGAAATGGTACTCCCAGATAAAGGGTATTGATGATGAAGGAACATCTGCAGCTATTTTAAGGATGTAAAATCAGATTATTCTTGTCCATAGCAGTGTAGAGAATGTTTATGGTTTTCCTGAGGGATTTCAAGTTAGGGTTTTCCATTGAAGTTATGGAAGAAAATGTTTACATTGTGTAACCAAGTGGGTTTCACTATTCATGAATATGAGAATAGAGTTTCTCAGCTGAAGAATTCTTTGTATGGTTTGAAGCAAGCACTAAGAGAAAGGTATTCAAGGATTCATCAATTTGAAATGAAGCCTAGTTTCCAGTGTAGTGGAGTTGAGTAAAATATGTATATCAAAAATAATAGATGTCAAAATAATATGGTGCTGGTTTTTGTCAATGATATAATCATTGTTTAATCAGATGAAGCACAATGTAGACAGTTCTATGATTTCAGGAAATGAAAATTTGAAATATCAACGATTGGTGAGATGATGTTGTTCCTCGTCTTTCATGTGATGCATGTAAGGAATGACCCATTTATTTCTAAATCTAAATATTCCATAGAGGTTTTTATATTGTTTATAATGGATAATTCCAAAGATATGAACACTTTGACTGCAACCTAGCTGAAACATTCACAGGATGAGGAATGCAAGGATGTTAAAATCACAAAATATAGGTAAATCATGAGATGTCAATTATACCTGAGAGAGAAAAGGCCTGATATTGTATTTTCCATATTTCATGTAGCGAGTTATCAAATAAATCCTAATGAAATCCAAATTATTTTAGTAATCAAGAATATTTTTCTATATAAAGAGAACCATGGATTTCTGTTTACATATAATGAAAAATCTCATCTAGAGTTATTAGGATATACAGATATTGATTGTGTCAATTTAGTAGATGATCCGAAATCAACCTCTAGGGCTGCCTTCAAACAATGGGGTTTTTTTCTCTTGGTTATGGAAGAAAAAAGATTACATTTCATTATGAACTATAGTGTCTTAGTACATTGTGGGAAATCAGGAATTCGAACAGTTAATGTGGATGAATTTGTAGCTTGATGATAAGGAAATTCAAGTGGAGTCTCTATTATGAATTCATTGTAAAAATTGAGGTGCTGTAAATCTGGTCAAAAATCCAGTTCATCAATCAAGGAAAACGAAAATTAAAATCAAATATCATTTTGTCAAGAATAAATTATATCAAGGGCTATTTAAGGTCGATTATGTGCTAATAGAACAAAAAGTAGATTATATTCTTGGAAATTCATTACGTATAGAAGAATTTGAAATACATTGACTAGATCTGGGAGTCTAGTCGACTCACTGCACGTAAAAACATGGATGTGTGACCCCCTCTCCTAGAGGTATGATGCGTCTTTCACTATATTATGGATATATATTCATTACCATGTTGTAGACAACATTGACATGCCCTTCAAGTTTGTTGAAAAAGGGGAGAAAGTGTGACAATTTTTGGGGGAGAAAAGACATGTGGAGAAGCTACTAAGTGTAGTAGTGAGACATGGACAGTTAAAGCTGATCTAAAACTCTTTAGAGGATCTATGATGCATGGGTTATATTAAATATAACGATTCTATATTTTTTCAATCTATGATTACATATCATGACAGTTGGGGTTCATTATGAAATTAGTTGATGGGATTCAAGAGTTGGTGTGAGGAGTGAAGAGATTAATTCATGAACATTTCATTATACTATTTTTTTCACACTTATAATGGATCACGAGGGATTATAGCATGTGTTGATTAAATCCTTGATTTCCATCTTAACTGCATGAAGTGAATGGTTGTTGATGATGGACAGAGTCTGGATGAGGTATAAAAATGAATAGGATTGTTATAAGAAGAGTTGAAAACAAACCCAAAGTGGTAGATTGATGGGAAAAAATCCCTCAATATGTCCTATTGGTTTGTTTTGGGTGTGATTGTGTTTTTTGACATTTTCAGATTATTGTGAATGAGTATGGTTTGTGATTACCAAAGATAGGTTCTTAATGGGATGTAGTTTCCTAGTGTTTGAAAAAAAAAATTGAGCCTCAAAATCAGGAATTTGTGTTTGGAAATAAAATTTTTTCTCCATAGGAATGATTGGTGTAAATAATATAGAACGAAATAAAAAAAAGTAAGAGAAATTTCAATCCTAGGACATGGACCACATACCATGTCTTAGAAGCGTTCGTTACTGCATACCAGGTTGTGGGAACAATATGATGCAGCGGTTGGCAGAACTAGAAATGGTTCACGGTGGTGGTTTGTGGTGATGTACATCTGGTGTGAGGAAGGAATCACTATTTTCAGGATGGATGTAGAGAATGGAACTACCTTAGAGAAAAGGTTGTACATGTATCTTTATTTTGAAATGGTTCACTGAATTCGTGTGGTTCACAGCAGGATGACTGGTATGAGGTGGAGGCTGTAATGAATCTATGAATTTTTAAATCATGTATTAGATGATTTTGTGGATATATTTTCCTATATAAGAATAACTAATCCCAATGTTTATGAGAGTGGTTATATAATTAGAGAAAATATCTTTTCTCTTGGATTTTGGTGAAATCCAAAATTACTTCGTGAGGAGGATTTAAACAATGAGAAGTTGTTTGAATGGATGAAATTCAGCCAATGGTTTTGGTAGGGAACTCAACACTAAAAAGAAATTCAATTATTCTGAGGAGAGATGGCCTATAGATGTGATGGAAATTCCAATATTGCGAAATTTTCATGGACAATTGGTGATTCGTAGATGTGTTTCACTAAGTCAATACATGGAGGTGGTACTTGAAAGTGAAGGTAGATGCAGTCTATAAATAGAGATTTGATGGTAGAAGTGGCATAAGTATGAGATGGATGTGTTTCAACTACCCAACAATGTAATTATTATGAGGCATAAGAAGGTGGTTTTCAGTTTTCTCAAGGATTGTTGAAAAAGAATCAAATATGTTTTCGAAATTATTTTTTGATTCCTAGCATTACCCAGGATGGTGGATTTCATTTGCAGGTGAAAAATTGACATCAACATAGCATCTTCCTATAGTTTAGGATGCAATAATTCATGCATATGATGGTACATTCCCGTCTATTAACTATTTTTTCACTACAAGTCAATAAATTCTGAATGGATTATTTTCCAAGATCAATTAGAGGATGAAGAGGAAGAAATTGACCCTTTCCACAGATAGTGATCTAGAGAATGAGGTTGAGGGAGTGAAACTTATAAATTCATTGAGAAAACCCTAATACTTGTGAAGGTAGTGATGCATAGAATAGATTACCTAGACAAAACGTTTTAATTATTATTTTATGTGAGCCTTAGTGAATGTTTTACAATGCACATCACCAGATGTATGCTCCTTTGTCATAGCCTAGTGAGGTTGAATCATGTAAATATTATTATCTCATGTGCATGATTCAATTATGTTCATATATTTCTATAGGACAATGAGAGAATTTTACCTTTTAACAACGGAATAAGATATAATGGGAAAATGATTAAATCATTAATACTCTGATTCACCCCCTATCATAGTAATCGACCTACTGGACCTAACAATTCGTATTAGAGAGAAAGGTTTAAAGATAGTGATTCTTTTTGAGAAGAAGAAATGGAGGTGTTCAATTATTAAAGAATTATTATATTCGAGGGAAATAATTTTCAACTGTGGAAGAGTCATATGCATCACTACTTCTGATCAGTAGATATGGATTTCTTCACAGCTGCTATTCATATTATATTAGCTTACATAAATAGAGGTGATTTTTTCTGAAGCTAAAAGAACGAAATTGGATGCAGATTCTAAAGGGATCAATGATTTATGATATTCCCAATCAAATTTATTTTATATTAAGGTGATGTATTTTAAAACATCAAATTCTTTGTTGAAATAATTGGTGAACATTTATCAGGGAGAGAAAAATGTACAAGATGCAAAGCTGCATGTTCTGTGGAAGAAGTATGAGAATCTATGTATGAACCCCATTGATGTTTTCGATGCATTATTCAATATGGTAAATGTTATTGTGGAAGAAATGTGGGGTATTGGATAAGTCATTGAATATATATAGACTGTGGAACATATCTTGAGGAAACATCCACCATGCTTCAATCCAAAAGTCTCAATGTTGGAAGACAATGACCAGAAAAAGATGACATTAGATTATCTACATTGCACCCTTGTGGAATATGAAATGAATAATGAATATATTTATTTTGTGGAAAAGTTGATGTCAAAAGAAGTGGATGTCAAGGACGTGAAGAATATATATATTGAAGATAGTCTTGAGGAGAAAATTTTGGATGATGTCAGGTTAATTCTCTCCTCAAATATGAAAATAGGAAAAGGGACGTTCGAAGGTAAACATCGATTTTCATGCTTTCAATGTGGTAAGATTGGGAATTTTGTAGTAAAATGTCCTATGAAGATTGATGATGACTATGACGATAATGATGAAATTCCCAAAAATAAGTATTCATAAAATGTAAAAGGTAACAGATGTACTAAGAGAATGTTCTTCAAATAGAAGAATCTTTATTCTAAAGAAGATGAACATTCAGAATAATCTGATGCAGAATAGATGGAGGACTTATAGGAGAATAAGGTAGATGCTTTGGTGGTAGTTGTTGGAAATTCCATAACAAGAGAAGAAAGTGACAATGATGAAGGTTAAATTTAAGGAAGAGTTGATCTTCAGGATGATTCACAATCATCCCATGAAGTGGTAGATATTTTGACGTCCAAAAAAAGAAATCTAAAAGTTTTGATCATGATTCCAAACTCCACATAAAGTATTAGTAATAAAAGAATTCTGAGCATAATGTAGAAATTGAAAAGATGAGGTCTTCAATGCCAGAAACCTCTGAAATGGTGGTTGTGTACAAACTCAAAATTGAAGAATATAAAATAGAAATTTATAGATTGACTAAAATAAAAAATTATTGAATCAATGGTATCAAATAAATAGAAGATGAAGTTTCCAGTCTGTGAAGTATTGTTAAGATCAGCATACACTGTGATTTTTTTTTGAAATTAGAAAATAATATCATACAAGAAACAGAAAAGATGGGATTTTAGTAGAGTGTTTCATATGAAAAGTAGAAACAATAAAATCTCAATGATAAGGGTGGTATATGTCCTGATCTAAAATAGAAAGAAGTTATGCTTTATGTTAGAATACAAGAACCCACTAAAATATTGAAGATTGATTTACGTATGTATCAGAATTAGAAGATTCGGAAAACCCAAGGGACAACTAGTGGTGCATCATTACCACACTTGAATTTTTCTCACACAAGATTGAATTGTTGTGATAAGATAGGGCAGTCACAAAATGTATGTTCCATAGAATAAAGGTTCCAAAGGGAACAAGACCAATAGAGGAGAGAGTATAGAGCTCAAAATTCCATGTCATCATGTGATGGTCATTTTTATTGGTGTAAAGGACTCAGACATATAGAAATATATGGCACATCAACAATGTATAGGACTGGTCCATGGTGAACTCAATTTTTTCATATGAAGCAACCAAATGTTTAATAAAGAGAGATGAAATATCAAAATTGATTTTCTTCTCTACAAGATTTAGTTCACCCGTCATATACTGAGGAAGATCATGATAATTATTCCATGCCTATTATGATTTCAATTAACCGGGTCCAAAATAAAATAGTCAAGTTGGTCGTGCTTACAGAAATTACATTCAAGGCATCAGATCAACCTGGGATATGGATCATTGATTATGTATACATATCCCATATGATCATAAATATGGATCTAGTGACCGAAATCATGTACAATAAAGAAGGTATCACATGATTTGGTAATAATTAGGGATTTAAAATAATTGGTTCAATAAAATTCAGGTTTGGAGGAAAAGACCTGAGATGAGCCGATGTATTGGTTATTGAGGGGATTAGTCCCATATTTCTTAGTATCATCCAATTATGTGATTTAGGGTATGCATTAAGTTTTTTTTCAGAAATTATGTATTATGAAGTTGAAGGATGGTGATATTGGGTTTTATGAAATCCACTGAAAATGGAATCTCTACCTCATGAATGAAGAAGTAGATATGTGTTTTCAGTCCATGGATGAAGAAAACAATTTATGGTACAATAATCATGGCAACAAAATCCAAGAGTCCTTGGATGAACTAGTGAAATATGATACTACTCCAAATATCTCAATATTATCACAGGATTGTACTCATAAATGTGATGTAGGAAAATAAGATAAGTCCATTCTAAAGACATATAAGACAAGGGGAAAATCCAAAAAGATTTATTGAGTTGGTGGATATTGATGTGTTTGGGCCAATTTCTCTAAGGGATATGGATGGGAGGAGATATTATTATATATTAAATGATAACTATAGAAAAATGGAATGGGTTTCAATAATCACCCAAAAATATGAAGTGTTCAGTTGCATTACAAGATATCAATGGGAATGTGAAAAGATGTTTGTTCAGAAAATCCGAATGATTTGAGTTGATAATTGATAAGAGATCACAAATAGCCAAGTTGAAGATTATATCTAGAAATAGGGGTTAAGGAATCATGTTTTAGTACTAAAATATCTATAGAATAATGGTGTAGTTGAGTAAATAAATCATACTGTCAACAACATGGTCAGAAAAAAATCATTGAGAAAGAACTTATGGGGAAATTTTGGAATGTAGCAGTGATGAAAACAGTCCACACATCATATTGAGCATTACATTATCTGAATTTGGAGAATAATCCATACAATTTATGGTATGGAAAGAAGTCTTCACTGAATTGCATTCTAGACTTTCGAATTAAATGTATCATCCTAATTAATGAGGGACATTGGATGTTTGAATCCCATGGAGATGAAGGAATATTTCATGGATACTCAATGAAAATTAAAGAATATAAATTCTTCAATAAGAGGCTTGGAATGATAGTTGGAAGACATGATGTTACTACAGGGGATAATGATCAGAATCTTCTACAAATCCCATATCATAAACAAGATGATAGAGATGAAGATATGAGCTAGTCAGGAGACACTCTAGCTCTAGAGATTGTTTTATAAGAAGACTCGAATAATGAGAATAAATCATTGTATGTCCAGAGACTCGTGAGAAGAGCCAAAATTCATAGACAAAACATAATTGGTGAACAGACAACACCATTGCATAAAAGGGGGAGGAAGTCTCTACATAAAGAATCATACTTATCACAAGTGGTGTCTAAATGATTTTGATGAAGGAACTGGAGATGTGAATTGGGTTCGGGAAATGAATAAAGGGAATTAGCACATTGAGAAGAATCCTATGTGGGAAATCATTTTGAGACTAGGAGATAAGAATGTCATCTGGAAAATTGGTCTAAAAAAATTGAATGAATATGTTGTTCTCATTCAAAACAATTCACGAATGGAGTGAAAACGGTACTCCATGATATGGGTAATTGATGTTGTCGATAAATTTTTAACTGTTGGAAGGCTGGAGACGATCAGATTATTCTTGGAAATCACAGTGCAATGAAGGTTTAATGATTTGTAGATGTATGTCAAGTAAGCATTTATGAATGGAGTTCTAGAAGAAGAATTTTACATTGAAGTACCAGATTATTGTCTCATTCATGAAGATTAGAATAGTATTTTTCGGCTGATGAATGATTTATATGGTTTTATACAAGCACCATGATCATGTTATTCAAGGATTTATCAGTTTCTAATGTAGTTGGATTCTAGTGTGAATGATTTGATTACATAATTATTTTAAACAATGACATAAGAAAAAGGATGATGGTTCTAGTTTATATAGATGAAATAATCATTGGGGTATCAGATGATGCACAATGTAGATAGTTTTGTGAATTCATTAAAAGATATTTTCAAATGTCAATGATTGGGGAGATTACATTTTTTACTTCACTTCCAAGTGACACATGGAAGGAATGTCATATTTATTTCACATTCTAAATAATCAAAGGAAGTTTTCAAATGTTTTGTAATCAATAATTCCAATGAGATGATCAATCCATTTGTAACTAGTTGAAACTATCATGGGATTAGGATAGAACATCAGTTAATATCACAGAATATTGGAAAATCATTGGAATTCTGTTGTACATGATAGCGACAAGGTCTAATATTTTATTTTCCACATACCAAATAGTGATGTATGATAGAAATCCTAAGGAGAGCTTCATGATTACAGTGAAAAGTATACATCAGTATAGAAAGGGATCCATTGATTTTGGCCAAATGTATAATTAAAAATCACATAAAGGGTTATTGTGATATTCAAACTCTTATTGTTATAGTTCAATAAGATATAAGAAATCAATGTCTGAAGGTGCCTTCAATCAGGGTGGATTGAGAATTTCTTGGCTAAGAAAGAAAAAAGATTTTCATTAAGCACTGCATAAGCTATGTATATTGTAACAACTCAAGAATGAAAATGGTTACTATGGATGAAGAACTTGGTTTATGATATGGGAGTTGATGTGAAGTCTCTAATTTGAATACATTGTGATAATTCGAGTGAAATAAATATGAGAAAAAATACAGTACATCACTCATGGAAAAATTACATTGAAATAAATTTTATTTTTATCAAGGAGAAAGTGTTTCAAGTTCTTACGAAGTTGGAGTATATGCTTATAGAACAACACATTGAATATATTCATAATAATGACATTCCCAATTAATTATATGAAAGAAATTTACTAAATCTGGTAGTTTAGTCGACTCCCCTCAATAGTAATGTAACATCCCAAGTAAGTAATTAATAATAGATATTTTTATCTATGTCTATTAATTAATTAGATAGTGTTTTAGAGGCTTAAAATGAAAATAAATCCAATCTTAAGCATGGAATACACTAATATTTTTAAAAGATTGTTTTACTGCCTTTTGATGGAAAACCATTTTTAAATCTATCTTTTGAGAATTTTATAAGCTATTTTTGTCAAAATAAACTTATTCTTTATGATTGGGACATCAAAATTTACTTTGTGTGAATTTTTGGTATTTTTCTGACAATGTTCATTTTTTAATGAATAGTGAAAAATACTGCATTTTACATCAAAACTGCTTCTTAATCTAATTTATTTATATTATTAGATTATCTTTTGAATTGGTATTAATGTTTAATCTGAATATATTTTTACCATTTAATCCAATGGTGGTCATTGGAATCAATTTCACTTTGAAATTAGACTTAAACTGGCGCCAATCGTTTGATACTTATTGTTTCATAAAAACACGCTATTTGTAATGACAACGGGAATTAATTATTAAATTAATTAATGTGACTTATATGTTTTTAATTTTGTAAAATAGACTTCATTTTTTAATTCTTAATATCAAATATAACTTAGGGTTAATTTTTGGTAATTTTCTGAAAAACATCAATTTTTGATGAATAGTGAAACCACTAAGTGGTACTTATAAAAACTGATTTTCCGTTTAAATGAAATTTTTCCATCATTGTGTTTTGAATTTCAAAAATCCAACATACATGGTTTTCATTAATATGTAAAATGTGGTTCAATGAGATTAAAATAATTTTTTGGTGAATAGTAACTTATTAAGTTTTTAATCGCGATTAGTGGTAATTAGTGTAGTTTAAGGTAAAAATAATGCTTTAATAAAATGAGATGAGCTTGACACATGTCCTACCCTCATTTTTTGTGTCATGGCCGACCAATAGATTCCATGGGGAAACTTGGGGACCCCATGGAGACACATTGGTTGGGAAATGAGATAAAGAACTTTTTATTTAATGTAAAAGTAAAAATGACACATACATAATATGTTTTACGAAAACAATTATTACATGGGGTTATAAAGATCATATTTTTTATTATAAATAGTCATTGGAAAGATAAAAAGATTTCCTACATCATAGTATTTCTTTTATAATATTTAGAATTTAAATAAATTATATTATTTATGACATCATGATGATGCAGCGATGACCTCATTATTTAACGATTTAAATAAAATGGAAAGTTAATGTAAAATCTAAAACCTACACCTGGAAATAACCAATTGGATGAGTGTATTTCTAACCCTTATCACCTTATCCTAGAATTATATGAATGTGGGACCTTTTGGATCCGAAACTCTATTTAAAATAAAGTAACTTATCTTTACTTTCTAGGAGTGCCCCTCCCCTCCTCTTATAAAAGGCCCCCACTTCTACCTCATTATACACACTCCCAAAGACTTTGGCTCGGCCATCCCCTGACCATTTACTCTCGCAACATATCTCTAATCATCCTAGAGGATTCCCTTTGGGCAGAATCATTTCAAAGGAAGCCTTTAGGCTCAAATCAAAAGGAGTTACACTTTTAAAGGTAATTCATTCTCTCATGTTCATTTGTTTTATTTTGCTTCTCCAGCCCCCCTAAACGATTTTTATTTACTTCTTTTGTAACAAAACCAGTATCTTCAATATACTAGGATGTTGTTATAATATTTATTTATGATACACTCTCACAAAAAACATAAAATGGTTAAAGAACATACGGTTTCCGTGGTTGGCGAAATTCTGCCTCCCGAAATGATGATTGTTCAATACTCATTTAACACCTTCAAAGGGGGCCATTATGATGTCACTATTTTTATATATGATATATAATATGTTTATTATTTCATTAATCTTCTTTATTTTTCATTTATGGCATACCGTTATTGTTTCCATTATGGGTAAACACGATATCTTCATTTTAGGAAGTGCGGACTACCGCCCCCTGAAAGTGATTTGATTCGTTAATACCATATGTGGGATGTGTAAAGGATAAAGTTAATGATGTTATATATTTTATTATACTGGAATTATAATATACTCTTATATCATTATGATTCCATTCCAGAAAATACGAAATAGAAATGGAAGTAGCGTTCATGCGTACGTACGACTTACCGTCTCCATGAACGGTGCATTTCATTTTCTTACCTCTAAATGTGATGTAATATTATAAATACATGTATATGCTGAATATATATGATATATATGTTATCAAAATCATTAATATCATTCTGGATATAACGAACCTTTGACCAAATTAACAACATGTAAGTGTAAGAAGTCTATTTTTGACTTAAGAACCAACTACCGACAAAATGAACATTATTAACTTAAATGATTACATGATGTTCATAACATGGTATAAAAGGAATAATGAACTTGAAAAAGGTTCTTAGGCAAGTAGAGATTAACTCAAGTTTATTATTTAGGAGATTAAAGAACGGTCGGGTCAAGTCGGATACGAGGTATGGGACTTCGTCTCAATCTCCTTTCATTGAGGCATATTTTGTTTTATACACAACCTTCTTTTATACGGTGTATAAACCCCTTTGACTTTTATGTTTATTCAAAAGTAATATTTTTTATACGAAGGGTTTACAAAATGACAAAAGGGAATGTTTTTTTCGTACGTATGCGGCGACAACGACTTCTCTGCCGCCGTGACCGTTATTTGAGTTTCGGCTTCCTCTACAAGCCATACCTTCTTTTTAAAAGAAAAATAAATACCATGTTTTAATTTTCTTTTATTTTGGTATTGAAAATGGTTTTCATAATGTTTTTATATCAATGTGTTGTATTGATATCTTGTGATTGAAAGGTGGAAATGTTATGTTTCCGTTATGCATGTTTTATGTGATACGATTATGTTGAGGTTCTTGGGCATTATTATGAAGACGGGTGGTTCCGTGATAAACTAAGGGCGGGTGAGCCCGATATAGCTCTCCAATGCATTGGGTAACACGAAGGAGTGAAACGTCAAGGTTTCTCCGAAGAGATTTAGGGAATATACTGTGATGGGTATTCCAAATATAACCAAGAGGGTTACTCCCTACGTAAGAATGTTATGAATGCCTCAAGTTACCTTTATGTCTTATGATTTCTATGATTTATTCGTGATTTGATGAGGTATGTTAAAGTGCTTATGTTTTATGGGTAAAGTATGATCTGATCCTTATCTATATATGTACCCATGTTTCCTTTCCATATTCTTATATCCCTTACTGAGCTTTTTATGCTCATCCCATGTTTTTTTGAAATGTTTTTCACAGGTCAAGGGAAAGGTACATAATATGATGACAGTGTCAAGGAAGTGTTAAGAAAGAATCCATGTTTATTTTAAATATGTTTCCATTGATGGGAATGAAGAATATTATCTTTATGTAACCACTTTGTTTATATGTGGAATGTAATGCATGTTTTATGATCTAATTATCTAAAACACTAAACCCGAGAAGATCCTCAATGTGTAATCTTGCAATAACTCAAGATTAAGTAAGGTTTATGGCTGCAGCCTTATAGTTGGTATCAGAGGTCGGTTTAGATTACTTTAGGAGTTAGAATTCTATTAAATTATTATCCAAAAATATTATTTTTGAAATGATATCGAATTTAAAGATTACCATGTTGCTTCATCCAAGACATGTTTGTTCAGAATGGTTTTCCGCAGAGGAAACATGGAAGCAGTGCTAGGAAGGCATACAGAAGGAAATAACCTTCCGAATCCGCATCCTGAGATGGTCGGAATTGGAACTGAACAGTTTGTTGCAGTAATGGCGCAGTTGACTCAGGCTATAAATGGGGGTGGTATCCATGCACGAGATCATCCAGATCAACCACATAGGAACATGTCAGTGGTGGAACATTTCATGAGGCATCATCCCCCATCATTCAGAGGATCATCTTACCCTGTGCTAGCTGAAGGGTGGATTAAAGAACTGGAGATAATTTTCGATGTCATGGGGTGTTTAGACAATCAAAAGGTTAGTCTTTCTATTTACCGTTTGTAGGGTGAGGCGGATCAGTGGTGGTCGATGGTTAAAAATATCAGGGACGCTGATGAGATTGATGCTCTCGACTGGGATGAATTCAAAGGTATGTTTCTTGAGAAGTATTTCCCTAAGGCTGTTCGACTTAGGATGGAAAAGCAATTCTTGGAATTGAGGCAAGAGGAAGACTCAGTGGCTACCTATGAAGAAAGTTTCACTCGATTGGCATGGTATGCTCCAAATTTTATCTAAGACCTTGATAGTAAAATCAATCATTTTTACTCAGGATTAAAGCCAAAATATCGAAGGGCATTAGCTTCTCATGAGTTTAAAATTTATGAAAAGCTTGTTCGATGTGCTGAGAAGGTGGAAATGGAGTTTGCCGATGATCAAGTGTTCTATAACAACCAACAGAAGAAGAGACCAAGGTGGCAGGAGAAATGTAAGAATTCTTCAAAAAAGTCTGATGGTAAGAAAACTAAGTTTCCTGTTTGTTATAAATGTGGCAAAAGGCATGTTGGGGAATGTCATCTGAATTCTAGAAAGTGCTACCGATGTGGTAAGATGGGACATAAGGCTCGTGATTGCACTGAAAAAGATCAGGGTGATGGTAAGACCAAATTTGATTTACTGTTAGTGAAATGATATAAGTGCAATGAGATGGGTCACTATGAAAATGAGTGTCCGACAAAGAGCTTGAGTGATGGGAAGTAGTAAGACTACAAGCAGAAAGGGGTGGTGAAATCCTTTGCAACTACTTCAGCAGATGTCGAGCCATCAAATGAAGTTGTATCAGGTACTTTGTTTGTTTTTTCAGATTATGCCAGTGTGTTGTTTGATTCGGGGTCTACACACTCTTTCATCTCTGGAACCATTTCTATTAAAATGGGAATACCATCTCAAGAAATGGCTCCTGAAATTTTGGTAAAAAAACTTGGGGGGAATGTTGAGGAAAAAAGAATTTATAAGAATCTTCATATCCTTATCTGTGGAAAGAACCTACTTGCAAACCTTATTGTTCTACCTCTAGTAGAGTTTGAAGTTATCTTGGGTATGGATTGGCTCTCTATTTACCATGCTAAGATTGACTGTAAAGCTAAAGATGTTTCTTTTCATAAAGACTTTCAGTTTGTTTACAAGAATGAACCCTTACTGTTGATAACTTATCAAGAGGCCAAGAAACTTGTAAAAGATGGAAATGAATGTTACCTTGCACACATCGTTGAAAATAAAGGAACTGTTCAGATTAATGATGTGCCAGTGGTAAATGAGTATCCTAATGTTTTTCCTGATGAGTTGCCTAGAATAATACCAGATCGGGAAGTTGAATTTACTATTGACTTAGTTCCAGATGCTAAGAAAATTTCAAAACCCTCTTATCGAATGTATCAAATTGAACTTTTAGAGTTGAAGGAGCAATTGCAAGATTTATTAGAGAAAGGTTTCATTCGAACTAGCACATCACCATGGGGTGCTCCTGTCTTGTTTGTTAAAAAGAAAGATGGTTCTATGAGACTTTTCATTGATTATAGAGCCTTGAATAACATCACTGTTAAGAACAAATATCCTTTTCCTCATATCGATGATTTGTTTGATCAGCTCCAGGGAGCTCAGTTTTTTTCAACGATTGACCTGAGATTGGGGTACCATCAGCTGAAGGTAAAGGAGGCAGATATTCCGAAGACCGCATTCCGTATGAGATATGGCCAATATGAATTTGTAGAAATGCCTTTTGGGCTAAACAATGCACCTGCTGTATTCATGGACTTAATGAATAGAATTTTCCATGAGTTCTTGGATAAGTTTGTGGTGGTTTTCATTGATGATATTTTGGTGTTTTATAAAAGAAAATAGGAGCATGAAAGACATTTAAGGGTTATCTTGCAAACCTTAAAAGAAAAGAAACTGTATGGAAAATTCAGCAAGTGTGAGTTTTGGTTACAACAAATTTATTTCCTTGGTCACATTGTTTCTAAAGATGGAATAACTGTTGATCCTGCAAAAACAAAAGTTGTGGATGAATGGCCAAGACCCACAAATGTAACCGAGATTCGTAGCTTCCTTGGTTTGGCAGGCTATTACCGAAGGTTTGTTAGAAATTTTTCACGGTTATCTAGTCCAATAACTAAGCTAAATCAGAAGGGTGTTAAGTTTATCTGGACAAAAGAATGTGATGATTGTTTTCAGGAACTGAAAAGAAGATTGGTGAATGCTCCAGTTTTGGCACTACCTTCGAGAAATGGTGATTTTTTCATCTACAGCGATGCTTCATTGAAATGACTTGGTTGCGTCCTAATGCAGAATGATCAGGTAATTGCTTATGCTTCACGACAGTTGAAAACTCATGAGGTAAATTACCCTACACATGATTTGGAATTAGCTGCTGTCGTTTTTGCTTTAAGAATTTAGAGGCATCATTTGTATGGAGTAAACTGTGAAATATATACCGATCATAAATGTTTAAAGTATATATATTCACTCAGAAAGAATTGAACATGAGACAAAAGAGATGGCTATAATTAATCAAGGATTATGATTGTACAATTCATTACCATCCAGGAAAAGCAAATAAAGTGGCTGATGCATTGAGTCAAAAAAGTAATGCTTCATTAGCAATGTTGCATTTGGAATGTGATCCTTTGGTTAAGGATTTGATGTGATTTGGCATGGAAGTTGTCGGTGCAGGAATTTCTTCTGTTTTGTTTCAGGTATCAGTGAGATCATCTCTATCAGATAGAATCAAGCAAGAACAGAAGCAAGACAGTGAGTTGCAGAAAAAGGTAGAGCTGGTTCAAAAAGGTACGTTGTCTGAATTCAACATTGATAATGATTGTGTTTTGAGATTTGGGAAGAGATTGTGTGTGCCTTGTGATTCACAGTTGAAGAGAGAGTTGTTATGTGAAGCTCATAGTTCTCCGTTTTCAGTTCATCCTGGTTGTACTAAGATGTATAGAGATCTGCGGGAGTATTACTGGTGGGATGGAATGAAAAGAGATATTGCTAATTTTACAGTGAAGTGTTTGACATGTCAACAGGTTAAAGCAGAGTGGTAGTTACCAAAAGGGATGCTTAAACCTTTTCCAGTGCCAGAGTTGAAATGAGATAATATATCCATGGACTTTGTTGTCGGATTACCGAAGACATCTCAAGTTAATAATGCAATCTGGGTTATTGTTGATCGCTTGACTAAATCTGCTCATTTCCTTGCCATACGAGATACTTTTTCCCTGGATCAACTTTCCAGTTTGTATCTTAAAGTGGTAGTCAGGTTACATGGAGTTCCTCTCTCCATTGTATCTGACCGTGATCCCAGGTTCACTTCTAACTTTTGGAAAGGCCTTCAGAAGTCGTTGGGTACTGAATTAAATTTTAGTACAGCTTTTCATCCTCAATCAGATGGGCAGTCAGAACGAACAATTCAGACCTTGGAGGATATGCTACGTTCTTGCTCTATCGATTATCAGGGATGTTGGGACCAACATCTTTCTTTGGTTGAATTTTCATATAATAACAGTTTTCATTCTAGTATACAGATGGCACCATTTCAGGCATTATATGGGAAGCGGTGTCGAACTCCAGCTTTCTGGGATGAAGTGGGTGAAAGGAAGTTGATGGGACCAGAATTGTTATAAGAGATGGCAGAAAAAGTTCAGCTGATTCAGAAGCACATGAGAATAGCTCAGAGTAGGCAGAAGAGTTATGCATACAACAGGAGGAAGGATCTATCTTTTGAGGTAGGTGATCATGTTTTTCTCAAAATATCACCATGGAAAAGTGTGATGCGATTTGGTAAGAAAGGAAAGCTGAGTCCAAGGTTCATTGGACCATATGAAATTCTGGAAGAGTTGGATCAGTTGCTTACCGAGTGGCTTTACCACCGAGTTTATCTCAGGTACACAATGTTTTTCACGTTTCAATGTTGAGAAAGTATATGCCAGATCCATCTCATGTTCTGAGTCCAGAGGTAGTTTAGCTGGAAGAGAAACTATCTTATGAGGAACAACCGGTCCAGATTCTTGACCACAGGGAGCAAGTGTTACGAAATAAGGTGATTAAGCAGGTAAAGGTTTTGTGAAAAAACCACATGATGGAAGAGGCAACATGGGAATCTGAAAATGCAATGAGGGATAAGTACCCACATTTATTCGATAAGTAAATAAATTGCGGGGACGCAATTTTCAAAAGGAGGGAAGGATGTAACATCCCAAGTAAGTAATGAATAATAGATATTTTTATCTATGTCTATTAATGAATTAGATAGTGTTTTAGAGGCTTAAAATGAAAATAAATCCAATCTTAAGCATGGAATACACTAATATTTTAAAATAATTGTTTTACTGCCTTTTGATGGAAACCCATTTTTAAATCTATCTTTTGAAAATTTTATAAGCTATGTTTGTCAAAATAAACGTATTCATTATTATTGGGACATCAAAATTTACTTTGTGTGAATTTTCGGTATTTTTCTGACAATGTTCATTTTTTAATGAATAGTGAAAAATATTACATTTTACATCAAAACTGCTTCTTAATCTACTTTATTTATATGATTAGATTATCTTTTAAATTGGTCTTAATGTGTAATATGGATATATCTTTACCATTTAATCCAATGGTGGTCATTGGAATCAATTTCACTTTGAAATTAGACTTAAACTGGTGTCAATCTTTTGATACTTATTGTTTCATAAAAACACGCTATTTGTAATGAAAGCGGGAAATAATTATTAAATTAATTACTGTGACTTATATGTTTTGAATTTTGTAAAATATACTTCATTTTTTAATTCGGAATATCAAATATAACTTAGGGTGAATTTTTGGTAATTTTCTGAAAAACTTCAATTTTTAATGAATAGTGAAACCACTAAGTGGTACTTATAAAAACTGATTTTCCATTTAAATGAAATTTTTCCATCATTGTGTTTTTAATTTCAAAAATCCGACATACATGGTTTTCATTAAGAAGTAAAATGTGGTTCAATGAGATTAAAATAATTTTTTGGTGAATAGTAACTTATTATGTTTTTAATCGTGATTAGTGGTAATTAGTGTAGTTTAAGGTAAAAATAATGCTTTAATAAAATGAGATGAGCTTGACACATGTCCTACCCTAGTTGGTTGTGTCATGGCCGACTAAGACAAGACATGCGTAAACTTGGGGACCCCATGGGGCCACTTTGGTTGGGAAATTACATAAATAGCTTTTTATTTAATTTAAAAGTAAAAATGACACAAACATAATATGTTTTACGAAAACAATTATTACATGGGGTTATAAAGATCGGATTTTTGATTATAAATAGTAATTGTAAAGCTAAAAAGACTTCCTACATCATAGTATTTCTTTTATAATTTTTAGACTTTAAATAAATTAAATTATTTATGACATCATGATGATGCAGCGATGACCTCATTATTTAACTATTTAAATAAAATGGAAAGTTTATGTAAAATCTAAAACCTACACTTGGAAAAAACCAATTGGATGAGTGGATTTAGAACCCTTATCACTTTATCCTAGAATTATATCAATGTGGGACCTTTTGGATCTGAAAATCTTTTTAAAATAAAGTAACTTATCTTTACTTTCCATGAGTGCCCCTCCTCTCCTCTTATAAAAGGCCCCCACCTCTACCTCATTACCCACACTCCCAAAGCCTTTGGCTCGGCCATCCCCTGCCCATTTACTCTCTCCACATCCCTATCCTCATCCTAGATGATTCCCTTTGGGTAGAATCCTTTCAATGGAAGCCTTTAGGCTCAAATCAAAAGGAGTTACACTTTTAAAGGTAATTCATTCTCTCATGTTCATTTGGTTTATTTTGCTTCTCCAACCCCCCTAAACTCGTATTATTTACTTCTTTTGTAACAACAACAGTATATTCAATATACTAGGATGTTGTTATAAGATTTATTCGAGCTAAACTCTCACAAAACTACATAAAATGGTTAAATAACATACGGTTTCCGTGGTTGGCGAAATTCTGCCTCCCGAAACGATGATTGTTCAATACTCATTTAACACCTTCAAAGCTGGCCATTATGATGTCACTATTTTTATATATGATATATGATATGTTTATTCTTTCTTTATACTTATGTATTTTTAATTTATGGCATACCGTTATTGTTTCCATTATGGGTAAACACGATATCTTCATTTTAGGAAGTGCGGACTACCGCCCCCTAAAAGTGATTTGATTCGTTAATACCATATGTGGGATGTGTAAAGGATAAAGTTAATGATATTATATATTTTATTATACTGGAATTATAATATAATCTTATATCATTATTATTCCATTCCAGAAAATACGAAATAGAAATGGAAGTAGCGTTCATGCGTACGTACAACTTGTCGTCTCCATGAACGGTGCATTTCATTTTCTTACCTCTAAATGTGATGTAATATTATAAATACATGTATATGATGAATATATATGATATATATGTTATCCAAATCATTAATATCATTCTGGATATAACTAACCTTTGAACAAATTAACAACATGTAAGTGTAAGAAGTCTATTCTTGACTTAAGAACCAAATACCGACAAAATGAACATCATTAACTTAAATGATTACATGATGTTCATAACATGGTATAAAAGGAATAATGAACATGAAAAAGGTTCTTAAGCAAGTAGAGATTATCTCAAGTTTATTATTCAGGAGATTAAAGAATGGTCGGGTCAAGTCGGATACGAGGTATGGGACTTCTTCTCAATCTCCTTTCATTGAGGCATATTGTGATTTATACACAACCTTATTTTATACGGTGTATAAACCTCTTTGACTTTTACGTTTATTAAAAAGGAATATTTTTTATACGAAGTGTTTACTAAATGACAAAAGGGGATGTTTTTGTCGTACGTATGCGGCGACAACGACTTCTCTGCCGCTGTGACTGTTATTTGAGTTTCGGCTTCCTCTACATTCCATACCTTCTTTTTAAAAGAAAAATAAATACCATGTTTTACTTTTCTTTTATTTTGGTATTGAAAATGGTTTTCATAATTTTTTTATATCAATGTGTTTTATTGATATCTTTTGATTGAAAGGTGGAAATGTTATGTTTCCTTTATGCATGTTTTATGTGATACGATTATGTTGAGGTTCTTGGGCATTATTATGATGACGGGTGGTTCCGTGATAAACTAAGTGCGGGTGAGCCCGATATAGCTCTCCAATGCATTGGGTAACGTGAAGGAGTGAAACGTTAAGGTTTCTCCGAAGAGATTTAGGGAATATACTGTGATGGGTATTCCAAACGTAACCAAGAGGGTTACTCCCTACGTAAGAATGTTATGAATTCCTCAAGTTACCTTTATGTCTTATGATTTCTATGATTTATTCATGATTTGATGAGGTATGTTAAAGTGATTATGTTTTATGGGTAAAGTATGATCTCATCCTTATGTATATATGTACCCATGTTTCCTTTCAATATTTTTATATCCCTTACTGAGCTTTTTATGCTCATCCCATGTTATTTTTGAAATGTTTTTCACCGGTCAAGGGAATGGTACATGATATGATGATAGTGTCAAGAAAGTGTCAAGAAAGAATCCATGTTTATTTTATATATGTTTCCATTGATGGGAATGAAGAATACTATCTTTATGTGACCACTTTGTTTATATGTGGAATTTAATGCAAGTTTTATGATCTAATTCTCTCAAACTCTAAACCCGAAAATATCCTCAATGTGTAATCATGTAATAACTCAAGATTTAGTAAGGTTTAAGGCTGGGGCCTTACAAGTAAAATCATGGATGTGGGTCCCCTTTCACTGAGGCATCATGTGTCTTTCCATATTGTATTGATATGTCTTCCTTACCCTATTGTAGGAATCCTTGATGTCCACATAATGTTCTTTAAACAAGTGGTAGAAGGTGTGATGATTCAGTAGGGAGAAAAGGCACAAGGAGAAGTTGTTATGTGGAGCTCCATGACATGGGTATTTGATGTTGAGTTAAGTCTATTTGGAGTATTTGGGATGCAGAGGGAGTATTAAATCTGACGGGTTCCACCTCACCCCTTGAAAGGTGGATTATAAAAAATCAATACAAAATGAAGGCCTTCGGGCCATTGGATGAGGGAGTATTAAAACTGACGATTCTAGAAGTGATCGAATAATGCTTACATATCATGACTTATGAGGTTTGTGTTGAATGAATTTGATGGATTTCATGAGTTGGATTAAAAATGGAAAAGACATAATGATGTAAATTTCATTATACACTTATTTCTACCACTGATTATGGATCATGTGGGCATAAAGTGTGAATTGATTAAATTACTAACCACTATCTTAATTATATGAAGCGAATGATAGCTGAAGATGGGTGGAGTTCAAACGAGGTATAAAAATGAAAAAATTGTTTTGAGAAATGTTTTCAATAAACCCACAGGGAGAGATTTATGGGGAAAAAACATCAAGGTGTCATCTATATATGTTTTGAGTGTGATTGTGTGCTTAGAAAAATACAGATGACCGAGAATCAGTATGGTCGATGTTTTCTGAGGACAGGTTTTTAAGATGGTGTAGTTTCCCATTGTTTTCTAAATTTTTGAGCCTTAAAATAGGGAATTTGTGTTTTGAAATATATGGAATTATTTATATGAATAAATGGTGTGAAAAATTTAAAATGAAAAAGGAAATGGAAGATAAATGAGGAGTTTTGGACATGGACTGCTTACCATGTCTAGGATGGGTTCGCGGCCTCATACAAGGTAGGGGGAATACTGCATGGTAGTTGTTCATGGATCCTAAAATGGATTGTAGTGGTGGTTTTTGGAGAATAATGTGTAGTACATAGAAGCAATCATTGTTCGCGAAATGGAAGAAGAGAATGTGTCACATTTTAGAAAATGTAGTACAGAGATATATATTTAAAAATGGATCGTGGAATGTGTGTAATTCATGGAAGGAGGATCGGTATGAGGTGGGGGCTATACTGATCCAACTATTTGGTAAATATTCGATTTTTGTATCTGTGGTCTGGGAATTCGATGAAATCCAAAAGTGCTTCATGAAGAGGAATTCCTCTTAAAGACGTGGTTCACATAGATACAATTATACCAATAGTATTTTAGTGATTTTAAACCTAAAAAAAGTTGAGTATGCGGTGAAGGTTTTCTGGTACAATTTGGAGAGATGTTCTGTGGAAGATAATGTAGTTTGCGAAAAGGGAATAGTTTGAGGATAGATGGTGATTCACAGTGGAGGTTTGCGAAGTCAGTACATAGAGGTGGTACGTGACACTGAAATC
This sequence comes from Viscum album, assembly GCA_963277665.1. NCBI lineage: Eukaryota > Viridiplantae > Streptophyta > Magnoliopsida > Santalales > Viscaceae > Viscum > Viscum album. Next base: position 766,946,994 of record OY728120.1, read on the forward strand.
AGAGCTAGTCCGTGAATGGAGTGCGGTTCGCAGAAGTAGCAGTAGTACACAAAGGAGGAATTCCACATACCAAACATTGTAATAGGTACCTAGGATAAGAAGGTTGTTTGCGCTTTTCTCATGTAAGGATGAAAAAGCATTAAATAAGTTTGAAAAAGTATTTTCCAGTACCATGTAGTACCCAGTAAAGAGGATTTCATCTATGGGTGAAAAAGGGACTTCAGTAGAGCATCTCCCTAAATTTGAGGATGTTGGAATTCATGAAAATAAAGTGTCCTAGATTTCTATAAACTGTTTTGGACCCACAAGTCTATAAACTTTAAATGGATCCCATTCTAAAAGCAATGAATGAAAGAATAGGATGGCATGACCCTTTCCACTAAAAGTGATCCACTGAAAGAGGCATATGGTGTGACCCTTAAGAATGCACTGAGAAGACTCCAACACTATAAATGAAGTGACATTGGACATATAAGATCTATCCCAATCATTTTAATCATTATCAACATTGAGCCTTAGTGAATTTGGTAAAATGGAACATTATTGGTTGTATGATCCTTAGACGTATCCCAGTGAAGGTCAACCAAGTAAAAATCACTGTTTCTTGTGCATGATTTCATTTCTATTCATATATTTCTTTGGAAAAATGTTACGAGAGTGTTTTTTTAATGATACAAGATCCGAAGGGGTATAAGTTTTAATATGTCATCACTGATTCACCCCCCCCCCCCCAATTAGGGTATTCATCCTAGTGGACCAAATAATGTTCTAGTAGAAGAGATTTTATGGCATAAATGTGTATTATTTCTATCATAAAAAACTGAATCATGTTCATAAATTAAAAATTATTTCAGATCTGTATAAATAATTAGTGGACATCTAATTAAGTCTCTAATAAGTGATCATGCCCATGAGATTTAAAATCAAGACATTGAATATTTTTTCTAAACAAATGGATATAGTTATAACTTCAATGATCCAAGGACCACATAGAATAATGGAGTTGTAGATATAAGGAATTGTACTCTTCAATAGATAGCCCAGACTATGCTATACTAATATGACTTTACTGTATACATTTGGGAAGAAGTTGTGAACACATCCTATTATATTATCAATAGATTATTAATTTTACCTATATTAAAGAACACCCCTTATGAGATTTGGAATAGTATAATGACTAAGGATAATTAATTTATAGTTTTTGGTATCAATTTATTTATTATTAACAATAAGTACTATATGTACATGTTTTCCTCTAAAATTGACGAAGGAAGTTTTCTTGGTTATTGAACCTTCACTAAATCATATCGTGTATTTAATAAAAGTACGATGTATTTGGAAGATTGTACCATGTAAAATTTGATGATATATATTGACATAATCCTGTCACATCTTTAGAAAACATTTAGTATGATTTATATTCTATGAACATAAATTGAAAAAACAATAGATTCTAATATGAAAAAATCAGAAAAATAATCGATTTCTAATGATCATCCCAAAAATGATCCAATGTCTATAGATAATTTAGAGGTTATTATATCCGCATTTTATATAGATATTAGAACCCATTTGTACCATATGTTGGATTTCATAGTCAGATACCTATATAAAGGTATACATATTATAGATTTTAAAAGAAATAAATTTGAACATCAATCATTCGTATCATAGATTGATCCGAAGAACAACAATGATGAAATTAATGATGAATAATAGGTAATATAATTGAAAAATAATTAATTCAATTTAAATTAAACAATATATGGGAACTTGTGAGTAGTCGTAAAGATATATTGACTATAAGCACAAAATGATTCTTTAGTAATAAGGTTGATGAATTAGTGGGTAGGTATAGTATTAGTGAATAGTCCATGCCCACTAGGGTCCCATAATTGATAAAAAAAATATCACATGTGAGTTATAAAAGCCTCCATATGTTGATGGAATATGTATAGATAGTGTTTCTCATGACAGTTCTCAAAATATTTTAGCAATATTGGGTGACGAGGATCCACCCCATTTGATGAAGGGATTACTTTGGAGAAAGTAAATGATTATCTCTATCATATTTATGGTAGGAAGGATGATAGAGTATTTCAAAATGATTCTACCTCATAATCCTGACCTCATATCCCAATGATGTGGAAATTGTGGAAGAGTTCATTTCATCCTCTGCAATTAATGAAAAGAGCACATTTATGTATTCAGGTGGTATTATTCAGCATAGTTTGAGGATTCAGATATGCAAGGACTACAAAAAACCTATTCCTCTTATTAAAATGTCTTATAGTAAATAAAATATTCTTCAATAGAGTTGGAATGTTGCTGTCAGCAACCCAAGGAATAATGAAGATGGTGAATTAGACATCATCCTGGAGTTTCTCGTGAATTCTATTGATAAATGTTAAATTATCCTTTCCTAATCAATATTCCAGTGTATAATGAAAATAAAATGTTTGAATGACCACTGCACGTTGATTTGAATGAAAAAATACTATTGGATTAAAAAATAGAATATGATTTTTATTCGGGATTTCAACTAGGGGAAGACATGACAAGATGATCATCTAAATACTTTGGATAGGATATAATTTCAATTCAAGTATATCATTATGTACAATCCACATACATCATTCACCTCTATATAATGTAGTCTGTTCATTGAAAAGGATTCTAACAACTTTAATTTGTTCTATAATGGATTGTTAATAACATATGATGCCTGATGTTATCTGTATTATGAAATTTTATGGATTTTATGTTTTTAATATAAAAGTACATAATGAAATAAAATATTCATTTTGAAGATGAAGGGTGGACAAGTCGAACAATGTTATAGTCAATATGAAGAAACAGAATATGATGATACATTTTCACCAGTAGCTAGACATGAATCCACGAGAATAATTCTTGCATATGCTTCTCATATTGAGTTCAAACCTTATCAAAGGATGTGAGGAGTGAATTACTAAATGGGTTTATAATTGGGGTTTATTTTTCTAAAAAACCTCATATATTTCAAAATCCACATTTTCGAAATAATCGTTTCAAATTATCAAAATACTTTTATGGTTAAAAACAGGAACCTAGATCTTGGATTGATAGGATCTTCTATTTTCTTATTCGAAAAGTTCTTCCAAAATGTATAGATGGACCAAAAATTTTTATAAAACAAAATTCAAGAAATTATTTAGCTGTAAAAATACTTGTAGAGGATATTTTTATTGTATTTTCAATAAATTCATTATGTACAAAGTTTTCAAATATAATAAAAAATGAATTTTAAATGAGTTTGATTATAAAACTAAGGATGTTTTATGGATTTTATATTTTTTTAAATAATAAAAGGAATTTCTAATAAAGGATAGAATATATGGATTATTTAAAATATTTTATCATGGGTATCACTAAGAGTATAGATACTCTTATCCGTACTACCTATAAATTGATTATCGATAATGCAGGAAAACCGGTGGGTCCAACCATTTACAGAGGTATGATTTGATGTACACAATAAGTAAATACTATCCAACTTTATATTATGTTTATTGTGTGTATATGTGATAATTCTTCTGAAAATTCAAAAATATGACCATATGTTTGCCAATTTTTTTTTCAAGTACCAAAAATAAACTACCAATTTTGGATTATTTTACCCAATATGCAAAAAAAATCAACTTAGTTATCTAATAAGATGCTGATATGGGGAGATGTATGTTTGATATAAAAGAACCTATGGAACAGGATTTCTTTTAGGCAGGTCACTAGTATCTTGGTGTAGTATGAAAACAATTATTATTTCACTATCTGTTGACAACATGAAGTACATTGCCATAGGTACATCTTTTGCACACATTTTTTTTCTTGAAACACACATTACTAGACTATGGATATCAATTCAAATATAGAAATATAATCTAAAACAATAAAAGTTATATAAATATATCTAAGAATACTATATCACAATCTAGAAAAAAATTATTGAGGTAAGACATCACATTTTTAGATATCATTTTATGAATGTTATATAAATCTTGAATATATATTTTTACAGTACATCAACTTGATGATATTTTTACGAAGAATCTGAATTCTGAGAAAATTATTTACAATAAAAATGAATTAGGTATGCTCATTTCTGGTTATGTTTAATTCACTGAGAGTCATAGTTGATGAACATTTCATTATACTATTGTTTCTCACACCGATCATGGATCATGTGGGATTAGTGTACGGTTTGAGTAAATTCATGGCTTCTATATTAGTTTTATCAAGAGAATGGTGGTTAAAGATGGACATAGATAGAATGAGGTATCAAAATGAGACAAATTATTATGGGAAGAGTTTTAAACAAATCCAAAGGTGGATATTAATGGTAAAAAATACATCAATGTTTCCTCTTTGTATGTTTTGGATGTGATTTTGTTTTTTTGACAAATCTAGATTTCCATGAATGAGTATGGTTGGTATTTCCCAAAGACAGGTTTTTGTGGGTGTGTAGTTTCCCTGTGATTGCAATATTTTTTAGCCTCAATATCGAGAATTTATGTTTGGAAATATAATGTTTTCTTCATAGGGTTAAATGGTGTGAATAAAAACAAATGAAATCTCTAAAGGAAGAGAAACACGGAGCCTAGGGCATGGAGCACACACCATGTTCAGGAAGGGTTCACAACAGCATACCACGCTGTAGGAACAGTGTGTGGAAGTGGTTCATGGATCTAGAAATAGTTCGTAGTGGTGGATTGCGGTGATGTACATGAAACATGAGGAAGGAAAAACTATTCTCGAGAGGAAAGAAGATAATCAATCCACATATGTGAAAAGGTTGTACACGGAGCACTGTGTAAAAATGGTTTGTAAAATGGGTGCGGTTTGCGATATGAGTATCAGTATGAGGAGGAGGATGTACTAAATCAATGATTTGGAAAATCATAGATTAGAAGAGTTTTTAGATATATTTTACTATATAATATTTTCTAACCACAATGATTAGGAAATATAGAATATCATTTCATAACATCTCTTTGATCTGGGAATTCGGTGAAATCCAAAAGTTCTTCACAAGGTGGAATTCTATAAGGAGAAGTGGTTCTTGCTGATGCAATTTTGCCGAATGATTTTGTAGGGAACTCAATCCTGAAAATGAAGAATGATATGCCTATGAGTGATGACATGTAGAATTGAAGGTAGACTTCGAATAGAAAGTAGTTCACGGACAGAGGGTGATTTGCAGAGTAGTTTCGTGGAGTCGGTAGGTAGAGGTGGTATATGAAAGAAAAGGTAGAGGCATTCCGTGGATGGAGGGTGTTTTGTGGAATCCAAGAATTATGTGAAGGACGTGTTCCACATACCAAACACAGTAATCAAAATGCGTGAGAAGAATATGGTTCACAATTTTCACAAGTTAGGATGAAAATTCATCAAATCATTTTGCGAATGTATTTTTTGATACTTAACAGTATCTGGGAAGTAGGATTTCATCAGTAGGTGAAAAAGGGACATCAATAGAGAAACATAATATAGTCGAGGCTGTTGGAATTTATAAAAATGATGGGGCCTTCCTGTCCAAAAAACTATGTTTGACCCACATGTCTATAAACTGTGAGTTAATTCTTTTCCATGACGAGTGAGCGAAGGAAGAGGAAGACAGTGACACCTTCCACTGTCAGTGATCCAGAACAAGACGTATAGGGGGTGACCCTTGGGAATGTAGTGATAAGACCCTTAACCTTTTAAAGGAAGTGATCTTTGGAATAGAAGATCTGTCATAAACCATGTAATCATTATTGGAAGTGATCCATAGTGATTTTTGTACAAAGTCACAATGCCAGTTGTATCTCCATGGACGTAGCCCAGTGAGGGTGAACCAATTAAAAAACATTTTTTCATGTATAGGATTTCATTTATGTTTATATATTTATATGGGAGAAAGATGGAAGTTTGTTTTTTACAAAGATACAGGATCAAATGTCGCAGAATATTTAATTTGGCATACCCTGATTCACCCCCCCCCCCCTCACGGAATTTGACCTAATGATCCGAAAAATTGATATATGAGTGAATATTTGAGAGTAAGAAATTCAATTTTAGAAGAATAAATAATAGTTTTAAATCATAAAATAATTTCAATTTTCAACAGAAATCATTTTCAGCAATGGATGAATCAGATGCCACACTACTTCGAATTAGTAAGGTTGTATTTTTTCACTGCAGCTATGCATGTACAAATAGCTAAGATCTATAGTGGTGATTTTTCAAAGGATGAAAGAAGGGAATTGTATTTCAATGCTAAAGGAATCTATGCTTTGTGGTAATCCCTATCAAATTCAATATACATGAAATGTGATGTCCTTTAAAACATCAAATACTATGTGGGAAACAATTGTTTAAAATTTATGAGGGAGACACAATAGTCTAAGAAGCATTGATGTAGGCTATGTGGAAAAAGTATGAGTATCTTAGAGTGAACCCCAATGAGGATGTTGATGCATTTTTTATAGGAGAACTGTTATTTTAGAATACATGTGGGGTCATAGATTAATCACTGAATTTATAAATATTGGGAAATATATGATGAGGAATCTCCTACAACGGTTCAATCCGAATTTCTCTGTCTTGGAAGTCAATGACCTGAAAAAGCTAACACTAGATAATCAAAATAGTACCCTTGAGGAATATGAAATGACAAGAAATGATCATGATTCAGTGTAAAAGGTGATTTCAAAAAGATTGTCCTTCATGGCCATGATGAATATCTCTGTTGAATGTATTCTGTGGGAGGAAAATTTTCATAATATCATGTCATTTCTCTCCTCAAATCTACAATGATGGAAAGGGAAGTTCAAAGGTAAACATCACATTTTATTCATTAGATGTGGAAAAATTGGGAATATTCTAATAAAAATGTCCTATGATGTTTGATGATAACAATAAAGACCATGATGAAAATCCTAAAAATAAGTATTCAAAAAATGTAAATGGTTGGGGAAGTAATAAAAGAATACTATTAAACAGAAGAATCTTCATTCAATATAATATGATAGATCATAAGAATATGAGGTAGAAAAGGTGAATGAATGGAAGGATAATAATGTAGATGATTTGGTGGCTATTTTTATAAATTCATAAACAATTGAAGAATTTAACAAGGATGAAGGATAAAAAGAAGGAAGTGTTAGTCTTCATGTTGAATTAGATGCTTCCCATGAATTGGTATATATTTTTAAAGAAAAAACAAATAAATCTATAAATTTTTATTGGGATTACCATCTATATATGTAGTAACAGGTTGAATATAATTATGAGAATAACATAGAAATTAAAAATTTGAGGTCTTCAATTCCCAAATGCTCTGAAAAGGTGGTTGAGTACAAACAAAAAATTAAGGAATATAAAATAGAAATTGATAGTTTGTATAAATTGGAAAATATCAAAACAATGGTATCAAAGAAATTGAAACGGAGCTCACTAGTCTATGATAAGTAATTATAGAACATCGAATCTATAAACTATTAGATCTATATCAGGAAAAGATCATACATGCAATTGAAAAGATGAAATTTTTGCAGAGTAGTCCTATAGAAAAAAATGAATAATCAACTCTAAATGATAAGGCTAGTATGGGTCATGATCTAAAACCAAAAGAATTTATGGTTCAAGATAGACTAAAATCACCCACTCCATGATAGAATATTTATTTTGGTATGAAGAAAAATCAAATGTTTTGGAGAACCCAAGGAACAACTAAATATTCATCCTTGCAACACATGAATGCTCCTCGCATAAGATTCTATTGATTTGATAAGATATCACACTCTAAAAATGTATGATCCGTAGATAAGTGGTACTGAAGGGAACAATACCAATAGTGGTTGTCATACATAGCTCAAAATTCTATGTCATTATTTTATTGTCATTTTTTCATGTGTAATGGACGTGGACATATTGAAAAATATAGCACATCAACAATGGAGAGGATTTTGGCAAGGAAGACTAAATATGTTCATATTATGTCACCAAATGTATCATCAAGAGAGTTGAAATTTCAAAAAATCGATTTTTAGCACTTCAAAATGTTGTTGGTCTATCATATACTTTAGAAGACCAAGATTATCATTCCTTCCAGGGTATGAAGACAATGACTTAGGACAAAAAGAAAAGGGTTGAGGTGGTAGTGGTTATAGAAATTACGTTCAATGTAGTAGATCACACTGGGATATGGATCATTGAATGTGGATGCACATCTCATATATTGGGAAATAAAGGTCTAGTGAAAGGAATATGGTTCGACAATGAAGTCCTCATAAGATTTTCAAATGATCAAGGCTTGAAAATTATTGGTTCAAGAAATCCATGTTTGGAAGAAAATATATGAGTTAGACAGTTGTCTTGGATAATTACGGGCTTAGTCACAACATGCATAGTGTCAGTTAATAATAGGATTTATGGAATTCCATATGTTTTTCCGAGAAATTGTGTATCATGAATGAAAAGGATGGTGATATTGTGTTGTAAGGAATGAACAAAAAAGGGAACCTATAACTCATTAGTGGATAAGAATATATGTTATTTCCATCAAAGGATGAAGAAAAAAAGTTATGGCATAAGCATCTTGCCCACACAAGCCAAGAGTCCTTAGAAGATCTGGTGAAATGTGATGCTATCCAAAATCTCCCTAGATTATCATGTTATCATTCTCATACATGTGATGCTTGCCAACAAGGGAGATAATATGATATACATATATTAAAAAGGAGAAAAGGTCAACAAGATTGCTTGTGTTGGTTCATATTAATGTGTGTGGTCTAATTTCACTAATTCATATTGATGGGATACAATATTATGTTATGTTCATTGATGACTATAGTATAATGGAATGGGATTCAATAGTTATCGACAAATTTGAAGTGTTCAGTTACATTAAAATATATCGATGGGAATTTGAAATGATATTTTGTTAGAAAATTTGTGATATTCGATTAGATACTAGAAAAAAGTTAAAAAAATTTCGAGTGGAAGTTTCTCTCAGAAAATGGGATAATGAATCATATTATTGTAGTAAGAACGTCACAAAACAATGGAGTTGTTTAGAGAGGATATCATATTGTCAGAAACATGTCTAGAATAATTCTTATTATGAAATACCATCCAGATAAATTTTGGAATGTATCAGTGATGACAGCAGTCTACACTTCATATCGAGATTTACTATGTCTGAATATAAAGAACACTCTCTACGAGTTAGGTTAAAGAATGAATCTTTGATTAATGTACATTTGAGTCTTCTAAAGTAAATTTTTCAAACACAATAAGTAGAATAAAAATATGTATGTTTCTAATGGGTATGTAGGGATATTTATTAGCTACTAAAAGTAATGAAAAGCATATAAATGATTCCATAAGAAGTTAAGAAAAATATTCTAATATCATGATATCACTATAGTGGAAATTGAACATACTATTCATAAAATACATGATCAAACATTTGAGGATAGTGATGAACTGGAAGGAAGGTTTGGAGAAATTACAGCTCGAGAGGTTGACTCTGAAGAACACTCAAATTATGAGAATAAATTAGTGTTTTCCTAGATACCAATGAGAATTGAAGAAATTCATAGGTAGAACATAATTGTTGATCAAATAGAACCATTGCAGAAAAGGAGGTAAAAGTCTCTATAGAAATAATCATACTTATCACAAATGGAGTCTAAATGTTTTTTTGAAGAATATGGAGATGTTAATTGGGTTAAGGAAATGAATGAAGAGCTTGACCACATTGGGAAGAATTAGATGTGGGAAATCGTTTTGTGTCCAGCATTCAAGAATGTCTTCTGGAAAAAATGGGTCTCTTGCAACAAACTAAATGACGATGGTGTTGTGATTCCAAACAAAGCATGATTGGTTTGAAAAGGGTACTCCTATATTGAGGTTATTTATGGTTAATAGACATTTTCATCTTTTCGAAGGCCACATACAATCAAATTATTCTTGGCCATCCTAGTGAAATGAACATTCAATGTTTTCTATATGGATGTCATGTCAGCATTTCTAATTGGAGTTATGGAATAATATGTTTACATTTAGGTAAAATATGGTTTCTCATTCATGAATTTTAGAATAGAGTTTGTCGGGTGATGGTAGGTTTATATTGTTTGAAGAAAGCACTGAGAGCCTTGTATTTAATGATTGATCAGTTTCTAAAGAAGCATGGGTTTTAGTGTGGACGAGTTGATTACAAACAAATTTTCAAAAATGATAGTAGTCAAAGGATGATGTTGCTGGTTTATGTTGATGAAATAATCATTGGTGGATAAGATAAAGCATAATGGAGATGGTTTTTTTATTTAATAAAAATTGAGTTTGAAATGTCAATAATTGGTGAGATGACGTTTTCCATGGCATCTGAGTGACAAAAAAAAGGAAGGGCACATTTATTTCTCAAAATAAATATTCCAGTTTAGTTTTGAGAAGGTTTAGTATAGATAATTCCCAAGATATGAACACTATGGCTGCTACCCGGTTGAAACTGTCATGGGATGAAGAAGTCATGGTAGTTAATATCACATAATATAGGCAAATCATTGGAATTCAGTTGTACGTGACAATGACAAGGCCTAATATTGAATTTTCCACATTCCATGCATCAAGATATAAAATAAAACACAAGGAGATCGACATCATTAAAGTGAAAATAAAACATTGGTATATCAAGGGAACCATTGATTATGGATTAATGTTTAATGAAAAATCTCTTCCAATGTTATTGGGATATACAGACGCAGAATGGGATTGTTCAGTAGATGAAAGTAATTCAAGGTACATAGGTTCCTTCTATCTAGTAATTTTTTGTATAAATTGGTTGAGAAAGAAACAAGATTTCATTTCATTAAGAACAACATTATTTTAGTACATTGAAGCTACTCAAGCACACACGTGTTTACTATGGATGAAGTAGCAACTTGATGATATGGGAGTTGAAGTTATGTCTCTGATCAGAATCAATTGTGATAACTCATGTTCTATAAATATTAGTAAAATCCAATAATTCACTCAAGGAAAAATAATATTGAAATCAAATTTTATTTTATCAAGGAGAAAGTGCAGCAAGGGCTTGTGAAGTTGGAGAATGTGATAAATGAACAACTTGTATCATATATTCTTATAAAGGCCATACACAAAGAAGCTTTTAAAAGACATCTATGTACTATGGGAGTCCATTAGACTCTACGAACTTGAATGAACATGGTTGTTTGACCCCCTTCTCCATGAGTTATGATGTTTCATTCCCTACTGTACTGATATGTGTACCTTACCATGTTTTAGACTACCTTTAAATTCCCTACAGTTTTGTTAAAAAGGGATAGAATGTATGATGATTTAGAGGGGAGAAAAGACACAGGGAAAAGCTGTTATGTGGAGTAGTGTGATAGGGGGACATGAAGATAAGATGAAACTATTTGGAGGATCTTTGATATAGGGGGAGTATTAAATATAACAATGCAATAAGTGATTGATCAATGATCATATATATTGATAGTTGAGGTTTGTGATGAAATCAATTGATTTGTTTCAGGAGTTGGTTTCAGGAATGAAAATATTCATTGATTAAATTTTTATTATAACCTTGTTTCTAACACCGATAATGGATCATGTGATCTTAGAGTATTTATTGACTAAATTTTTTGCCAGTATATTTATCATATTAATTAAATGGTGGTTGAATATGGATACAGTTTGAACGAGTTATCAAAATGAGAAAAAAAAATTATGAGAAGAGTTTTCAACAAACCCAAAGGTGGAGATTGGTGGGAAAAAATACCTTAAGGTAACCTATCAGTATATTTTGGGAGTGATTATGTTTTTTGACAAATACATATGATCATGAATCAATATAGTTGGTGTTTTCTGTGGACAGGTTCTTAAGAGGTTGTAGTTTTCCCGTGTTTTCAAAATTATTTATCTTGAAAATCTGATATTTGTATTTGGAAATATAAGTTTGTGCAAATATGACTGAATGGTGTGAAGAACATAAAATTAAATTGTAAAAGTAAGACAAATTCTGAGCCTGTGACATGGACTATGTACCATGTATGTGAAGGGTTCACAAAAGTGTACCAGGAAGCAAGAATGGTACATAGAAGTGGATCTCAGCATCGAAAATTGTTCACAGTAATAGTTTATAGTGATGTGTGTGTGTTATACAAAAGATGTGATGGTTCTAAGGATGAAAGAGTATAATGTATTCACATAGGAGTAAATGAAATACATCAATCTCCATGTAATAAATGGTTTGTGTAATGTTTTCGGTTCATAGTAGAAGGGTCAATATGATGTTGAGGTTGTACTAAATCAATGATTTGTTAAATCATTGATTAGAGGATTTTGGAAATATAATTTCTTTTTATAAGAATTGATAACACCACTAATTGTGAGAGAGATAACATCATTACGTAACATATCTTTTATCAACAAATTCTTTGAAATACCAAAGTGCTTCGTGAAGGTGAATTTCGCATGGAGACATGGTTCCCACAGAAGAAATTTGGCTGAAGGTTTTTGGAGGGAACTCGATCTCAAATACATATTATTGTATGTGGAGAATGAATTAGTGTACAATGAAAATATATTTTCTATATAATTGAAGTTAGTATGTGAATATATAATAGTTCACAGATAGAGGGCGATTCATAGAAGATGTTGGCAGAGTTGGTACATAGAGGCGGTACACCATGGTGGTACACGGAGGCCATATGCGATAGCAATGCCAGAGGAAGTCTGCAGTTGGGAGAGGGTTTGTATATAGAGAAACAGTAAATAGAGGAGGCATTCATCGTACCAATCCTGGTAATTAGTACGTGGTAGAAGAAGGTGGTTCATGGTTTTCTTGAGGAAGTATGAAGAAGCATCAAATCAGTTCTAGAATGTATTTTCTAGAACCAAGCAGTACCTGATATGTTGGATTTCACATGTGGGTGAAAAAAAGACTTCAACAGAGCATCAACCTAAATTTGATGATGTAGGAATTCCTCAAAATTAATGGACATTCATGTCTATTAACTGTTTTGGACCCATAATTCTAAAAACATTGAGTGGATTCCTTTCGAAGAGTAGTGAGCGAAAGAAGTGGAAGACAATGACCATTTTCACAAATAGGGAACCATAGAAATAGGCATATGGAGTAAACCTTTTGAATTTAGTGAGAAAACCATAAACCTTTTAAAGGAAGTGATCCTAGTAATATATTATCAATCCCAAACTTCATAATCAATATTGGTAGTGAGACATAGTGAATTTGGTAGAACTGAACATCGTTGGTTGTATGATCCTTGCAAGTAGACCGGTGAGGGTGACAAAAGTAAAAATCATTGTGTCTGGGGAATGATTTCATTTATGTTCATATATTTCTATGGGTGAAAGAGAGTAGTGTGTTTTGATTAACAATTAAGCATGATCCAAAGTGGTCTAAGAAATACTCTGTCATATCCTGATTCACCTCTACCCCCTTAGGGTATTTTACCTAGTGGTCCTAATAATGTACTAGCATATGACTTTTCTTAGTATACATGGGTATTCTTTCTACCTCAAAATACTATGTTTATGATTTTAATCTATCTACTATTGAAAACATTTATCAATAATTAGTGGACATCTAATTATGTCTCTAATAAGTGATCATGACCATGAGATTTAAAATCCAGACATTGAATACATTTTCTAAATAAATGGATATAGTTATAAAATTTATGCTCCCATGACCACTAAAAATAATTGATTTGTAGAAATAAGGAATAATAATCTTCATGTGATAGCTCAAACTATGCTATATTAATATGAATTACCTGTATATATTTTGGATGATGTTGTGACACATCCTGTTATATTAACAATAGTGTATTTATTATACATATATAAAAGAAGATCCCTTATAAGATTTGGAATATTATAATGTCGATGGTTAATTAATTCACAGTTTTTGGTTTCAATTTATTTATTCTTAACACTATGGAAAATGTGGTTTGGTTTTTCTCCCAAATTGATGATTTAATTTTCTTCATTATTCAACATCCACTAAATCATATATAGTTTTTAATAAAAGGAACAATTATTTAGAAGAGTCACTACTGTCAAATTTTATGATTCAGATCCGCATGATCCTAATACATTATTAGAAAACATTGAGGATGATTTGAAGTCTCTAAAAAAATTGAATACCTACAGATTCTACTATGATGTAATTGGAAATATAATATAGTTCTGATGAACATCCCAAACATGATCCAATGTCTATAGAGAACATAGAGGTGAATAACTCCTCTTTTTCTAAATATATTAGAACCCTTATGTACAATATTTTAAATTCCATAGTCAAAGACCTATATAGAGGTACACATAATATAGATTCCATCTGAAATAAATTATTACATCAATCATTCCTTTCATATATTGATCCAAAAAACATAAATGATGAATTTAATGATGAATTATGGGTAATAGAATTTCCAAAAAAATATATCAATCTCAAAGAAACAATGTATGTAAACTTTTGTATAGTCCCATAGATACATTTAATATATGAACAAAATTTTTCATTGGAAATAATGTATATGAATTAGGGGGATGGGTTGGTATAAGTGAATTGGAAATTCCCTCCTAGGGTCCCATAGTTGATAGAACATATACCAAGTGAGGGATAATAGCCTCATTCAACTGATGGAATATATATATAGATGGAGTTTTTAATGGTGGTTCTCAGAACAGTTTTGAGGTGATAGTTGTTGAGGATCTCCCTCCCCCCCCCCGGTTTAGGAAGGGATTACTCTAGTGGATTTAAATGAATATCCCTATCCAATACATGGTAGGAAAAATTATAATGTAGGGGAGAATGATTCTACCTCATAATACTAACTTCTGAGACCAAGGAAGTTAAATTGAGGAAGTGTACCATTAATCCTCTTTAATGAAAGATAAGAAAAATTATGTGGATTCATATTGGATTATTGAGCATAGTCTATTTCATCATAGATGCAAGGAGAACTCAAACAAACCTAGTCCTCTCATTAAAATGTCTTCTATTAAATGAAAAATTCCTCAATAGAGTTCTAATGTTGATGCCGACATCCCAAGGAATGATGAAGATTAGGAATTAGACAACTTCTAAGAGATTCTCATGAATTATAATGTTGAATTGTTAAAGGAGTGTTTCCAAATATTGATTTTAGTGGTGGATGAAAATAGAATGTTTGAAAGACTGCTACACATTTAATTTAATAATGAAAAATTCTATAGGATTGAGAAATAGAGTATGAATTCATAAATGATTTCAACAAGGGGCTAAAAATACTGGATGATAATCTGTAGACTTGGGATAGGATGGAATTTCACTTTGAGAATATCATTATGTATAATACATATATAGAATTCACCTCCTTATAATGGAAACTATTCAAGGAAATCTATTCTATCAAAAATAATTAGTTCTTTAATGGAATGCTACTTTCATATGAGGTCTGAAGTTATCTATATTATGATCTTTTTTGGATTCCCACATTTTAACATAAAAGTAATTATTGAAATAAAAGATTTATTTATATGCTGATAGGTGGTCTAGTTTAACATTGCTATATTCAATAAGAATAAAAAAACTATGAAGATAATTTTTCTCCAGTAGCCAAACTGGAATCCATTAGAATACTGCATGCCCATGCTGCTAATCTTGAATTCAATCCGTATCAAATCGATGTTATGAGTGAATTATTAAATGGTTTTATAATTGATGTTGTTTATATAGAACATCCCCAATATTTAAAAATAAAAATTATCTAAATTATCTTTTGAAATTATCAAAAGTATTTTTAAGGATTAAAATAGGCTCCTGGAGCTTGGTATGATAGGCTCACATCTTTTCTTATTCCAAAAGGTTTTCCAAATGGTATAGATCACCATACTATTTTTTCAAATAATAATTGAATCGGTGTTTTAGTTGTAAAATTACTTTAGAGGATATTTTTTCTGGATCTTCATGAAATTCATTTTCTACAGTGTTTTCAAAATTAATGAAAAATGAATTTGATAAGAGTTTGATTGTAGAACTAATTTTGTTTTTTTATTTTAATTTTTTAAAAATAATGACGGATTTTATAAAAAATGTCAATATACTAAATAATATGTAAAACATTTAGTATTAGATATCACTGAGATTAGTGAATCTATTATTAATACTACCAATAAATTAAACCACTATAAACCAGTGGGTCAAACCAGTTATAGAGATATGATTGCATTTTTCAATACATAAATTATATCGCACTTGATATTATGTTTATTGTGTGTATCTGTGGTGATTATCCTGAAAATCCTAAGTATAAAAACATGGTTTCTGTAAAAATAACATTCAAATACCTCAATTACAAAACCAATTTGGATTATTTTACCCAATATGAAAAATATTTAACTTTGTTATATATTAAAATGATGATATGGGTGGATATATGTTAGATAAAAAAGAACCTCTAAAACATGTCACTTTTAATGAATGTCACTTGAATCTTTGTGTAGAACGGTAAAAAATTATTATTTCACTATATAATGAAAAATATAAGTACATGGAAATATGTACATATTAGGAATAAATTGTTTTGATGAAACACACATTACCAGAATATGGATATCAATTCAGATAAAGACAATCAATCTCAGATAATATATGTGATATAAATATATCTAATAATACTATATCACATTCCTAAAAAAAATTGTTGTAAGATATCAAATATTTAGATATCATTTTTGGAAAGTGATATCACTACTAAATATATTTATACAGTACATCATCTTGATGATATTTTAAAAAAGACCATTGATTTATAAGAAAATGAATTACATTGAACATAAATTAGTTATGATCTATTTTAGTTTTGTTCAATTTTTTTGGAGTCATAGTTTATGATTTCAACCAATTCTGACTTTTCACCATTGATGATTTCTCATTATTTCAACATCACACCACTGTGACTTATCGCGGTTGTGATTTCTCCCAGCTATGACTTATTTATATTCCGACATAACACTATTAGAACTTCTCACCATTATTATTTCTCACCATTGAATATTTCCAACCATTTAAACATATCACTATTCAGATTGTCTCACTATTGAATGTCTCACAATTGGATTTCTCAATCCTTTGTCAATTTTTTTACCTCATTATTCTAAACCATTAGTTTTGTTTTCTTTAATGACTATTTATATTTTTATTAGTCAATAAAAATGTTTTCTTTGTATCGATTTAGAAATGTTATATTTATTTTTTGAATCCCTAAATCCCAAATGATATAAATTAGATGATATGTCTAAATCCAAAATTCACCTATCTCTGTCCATTTTTTCTTGAACCCTATTACATTATTTCCAATCCCATTGCATTTCATACCATTTCCTTTGCTCGAACCAATCGATTCGATCTCTATATACAATGTGAAGTATCCTTCATGATCTTCACATGATGAGTAGCATTGTTATATGAATAAAAAAGTGGATCTAATTCATCTAGAACTAGTAAATCCTATACATCATGACCTTCCAATGTTTATTTTTTTATTATAAGAGGATGTTCATGTATAATAGTTTCATTTTATTGAATCATTGGTGCATCTTGTTCCTCAATACCAAGGATGGATGGATTTTGTTTCATAAAATCACTGAATATTTTAACCAAGTTTCATATATTTGTTATATCATAGTGTGAAACAAATTTTTAATGAGAATAAAGATCACGTAAGAAGCTGAGTAAATGGACATATAATTTTATTCCGTTTAATGTTGTCAGATGAATGATTGAAAGTTCCAAATGAAGCTATGTTTAATGATTATGACAGGAAAATTATAGATTCTAGTGTTGTATTCTTTCATAAAGAGGTCGTCACTGAGTTTATAGGAGATAGAATATTATGAAGAATAATTTCTTAATAAATCAATATATAATGCATGATTCATATTAATTGCAAACCACACTTTTTATGTCCGTGAAAATTAAATATTTTCACTTTATGTTATCTGGATATCTATTTATTATTTCTTATGAAATGTAGACACCAAATATATTTTTGTAGATACCTTATGCTACACATGTTGGAAATGAATAAGGACAATTAAATATCCTACCCCCAAATCTACATGAAGTTTATTTTGAATATTCATATGGGAGAAGGTCTAGTTGATGAAGATGAAGTGTCTATTGTAATATTTGGTGGTTGCTGAATCAGTATAATAATTTTCATAAGGATGATAAGTAGTGGGACCCATTGTAGTAGCGATTTGTGAATTAAGGTTAAAATCCATATTATAAGTTTAATCTAATGGTTTATCCTTAAAGGCCAAAGGAACACGTTGATCTAATAATTTAGCATGATGATAATATTGTGTATTTAGATTCTGATATTTAATAAGATGCCACATTTTCTAAATGTTATGAGGAGAAGTAATTCTATGTTTGTGATGTATAAGATTCATATCTATCTAGAACCTCTCATTATATTTCATATGGAGAACCTAATCCACCTATGACTCTCCCAAAAGAAGAAAACTCTCAAATAAAGGATGTTTTGAATTCTTTAATGATGTGTTTAGAGAATAATAGTTGAAGTCTCATTTCAATTCCTCTAAGGAGAATGAAAAAGGTTATGATAAAGAGGAAGGAGAATAAGTTGATTAAAAGGTCTATGAAAATAAAGAAGAAAATATATTTTTAAATAGATATGATAATAGAGATTATGGCCCTAATGGTCTCAATCGTAGAATTAGTGTTCAATATGTAAAAATAACTCATGTTCTTGTACTTTCACCAAGAGGTTTTGACTCTATAGCACAATTGAGACCCATCTTTCTTATAGACATATACAGATCTGCTAGAGAATTAAAAAAAAGTGTTTATTTAGTGGTAGAAATTCCCAATAGTATAGATTCAACATGTTATCTTTTTTTTGATGTAAATAGTTTGACTATTGATTATGATCATGTTTTTTTGATTATTTTGTTATTCAGAAGTTGAATGTTGGTGTAGGTATTAAGGAGCCTATGGATGATATGATGGAAGTTGGACATGTTAAGCTATTTTTTGATAGACATAGATATGGAAAACCCCCTACTATTATTTTTTGGTTGTATGTTTGTCCAAAACTGCAAACTATTATCTATTTTCACTTCTTCGAAAGTATTCTGATATTTGGATTCAACATATTTATGAAAAATGGGACACGTTTTCTAGTAATCATGGGAGTCCAGAAATGAATGGTCAACACAGTATTCATTATGTAAAGGATCATGAGGGATGTTTAGTTGATAAAATTTATATTATTGGTGAATTGGTTCAGTTTCAATCTAATGTGGCTAGATGTTCGGCGGATATACCTGATCCTACTATACCACTAGTTTATGAGGATTATCTCACCAATGGAGATCTCAATTAATTCAGTGAAAATATTTTATCTGAGATTACTGTCTATATATGGAATTGATAACCCAAGGTTACTAAGTTATGTAAACATGATTCTAATTTTTTTCTTCAAATTATAATTTAAAATATTCAGCCACAATTGATGCACCATATCCAATAATTTGAAATAGAAAAATGATGTTTAGAAAATGACTAGGAATATTTAAAACCATGGTGGAGGAGATGAAATCTTGTTTTGTTGATTCTTTGGTAACATTATTCGAACGGATTGAAATTCAATATTTAATAGTATCTAGTTCCACTACTCATAAAACTCCTTTTTTTATGTTGAGCTACTCAGATTTGTTTTACATGAAGAACATAGAGTTTTATTATGTGGTGAGCACCCCATACCTCCTAAATGTTTGAGGAAGTATGAGAATCAAAATGAACATGTACTTATGTTTTTTAATGATTTTGAAAAATACATGAATGATGATAGAGTTAGTATAAATAAATCAATCAACTACTATCTATCATAGATTTTCACCAAGAGTGACATGGATTATCATTTTCTGTTCATGGTATAAATTCTAATTATGCGTCGAGTTTCAAAAGTATTCGATGATCATTTAACAGGATGTTGGTTATGACTCAACAATAGATGATTTATATAGAAGAATAAAATACTTATCTAGAGAAATGGAATGGGGTGGAAATATCACAATGGACATTTTCCATTTCATGAAACGATTTCTACATGTGCATGGATCAATAATTGTAGCACATGAGGCCATACTTGTTACTTCCCAGTTGAATCTTCCAGGAACAAATCCAGAGTTCTTCAGTGCAGGTGTAACCAGATATTCTCTTGCACCATTAACATCCCAATTTGTGCCTTTTTCTCCAACACCTAGTGATGCAGTTCACCATCTATGACCAAGTATCATACATCATTTTTAAACTTGTATGAAACAATATGGGACTTGATGTTAGGTATTTCGATGTCAAAATTATTTCCATGGGACAAATTCCATGTTCACCAATTATTTCTATTATGTCGAATATATAATTCTGATGAATTAATTTTATTATTATTCTCATCAAATTTATATGATATACATATCCATATAAATTTCTAATGCTCTTGGGTCCTATGACTACAATATTACCAAAGTGGAAGTTGTTTTTTGATATAGTCTTATTGTCTATCAAGATTGATTATGATTATATTACGGATGATAAAATAGTATGATATATATATATATTATGAAATTCATTAAATTCATTATCATTTAGTTATTTCATGATATTTCATTTTTCCATTCATTTCCCTCTATATTGGTAGTAATTCATACAAAATAATCAGTTGAAGGAAAATCATATTTTATTTCTCTTTGTAATAAGAAAACCATTTTCTTCCATGTCAATGTTTTTTTAAAAATGTCTTCATAAAAAATTTTACAATTCTAAAATGATATATTAATTAATTTTGTACACTTGTTTAATCATTTTAGAAAATATTTAAAAAATATTCATCTTTTAATTTTTTTTGACTTTGGTAGTTCTGAAATTTTACCAAAATTGTTTATTGAATAATTTTTTAACAGAAAAGGTAGGAACATAATTTTCACCCATACTGACCCATATTTTATTTTCAGTTTCATTTATTAATTCTTTAAAAATTATTTTTATAAAAAATTGATCATTAAAATTCTAAAAATTTATATATTTTAAAGAATTTATTTCAATGAAAAAAGGGTATTTTCCAATTAAATGATCCATGTGATATTTTAAAATAATTTAACATCTAAGATGACTTCCTATGATTTCTCATAATATTTTATAGGGGTATTATTTAATGAAACAATACTTATTATATGATTGGATGGTTTGTTATTTGGATGAATTTATTCTTATGAAATATTTTTTTCCAAAGGTATTTATATGATGATGTGCTTAAATGTTTTTGGAAACCATTTTCTATATGGGTAATTCTATAATTAAATGATTATGAAACAAAATTACTTTGAATTTGTTATGATATAATGAATGTTATGTGATATTTTTTAATACAGACATATTATTATAAAATTTTTTTCGGTGGGATAAAATTATATAGTCTTTCAAAGCATTATAAAATGATTGATATCTCGTGAGATAAACATGGCCTTCATGGGGAGAGAAACTAGTTTTATAAGGTTCTTTTTCTACTATGAAAATCTTGTGAAGAACCCTGACTACTATGATGGATTAGAGAGTTAACCTAGTCCAGACATATAGTAAAATAATGGATCCATGGCTAATAATTTAATTATTATTGATGATTTGTTGTGAACAAAAATAAAATGTATTTTTTCAATTATATTCTCTAACCACCTATGTTCATTGATTCCATTATGATTCATGTCTTATGAACTATTAGTATTTATTACCTAACCTGATATTATGATCTATGATATAATGGGTATGGTTTTTAACTATTATTATCATGGTTTATACATTTGTGTTCATATTCTGTTAATATCAACCTTTTCTACCCTTACTAAGAATTAGAACTCAAACTTTTTTTTATTTAATGTACCCAATTTATGAAGATAGCAATTAATAATGATGTATGAAAAAAGGGTTCATGTATATAGGAACATATTAGAAGAATATATAGTTTACTAATGAATTTGCCATTTTTTAATCCATTTTTCCAAATGGACTAGACCGATACAATTTCTTCCAGGACCAATATGTTATGTAAGGAATATTTTTCTATTATAATGTTATATCTACGTACAATTTTTTTTCATTAGTTCATAACCTATTTAATTCCATAAATTTTCCAATACATTGGTTATTTACTCGACTCCTCTTATTTATATCCATTGGCTATAAATAAAGGGAAAACTAAGGGTGATAATTTTTTATGTATTAATGACATAAATGTTAAACCATGAACATTAAATGGATAACTCATGAATGACATATATATAATAACATATTGATTGAAGGTTTTCAATCTCATTTTTCCATGATATATTCTGGAACATAAAATATTTTCAGTATTTTCCCCCATAAATGATTGTTTAAAATCATTATGTAAATTTTCCAATGAATATACCCTATTTTTATCAGAGTATATGTGATGAAATTCCAATTTATATGAACCATATTATGATCAATTCATTCAAAATGCATCATTTTTATGGTAATTACCCTTAACTATGACTACTCTAGAGCCACATACACTTGTTGTATATATATGAAGATATATTTTCTTCAAATCTAGATAATATTTAATTTAAAAAAATATGTATGTTTCCATTTGTTTATTATTATCCCTAATTATTTCACAATAGTATTGAACACCTAATCATTAAAAATAACTATTTATTCATCGATACAAACTCTGATAACCATAATTTGTTAAAAACATAATTCATGTTTTATTACATAATGATAGAATTAATTCCAACCTTTATGATCAAGAGGCTTATTGTATTTAGAATATTATGTACCGAGAACATTAATAAAACACATGTGTATAACAATAATATTTGAAAACATAGAAAAAATAAATAATATTCCATAAATAATTAAAAATAGAAAAGCATAACATGTGGATGTACATAAGAAGGTGGTGAGATTTAGAGCCCAGTATAGTAGTAAACAAAACATAGTATACTATACTTTAGTAAATGGGATCCAAGAGGCATATCATGGAAACATAATAGCAGTTAAAATAGTAATCTTGAGCATTGAGTGATGATAAAACATGATAACATAAATTGAATCATATGAATGTGGTGACAACATAAATCATTCAATCATAAACATAAGTCTAAAGTCACTAACAAGACAATGTAAATATTTTTGATATGGATAATATCATTTCCATTGTACATGGAATCTCAATGTATAAAAATATTTCATAATGAATTATCAAGCCATCTAATTTTAGACCTAGCAGTTTCATTAATATCATGGACATTCATAAGTTTCAAAAATAAACCATTCAATATAATGATATATTTCATCAATTATAACAAAAATATTAAGTAATTTTGGATATGTATTTGAAAATCCACAATAAATTAAGGATAGATAAAATTATGTGAATACAGTGGAGTGAAAATAGATATGTGTACTCACTAAAAACTTTTTTGTCATATAATATCATAAGACAGCATTAGAAAAAAACCGAGTGTACATAAAGGTTATAGAATGGATAAATGGGTGATATTTGAGTACATCACTACCTGGGAATCAATTTTTTTTAAATGTGTAATAACATATCCATATATAAGAAATTATAAATAAAAATTCCAAAGATAATGAAGGATGATGAATAAATAGGACGAAAGGATGATCTCTTACCTCAAGATGGTGCATCTAATTACATGAAAGGTGATTCATAATATATTAAGGGAACCTTTTTGGGATATAGATATGGAATGGTAGAGTAAATTTATTCTCAATTAATTTTGAGTAAAGATGAATGGATGTTTTTGTTTTTTTATATTGAAAAATAGAGGAAAATAATTTATTAGTTTCCAAACACAAGTT
The DNA here is from genome assembly GCA_963277665.1 of Viscum album. Classification (NCBI taxonomy): domain Eukaryota; kingdom Viridiplantae; phylum Streptophyta; class Magnoliopsida; order Santalales; family Viscaceae; genus Viscum; species Viscum album. The sequence continues at coordinate 766,970,989 of OY728120.1, forward strand.
TAAGACACCATGTTATAATTTAATAAAAAACATCATTATCATGGTTTCTAAAAATTAATTCTACAAAATATTTTTTATTTTTTATTTTTATGATCTGAAAAAATTGAAATATTTTTTTGTGATATGTAAGTGAATCAATGTTATAGAGAATTAATTTTAAAATATAAAAATATAATATAGTTCTTGGAGGATTGGTTAAGTGTTTATAAAATTTATCAGAAAAAATAAACTTATGTTATTTTAATGAGGAGACATAATTTCATTCATGTATTCTGTTTATATTATTTAACACGTAATTTATGGTCTATAATGATGTCATAATATATACCGTATAATTATTTTATGTTTAATTTAAACCCAAAAATTCAACAACCAAAAAAATTTATTGAAACATCACTGTTAGAAACAATGAAATTATGATTTTGAAATTAATATTTATTTTGATCAATATAATTTTTCAAATATTATAATTTTCATTTTTAAATTAAATACACTATTTATTAAAGAATACTTCTTTCTTTTGACAATAACATATCTCTAACACTTATATAAATTATTTTGGACATAATCAAATTAGGTTGTAATTTATATTCAATAAATTTTATTGAATGAAAATATTTTATTAAAATATACTTTATTTAATAATTTCGTGAATTCGATAAAATATATGGGATAAATTAAATATATATATTCCCCAAAAATACAACTTGTGTTTCATCATATAAAAATACAATTTTATCAACATAATTACTAAATAATATAATAAATGGTATTAATATGGGATAAATACAATTATTGTTTTATAAAAATTATTATATAAAAATTTATACAGTTTGTTTCCTGATACATAGACCTTGATTACACCGGTGAATGTTGTAAGGGTAATGAGATCCAGAGTGATACATTCCAAATGAGGTTTGGTAAACACAATTTTGTTCATGATATTGATGAGCTTAATAAAATCTCATTAATAGATTCATTCATACTTCATTTATAGACTCATTAATTTTACTAGTTTAATGTAAATCTTAGTGATGTTTCTCCTCTCATAGGATCCAGTAAATGTGACTTATAGGGTGTTATCCTTTGTGTCGAGGACATCGCTTCCGTTTTCAGTTTCAAAGAGACAAATTCAAATACCTTAAAATAATAATTCCAATTTAACTATCAAATTTCTATATTTTCAATGCTTTTGATTATTAATAGTATTTTTTAAATTATAGGACCATATGATGGTCCGAAAAGAACAATGTTTTTTAGTTTTTTCTATACCTTCATTTCCGAATAATGTGTGTACTCATTTGAAAAATGGGATTTCATTTATAAATGTTTTTTTTATAACATTAATTTTTATTTCTATTCATTCTATATAAGAACTAAATATTTAACTTTCTTTAGGATCTTATCTTCTTTAAAAAACTTACCAAAATGTTATTAATGTGGATTCAATTCAGTTATCATTTTATAAAACTCAATGGATTAAAAAAATGGGCTATAATGTTGAATACATATGTATTTTTAATAATGACGATTCAATATGAATCCATAATTTAATTAACACTTATTTTGTGTGATCATAATTTAATTTATTTATTTATTCACTTTTTTATCATTAAAATTTTTGAGATGACACAACATGGTATAACATCCAAATTTATATGTTTCATACAAATCATAATAGGAATTTATTGTAGAAATATTTTTTAAACATTATATGAAACTTCTATGATTGTATTATTAGATTCATATTCACTATCACATTTATCACATAGTGTATTTATAGTAAGTGGGGAATTCAATACATTAATTTTCCTTTTATCTATTCTTATTATGTTCATATGAATTTAATACTCTCTAAAATTTGTTTTTGGATATGAAATTTTCATTTCAAAATATTGATCCCAATTTTCTTATGCTATTACATGCCATATTCATAAAAAATTAAAAATTAGTACATTAGTACATTTATCTAGATTTACAATTATAATATTACATAGATTTATTATTCATAAACATCTGTATCTATTTTATAAAATAAAATAAATTTTCTACTATTTGATTTAGAATACTCATTTATTGAGTATTATAATAATAAGAATCCATCAAACCACTATTCAATGTACAAGATATTTATATACCACTATTCAAAGAGTCTTAAGTCATTGGCTTGGATGGATAACCACATAAACACATGGATCCCTGATATTTTTAGTGGATATTCTTCTAATATAATGTAACGAATTTGATATATAATACTTCACCTCTAAAATTACCCAAGAGTTTTGTTATTATTTCATAGGAGAAATTTTTAGTCGTCTGACTAACCACTACTGGTAGTACTCAATAATAAGATGGGGGATCCTCAAATAGTTCTTAGATGAATATTATACTATAGTTTTGGTAAAGATTAATTTGTATATGTAATTTCATGAGTTAATGTTTCTTTTGTGGGGTTTTAATTTATGATGTTCCTATAGTGATTAATATCCATCGCTATGGGGGGTATTAAATCAGATCATGGTAGTTTTTAAAATTTATTTTCTATAAAATGATCATCAATATCTTGTTAGCTTTAGATCCACATTGAAATAGAAATATATCATCCTCACATGATGATGTAGTGAATAACTGGAATTATAACCCACAATTTCTACAATTTTTAGATCTAATGTTGAATATTAATCCTTTTCATGGCTATTTTCAATCCCCAATCATGGATTGTCTTCATTATATGCACATCTGATTCCAAATTACAAGAATTCATGTTGGATAACCTCACTCCTTCTACGAGTAACAACCAATATCATAGGTTCAAATTTAAATACCAATAAAATGAATACAATATGAAGAATATAACAATGAAAATTATGTTACTTTCATAAAAAATGATAATAATCCACTTCAATAGGACTCTAAAATATAAAAGAAATAATTTCCCACAATATAGACATGAATTATGTTATATTAATGATCTCATAACCAAATCATATTAATTAAATTAAAAAATAATCATTAGATATCGAAATCTTAATATCTAATCATTTCATCATAATCATCATATTATTTCTTTTTAAAATATTACATATGTAACATCCCAGGTATTTATAGAATAATACATTTTCATATCTATTAATATTTATGAATATGATTTTAATTTTATGTCAAATGAGATTATTTTCCTTTTAACTTTCCTGATAGTCATGAACATGTTACTATAAAATTTTATGTTGCACACAACATTGTGTTATACCACAATATAAAACAATAATATTATTATTATTTTAACTAGTAGTTAATGCCTAGCCTTTAAATTGGTGAGAATAAACAGAACTAACTGAAATATGATTACACAATCTTTTTAAATATTATTACATTTATATAAAAAATTTATAGGCTTAAAATGAGATTGAATCTAATTCTATGCATAAAATACAATAATATTTTTAAAAGCTTATTTCTCCTCTTTTTAATGAAGATACATTTTGAAATCTATATTTGGCACATTTATAAATTATATTTGATAAAATAAACTTCTTATTTATATTATGGACATCAAAATATACTTTTTTTGGTATTTCTTTATTTTTATGATAAAATCCATATTTTAATGAATAGTGAAAAATACTACATTTTAATTCAAAATTGCTTTTTTCATCTAATTTTTATACAGTTATATTTTCATTTTAATAATTTTCAAAGTATAATTGATTTATTTTTTTCTCATTTAATCAATTATTTTTCATTTAAAGTTATATCACATTTTAATTGGTCATAAAAACCATTCAATCTATTGATAGTTTTTTACATCTTAAAACCCTACATTATGGTTTTGACAACAAGAATTAATTTTAAAATAATTTCATCTAATTATATATTTGGAATTTGGAAATCTGGATTCCATATTTGTAATTATAAGGTCTAAATTATGCAAATATGTACCTTTTATTTCGTTACATAATGAAGAGTAACTTTAATAAATATTTTTATTTACCATGGTTAAAGAGTAAATCAGGTAGATAAGGGTAAAAGATATTATTATTATTATATAAAACCACTCTAGAACATGTCTTGATCCTATTGGATGAGATACTTCTAACAATGAGCATCCTTGCATTTAAATTTTGGACCCCATTGATCCACATGGGTGTGAAAATAGAATGTTATAATAATTAATTAAATTTAAAGACAAATATAACACAAACACATATATTTTTACTAAAACAATATTATGGTGGGGTTGTATGATAGGTCTATTTGACTATAAATAGTAATTACAAAGATGAAATGATTTAATACATCATGGTATGTTATTTTTAATTTTTATGCATTAAAAACATAATGTTATATATGACACAATGATGATGCATTGATTACTTTATTAAGGAATGATTCGAATAAATGATATTTTAAATTTTAATATAAATGTAATTTGAACATTTTGATTCCATCAATGATTTTTTTGGATGACATTGACATATAAGGGATGGGTTTGTGCGCTTGGATTGATGGAATCATTTTAATAATTATAATATTATACAAACATACTTATATAATGTTACATCTATCATTAAAGATCCACTTTTGGTTATCTTGGCATTTTATAGTAACTATTGTTACAGTATAATATGATAATTTAAGAAAACATGGTGATAGTTAATGTTTTTAACTAAGGGTTAAAGATAAAATATAATTTTAATTTTATGACCTAAACTAGTCTAAAAAATATTTTTTGATTGGATTTCTACCAATACTCATCTTATACTCTAAATACATTGCATTGGAAATTTTAGATTTAGAAATTCAATATATAAAATAAAATAATATTTCATGAATTTCATAATATACCCCTCCCCCTATTACAAAATGAAACTAACTCTACCCACGTACTCACACCTCTCAAGCCCATTGGATCATCCAAATTCTACTAAACTAAGATCCCAACATCCCTCATTTCCTTCTAAATGCCACAATATGTGTTTAAATCCATACGAGGGAGACCTTTTGTGAAAATGAAAATGAGATACTCAAAAAAGAGGTATTTTTTTATCACATCTTTCAATGTTCTTTTATTCTTTTCCATACACTTATTATGTCATTTAAATAATAAATTATAAATTTTAATATCATCTACATGTTGTGATGTTATTATAATAATGGTAAAACCTTATTCTTCATTTTATCCATCATATATATAACAATATCACCATTCATGCGTACATATGATTTTCCATCTACAAATTGTGGTGTAATTTTTTATTCCCCAATAAAAAGTTTCGATGATTATTATGACGAGTTCAATGGATATAAATAATAAATATTAAATTATAATTATTATCTATAATTTTTTTACCATCCAATTCTAGACCTTTTAACCATTTAATGAATGAGATCATCACTAATGTGTATGTACGACCTACCGTCTCCCTGATGCTATGTGAATCATTATAATGGATATTCATTAATCATTGATTATTTAAATTAATGGAATGAATAAATATGATATATATTATATTTATTTTAACTCTATTATTTTTTAATTTTTTAATTACAACATACCTTTAGGCTTTCCGTAATGTGTAAAAATGATAATTTCATTGGAGGATGTATGGACTACCTCCACCTGAAAGTGATATGACTCATTCATTCCATACATGTAATGTAAAAAGGATTAAATTAATGAACATATGTACCATATATAAAATAGATAATTTAATTTAATTTTAATATACCTATGTGTCATTTAGTTTTCATTCTTTAATTTGACAAAGAAATGAAAGTCGTGTTCATGCGTACATACGACATACCCTCTCCATGAATTGTGAATATCAATTCATATCTCCAAATGTTATAGACTTTTTTAAATTGAAATATAATGGAAATATGTGATATTAAAACAATAAATAATATTTTTTTGGTAATTTAATTATAACCACATGGATAATTTAAATCAAAATTAGTTTATTTTTGACACATGTAATGAACATCAAAAAATTGTATGATATGAACATAAATAATTATTTAATTGTTAAAACATTGTTATAATAGATATAAAAGGAATAATAAACTTTTAAAAGGATCTCAAACATGTATAAATTAAATTAATTTTATTATTTTGGATGAAAAAGGAACAGACGTGATAAGTAAGACTCAATGTAAGGTACTTCATCTCAATCTTCTTTCATTGAGGTATATTTTGATGTTATACATCATCTTATTTTAAAATGCATAAAATAAATCCATTTTAATTTAAATTCCATTAAAAAGGTAGTATTATTTCTATGAATAGTTTTACTAAATGAAAAAAATAATGTGTTTAAAATATGTGGTGACAACGACTCCTCCTCCACCGTTACCATTATTTGATATTTGGCTTCCTCTATAAGCCTTAATGTTTTTAAAAGGAAAAGATATCTTTTTTTCCCTTTTATGTTTTTTGGTATTGAAAATGGTTTTGAAAGATCATTTTTTATTTTAATAAACTGAAATGATCTCTTCTGATTGCAAATGAAATTTTATGAGTAAAATAGTGATAATTAAAATCTTTAATGTGTTATGATTATATAATAGTACGTGGAAATTTTATGGGTGGTAACGTGATAAACCTATGAAAGGTGGTTACATGATAAAACAAAGATGGTTGGTTCCGTGATAAACAATGTATGGGTGGTTATGTCAAATCCTCCAATGTATTCGGTATGTAAGTTGGTCTTATGACTTTTCCATTTTGGGATATTTGTGCAAGTTGACCAAATGGTTATTCCATTTAAGTATGTTTATTTCCCAAGTCACCTTCATATTTTATATGTCATATGTACATGATTTATGGTAATATATTAGTTAAAAAAAGGTTATTAAAGTAGCATATATTCAGTGAAGTATATTGAATACTTATTAATGGTTAAAAGTATTACATTATGATAATGTATTGAAGGTTTTCATGTTTCCCAAGACTAACAGTTTTCCTTCATTATGTTTTCCTTAATGAGTACATTATGCTCATCCCATGTTTTTAATTTTTTTCACAGGTCTTCACGAATAATAGAGTCATGTATGGGATCATTGAATAGTTATGTTGTTCAAACATGAAATGATAACAAGATTTTTTAAAGAGATTTTATTTTATGAAAAAATGGATAGTGAGTAGAAGTGTTTACTTGTAATTTTTATGTTGTTATGTATTCTTTATGACTTTATTATAATCTATAAACTTTAAATAATCCTTGGTGTGATTTAATGTAAAATTAATGAATTATCTCAAGATTATGTAACATTTATAGTTGGGGACTTATAGTTGGCATTATTGGTCATTATAGATAACGTTTGAGGATAGGGTGTTATTTAAGCATAAGTGACATGTTTCTTATAGCCAAAATATTTATAATATTTGAATTATACCTATTTATTTTAGATAAATTGAATTATTGTCAGTTAATATTAATAATTATATCTTAGTTTTTATCATCCTCATATTACAATATATGATGATTTTATTGATATTCTCACACTAACCATTTTTGGTTTTAGAAAATGGCTAGATCTAGAAAGCACTAAAGAAACCATGGATATGAAGGAAACTGTGGTGGTTTTCTAAATAATAAACTGATTGAAATGGGATCATCAATTAGAACTCTATTGGTTATTCTAAACTAACTATTCGAAGTAATGAATAACCACTTGAACTGTGGTGATTTTTTTTATGGAAACAAATATGTGAGAAAAGAATACCCATGGATTTTCAGGTAATAATAATAATGGTATGTATATCAAATAACCTATGTGTCAAGGATATGGGACTAAACTCCTTGTAAAATTTTTTAAAGGGAAACGAAGATGTTATAGATTTGGTAATGAAGGGAATAACGCATTAACCTATCATCGATAAAGTATGAGTTTAGTTTACTCCAGGAAAGGGAAAGATGTTCTTTCTGAGTTATCAATTGAATGTTTAAAATAAGTTTATTATAGTAATTATATAAAAATATATCTTACAAATAAGGTATTTTAATTGGATAAGACATATCATACAAATATATGTTTACCAATACCTATTTCCATTCCAATTGGTGATGAGGAAAATGAAAATGATCGATGAAAGGTATAAATTATTTCTTAGCTTATGTTTTCAAATTATTTAATCATAAGACATGATTCCGTATTTTTATGTAGTAAATATTTATTACAAAATAAGTAGGAAAAACATTTTTAAGGTATTAGGAATAATTATGGATTATTAAGATGTCAAAATTTTAGAAATTTGAGAGTTATGCTTGATATATGGGTACAGAAATGTTTAAAAGTATTATTGTACTTTTATTGATCATATTAAATTTAATAATATTATCTAGTTTGTTTAACCATAATTTTTTGTTATGTGAAAATTTTATTTGATGAAAAATTATCTTTTAATTTTTAGAAATATTTCTACTTAATATTTAGGGTTTATATGATCCCTGAATTTGAGGAGATTATTGGTTCTAACATTTTCAAATGAAAAATGAATGGAACGATATAAACATTAAGTTAAATTATGTTGTAGTTATTTTGATTATTTTAACTTTGGATATGAATATAATAATAAATATATAGTTTTATAAAAAGGAAAACCCACTAGATGGGTGACAAGCTGTCGAATCTGGCAAGGCCATGGGAATCGAACCCAAAACAGAATGGTGATAAGGGATAATCACCTACCACTTGCCTATTGGATGTCAATAGTGAGTATGACTTATTCTCTTTAGGTAAATGGTTTTATGGATTAATAAAAAGCTGATTTTGGAAACCTATAATTTATCGAATAGATATCCATAGTACAAGAATATGATTTGGTGATAAATTGATAAATGTTATTTTGGAAGACGTTATCTCTTTTGAGAATATTATATGCCTAAGGAAAATAGAATGCTATGGGTTTTTATTTGAGGGGTAATGGTGGAATTTTATTTACGGAAAAATCAATGTTTTTATTGTGGAAATATTTTTATTTTTGTTATTTTTGCAAATGATTATCCTATCATGGAGAAAATTTTATTAGGTTAATTACATTTTGGTATGAGACATTAATAGTGGTTGACGTTATTTGGAGATAAATGTTATAATTTATATATAAAAACTATGTTATCAAATCCTTATGAATTTTGGGTTTCAATATTTGTTGGATTATTTTATGTAATTTTGAGGGCATTTTTTGATGAATACTCTATGTAGAACTTGGTTAGTACTAGTTAATATTGGACACGAAAAGTAGTACAACTCTTTATAACGGATCACTATTTTTGGGGGATTATTGGAACTTGTACTAACCATTTTGGATTTGGATAATTTCTAATAATGTGGGAAATATATAGTTCATATTTTTTAGACAATGTGATTCTCTAGATGTTGATTATATTACTTCATGTGTTACTAGGTCCTCCAGAATTCCCATCTTTTTGAGAAAGGATGATTGTGTTGTAGAAATTTATTAAATGATTAAACATTACTATTCAAGTATATTTACATATAATCTTATTCAAATTATTATATGAATTTTTTCAACTTCATAAAAAGGATCCTAAAACAAAAATATATACCGGATTTCATTATATTAAGGGTAATCAACAACCTTTTAACCCATCACATATTTGTGGTTCTATGATTGTTAACTTGTTATTCGTCATGTTTTCTATCATTCTCCCTCAGAAATTGATGGTTAATTTTCTAATCCATATAAATGTTTTTATACAAGGAATCATAGTATGTTTTATCATTTGTGACCTTTATAGTTCTCTTTCATTATTTTAATTTGGAATTTTTTCGACCATTTTTCAGATGTGGGAATTGCAATGATGTTACCGAGCAGAATTTTAAAATTTCGAGGATTCTATTTCCAAGAGGGGGAATGGTGTAACATCCCAGATATTATATAATAATAATTTTTCATATATATTAATATTTACGAATAAGATATTAATTTTACATTAATGTGTACTCCTTGTCTGATAGTTTACTCAACACTATAATATTGGTTCCTATGAAATCTTAAGTTGCACACAATATGGATTTATAAAGAAGAATAATAAAATAATATTATTATTAATATAAATTCTCGTTAACACCTAGCCATTGTACTGGAAGGAATAAAAATAACTTACTAAAATATGATTAAACATCCTTTTAAATTTTTTTACAGTTTTCCAATAAATATAAAGGCTTAAAATGAGAATTAATGCAATTTTAAGCATAAAATGCTGTAATATTTTTAAAATATCATTTTACTACCTTTTGATGAAGAAAACTATTTAAAACTAGTTTTCTCAGTTTTTTAAGATCTATTCAACAAAATAAAATTATTCTTTATAATCTAGACATAAAAATTTACATTGGTTGATATTTTGGTATTTAATTGATGAAATCCATATGTAATGAATACTGAAAACTACTACATTGTAATTCAAAATAACATTTTCATTTAATTAATTTATATATATTGAATGTAATTTTAATAGGTTTTAATTTATAATTGAATTATTTTTTTTATAATTTAATCCAATTTTTTATAGAAGTAATTTCCCTTTTAAATTGTACATAAACATGTCAATATTTTGATAGTTATTATTTCTTAAAAACCGACTTTATACATATGTCAACAAGAATTAATTTTAAAATATTTTCTGCCAATTATATGTTATGAGTTTCGATAAATTTATTCCATATTTGGAATCATAGGGTCCAAATTTTTTAAATACGTACCTTTTATTTTTGGACCCTTTGAATTGTAACTTTAGTAATTATTTGTATTTACTATGGATAAAGGGTAAATCCAGAAGATGAGGGTAAAAATAATATAATAATAATATAAAACAACTATAAAACGTGCCCTAATACAATTGGATGAGATATTTATGACCACTAGAATACCTGGGTCGAATTTAGGACCCCATGGAGGCACATGGGTGTGAAAATTACTTGTTATAATAAATAATTTTATGTAATGAGAAATATAACACAAACATGTATCTTTTTACTAATAGAATTTTAATGTGGGGTCATAAAATTGATCTATTAGACTATAAATATTCAGTATATATATAATAATATTGACTACATAATTTTTTATTATTTGTAAATTTTATACATTATATATATAATTTTATACATTAAATAATAATGATGTAGTGATAACCTTATTAATGAATGATTCAAATAAATGATATTATAAATTTTAACATATATATAATTTGAAATTTTTTATTCCATAAAACAATTTTTTAGATTAACTTGACATATTAGGGATGATTTAATATGTTTTTTAAAAAGAATTATTTTTTATGACTTTAACAAAAATCAATTTCTAAATAGTGTCAAAATTGATATAAATGTGTTTTTAAAAGAATAATATTTTATTTAATGATAAAATATTCGTAAAAATACACTATTCATCCAAATGAAATCTATAATATTAATGATTTATTTAATTATCCACTTTTGGTTCTCTTGGAATTTTATTTTAACTATGATATCCATATATTAAAAAAATTCTAGAAGACATGGTAAGAATTAATATTTTTAACTAAGTGTTAAACTAAAAAGATATGGTTACATTTGTTACCTAAACATGTCTAAAACCTATTGGTTGAGTGTATTTCGACACATACACATCTTATCCTTGAAATAAATAACATTGGAACTATTATAATTCTAATATAACATTATAATTAATTAATATTTCAAGACTTTCATAAAGTACCCATCCCTCGTCTTATGAAAGGCCACCACCTCTACCCACTTACTCACACCTCTAAATCCAATTTGATGGTCCAAATAATGATCCAATATGTTCCAAAAATCCCTCAAGACCTTTTATAGGCCACACATTGTTTAGAAAGCCAACCTATGTCGACGTTTTGTGAAAATTAAAAGGAGATACTCGAAAAAGATGTATTTATTTTATCAACTCCTTCAAATTTCATTTCTTCTGATACTTCCTATTCTTATGTCATTTCCATACTAATGTAATAAATCCAGTATCTTCTACATGATTATATGTTATTGTAATTATGGTATAACAATATACCTATTTTTATCCATCTTACCATTAACAAAATCACATTTTGTGCGAAGGTATGGCATACCATCTCTATGTCATTGTGTATTTTTTATTCAAAAATAAATAATTTGGATGAGTATAATGACATTTATAATGGATGTAAAAAATTAATATAACATGATAATTATTCTGTATAATTAATACTCTATCACGACCCGACCCTACCGGTCTCGAGCTGCAACTACCTCGGGCCTGCCTTTATAGACCAGGGGTTGCCGACAAGCACCGAAGGTGTAACGATCTCAGAGAGGCCTTATATTATTTACCTATACACACACACATAGCCCATTCAAAGTAGTAGTGCATAGTAAAAAAAACCAAAGGACAAAAAACTATAACCTAACTACAGTCACGCATCAACTTCTAAATAGTACAAGTGTTGAAAAGTACTAACAAGATAACTGAATAAAAAACAGGGAAAAACACACACCCAACTATAACGGTGCCACAGATCGTTAACAGGTAAACGAAAGTAAACAGCTAGTGAGTCTCACTATTTAAAATCCTACTATAACCAATAAACGAAACCTATGATTATGTGTCCTCTACGCTCCTTCGTAGTCTCTATCAACCTGTCTGTCATCTGCAATGGAACACCATGTGTGGGAAAAGCCTAAGATGGGGTGAGTATAAAGATACTCAGTAGGATTCTTCAAAATCTCGAGAGAGAAACAAAGGAGGTACTAGAACTATGAGCAGTAGGCAGAACAAAGAACACTGTAAGAGTACAATAGAGAGAGTACATCTCAACCCAACAAAAGAAAGGAAGTAGACTCATCCAATCCAAGAGTAGACAGACACGAAAAGCATGTGGCATAACCCGCACGTATTTTCCCCTCTTAGAAGGAGAGTAACCAAACCCAAGGAGTTGGAACAAAAGTGGGGTGTACATATATATATGTTGAACATGAAAACCTGAACGAGTGTGTAAGGGGATCTCTATCTCCATGCTCTGCCCAGTAAAAGATTCCAACATTTAAAGGGTTGCCATCACTAATGCCCAACAATCCCGCACGTCAATGTTGCCTCAACACTAAATCATAAAACCAAGTTTACCTCTCTGGTAATCACGGAGAAAAGTCACTGACTATCCTCATAAAAAGGGCTGAGTTTGAAAGAATTCATCGGGTAACCCACTGCCTAGCACAGTTGGGGGTAAACCCCAAGAGGTCGTTGGCTAACCCACTACCCTTCCCCACAAGAGGTTAAACCCTAATGGGTCGTCAGGTAACCCACTACCTAGCCCCACTGGAGGGTAACACCTATGGTCAACGGGTAAACTACGGCCAGCCTCACGGGAGGGTAAACCATAAAGTCAATGGGTATCCCATTTCTCAACCTCACTGGAGGGTAAACCCTATGGTCAATGGGTAACCCACTGCCCTGCCTCATAGGAGGGTAATCCCTAAGGTCAACGGGTAACCCACTGCCCAGCCTCACTTGAGGGAAAACCCTAAAGTCAACGGGTATCCGACTGCCCTGCCTCACGGGATGTTAAACCCAAAGGTCGACGGGTAACCCACTGCCCAATCTCATTGGAGGGTAAACCCTAATGACAACGGGTATCCCACTATCCAGCCTCGCTGGAGGGTAAATCCTATGGTAAACACGTAACCCACTGCCCAGCCTCGCTGGAGGGTAGACCCTAAGGTCCACAGGTAACCCACTGCCCAACCTTGCTGGAGGGTAAACCCAGATAAACAGGCGGATAACCCACTGCCCAGCCCCGCGGGAGGGTAAACTCGGAACTAGTCTGATATCACCACACCACCAGTGCCATCACTGGGCGTCAGAAACATCACTAATGTGTGTTGGTTCGGAGTGCTTCAAAGGAACCTCCAACAAAATCCCTTTAATGTTTCCACATTTAATGACATCTTGAAATAGGCTCTAAATGCTCAAATAGATTACACCATTGTAATCCTTGTGCAAAAACATGCGAGATAGACTATTTACTCGCTGGAAATAGACTCCCGATGAAAACGTTATTCAACACTACTTTATGCCCATACAACATCTCGTGGTGCCCACACCTCGGTCCTTAAATAGGTCGGGCAAACTATTCCTTTGCAATTATCTTTAAAAACACGCCGAATTGACTCTTCATACGCCCCAAACAGACGCCTGATGAAAAAGTCGCAGTATACTGCACACAGCATAAAAGACGGCCCATGGGGCCCATGCCTCAACTCTAGCTTCAACGACTGAAACCACCCAGGTCAACTTCTTCACGATGCCAGGGTCACAATGCCACTGACGGCGCCTGAAACAGACTTTGGATGCAGAATCTGCAACACCCCATGTTATGCAAACTGGGCCCTGTGGGGACCACACCTTGGCCCCGAAAAGCGACATGCAGATCACACCATTGTGTTCTTTGCAGATAACCATGTAGCATAGGATATTCATTTTCCCTGAATGGACTTATGAAGCATTAGTCATAAAAATACCGCATATTTCTGAATATCGCCTCGTAGGGCCTACTCCTTGGGCCCGAATTTAGGCGGGCAGATTGCGCCGTCACAATCCCCTCAAAAGAACACTACGAAATGAGTACTCAGACACCCCAAATGGATGTCAGGTGAAAAATTGGTGTTTCACTGTAAAATAGGTGACCCACACCTTGTGGGTCCCACACCATGTCTCCAACCAAAACACTTTAGAAAGAATATCAAAAATTCCACATGAGGACTGGGGTCACGCTGCCACTGTTGGGACGTCAATCAGACATCTCATGCAGGAGTTAGGTCCGACACAAGAATAATTAATGAATTAAATAATTAATTAATTTTTCTCTTTAAGAGCATTGTTCCATTGAGCAATGAAACCAATCCACAAGGGTTCCAAAACAACTTTGGAAGGACCGACACAACTCCAGGGCCACAGTGCCTCTGACGGCATGTCAAACGGACGTCCGATATTCGTAGTATTTCCGTTGCGAGCTTTAATAATAATATGATATTATTAAGTTAATGAATTCCAGGTTACCCACCTTCAGGCATAGAACCCAAAATCCCTAAAACCCACTTCATGTATCCTGCCTCGCCGATACGAACCCATATCCGAAGACGGAGCATCAAACGGATGCGACATTTAGAAGTTATTCCCCCCCCTGAATGCAAGGGGGCCCAACCAGGCCGGTCCAAACCACCGGCCCGTGGCCCATCCGCAGCTCCATCCCGACTTGCTACGGCCCGATCCAGAAAAACCGGACCCCCTCAGGTTTGGTACTTCAAGCAGACCGGCCATTTGGCCGATCTTCGTCACCCAGCAGGACCTGCAAAGCACGGGTCCTTGTGTTCTCCGCACACCCGAGGTCAGCATCTCAAGTGCCCCCTGCCAAGTGTGACGAGCCACCGCCAAACAATGACGCTTCCGCCTCCTGAAGTGCACTTCCACGCTGCCCATTCTACAAGACGCGCCACTCCTTCGGATGTGCACCACCCGCTCAACATCGCCCAGTACTCCACACTTCGCACCAGCGTCACTCGACGCTGGAAACTCGGAAGCACCATCCGCGCCACCTCGGCTCCTCCTGTAGCTACCCAAGTCACATCGATGAAACCTGATGCCGGAAACTCAGTCCAAACCCACAACCGCACTATCCACCTCCTCCTGAAGCTCCCCCTGTTGCCGCACACCCGTCGAACGCCATTTACCCCGCTGCGTCACCCCGACCTCCAGCCAGCTCCCTTGCCGGATCCGGGGCTTCCTACAGCCTCTGCCACCGATCTTGTGGCCCGATTCCATATCTCAAGGAGGATTCGTATTCCTCACAGTGAGGCCTTCACAACGCCTACCCCCAATCGTCGATTCAACAAGATTTGGCACGTCTGAAAATTAGGATGAAGAACGCCCAAGAACAAGAATTAATAATGGGGCTTCAGCGTTGGGCGTGTTCATTTGGCCATCGCCCCAATTCCAAAATTATAGAATTTAAATGATGAAATTGAAAAAATCACATGAAATTGAATAAGGTGTGAAAATTAATCTGAAATCATTCCTCGACTCGGTCATGCGTCTTTGGCGGCAAGCCCACGACACTCCTGCTTCGATCTGCCAAGGTTTCGTCGGTGGTCGCTCCTCGATTCGGTGAAGAACGGTGAAGAACTCCGAAGAAAAAGAGAGAGAGAGAGAGAGAGAGAGAGAGAGAGAGAGAGATAGAAGGGGGAAATTTATGGATTTCCCTTAATCCACCACTTAAGTGAATTTATAGACACCCTAACACTCTTCTGACAGGCACGGATTCTGAAAACTACGTGCCCACTTATTTTATATCATTCCTAGGAAAAACACCCCATTTTGAACTCAACGGAAGTCTCGTATTTATATTCTGATTCTTTGTTCAAAATTTATTCAAAAATAAATTCTGTGATAAAAATCACTAAGTCATTTTTTTCAAAATGAGGCTTTTTCCCCTGGGTGACATCTCTCCCAGCAGGCTCGTGCCGGTAACTTTTACACCCCACCTAGGGTAAACAACACGCTCCAGACGTAATCGTGCCCTCGGATTTTCTATTGGAGCTATCGTTTAGCGGAAAACAAAACCCCTCCATATGAATCGTATAAAAACACATAATATTGTTATAAAATTTATTCCGGAAACACCAGGCCTCGGAATCGCATTCCATATCTTCTCCTAGCTCTAGAAATATCTGTAGAAATATTAAAAAGTCTGATAGGGAAAACACCGGATATCTAGATCATTCCCTCCTTCATGCTTTTCATCCCTGAAATTAAAAACTAGTAAAAAAACTCGGGATACATAGCTCACACCTAGCTCTCTCATGCCCAAGAAAATATGCACAACACCATACTGGCACAACAAGCGAACCAAGCGATGGTTCATACTCATAATGTCTGCTAATTTCGATGAAGTGGGTAGGAACACACACACACCTCAACTATTGTGACACGTGGAAGACGTTGTGATCCCACTCCAACTATTGGGAGGGTAGGGAAAGACAGTAGGAAGCCCCGCTATCTCTTCCATGATTCTTGAATAGCCCAAAGAAACTAGGGGGACTTCCCCGGCCCAACCTCTACTTTCTATGTTGCAACCGAAATCACGATTTGTTCCTAGAACATGGGCTCGTGATTCCCTCCTTCAGAACACCCATCTCACGAAACACCCAAGGATATCCTATCACAAAATTTTCCATAGTTGGTGCATCACAACTGAGACTCTATTACACACTCGTAAAGTGGATGAGTCAACACCATCAGCTGCAGAAAATACGTACCCTCTTGCTCCACCAAGGTCAGCTGTAGGGATTCCAGCTAATCTGAAACTTCCCACACTAGTCGAGCATGGGACTTCCTTCTAGGGGAACCTTCTACAACACTCCCATCTTTCAGAACATAGACTACCTCAAAGTCATAGTCCTGTTGAAATTTCATCTAGAACCATCATTTCAGGTTCAAGTCTCTCTGGGTGAGTGCACACCAGAGACACTAGTGGTCTGAAAAAACCAAAAAGTGCACTCCCAAAAGGTAGCGTCTCCACATTCGTTGGAAAAAAACCACCATCACCAGCACCACATAGTGAAATGTGTAGTTCTATTAATGGTGTTTCCCTCACCTCGACTTGTACATGATAACGGTATCAAGATTGAGGTTGAGTACGCAAGGTATCAACGAATATGGAAGGCGGGCAAACTCATCCAACCTCCAGAGGCTAGAAAAGGAAAGCACGTGGAATATATCATTTGTCTTTTCCCCTCATAGAAGGGTAGTAATCCCCAAAATAGTCACTCTTCCAAACCAAGTAGTGGAACCTCAAGGAAAGGGATGTCAAAAAATAGAAAATCTAAAACCTACCCTTACACTCCACCACACAACCCCACCATGAATGCACATGTCAGAGGGACTCATCCACCACACCTCAATAATATCCTCTTTCGGTGGTGCTGACTCTCCCTCATGATTTTGACCGCATCACAAAAACACATTTAGGTGGGGGGAAATAACCCCTCTTTCCAGTGAATTTAAATCTGCATCGAACAATACCAACACAGGGTTACACCGACGCCATACGTCACCCTCGGTAACCCCTCAAACAATGAGTTAGATGAAAAGAGTAGCTTACGCAGTGTCTAACAAGTTCTACTGAGAATAGTAGAATAATACATATAGATTACCTCTTATCATCTCTTGCGATATAGGATTGTAGACATCCATAGCACACAGCCGCCCACGACCCCTTCCATCAGCCCCATGAGCCTGAGATGGGCCGCCTAGTGGTGGTGGAGGGACCTCAAACGTCGTCCTCCAACCCCACTTCTTCCAACATTTCTGCCAACACCACCTCCCACGGGACCACCCCGTCCTCACCTGAGAGTTATTTGATCCTAACACTGCCTCTGTCGTGGTGGTGTATCTACCAAATATTTGGAAAACTCATCACATTTGGTCTGGTAGTCACACACCACGTGACCTCACACATCCGAAACATAGAACTAGTCCTCCCTGGGCTATCTCAATGCTCATTGTTGTCCTCAACCATCTTCGTGAGTCTCATCATGGGGAGACCTCCAGAGCGAAGGCCCTACCGATTGATGTCCCTCTGACAGAAATTTCTCTGTCACCAGTGCCTGCCCCTCAACCAAGAGATGGGGGATGATGCACAAGAGAACTACAATGGCACAAATCTCCTCTACAAAGACTTTGATCATACTTCTGTTCTTGGAAGTCTCTGTCATGGACCACATCAAAAGAGTACTGAGTAAGGTCTTCTAACCTTGTCACGTACACAACCACTTCCATCACTCCCCATTGATTCTCCAATAGCTCCTGAAACCATAAAAATCATATGTAGGAGTGGTAGTACTCCTCATAAAACAGTTTCTAGAAGTCATCCCAGAAGAGTACAGACTCATCCTCCATCTGAGTAACCCTGACTCTACTACACCAAACTGCTTGGTTGAAAAATACTAGCTATCAAAGCCACCATCTAATCTTCCAGTGTCTGAACAAGCCTAATGATGAAAACCACCGAATCTATCCAACCTTTCGCTATCTGAGGGTATGGCTCACCGTGGAACCTTAGTGGTCTCTGACGCTAGAAATCGCGTAGCACGCACAACCTACACTCATCATTGACCGTTGCTTCCTGTATTATCTGCTACTCCACGTGTGGAGGTGCTATTTCTTGTCCTCCTGGAGAAAGGGTAATCATATTATGGATATTGAACAAAGGCCTCTTCGCTCACGGAGTCGTCATCACGAACCAGAGCTAGTATCCTGGCTTGATATCATCATGGAGACATCTTGAATCAGATCAAGGAGTACCATGGTCAAATGAGCATATATATACCAAAAACGATGGAGAGATGACTCTAGAAGAACAGTAAAAGACTCAATCCTATATGACGCACGAACCAAATTCCCTGCATCAAGTGTATCAGTGTTTCGAGTCAACAAGTGGGATATCAGGGTTCTGGTGAATGGTTATGTCAGCCGCTGCACCATCACTGGACTCCCTGGCATGAGATCTGCACTCGAGACACACTGACACTATTTCCCCAAAACTGAACACATCCCTTTTTAGGGATATCTAAACAACGCCCCAAGGAATGAACGAGCTCTGATACCACTTTGTCAGGACCTGACCCTATTGGTCTTGAGAAAAAACTACCCCAGGCCCACCTCCATAGGCCAGAGGCTAGTGACAATCGGCGAAGGCATAACGATCTCGGGGAGGCCTTCACCTAAGTACCTAGACACACACACACAACCCACTCGATGTAGAAGTGTAGAGTAAAA
Organism: Viscum album; assembly: GCA_963277665.1. Classification (NCBI taxonomy): domain Eukaryota; kingdom Viridiplantae; phylum Streptophyta; class Magnoliopsida; order Santalales; family Viscaceae; genus Viscum; species Viscum album. The sequence continues at coordinate 766,990,838 of OY728120.1, forward strand.
AAGAAAATTAATGGAAAAACAAATATAATCCAACCACAGTCATGCATAAACTTCTAATTAGTAAAAGAAATGTGATGAATAGTACTTACAAGATAACAGAACGGAAAAAGGGAAAAAACACATGCCAAACAAAAAGGTGCCACAACCTAGAAACACGTTAAACGAATGTAAACAGCTGGTGAGTCTCACACCTGAAAATCCTACTACAACCACTGAACACAGACCAAGCTCCTATGTCCTCTATGCACCACCGTAGTCTCGATCGACCTGTCCATCATCTTCAATGTAACACCATGTGTGGGAAAATCCCAAGCAGGGGTGAGTATAAAGATACTCTGTAAGATGCCCCGAAAGCTCGAGGGAGCAACAAAGGAGATACTAAAATGGTGAGTAGTAGGAAGAACATGGAATAGTGTAAGATTACAATAGAAAGAGTGCATCTCAACACAATGAAATAAAGGATGTAGACTCATCCAATAAAAGAGGATCTAGACACAGAAATCACGTGGCGTACCCCGTGTGTCTTCTCCCCTCCTAGAAGGAGAGTAACCAAACCCAAGGAGTGTGAAAAAAGTGGGTTGTATATATATATGTTCTCAACAAGAAAAAATAAATGAGTTTGTAAGGGGTTCTCTATCTCCAAGCTCATCCTAGGCAATGTCACCAACAACTCTAAGGGTATCCATCACTGATTCCCAACAATCCCACACATAAAAGATCCCTCATCGCTAAAACATACAACCAAGGGACCCGCTCCGGTAATCACATAGAAAATTCATTGACAAGCCTCATAGAAAGGGCTGAGTCTGCAAGAAGTCATCGGGTAACTCACTAACTAGCCCAGCTGGGCGGTAAACACCGAGAGGTCGTCAGGTATCCCACTGCCCAGCCCCACTGGAGGGTAAACCCTAAGGGGTCTTCGGGTAACCCATTGCCCAACCCCGCTAGAGGGAAAACCCTAAGCTCAATGGGTAACCCACTTCCTAGCCTCCTTGGAGGGTAAACCGTAAATTCAACAGGTATCCCACTTCCCAACCACGCTGGAGGGTAAACCCTAAGGTCAATGGGTAACCCACTACCAAGCCTCATTGGAGGGTAAACCCTAAGGTCAATGGGTAACCATCTACCCAACCTCACTAAAGGGTAAACCCTAATGTTAAAGAGTATCCCACTGCCCAACCTTGCTAGATGGTAAACCCTAAGGTCAATGGAAAACACAATGCCCAGCCTCGCTGGAGGGTAAACCCTAAAGTCAATGGGTATCCCAATGCCTAGCCTCACTGGAGGGTAAACCCTATGGTCAACGGGTAACCCACTGCCCAGCCTCGCTGGAGGGTAAACCCTAAGGACAATGGGTAACCCACTGCCCAGCTTCGCTGGAGGGTAAACCTCGATACACCGGTGGGTAACCTACTGACCAACCCACCTAGAGGGTAAACCCAAAACTGGTCCGATATCTCCAGACCACCCGTACCATCACTGGGATTCACTAAGATCACTACCGTGCATTGGTTCAGAGTGCGTCAAAGGAACCTCCGACCAACACCCTTTCATGTTTACACATCTAATGAGATCTTGAAAGAGGCTCCACATGCCCAAATATTTTCCACCATTGTAATAATTGTGGAAAAACACGTGAGATAGACTATATAATGGCTGGAAACGGACTCTTCATGATAACGTTATTCAACACCGCTTTATGACTATACGGTGTCTCGTGGGGCCTACACCTCGGTCTTGAAAGTGGTCGGGTGAACTGCGCCTTCGTGATGATCTCGGAAAACACGTCGAATTGACTATCCATACACCCCAAATGGAGGACTGATGAAAAAGTCATAGTATGCTGCACACAGCTTAAAAGATGGTCCATGGTTCCCACCACTCACATTCAGCTTCAAAGCCTGAAACCACCCGAGTCAACTTTGTCTCAATGTCAGGGTCACAACGCCACTAATGGCGCATAAAATGGACTTTGTATACAGAAGCTGCAACTCCTCGTGTTATGAAAATGGGGCCCTATGGGGCCCACACCTCGGCCCCAAAACCCACCATGCAGATCTTACCATTGTGTTCCATCAAGATAACCATACGGCGTAGGATACTCATTTTCCCTGAATGTACATATGAATAATAATTTATAAGAACACAAAATATTTCTAAAAGCCTCCTCGTGGGGCCCATGCCTCTGGAATGAATTTAGGCGGGCGGATTGCGCCGTCGCAATCCCCTCGGAAGAACACTTCGAAATGAGTACACAAACACCCCAAATGGATGTCGGGTGAAAAGTGGGGTTTCAACGTAAAATGTGTAAACCAAGTCCTGTGGGGCCCGCACATAGTATCTATCCTAAATGCTTCGGAAGGAATCTCAGAGAGTCTGCATGAGGACTGGGGTCACGCTGCCACTGACGGCACATCAATCAGACATCTAAAGCTGGAGTTAGGTCCGACGCAACAATAATTAATTAATTTATTAATTTTTCTCATTAAGCGCTTCATGCCACTGAGCTAAAAAACCAAAATTCAAGTGTTCCTAACCAGATTTGGAAGGACCAGCTCAACTCGAGGGCCGCAGGGCCTCTGACAGGACGTCAAACGGACGTCTGGCTCACGTAGTACATCCATTGTGAGCTTTAATAATAATCTAATATTATTAAATTAAAGAATTCCGGAATCCCTCCTTCGGGTGAAAAACCCAAAATCCATTTTTCCCACTTCATATAGTATGTCTCAACGACATAAACCCGCAGGCGTAGATGGCGCATCAAATGGACGCTCTGTTTAGAAGTTACCCCCCCCCCCCTAACGCATGGGGTCCCAACTGGGCTGGTTCAACCCAGCCGGCCCAGTCTGAACCGCCGGCCTGTGGCCCAGCCGTGGGTACGACCCGACATGCTGCGGCCGACTGGCCGTGGCTAGTGTCCGCAACACCAAACCCCCTTGGGTCCAGTTCATCATGCAGACTGGCCTTTTGGCCGGTCTGCATCACCCAGTAGGACCCACATAGCGCGGGTCCTTGTCTTCTCCGCACACCTGAGGTCAGCACCTCGGGTGCCCCCCTGCTGAGTGCAATGGGCCACCACTAGACGCTGGTGCCTCCGCCTCCCACAGTGCACCACCGCGCTACCCCATCTACACACAATGCCGCTCCTCTGGCCATGCACCGCTCGCTCGACGCCGCCTGGCCCTCCGCGCTACGCACCAACGACACCCAACGCCGGCACCTCCGATGCCCTGACCGAGCCGCCTCATCTCCCCCCTGAGATACCCTCGCTACTCCGGCGACACCTGATGCTGGAAACTCATTCCGAACCCATGGCCGCACTGTTCAGTTCCCCCTAGAGCTACCTCAGCTGCTGCGCACCGACCGAACGCTATTTACCCCACTACGCCAGCCCGAACTCCGGCCACCACCCTTACGAGAGCCGGGGCGTCCTACGGCCGCTGCCACTACTCCGGTGGCCCGATTACATATCCAAAATAGTATTCAAAATCCTCGAGATGAGGCCTTCACATCGCCTGCCTCCGATCATCGGTCCGACAAGATTTGGCACCTCTGAAAATTGGGACGAAGATCTTTCAAGAACGAGAATTAAAAATGGGGCTCGGGCATTGGCCGTGGTCGTTCGTCCATCTCCCCAATTCAAAAATTGTAGAATTTAAATGAAGAAATAGGAAAAACTCAAGAAAATGTTGTAGGAGAAATAATTGTTCAGAAATCATACCTTGAATCAGTCATGCGTCGTTGGTGGCATTCCCACGACGCTCCTACTTTGAACCGCCAATGTTCCATCGGTGGTCGCTCCTCGATTAGGTAATGAACAGCGAAGAATGCTGAAGAAAAAGAGTTAGAGAGAGAGGGGGGGAGGGATATAGAAGGGTAAAATTTATGGCTTTCCCTTAAATCCACCATTTATGGGAATTTATAAACTCTCTGACACTCTACCGACGGGCGCAGATTCCAAAACCTCCACGCCCGCTTATTTTATATCACGCCTAGGAAAAACACCCCATTTGGAAATCAACGGAAGTCTCATATTTCTATTCTGAGGCTCCGTTCTAAATTTATTCGAAAAGAACATCAGTGATTAAAATCACTAAGTCATCATTTTCAAAATGACAATTTTTCCCCTGGGTGACATCTCTCACAGAAAGCTCGCGCCCACAACATTTACACCCCTAATATGGTAAAAAAACACTCTCTAGATGCAACCATGCCCTCAGATTTCTGATCTGAACAACCATGTAGGGGAAAACACAACCCTGCCCCGTGCATTGTGTAAAAACACTTTATATTTTTATAAAATTAATTCTGGGCACACCGGGCCTCAAAATCTCAAGCTGTATCAACTTCTAGATCTGGGAATATATATAGAAATATTACAAAGTCTTATACGGAAAACATTGGGTCTCTAAATACACCATCTAATTCTACAACTTTTAACAATTAAATTATTTATATCGTCGCTCGTGTGTATGTATGACCTACCATCTCCACGATATGGTGTGAATCATTGTATATTATTTTCATTAATCATTGATTATATAAAAGTATAGAATGTATAAATATGATATATATTATATTTATTTTAACTATATTTTTCTATAAATTTTTTGGTACAACCTACCTTTATTCTTTCTATAAATATTAAATTTAAAAATTTAATTTGATTAAGACTCGACTACCGACCCATCAAAGTGATATGACTCATTCATTCCATACATTGAATGAATAAAGGATGATGTTAATGAACATATGAAACATATATAACATATATATTATATGGAAATGATATTATTTTTCTGTATCATTTAGTTTTTAGTCCAATAATTCAAAAAAAATGAATGTAACGTTCATGCATATGTACAACCTACCATCTCCAAGAACAATGCATTTCATTTCATATCACGAAATGTTATGGACTATTCTATGTTCATATTTACTAGATATATATGATATTAAAATCATGAATAAAATTACGGAGATAATGGCCGTATGATTACATAGACAATTTACATCAAAACAAGTTCATTTTTGACTCAAGTACCGATCATCAACAAAATCTCTGATATGTACATAAATAATCATGTGATTGAAATAAAATGGTAATAATCCATATAAAAGGAATAATAAAATAGAAAAAGGTTCTCAAACAAGTATAAATTAACCTAAATTTAATTTTCATGAAGAAAAAGGAGCATATGTGGTGATTTAGACCCATGGTAAGGGACTTCGCCTCAATCTTCCATCATTTAGGCATATTTTGATATTATACATGCCCTTTTTTATAAGATGTATAATTAAACCCTTATAATTATTATTTAATTGGGATGGGAAGCTTTTTTAAAGAATTTTACTAAATTTAAAAATTGAATGTCTGTAATGTTTGTGGCTACAAGGACTCCTCCTCCACCATAACCGTTATTTGATAATTAGATTCCTATATAAGACATAATTGTTTTAAAAGAAAAAAATCCCATATTCTCTTTTTTGGTTTTTTTGGTATTGAAATTGGTATTGAAATTGTATTTTCTATTTCAATATCTTAAAATTATCTCATGTGATTGCATTTGATATTTTATATGGAAATGTTGATAACTAAAATACTTTATGTGTTATGATTGTATAATGGTACTTGGACATTTGATGGGTTGTTACATGATAAACCAATGATGGGATGTTATCTGATAAACCAAATATTGGTACTTTCATAATATAACATGGATGAGTGGTTTTGTTAATACATATAATGCATTGGGTATCAATGTCGGTCATTTGGCTATTTCATTTAGAGATATGTGTGGATGTTAACCGTATGGTTATATCATTTAAGTATGATTCTTTCCAAAGTAACCTATATATTCTATATGTTGCATTATATGTGATTTATGGTAATATTTTTGTTACAAAAAAATTATGAAAGGAGCATATATTCAACGAGGTATATCTATTATTTCTAAAATGTGAAACGTATTACTTTATGTTAAAGAACTCATGGTTTTACAAGACTAAAAGTTTCCATTATTTGTGTATCCCATATGGATATTTTTATTCTCATTTCATGTTTTGAATTTTTTTCAGATGACATAATGAAAACTAGATTCAAGGATGGGATCAAGGAAATGATATGTTGTCAAAACATGAAATGATACTATGTTTTTTTAAATAGTGATTGTTTTATGAAAAAAAATATAGTGAGTAGAAGTGTCTACTTGTAATATTTATGTTTTTATGGATGAGTTATGAGAAAATTTTCCAAATATCTACACTTGAAAAGATCATTGATGTGATTATTGTCATGTTAATTACTTATCTTAAGATTATGTAACATTTAAGGATGGGGCCTTATAAAAAACATATTTACTTTTACCACACACTAAGACACAAAAAATATAATTCCTCTAAATTTTTTTTGATCTAGAACCAATGTTATCTAATAAATTTTCTAACTCTTCTCTTCATCAGATCATTCTTGGTGTCTCACAACAATAAAAATGGAACAAAAACCCAAATAAATCCATCCATAATCTGACTGATAAAACATCTAACCAAAAAATTAATTATTGTATTCACAATGTGAATATAAGGGTAATGATGTAAATGAATTTTTAATGTTAATAATTAATATTAATAATGATTTAATGTGACTTATTATCATGGATCTTATTCAGCATGCTAGTATTTATTTAAAATGGGTGTTAATAAATTACTAGGTGGATGAATTTCAAATAGACTCTCATATTGTTCCTATACATACTGGTTAAAACTAACATATTGAACTCCTTTTAATTAAATGAAGTGAGTAAGAAATAACTAAAAATATATATATAAAAAATCATCATGATTTCTATGAATTAATCCAATTTTTGATTAAAAAATTATATTTTTTACAAAAATAAAACATCTGAAAAACATCCAAAACAGTTTCCAACATCATGAAACACTCTTCAAGGACTTATATTCAACAAAAATTAGATAAAATACATTTATAATTAGTTATCACCACAAAATTTGTTTAATAAAATATACAAAAATAAAATCTCCCCAATATTCAATGGGATCTTATAGCTTCCTAAAAAACCACAAATTTTTTTTTGGCCACCTCAGTCCCTCCTAGTGGATTAATTAACAATGATCTCAAATAACATATCATAAAATGATTAAATATAGACATCATCAGACTAGAAAAACTCAATGAGATTTCTCCTAAATCCTCACTAAAATATGATGTAGTGTATTTTTGGAAATTTCATTCCCTCGTTGACATGAATTTTTAGGCCATGTAATTCAAATTATTAATCTTATAAAACAAGGAATAAGATATATCCCCCTTAATACTTACACTACCCCTTAGTGATATAATTCTCACCCCCATTGAAAATAAGATCTAATGAATGACATATTCTTCCAGAGAAACATAATATTATGTGTTTGGGGGAGGAAAAACGTGAAATTTATTGTTTAATACTAGTAACCTCTTATTTGGAATTTATTTTGTAAATATATATGAATGTTTTTCTTGTTTTTCATTTTATATTTGTTTTATTTCAACCAATTACTTCTTCTCATTAATATTTTTATAAAGAATATCATTATCATTAGACCAAGAGTGTAGAATTTGTTTTCATGGATATCAATTGAACTTTTATGATCAAAAATAATCTTCAATGATTTCTAAAACATCATCCCATTAATCATCTTTCTGAACCAACAACAATAAATCCATTGAGACTACTTGATTTTCTACCATATACTATATTAAAACTATACTCAGGTTTATTATAATCCAATTCATTCTGTATTAGGATGCAAAACCACAACCAAAAAATGGGCACACATATAAATGTGGATCGATCATGATTGTAGTTACAATCAAAATATATAGCAGCTTAAAAAAAATCTAAATTCTGATAACATTTATATCCAATCACATAATTCAATTTGATTTTTTCATGCGATAATATTATTCAAATAATGATAATGAGAGACTTCATAAATTCCCCTTAATACATGAACATATAATCACAATATTTCCATCATATTCTATAGATTCCTTGTGCTAAAAAATGCTTCTAATAAAACATTTGATTTCTATTTGATCATACTCGTTTCGTTGTCCATTATTTATCAATCATATTTCTCACTGATATATGTGTTGAAACCTATATTTAATCTTCTACTCTGACCATTTTCAATAAATGTTTTGAATATTATTAACTTAATTTAAAGATATAACATAGATTCAAGAAAAATTTTATTCCTAGAAAATAGTTTATTTCCCTCAACATAGACTTACGAAACATCATTTTCATATTTACATATAATTTTATAAACCAATATATATTATTACTAGAAAAATATATTTAGTCCACATATATAATGATAATAAGAGTATCTAATTAGTTATTCTTCAAGTATAATGTTTTATCAACTTCAACATTAGAAAACCCCATTTTTCATAAAATATACATGATGATTAGAATACTGGGAACATGGATCCTATTATTTACCTAAAACCATTTCTTCATTTTTATGATCTTTCATCCATGAATTTCATTGATGAAACCATCTAGTATTTATTTAAATAAGTATACTTTTAGGTTTCTATTTATTTGAGTCTAAATTAAATGAATTTGGTAATACCTATATCTCTCATGATCTACCAAATCCAAAAAATAATCTTATTGGTTCTACTTTAGAAACTAGACAAAAAAGTTATCAAATTTTTTACCATAATTTGAGAATATAATTTTGAAAAAAATAGGATTTTTAACCTTTTAATTCACCGTATTCATTCATTTTGTTCCTCCAATGTCAGTTTCTACTAATCAGTTTTTAGTTTTTTGTATAAAAACATATTCTGATGTAATTTTATTATCAATTTAGTTGAGTTAATAACTAATATAAATCACATTATAATCATATTCAATAACCTGAACCACCATTCCTGGATCAAACTATGATACAAGTGCTATTTTTTTCTCTACGCATACATTCATATTAGACTAAACTGGAGAATGTTGGTACCCAATTGTATTATTATTTTAGACATGTTTATGTCACCTCTAAATAAATATTTTTTCACCACTAAAAGCTTCTTCATCATCATTGGAACTTTATTAATTTTCACAAACTATTTATAGTCTTATATCAAAAAACTTTTATACAATTTTTCAAAAATAATATTATTGTGTTCTAAAGGAAGCACATAAAATAATTGAATAAACTAACCTATATTACCCCCATATTCAAAAAAAATCATATAAAAATACATAAAAATATTATTTAAACTCTAATTACATCTTCTGTATAAATTCTCATTTAATAAATAACCCATAAGGATTCCATCATCAACGTTTCCTTCTAACATTATCAATCATCTTACATTGATTTTAAAATAATAAAGACTTATAATGTCTCGTAATATTTCTGTATTGAATTAATTTTGTACCAAAAATCATAAGGTGTATCATGTGTCTCATTTATTAAAATTAAAAAATTATAATATGTAGTTATGTAGATACAACTTCTCTCGAAAATTATTTTGAATCTGTATTTTCAACTTCTATTTGTTTACCCATCTCCATAATGCTCCTATTTTTCCTCTCTACAAAATTAATCTATTGTGGTGTATAAGGTATCATATATTAAGAATTAATTGTGTATCCTCCATGATAAATTTTAAATGAAAACATTTACATTCATTCCAATTATTAAATCATGGTGTTTTATAAAATATTGAATCCCTTTTTAGTATGCATTCTATAGACATTAAACATCTGAACAAAATTAGATTTTTATTGATGAATTGATCATTGGTTTTAAAATTGAATAAATCTCTGACTATAATGAAACAAATATCACTCCAAGTTTAATTTTTGTCTCATATTCCATCAATAATCAATTTATACTAATTCAAATGTTTAGGTAGAACTAATATCTCTACTATTGGGAGACTTCTAGATATCATTATCTCCGGACATGTTCCAATATTTACATCTTCATTATATTTTAGTTTTGGTAGATCTATTATCATTTTTTATTTCATAATATATATGAGGATTATTTTTCCAATATTCTATTGTATTATATGTGCTAACATTTAGACTTCTTTCAAGAAATTTAAATTTTTTTTGATTGAAAACCAATCTTGAAAATTTTTTATATTTTTATACATCATTTAGAAATAGTTCTTTTAGTACATATTCTATTAATGATGAATATATTTCTTTAGTATGATACCTTGTGCTCATTATCACAAAAATTTTCAAAAACATATCATGTTCTTTTTCATCCATTCACATTATAGATAGTATATAATTTTAAAATATCACTCTCAAAATTATTTTTCCGTTACATTTTATTTTCATGGATGATTGAATACCAAATTTTATTATCCCTAATTACTTCTTCTTAATTTTATTCCGTCTTAATCATCATATTTCATGTTATACGAACATGAAATATCATGTATCAATGAATTTATCTTCATATATTATTTAAAAGATACATCACAAACGTTTGAATATTCATTGTTCTGAACTTGAATTAATTTCATATTATCATTGAGAGGTAACTAAATCAATATTATTTTCATTCATTTATCAAATCAATGTCCCATTTAATCACACCTTACAGATATATCTTCATGAAAATCAAAACTATTTGTTGTTGACATAAAATATGTATTTTTTTTATCTCTATTCATTTTCCTAAAGAATCTACTTCCATCTCTTAGGAACAACTCACCAATATACATTATTTCTCACATATATTTACATATTATAATAACATGTATTTATTTATGAATCAGAATTCCACATCTCAGAAATATACCATAAAATCTAAAATTTATTAGTAACCCATAATTTTATTAAAAAAATATCATACAAAAATTTAAAATCCAATGATTTTTTCAGGTCTTAAATTTCCATTATGTTTGAATAAAAGTATAATTAAATTGTCTCATTTAATTATAAATCATTTTATAAAATTAATAACATATTTTTTTAATCTACATTTTAAATGAATTAATATTTATACATTCATTATTTCTTCTAATTGTTTTTGTTATGTATATTTCGTATATTGATTTTAACTGATGTTTTCATGAATCTCTAGAGGAACATCCATTCACATTCATAATGCTTTGATGCCCTATTAAATCATTTTAATGACTTTTTTTCCTTAAATTCATTTTTATTTCATCGATGACAATTATTCATCATTTAAATTTAGTTTTATTTATGATATTTTAACCTTATATCATATTACATAGCTTTTAAACCTAAAATTTTTATTTTTTTATGAAAGGGTTGTGTCCCATTTAACTCCCTCACCATTTTAATCTATTGAATTCATGTTATCCTTTTTATAATTATTCTCTTTATTGAGAATGGTTTTCCACACAAGAGATTCCTTAAATTCACCATTGTTATTTTTTTCATAAAAATATTGTTTTGAAATAAATTCATCATCGTTTGATGAATCAATATGTTAATGAAGAAGAATAATATTTTTAAAAAAATCTATTATATGTATCTCCATTAAAATATCTAAACTAAAAATGATCATTTTTCTCTTAATGAATCATAAAATTTATTCTTTTGGTTCATTGAAATCCCATATTCCTTCAAAATTCATTTCATGATTCATTATAATTTTTTCCCAACGTCATTTATTGAGTAGGTTCAAAATTATCATCTTCTTAATCATCACTTTTGTGTATTGGAAGAATATCTATATAATATCCAAATTCTTAAATTTTATATCATTTAAAAATTAATTTTCATATTCCCATATTATTTCACTTCTAAAATCATTTAGAAATGGGAATCATAAATCATTAATAGTGATCTTAATTATTATAATAACTAAATTCTAAAATATCATCAACATTAAAACATTATATATTCATTATAGATTGAAAATACATTTCAAGAATTAATTTATTTTAAAAAAATTATAATTGTTTTTTAAAAAACAAGGATATTATATAAATCATCATGTTCAATATATTCACAATCTGAACATATGAAATTTTGAGATCATATAACTCTATAAATTTCTCAACAACTTCACCACATATATAGAAAAATAATTTTCCCCCAAAATCATAAAATATTACACAAAATTTCACTTCACTATGTAAATAAATAATCAATTCACTAATCCCATCACATTTTTATATATTGTAATTTTTTAACCATGATTGTAACATTGTTTTTTTGAAATTTCGAATTCATTCATAAAAACTCTCAACGTTGTCGAAAATTTCTATTATTATTTATATTACCATTAATTTAGTGTATAAATTATATGATAATTAAAAACATAATAGATCTTTTCGCTTTTAAATTCACTTATATACTACCCTTTTATGTAAACATCATCAAAAAGTCATTTAATAGTGGTGGAATTCTCACTCTAGGAGGATCTCAAACATCTAGTACAAGAAATAAAATACTAAGAATCATTTCACCATTTAAAAAGTTATAATTGTTTCCATTTAATTTTGGTACACCACTACTATGGAAATATTTCATATAATGAATCATGAAAATTTATCATCTTGGACCCTGTAGTGGGAAGATGAATTTGATACTAGTTAGAGTTATTGGAAGGATTAGTTTCATCCACTATTAATTGGGGATTGAGTTAATAGAGTATAGTTTGTATAATTTCATTTCTATAGAAATTATCTTTTTTGATTTCGTCTCAAAACCACACAATATCCTCTGTGCACAGTCAAGATGGAAATAGATTCATGTTGGAATACCCAATTTTTATATATTTTGGACCCAATAGAGATTCCTACTCCTTTTCATTTCCAGATTCTCTCCCAAACCATGAAATATATTTTCTATATGAATAAATGATACCCAATTATAATTATTTTTCTAGAATCAATGACTCTTATCAGGATTCACACCCAATAAAATATATTCAAATATATATGATCATAAGATCCATAAAAGATAAATAATATCACTAAGAAAATAGCGTCTCTTCGACAATAGAACATAAATATCTCCTTCTATGAGACTCCAAAATGTGGAATAATTAATTTTTGACACTGCAAACATGAATTTCATTACAGAAAATATTTTAGTCTCAAGATAGATCTCCTAAAACCATTTGATTTATCATATTTTTTCCATTTCACATCTATTAATTTGATAAAAGAATAATTATTCCTTATTTTTGTTTTATATTTTAATACATATTATCATTTTCCAGACACATGTAAAAATAGAAAAGACTACTCTCAGAATGATATCACATATTTCCAATTGTCCATATTAAATCATCCCTCACTTATACTCTCCAAATCCATAATAGTGCCCCACCCCTTTCAAATTTCTATTCAAAACCAAATAAATACTAGATAAATAAGAAACAGAAAACCTCTACCTAATAATAGAATTACTACTTTGAAAAAAAATTAATGTATGGATGATGACATGAATCCTTTTTTCAATACAAAATATATCACCATCATTAATTCATGTAACATATCTTCACCGAACAATTTTCTTCTTCTCCAGAATATTAATGGTTTGTGTTAATTATTCACGTTGTCAAATAATTTCAAACATGATATGAAGTTTTCCCAAATATTATCAGTGATAAAAAAATTCATGATTTCAGAGTTACGATGTGATTTGAGTCTTTAATAATGAGGATACTTTTTACTCAAACCTCCAAATGATTTCCTCTAATATGATTTCTTCTAATATGATTTCAATTTAATTTCTTCATTTCCATTACTAATGACCACAAAATGTGTATCCTTCTACAAAAAAACATACTAGACTCATGAAAATCTATTCCATGGTATATATACCATAGAAAATATTTTAATAACCATCAAACACAGTGAGCACCAAGAAGGATAGTGATTGAAAAATACATCCACCCAAACTCACTAAAATGAAAATGGTTATTCATTATTTCTCAAGAGTCACATTATATATATCATGTTCATCATTATGTTCTACATGAATGTAATCAATTTTTATTTAACATGTTTACTAAATTTTATCACTACCCTCATTTTGTTATTATTTGAATATTAAAATTTTTAAACAAATGTTCATATTTTATATATTAATTTTATTAATATAATTCTAGGTTACCACTAGTAAATAATACCAAAAAATATGAATAATAAACCATGAATAAATAAATAAGTAAATATGAAAAATATATGGTCATGAGTATATCTAATGGCTGATCCGTAGAGTATAAAATGGATGAACCTGGAACATATACAATCTATTATAATAGAATCCAAATGGAGTAGATTTTCTCACCCCAATAAATGTAACAACCTCTTATATAGTGGAAGAACATATCTTAGTGTGATTTGTATAACTTTTTATCCACATAAATATAAAAGTATACTCGCATATAGGTGGTGGGGTTTTGTAAACATGTAGTAAAAACAACAAAATTTTAGTTATTTATGTTCATTACACCAATTAATTTATGAATAAAATAGATGATACATGTAATGAATCAAATCCAAAAGGAATATTTCGAAATTTTAGGAAATATAAATTTTCATTTGGAGGATGATTATAATATTGTTCAAATGTTTGGAATAGAATTAAAAGTGTTTTAAAAACATTAAATGATTTTATAAAATGTTTTATGAGGCTTTAAAAAAATCTTGGGTTCTATCTCAGGTATTTTTCGATTCATGCTATGATTTTGAGGATTCAAAGATTTCTTCTCAGGATTCACATTTTAGGGGAAACCATGAAACACCCAGAAGATGAGAGAATTCCTAGTTCTTATTCAACAGTGAATTGAATGATCACATGACTATATAAGAGTTGATTTTAAACCATACATGGTTTTAATAGTTAAATAATTTAAATTTTATAGGATATGTAGAATATTAAGTATGGTTGGTGTACTATTTGTTAATCCATGTGAGAAAACCATGCAAGGGGGAGGGATTTGGGATATAACCATGTACATAATTGGTGAAAGATTTGGATAATCATGCATCCAAAATGTTTTGATTACTATTTTATCATTAAATATATTTTTATAACCTTTTTCACTTAGGGTCTCTAAAATATCCATATAGCCTTCTCTTCCTCTCATATTCACTTACTATAGGAGGGTTACCTCTAAATTCTTGAGGCTTCCCTAGGGAGGTTATTATGGTTACCAAAATTGGGGATTAGATATATTTTATAGGTATTTACTCATTCATTAATATCTTCTTCTCCCTATACTAATTTATATATTCTTTGTATTAGTATTTTATAATGATTAAAACAAATAATTATTGAATTTATAAATTCTAATGTGTTTTTTAGTTATCAGATGATTATGTATTCATGATATTTTGTCTAAACATTATTTTTAAATGATTCAACAATAAATATAACCAATATATTATTCATAGTTCAATCCCAAATTATAGTTAAATCAATTATTTAACTATTTTTGTTGGTCGGGGATTTCAATAATGATAGGTTTGAGAGTATTTTGGGGGTAGTTCAAATCATGTAGATTTTTTTTTCAATGGAGGACTAAATACCAATGAGTCATATGGATTTTTTTTCCTAGCTGTTATGAGCTTAATTGATTTTTTATATATTTTTTAATTTTTAAAATAGATCATTTTTCATGGTATAAGAACCATTATTTCAATAATTTATTTTAGTAATCTTTGTGGTGGCTTTGGAGGGACTTGTTAAGGTGTTGTCCCATGGATAAAATAATGGAAATAATTGAAAATGTTGAATGTGGACCCTAAAAATAACCCAAATTCATTTATGATTCCATGTAAAAGTTTCTCATGATCTATCATTCAATGCCGATCATTAGTTAGTTTTTTTTAATATCACACTACATTAGAATGCTTATTCCCAAATTAAGTCCCATAATACATGTTACATTAAAGGTGTAAAATGGAATTATTTTGGAAAACATTTTTTCAATTTAATTTTGTAATTTTATATTGGTTTTCTTTTTGAAAAGAATCCATCATTACAAATGGGTTTTGATAATGTTATAAAAAATATAAATAGATTCGTGTTTGGTGAGATGGGTTTGTTCCATAAAATGAATTATAAAACAGTTATGGTAGATGTTATCTACAATTTGTTTCTATAAATAAACCATTAATAACATAATTGAAAACTTTTTTGATAATGGTATATTGTATTATGGATAAAAATTTATGTTTTACATAAATATTTTGGAATATTTCTTATAAAATAGTCATTTATAAAAAATAATTATTTTGAAAATGATATGGTAACTTATTTATTATTTCATTTTTTTGTTAAAGTGGTAAAAATATGTCAATTTATTTATATTTTAATTGTTGTTGATCCTTATGGGGTTTAATGCATTCTTTGATGGATTCTTGTAATATTTAGGTCAACCAAGAGGTGAACATGATCCCTTGCAGGATGGATTAAAATTATGGTTAACCAGATGGTGAATAAGGGACCTTATGAGTGGAATTAAAGAGGTTTAATGTACCTTAATGGATTAATGAATACATATTGTTAACCTAGAGTGAACAAGACCCTTAGGAGATGCATGTGATGGTAAAAATGGGGTGAAAATGGCCCTCTAGGGGATGTAGTCCTCCAAAGAAAGGTATTTATCACCTAGATGGGGGTTTAAACCTGTGATGTTTATATATCCCCTAGTAAAGAGTTATATGGTTTTTAAATTTATCATTACATTCTTAGATAAACCCTATAACTTCAACAATAATGATTTTACTACTCCTAGTGTAAACCCTACCACCCCATGTGTTGTGTTTCAAATTTTTTGTTAGCTAATTTTCGAATATGTTTTTTACATTTTTTTACCTGGATAACTATTGTATGTACTTTAAATATGTTTTTTGTATTTAGGGAAATTTATTATAGTGGACTACTATATTTCAATCACATCTTAATTTGGTATCTATTTCACATGAGTACCTGATTAGACTCGATAATTTATTATCGGAATTGGTAGGGATGTGTCATGGTGTCATATTTTTTATGATATAATAGGATAGTAAAGAAGGCATAAAGAAATTAGGGATTGTCATTGATTTACATAGTGGTACATGGTCATGTTTTATTCATCTATTTATCTTCCTTGATATATTCAATACATGGAACTCCCCCAACAAGAAATATGTTTTATGACGTTTTTCTTTGATAAATTTTATGTATGGAATGTAAAATTTATTTATTATCTTGTGCATAAGGATTTATGTGTCTATTATTTACAGATCTAAATGGGCACTTTGATACATGGGGTATATCCTCCCCATGATACCAACATTTACCCCCACATCTAGTCAACAACCTCTAGAGTTTACTGAGGTTTTCATCAAGTTTTTTATTTACAGTCTGGTTACTATTGACAAGTTGATATAGTTCAGGACATTTAAAAATCTGTATAATTTTTTTTTATTAACATTTCTGGATTTACCATACAAATAAATTAGTTATGGGAAAAGGATAGTGATTGAATATGGTATTGTGTTTTATGAAATCAGTTTTTTGGGGGAAGTCAAGGTTACCATGATTATGGTATTAATGTTCTCTATTGTTATGTCACTAATAATTTGACTTTACGATTGGGTGAAACATTTGTTATTTTGAGATTTATTATTTCTCAGTTGTTGGTATTTCTCAATTGTCCCATTGGCATGAGTTCTAGTATTATTTTTTACCCTTTCCCTATAGGGGTTGTGGCATATCGTGCATCATGTCTGGGAAATAGGATCATCATTGTGTAGACCAACTAGTGTGATTTTTTTCAAATGTGTGAAGATATACTATTTAATGTGATTGCAACTACTCATGCAATTTTTTCCTATAAAATTATGTTATGGAATACTACTTATTCGGGTCATCATATATATGAATATTCAATTCTATTGTTAGGTCATATGTATCCTTTAGAGATTGAAATGGAATGATTACCTAATGTTTTTTAAACAAACTATATGATGTTTTTCCTTAAAACATAGAATGTTGCATTACATTACCAAACCATTCAAAAATTGTTATTAAATAAAAGGTCATCTTGGAAGATGACTTTATTCTTTTATTACCTTGGGTGAGATATGTTTCATTATAGATTTGTCACATGGGAGGATTCTCTGTTGAGAATATATTCCCTTGGGGGTGGGTAGTTTCGACTGAGATACCTTCAGGGTGTGTCGTGAGACAATTTTTTAAGTATTTTGTAAGAGGATGTTTTCTATTTTACATGGGACCCTTGAGTGGGTAGATTATAAGGTCAATTTCCATGTATAGTTTGATATGGTAGCATGTATGTCATCTCATTGTTTTTCCCCTATAGTGTGATATTAGTCATGTGGATTCAATGAGAAATAGATATCAGGACAATTTGGTGTCCCATGTATAGAGACCATTTGAGAGTTTTTCATTATGATTATGTGTTCATACCAAGTGAACCTCATTTGAGGATAGATCATTATACTATTTTTTTGTTCTATATAACGTGCAATTTATATTTACCTTAGTATGTTAGTTCATGGTTTCAATATAAGTAATTCCATGACAGGGTTCACATGTAGTTTCTATTTTCATTATTAAGGTATTAACATTTCGGTCCTTCATGGTGGTAATATTCCATGTAATACATAGCCTTGTTCATGATTTAGTCAACTCAATACCATTATTGGGTTTGAACATAAAATCAAATTTCAGTTATACCATAATTCTATTAAAATTGGATTATAAGGGTGTTACTTTTATTTTTCTTGATCGTGATATTAGAGTTGTATTTATTTCATGATGAGAGAATGAGAATACACTACTAGAGTTTTTATGGAATTGGTTGTCATATATGAATAATATTGTTTTTGGAACTTCATAGGGAAGGGATGGATGTTTTTTATTTGTGAAAAAAACCATGTGTTAGGTGATCATGGTGAAATTCACATCATTGTAAAGTAGCCATTTGAAAGGGAATTCCCATAAGGGTTAGGTTTAGATAGTACAGTCATGATTTTAGGTAAACCATCAAGGGTCATGGATGTTAATCCTTGACATATGTAATATTTATTTCTTCTTTTTGTTGAGGGTACCCATTTATATTGGGTTATATGAAATTGAAAAGTGGTATTAATTTTTTCTATTTAATTAGGTTAGTGAGACAAGTCTTGTTGGGTCATAAATTATGTGAATTTGAGTTAGGTTCATTGATCTAGTGGGATGATATAATACCCATATTTACATTGGTTGGAATTGTGGTAGCTCAAGTAGTTCATTCACGGGTCTTATGGAGTATTGAATTTGGAATAGCTGTGAGAGGGATATGGATTGATTACATTTTTTTTGGGATTCATATAGGTGCGATGACATGGATATTTACCTAGAACAATTAATTTTCCAAAGTTATGCGGGTGGTTTTAGAAATATTTTGTGTCTCGTGAAATAGAAAAACACAACCTATGTAAATGTTTGTAAAAATTGTGTTTATTTGAGTGTGTGTTTGGAGGAGAAGTATGTGGGTACGGTTTTGTCCATTCAATGTAGTGCTCAATGAGAGGGTTATGTAGTGAGATTTTATGTCTTGTGAGCCTATGGACAGTGAAGGTTCTCACTCTTACCTAGATTTTAATGTTTAGTGGTTACATAGAATGGGTTTTCCATGGTAAGAGAATAAGTTTTTTTATTCCTTTGAATTCATTGGTATGGACTTTTCTATACATCATATTCAGGGATGTAATGAAACTGAACCATGATACAGTATTTTTTATATCATGTGTTGATGATGATGTTGCTCCTTTGGTGGAAAGAGCAATGTTTTTCACAAGTAAAATGACCCTGTGTGGGTAGGGTCATTCTTATTAAATTCTTTAGTGAAATGTGGGCACTAAGTATTATTTGATTGAATTGATAAAGATATTTTTTCTTAAGATGTGAATTATAATCACTAGAATCATGATCAGTGTAACTAAGATCACCCAAAACAAATCAGTTCCTAGAATGTTTTTCCCAAATTTATATCATGATCATGGGTATATTTCGTTTAGAATTTAACATTAATGTTTCATTGTGAGTTTTTAATTTACATTAGAAAGTGTGTTTGAATGGCCATAGAGTTCCTCTGATGATTTTGTGTTGTAAACATGTATATTTGGGAACACATAAATGAGTAAAATTGATTTATTTTTAAATTTTACCCAGCAGTGGTTCAATTTTCATTTCCTCGTGTAGTTGTCACATAATATGGTCTGTGATGGGAGTGTCCTAAGTATTACTAAGACATTTTTTTATAAAAAACACTCTATGATTGAACTTCAGAATTGACAGTGGGTACAATTCCATTTTCATCAAAATAAGGAATAATGAGTTATAACATTATAATATCAATGTATCGATATAGAGGTTATTTGAGATCTTATGTTGTTCTTGAATATATGGGTAGAAGTGATAGCTTGGGGGCCTCAACATCAGTTTCCTCATGAGATGAAATACATGACCCCTGATCTGACATTAGATATACTAGTCTTTTCCATGAAGATGAGAATATACTACCTTAGATGTTAGTTTTTATCAGTCATTCTAGCCATAATAGTGTCAACTATATCATATCATAAAAAGATCATAACATGATTTAGATGATTTATTATAAGGTCACAATAGTAAATTTGCATTTAAATATTTTTCCCATACTACAATTAGATTCTACATGCATCGATGTCCTGAGTTTATGATCTTGAAATATTTTTTCAATTAACTCCGATAATCCAAATCTACTATTCTAAAATCTGCATCATGGATCTCTTGCATGAATCAAAACCCTCATAGAGAAAACATCATTCCTGGAAAACAACAACATAACAATATACATAGTCATTGTGAAACTACATTTCAAATAACCATAATAAATGGTTAATAATAATAAAATATTTTCATGATTATAATGGTAAAAAGAATAAATTTTTACTCAATCAATTTTTATCGAATAATCCTATTTTATTTATTATATTATCCAATAATTTTCATGTTTAATGAAGTGGGATTTCCCTAATATTTATAGGCCCATCCATTCATGATGATCTCAGGCATCTAGATGATTTTCATGAACCTCTAAATTAATATTTATGAAGCTCCGTCACTCATGAATATCTAGTGAAATTTAACCTACTTGTGAAGCTCTTTAGTGATATAGATATTCCCATGAACACTTCATGAATTCATCTTTCTAAATTCCTCATAGTCAAGGAGATTACCATCAACACATCATTTATTCATGATGCATGTTCTTGATGCTCCAAATATTCCCAAATCTCATCCTTTTTTAAATCATGTCTTTTTGAATCCCATGTAATAACCATATATATGAAGATATAATCCTAGTAATCTAATTTTCACAATTCTTTTTACAACCTTCTAATTTTGATCCTAATTTTTTTGGAAATACTTATAAATTAAGTCACCATCAAAACATTAGTTAGATTTTACCATATGATCAATTTACTTTAAAACTCCATTATAATCCCTGTGTGTATTGACAAAAATCTCAAACCATACTCTATTTCCATAAAATTAAATACTTTTTTCCAATATTTCACACACCTCTTATGCAATTGGGTACCATTTTGGGTATGGGGAGGTGAGAATGATATCTCATAACCAAAATGATTCATCCACATGAGAGAGCGTCAGATCGGAGGATGTTATAACGTAGTGTTATAGAATGCTTATTTTATTTTTCACTGTAATTTCGGAATGGTATAATGGATAATAGATATGTTGATACTGGCTAAAGATATTTTTTAATGGAGTATATTACCCATGTACGGGCGGGGGGGGGGGGGGGGAATCCATGTTACTAGGTGTTGGTTGTTGTACCTACTATGTTCTTGTAACATTTTATGATTCTTCTTTCTAAGTTATTAACATGTTGTTTTAGGTTATGTTATTATGATGTCATTGTATTTTGAGATTTATACTTGTGGAACATTATGGTGTGGGTTGAGTATGAAATCATCATAACTAGCCCATAGTGATATATATTGACATTAATTGTTCTTGATAGAGACATTTTCATTTTAATTATGGTATATAATTCCATGTTTAACTAAGATTTTATATATCTATTATAACTGGGAAATAAAAAATATAAACTGTTATGCCATGCTAAAACACTTATAATCCATTTTTAGAGAGACTAGAAATCATTGGTTCTCTATTTTTGTAACATGTTGAGGGTGACCGCGTCTTCATATATATTATTATAATTAGTTTGTTTTCTAGGTAGATAAAATGCATCCTCGCCATCTTTGAGTATATCATTAGGATAATGGAAATGAGAATGCTCCAAACATACATGAACCGGAGCATACATTAGATCCTGAGGATCAATTGGATGTTTGTATTAATGAAATATTCATGAAAGTCATTTGATACATGGAAAAATAGATTGTTAAAAGAATGCCTTATATGTATGATGTTTTGAATAAATTTTTGCTAGAGTATCCACATATGTTTTCTGGTGAGGGAGTCCCCCAAGAAACTGAGTTCTATATCAATTTAGTCAAGAATATCTTTAAGAATCTGAATACATGCTAATATAATACGGTGAATGTCACTTCATTTATGCTTTATGAACAAAAAAAGAATTGGTGGGACGTTCTGGGGAAGGTAGGGAAGTGTGATGATTTATCCAGAATGGATGTTGATAAAAGTTTCCTAAGGAATTTCTATCCCGAGACATTAATTGCTGAAAAGGTCTATGAGTTCATTAGCATGACACATGAGGGCATGTTATTGTTGGACCACACTAAACATTTGAATTACCTACAATTATTTAAACCATCATTTGTTGCTAATGATGTCTCTTGGGAAAGATTATTTTGGTATGGTATTCTCTATAATATCATGTTATATGTGAAAGTGTTCGATCTAATAAGTTTGTTAGATGGGGTGAATAAGGAACACATAATGGAAGGGAATATAAGAGAGTTCCAAATCGTTATCCATGATATTTTAGTATGAAATAATGTGAAATCTTCTTATATTGTAATGAAGAACCTCAATGAATATTTTCAGAGGAAATTAAGGTCCGAGTAGTAAGTGAATTGGGTAGATATCTTAGGAATGTGTTCCATTGTTGTGAAATTTGTGTCATAAAGTAGTCCAAAAATGGTTTCATTGTATGTACCACACTTTGGTGTCTCGTCATTGAAGAATTTTTGTCATCCTAAAGTGGTTTACTAGGGGAATATGCTATAAGAACAATGGAAGGGGGACAAAACAAATATTAGATTCTAGGATGGACTTGGATTCACCTCCATTAATAGGTAGCTGGAGTTTCCCAAGACATTCTTGTAGATTTAGGGGATGTTGTACCCTAGTGTAGGAATGAAAATTTCATGACAAGGTATTTCTCTAGGGAGTCAGGATGGATCCTACTATAGAGGGGATGGTCATTTACATGTTTTGTATACATGTCCACCAATAATGAAGTTGGATCATCTACCCTCAGAGATGATTATTTTATCATCTACCCTTTCTTTGGTTTTTTTAATATAGGGTCATCACATTAATTTTTATCGACTATTATTGTAAACATTTTTGGTTTTGATAGGGAAATATCATGTGGTATTTTAATTATCAAAAATATTTTTGGAGTGAGATCAGAGAATATCAATTGACATAATGAGTATTCTCTATAATTTAGGGGTTAAAATGTATTTTTGGAACTCAACGTGAATGGAATGACAGTCATTGATATGATTCTCTGTACATATTCATTAGTTATATACCATGATTATGTCGACTATAAAAAATTTAGAGTTATTTTATCTATAGGAGGATGATGATATTCTAACTAGTGTGTATTGGATGGTTAGTCCAATCATTCTGGAATAATTCATTGTATATTAGAGTGTATCACGGATCAAACATCTAGGCACTATCTAGATAATGGTGGGATGATGTAGGAATATTTTTTTTCTATTGTAGACCATTTCAGGATGACATTCTTGATGGTTTGTAAGGGTTTCCACCTAAGCAAGTAATCATTTTTACAATTTATTTGGTGATGGGAGCAAAGTTAGTTTTTATCTGACATCTATAATGGAACCAATAGAGATTAAATAGTTTAATATTTTGTTGGATAATAAGGAAACTAAATTTTTCTTCCTCAAAGTACATCTCCTTGGGGTTTTCATGTTCTCTTCACCATGAATGCTGATGAGACATTTCACTATCTTTGGATTAATATAGGTTGAAATAGATGATAATCAAGATCCAAATACCTTCATCCATTCATCGATGACCATTTTGATTAGCTATGGGGTGATAAGATCTTTCCCAAGGTCAAAATGATATCTATGTACCATCATTTTATGCTGATACAGTTGTTCATTCCTCATACTCCTGTTAGGATCAGGTATGTCCTGGATGAGTTTGTTGTGATGAAATTTGGTTTTACTAATGCAGTAATGGTATTATGGTGTATGATGAATTGCACCTTTTATACTGTTTTGGATCATTTTGGTATATTTTTTTCAAATACATCATTGTGTAATCCTAGTCAGCATACAATCATTCCATACACATTGACATCCATCTGAGTACATTGATATATCATAGGATTAATTCCAAGACAACCAAATTCAGTTTCAATATTGATAATGTGATCTTCATGGGCCAGATAATCATAGATGGAGGAGTGTCAGTGGATCTAGAAAACGTTACAATTGTGGTATCTATGTAACATCCCTCAAATGACTTCCAAATTCTGATCGATTTTTGTTTATTAGATTATTATTAGTGATTTATCCCACACATCCCTTGTTTGGAAGCATCAATACCATGGATGACTATGAAATTGGATTATATTGTTTTTTATCTATTTGGGAGTGATATTTTTATAAGCTAAAATGTAGTGTAACCTGAAAAACTATCAACACATTACATGTTATAGGTAAATAATATATTCTGTACATTGATTCAATTTCATTTGGACTAGGAGTAGTTCTATTTATAGTGGATCAAATGGATGCCTGTGGATATAGACATATTATATTGCATTAGATGAATTATCCTAATCATGATTTATATTTAGCCATAGTGGTACATTACTTGATATTATGGCGGTGTTATCTTATTTGTGAGACGTTTTTGGTATAAATGGGACACAATATTCTCATGTATATCTTTTCCCATTGGGGCTGAAACCATCAGCAAAGTATGTGGGTCGAGTATCTACAGTCACACATCATTGAGTAGGATTACACACCAGGAAGGGGAAACCTTATTACCAATTCATTAATCCAATAGATGTGGGTAGAGGCTGTATAGGATTCTTGAAATTATTAGCAGGTGATATACATCATTGAATGAATTCATCAAGATTTTCAACAATCACAAGGATGCATTTTTCTAAAACTGACATTTGTTATACCCATGATTTTGGAATTCATTATGAATTAGTGGTTATCTGATTTCAAGTGATTATTTCTGTGAAAGGATTTATGTTTTGGAGAGATGCCATTCATATTATCTTGTGGAAGTGGAAATTATCTTATTCTCTACAGATGATTTTGGCTTAATAATGGAATTCAATAGAAGTTGATGAATTTTTTTCAATATTTTAGATGGGAGATAAGTCATATTTTGGGAAAGTTGTATCATGATCTCAATATATATTACTAGTTTTTAGGAATGAAGGAATATGTAGCGGGAATAGTAGTTAGAAATTTCACTTTTGAACATGTGGAATCTTAGCATCAAAGTCCATCTAGAATTTTGCAGCCTTTTAAAATTGTTGAGCATAAATGGGATAATTTCACTATGGATTTTGTAATGGTATTACACGTGAAACCCATAATAAAATTGGTGTATTTTTTATTATAGATCTAATGATGAAGTTATATTACATCATACCTATCATGGATACCTTCATAATTGATTATTTGGGAAGTATTTATGTACGCGAGGAAATTCAGATTGATGTTTTATTTAGGATTTTCATTTTACACATAAATCATCATTTCACATTCCATATATGGATCTTTCTTCAGAAGGCTCTAAGATAGCATGATCTATTGAATATGGATTATGAACTGTAGAAAAATGATTAATCTGAGATGAAAAATTGGGTTATAGAGGATATGTTATGACCATGTGTTCCATATATTGGTGGTCCATGGTAGCAACATATGGAACTCGTGAAATATTCAAATAACAAATGATTCCAAGTATCTATATAGGTGTTGTCTTTTGAGGCATTGTATGGAAGGACATTACATTTTCCATTTTCATGGTTGGTGTCATGTTTGTTATCTCTTATTTGTATTAGTCTCAAACATGAGATGTTTTAATAGGTTGACTTAATCACATAGTGATTGGTGACCTAGTGGAGTTAGAAGACATCATACGATGGCCATCATAGATGACCTCTATAGTTTAAGGTTACTCATACCATTTTAATTTTGGTGATTCCTTGGTTGGGGATACATCATATTAGGAAACCTGGTAATGTGGAACCGTGGTTATTTTTGTCGTTTGTGATATTGGATAGGTTCGGTTCTGTAGTTTACCATTTATAACATTCACAATGCTACAATTTCATGTATAATGCCTGTCAATTGTCACAAATTATGAGATATTTTTCCAACCCTTCTCATGTGATTGACATAATGGACGTCTAGATTAAATAAGATTCATCCTTTTAAGATAATATAATACATATTGTTGACTTTGGTGGGATGTATATCTTGTGTAGGACTTTACAATTGGTTATAGTGCAGTGGCATCATAAACAACTTTTGGGAGATACATGGGAGAGGGATTCTAATTTGTTATCCCAAAGTCCATAATTATTCATCGAGACAACAAAAATATACTTGGAGAAGATTGTGGATGAGTTGTAATATTGTGGGGTGCTTGTTAATCCTATCATTTCCATGTAATATCAACATTGAGTTTTTAGTTCGAACATGAGAGGTCTCTATATATTCATATATTGATATATTCATTTGGAAAGTAACTTAATTTTGGGGGAATTATAATATTTGAACATACATTTCCTTGGGTTCTAAGGATACTTGAGAAATATCAAGGAGTATCCATGTGGAGATTTTTTTTAGGTTTTCAGTTTGAGCTAATGGAGTATGGGAATAAATTTTTAAACTATTACTAGGATTTCATAGTATGTTGTGAAACCATAAATTGGTTTTATATTAATATAAAAAATCATGGATGAAAACATTTCTTCAAACTTATTACATAATGTGAAAAGGTAATACAAAGAGTGTAATTGTTGACATATAAATCTCTTGAACGGTTACTCAATATGAGCCGATAAAGGATATTAAAGAAATACACTTCATTTAATTATATAACACATAATGTAATATTTTCCCTGATTAAATAATAATTCATGGCGATGGGGATTTCAGTGAATCCCTAAAAAATTTCTTGATGTGTAACCAATATTACCATGCATGTAATTCCACAACATGTTGTTTTATAGTATTTAATGTAGTTTATTTTTTTCCTATTATGTTCCTCATAATATACTAAATAATAAGGAACATTCCATATAATTTTGGAGTTCCAAACCCCCTTATAGATATCCTTATTATGTGATCAATCCCTGGTTAGAGGTTTTGGTCTAGTATTCCATTCTCTCTTTTGCATCTCCAAACATTGTGGTGTAATTTCTTGATCATGTTTGATATTGGTTTTTTTTCTTGATCAATTTTGACCTCGAATACTTTTTGAAATCATTTCTCCCTATTACATGTGGGAGTTATCCTTTGGAATCCTTGTTTGATCGGTTGGTAATGGTTGGGGGTCTTTCCATAACCTAATGGTTTGATAATTGTTAAATATGTGTCAATATTGAAATTTCACCAACATATCATTTGATGAATAATTTTAAATCATTAACTAAATTATTCATTTGAGTGCCTTTGGATCCAATTGTGTATTTACCTGGCATGACGGTATTGTTCGGGGGAGAAAACCCTTGAATATGAATTAATTGTTAAATGGAATAATTTGTGTTCTTTAAGATATGGATTGTGGGTGATTTCTTGATATATATATTCAAGTTGAATATTATTTTTTATTGAGAAAATTGGGATTTTATTTTTTCTGAACAATTGATATATGATATTTGTAATTGAATGATCAATAATAAATTAAAAAATTAACCATTGATCATGATGATGTGATATTGTGATATCCTTATTGTCAGGACTTCTGTTGTGATTAAATGTTGTAGTTATTATATAGTGGTCATGTCACAATAAATCATGATGAAATGATTATATAATGGTATTAACCTAGTGATGTACACTAAATTTTTTATTTACAAGGCTTGGCCAATTGACACATGTTGAAATGATGATATAGTAGGATATGCCAAGTGATCCATGTTGAAATACTTATATTATGGGCCATTCCCAGTGACACATGATGAATTTCATAGATACTATGATATTAGCAGTTACCAAGATGAAAAGATTATATAATTGGTTTAATCAAGATTTTTCTAATTCGTACTTTGGATATAAGGTTATGGTTGGTATTGTTGTGAGACCTGATTAGAGGTATTCCAACATCTCACCAAGGAAGGTTATTTTTTCCATTGAAATAAAGTTAGGGTTGACAAGATTGTGTGACATTCATAGATTTATTATTTCATGGATCCTAATCAGGTATATGTGTTATGAATTTAATGGTTTAATTAGTTAACAAACTTGTTATTCTATTATTACATATACTTATTATCAAACTAATTTTTCTTGGGCATAGTTGTGTTAACCTACTGTGCTATACTAACTACCTACATGGGATTCCATTTGGTACCAAATAATATTGTGTAGATGTTGTATTAGTGATGGTGAATGGACCTTGAAGTGGATTTTTCATTTCTAGATGGGATGTACATTAGAGAAGGGACTGACATGGTGTTTAGGACTATGGACTTTTTTGTCCTTCATAGAGTTCACTAGTAATTAATTTTATATTTCTTATAGCATGAAATTTAGTTTAATTCCAATATAAAATTAGATTATTATTATTATGTTGTTATACAAATGGATTTGATTATAGGTAGTCTAGTATTTTATATTCTTTATATTATTTTGTTACATTGATATTTTAATTATTATTACTTGTAACAGTATGTTTCCTCTATGTTGTTACTATCAAACCAGGGGTTATAGTCTCTCCACTATACTTATCACATTACAATGCTTGTTTTCAACCTCTGGTGTATGGGGAGGAATGCTTGGGTACTCATAAACTACCCATTTTAGCCACGTGAGATATTTTTTTGTTTGGGGATGTCAGAGTACCAATTTATTTTTAGTCATTTTGAAATGTAAATAGAAAAAATAATTATCAACATGGTAATGCTAAATATAGTAATTAAAGTTACAAATAAAATGATAAGGAATAAAATATGACTATAGAACTTTCCATTATCATATTTAATGAGAATATTTTGTCCATATCCATCAAATAATTACTTATATGCCCACCATCAATCATATTTATTTGAAATTAAACTTCTTAACATTTAAGTAAAAGATAATGACTAAAATGTCACTTTATGGAATCTAATAAATACGATGTTTTTTATTAGAGATATAGAAAACTTATTTTATGTTATATGTAGTATTTTTAAAAATATTTTTTTTCACATTAATATTTTAGGATTTTTTATGTAATGAAATAATTACTTTATATGGTTATGTAATTTTGAAAATATTTATTCAATTAATAGAAAATTAAAATAAATGATTTTAAAAATATAAATAATATTTTAAATTTAATTATTTATTATGTTCTGAAATTTATATATATAAAAATATACCATGTTAGAAATGTGTTAATGTATTATATTATAATTCAATTATTTTCATCTTTTTTTCAATATCTAATTAAGTGAATTGTTCCAAAAATTACATTAAATATATTTTATAATAGATAATATTTTATTAAATGATTAAACAATAATAAAATTTATATATTCAACCAAGTGATTAGTATATGGTTTAAAATACCAGTGAACAAGTATTTATTTTCCAAATTCACATTTACATTATGTATTTTTACCTCTAAACAATAAAAATTATGATATAATAGTAATTATCCCAATGGGTTAATGATTGATAAAAAAGAGATAAGGGTAAATTCATAATCTAAATTTTTCCAAATTTAATTGTATTTTAGTATTTTAATCCATATTAATCATTTCATTGAATTATATCAATTTTGGGTATTTTTCCTGAATGTCCACTTATATTAGTTTAATATTTTGTGAAATTCCAAAAGTACCCCTCCCATTACTTATAAAAGGGAACCTCCTATCTTATTAATTAAACAAAAAAAATAATTTTATTCAACCAATACCTTTCAAAATCCAAAAAATATATCCCTTCCTGCATCTAAGAGGAATGGTTTTCGAAAACCCTCTAAAGAAATCTGTTGGTGTATTCTTGAAGAGTTAACTCAAAGAAGAAGAATCATTCTTAAATTACAATTTATTTATTTGATATTACATATAAATAAAATAATATTAAATTGTGATGATATAATAAAATAAGTTTCTATAACATACTAGGATTTATTATAACTTCATTACCAATGTCTATATCCTCTTCTATCAAATTTGAAATGAAACCATCTTTCTCGTGTGTAGAAGACCACCACCTTATGAACTACTGTAATTTATTTTCCATCATCGCCTATCAAATATATTTATAATGATGGGATTAATGAATATACATGATATTCATGGAATATTTATCATTCATGAAACAAAATTTATCATTTTTTGACATTTTCCTTCATTGAATAATGATAACGTCATTCATGTGTATGTGAAGATTACGACATGCACAAAGAGATGTGATTTTTTATTCATTAATTAACTATATGGATCATGTTTTTAAGTTAATATAAATAAATAATATGATATTTTGTTATAATTATCATTATATAATGAAAAAATAAAACTTATCTTATCCCCATCATTATCATTAAAAACTAGAAACTTTACTAGTGCACACATTTAACCAATATTCTCCCTGATTAAAATCTAGTCCATTTTTTATAAAAAAATTTAACGTGTTTTTTTTAAATTGAAATTATGTCCACCAATGATAATATATCATGATTAATAATCACATGATTGAGAAATAATTTCCTCATAGACCGTAGTAAACCTATGAGATTCATTTTGAAATTATAATACAAATACCCTCAAAACATCTGATGTGAGAATAAATGATTATGTAATTAAAAATAAAATGATTATAAATAAAATAGGGATAATAAAATTGAAGAGGGTTCTTTAGAAATTTAATAATTAATATAATATTATAATTTATGAATATAAATGATGTTTGAAATGAATCAGACTAGAGGTAAGGGGATTTAAACAAAATTCATTTAATGTTTCCTTTCAAAGTCTTTTTCTTCCATGACCATGGTATTCTTAATTTTTTTAAAGGTTGGGGAGGAAGCCTCAAATTATTATTAAAGAAAATACCTCTTTAGAGGGTACAGGGGGACCCAATACATAGCCCGAAGGCCCAAGGCCATGTGGCCTGAATATAAGGCTTGAAAGCCAATTTTTGGTCCAAAGGTCCCCTCGGTGAACAGTACTGCTACAGTACCCGTACAACTATGGTTCCTCCTACAGTACCAGCCGCCACTATAGTATCCTGCAACAGTTCCTCCGCCGCTATTGTGTTGCTGCTACTACAGTTCCACCGCTGCTACAATGTCTACTACTGTGCCCCGCTACAGTAACCCAGAAATTCATCCCTTCCCATATTTGACCATACTATTCTAAATTTTTCATGGAAATATTTATATATAAATAAGCTACTATAATGGTTATTTTTAACATATTTTACATTATATTCATTTTTTAAATTGTAATTATTAATGGTCTTAATAAAGGGACACGATACATTATAAAAATTTTTTAAGGGACACATTCTCAACCCTAACCATATTCATTAAATTATAATTTTAATAAATATATTTTTATAGAAATAAATTAAAAAACAAATTTACTTTCCATTCTCACTTTCATTCAAATATTTTATGTATGGATCATTTTATGTATTTTATATATAATTTTTTAATTTTATTTATTCAATTTAGAAATAATATTTTATTTTATCATTTACATCATCAAATGATTTTCCTTCCATATTAATTTATCATTAAATTCGGATTTCATAATAATATTTCATTTTTATTCATATAAGAATATTTATTCTTTTTTTATATGAATTTAAAAAACGATATTAAACATAACATATCATTTGATGTGTGGAAATTTTTCACTTATGGGTATAAGGGATCTCTCTCCACACCACCTGTTTTTGTGATATAACTATTCTCTATCTAACAAACATTATATCTCTCTTTAATTTTATATAATTATTCTAAATTTAATATTTATATGCCTCTTACTTATATACCATATAAGAACCTAGTTCTTCATTGAGGTATACATCTAGTTCATTCCATCAACATTCAATTTAGTATCTTAATTTTTTTTTGAATTTTCATTTGGTTCATGGAGGTCTCTATGGTTTTGGGTGTTGGTCCGGAGCCTAGAACATTATTTTTGGGTGATAAGTAGAGGTCACATGATTAATGAAAACAGTGTGGGTTGGGTTGAACAGATTTTCTACTATATCTTCATTTTTTAGCAGACATTGATTGAATATTGAGCATTGTTTTTGCAAGGTTTGACAAAATATGTGGGTTAACTTTCCGCTATGCCACATATTTAAAGGAAGCCTTGCACGGTTTCTACATTATTTGACAAACCGTACAGAAAAACCATCCAATCCCTGCTGTATAGGTTTATTATTATTATAATATTAAATGGAAATCTTATATAACCCATTTTGGGAATCTTTAAATAGAAAATTTATCCTCCTTGAGAAATTATCTCTTTCAAACATATTATTGGTTTTCAGAACCCTTCATTGTTCAATAACCTATACTAATATGGTTTATATCATTGGATATATAATAGTAATTACTTGATTCCATTTTATCCATTCTCAATTTTTATGGATATTTATTGCAATATTAGAATTTAGGATCATATGAAAAAAATCCCATTATTCATCCATTGTTTGGATTTCTCACAATCTAGGGAGAATCAGCGCTTCATACAGGACGTGATATCTCAAACAACACTAAGGTAGGTGATCCTATGTCATTCTCTAATTTTTGATGGTTTATATATGTTGGAGCATTGGTCACCTATTTTTAGGGTGTCTCCATAAATTAAAATTGAACCATGTTGTTTCATACAATTTTTTAGGTATTAGAATAGGAGTTCTAACACATGTATTAGGTTATTTACCAAGAATAAGGGACACCCCATAGGTGACATCTCATGGATGAACATTTTAGCCGTATAGCCTAGGAAGCCTATGAGGTATTCCTTTCTTTCCCTTTCATGGGTTAGAATAAATGGATTGAGATTATTAATTTATTTACAAGGTTATAAAATGTAATTTAATTGGTTAAGATCATGGGATGGTTGATATGACCCTTGACCCTTTTAAACCTACGCTTGTTTAAGCATGAGAGGATTAATATTCATAATCTATTGACCTTCCAATGTGATTTGAATAATGATAGATCCATGTAATAGTTAATATTTCATGTGATGATTGTCATGAGGATGTTCTCCTTGTGATTAAATTAGAGGAAATGTTGTATGAGGTTGGTCCATTCTTGAGAAACCCTTTGGTGGTGAGTTATATTATATTCTTTTGGGTTTTGACTGTAGCAAGCCTAATGAAACATTTAAATGAATTGAATGAGGAACTGGTAATTTACCTTGGGGGAATCATGGATTTAGTTTTGAATTACATAAATGGGCTTATAGACTGTTTCACCTTGTTCCCTGAGTGAACCATGTATTCAGATTGAATGCCAATGATGAGATCAAAGGGTTAAATATAATTTTTTCATGTGTCAACCATGTATTACATGGAGGGTCTCATAGAGGTTGTACATATACTCCATGTGAATCGTAGATAATTATAGGACAACCAATGATGGGATCAAGAGGCCTTGATTATATGTCATGGGTGATAGTTGTGGATTCCCTTTAGTACCTCCATGGTTGCACTTAGTTGACAAGGGCATAAACCACACACTTATGGAAAATGGACCTATACCAAAAATTTTACAAAAAAAATTGTCATATACCAACATACACTAACAGTTTTTTGAGAACCATGGATATATGTTTTGTGGGAAAAATCATGATAAATACCTATTCCCACAGTTTTCTTAAATTGTGGGGTATTCGTTAAATCTATACCCACGGTTGTCTGAGAACCATGGGAATATATTTCATGGGAATTTTTTTAGAAGAACTATACCCATTGTTCTCATTAATTGAGGTTATAAGTTTTCTTATACCCAAAATTTATTTAACATTCTGGCAATAGGTTTCGTGCGAAACGGAAATTTCGTCATATACCCACGATTTAACCAGTACATGGTTGTATGTTGACAGAATGTTTTTTTATAAAAATAAAAATAAATAAAAATGTTATAATATGAATATATATATCGTAATATATATATATATATATTATGAATATTCAAACATACACTACTAAAAAATCGGCAATTAGCGACCGCCATTGGCGGTCGCTATATGCATATAGAGACTGCCCAGCGACCACCATTGGCGGTCGCTTCAGCTTTGTCGCTGTAGGCCAATAGTGACCGCCAATGGCGGTCGCTATAGGTTGCTGAAATGCCGGCCTTAACCTACCGCCTTTGGCGGTCGCTACACTGGGAAATTGTTTTTAAAAAAAAATCATACTGAAAGAAATATATATATATATATATATATATAATAAAAAATATATATATATATATTAAATAAAATATTTATATATATAATATGAAATAAACTATTTTAAATATATATATATATATTAAATATATATATATATAATATTAAATAAAATATTTTTCAATTTTTTACTGAAATGTACGAATTGTGTTTTTTTCTTCAAGGTGCAAAATCAGAGATAAAACAAGGTAAACATCATAAAAAATGGAAAAAAATTTCAAACAACATAAACATCAAGATAATCATAAACAATAAATGTGCTTCAACGATCTGAGAAGGTCCATCTATTTCAATCTTCTTCTTCAATAAACCTGCAATAAGACAAAAAGACAACAAAAAAACAAACGTAAATTGAACATAATTATTCAGTTATTATATACATATAATAAAATTAAATCTGACATCAAAACATGGTGCTATAATAATTTAAAACCCCCAATTTATGAAATTCTATCATTTCAGGTCATTCAGAGCACATTTTCTCTGAATTCCACCGTCTCACGCCGTTTTTGGTGTTCTATGACACCAGAAATGCATTTCTGGTCACCGCGGTCAAACGAAACCTCCGATTGACGTGCCTTCTACCTGACCATTTCACAAATCACACAACGGCTGATGTCGTACGATTTCATGGCATTCCAAAGTCGTTCGGGTGGTTTTGACCCCCCAACACGCCGTTTTAGCACGCGTCGAGCTGCTGAAAACGACACAATAGACCGTACCGCACGCACCGCACATCCGATGGGTGCTTCGTCTCCTCCTACATGCCACGAATTATATTCCTAATGTTTTCGTGTGGTTTTAGGTCATTCGGAGCACGTTTTCTCCGAATTCGACCGTCTCACGCCGTTTTTGGGGTTTTATGACACCAGAAACGCGTTTCTGGTCACCGCGGTCAAACGACACCACTGATTGACGTGCGGTCTGCCCGACCATTTCATAAATCACACAACGGCTGATGTCGTACGGTTTCATGGCATTCCGAGGTCGTTCGGGTGGTTTTGACCCCCCAACGCGCCGTTTTAGTGCGCGCCGAGCTGCGGAAAACGACACAATCGGTCGTACCGCGTGCAACGCACATCTGATGGGCACGTCGTCTCCTCCTACACGTCACGAATAATATTACTAATGTTTCTGTGTGGTTTCAAGTCATTCCAAGCACGTTTTCTCCGAATTCTGCCATCTCACGCCATTTTTTGGTGTTTTCTGACACCGGAAACGTGTTTCCAGTCACCGCGGTCAAAAGAAACCTCCTATTGACGTGCCTTCTACCCGAATATTTCAAAAATTACACAACAGCTGATGTCTTATGGTTTCATGGCATTCCGAGTTCGTTCGTGTGCTTTTGACCCCCCAACGTGTCGTTTTAGCACGCGCCGAGTTGCTGAAAACGACACAATCGGCCGTACCACGTGCACCGCATGTTCGATGGGCGCGTCGTCTCCTCCTACACGTCACGAATAATATTCCTAATTTTTTCGTGTGGTTTCAGGTCATTCGGAGCACGTTTTCTGCGAATTCGACCGTCTCACACCGTTTTTGGTGTTTTATGACACAGGAAACGTGTTTCCAGTCACCGCGGTCAAACGAAAACTCCGATTGATGTTCTGTCTACCTGAACATTTCAAAAATCACACAAATACTGATTTAGTACAGTTTCATGGCATTCTGAGGTCGTTCGTGTGGTTTTGACAACCCAACGCACCGTTTTAGCGCGCGCGAAGCTGCTGAAAACGACACAATCGGTCGTACCATGCGCACCGCACGTCCAATGGATGCGCCATCTCCTCCTACACATCACAAATAATATTCCTAATGTTTTCACGTGGTTTCAGGTCATTCGGAGCACGTTTTCTCTGAATTCGACCATCTCACGCCGTTTTTGGTGTTTTATGACACCGAAAGCGCGTTTCTGGTCACCGCGGTGAAACGATACCTCCGATTGACGTTTCGTCTACCCGAACATTTAAAAAATCACACAATGGCTGATTTCGTACGGTTTCATTGCATTCTGAGGTCGTTCGGGTGGGTTTGACCCCCCAACGCGCCGTTTTAGCGCGCGTCAAGCTGCTGAAAACGACACAATTGATCGTACCGCGCACACCGCATATCCGATTGGCGCACTGTCTCCTACTACACGTCACAAATAACATTCCTAATAATTTCGTGTGGTTTCAGGTCATTGGGAGCATGTTAGCTCCGAATTCGACCGTCTCATGCCGTTTTTTGTGTTTTATGACACCAGAAACGCATTTCCGGTCACCGCGGTCAAACTACACCTCCGATTGACATGCCATCTGCCCGAACATTTCACAAATCACACAACGGCTGATTTCGTACGTTTTCATGGCATTCCGAGGTCATTCGGGTGGTTTTGACCCCCAACGTGTCGTTTTAGCGCGCGCAGAGGTGCTGAAAACGACACAATCGGTCGTACCGCGCGCATCACACGTCTGATGGGTGTGACGTCTCCTCCTACAGGTCACAAATAATATTCCTAATGTTTTTGTGTGGTTTCAGGTCATTCGGAGCACTTTTTCTCCGAATTCGACCGTCTCACGCTGTTTTTGTGTTTTTTGACACCGGAAACGCATTTCTGGTCACCGTGGTCAAACGACAGTTCCGATTGACGTGCCGTCTACCCGACCATTTCACAAATCACACAACGGATGATGTCGTATGGTTTCATGGCATTCCGAGATCGTTCGGGTGGTTTTGACCCCCCAACCCGCCGTTTTAGCGCGCGCCGAGCTGCTGAAAATGACACAATTGGCCGTACCGCGTGCACCGCACGTCTGATGGGCGCGCCGTCTCCTCCTAAACTTCATGAATAATATTCCTAATGTTTTCGTGTGGTTTCAGGTCATTCGGAGAACTTTTGCTCTAAGTTCGACCGTCTCACGCCGTTTTTGGTGTTTTGTGACACCTAAAACTCGTTTCCGGTCACCGCGGTCAAACGACACCTCCGATTGATGTTCCGTCTTCCCAAAAAATTTCCCAAATTGCACAACGGCTGACGTCGTACGGTTTCATGGCCTTCCGAGGTCGTTCGGGTGGTTTTGACCCCCCAACGTACGGTTTTAGCGCGCGTCGAGCTGCTGAAAACAACTCAATAGGTCGTACCACGTGCACCGCATGTCTGATGGGCGTGTCGTCTCCTCCTACACGCCACGAATAATATTACTAATGTTTTCGTGTGGTATGATTTCATTCGGAGCACATTTGATCCAAATTCGACCGTCTCACGCCGTTTTTGGTGTTTTATGACACCAGAAACACGTTTCCGGTCACCGCGGTCAAACAACACCTCCGATTGACGCGCCGTCTGCCCGGACATTTCACAAATCACACAAAAGGTTATGTCGTATGGTTTCATGGCATTTTGAGGTCGTTCGGGCGGTTTTGACCCCCCAACACGTCGTTTTAGCGCGCCCCGAGCTGCTGAAAACAACACAATCGGCCATACCGCACGCACAACATGTTTGATGGGCGCTCCGTCTCCTCCTACATGTCACGAATAATATTCCTAATGTTTTCGTGTGGTTTCAGGTCATTCGGAGCACGTTTTCTCTGAATTCAACCGTCTCACGCCGTTTTTAATGTTTTATGACACGGGAAATGCGTTTCCGGTCACTGCGGTCAAAATCCACCTCTGATTGACATTCCGTCTACCTGACCATTCCAAAAATCACACAACAGCTGATGTCGTACGGTTTCATTGCATTCTGAGGTCGTTCGGGTGGTTTGGAACCCCCAACGCGCCGTTTTAGCGCGCGCCGAGCTGCTAAAAATGACACAATCAGTCATACCACGCGCACCGCACATCCGATGGGCGCGTCCTCTCCTCCTACATGTCACGAATAATATTCCTAATGTTTTCGTGTTGTTTCAGGTCATTCGGAGCACGTTTTCTCCGAATTCGACCGTCTCACGCCGTTTTTGGTGTTTTATGACACCGGAAACGCGTTTCTGGTCACCGCGGTCAAACGACACCTCTGATTGACATGCCGTCTCCCCGACCATTTCACAAATCACACAAAGGCTGATTTCATATGGTTTCATGGCATTACGAGGTCGTTCGGGTGGTTTTGACACCACAACGCGCCGTTTTAGCGCGCACCAAGCTGCTAAAAACGAAATAATCGGTCGTACCACGCACACCACACGTCTTATGGGCGCATCGCCTCCACCTACATGTCACGAATAATATTCCTAATGTTTTCCTGTAGTTTCAGCTCATTCGGAGCACGTTTTCTCCGAATTCGACAGTCTCACGCTGTTTTTGGTGTTTTGTGACACCGAAAATGTGTTTCCGGTCACCGCGATCAAACGAAACCTCCGATTGACATGCCTTCTACCCGACCATTTAAAAAATCACACAACGGAAGTTGTCGTACGGTT
The DNA here is from genome assembly GCA_963277665.1 of Viscum album. Classification (NCBI taxonomy): domain Eukaryota; kingdom Viridiplantae; phylum Streptophyta; class Magnoliopsida; order Santalales; family Viscaceae; genus Viscum; species Viscum album. Next base: position 767,030,147 of record OY728120.1, read on the forward strand.
TCATGGAATTTTGAGGTCGTTCGGGTGGTTTTGTCCCCCCAACACGCCGTTTTAGCGCACACCGAGCTGTTCAAAACGACACAATCGGCCGTACCGCGTGCACCACATGTCCGATGGGTGCGCCGTCTCCTCCTACATGTCATGAATAAGATTACTAATGTTTTGGTGTTGTTTCAAGTCATTCAGAGCATGTTTTCTACGAATTCGACCGTCTCACGCCGTTTTTGGTGTTTTTTGACACCAGAAACGCGTTTCCGGTCACCGCGGTCAAACGACATCTCCGATTGACTTTCTGTATACCCGACCATTCCAAAAATCACACAACGACTGACGTTGTACGATTTCATGGCATTCCGAGGTCGTTCGGGTGGTTTTGACCCCCCAACGCGCCATTTTAGCGCGCCGAGCTGCTGAAAACGACACAATCGGCCGTACCGCACGCACTGCTCGTCTGATTGGTGCACCGTCTCCTCCTACACATCAAGAATAATATTCCTAATGTTTTTGTGTGGTTTCAGGTCATTCGGAGCATGTTTGCTCCGAATTCGACCATCTCACGCCGTTTTTGGTGTTTTATGACACCGGAAACACGTTTCTCGTCACCGCGGTCAAACGACACCTCCGATTGACATGTTGTCTTCCAGACCATTTCAAAAATCACACAACGGATGATGTTGTATGGTTTCATGGAATTCCAAGGTCGGTCGGATGGTTTTGACCCCCCAACGCGTCGTTTTAGCGCGCGCTGAGCTGCTGAAAACGACACAATCAGTCGTACCGTGCACACCGCACGTTCGATGGGCGCGCCGTCTCCTCCTACACGTCACGAATAATATTCTAATGTTTTAATGTGGTTTCAGGTCATTCGGAACACGTTTTCTCCGAATTCGACCGTCTCACGCCATTTTTGCTGTTTTATGACACCAGAAACACATTTCCGGTCACCGCGGTCAAACGACACCTCCGATTGACGTTCCATCTGCCCGACCAATCCACAAAATCACACAACGACTGATGTCGTATGGTTTCATGGAATTCCGAGGTCGTTCGGGTTGTTTTGACCCCCCAACGCGCCGTTTTAGCGCGCGCCGAGCTGCTGAAAACGACACAATCGGCCGTACCATGCACACTGCACGTCCGATTGGCACGCCGTATCCTCCTACATGTCACAAATAATATTCCTAATGTTTTCAAGTGGTTATAGGTTACTCGGAGCAAGTTTTCTCCGAATTTGACCGTCTCACACCGTTTTTGGTGTTTTATGACACCATAAATGCGTTTCCAATCACCGCGGTCAAATGACACCTCCAATTGACGTGTCGTCTGCCCGAACATTTCAAAAATCACACAATGGCTGATGTCATATGGTTTAATGGCATTCCAAGGTCGTTTGGGTGGTTTTGACCCCCCAGCGCACCGTTTTAGCGCGCGCCGAGCTACTGAAAATGACACAATCGGTCGTACCACGCGCACTGCACGTCTGATGGGCGCGCTGTCTCCTCCTACATGTGACGAATAATATTCCTAATGTTTTCTTGTGGTTTCAGGTCATTCGGAGCACTTTATCTCCGAATTCGACCGTCTCATGCCGTTTTTGTGTTTTATGACACCGGAAATGCGTTTCCGGTCACCGCGGTAAAACGACACCTCCGATTGACGTTCAGTCTACCCGAACATTTCACAAATCACACAACAGCTAATGTCGTACGGTCTCATGGAATTCTGAGGTTGTTCGGGTAGTTTTGACCCCCCAAGGCACCGTTTTAGCGCGCGCCGAGCTGCTAAAAACAACACAATCGGTCGTACCGCGCGCACCGCATGTATGATTGGCGCACCGTCTCCTACTACGCGTCAAAAATAATATTTCTAATGTTTTCGTGTGGTTTCAAATCATTCGGATCATGTTTTCTCTGAATTCGACCGTCTCACGCCGTTTTTGGTGTTTTATGACACTGGAAACACGTTTCTGATCACCGTGGTCAAACGACACCTCCGATTGACGTGCCGTCTACCCAACCATTTCAAAAATAACACATCGGCTGATGTCGTATGGTTTCATGGCATTCCGAGGTCGTTCGGGTGGTTTTGACCCCCCAACGCGCCGTTTTAACACGCGCCGAGCTGCTGAAAATGACACAATCGGCCGTACCTCGCGCATCACACGTCCGATGGGTGCGTCGTCTCCTCCTAAACATCAAGAATAATATTACTAATTTTTTTGTGTGGTTTCAGGTCATTCGGAGCACGTTTGCTCCGAATTTGACCGTCTCATGCCGTTTTTGGTGTTTTCTGACACCAAAAACACGTTTCCAGTCACCGCGGTCAAACAACACCTCCGATTGATGTCCCGTCTGCCCGACCATTTCACAAATCACACAACAGCTGATGTAGTACGGTTTCATGGCATTCCGAGGTCGTTCGGGTGGTTTTGACACACCAACGCGTCATTTTAGCGCTCGCCGAGCTGCTGAAAACGACACAATCGGTCGTACCGCGCGCACCGCACGTCCAATGGGCACACTGTCTCCTCCTACACGTCACAAATAATATTCCCAATGTTTTCGTGTGGTTTTAGGTCATTCGGAGCACGTTTTCTCCGAATTCAACCGTCTCACTCCATTTTTGCTGTTTTGTGACACCGAAAACGCGTTTCCGATCACCGCGGTCAAAAGACACCTCTGATTGACGTTCCGTATGTCCGACCTTTCCACAAATCACACAACATCTGATGTCGTACGGTTTCATGGCATTCCGAGGTCGTTCGGGTGGTTTTGTCCCCCCAACGCGCTGTTTTAGCACGCGTCGAGCTGCTAAAAAGGACACAATCGGCCGTACTGTGCGCACTGCACGTCCTATGGTTGCTCCCCCTCCTCCTACACGTCACGAATAATATTCCTAATGTTTTCATGTGGTTTCATGTCATTCGGAGAACGATTGCTCCGAATTTGACCGTCTCACGCCGTTTTTGGTGTTTTTTGACACCGAAAACGCGTTTCCGGTCACTGCGGTCAAACGATGCCTCTGATTGACATGCTGTCTGCCTGAACATTTCACAGATCACACAACGAATTATTTCGTACGGTTTAATGGCATTATGTGGTTGTTCGGGTGGTTTTGACCCCCCAACACGAAGTTTTAGCGCGCGCCGAGCTGCTGAAAACGGCACAATCGGCCGTACCGTGCACACCGCACGTCTGATGGGCGCGTCGTCTATTCCTACACGTCACGAATAATATTTATAATGTTTTCATGTGGTTTCAGGTCATTCGGAACACGTTTGCTCCGAATTTGACCGTCTCACGCCGTTTTTGGTGTTTAATGACATCGGAAACGCGTTTCCGGTCACCGCGGTCAAACGACACCTCCGATTGACATGCCTTCCACCTGACCATTTCAAATATTACACAACGGATGATGTCGTACGGTTTCATGGAATTCTGAGTTCATTCGGGTGGTTTTGTCCCCCCAACGAGCCGTTTTAGCGCGCGCCGAGCTGCTGAAAACGACACAATCAGTCGTACCACGCGCACTGCATGTCCGATGTGTGCGTCGTCTCCTCCTACATGTCATGAATAATATTCATAATGTTTTTGTGTGGTTTCAAGTCATTCGGAGCGCGTTTTCTATGAAATCGACCGTCTCATGCCGTTTTTGTTGTTTTTTGACACTAGAAATGTGTTTCCAGTCACCGCGGTCAAACGACACCTCCGATTGACTTTTTGTCTGCCCGAACATTCCAAAAATCACAAAACGGCTGATGTCGTATGGTTTCATGGCATTCCGAGGTCATTCGGGTGGTTTTGACCCCCCAACGTGCCGTTTTAGTGCACGCCGAGCTGCTGAAAACGACACAATCGGCCGTACCATGCGCACTGCATGTCCGATTGGCGCACTGTCTCCTACTACACGTCACGATTAATATTCCTAATGTTTTCGTGTAGTTTCAGGTCATTCGGAGCATGTTTGCTCCGAATTCGACCGTCTCACGCCGTTTTTGGTGTTTTATGACACCGGAAACGCGTTTCTCGTCACCGCGGTCAAATGACACCTCCGATTCACATACCGTCTTCCCGATCATTTCACAAATCACACAACAGCTGATGTCGTACGGTTTCATGACATTATGATGTTGTTCGTGTGGTTTTGACCACCCAACACGCCGTTTTAGCGCGCGCAGAGCTGCTGAAAACGACACAATCGGCCGTACCGCGCACACCGTACGTCCAATGGGCGCTCTGTCTCCTCCTACACGTCACGAATAATATTAATAATGTTTTTGTGTGTGTTTGGGTCATTCGGAGCACTTTTTCTCCGAATTCGACCGTCTTACGCCGTTTTTGCTATTTTGTGACACCAGAAACGCGTTTCCGATGATCGCGGTCAAACGACACCTCCGATTGATGTGCTGTCTGCCCGACCATTCCACAAATCACACAACGGCTGATGTCGTATGGTTTAATGGCATTCTGAGGTCGTTCGGGTGGTTTTGACCCCCCAACGCGCCGTTTTAGCGCGCGACAAGCTGCTGAAAACGACACAATCGGCCGTTCCGCGTGCACCACACATCCGATTGGCACGCCGTCTCCTCCTACACATCACGAATAATATTTCTAATGTTTTCATGTGGTTTCAGGTCATTCAGAGCACGTTTTCTCTGAATTCGACCGTCTCACGCCGTTTTTGCTGTTTTATGATAACAGAAACGTGTTTCTGGTCATAGCAGTCAAAATACACCTCCTATTGACATTCTGTCTACCCGACCATTCCACAAATCACACAACAACTAATGTCATACGGTTTCATGGCATTCCAAGGCCATTCGGGTGGTTTTGACCCCCCCCCCCCAACACGCCGTTTTAGCGTGCGCCGAGCTGCTGAAAACGATATCTCCGATTGACGTGCCTTCTGCCCAAACATTTCAAAAATCACACAACGGCTGATGTCGTACGATTTCAAAAATCACACAATGCGTTCGGGTCGTTTTGTCACCCCAACGTGCCGTTTTATCGCGCGCCGAGCTGCTGAAAACAACACAATCGTCCGTACCGTGCGCACCGCATGTCCGATAGGTGCGTTGTATCCTCCTACACATCATGAATAATTTTCCTAATGTTTTCGTGTGGTTTCAGGTCATTCGGAGCACGTTTTCTACGAATTCGACCATCTCAAGTCGTTTTTTGTGTTTTTTGACAGTAGAAACGCATTTCCGGTCACCACAGTCAAACGACACCTCCGATTGACTTGCCGTTTGCCCGAAAATTCCAAAAATCACACAACGGCTGATGTCGTACGGTTTCATGGAATTCTGAGGTCGTTTGGGTGATTTTGACCCCCTAAGGCGCCATTTTAGCGCGTGCCGAGCTACTGAAAATGACACACTCAGTCGTACCGCGTGCACCGTACGTCTTATGGGTTCACCTTCTTCTCCTACACATCACGAATAATATTCCTAATGTTTTTGTGTGGTTTCAGGTCATTCGGAGCATGTTTCCTCCGAATTCGACCATCTCACCCCGTTTTTGGAGTTTTATGACACTAGAAACACGTTTCCCATCACCACGGTCAAACGACACCTCCGATTGACATGATGTCTTTCTGACCATTTCACAAATCACACAACGGCTGATTTCGTACGGTTTCATGGCATTCCGAGGTCGTTTGGGTGGTTTTGACCCCCTAACGCGCCGTTTTAGCGCGCACCGAGCTGTTGAATACGACACAATCGGCCGTACCGCATGTACCGCACGTTCGATGGGTGCGCCGTCTCCTCCTACATGTCAAGAATAATATTACTAATGTTTTTGTTTGGTTTCAGGTCATTCGGAGCACATTTTCATTGAATTCAACTGTCTCACGCCGTTTTTGCTGTTTTGTGACACCGGAAACACGTTTCCAGTCACCGCAGTCAAACGACACATCCGATTGATGTGCCGTCTACCCGACCATTCCAAAAATAACACAATGGCTGATTTCGTACGGTTTCATGGCATTATGAGGTTGTTCGGGTGGTTTTGACCCCCCAACGCCCCGTTTTAGCGCGCACCGAGCTGCTGAAAACGACACAATCGGCCTTACCGCGCACACTGCACGTGCGATTGGTGTGCCATCTCCTCCTACACACAAATAATAATATTCATAATGTTTTCGTGTCGTTTCAGGTCATTCGGAACACGTTTTCTCCGAATTCGACCGTCTCACGCCGTTTTTGGCGTTTTATGACACCAGAAATGCGTTTCCGGTCACCGTGGTCAAATGACACCTCTGAATGACGTTATGTCAGCCCGAAAATTTTAAAAATCACACAAAGACTGATGTCGTATGGTTTCACGGCATTCTGAGGTCTTTTGGATGGTTTTGACCGCCCAACGCTCCGTTTTAGCGTGCGCCGAGCTGCTGAAAATGACACAATCGGCCGTACCGCGCGCACCGCACGACCGATGGGCGCGTCGTCTTCTCCGAAACGTCAAGAATAATATTCCTAATTTTTTCGTGTGGTTTCAGGTTATTCGGAGCACTTTTTCTCTGAATTCGACCGTCTTACGCCGTTTTTGTGTTTTGTGACACATGAAACACGTTTCCGGTCACCGCGTTCAAACGACACCTCCGATTGATGTGTCGTCTGCCCGAAAATTTAAAAAATCACACAGCGGATTATTTAGTACAGTTTCATGGAATTCCGAGGTCGTTCGGGTGGTTTTGAGCCCCGAACGCACCGTTTTAGCGCCCACCGAGCTGCTGAAAATGACATAATCGGCCGTACTGCGCACCGCACGTCCGATGGGCGCACCGTCTCCTCCTACACATCAAGAATAATATTCCTAATGTTTTTGTGTGGTTTTAGGTCATTCGGAGCACGGTTTCTCCGAATTCGACCGTCTCACGTAGTTTTTGGTGTTTTATGACACCGGAAATGCGTTTCCGGTCACCGCGGTCAAACGAAACCTCCGATTGACATGCCCTCTGCCCGACCATTTTACAAATCCCACAACGGCTTATGTCGTACGGTTTCATGGCATTCCTAGGTCGTTCGTGTCATTTTGACCCCCCAACCCGCCGTTTTAGCGCGCGTCGAGTTGTTGAAAACGACACAATCAGTTGTACTGCATGAACTGCATGTCCGATGGGTGCTCCGTCTCCTTCTACATGTCACGAATAATATTCATAATGTTTTCGTGTGTTTTTAGGTCATTCGGAGAACGTTTGCTCCGAATTCGACCGTCTCACGCCGTTTTTGGTGTTTTATGACACCAGAAACGCGTTTCCGGTCACTGCGGTCAAACGGCACCTCCGATTGACGTGCCTTCTGCCCAACCATTTATCAAATCACACAACGGCTGATGTCGTACGGTTTCATGTAATTCTGAGGTCGTTCAGGTGGTTTTGTCCCCCAAACGCACTGTTTTAGCGCCCGCCGAGCTGCTGAAAACGACACAATCGACCGTACCGTGCGCACCGCACGTCCGATGGGTGCGCTGTCTCCTCCTACACGTCAAAAAAAATATTCGTAATGTTTTCGTGTTGTTTCAGGTTATTTGGAACACGTTTCTATGAATTCGATCGTCTCATGCCGTTTTTGGTGTTTTTTTGACACCATAAACGTGTTTCTGGTCACCACGGTCAAACGACACCTCCGATTGACTTGCCGTCTGCCCGAACTTTCCAAAAATTACCCAACGGCTGATGTTTTACGGTTTAATGGAATTCCGAGGTCATTCGGGTGGTTTTGACCGCCCAACGCGCCGTTTTAGCGCACGCCGAGCTGCTGAAAACAACACAATCGGCCGTACTGCGCGCACTGCCTATCCGATGGGCAAACCATCTCCTCCTACACGTCACGAATAAAATTTTAATGTTTTCGTGTGATTTCAGGTCATTCGGAGCACGTTTGCTCTGAATTCGACTGTCTCACGCCGTTTTTGGTGTTTTATGACACCGGAAACACGTTTCCCATCACCGCGGTCCAACGACACCTCCGATTGACATGCCTTTTTCCCGACCATTTCACAAATCACACAACGTCTGATGTCGTACGGTTTAATGGCATTCCGAGGTCATTCGGGTGGTTTTGACCCCCCAACGCGCCGTTTTAGCGCGCGTCGAGTTGCTGAAAACGACACAATCGAACGTATCGCACGCACCACACGTCTGATTGGCGCACTGTCACCTCCTACACGTCACGAATAATATTCCTAATGTTTTTGTGTGGGTTCAGGTCATTCGGAGAATGTTTTCTCCAAATTCGACCGTCTCACGCCGTTTTTTCGGTTTTATGACACTGGATACGCGTTTCCGGTCACCGCGGTCAAACGACACCACCGATTGACGTGTCGTCTACCCGACCATTCCAAAAATCACACAACGGCTGATGTCGTACAGTTTAATGGCATTCCGAAGTAGTTAGGGTGGTTTTGACCCCCAACGCGCCGTTTTAGCGCGCGTCGAGATGCTAAAAACGACACAATCGGAAACGCATTTTCGGGGTGTGGGGAGGGCTATCCGGTGTGCGGGGAGGGCTGTCCGGGGTGTGGGGGGCCTGTCCGGGGTGCAAGGAGGGATGTCCGGGGTTCAGGAGGGATGTTCGGGGTGCGGGGAGCTATCAGGGGTGCGGGGAGGGCTGTCCGGGGTGAGGGGAGGCTGTCCGGGGTGCGTGGGGGATGTACAGGTTGCGGGGAGGGCTGTTCGGGGTGAGGGAGGGCTGTCCGGGCAGTGGGGAGGGATGTCCGGGGTGAGGGGGGGCTGTCCGGGGTGGGGGGGGGGGATGTCTGGGGTGCGGGGTGGGCTGTCCGGGGTGCGCGGGGGCTGTCCGGGGTGAGGGGGGCATCTTCGGGGTGCGAGGGGCATGTCCGGGGTGCGGGAGGGCTGTCCGGGGTGCGGGGAAGGGTGTCCGGAGTGTGGGGATGGATGTCTGTGGTGCGGGAGGGATGTCCGGGGTGCGGGGAGGGTTGTCTGGAGTGCGGGGAGGGGTGTCCGGGGTGCGGGGGGGCTGTCAGGGGGGGAATGATCGGGGTGCGGGGAGGGCTGTCCGGAGTGCAGGGAGGGCTTTCCGGGGTGCAGGGGGCCTATCTGGGGTGCGGGGGGGGGGGGGGGGGAGGGGGGAGCTGTACGGCGTGCGGGGGGGCCTATCTGGGGCGCTGGAGGGTTGTCCGGTGTGCGAGGAGGGCTGTCTGGAGTGCGGGGAAGGGTGTCAGGGGTGCAAGAGGGTTGTCCGTTGTGCGGGGAGGGTTGTCCGGCGTGCGGGGAGGGCTGTACGGGGTTCGGGGGGCTGTCCGGGGTGGGGGGGCATGTACGGGGTGCGGGGAGGGCTGTCCGGAGTGTGGGGAGGGCTGTCCGGTGTGCGGGGGGCCTGTCTAGGGTGCGAGGGGGTTGTACAGAGTGCGGGGGGAATGTTCGTGGTGCGGGAGGGCTGTCCGGGGTACGGGAGGGCTGTCCGAAGTGCGGGGATGGCTGTCCGGGGTGCAGCAGGGCTGTCCGGGGTACAGGGAGGGCTGTCCGGGGTGCGGGGACGGCAGTCCGGGGTGTGGGAGGGCTGCCTGGGGTGCGGGGAGGGTGTTCCGGAGTGCGGGGAAGGCTGCCTAGTGTGCGGGAGGGCCGTCCGAGGTGTGGGGAGGGCTGTTCGAAGTGCGGGGAAGGCTGTCCGGGGTGCGGGAGGGCTGTCCGGGGTGCGGGAGGGCATGTCCGGGGTGCGGGAGGGCTGGCCGGTGTGCGGGGAGGGCTGTCCAGGGTGCGGGGAAGTCTGTCTGGGGTGCGGGAGGGGTTGTCCGGGGTGCGGGGAGGACTGTTCGGAGTGCGGGGAGGGTTGTCCGGGGTGCGAGGGGGGGATGTCCGGGGTGGGGGTTTGTCCGAGGTACGGTGAGGGCTGTCTGGGGTGCGGGGAGGGCTTTTCGGGGTGCATGGGGCCTGTCCGGGTTGCGGGGAGGCCTGTACGGAGTCCGGGGGGCCTGTCCGGGGTGTGGGTGGGTTGTCCGGGGTGCGGGGAGGGCTGTACGGAGTACGAGGAAGGCTGCCCGGGGTGCAGGAGGGTTGTCCGGGGTGCGGGGAGGGCTGTCCAGAGTGCAGGGAAGGCTGTCCGGGGTGCGGGAGGCATGTCCGGGGTGCGGGAGGGCTGTTCGGGGTGTGGGGAGGGCTGTCGGCGGTGCGGGGGGATGTCTGGGGTGTGGGGGGGCTATCCGGGGTGGGGGGGGGGGGGGCTTGTCCGGGGTGCAGGGTGGGGTGTCCGGAGTGCGGGGAGGGATGTCTGGGGTAGACTGGGGACTACCAATATTGAACTCAGCTCATTCATCAAAAACCATTTTAATGATTTATATTAGGAACCACGTGTTTTTTTTTCAAAAATGTTACAGAACATTCAATTCTAAACATTGAAAATTAAATGAACAAAAAATATCCAAATCAATAATCAGTTTCATGGTTACTTCTCAATTCGTGCACACAAACATTGCATGAGGCCAAAACACACATGATACCCCCAAATCAAAAAAAAACTCAGTAGAAACCCAACGTAAATATCAATAAAAACCCAACCATTAAAAGAAGAAACACACCTCGTGAATATGATGTGTCATGCGTGTTCATCATTGACCTCCAACCGGTGGGCCAGGGGCCTACAACAAATAAACATTATGAATATTTTCATAACAAAAATAATTTAAATTTAATAAATAAATAGATAATAAACCTGCGTTGTGTTATCCCCTGCACCATCACCTGGACGCACATATTTCCGTAGTGCTCTAACCTCAGCAGCCAATTGCGCATTTGCCTCCTCGGAAGCCCGCAGTCGTTCCTCGAAATCTGACAACTGCTGTGTCATCTGAGAAACATTATGACCGACAACCATAGCGCGTGGCACTACAGAATGAGGAATCCTGGTTCCATAGGTCAAACTATATCCATGTCCGTCCCAACCAATGATGCGATGAAAGATCTCATCCCTTCGAATGGGAAGTTGTCGCTGGTCCTTTGGAAGATGTTCTAATTCAGCTTCAAATTGAGCGTGTGAAATATTTAAATATATATACATATATTAATATGCAGATTTTATGTAAGTATTGGTAATTAGTACAAGCACTTACTATTAATACTGCAACCTCTGGATCATTGCGATCATGTGTCCTCATCCACACCAACATTTTATCAGTTGGTGCACCTTTCTCCCACAACTATATATGAATAGAATATAAACACAAACCGTATTGATTAAAAAAATTAAAAAATGAATAATAAATACCTCATGTCGGATCTGAGACACGTGACGAGTCCCGAGCCTGTGAGGTGGTCCCTGCAATGCTCGATTCTCAGAATGGCGTGTAGACACCTCCTACATTCAATTCTTTCAAATATCAAAAAAATCACAAATTCTTGAAAATATATATACCAAAATAAATATACAAACTGCAACACCCTCAGTAGACCAATTTGCAACAAAATCACGCCACTCATCCAGGAGGACACCCATCTGGATTTTTCCAAAATGTTTGGGGCACCCACATTTGGTACCCAGTGGTCCCTCTTGACATTGCCTTTTTTGTCTTTCCACATCTTACGGCATTTTCTCATACACACTGGCCAAAACTCATCGGGACATACTTTCAAATTTTTCTATTAAATAAAAAAATAACATATGTTATTGTTTTTTATATATAGGGAATAAAGTAAAATGGACTTCTTACCTGAACCTCCCTCCAAATACGATCTAATGTGTCCTGAGGGATAGAAGCCCAATCACGCATGATCAATGGAAATCGATGTGGATCACGTATGATATGACCCAACTGACGAATAAATGCAGGGGTATTCCGTCCCACAGGATGAAATACCTCATCAAATTAAACATCAAAAGTCGTGTCGGAATTCCATGATAATATGCCACGACCAGGGCCTCTCTCGCGAGAGGAAGAAGCAGTCGAGTCTGATCCTGTTGAAAACAATTTTAATATAAAAATCGACATATGTTATATATATATATATGTTTATTAATTATATAAAAAATAGAGAAAATGAAATTCCAACATACCTCGACCCTGAGACGTAGATGCCTCAGATGGATGATGTGGATATTCTGCCTCTTCCCCTGACATGCCTGTAGTCATGGAAAACATTAGTAAGGGGACTATCCAAAGTGTCCAAATGATAAATTGGATTGTTTAAAGAAAATAAAACTTGTACAGTTCTTAATCAAACAAAAAGGTATTGATTAATTATTTGTGAATTAATTTTAAAAAATCAAAAAGTTCACAAAACAGATATAAAAATTATATAGAAAACCAATCAATGCATAGCCAAATTTCAAATTGAATTCATAAAAATTCAAGCAGCACATGAACAAAATGAAGAATACCTCAATAGGAAGATACACTGACAATAACATCAATATAAAATGAGTTAAATCTCCCTAAATATTTATAACTGAATAAACTTCCAAAAGTGAGGATTAAAACTTACAAGGATTTATAAAATGTTTAGATAATTTATGATATCTTAGGCTGAATAGCGGGAAAACAATTATACCTTTCATTAAGCATGAAAATCGACCGTATCTCCTTCAACAGATGCTCTGACCCAATAAATATCTTCTTCACGTTGAACTATGGTATGTTGATCAAGCTATTAGGAATCAAAAGGAACAGTCTCGGGTTCATCTTGTTCAAATACATGCACTCCTTGCCGAGACATTTTGACAACAACTTGCCAACATGGATTCGAAGGCAAAGTAAAGAATAATACTTGTTCCGCTTGTGATGTCAAAATTAAAGGTTCATTATCAACTCATTCATTTCTGTATAAAATATAGTTAAAATTCACCAATGGAAACTGATATTGATCGACTTTACATCCACGCACTGGATCAACCCAATTACACTTTAACAATATGTACTTCAACCCGTGTGTGTATACAAATTCAATGATGTCTATCAATTGACCATAGTAATAACCAGAATCGACAAATGGACAACTGATGCCACTGTTTTGTGTTTCTCGTTTGTCATCAACATCTTTAATGCGAAATCGAAAACCATTATCATATATAGATTTATCACGACGAGCAGTTATAGATAGACCCTTAGCCAGTTGGATAAATTCTTCAGTTAGCATGGGGTCCCCTAACTCCCTCAGCTTATGAACCTACATAATTCATAGAATTCAATAATGATATATGAAGAAAGAAATTAGTATAATACTTCACTCATAATGAAAATCAATTTATACGTACATAATCGTTGAACCAATCATGAAATGATGCATAATGAGACTGTTGAATTTGCAACTCAGTCGCACGATACATATCTTCTTTTATCTCATTAATGTGATTTCTGCAAATGAAAACTCAATGTTTAAAGGATAAACTTATGCAATAAAAACATGTAAAACTTAAACAATAAAAGTGATAAGATACTTACTGCATTAATGGTGAAACTGATGGAGTATTGAACAAGATATATCGCTGTGATTGTATCCACTCGATGTTGTCCATATCATATGTGGTTCCTTCTCCAACTGGACCATCCTGAATCCGAGAGGGCCTATCTAATTTTGTTTCAACATCCATAAGATATTCTACACAAAAATTAGTACACTCATCCATCAAATAACCATTGGCTATTGATGCCTCCGAACGAGCTCTGTTGCATACAAATCATTTCAATGTACTCAAATACCATTTAATAGGATACATCCACCTGAATTGCACTGGACCAGTAGCCATTACTTCATCAGTTAGATGCACTGTCAAGTGGACCATAACATCGAAAAATGAGGGGAGAAATAGTTTATCATTGTGACAAAGCGTAAGTACAATTCGGTCTTGTAAACTTTTTAAATCACCCATTCGTTGATTTCTTAAACAAATATGTCTAAAAAAATTACTCATCTCAATCAACGGCTAAAAATCATTGGGGGATAAACAATCATAAATTGTGATTGGAATCAACTGCTGAAGTAGTATGTGATTGTCATGACTTTTCAACCCTTTCAATGTCTTTCTCGTCAGATTTACACACTTTGATATATTATAAGAGTAACCATCAGGTACCTTGAGTATCTTCAAAATGGAAAGAAATGTCTCTTTTCCCTTTGTATTCATCGTATACTGTGCAGCATGAATATATGCCTTGTTTCCCTCAGCTAACTATAAATGAAACTGTTTCCTTAAACCCATTTCTTCCAAATCACAGCGTGCATTAACATGGTCCTTTGATTTCCCACTAACACATAAAATGGTCCACAATATGTTATCAGAAGAATTTTTTTCAATGTGCATGACATCCAAATTATGCCTCAGCATGTTAGTTTTCCAATACGGAATACAATAAAAAATACCTTTCTTTTTCCAATTGTGACTGCACTGCATACCCGCAGCTCGAATATTACGTACCGGAGGAGCCACCAAATCTTGAATTTCATATACGGTGTGGATGTTTTCTTCCTCAATATGCGATAAAATTTTGACTCCTGTCATGATCTTTAGTGCTGGGCTGAACACTCTAGAACCATAAAATGCCACTCTGTCCTTTCTGAACCTGTGCTGAGGGGGGAGAAAACATCTGTGACCCATGTATGGCCATTTTTTGGAATGATTAATACATAAATATTTTTTACTTTTGTTGCAACAAGGGAAATAAAATTCTCCTTTTGTACTCCAGCCTGATAAATTTTCATAAGCTGGGAAGTCATTGATTGTCCACAATAAAGCAGCCAGCAGTTTGAACATTTCATTCGTTTCACATTCATAAGTCATCACACCATTGCCCCAAAATTCATTAAACTCATCAATCAATGGCTGAAGGTAAACATCAATCTTATCCCCCGGACATTTAGGTCCATCAATAAGAGTGGAATGTAATATAAATTGTTGATTTATACAAAGCCACAAAGGAAGATTATACGGAACCAACACCACGGGCCATGTGCTATGAGTTTCACCAACCATAGACTTGAATGGATTGAAACCATCTGCTTCCAATCCCAATCAGACATTACGAACATCTTTGGAAAAGTTGGGATGTCTCTTATCAAAATCCTTCCATGCATGAGAGTCTGTTGGGTGGGTTAACATATCACTTTCATGAACTCTTTCTGCATGCCATCTCATTAAATTAGAAACTTTAGATGACACAAAAAACCTTTTCAACCTTGGTTTAAGGGGAAAGTAACACATTTGCTTTACGACAATCGGTTTCCCCTGTATCACAATCTGACTTTGATGAGTCTGATTTCCCCTGTTCTCTTTCCACCTAGAAGAACCACAAACCGTACATATATCCAAGTGGGTAGTTTCCTTTCTAAAAAACATACATTTGTTTGCACATTCATCTATGGTCTCATATGTAAAACATAAGTTCTCTTTCAGCTTACGAGCATGGTAATATGACTCAGGAATCTTAGCATCGATAGGAAGAACCTTTTTCAATAACACCAACAGCATGTCGAATGATGTTCCTGACCAATGATTCAAAGTTTTCAAATGCAACAACTCCATGATAAACGACAATTTATTGAAAGAAGTACATCCAGGATATAATTCTGTTTTTGCATCATCAATTGCTTCATAAAACCTCCTCGAATCACGATCTACACCAGAGCGAAGATTTATCTCACAGGTCTCAAGATTCTGGATGTCAATGCCTTCAGGATCCAAGCCACGTACCATTTCAGTAAGCATTTAATGCATTGGACCATTCATCCTTGCATCAACATCCATCTAAAGTGTATCCGTATTTTCACAATGAACATATTCTTCTCCATGAAGAGTCAAACTCTTATAATTTCACAGAAATCCATTAAAGAATAGGTGCTTCCTCCCAGTATCTCGTGTGAATTGATATCTGTTAGCACATTTTCTACATGTACAACTAATATAGTCACTTTCAAATCCACTGGTGAAGTCAATAAACTGCATAATGCCATTGAAATTCTCTCTAGACGTTCGATTTGGAAGATCAATCCAACTCTTATCCATAATAAGATCCCTATAACAAACATTTACAATAACACATTACATTTTCATTTTTCATATCAAATATATTTAAAATAAATACTAATTAATTGTTTGTGAACCATTTATAAAATAATAATGTAAGTGAAAGACCATGTCATACCTGATTGTGCTACAAACCTAGAAGGGAGGGGAGCCGAAGGTGGTGCTGTGAGGGAGGGGAGTGGCAGCGATGGGGAGCCGGAGCCGGAGCTGGTGGAGCGAGGGAGGGGACAGTGAAGGAGGGGACATGTGGTGGTGGTGCGGCGATAGAGGGGACGAAGAAAAAGGGGACGATGGTTGGCGGGGTGCAGGGGGGGTGTTCGGGGTGCTGGGGGGAGGGACGAAGGGGCGGAGGGCCGAGGGCAGAGGTCGGAGGAAAGAGGGGCTGGAGGCCGAAGGCCAGAGGGCGGCCGGAGGGCCACCGGGATGCCGGAGGTGGGTGGCGGGAGGCCCGAGGGCAGAGGGAGGTCGTAGGACGGCCGAATCCGGAGGGCGAAGGGCGGTCGGAGGAGGGCGGGGCCGGCGGAGGGCGGCCGGAGGGAAGCCAGAGGGTGTCCGGAGGGCGGAGGGTGGCCGGGGGATGGCGGGGCCGGTGGAGGATGGGGCCAGAGCAGGGCGGCCGACTGGAGGGCCGGGCGACGAAGGGCGGTGAGGCGGAGGGCGGCGCGGCGGAGGGCGGGGCGGCGGTGGGCGGGGCAATGGGGAGGGTGGGGAGACGAGGAGGGCGGGGCGACGAGGAGGGCGCGCAGCGACAGGGAGGGTGCGGGCGATGAGGAGGGGGGTAGGGATCGGGGGGGCTTCGCTGGAGGAGGTAGGGTTCGGGTGGAGCATATGCCTTTTTTTAGGGAAACGTTGCGACCGCCATTGGCGGTCGCTATTGGTTACATATAGAGACCGCCAGTCGCTGTCTCTATAGGTAATGGGCCTCAAAAGCCCATATTTATAGTAGTGATAAAAGGTTCCATAGCATAGTGGAAATTATGCGGATAGTAAGGGTATTGTGCTGGGATCAAATCCTAGTCGGTATTTTTTAAAATAAATAACCTCTACTGACAATTTTACAAAACATGCATATAGGTATGCACAAATCAATGAATATAACATTTTATTAGAAGCTATGGGTATAGGAAACCTATACCCAGGTTTATATAAAACCATTGGTAGAGGTCTATACTAATTGCTCAGTTGCCGATGGTTGATAGAACCACGAAAAGAACTTATACACATGGTTTTTTTTGCGTATCCCCATGGTTTTGAATCCTCAGAATAGGTAAAAATTCAACTAGTGACACATAGTGTGATACCAGTTTCTTGAAAGGTTCACATGGACATGCTTCTATGGTGTTGGTGGAAATAGAACATGGAGTGACACTTTTATTAGAACATATGAATGTCAAGGATGAGCTCATGTTATAAACTGAATACTGAAAACAAATGATTTATGATGTTTCTACGAATCTAATGAACAACCATGGATTCTCTCTTCCTGTTTCCTTGATTATATGTCATTTTGAGGTGTCTTCTATGCTTATAGTTAATTAGGGATGTTAAAATTATTTCAGATGTTAGAACCTAAATCTTCATTTATGGTACGGATCATCATTTCATGTTTTTATGAGGAATAAATGAAGAAATGGAAATTATCTATGTACATGACATGTACAAAGGAGTACAAACCATGTACCTAGGTACTACGTACATCAGAATACTAGACGTGTAACGGCCGAGTTCATGGTCGTGTGGTTACCTAGTAGACCACCGAATGTGGGGGCTGGTTGAGGCTAGTACATGGCACGTACATTAAATGAACATGTCAAGTAAATTTAATTTTATTTTATATAATGGTGAAGGATCGCATCTCATATCTTCAAACATCTTCAACTCCCCTCGGTTCATACAAGAGAGTGATGGAACATCAAATAAATTCAAGTACCTCCCAGTTCATTATTTGTGCTCTGATAGAGAGTTCATCAGTTGCGTTTAAATCCAACCAGTGAGTTCTCATTTATCCATGAGAATTATCTTCCTGATTCCTCCTCTATCACGAGTTATTCATGGATGATCGTTTTTACCATTTTTGTAGATCTACATTATTCTATGCCGATTTTTGGGATGATACTCAATATTATCAATTGTGATGCATCGATGTAGGTGGGTTCTTCCTTTCCTTGTTCATATTTGGATTACATATGCTGAAAGTTTTTCATACACATGTTTGGGGTGTTGGTTGATTTGGGAAATTAAACCTATTATTTACCTATTATGGTTTAATTAATTAAAAAGTGGTTGTTTCATATGCATAAGAATAGATTCCTTGTTTACGGGACACCCCATGAGTGTGTTACCATAGTTTGACTACTTATAGTCGTTTGGCCTAGGTTGTTTAAGAGGCATACCTTGTTTCTATGCCATGTGTTTTTTTAGGATGGATTCTGATTCATTATATGGATTGAATTCTTTATTCTTGTAATTGTTATCCTTGTCACGGTTATAGATTACATGTACTTCCTTATTATGATATGTATGTTGTTATTCCAATGGATCATGGGACCCCTAGTCTAGAAAAACATTTCATGTTTCCATTTTTTAATTACACAAGATCGTGATAGCCTTGTTGTAGACTTCATCCCTGGGGTATTGACCGTGAGACCTCCCCATGAGGAAATTTATGATTATTTATTCTATGTTTACCCAGCGGCTATTGTCCTTGAGAGAAAACCATAGGTAATATATAAGTTATTGATGCCCTGATTACTAGGGGTATTGAAAATGATAGCCTCCTAGCTAGTAATTAGAAAATTATTAGTGCAATTTTAGACCACAGGGGTTAGACTATGAGAGCTTTCCCTGAGGGTTGATTATGAATGATTGAATAATTTGTTGAGTCTTCCAAGCGAAATCACAATATTGGACACAATATTAATTGAATATTTAGATGGTCTATGGAGACATATGTCGTTATGGTTACACTTAATATACAGATCATAGGTTAGATCCCAAGGGTTCTATGATTCAATGAATTATCAATAAAATTAAATGAATTTAATTGAAATATACAGGATTGTTTTCTTTTTATCACCTCATAGTTTATTACATCATTTCTAAATATTACCTGCAATATATATCCACTGATAGTTAGGTACATATCTTTTGGTGGTTTCCTTTTGGGATTTATCTCACACCCTGTTTGAGTCTTGTTTTTGGACCCAAATAGATTATATTGTTGCATGTATAGATAATGGAAATCTCCCTTCATCATCAGGTACTTGTTTGGTGTTTGTGATGGCGATAATGGGACCAAGAAGAGGCATGAAATGCTGCTAGAGTTTACTTGTTTTTTACTGTACATTGGGTTTTGTATTTCTTTCCTACATTGTGAATTGTTTGGCTTCTTTCCAAGATACATGTGACAGACATCATTTATATATGCTCTGGTTGTTATATTCCTATCGATCTTCTATTGTATACTTTTTTTGGTATTTCTACTTCTGCTATTATTACTATTTTTTATTTCACTATGTATACTCTGCCAATAAGGGGATAGTTTCCCCAATACCACACCAAAGGCCCTCACTGCTACTCAACTACCTTTGGCGTTTGATGAAATATACTTGAGGCCTTGTGGCCAACCTGGTATGGGGAACCAGTGGGCGGCACCCAGAACTGGGATGTTACAAAGTAGAATCCGAGTGGTTTCTTTTCTATATTTTCTTTTTATTGGGATCCTATATACAAGTATAATAAGGAACATGTATTTGGTAAAACAATTTGTCCAAGATTTTCAAACCATTGTATAGGGAAAATCCATGTTACCTCGAATATTTCATTTTTATGGATTTACAATTATTAAAAATGATTTTATTTCACCGTTGGGTGATTCACTTGTTTTTTGTTGTTATGATTTATTTCATTGTGCTTATATTTCTATTGAAAACTGATGACATAATCGTATTTTATATCATGGATCATATAGACACTTTCTAGAGATCACCTTCCAGGCATTCTTGTCAAGCCATTTAGGATGCATTATTGATTTCATGCTATTGAGATAGATGTTGTGCTAGATATGCATGTTGTTGTGACAGATGACTTGATATAATACCTTACATTTTGATAGGTTATTTCTAATTATAATTTTGTGTTTGGATGAAAACCATGATTTGGTACCTATGCTGTTATGGGCCCTCGTGGATTGAAATTTTGTGGATCATGTTAGAAAATTAATCAAATTTGGTCATGTTATGATGTGAAAATGGATTCCAAACACTAATTCGTGGTTATTAAAGGCTCCCATTGGTTATAATCTTTCATGAATTTGACAAAATGTTATGTTTTATAGGTTACAGAGATGTTTTATTGGCATAATTTTCAGAAACCCAAACAACACAGTGTGTGAGGTTATGAACACACACCATGTGTTCTTCTGTTCTTGAAGAAACAACAATTTTAGATACAGTTCATGTACTAGGAGTACAAACCCTTTTATTCGTGACTGTGTGATAGACTGTGTGAGCTGAGGAATAGGGTTGGGAATCTTTTGGAAGGATAAACTGTGTCTATATTTCAAATTCCATGTTATAAAGAACCATGTATTTAGCCGCATGACTAACGACATGGGTGAATGGAACATAGGTTGTACACGTCGTTTCTCATTTGTTAATGTAGATTAGTTATCAATAATGTATCCAACCATGTGACCAACAACGTGGGAAAATGGGACTCAACTGGTACACATCATGTCTAGGGTGAAGACCCAATTTATATTTATACAAGTAGAACTGTGTTTTTCGAGTTGTGAAAAAGTACATGGGATGGAATGAAAATTCAATACCAGTTGTATCATTTTAGGAACACATCGTGTGTAGGGTTGTTACATGTCCGCCTTTGGGAGTGGTACATATCCATGTTAATATGTAAAGGGAACACACCGTGTGGAGGTTATAAACGCCGTGTAACCCTATTTTGTAAAATATGAATGTATTTTTTTCTCCTACTCCATTCTACCACTTCTTAGTTGTTTTACTTGATAATCTTGAACTGATGTGTGTGCTTGACCTTGAAGAGTCTTGATTCCAGGACATCATATGGTTGTACTCTAGGTGTACAGTGATGACTAGACACTAGAAATGTCAGATTAGGGACTACCAGCATATCCTCCCATCATGAACATCATAGCACCAGCAGTTACACCGGCTGTAGGTGGAGATGCATAGTTACATGAAGGATTTATGATGGTGGTACATCCATTTTAGGGAGTTCCACATCCTTCCCTGACTATGGTAGTGTTGACATGAGTGTTCCAGTAGCATCATCCTCCCACTTTTTAGGATATGGAGGACCAAAGTCTAAACAATCATGGTTGGAGTCCATTCTTTCTATCATTGAGAATCTAGGGATACCTCTAGGGAGAAGGGTGAATATTGTGATGTACATGATATGTGATTCCGCCAAAGGATTTTGGGATGTTTTCTCATAGGCAATACATCCTCGAGATACAGATTGGGAGGATTTTGAGAGGACCTTCAATGATTACTTCTAAAATGAGACATTGTGGGCCAACTGAGCCTGGGGGTTAATGCATTTGGAGAAGGGAGTTGTTTCAATGATGAATTACACATTTAGTTTCATAGAGAATTTGTGGTTTTCACCTGTTTTGGGAGGTGATGAGTCTTCCCTAGATATGTGTTTTGAGGATGGTCTCAGGTATGGCATCTCATCACTGGAGAAACTTTTCAGGTAGACATCGGTGACTACTATAGTAAATCATGCTCGGATTACTGAGTTTAATATGAGAGAGTTTAGATATGTGATCCCTTTTGGTTTGGAATCCAGGGCTAGTACACCTTTGTTTGATAGTGGGAAGCACTGATGTGAGCCTTCAGATGGTGATTCAAGTAGTAGGGTTGTATCTAAAGGTCACCAGGTGAGGTGATACTAGTGTGGGAAGAGTGGGAAAATGAGACCTTAGTTCCTGAGAGACTGAGTTGACTGCTGATATTGTGGAACGATGGGTCATCTTCAGCATTTTTCTGGTTTTTCTAACCAGTAGTTGGTAAGAGGGGTTCTATCATGAGTACACATTCAGGAGCAGGACCACCAGTTTCTCCTCAGTCATGGAGTGGGATTTCTTCATGAAGTTCATGCTAGGGAGGTGGTCGTGGATGGGGTATCCAGACGACATGCTTTTAGAGACATTATATTATATTAGCTCATCATTGTCAACATGGGTCACATGGTAGCAGTGCAGGTCAGACATTTGTAGTGGAGTAGACCCAATAGGATCTGGACCCGGAATCCTCTACGGTTAGAGGTACGATTATAGTTGACTTAGTTTTATATTTCACTCTTTTTGTTATAGGGTATTGGAAATGTTTTATATTTGATTCCATTTTGTATATCCTTTTTCTTAGTATCATTACATATGATGATTTTATAATGCTAGACACTATGTTGGGGCATATGACAGCTAGTGTACATCTGTTCAAGGAGTTCCCTATTGAGGTTGGTGGGTGTCACTTCTTTCCAAGACTTATATATATTATAGAATACATGCTTCTATGTTATTTTCATAATTGAATGTTTCATCTCTTTCATGGCCTCCGTTGACATCGATCTCTGTAGGGTGAGTTTTATGTTAGTAGAGGGAGGGTATTTTCTACAAAAGGGCGAATGGGATTTCCTCACGAGCATAGATGGACCTGGGAATCATGGGTTGGGATCAATTACATAAAAAATATCTAGTTTATATCCAGTTTAATGGGGGAATTCACCTATGGACTTTCCTCCGGTGGTGGATCTTTTCAGTGATGTACACTTAGAGGTTTTTCTGTTTTACCTCTATAGAGGTGTATATTTCACTTTTCAGCTTGTTCCATGAAGGACACCAGTGTCTTGTCCTCATTATATGATGGATACACTAGTGTTATAGGAGATCAATAAGTATTTATAGGAGCTACAAGAATTGGGTTTCATCCGACCCAATGATTCTCTTTGGGGTTCACCTATCCATTTTAGGAAGAATGGAAATGTTACCCATAGACATTGTGGGGATTATTTAAAGTCAAACTAGTTTACATTTAATAATGGATATCCTTTGGTGAGTACTAATGATATTTGATAATATTTAAGGATCCAGAGTTTTCTCGATGATTGAATTGAAA
Source organism: Viscum album (assembly GCA_963277665.1). NCBI lineage: Eukaryota > Viridiplantae > Streptophyta > Magnoliopsida > Santalales > Viscaceae > Viscum > Viscum album. Next base: position 767,053,280 of record OY728120.1, read on the forward strand.
TCCGGTTATCATGAGTATCACATTAGACCATTAGAAATACAACATACATGCATTAAGTGTAGTATTAGTCTATACAAGTATTTGGTTATGTCGTTTGGTCTCCCAAACGTGCCTGCAATTTTCATGGAATAGATGAACTAAGTGTTTCATCCTTATATAGAATATTTTGTGGTAGTCTATGTGCATGATATTTTGGTGTACTCTTACACTCTACATGACCATTCCATCCATACTAAGATTGTATTTAGTACACTGAAGGATCATCAGTTGATTGATAACATCCCAAAATGCCACTTTTGGATGGACCATATTCACTTCTTGGGTCTTGTTATTTCAGAGACAAGAGAATCAATAGTCCTAATGAAATTGAGAGCGGTAGTATCATGGGAGGAGTCGATGGTCTTCTATGAGGTAAAGTGTTTTCTGGGGTTGGTTGGTTACTACATGAGCATTATACATGACTTTTCATGATTAACAATGCAACTGATGGTCCTGAATATGAAGGCTATGACATACTTGTGGATAGAATCATGTGATTCGGTCATTCCTGAGTGGAAGGGGGGATGAATTTAGTACCGATACAAATTTTTCTAGGGCTAGAAATGATTTGAACCATTAATTGTGATGAATCAGGTATTGGAATGGGAACATGGATTATTTAAGGGAAAGAGTTGTTTCATACATGTCTTGGAAATTGAGGACACGTGAGAGGTGTTACTCAACGCAGGATCTCGATAAGGCTGCAGTTGTGCATTCTTTGAGATAATGGACACATTATCATTTGGGAGAGTATTGTGGTATAAAATAACAGAAAAATACTTAATTATATCTTTACTGAGTTTGATCTAAATCTGAGATAATGAAAGTGGGTAGAGACCCATTAGTATTTTGACATTGAGGTTGCATACACGCTTGGGAAAGGCAATGCAGTGGCTAATGCATTGAGCATTAAGAATCATATACAGGATCTTCAAGATTCCATCAGTGAGTGGCAGCTTATGATTTTATCCTATGAGTTTCATTTGGAGGTTCATGATAGATTGGGTTAGAGATTCCATACATCTATATCTGTTACATCTACTCTAATAGATAGAGTGTGAATGAGGTAGCTTTCATAATCTGAAGGCCTTGTCCTATGGGAGAGTGTTTCATGAAAGGAACCTACCCCTAGGTGGACCGTATATGGTTATGATATATTATGTTTTCATAGACGTGTATGGGTGTCAGTAGACATACGTTAGGAGATGATGTTAGATTTTTATTCTCCCGTTTGGGAAGTTCATCCATGTGTCATCATGATGTATCGATATTTTCACCATAAGTATTTCTTGTTGGGTATGAAGATGGATAAAGCTGGTTTTTATGAGATGTTTCACCTATCAACAGGTGAAGTTAGATAATCAGTGGCCGGTAGGAATTTTACAACATATACCCATACCCTAGTGGAAGTGGAATGTTGTCTTGATGGATATTGTTACGGGATTACTGAGGTTTCCTCGAGGTAATGATGCAATTTTGGTTGTTATCAATAGTCTCACAATGGTTTCACATTTCACACTGTTCATGGAAACCATCCATGTTGTTGAGCTTGGAAGGTTGTACATGTATACGATTTTAAATTTTCATGGGGTTCCAAACTCTATCATTTCATTAAGTGAAGGAAGGTTTACTTCCTATGTATGGAAGGGACTACAGAGGGCTTGGGTTTCACAGGTACTTCTGAGTACAACATACCATCCCCAAATAGATGGCCAGTCTGATCACACGATTCATGTTTTGGAGGACATTCTTCAACCATGCATCATGGATTTCATGGGATCTTAAGAGATACAGATACCCCCAGTGGTGTTTTTCCTATTATAATAGTTTTCAAGGGACAATTTTGATGGTACGTTATGAGTATTTTTAAGGTAGTCCATGCCGATCACCCCTTTTTTGGATAGATGTTGGAGAGGAAGCTATGATGAGACCTAATCTTGTCCAGGAGACAATGAAGTTCGTAGAGATGATTCATTAGTGGATGGATTCTTCACAATATCACCAAAATTATTATGTGGATTGAAGGAGGCGACCAATTGTTTTTGTGGTCGGAGATCAATGTTTTCTACGTGTCACACTGAGGTTGGAACAACGGAGGATTATGAGACAAGGGAAGATTTCACCGAGATATGTTGGCTCATTTACATATTTGGAGAGAGTCCTGCCAGTTTCTTATCAACTATACTTTCCTCCGAGGTACTAGAATATGAATGACATCATTCATTTATCTCTACTATACTGATACTTTTCAGGCTGACCTCGTGTTTTTCAACCTGTGGAGGTTGAGTTTGAGGTTGATGCATCCTTCGAGGAGCATCATATTCAGATTGTTGATCATGGTACGAAAGTTCTCTATGGATGGTATGTTCCTCTAGTATGCGTTTTATTGTAGCGTGGTCTAGTATATGATGAGACATGGGAGAGGGAAGCTGTTGCTTGATCACAGTGTCTAGATTTGTTGGAAATTTTCTCTTCACCACCCATGGAAGGGCAATTTGGGAATGAATTGATTTAAGGGGGGAAGTTATTAAGATTCTCGATATTCATATCAGGTATGGATATTTATTTCGAGTTGTTTATGAGAAAAAGGAAGAGAAAGTAATTTTCTATGCACACACCATGTACATATGACTACACACTGTGAACCTATGTACCATGTACAACCATGTACTATCCGTGTAACGACTGATTACATGGTCGTGTGGTGACATAAAAGACTGCCTTAAGCAGGGGATGGCTGAGACAAGTACATAATGGTTACATTAAATGATAAAATTGTGTACGTTCCTCTTTATTTGATATAATAGAGTGGGGTCACCTCCCATATCCAGAAAAACATTCTTCTCCCCACGGTTTGTAAATGAGATTGACAGAATGCTGATGAACTTCATGCACCTCTCGGTTCAACATTCAAGATCTGATTGAGACATTGTCAGTTGTGTTGGAATCCCACTGGTGATTTCTCATTTCCCCTAGATACTTTCATATTTATTCCTCTTGCCTCATGAGTCATTCAATTATTATCATTTTTATCCTTTTTGTATATCTATGTATTTCTTGGCGGATTCAAGGGCCGACATCCAAGTGTATTGACCGTGAGACATCAAGGTAGGTGGTTTGTTATTTTATTTTATTTATATTTGGATTATATATTATAAAATTGATTCATACCCACATTTGGGGTATTTCATGTTTTTGGAAATTAATAATATTATATACATTTTATGTTTTAATTATTTGAAAAGGTGTTTTTTATAGGAATATGGTTAGATGCCTTGTTTATAGGACACCCCAAGGGTGTGTCTCCCAAATTTTTCTGTTTAAGGCCATTTGGCCAGGGTTTTCTATTTGGCATACCCTGATTCCATGCCATCAGTTTTTAGGATAGATTTTGATTGATTATATGAATTTCATGTCTTAGAATTGTAAATGTTATCCTTATTGTACTTGTAGATTACATGTGTTTCCTGGTTATGGTATGTGCATTGCTATTCCAGTGAACCGTGATAGCCTTGGACTAGGAAAATTGTGGGGGTTTCCATGTTTATTTACACTGGATCGATAGATCCTTGTTGTAGAATTTTACCCAGGGTTATTGACATTGAGAGCTACCCATGTGGTCATTTATGATTATTCATTCTATGTAGAATACGGGGGTATTGACTGTGAGAGAAACCCAGAGGTATTTTATAAGTTATTGATTCCATGTTGACCAGGGGTATTGACCATGAGAGAATCCCAGGATGTCATTTGTAAATGATCAGTAATATGATAAACCAACTGTGGTAGACCATGAGTGAATTCTAAGAGGGTTTAATATGAATGATTGAATGATTTGGGTGAGTACGCAATGCCAAATCACAATTATGGACAACATATTACATGTTTATTTAGATGGTCTTATAATATCTCTATTGTTACAATTATTAAGGGGATATACAGCTTAGGCGAGATACCAAGGTTTCCAAGATTCCTAGGACGAAGAATAAATGAAAAAGAATGTAATTGAAACTATATTATTATTTTATTTTGATTACATCACAATTTTCTACTTCATTTTTTCATATAACGTTCTATATATATTAACTGATAGTTAACCACATACATTTTGGTCATTTCCTATTGGGATTCATCTCACAACCTATTTGGGTAATGTTTTAGGACTCGAACAAAGTATAGGGTTTTAGGTATAGATAAATACAATATATATTATTCATCAGGTACATGATTTGTGTTCGAGGTGGGGAGAATGGGACCGAGATGAGTCTTGCGATGCTACTAGGGTGTAGTTGTTTTTCTACAAGACATTGGTCTCTATATTATTTTCCAGCACTGTGACTTGTTTGGATGCCTTTATAGATACATGTGGCATGAATAATTTCTATATGATTTAGTTGTTATATTCCAATAATTATGCTAATTTTTATTTCTTTTTTTTCATATTAATGATTCCTCTTTAGTTACATTTTGTTATTCCAATCAGTATTCTCTACTAATGAGGGAATATTTTCCCCAAAATCACACCCATGTCCCTCTCTATAAGTCAGAAGCATCTGGCACTTGGGGAAATTCACTTGAGTCCATGTGGCCAACCAGGTATGAGGCACTTTTAGGCGGCACCCAGAATCAGGATGTTACATCATATCTCATTACATAATAATTCAATGTAATTAAAGGGATAATTTTATAATGAAATTAAATGTAAATGGATACAATTTTATATAGGTTCTGTAATTTTGAGTACATCCAAGATTACTACTTTCATTATTACTCACGACCTTATATATAAATTCACAGATTGATTGGAATAGAGAATCAGAGTATGCCTATTGGGATTTATTCTCACACCCAATTTGAGTCGTGTTTTTACCCTAATAGATTATATTATTGAAATTTTCGATAAGGGAATGTTCCCTCTTATAGGTACTTGATATGATGCTGAGGAGTTGGAGAGCTGGGGAGAAATCTCGTGTTTGTGATGCTACTAAGTTTCTTTTGACACTTTTTGTACATATGGGACATTCTTTTTATATAATTTCAGTTTACTTTTTTGTACTGATTTTATAAAAACATGAGACTTGATTCAACATTTTTATGATATGACAACTAGATTATTTATTCTATTGTTCATACACTTTTTTCAATTGTGGTATGGTATTACTACTTCAAATTTTTAATTTTTCTTGTATTCCACAATGTTACACTCTACTAATGATGGAATAGTCTCCCAATAATCACACCGATTCCATTGCTTCTAGTTTTAATCCTATAGAGTTTGCGGAGAAGCTCTTGAGGCCATGGGGCCAACCAGACTCAGAGAAATTTTATGTGGCATCTAGGTTCGGGGCATTATAATGTCGTATAAGAGTATGTTTCCTAGTTAGAATTACTATTTGGAGAATGTATACTAGGAAAGGATGGAAATGGAGTTTAGTAATAAGATTTTCAATGGATTAGCTACCCCACATACATGGAAAATCCAAATTTCCTCAAATTGAATTGTGAAATTTGGATTTTGAGCTATTGTTATAGATTCAATTTCACCATTGGGTGACACAATTGTATTTCCCTAATATTATTGATATGATTTTTAGTTCTATTTTATTGAATCCCAATGTGATGAGGTTATTCCATATGATGAATCATATAATATTGTGTTATAAATCACATTCCACGCATTACTACCATTACATATAAAGAGCACTATAGACAGCATGTTATCGTTATTGATTTCAGGATAGATACACCTAATGTTGTGATAGGTATATTTGGAATATGTTATGGATGGGTTTTTTTAGATGATGATATTTTGTCTCTGATGTTTATGGTCCCTTTTTCATCTGAAATTGGTGCATCATGTAGTTTTCGTAAAAGGAATTGTATTACGATGTTCGACACGTGGATGTTGATATTTGTTTCCGGAGGAGTAAGAGCCCCAATAGAGAGGAATTCAGTATAACATTGGGCTAACCATTTTTAAATGGGATTTGATGAATATGGAATGACTATGAATTCATCTAAAACTATGATGGATTTGGTTAGTGAACTAGATAAATCCCGACCTTAGTAGTGGGCTTTTAGTAGTCTCTCTTCTGTTTGAAACCTGTACCTGACCCACAGGGAAAGCATAGGGGAGTTTTCATAATGTATGTTTTTAACATTTCCTTATTTGTATCTACATTTTTGTGTTTTGAACCATGATTATTATATGGATAAGAGGCATGTGTTGCGCGTTTTAGATTCATGGAACCACGACGACCTCATGTTGTCTCCCAGGAGGGTAGTGATGATCAAACCATAGATTTAGTAAGCTATGAGATACTAGTGGATCCTCCAGTATTTATTGTTGAGACACAAACTATTATACCAGAGGTAGGTGTTGATGCATAGTTCTATGAAGGCTTAATAAGGTTCGTGAAAGCCTTTCAGAGACCACCATAGTCTTTCATGTCTATGTAAGAGTTGATGTAATTGTTCTTATAGGAGAGTCCACCCTTGTTTTCATGGGATAGAGGACCACAGGATGCAGAGTCATCGGTAAAGGTAATTATTATGATCTTCTATCATTTAGAGATGCCTCATGATAGGAGGTTAAAGAAAAAATCATACATTTTTTTATATTCTTCCAAGAGGTGGTGGGATGCTTCAACTCATGTGGAGCGTCATCGAGATATGGTGTGGGAATATTTTCACATTGTATTCTCTGATTATTATTACCCCAAGAAGATTAAGGCCAATATAATAATTGAGTTCATATATATGGAGTAGGTAGCTTCATCAATTATGGGCTATTTGATCTATTTCCTTGAGTTCCATCACATTGCAACTATTCTGATTGGTTGTGATGCATAGAATGCTAGGAAATTTGAGGACGGTCTCAGGTATGACATCTAATTTCATGTAACTATATTAAGTACTACTATTATATTTTAAATATTTAATAAAGAAGTGATTATCGAATGTAACCTGGGATAGTGTAGAGGTGTATGATAGGGTTGTCTTGTAACAAGATCTGGTACTATCCTAACTGGTAGTAGGAAGAATATTTTGGATCATTATTTCGGTGATAGTATAAGAAAGAACATATCTTCAGGTATCCAATTGAGGTTCTACTAGTTGTCTAGGATGGGGTATACAAGGCCACACAATTCTCTATACCCAATTGAGTTCCTATCATGGGGAAGGATTGACCATCTACAACACTTCTGTAAGATGATTCCACCACCAGCTTATAGGAGAGGGTCTGCACTGACTCTACAATTAGAAGCGGTGTATGAAGCATCTCCCCTAATAGTTATTTGGATTACATCATGTTTTCTAGGATCAGGTGGTGGTCATGGACATGGTAACCAAACCTCTGGTTTTGAGAGATAATAGGGTGGATCAGCTCTGGGTAATAGACAACATCATAGTGTCGTTGTACATACCAAAACAATGCAGTGGAATTGAATCGACAAGAGAAGGATCCTATAACTTCTACTGAAAGAGATACCATTCTAAAATATTCCATCATATATTCTACACTTTTTCTTAAAAGGCCTTCAAATAGTTTCATATCTATTCCAATTTTTCAGAGCCTTGGGCTCTCTGGTTTTTATTCTGATGGATTTTTGATGCTATAAACACTATTATGGATTAGAACAGAATGTGTAAGTCATTGTAGGATTTCCCCCTTCATTTTTATGGGGTTCACTTTTTTTTGGGATCTTTAAATCCTTGAGATTACAAGATTTGATATCATTCATAGGATGGTCTGGTTGGTTCCGTTTCAATCCATTATTTATTATTATTACAACATTGTGTGTTTAATGTAACCGGAGGGGGGAGTATTTATACATAATTGTGATTGATATTTCTGGGAAAGCCAATCCAATCTCAGGAATCTTGGGTTGGGTGGGATGAAAACCATTATTGGGAAATTATATCAAAATGACAAGGGAATATTTTATATTGATTTCCCTCCAATCATTGATAATTTTAGGGATGTTTTTAATTAATGAAATTTTAGGATTACTTCTAAGGATACAGGAATATTGCATATCGATCTAGGTCTATGGGATTCACTAGTATCCATTCCCCCTTACAGGATGGCTACAATGGTGTTTCAAGAGCTCAAGTAGATGTTAGAGGATTTATAGGGAAAAAGTTTCTTTTGAACCATTACTTATATGTGGGGTTCGTCTGTACATTTTCCAAAAAGGAAGATGTTTCCCTAATTCTATTTGAGGATAATAGTAAATTGAACTAGTATATAGTAAAGAAAAGATATCCTCTACTGCGGTTAAAAGATCTCTTTGACCATCTCTAACGATCGAGGGTTTTTTAAATGATTGATTTGAGATCCAGTTATCATAATGGGCATGTTATGACATCATACATACATTCCACAACTTTTATAGTAGTTAAGGTAGATATGAATATTTGTTCCGGTTATTTGGTCTCACTAAAATGCTAGAATAATTCATAAAACTGATTAACCATGTTTCTGATTCTTAGGTGGACTCGTTTTATGTGGTTTTTATTGATGATATCATGGTGCATTCTCCCAATTGACATGACCATGCCAAACATGTGGATTTTGTATTGACTGAACTGAGAAAAAACAGTTATATTCTATTCTCACAATGTTCCTCTTCGGGGTGGATTATATTTTTATCCTAGGTCATGCCATTATAGAGGCAAGAGTATTAGTGGACCCAAAGAAGTTCATAATAGATTTTCCTGGGTGCTTCCCACGAATGACGTTGAGGATCAGAGTTTCATAGGGCTGGTTGGTTAATATATGAATTTCATACTGAACTTTTCTTGACTAGCATCACCATTGATGGGATTGACTAAGAAGGGTCAGAAGTATTTATGTTTAGATTCTTATGAGATAGCTTTTTAAGAAGAAGAAAGGGATATTGACTAATGCACTAATACTGATTTTTCTAGATCCATGTATGATTTACATTGTGTACTATGATGCATCTGGTATTGGGCTCGGATTAGTTATTATCCATGGGGATTGGGTCATTGTGTACATGTCTCGGTGGTTGAGGCCATATGAGAGGAAATACCTAAAACAGGATCTCAAGTTAGTTGTCTTAATTCAAATGTCTCACTGTTGGAGACATTACTTACTATGAGAGAGTTTTTTCTATTTACGAACCACAGAATCCTCATGTATATATTTAATTATCATGATATGAATCAGAGATAGGGAATATGGGAGGAATACCTAATGGTTTTTTATTTTGAACTCTACTAAAAAACTAGTAAAGGTATTGTGTGGGATGATTCACTGAGAAGGAGGAATCATATATAGGTAGTGAAACATACTAGTAGGGAGTGGAACCTTATGTTGTTGTTCTATGAGATGGATTTGGATGTTCATGACTGTCAAAGACAGAATCTTCAATCATCCTTAATAATTACCTCTACCTTACTGGATAGAGTGTGGATGAGGTATCCATCGAATTATGAAGACCTATTTATATGTGTGATTGTGGAAAGTGAGGACCCTCCTTCTGGAAAGACCGTATGTGGGGATAATGTTCTATGATAACATGGTCATGAATGGGTTTCAGCAGACATGCATGATGAGTTTATGTGAAACGTTCATGCCCTATATGGGAATTTAAGTCTAGTGTAACCAAGATATAACATGATTTACATTTTAGTATTAGTGGCTGTGTATGAAAAGTGTAGTATCCAGTTTTGTTAGGAGGTGTTCCACCTGTCTGCAGGTGATGGAAGAACATCATCAATGGTCTTGAATTTTATAGAATATACCCATTCATATGATGAAATAGAATGATTTGATGATTTATTTTTTTATGGGATTAGCGAGTTCCCCTTGAGTTAATGATACCATATGGGTTTTTGATGATATGAACCTGAAGGTTTATCATTTATTTTCGATCATGGAAACCATTAGTTTTGATGATCTTCGAAGGATTTACATCTGTGAGATCTTATGAAATCATAGGATATTATACTCAATCATTTCTAATAGGGACTTAAAATTTACATATCATTTTATTAATGGCATAAAAGGGTATTGGTTATAAATGTGCTTTTGAGCACAATAGACCACCCCCAAATAGATGGCCAGATATAGCACACATTTCTTTAACTTGAGGACATGTTATGGGCATGAGTTTTAGTTTGGGGGGTTCTTGGAATAGTTGCATACCCCAAGATGAGTAATCTTATATTAATATATCTCAAGATACTATTATTATGGAGAAATATGTGTCTTTGTAAGGTTGGCCATTCTGATCACCCATGTGTTGGCAGGAGGCAGGAGAGGCAGCAATGCTGGGAACTTGTCTTGTCCTAGTGACCACAAAACATGTGTAGTTCATTTGGAAAAGGTTGGATGCTATGTATTCTCATCAGAAATATTACATTGATCTCCATGGGAAGCCCTTGGAGTTCATGGACATGGATCAGTTATCCGTCGTGATTCATTGATTTTGGGACAATATAAAATTAGGAGACATGGTAATCTTTCACTGAGATACATCGGGCCCTTCGAGATTCTAGAGAGGTTTGGGCCGATAGCCTATCTGTTATAGTTACCTCATATGAAGTATAATTTTTATGAATTCTTCCATGTCTCTTAGCTGTGATGTTACATTTTGGACTCATATCAATATTTTCAACTCAAAGAGGATGAGTTACTTATAGATGCGTCTTTGAGGGGAATAATGTACAAATTGTGGATCATTTCACAATGGTTCTCTGTGGATAGTCTATTACTTTAGAATGGGTGCCACTGAATCTTGGCCAGGTGAATGAAATTTCATCTGATGGGGAGGCTGATGTACGATCCCAATGGTCAGATGTTTTCTTAGATATTTATTCCTCACCATTAGAATGGAAATTTGGGGATGAATTTCTTTAAGTTGGGATTTTTGTTACTTCCTAGTTAATTTTTGAGGTAAAAATCTTGTTTTTTCTTTCCATTATCACATTAGTGGCTTAAATATTCAGTTTTATGAATTCTCATTGGGTTCATTGACGTCTCTGGGGTGTTTGGGGCTATTTTGGAGTTTGGATCTTGGGTTTTGGGTGATAAGAGGAAGTAGTACTGTTAGTGAAAATCGTACGAGTTAGGTCGCATGATAATGCATCCATGTATGAATTTTTAGAAGGCATTGAGAGAGGCTTGAGAAAAATTTGATCATTGTTTGAAAAACTATGAACGATAACCATGCCCTATTCCCCATACATACATGATGTTTTGAACAGTTGGTGCATGGTTTAAGAAACCATCCAGATAAACCGTGTGAGCCCTAATGTGTAGTTTTTTTTAATTTATTTTAAAAAGTAATTTCATATAGTAACCCTTTTGGGTTTTCAGCAAATGGTAATTGGGTCGTTAGTGGAATAATCTCCCATTAAAACAAATTCATGGGGTTTATATTCCTTCATCATCTGATCTACGGTTTGAATGTGGTTCTTCTCCATAGATATGTTGTGGGAATGCCTCAATTCATGTTTAGCATTTCTGGAGTCTTCTTGATATCAATTGAGCATTTTGTATTTAGGTTCATATGCCATAATATCCAATTATTAATTAATTATATAGATTTGTCCTAAAATATGGAAAAGAAGTTGTTGATACTGCATGAGCTATCTAGCATGAGCCTAAGGTAGGTTGTGTTATGTATTTCACTAAGTGTTGACTTGATTATATATGTCGGTGTGTTGCTTGCCTATTTTTTTTGGTGTCACTGTGAATTATTATTTAACCCTTTTGTCACATATTGTTGTTTAGGTAATAGAATATGTATTTTAATTCTTCTATTAGTTTCAATTCCAGTATTAAGGGATTCCCCATGGTTGAGTTCCGATGGATGACCTTTTTGGATGTTTGGAATTTTATGCTTTTGGGAATGCCTTTATTACCCTTTCTTCGGTAGATAAAAAATATTTTATATTATCAATGGAATTACTGGGTTCTTAATTTTAGTTTAATTGGTTATGGGCATGGGATTGTTGACTTTCCCCATCACCCGTTATGCCAATACTTGTTTAAGCATGTTTTGATTGATTTTCATAATAAATCGAACTAACCACGTGAGTTGAATAAAGATAAAGTCATGTGACAAATTAAATTAAATTCAATGCTTATTTTGATATATGTTTCCATGTGGGTAAATGGATGGAAAATGCTTACGATATTGGTCCTTGATTTAGACTCCCTTTGGTGGTGTGTTATATTAGTACTTTTGGGTTCTGACCATAGAATTTCTAATGAAATATTTATATAAATTGAATGATGAAATGGTAATTATCCTTGGGTGAATCATGTATTCAGTTTATAATTCCATAGATGTGATCATGGAAAATTTTACCTTTTTACTTGAGTGATCCTTTTATTATGTTAGAATTCCAAGGATGGACTCATTGGGTAAAATATGATTTTGTAGTGAGTGAAACATGGAGGAAATGGACGTGCTCATAGAGGTTGTACTTAAATGCCTAGTGAATCATGGTTCATTATATGACATCCATGGATGGGATCAAGAGAAATTAAATATAAGTATTTAGTGATACTTGGGGATTCTGTATGGGGCTTCCAATGATGGGATTAGTTTTCATGGGCCTAAAATATGCCTTGAGTGAAACGTGGTTCCTAAGGGGATCACCAGAATGAGCTTGTAAGGTGTTGATGGTAATTTATCCTGGACTATAACAACCCAATGTTTTCCAATGGAAATTACCCTCTTATAAATATGTCATAAAATCACATGAAAAGACAACATAATGAACTACTATGTTCTAAGTGGCCTTTAATCATAATTTTTTCACTTCTGTATTGGGAATTTTGAAAATTTGGCATACAGGGTTCTGTTCAAGATGATTCTTAGAGTCTAATAGAACAATTTTTTAGTGTATAGTAACATAACCTTATGAAAAGTAAAATACCTCTATGAATAGTGATATACCTTAATTAATATTAACCTTACCTATGATAGTATAAAAATAATATTCTAGTGAAAGTATGATGTACCTATATTTTAGAATAATTGAATGAATGTTTTAAAAATCATTTTTAGTAATAAATTCCGATTTTAATTAAATATTAAATTAATCATTATAGAAAATTAATTTGGAAAATTGGAAATCATTTTTGGATTCGACGTAGTGAAAAATGGTTGGGGTAATGTTTTGGGGTTTTTCTAAAATACTTCAATTTTGGTGAATAGTAAAATACATTAATTTACCATATAAATACATTATAATTTATACTCACTATTCCAGACATAAAAAATGATTGTAGCACCCAAATATCGAACTCACATACTCTATTTACTATTCTTGGTCATTTATGAATCATTATTCCTTATCATAGGGGATATTAATAATCTAATGAATTATATATTAAGGAAACCCCTCTCCCCTCCACTATAAATACCACCCTTCACACCTTCATTTCCTCACACCTCTCAAGATTTATGCCTTACCTAAAATCTGACCAAACATCTTCCTTATCACCTCCCCCACATCCAAGAGTGGCTGGTCTCACCAAAATACGATGCTTAGTCCCCATAAGCAGGATCTCAAGAGGAGGATTCAAGAAGAAATTTCTCCCCCTCTTCTCGTTTAATTCCCTTTAAATTTCATGTTCTTTTCTTATTATCTCCCCACATATAGTTGTCCAAATGGAATGGTTACTCTAGCAACAGACATATATTTTAATTTTATGATAATAATGGGATATTATATCATCCAACCCCTTTTCTCCTATTCTTTTTATTTTATTAAACAGAACGTTGTTCATGAGGTGTTAATTTGTCACCTTCAAGAAGGACATGTCTTCTTCTTCCTTTTCTACCTTCAGATATGGTCATGAAACATTTTTTATCGTTGAACCTAAAACTTTTATATGTACTATTAGCTATTTTATGTTTTTTAACTAACATATTTACATATTACTAAGTGATAAAGTAAAACATGTTCTTTGTGATAGAAAAACCGCCCAATTTAACCCAAACAATCATCATTTAATTTTTATCTAATGATGCATCCAAATTCTATATAATATAATTCATTTTAAGATTATTTTTAATTCTTGAATGTTATTAATAACATTTAATATCAGTTCTCGATCTTTACCCATGTTCTACCTGAACTTTTATTTAAGAATACAAGTTAACCATTCAAGAAGACCATAAAAACAAACATTCCCGATCAATGTTCTTAAACACCATAACTCATAAAAATGCCCATAAAATGACATAATGAAACCAAAATGAACCCTATTCATGTTCAAAAGGTTATATAATTTCTAATAAATGAATACAATGTCATTATATAGGACATTAAAGAGAAAAATGCATTCAGATACAAGGTACGGGGAAATTCTCGAACCAAAATTTCATCCTTTGGGTTCTCCCTCTTTCACTCCGTTTTTATATTGTTACTCCTAAAGAATCATTATTTCATCCTTGTCTTTACTTTTCTGGGATTTTAATGTTTAACAATATTTTTTATGTCAAACAAAATGTTTTTCAAAATAACTCTTCTTTTAAGAACTCACCTTTCAATTCTCATTCAAGGTTGATGGTTCTAGTATCAGTTATGTTATTCCGAATTTATTTTGGGTACCCAATGTTTATGAATGTGTTCTTATGAGATTTAAACCATTCGTTTCCTTGGGTTAGTTGTGTTCATTATTGATATATGTTCTATGTGGCATGCATGATAATGTTAATATTATGATGTGATGGGTTCACCCAGAATTATATAGCGCAATATGAATGTTTGAATGTGACGGGTGCACCTGGAATTATACAATGCTCCAATTCCTTGGGTAATGTTATAAATATCATGATAAAATGTTAAATGATGTGGACACGATTCTAGATTTTTTCACAATTATGTGTGGTAGTTAACCACTAAGACATGATGTTTATTTTTTATGCATTTCTACACTTCTTGTATTTTATTTATGCTTCCTCTCAGGTTCATGATCTTTTTATCATGTTATTATTATTCTCACCCCATGCTATATTGTTCATATATATCCTATTACTGGGATATTTATCACATATTTTGATGTAAATTCTCATGTTGAAACATATACTAAGGAGGTTTCATGTTCCAATTAGAAGCTAGAGAAGAAGAAATTAAATAAATTTTTATGCTTGATGATGTTATTGCTATGTATGGTCCGAGTATTCCCATGAAATTAAACCATTGGATCCGCTAATTGTAATAAAATTATGTTTTTTATCATTAAATCATGTAATAGTAATGTAAGAAAATGTTGGGTCGCTATAGTTGGAATCAGAAGCAAGATTTAGTTAATTTGGGAATTAGGATTAGTGAACCCTAGAGAAAACCTCTAGCAAGAGACTAAGTATAAATATTAACACAAGAATCAAAACATATGGATCCCATATGTTTTTATTTTAGTATAAATTGTTCAAATGAATAATATATGTATTCATGACTTCTTGACTTATGTTTTGTTTTATCAATTTGTATTTTAGAAAATGACGGGAACCGGAGAAACCAGGCCAACAAATCATGTGAGGGCCAATGCAATGATTGCCTGAACAACATCCCCATTTATTTTGGTTGTGGAGCTCAGAACTTCATGGAGATTCTTACCCAATTATCTCAGGTTATGAAAAATAACCATAATAATGGGTAACATCCTTCTTCACCAAAGAGAGAGCAATTAGCTGTCGAATGTTTTATGCAGCAACAACCACTGATGTTTATTGGATCTTCTGATCCTGTAGTTGAAAAAAAGTGGGTCAAATTCATGGGGAAGATCTTTTTTGTGCTTCACTATTTTGAGACAGAGAAGGTTACCCTATCAGTTTATCATCAAGATACAGAGGCCGATTAGTGGTGGGATTTGATTAATAACATCAAGCCAAGGGAGGAATTTGGAGGGATGGAATGGGAAGACATTAAGATCATGTTTCTTAATGAGTATTTCCCAAGAACTATTCACACAAATATAAAGAAAGAATTCATATAACTAAATAAAAAGATGGAGAATCTGTCACAACCTATGAATAAAATTTCACAAGGCTTGCACGGTATGCTTCGTGTTTTGTTATCAACAATGATAGAAAAATTGATAGATTCTTTTGTGGGTTAAAACCACACATTCAAAAGAACCATGAAATTCGAGACATTAGGAGTTATGAAGAAGTTGGTTGGTGTGATCTCAAAGTGGATATGGAATTTGGAGAATGGTCTCATAGATATGGTGATAAGAAATGAAAGATTCAGTTTCATGTTGGTGGATCTAATGATAAAGGTGTGAAGAAAACACAACGACCCAAATGAAAAAAATTTGGGAAGTTGCACTATTGAAACTACCTTAAAGGGATGGGGAAATGATTCAAGTGTGGAAATGAAGGACATCATGCCCAAGAGTGTCAAAAAGACATGAAAAGGAAGGATAATGTAGTGAATTAAAGGAAGGAACCACCCATGGTTCAATGCTACAACTGTAGGGTGCTAGGGCACTATGCAAGCCAGTGCACTAAACCTCGAGTTCTCGAGGGTAATCAGCGTTAGCATCCACTAAATCCATAGGAAAAAGGGAAGGATTACGCCATCACTACTATGGAAGTGGAGCTAGATACTGAATTCATACAAGGTACACCTCCTATTCACTCATGAATTCAAAAAGTCTTATTTGACTGTCGTTCTATGCATTCCTTTATAACTTGTATGTTTATTAGAAATATAGAATCGAAGCCCAAAAACCATGATGTAGAGATATCTATAAAAACACTATGTGGTGCAATCATTTCATAGCAAGTGTTTGAATCTCCTTCTATTGGAGTATGTGGGAATATTCATCTGGAAAATCTCACAATACTTCCCTTGTTGGAATTCAACTCTATAATGGGAATGGATTGGCCCTCGTTATATAGAGCACATATCAACAGTCGGGAGATGTAAATATCTATTCATATTCAGAACCATCCCACGATCACATAAAAATGCAAGGATGTTCATGAATCTCCCCTGAACAATCCTTCTTCTCTGTGGATATTGATTCCCTACGACGAAGAATACCTCTCCCAAATGGTTGAATCCAAGGAAGGTTCCAACCCTGTGGAAATGACCATCGTGAGGGAATACATTGATCTATTTCCCGAATATTTACCCTGAATTCCCCCCAGATCTTGATGTAGAGGTCTCAAATTAACTCATTCTTGTAGATACTCCTCTATTGAAGTTTCCTTATAGGATGGATCTTGATGAACTGTAGGAGTTAATGAAGTAGCTGCATGAGTAGCTGGACAAAGGGTTTATACGTCCTAGTTCATCACCTTGGGGTGCGCCAGTGCTATTTGTGAAGAAGAAGGAAGGAACAATTCTATTGTGTATCGATTATCGGGAACTCAAAAAGTTCATCATAAAAAACAAGTATCCTCTTCCAAGGATTGATGACTTGTTCGATTATTTAAGAGAATCACAATAATTATCAAAGGTGGATCATTGTTCTGGATATCCTCAGTTAAAGGTGAAGAAGGAAGATATTTGGAAGACTGCCTTCCGTACAAGGTATGGGAACTATGAGTTTCTGATGTTTCCCTTCAGACTTCCAAATGCCCCTAAAATCTTCATGGATTTTATGAATAGAGTCATTAGACATTACCTCAAAATATTTGTTGAAATGTTTATTGGTGATATTCTCATCTGCTCCAAGAGCAAGGAGGAACGTGAGGAATATCTAAGACTTGTGTCAGAAACATTGAGAAGGAGAATTTTTATGCCATATTCAGAATGTATGACTTTTAGATAAAGCAAGTCATGTTCTTGGGGAATGTGTTCAGTGGTGTGGGAATTTCTATGTCTCCTTCAAAGAAAATGGTGATTGATGAATGGACCAGACCCTCTAGTGTCATAGAAATCCGTATTTTTCTGGGATTATCTGGGTACTACCGACAATTTGTTAGAAAATTCTCACGATTGTCAAGCCCGCTAACTAAGTTAACAAGGAAAGGGGAAAAGTATGTATAGATGGAAGAATGTGAGGGAAGCTTCAAGGATCTAAATAGAAGGTTGATCATTGCACCTCTACTAAAACTACCTAAAAGTGGAGAATGTTTTGTGATATATAGTGATGCTAAAAAAAGGAAGGCTGAGGTTGCGTACTAATGAAAAATGATAATGTGATAGCCTACATCTCATGACAGTTGATGACCCATGAACAGAACTACCTGACGCATGATCTAGAGCTGGAAGCCGTGATTTTTTCCATGAAAATATGGCGGCACTAACTTTATGGTGAGAAGGGTTACATATACACCAACCACGAGAGCCTAATGTATATATTTACACAAAAGGATCACAAAATGCACCAAAGGAGATGGTTACATCTAATCAATGATTACGATTGCTCTATTCCCTACCATCGAGGAAAGTCGAACAAAGTAGCAGATGCTCTAAACAGAAATGAACCCGCTACACTATCAATGATACAGATTGAGAAAGACCTTATCTACTTAGATATTCAAAGGATTGATTTGGAAATCATAATTGAAGGGGATACATCCTACATTGCCCAAATTATTGCACTACCATCAATATGAAAGATGATTAAGGAATCACAAAGGGATAATGTGGATATACAAAAGAGGGTGAATGCAGTAAAGGAAGGGAATCTGCAAGAGTTCCACATTGATGATGATGGTGTGATTCGGGTTGGAACTTGGAATTGTGTTCCTTAATCACCCAGAATAAAGGAGCAATTGGACAATTCACATAGCTCAACATTCTCTAATCATAATGTGAGTACCAAGATGTGTTGTGATCTCCGAGAACACTTCTGGTGGGATAACTTGAAGAAAGAGATTGCGGAATATATATCAAGGTGCCTGGTATGTCAGCAAGTTAAAGAAGAGTGACAAAAGTCCAATGGGGTGATGCAGCCATTGCCAATACCCATGTGGAAATCATAAAAATGTTACTATGTACTTTTCACAGGTCTTCTGAAGACGTCGAAGGGAAATAATGAGATATCGATTGTGGTTGACCAACTCACCAAAACATCAAATTTTATCAATATTAGGGTAGATTTATGGCATGAACAACCTGAAAATATATATGAAAATGGAGTGGTGAGACTGCATGATGTTCCACTCTCTATTGTCTCTGACTGTGATCTAAGGTTCACATCTAAATTCTGGTGGAGCCTTCAATATGGTTTGAGTACTGAATTAAATTTCAGCACGGCCTACCACCCCCAAACTGATGGCCAGTATGAAAGTACAATATAGAGGCATGAAGATATTCTAAGAGCCTACTCTCTAGAATTCAAAGGTGGATGGGATCAGCATATTCCATTGGTTTAGTTCTCATACAAAAATAGATTCCACTCAAGTATTCAGATAGATCCATATGATGCTATGTATGGAAAGAGATGTAGAACTCTAACCTATTGGGATGAAGTTGGAGAATGAAAGCTACTTGGACCCGATCTTATGCAAGAGATGACAGAGAAACATCAAGTCATCCAGAAACAAATCCAAGATGCTCATTGTTGAAAAAAGATCTATGTTTAAAACCGTCGAAGGGACTTGGAATTCGACGTAGGAGATAAAGTCTTCCGTCGAATTCACTAAGGAAGAGAGTCAAGCGGTTTCGAAGAAAGGAAAGAAAATCCCAAGGTACATTATCACCTTTGAGATCCTTGACCGCATAGGAGCCGTGGCCTATCAGATTTCACTTCCACTGAATATGGCTCATGTTCATGATTTGTTTCACGTATCACTCCTAAGTAAGTATATACCGGACCCCTCACATGTACTAAACTCAGAGGTGGTATAGTTGGAAGATGATCTCTCTTATGAGGAGTAGCTAGTAGTTGTTCTGGACCAAAGAGATAAGGTTCTATGCAACAAGACAACCCACATTGTCAAAGTGTTGTGGATGAACCATATGTTTGATGAAGTACTTGGGAACCGAAAGAGGTGATAAAGGAGAAGTACCCTCACCTGATTATGTAAATCAAAATTTCCAGGGTGAAATTTCATAAGGGGGGAATAATGTAACAACCCAATGATTTTCAAAGGAAATTCCCTTCTTATAAATATGTCATAAAATCACATGAAAACACAATATAATGAAGTAATATGTGCTATGTGACCTTTAAAAATTAGTTAGTCACTTCTGTATTGGGAATTTTGAAAATCTAACATACACGATTGTGTCCCATATGATTTTTCGAGTCCAATAAATTTTTTTTTTTTTTTGGTGAATAGTATCTACCCATATGAATAGTAACATACCCTTATGAATAGTGACATACCCTAATGAATAGTAACCATACCAATGGTTGTATAAAAATAATATTAAAGTGAAAGTATGATGTACCTATATTTAAAAATAATTAAATGAATGTTTTAAAACTGGTTTTTTAATAATAAATTATTATTTTCATTGAATATTAAATTAATCATATTTAGAAAATTATTTTTGAAAAATGGACTTCATTTTTGGATTATACACATTAAAAAATGGTTGGGGTAAATTATTTGGATTTTCCTAAAATACCTGAATTTTTGGTGAAAAGTAAAATATATTAATTTACCGTACAAATACAATTTAATTCAAACTCAATATTCCTAACAACACAAGTGATGTAAGCACCCAAATCTCTAACTCCCATGTCCTATTAACTATTCATCATCATCTACGACTCACTATTACATGTGTTATGGGAAATTAATAAACTAATGAATTTTATATTAAGGAAACCCCTCTCCACTCTACTATAAATACCACCCTTCACAACCTCATTTCCTCACACCTCTGAAACTTGAAGCCTTGCCAAAACACTGACAGAACATATTCCCTATACCCCCCACGTCCAAGAGCTGTTTGTTTCATCAAAAGACCAGGAATAAGCCCCATAAAGAGGATCTCAAGTGGAGGATTCAAGAGGTAATTTCTCTCCCTCTTATCCATTAATTTAATTTCAATTTCAAGTCATTTTCTTATTCTCTCCCAACCTATATTCGTCAAAATGGCATGATAACTATAGTAATATAAATTTAATGGAATGTTATGATACTTATGGGGTATTATATCATTCCACCAACTTTCTCCTCTTCTTTTTATTTTATTAAAAAGAAAGTTGTTTGTGAGGTGTTAATTTATCACCTTCAAGAAAGACATGACTTCTTCTTCAATTTATAACTTCAGATATGGTCATGAAACAATTTTATGGTTGAACCTAAATATGTTATATTTATTATTTCTTATTTTAAGTTCTGTAACTAACTTATGTACAAATTACTATGTGATAAATTAATACAAGTACTTTGTGATTGAAAACAACCGAAATTAACCCAAACAATCATCATTTAATTTTTATAAAATGATTCATTCACATGGTATATAATATAATTCATTATAAGATAATTTTAAATTATTTAATGTCATTAATAACATTTAATATCAGTTATGGGTGTTTACCCATGTTCTACTCAAACATTCATTTAAGAAAACATGTTAACCACTCAAGAAGACCAAAAAAACTATCATTCCCGAACAATATTTTTAGACACTATAACTCATAAAAAGGCTCATAAAATGACATAATTAAACCAAAATAAACTCTATTAATGTAAAAAAGGTTTTTTAATTTCTAATTAATGTATATAATGTCTTCATATAGGACATTAAATAGAAGTAAGCGTTCAGATATAAGGTAAGGGGAAATTCTCGAACCCCAATTTCATCATTCGGGTTCTCCCTATTTCACTCCATTTATTATGGTTACTCATAAAAAATCAAGTTTTCATCCTTGGCTTTCATTTTCTAGGATATAAATGTTTAAAACTATTTTTTATGTCAAACAAAATGTTTTTCAAAAGAACACTTTATTTTGAGAACTCACCTTTTACTTTTCCTTCAAGGTTGATGGTTCTTGTATCAAGTATGTTATTCCATATTTGTTTTGGGAAGCCAATGTTTATGTATATGTCCTTATGAGATGAACCCCATTCCATTCCATGGGTTAGTTATTCTCATTTTCGATATATGTTCTATGTGGCAAGCATGATAATGAAAATAATTTAATGTGACGGGTGCACCCGGAATTATACAGCGCTCGAATGAATTAGGTAATGTGATGAATCTCATGTGTAAATGTGAAATTATGTGTACAAGATGCTAGATTTGTTCACAATTATGTGTGGTAGTTAACCACTAAGAAATAATGTATCATTTTCATGCATTTACACTCATCTAGTATTTTATTTATGCTTCCTATCATGTTCATTATATTTTTCCCATGTTATGATTATGCTCACCCCATGCTATATTGTTCTTATATATCCTATTAATGTGTATTTAGCTCACCCATTTTGATGTACATCATTAGGTGGATACATATACTAAGGAGAGGTAAAGTTCCAATAAGATTCTAGGGAAGATGAAATTAAATAAATGTTTATCCTTGATGATGTAATTGCTATAGATAGTCCTAGTTTTTCCAAGACACTAAACATTTGGATCCTCAATTTGGAAAAATATAATTTTGTTTATATTAAAATAAAGTAATTGTAATGTAAGAAAAGGATGGGTCACTATATGTACTGATAAATGAATTCCTACATAGTAATTTCTAGGATGGTCATAGGTTATAAATTGAATATTGAAATGAAATGATTTATTATGTTTCTTCCAATACAAAGCACACATCTGGATTTGTTTTTCACTTTTTCCATATTATATGGACTTCGAAGCATCTTTGGTTCTTATAGTTATTCAGTGGATGTCAGGTTTATGTCATATTTTGATACGTATAAATTTATGGTAAATGAAATTTTAATTTGATAATGAAATGAAATTAAAACAGAGACCAATGGGACTAGGTTTTTTACTTATGACTACTTCCAAGATTTATACATTCTATATTGCACCATACATATAATATATTTTCACTGACAGTTTGGCACCGACCATGGGTGATTTATTATTGGTATTCCATTTAAACCTTGATTGATTTCTATTTTGGACCCAATAAGATTAGATGATCACATATGTTGATAAGGGAAAGCTCCCTAGTACAGGTACATTATATGATATTGAGGTGCAGGGGAGCATGGGAGCTTAATGAAGATTTTGATTCTACTGGGTTTCGTTTTGTCCTTATTATACTTTTAGGAAATGTATTGTATATGAGTCTAGTGTACCTATTTTTATTGATTTTTTAGAAAAATGTTACCTGAATTATTTGCATTATGATATGATATATGGATTATTTATACTATCAGTGTTCTAATGTTTACTTCTATGGTATCTTAATAATTATTACCCTTTTGAATTGTTATTTTATTTATCTGTGTTACACTTTGATAATGAGGGAATAGTCCACCCACTATCACACCTTGGCTTGGGATATATGTTGGCAACCAATGACCTTTGTGGATATGCGGATGAGGCCATGTGGCAAACCAGGCCCAGATCACTCTATTTGGCATCCGGGTTATGATAGTTACATAACTAGCGTATTCTAAATTCCGATTATTGGGTAATACATTAAATATGGTCATTTCAAAAATTATATCATTATATAATATATTTTTAATATGATATGTGGAAACATTATCCAACCAATTTTCATTCCATTGGTGATTTTTTTGTTTATTTATAATTTTTTGTTTCCATTTTATCGTATATATAATAATGAACTTATTATGTTGTCCTTTCCAAGATATTACACCAATTCATTGAGTATTGTTTTCATATCAGGAGATATTATTATTGTATTAGGGAGAAAACCTAATTATTTATAAGAAAGTTTACACAAATTGATGTTGCCATGGATTTTAGACAATACATATTCTTTATCATTTTTTGTGTTACTACAACATATAATATGATACCATGATCTTATGAAACTATTTTAGTTATGTTTTTATTTTATATTTTTACACATGATCATATGTTTAATGTATTTTATATTTTACTCTTTGAAAGTGGAACATATAACCATTTTTTATAAGAAAATTCAAATGATTTCCATGATAGTAAAGGGACCTTTATGACTTTAATTCAATATTTATGATTTCTTATGAAATGTTTTTTGAAATTATTTTTTGAGAATAGTTTAATTTTTTCATGAAATAGAAACATTATTTTGAGCCCAATGTTTTATATTTAAAAATAAAAATCTTATATAATTATTCATGAAGTAATAAGTATCTTCCATTCATTTATACATCCATTAAAAATCATATTTTTTGTATATAATTTTTTAAATGTTATCCATAGGTTTTTAGAGATTAATTGGTATTGGTATGTGGTCCAGATTAAAATAGTAAAGATACCTAATCAAAATAATACTTTTTATATCATAATTTTTTTTGAGGGAAACATTGATAAAAAATTTTATTGTTATATTTATTTTTTTAATATTGATGTCTTCATTCTCGAATAAAATAAGTCATAAAGATCCTATAATTTTATAAAATTATTTATTTAATTTAAAACAATAGTTATTTAATTTCTTAGGCTGATACCATATAGCTGATATTTGAGGAATGTTTTAGATAATTATTGACATTATGAAATCTTCATGATATGTTAAATTAATATCTAGAGATATGATACTATGTTATTTATTTTTGACAATTTATCACATGTTCAATGTTTTAAGAAACCCCTTTTGATGTTTTAAGTGAATGAATTTTAATATGATTAATTATATTTTTGACCTACATTTTTATTGCGGTATATATAAATTTAATGTTAAACATGATGTATTATTTGATTATTAATATTCGATTTATAAGATAAATGATTTTGAAAAAATTTAGGGATTTTATGATCATTGATGATTAATATTATTTTTAGATATTTTCATAAAATTCATAGAGATATTGTAACAATTTTATTAATAAATTTTTATTAAAAACGACTACATATCACATCCATCAAGGTTGTTTCTCTTGAACCCACAAACTAAGGAAAAATGGTTGAATCCTACTAGTACCCTACATGTTGTCATGGATAGATTGAAATTTATTTTTAAAATATCATGTTATAGATTAATATTAATATTATATTGGGAACATATGATTTTTCATATATATAACCATGTAATTTAAATGTATATTTTCATGTACATATCACTATTTTGAATATTATATAATTAAGGGAAAAAAATTAGGGGATTTAATTTGTTGAATAAAGGTTAAAGTATCATTTAGAAAAATATATGGTTTTCAAGTGTTCTTATGTTGGATAAAGTTATTAATAGAAATTATTTTGATATATTTTAGATTATATGATTATGGAAAATTTATTTTTTATGAGATGTTAAGAGTTATTAATATAATATGTAGATAAAAGTTAAATTTATATTTGAATAATATTTATTAAAGTCATTATAATTTATTGGTTTCAATAAAATTATTGAATATTTATTGGAATATTATGGATAATTATTTATCAAATTATCTATGTAGAACATTGGGTGTTATTTCAGATACATTGTTCATTAGTGTTTTATTTCATCATATGATAATTTATTTATTTTTAGAATTTTGTTGTGCTAATAATATTTGTTTTTGTCAATGTCTTGAGATATGATGATTATATTGGTATCCATTTATATGTTATTTGAATCACTAGAATTATATTTTAGTAAAAAATTCATAAACAAATTCATATTGAATACTCATCACTTGGGGAAAACATGACATTATTTTCGAAATAGAATAAATGATGAAATAAATCTTATCAAGAAGGTATATTTACATATGATCTACATATTATTGGTTAAAAATTTCTCCAACTCTAGTAAAATCATTCTTAAAATAATGTTATCATGTTATGTTCATTTATTTAGAATCGATGATTTATTCACCACTCAATGGTTATGGTTTTGGGGTCCTAAAATTTTTATTGATCATTTGATTTATATTTGTTAAATAATTAATATTAATAACTATAATTATTTTGAAATTATGTTTTTCTTTATGTCCATATTGTCACTTAAAATTAATGTTATCCTATTTGGAAACCAGTTTATGAGATGAATATCATATTTCATATTCACTCAATTCAAGATGAAATTTAATAAACCCATTCTATGATTTGAGACTTCAGAAAAATTATTATCATATTTGAATTTTTTTTAATAATCCATAGACAAAATTTTGAGGATCAAATTTCCTAATACATGGAATAATAAAATTCTTTATGATTTTTAAAAAATATGAATACTATACTACATATGACATGAAATACTATATCTAAATGAACCATCAAATTTTATTGTCTAAATATGAATGTTGAAAAGTTGACATTAAAATGGAATATATAGATAATATTGAATACTTTATGAGATATATATAAAGATCCATATAATGGTAAATTTATTGACAAATTATTAGTATATTATAACTCAAATATTTTTGTCATTATATTATTTAGAAATATATATTTCATTAATAATTTGTTTTATATATTTTCTAGAAAAAATAATAATAATTATTTTGATATTTTAGAAATTCAATTTGATATAGTGGATTTTATTTTTATTAAATCAAAATATCAACATTTTCAAAGGTGAAATTTTATGATTTTTCTGAAAATGATGATTTTGTATTGAATAGTGAAAAATACAATATTTGGTAAAACTGTTATTTCTAGTCAATAAATTAAGCAATTTAATCATTAGAAAATGTAATGAGGATTATTTAAAAGTAAAATAATTATTTTATATTTTGAAATAATCTAGTTAATACAAATTTAATAATCATGAAAATTGATTTTCCTATAAGTCCATTTTTTTACTTAAGACATTTTTATGAAAAACTATAATTCATCATGTCATTATGGCCTAATTATAAATTTTATTCTACCAGTAATATGAATTTAATATTAAAAGTTAAATACAATATTTGTAATTAGAATCTATATATATTTTAAATAGTACCTTTATATATATATTCATTATTAATAGTTGGTATAGTCATTATTTACCACCATAGTATGGGTAAATCGTGTTATTAATGTTAAAAATAATATGATTAGAACTGAAATAAAAAAATGTTATCAATCATTAATTTTGATTTTATTCATCCATTTACAATTAATCCTCAAATATATGGCCACATAATTCCATTTTTTTATTTTGACCAATATAATATTTAATTAATTGATAATGATAAAAATTACATTCATGATTTTAATAACAATTATATTTTCTAAGAGTTAAAGAAAACATATGTTTGGAAATAAATATTAATATAAAATATAGATTATTTTCTAATCCTAGTAAATTAATTTTAATTTATATGAATGTTTTAGTTACCATAAATATAGGTTCAACTCTAACAAAATATTTATTAAATTAATATATAAATATAATAGATGATTTTATAAGTATAGGAAGAAATGTAAATTGAATGAATTATTTTGTTCAAAAAATATTTTAGAAAAATATATCATTTTATTGTTATTTTAAAGTACTATATTTTATTCGGATTACAATAATGTTGTTTTCAAAGCCCAATTACATGAATACTTTTAAAAAATAGATGAATGATATTTTATAAAATATATATTTTCATAAATGATTTAAAATTAAACAAATCGTATATTATTCCAAGTGATTGGTATATGGTTAAAAATGATAAATAAATATTTCATTCATTTTCCAATTATCATTTTATTATATTTCTCATTACCCCTAAGGAGTAAAAACAATGTTATCACAATAATTTTCAAAAAGAGTTAACACATGTCAAAAGAATGAGAGAAGGGTAGAAACCTAAACTAAACATGTCATAATTTTATAACATGATTTTAATTATAATTTTATTAATTTTATATTCAGTTTTTGTCTATTTGGATTCTTTTTTCAGATGAAATTTATTTATTTTAATTTTATATTTGTGTATGTTTTAAATTTCCTCATATCATTACTTATAATATGGATCCTCCATTCCCATTTTATTCATATATAAAGATAATTTATCTTCAAAAATTACCAACCATTTCAATTCCTTAATTACCTTACTGAGTATAATATGAAATTATTTATTTAAACCCCCTCATTAGAATAAATCATTATTAAAACTAAAGAGGTCATCCAAACAAGATGTTTCATTCTCAATATGAATTTTTTTATTATATTTCATCCACCACCTCATTAAAATCATATCAGAACAATGTTGTATAATTAAATAAATAAATAACTTACACAAAGAATATATTATATTAATATAATAACCCACAACCACCTCCTCTTCCATCAGAGGATAAATGAAACCATCGTTCATGTGTACTGCATACTAGAGCCTCACAGAATGATAAAATTTGTTTTCAATAATTTCCTATTATGGATTATTTTGATTTTGGATTTAATATATCTATAAATATATTATTCGTGAAATACTTCACATTCTCTAAAATAATTATAATATATATTTTCTAACCTTTCAGTTCATTGAAGGGTGATAATATTCTTCATTTGTAGGTGTGGATTACACCCTCTATGAATCAAGTTGGTTCCTTTTTTCATTAATACATCACATGGATGGTATATATATGTGTATTTAATGATGTAATTTGATATTTATTATATAATATTATCTATTGAAAAAAATAACACATACCTTCATTCTTTCCTTATTTTTAAATAATGGAAAAGTTTCTCATGCGTACATATGACTTACAATATCAGGGTTTGTAACATATTTCATTTTTAATAATAATTTTCCACGGTTTGTTTTAATATTATAATTGAAGTCTAAAATAGATAAATAAGTCATTATTATTATTCTTGATATTGGTAAATAATTATTATACGGAACATAGTCAACCAGTTGAAGAATAACATCAAAACATTATAAGATCATTTAAATGATTAATTAATTCAATATAAAATGATAATAAATTAATTAATTTTGATAAAAATTTTAATAAACATATTATGAGATTATATATATATATATGGAAATTTATTAATTAATTTATAGAATGTGTTTGATGAATTAGACTCAAGGTAAAAGGACATTGTGTCAATAATAAACATGAAGTGTTTCCATTCCTACTCCATTTATTCCATGTTAATGTTCTTCTAAATGATTTAAGAAATTATTAATTTTTATTAATTGGTTTTTAAGGTAAATTTATAAATATATTATATATTCTTTATGATTTTTTCAAAACGTAACCCTTCATGTTTTTACAGAAGTGGATCTTTTCATTAAAACCCTCAACATAAAGGATTTAATTATTTATTTTCATTACCATTATTTTCCATGTTCATGTTCTTGAAATTATTTTATTAATTTATTCATTATTAGAAACATCAAGTAACATGGGCCCAATCATTATAAATATTTATGAACAAAAGTACCTTGGAATGATAATTATACATAGACATAAGCATGAAGAACACAACAAATTGCATCCCCGCCATAAAATGTCATATATCCAAAAATGGCACAACAAGTATTTATCAAATGAAGTGTCATGTTAGACTAAGGATATAGAATTTAAGGGGTTATAAATGACACATAGTGAAATTACAATACATGTTGTTTAATTTATCCAATGAAGGATGAAGCCTCTGACCCTTCCTTGTGTACTAACTTCAGTTGGTTCTTTTACATTGGTTCATCCCAATGAGGGTATGATGAAAAATTATGGTTCGAGAAAAATATTTGATCCCCTATAAAATACAAGTATTTGATAGAGAATAGGAACCTATATGGTTAAACTATAGGGTTATCTTATATCATTTTGTTACTAACTCTAGGTGGGGTTTTAGGAATATTCATGACAATTATACATGGGTGTACGATCACCATCCTTTTGGACTATTCAATATAGGGTCCTATAGACCCCAAATGTTCTGGGTGATATCCACTATGTATGTATCAAGAATTTTTTATTTTAAAGAGTACATATATAGTGATTCCTGATGACCATGAACTATTAGATGAGATCCATCAGTGATAGCATGGCCTATAGAGTGTGTTCATTGAGAAAATTGTTACATTGAATGAAGGAAAATTATTCTATTTCAGATTGTGTGTGTAACATAATAATGGGGGTTGGTGTATGTTATGAGTATATCTAGTTTATTGCTTTTATGTCATTCTATTTTTTTCTAATTGACATTACCTTATGATGATGAATGAACTAAACTCTTGATGCAATATGTTTCATGATTTTGTGGTAACATACGTGGTATTGTTATACTAAAACTTGTTTGGACTCTTTGTACACATTTCAAATATTATATAGATGATGGGCCATTTTAAAAATTCGTAAGAGTACCAAGAGTCTCTCAAGAATAGAACAATATAATTTCCATCGTTTTTACTGGGTGTTTTCATTAAATAATAGACCCCCATTCGTAATATTGTCTCTTATATTAGTTTTGGTTGGCCTATATTGTTCTCTTAATGGATTTCATTAATTTTGATTTACTATCATGTGAGATATATTATATGTACAAATGATGGTATGAGCTATTTTTTACCTTTAAAAATAATATGGGTATTTAGAGATGTGTTTTTTTGTTCAGGTAAAGATGCTAGGGAATATTATGTTTTAAATATGCCTACTAGGAACATTTCTACATCCCCTAGCCTATTAGAGTAAATATAGAGGTGTCGCACTCCACATTCCACATCACAGGGAGGCATGAATGTGTCACTTGTAGATAGTGTTGTAACAACTTTGTTTCTCTATTTTAATGGTTATGAATATTTCAAAATATCACTTAAATGTTATGACATGAGTTTCAACATTATTCGGCGGCTCATGGAAACCCCCTTTGGATATATTGAAATTATTAAATATATTATATAATGTATATGTAGTTTTTATAAAATATATAATTACTCCTAAATAGATTCCCAGAATGGAAAAATTCTACCTCCATTAAATATGGAATGTGGGTTTTACCATATCACTGAAATAATACTTACGTGTATATGGTGTATGGATATAGTGAAATCATGGGAAAATTAATAAATAAATAATTGTTTTTATTTATTTAGTCACCATGAATTAGTTCAACCCTAACATAACCCTTTTTTTGGAAAATATCATGGATATATTTATAATCCTCAGGATTAAGAGTGGAGCAGTTATACGAGTGTTCATAGAGAAACAATGGAATTTCGTGGTTTTTAAATCTATTTGCTGATAGGTTCTTGTGAATCTGAATAAATACTATGATATAGAGCTGTTATTAATATGTGATTGATCCAAACATGAGGTAGGATATATTTTTTGTTGATTGTATCCCCTTTTTATCCTATCTATAACAAGATTCAATATTTTTAATGAGATTTGTTCACCGATTTATGGTTTATTTATTGGAGTGACTTTATCATAATATAGTTAACAATTTTTTATTTTTTTATTATTTGTTATTCATTATGTTTCATAATAGTAATGAATCGAGTATGACCTGAACAATAGGAGTGGTTCATTCTTCTTTGTGTTCTAGTTAATTTATTCACATATTTTTCATACATTCATCATGAACAATATCTTAGGCTAGTTGTACAACAAATACATGAAAGATGATCATTTCATATATATTTTTGGACACATAAAATCATCAATGTGGCTTCATGTTTTTGATTGATGATGTGATAAAGTTTATATGATCACAAAATTTGATCTCTATATAATCTGGATCAGATTTTGAGAATAGTGGTTCAACAGTTTCTGAATTTAGATTTTGAGGTGAGATATCGGAGACTCATAATATTATTATGTTGTAAAAATTTGGTCACCAAGGACAACAAGACCCATTTGATCATTGATCTATATTTATCTGTTGGTTGAGTATAATAATCAATTATGGCGATGAAATGGGATAGAGATGAATAAATTTATATATTTTTGGGGAAAATCCAAACTACACCGCTTGTATTGAGAAGAACTCATAGCATGTGGTATCATACAACGTTATGCGTGTTTAGGGTGAGAGTAAAATATATATCTCATGTTTTATAGACCCCACACTCACCTTGTGACCTATGGAAAGTAGTACACTATATACCATAGTGGTACATTGGAAAAAACATGACTAGGAACTTGAGAATGACTAGAGATCATAGGAGCAGCTTAGTAATTGTACAAAACTAGGTACAGAGGAACTATAAGAGAACACACTCATGGACTTAATTATTCATGCATGAACATAGTATACAAACATTGGTAGGCCAAAAAAATTGAGTTTCATCCCAACCACTGTAAGTTACGATTCAAAAAAGGCATGTGGCACATATAGAGAAAGACAAGTCATGCGAGATGGTGAGTAACATGATGAATTACGGAAAATATGAAATTCTACGTACAACTAGTACATAATATGCCCTTTATATAGGTTAGGATTATTTCCTCATACCATTCTGTGTTTTCCAATGTATGGTTGGTGTGATCCCATAGTTTATCACCATGAAGGAATAGGGAAGAATTATGTCCCAAGAGAAGGATGGTATCCCCTCTATAGGACTAGTCTTTGAAACAGTTTGGGAATCCATATGTGGAACATGTGTTGTAATAATTTATCATTTTTAACCATTAGTAAGTGGGGTTTCTGGAATCTACATGACTAATATACACAGACAGATGATCCCCTAATTACCGGGATATTCCTGGAATGTTTTGTTATACAAAAGTGGCCATGGGGGAGATCCCCTATCTATATATTGATATCATTAGAGTTCCATTCAGAACATAATTAGTGAGGCACTAAGATCATGACCACTTATATTAACATTATCATTGATACCAGGTCTCCGGGAGTGGATTCCCCCATTGGGAATTACATTAAATCTAGGAGAAAAACAATGTTGATGGATGTATATTTGATACCACATTTGGAATTGGATACTATTATGAGAATATATGGGTTATTATTATTAATTTTATCTCATTTTATAATTTAAATTACTTCATGATTATGAGACCATAACTGTCTTGATGATTTATTTTTTCTCCGACTTTGGGATGTCATAGGAAGTATTTTTATAGTCCCACTTACATCAACTCTAATTTTATATGTCTTTTATTACATAGATGGTATTGATTATAATTTCATCATGGGAGATCAAGAATCATGAAGAGAATAGTGAGGAATATAATATGTTTTTTGACGTAGGTATTTAATTATAGTAAATTACCATCCTACATAGGAGGACATACACTTTTCAATGATTTTATGATCCTTTATTTTTACAATTATTCATTACCTTACATTTTACAGGAACTAATGTTACATAGACATTTTTAATGAAATATGGTATCAAATATGGTTTTCCATTCATCATCATCTAGGTAGTTGTATATTTGAGTTTTTATTTATATGTAATTAGGTTATGGCATCCCATTTTTGAGAATCTCAAGCTCAACACTTTTCACCGGCTCATTGCCTATTTGATTTAGGCATATGCTCTCACACTCATCTTACCACATGTATGTTAGGAACTAGTTAGTAAATTTGTGAAATAATTTTATCAGATAATGTTTTTTATCCATTATTTAGATATTTTTATGTTGTGAGTCTGTTTTCGGAACTATAGAAAGAAGTTTAAACTATTTTGTGTTTGGATCAGGGGACATGAACTCATTTTTTGGTACAAAGTAAAATATATCCATTCAATAGGAAAATAAATACCATTTTTTTACTTGATACATGTATAAAATAGTTTTAGTGAAAACATTAGTTTATTAAATATATTGTAATGGTATGGGTTTTCTATTTCCTTTTTGAGTTCTCTCCCTTGATATAATTTTTCAACATGGTACATCAGAATTTTATTTGAGTAAGAATCTAATATAGTAGGCATAAATGATTCCATAATAGGATATTGATGATGATCCACCTTTTTAAAAGGCTTACATTGATGGTCATGTACACGTGATCATAACTTCTGATTGTTTTATAGCCATTCCACTAGTCATTGAGCAGTAGGTTGTACTAGATTTATAAGCCAGGGATGTGCACTGAATAAGAAAACACTATGAGTTTAAAAGGTAGTGAATGCTCAAGCTTTAGGTAAGTCCAGACCCCCTCACTATTGATTAATTTATAGAGTTAGTTATTTTTTTCACCATGTGGGGACACCTTCTATAACACCCCAAGTATCCACGGTACACTTCCCTTTGAGTAATACAATAGTGTGTGTTGTATGCAACTTCGAGTTCTAACACACCACAACCAAATAAACTAGCCGTTATAAATATTAATACCCAGTTTTTTAAATTTTATAAATTTTATCATACAAAATGGACTTTATTTTTGGATTTATAATATCACAATTAGCATCGGGTGAATTTTTGGTATTGTTCAAAAAACATTAAATTTTTGATGAATTGTGAAAAACACTGAGTTATAGTTTAAAAACAAATTTTTATTTAAATAATTATTAATTTTATTTAAATTTATTTTACATCCAAATAGATACATAATACCTATATATGTTCAATGTAATTCATTAGAGTTACTTTATAATAAATTTAGATATATATGGTTTAATTGATCTTTTTACATTCTTTTACCCACCTCCTATGAGCATTTTCAAATTTATATAAAACATAATTTTTCCACTTCTATGAGTATAATTTCAAAAATCTGAGAGACATGGTTGATATCAGAAAGTAAAATTTTGTTCAATTAGATGAAAATAATTTTTGGCGAATAGTTACTTTTTACTTTTATTTACCACATTCAATAGTAAATTGGGTAATTAAGGGTAAAAATTATATTATAATTACCCTAACAAATGTTATAATTCTATTGGATAATTATAATAAGGCCCAAAACAACCTTAGGAATAATATATGATCTTCTTTGGTTCACATGTATTAGATTAGGACATTCTTTATTATCTCATTTAAAGAAGAGTTAAAAGAGTTAAATTCAATGTTTAAAAACAAAAACATTTTTAATATAGGATTACAAATATTATAATTTAGACAATAAATATTTATTAGAAAGCTAAAAATATTTTCTACATAATTTTATTTTATTTATAATTTTTTGAATATTATATAAATAAATTTATTTTTGACACAATGATGATGCAGTAATTACCTAATTATTGAAATAAATAAATAATTGATATTATAAATATCCAAATAAATGTAATTTGAGACTTTTTATGAATTCATATAATTTTATATATTAAAATGACATGTTAGGGTAGGTTAGATGAATTTTTTCTGTGTAATAATGTTGTTATGAATTTAGAAAAAACAAGATAACAAATAGTGTCAAAATTGACATAAAAGAGTTTTTAAAACAAATATTATATTATTAATTGATATTCTATTCATAAAAATCTATGGTCCAGACAAAATACTTATATAATTATAGGTGTATCATTAATTAACCTCTTGGGGTTATCTAGGAAGTATATTGTATTTTTATTAACCATATAATATAAAACTACAAAAAGACATGGTAAAAGTCAAACAAATTTAACTAAGAGTTAAATCTAAACGATAAAGTTAATATAGTGATCCAAACCTGTCTAAAACCTATTTATTGATTGGTGTTCGATCCATACCATCCTTAACCTCTATATAATTTATTTTTGAGCCATTATAAACTGAATATTATTTTATTATAATATAATATTTCTAGCTTTTCCTAAGGTGCCCCACACCCCTTTTATAAAAGGGAACTACCCCTTCTCTATAATTCACACCTTCAAAAGCATTTGGCTCGGCCAAACCTACCCAAATACCCTCTAAACTGTCTTCCATTAATCATAGAGGAATTACTTTAGTCAGAATGACAATCTAGGAATACCTTTTGATCACATCAAAAGGAAGAACCCGAAGAAGAGGTAAATATTTCATCACCTATTTCAAGTTCATTTCTTCTTCCACTTCCTCTTTCTTTGTTGTTTCCATTATAAAATAACAAATCCAGTATCTTCTATATACTATGATGTTATTATAAATATGGTACAACCATATTCATTATTCTATGCATCCTTTAAATGACATGTCTCCATACATGCGTATGTACGGCTTACCGTCTCCACGTCGTGGTGTAATTGTTACTCAATACATTATTATATGGATGGGTATAATAATTATGTGTAATTAGTGTAAATAAAAAATATAACATGATAATTATTCTGTATATATGATATACCATCCAATTTTATATTATTTTAATATCAAAATAATTATATTGTTGCTCGTGCATACGTATGGATTATCGTCCCCACGAACGCGATTAGATTCATTCCACGTCGTATCCATTCAAGGATAATAATCATTATACAATTAAAAATAATGTTCAAATACTTAATATCATTCTGAATATGATTAATATACATCCTATCCATAACAAATATTGCTTACTTAACAAATTATTTAAAGGAAAACAAATCAGTTAACACCTAAAACGACGATAATACTAGAATATTATTAACAAATCAATGATTAAAGATCAAATATGATATCATATTAATGTATATGAATCTTGTATATTTTAATAACAAATTATTCAAAATTATACAGGAGGTTAACGTACCATCGACAAAGGAAAATTACATGGTAAGGGTTAATTTCACAATCTCTTCATTAGCTGACGTTGTTTATA
This sequence comes from Viscum album, assembly GCA_963277665.1. Lineage (NCBI taxonomy): Eukaryota > Viridiplantae > Streptophyta > Magnoliopsida > Santalales > Viscaceae > Viscum > Viscum album. The sequence continues at coordinate 767,089,914 of OY728120.1, forward strand.
TGTAATTATCTACTGGGACATATTTATCATCAACATCCATGTTTCCTAAAAATGTATTTCAAAACATTATTACTATTTTATAGAACATGGGTTAAAGTCATATATACCCATGTTTTAATTTTATATAATATTTTTATAAAATAATCTTTCCTTCTTTTTACAAACAAGGTACTTTATGACCTTTTCGACAAAATTAGGGTAATAATGTTTTTTAACTTATTCGGAAGGTGCAGCTATTTCAAACATTATAACATCATCGAAGTTCCTTTACAAGAATATAAGAATATTTACAAAATAAATTTTTTCTTTTATAATTATATGAATTTGAAATGATTTCATAATAGAAAGAGATATTTATCTAAAAAAGGATTTGATTTCATCTATGTCAACATCCTTTGATGGATTTTAAGATTATTTGGAGTTGATTTATTATGATAAGAAACATTCATATTGTAGTGAGGTTTTTGTGATATGTTTGACTATGGATGTGTTATTTGAATACCATTCATGGTTTTTGGATAGATTATTATCATTTCATATGCTAGTTTTAATACAAATTTTATCTTATGTTTAATCATTTTCATATGAGGAATTCATTAGACATAGTAAGTGATGGGTGGAGCCTTCTATAGCTCATTGATGCATTAGTATGTCTTATGAGGAAAACTAGTGTCTTGTAACACGGCCTTGAAAAAATCTTATTTGTAGTCATGGAATGAGGCCTTGGCTATGTGGTTATGAATGTCTGGCATTATGCATTCCATCATTATTAATGTGGCTATTGATATTGCATGTGATTGTTTGACTACTAGAATATACATGTTAGTAATTAAATTGTTTTATTTTTATTTTATCTTTTTCATATTAATCTGATGTTCATGTTTAAAAGGCTTTTGTTTTCGTTTTATACATTTCCTTAAATGTTTATGCTTATTTATGAAACCTTCTGCTATATTTTTATCCTTAGTGAGCATCTGAGCTCACCCCTTTCTATGTTTTATTTATCCTAGGATGTGAAGTAGTATATTATGATTGACCTGAAGGGATTCAATATGGGATCTCAGTGTTTTCCATGGAAACAATGTTGTTGAATTTTTCCATTTTACGATGTAATGTAAACCTAATGAATATATCTAGTACTTACAAGGCTACTAAACTAATCATTCTTTCGAGACATGATCTTTTGTGATCATTCCAATGTTATGTAATAATGCAACGACTATGGGTAACTAGGGTCAGGGCATTACACCTCCACAAATGATAGAGTTCGTAGTGTGGTGTCTCCGCCAGGACTCCACAGAGTGATGAAATAGTCTCATGAATTAGGTGCACTATACGATATATCTCCCTTGTTTATAGAATTAGAATCTATTTGGTTAGGATTTTTATCTATCCTAATTCCATAGGATGTGTATCCGGGTTTATTACTAAATCGATAGGGAAGAATGGCCATAGTAGATTATTCATCAATGATATCTAACGTCTCAATATTGCCTATAGAAATGGTACATGGATTTTTTATGATAAAAATATATTGACCAAACAATATGACTATATATCAGTTATAGAGTATTATCTAATTTAATTACCACCAATTAAAGAGTTTTTCGCTGGATTTCGTAGTAGATATATTTTTGGGTGAGGAGATTCCAAAAGTGGGTCTTGGTGGTAGGCATATAGTATCTGAGACCTCAATATCTAGTATTTGATTGAAACAAAGGGGACCCTGAAATTGAGATATATTATTATAATATTTTTTATAGAAGGTTTATATTCCAAATCTCTCAAGATGTCACTAGTTATCCAAGATAGAGGAAGTGCCACTCCTATAATGGTCGATGACATCTGACATGAGATTTCCTACCCACCATACATCTAACAAAGAGTCTGTCGATGGATTTACTATGAAGAGATAGTGGTTGGAGATGTTTGTTTCATAAGATGGTGGATCTGATAGATGAAGAGGGAGATAATTCTGAGGCTTTTTTGTTAATATATTCTTATCCCACCACTAATATTTCTATGCCATACCTAGGGAGTTGGTGAATTGGTACAAGAACGACCATATGTAGTGGGGGAATTTGATACAAATACACCTAGAATGATTATAGTTGTGATAAATTTATTCTCTATTGAATATTTAGCACTGATAAAATTAGATGTGCTCATCTATTTTCTCTACAGTTCTCATGTTTTAGAAATAGATATACCAATTGATCCCTTAGCCCAACACTTGTATATAGTGACTCCCACAAGAGGGGATTCCAAAACCACACAAATTTTCCTACAGTGTATCATACCTCTAGGATAAGGGATCTTTTATTATGATATCTTTATTTAAATGATGATTCCTTATGAAGGAATTATATTTATATAGTAGGAATACTTTTTTCATGTGTAGATTTAATGTTAAATGAGGATGATATAATATGTCCGTGTAGATGAGAGGTCATCATCCTTCTTCAATGATATGGAATCCCTATAATGGTAGGATGATATCACATGCATGGGGATACCTTTTATTACTCATCGATTATCTATTATTACCCTTGATGTAGCATATAATATTGGATTTGATCTTCTCGTAATGGTGGAGGAGTGTCATGATGTCCTCCCAGGTGTTGTTTAGTGAATTCCTCCAAAGTATGTGAATGAATATTTTAAATAATTATACCTTTTAACATTCATTATAAATATTACATCAAATTGTTTTATTACCATATATGTTTATTAGATAAATGTGAAATTAGAAATCTTACAGAAGACAATTTATATTTGAGCCATTGTTTCGCACTGATTAGCCCTAGTTTTTCTCACCGAGAATGAAGACAATATATTGTGGTTGTATATGGATTATCATCACTCGTAACAGGTGAAAATGAAGAATATATATCCACTATAATGGTCTGAGTGACTCTTTGAACATTTGATAGGGGTGAGATAGTTCTATGAAAAATGACCTCAAATTTGGTAATCAGCAGTTATGAGTAAGAGATGTTGATATACTAAAGAAAATTTAGAATTCCTCTATGGTAATTATGTGTACTATGTGATTCCTTTTGTTAATAATAACAGCTCATCAGTGTTTATGGTACTCATGAAATTAATTTTTCAAACATTCTTTGTTCATTTCGTTGTATTCTTGGTAGATGAAATTACAGTGTACTTGGTTTACAAGGAGGAGCACTCAAGACACATTAGGATGGTCATGGTCATACTTCAATAGAACCTCCATTAAAATAATCATTGAATGTTTCAGGCCTAAATTTGATAGGTACACCTTCTAGGACATTTCATCGTAGTATATGCTATAGTGGTGGACCCATCAATGGCAGATGCATTGTAATCTTGGGATCCTCATAAGATCATGATTGAGGTGTGGAGCATTCTTAGGATGGATTGATACGATAGGATATTCATGCCCAATTTATATATTATATGAATACCCTAAATTAATATGAAATGATAGGGGAATAATTTCTTGTGGAATGATATGTGTGAGCATGTTTTTTATAATTTAACAAGAACCCCATATTGACACTTCTAGATGAGGGTCTGGAATACATAGTGTCTAGAGATACCTCCAGGGTGATACGAGGATTTTCTTTAATGATGTGATAAGTAGTGATAGTTATGGGTCCTAATAATTGAGACCTCTTGGGTATGGTTAAATTACCAATTGTTATGCTATGAAATTAGAAGACTTTTCATCAAATATTTTCTTACAATACCTTATGGGTGAGTAGTTTATCATTAATTCTGAACTCAAGAGTATCAATTTAACCTTATAAAAGAAATATATTAACATGAGGTATATGATATTGATAGATATTATCCATTATTATGTCTCTGAGATAGTATATACAATGTTTATGGGTAACGTTGATGGATATTATCTCAACTAGAGATATTGTAGTAGTCGTTTACTGAGTCATCCATGTAATTATCCTCATTACTGGTTTCCTTAATAGATGTAGAAGGTGAATCTATCCATAATTCAATGGTTGTTCCCCCACCTCTTTGTCATCATGTTAGGGAGGATCAATATATATATTCTGCATGTAAGACTTTGTGCATTCAAATATCCATTGGATGTTATCATGATCGGTTCACTAACAATTGAGAGCATGTTATCTATTTCATTAGATGGGTGGTAATACTAGTGATTTTTCATTTGGTGTTTATTGGGGTGTTTCATATTTGACATTGGTGGAGTATCCATGTTTGCTAAATATGTACCCAGACATTCAATGTAAGTTATAGTGGATATTGCCGATATAGTGTGTAGTCATGTTGGCTTCTCAATTCATAACATGTTAGTAGGAGAAGGTTGAGGACCTTATTTTAACCTATTTACCTCAAAACCATGAGGATCTTTAGAGGAATTGGTATGGTATATATATGGAATTTATGATAGAGCCCACACGATTGTCTATTGGAAAAGATGAGATTTGGGTGATCAAATATCAAATAACCAACATAGCCCAATTCCTAGCTATCTAATATTATATATTAGTAATTTCAATGATATATAATTATGAAAAAAAGATATTATGGATTCATGGATTTTCATTGATGATTGTTTCTGACCGTGATGTTTTCTTCACATCATGATTTTGGAGTGGATTCCAAATTCCATTTGGGATTTAGTTACATTTGTGAATAATTTTTAATACCATGACTCAGTGGAAAATTAAATTAATGGAGGTCAAGATTTGGGCTTGAATGATAGATTTTGGTCATAGTCAAAAAAACCAAAAAACCCTTGGTTTAGATTTCATACAAATGCATCTAATATTATACCATTGGTATATCACATTTCAAGGCCCTATATATGAGGTCATGCTGGTCACCACTATGTAGAACTAGTCTTTGGGAGTGAGCATTCATTGGCCTATATTTGGTGGGAGCAATGGCGTAGATAGTGATTATCATCATGGAGAAGACGAGGAATTCTCAAATCTGTAAGAAGTATTACAGAAACTGACGAGGATGGCTATCGGAGTTTGAGGAGGGAGACCATGTGTTTATAATTTTCTTATATAAATGTATATTGTAGAGTTTTTTCAAAGGTTTAATGTAATCTTAGAGATACATTTTCCCTTTCCAGATACCATGTTGGGTTAGAGATATGGTGTACATCATAGACCTACCACCATAGTTAAACCATGTACATGATATCTTCATCATTCTGGAATTGGGGAAGTATGTGAAGGACCCATTTGATGTTATAGACTAGGGTGATATAGAAATTTAGTATCGATAAGCCTTTATGGAGTACCCATTGGATATTGGGGAATTTATGGGAGAATATCCTTCATATGAAATTGATTTTCTTCATGCATGTCCAATAAAAGCACCATAATCATTCATAGAAGACCTGAGAGTGGGAGAACTAGATTTTAACATAGTACCCTTACCATTTCCTATTGGATTTTAGATTTTTGAGATGAAATTTCATGAGGTTGGTAGAATTTAAAATTTATATTTATTACTTCTAATACTTCAGGATATATAATATAACATTTATAGATCAGGGCACTGAGTTAACATAGATTATGTGAACTAATGAGGATTGATTATGATTTAATAAAAATATGTAATTAATTATCACACGTGAATATTTAATTTTGGAGAATATTTAATAGCACCCAAACATTGTCATAGATATGAAATCCCAAACCATAATGAAATATAGATTTTGGGGTGTACCCTGGTTGTGACCTCATCCACGTGCACATGTGGTTTTTATATTTAGTTTAATAATCGATAGATTAAAAAATAAATTATTTTTTTAATAACTATGAATAGTTTTACCATATTTAAAACCAAATAGGGAAAACTCAAGGGTTCACCAAATAACCCTTTGGGCTTGGATATGATCAATAAAATGGTAATTTTTTGAGGAATGATGATGAATAATTCTTCGTAAATGGTGTAACAATTAGATCTTGTGGATATATCCAATGAATACATCATGGATATTTAATTTAGCAGTGATCAATCCAAACCCAGGGTTGGATGTTGTTTTATAGATTATATCATATGGTTTTATCTGATGTTGAATGTGAGTTAATACATTTAACTATTTGGATCTAGGTAACAATGGTTGGTTTTTGGTTATTTATTTATCAACATATGTTTAGGAATTGATGGTTTTGGTTTATTTCTACTCAATTAATCATTTTTTTATTCTAACATCCATGAAAAGAGACCAAAAAATAAAATGGATGTGGTTCAATACAGTTGTTGTGTTTGTGTATTTCTTCCCTCGTTCATCGCATATTGATCACAAGTGTATTATTTGTCAAGGGGTTCGACAATACCCAGTGGATGATCATTTCATTGGAATTATTTTGTGTAGTAGATCATCAATACAAATTATGATTTTTTATTTATAGAGAGATATATATATGTGATTATAGTAAATGATGAAAGGATGATATAGATTGGATTTAGATAACCGTGATTCACATTTTTTGGTATTTAGATATTGTGTTCCAATAGAGGTTATTCATGATAATTTTTTTTCATTAGATTTATATACCCAAAGACAACGTGGTCGGGTCGATCCTAGAACTACATTTATAAACTAGTATAGTGGAGTAATTAATGGTGGATGTAGATCAGAATATATTGGTAGAATATTATAATTTTTTTTAGAAAATCTTGAAAACAAGGAATGTAGTCCCAAGAACACATATCATGATATCCTATCATATGGTCATTGGGATTATGCACATATAAAAATATCTCATTTCATTTGGACCGACCACATTTCATTTGACACATGGATAGTATTAAGACATGTACCCATAGGGTTCATGTCCATTGAAATGACCATACACTTTGGTATCATAATGTATACCCCCATAGCCCCATACACAAATACAGATTTGTACAAATGCATGGACTAGAGTAAATGGTCATGAAAAGTGTACATAAACTCAGCTGGGGGAACATGATGAGTGCCATCTACACTATTTCATGCTTGGTATTCCAAAAGGGAATTGTGTGCATATAGATAAATACAATCCATGTGAGAAAGAGATACATGGGAAGACCCGTTGTAGAAATAAAATGTTCTAAGCATATTCTAGATGTTTTATACATTCTTCAGGGTAGGTTCAAGACCGCTAGAAAATTAGTGATAACGAATTTTATTTTTTTGTGTTCCCTTTGTTCATCCTCATGATAGTGAGAAATTATGACCTTTTTAGAGAATGTGATACAATTTGTAGGACATTCCTTTTATAGAGTTCTATAATATATACATGTGACTCCGCATGCGATCCTCAATCATGTCATCACCTTCCCTAGGAGGGGCTAAATGCATATTCCTGAACAACATAATTGGATGTTAAATATCCAATATAGTGGGTAATTCCATTTACTATATATTACACCCATTAAGCCATTAGTGAGATCCCATATCAAGGTATCCAGAGCATTAGTGTTACAAGGAGTAATTATTTGGTGTGGACTGATGAGAATAAACACTTGAATGATCATTGTCATTTATAACATGTGTTATGGGAGACTAATCCTAAGTGATAATTACCTTAAATACCCATGTAGAATCTATGTTTGATTTTATGGTTTAGTCCTCAATGATAATTGGTTTCTATTGCTAGTATATCTGGTTTATTGTTTTTATTTCTGTTTCATATTTTCCTGTTGACATTCCATTGTGATGATAGGATAACTCATCTCTAAATTCATTACATTTTCTGATTTTAGGTTTTGTTATAATGTATTGTTATAGTAACCCCTAGATATGATATTCCCACACATGTCATGTATTATATAGATTACATTCTTTTGGAATTGTCCTAGGTTGACCAAGTGTAGTCCACAAATTGAGATCCTGATAGTCAGTTGTTCGTACTAATTGTTTAATTAAACAATTGTCACATCCTTCTTAGTAGGCTCAAATCCATTATCATTATTTTTAGTAATGTATTTGTTTCATTGTTATTTTGAAAAAAAAAATCGTTTTGTGGGATAAATTTTTTTCATTCATTATGGTATCATCTATTTTTTAACATTCATCTTTTAGTGGGTATTTTGTGATATGTGGGGTGGTATAGGAACATAGTCTAAGGCCTTCAATGTTCGAGGAATTCATACTTTGTTCTTTCCTTAATACCTGAGAATACTAGATGTGGGATTTTATATTCATGCATGGTTTTCCATCATCTATGTGGTCCCCTCTAGGTTGGGTCAGGATAGTTTTGGGATTTTGATGAAAATGCCACATGTATGAGCATATGAATTTTTAGTGGTTATGCATATTTTTTTCATAAAAATTTGGAACAATGAGTTGTATCAATGCTATATCGGTCTTCAAAATTATTTTAATGAATGGGAGATTTGAAAATTCACAGAGGGAATTTATGGAAGGTGATTATAGGGAAGGAAAATGAAAATTAAAATAATTGTAGTGCAAAAATAGTAGATTTTTTTTGAGAAAAAGAAAATGGAGGGACAACAGAATATGTTTTCCAATCAATTATATAATGATGTTAAAATTTTTGGAAATAAATTAACTAATTAATACTTTCTGGATTTCTTTTCATTAATTTTTGTGAGAAATACCAATTCATTCTCTTTTTAATAATCTTTTGTTTATGTCTTGATTTCCAAGATGAAACATGGCCATTCAGAAGGTATAAAGGATCATGGATAGTCGAGATATATGGTTTGATGATAGGCATGATGTCATTAGTAGAATATGTGTTCTCTTAGGTAGATTTTAATCCCTTATTTTCATATTGTTGGTTTGGGAATTCAATATAATTTTATATTTCATATGGTGGATATGTTGAACATTAGATGGAGACATGGAATGAAATTTTAAAAGTTATAAATAATTAAAAAGATTAATTTACACGTTGTATGAATCTCCGAAGGTATTTTGGTTACTCGGGAGAGTCTTAGAGGGTTTGGGTTCTTTCTTAGAGGATTTGTAGATCTATATTTATTGTGCACGGTTTATGTTACATTGTTAAGGGGAAACCATGTGGAACCATGATGTATGTAGCATTCCCAATTGTTTCCCTTTATGGAATGATTTTATCACATTGATATACAATGTTTAAGGTATATCCCTGTTATTTTTTACAGGAAACCATAAAAAATATTGTAGATTTTTAGAACCATCATCATGGTACGTGTATGGATCGGTAAACTATAAAATCATATCATGTGAGGTGGACTGATTAGAGAAAGAACAGTTTTAGGATATAACATTGTATGTCATCTACAAGGAGAAACCTTATGGATGCACAAATTCCCATTAAAATGTTATTTTTACCATTTTTCCATTTGGGATTTAATTTCTCCATTTCTCTTTACCACATTATCATAGACCACATATGGGATACTCCCCCTTCCTACCTTCATCAAGTGTCACTGTGGAAATTTTTTAGTTACTTTCAACACTGAAATGATGAAATCATCACCCAATGTAATATTCCATTACACTAAAAATCACCATGTTGCAATTTTCATCTACTCTGGATTGGTTTTCATTAATAATTAATCCATATAATAGTTGAATAACCTAATTCTCAAGGGAATTATATTCTTACAAGTGTATTTCTATTGGAATAAACTTTATTCACTCAGTCTATTGGTGACTGAAAATGTATCTCACTGTTATGGGGTTTTATATAGTTTTTGAAAAATTTATTTTAATTAAATTTATTTATATAATTTATTTCAATAATTGGGGCTTTGGATTATACTCTCAATTCGAGTGTTTTAGGGGTGGTCGGAACACCATGGATTGTGGTTTCAATGAATGAATAAGTCATGGTGAGTCATTTGGATTTATAGATAGGTTGTTTGGTCTAAATAAATTAAATTTAGTTATTAGAATTTATAAATTTGTCGTGTTTCGATTAATATTAAAACCATGGTTATCATCATGAGCTCAAAAAATCTTGGATTGTGCTCAATAGGCCTTGAAAAAGATTCTTTCCCTTTGAGATAATATTTGAAATCATTGAAAATGATATTGGTGGTCTCTATTCAAGAATAATAGTATTGTATGGTTCCGTGTGTATGTTTCATTAGATCATTCAATCGTCCCATTGCAATATTATTTTCATTCGAAAATAAATATTATATAGAATGATTATTACCAAAACAAATCTCTTACAACATTGTGTGTCAATGTGGGGAAATGGATTGATTTCAAAAACAAAATTTAAATTTATTTTGGAACATTATATGAGTTTTTTAAAAAAAAATTGTTTATATTATGAAATAGGGATCATTGAAGGAAAGTAAAATGTTATTGTTTTACTAGGAGGTATGATTGATTTTTGAGATAAAATAAACTATAAAAATGTTAGGGTAAATGATTAAAAAAATCATTTTCAAAATCCCCATTGAAATTTTATTTCAAAATTAAATGGGAAAGGTTAATTCTTATTATATTAGGAAATGGGTGTTTCGCCAAGTGTTTAGGAAATTTTTCATATGTACTAATCTTGGGAAATGATAATTTATGTTTTTTATATTTAATGGAAACTAATTGATTGTTAAATTCGTTTTACATATTTGATAATGTGGTAAAGATGTTGTTTTTATGTTCTATTTGCTCCGTGGATTCCCTTTATAGTTATCTCTGGGGGAACACAGCCCTCAAGGACAATTTAATATTTTTATTAACATGAGGTAATAATTTCAACTTAAGGGATGTGTGTAAATTATTTTTAACCTTGGGAGAACATATACCATGGGTGGGAACAAATACTTATGGATACACAAGGGATTAACTGGCCCCAGGTGACACATTTGATGGTTAAATTTTGATATACACAGCCCCCTAGGGTTTTTGGGATTTATTGATGGGTAAATTTTACATGGATTCCTGTTTGGACTTGGGATGGGTAAATTTCTTCTATTTGGTAGTTATATAGATTCCACAAACATCACAAAATTAAGAGAGACACCCTAGAATGATCCCAAAAAGGGCTGTACAATTCCCTATGTAAACTATCATCTAGGATCGATGTTTTCCATGTTTTTTGGTAAACAAATGTTATAAAATAGCTATTTGGTTATGTTTAGTTGGAGCACTGTTACATGAACTTTATATGGACATGTTATGTTTTGGAATTCCAATGGTGATGGCATACAATGTTTTTTCACATTCCACTAGAGACACTATTGTAGAAAGGTGACAAGAAACCTTGATGCGTTACTATAGAAACAATTAGGTTTGAGGCCTAAGATCAGTGCTACCATGGATGAATTAGATTATTTGAATGGAATTATGATATCATGGAATTATATGGAATAAAGTGTTTTTAGGAGGATTTTTATTTTCCTATAATTTTTTTTCATGTTTTTTTCTGTAAATTGGACAGAACAAGTAAGAAGTATTTTAAATTCCACATTCCATCACATTAATTCTCATGAAGATTTTTTTTGTTATTATTCTATGAATGATGATATTTTTTAAATATATATATTATAATTTATAACTCTCGTAGAGGGATATATCCTCTACATGATACCTCCAAAGACACCACAAGTCAGCAACCATTGGTGTTTTGGTAGGTGTTCTTTAAATCAGGTAGCATTGAAATCTACATAAAATTCACATGTTCATCAGAGATGGGATGTCACAATACAAAAATAATAATTTATTAATTTATAATTCCATATAATGGATTGTAATATTTCATCAAATAAATAAATAAAATACATAAATACATTGATTAATCTATTCTCATATTAGTTAAAATAAATTAATATCATTGAATAATATTCAATTTTCAATTAATTATACATCTAGGAATTAATTATTAATTAACCTAAAAAAATATAATATTAATTCAAAATTTATTTCTCACATTTTCCTAAGATCAATTTAACAGAATTACAAATATTTTTAAGATATTTTAGAATGTTTATTATTTTTAACTTTTTGTTTTATTTTGATTATATCAATATTAAAAAAATCCTATAATGTTTCAATATTCCTTGTAAAGACACACAATATTCATTAGTGGGTACAATTCACCCATGTGTACTTTTCACCAATGAATATGATTTATTCATTGATGCAATTCACTGATGAAGTAACTATAACATGAAATGTATGATACACAGGAATATATATATATATATATATATATCTGTATTACAATTTTTTTGTCATATGGTTTGGAAGACATTAATTTGTTTTAAATTTTTCTAAATGTAACGAAATAACAATAGTTTAGGTTATATATTAGAAATTATTATCTGAGATAAATATTAAATAATCATTACTATTTAATTGATTTAATATTTCGCACACACACACAGATATATATTTATATATATATATAAATTTCCCCTGAAAAAATTACATTTTTAATATTAAATTGTCCATACCAGGGCTATATAAAAATATTATAAATGTTTTGATAGTTGTGTTGGGATGGTATCATTTCCCTCTAATAGAACTAATTTCAATATAATATAATACAACATAATTAATCAAATTATTTTTATGATACCATTGGTTGTTATTGGACACATGGTAGAAGCATGTGAAATATTGAAATTTAATATTTTTCTACTATATATATGTCATAATTATTTATGCAATAAATCTCACCCAATTTATAACATCATGATCTATTTTCAATTAACAAATTCAAGAAACATTATAATATACATTTAAAACCAATGTATTCAATTCCCAAAAAGCATAAAATTATTTTCATTGACCATTTTTTAGTTTAACAGATGTTTTTACCTTCCAGATCTTCAACATGAACTACCAAATCCTACAGGTGTTCCAATTATCAATTTTCGAGGGGTCCAATAGAGAATAGACTACAAAATTATGATCTTAATGATCACTACTACACTATTAATTCAATATAGAAATTAGAACTCACAACTAGAAGCTCAGAGTGTCTATAACAGTCACTAATATATTGGAGATATTAGTGTGATGATAAAAAATTTGAGTGTGTGAATAGTGATTTGAATTTCACCTTCTCTAGACTTATTTATGCAGGATAATAGTCTGAGAAAATTTAGATCCACCTGTATAAAATTACAATTATAAATGTAAAAAAATTATTTGTATGACATTGAAACTATGTTAATAATTTCATATGTATTCCATCGTGTACCTATACAATATAAAAATATATTACATAATGAAAATTTTAGTCATTAAGTCTTCACTTCTATGTCATAAATATTTAATGATCCTTAATGAAAATAATATTAATTAACTAAATATTTTACCTATATTAAATTATTAACATTTGAATATATTGTGTAAATAAAGTCAATAATTATTATAGAAAAATCAAATAATATTGAATGCATTAATTTTCCACTTTACATTTAAACTCAGAAAAATTCCTAACCCTAACTTTGGGCAAACAAATTTCTAAATAAAAATTCATTTAAAGTGTCCATTATTTTTATTACATATTGTTTCGTACCATACAAAACTTTATCATGATATTTGTGGGGCATATTCACAATATAATAGTAGTATCTAGAAACACATCATATTATATATGTAGATAATGTTCAGTCATTACAACAAAACCTCCCATGATCACACATTGTGTAATATAATCTCTTGGTCTGCTGATAACATTTGATGCAAGATAAAAACATCATGTCATCATCCATTCATTCTTTATAATTTCGTGACTAAATTAGATGACATAACATCCCCTACCATTGAAATGGATTTAATAAAGGTACAACCATCTTAGAAAACATGGCCCGATAGGTATCTCTTTCCCTACTAGAAGGAACGAAATATGATCCCAATTATTCAATGATTTTCATACCATTAATTAAGAAACCAACATAAGCTACCTCTCTCTATATATAAATGTAATTACATTAAAATTATGCCAATGTATACAATCAAATGATCACGTTGATAATAATATCTAACAAGGGGACACATTAATATGTATGTTGATTTGAAAATCATAGGAATCTAAAAAAATATGGATTTCCTTTTGGTGGGTCAGTCATCATGATATTCTCTACTAAAGATCAGTATATGTGAACTTCATATGAAGAAAACTCAATACTTTTGAGACCCAAGCCCCTAGTTGGAAATGATATGTTTACCAGCAGTATGATATATCTTGATAAAATGATATATATTTAAAATTTTCTTCATAATATTGAAATTTTATAATCATAATTAGGAAAAACAGTAACCATTTGATTTATAAAAAAATACCATGAAAATAATATGAAAATATTTTGATAGAGTAATTTCATGATTTATTTTATAATACATCATTTGTAAATACCTATATAAATGATATATTATTAATAATTTACTTATACTATGGGGTATATGTGAGTTACAATTAATAAAATATCCCTTATATACCCATTTATATTTTTATTACCCAACAAAAATGTAGGTATAAGTCAAAAGAGTGTTGTTCCCATTTTTACAAAACATCTACCCTTGATTCAATCATCTCAATATATTGGTTTGATTAAAATAAAAACCATTTGTGGATATACTAATTAACGTTACCATATTAAAATATTATAATAATATTAGATATTATATTCTACACTAGATGATAATACGTATAGGCACCCTACTACAACTATAATGAATATAACTTGCATAATCCAACGCATATATTATCATCACCATGTTCCCCAATTTTTTTTATAAACATCATATAGTCCATATCATTTTATGTAACATTTAAAAATTAAAATTGTCATTAAAAGATTTATCTCTGGTATACACACCCCTCACTGGGTGATAGTCCACATCAATGGACTTTTATAATCCTAAAAGACATTCAAGGATGATGATCACACTGCATGAATATACAACATTGAAATCACTATCATGTTAATATTTTATCAGACTAAATCCTAGTTGGTTTTCATTATTTAAATTTCAAAAAATTATTTCTTCAAACTATAACATAATAATTTACTATATATTTTCTTATCCAGCACCCATTCTTTTAATAAAATATTTTTAACCTGGAAAAATTACAGAAATTCCATGTGATCCTATGTCATAGTAATGATATTTGTGAAAATTATATCTTTCAAACATGAACCATTAATATAATAAAATTTTCACATGATTATCTATCAACAATACTCAATAGTAATATGTAAATGTAATAACCCAAACCCAACACCTTGATAACATAGATTACAACCCATAATGGTTCTATCTATCGACAAATATGCTACCCACATGAATAGTTAACATGGTAGATCACAAAATAAACATCCCAAATAAATAATACCACCAAATTAAAAAATATAATAACATTATTAAAATTTACTTCACATAGAAACCATTATTTAGACCAAAATTTCCATTTTATTACATTATACACACCACCCTATTAAACAATGGCTAAAAACCAATGCAGATGATCTAATAAATACCATGGATAGGTTGAACCCCCTATTAGATATATGATAATAAATAAACTTATAAAAAAAATAAGTCATCAAATAAGAATACAATATCAATTTATAGTGGAAATCCATCAAAAATAGAAAATGTATCTATGAAATAACATATAACCCTGGGTAATATAATAATTTTTTTTACAAACAAATACACGATTAGAGAGAGATATACTAGAATTATTACCCCGTATTTATATAGAATCTATATCCCAAATGAGCTCCACAAGTTACCCACTACCCTTGGTCCCCATCTCACACAAAGGTCCACGATATAATGTAATAACATCAATAGAGGATCATGTTATGGGTGTGAGTATAAAATATATTAGGACTATATTAATAGTACTATAATATATTCCAATATATAATCATGTAATCCTATATTTTTTTAAATAACTAATTGTTTAAAAACATGATAAAATCAGTTTCTCTTAATCTTTCCCTGATGACTAATACTACCCTTTTTGTCCTATAACCATAATAGTAATTTTCAATAATATATCAGTAGTATGATAATTTTTTTCATGAATATCCAACATGTGGTTGGAAAATAATTTCAAAAATCAATCAACATATCATCAAATATGAATATACATGCCATACTTTAAGGAATATAAAAGGAGACACGATAAAACCAAAATATATTGAACCCATAACTGTCACAGGTTTTTGATGTATAATAATTGATGATTATTTTCATTTTATATGAATATATATAAATTTTTCCATAAATTATTCTACACATATATATATATATAAATATATAATATATGATCTTATGTCTATATTAGATAAAAATATTATAATAAATTTTATTTTTTATTTACACAAGTTCTGTAATTTTAATCATATATTTGTAAAGATATTCCAAGAGTTGGAATTCTTAAATGCTATGTATTTGGTTGATAAATAAGGATAATATGATATCATGGGTTCATGGTCTAACAATATGAGAAATGGGTTCTCTTTTAGAGGATTTTTATAATTATTTCTACATTATATTGTATGTGTAATAATGTTTTGGGGAACCATTTACACACCCCGATGACGGATTAAAATACAATTGGTTTTTTATAGGGCATGGCCAACAGCCATAGATTTTTCCTAGTAAAGGATATAACATTTCAAATATCATAGGAAACTATGTGGGGTTTTGATCTTGTTTCATGGTTACTGAATGGTTTTGAATATTTGTAAGCTAATCTATATGGAATGTGTTTCTCAAGAAGTAGGTGTTGTGTTATTGGTGAACTATTTGGAGAACCATGGGTCCAAACCAATTTGATTATTTAAAAGTAAAAAATTAATAGTCCCACCCCACCAAAATTTTGAAGATGGTGATTTCCACTTCCCCACTATACCACTTTCATGTAAGGCAGACTCCCTCTACCCTTGGTTCCCAGCATGAAACCCTTGAATATGATGTTTTTTGTAGATCCCCTCATATATTCATGGTATATATGTTACTGTATTAATATAATCATTTATCATATATATTCCCAATAATTTTGATATCATTTTATGTTGTTCTTATGATCCTATATGAGTACGGTTTAATCAAACACCAATGATTAGACATCAACTCAGTCATGGAAGATAACATCCCAAAACATTTTCTAAACCATGTTGCATGTTGTTTCAATGAAGAAATTTCCCACAACATTATTTCATAAAATTTTATACATAAATTAAATTTAAAATAAATATTTTGTTGATATATTTTGATAAAACATTGGTTGGTGTTAGGTCTAGGGTATGACATGAGTTATTTGTCATCAGTTTGGTCACATATCTAACGAGACAATTTCAATGAATGAGAATGTGGGATTCAAAACTATTTGAAATAAATACATTATTAATTTAAAAATACTTATGATAAAATATATACTTCTAATGGGATTATAATTAATTAATTTTGTTGTTTTGTCTCTAAAATATTACCACAATTGTCTTAGATATATGGGATGGGAATGGGTAGCCAATGTTGACTTGTGGTATTTTATAAAAATTCTTAAAAATTGTAGGTGAATTCACATAATTTTTCTATGGAATTTATTTATTGATAGTTTAAATATGAACGATTGGGAACACCAAGAGTGTATCTCCCCTATTAATTTAAAAAAATTTAATTTAATTAATTTAATTAATTGATTTACTAAAAATCAATTTGTGTAATAGATCACAAACAATCCTTTTTTGTTGGATTGACACCATTATATAAGAGAGTTGAGCTTTGGATTTAGGAAATATGACTTTTCCTATAGTCCCCTTGATATGTGAGGCCAGACATGACAAGACTTCATATCCATTTATAGTGGATTATGAAATAGAATAATGATATTTGTTTGGAATAGTGGTATAAGGTCATCAAGACAAAATAATAAATATGTATTTATATGCTTCATGATATTTGGGAACATTTAAAACATGTAGGATGAGTGATCCTCATCAATTTTTGTGACTTAGTCTATGCAGAAAAGACCTTGTGTAGAAGAAAATAATGTATTGTAAGTGTATTAACCTATTGAGTCATGACGATGGAAATATGCCATGGTCTATCTCCTTGATAGATTTTAGTTTGGAGAGACTGTGAAATAAACACATATATTTTACCACATTGATAAGGATGGGGTTTGTGTTATCCCCATGGGAATTGGGTTCTAACAGAAAAATATTTCAGACCGAGCATTCCAAGAGAAGTGCATATATTTAATGTTATCTAGGGGACCATTGTAGGTTCATTTTGATATATAAACTTTGGAATAAGGTGGAAATGTAAATGAGTAGAGAAGATTGTGTCTGTCGACACAGAAACCAAATCAAAAATTAATCATGTTTAGGTCATGATAATCTTTGTCTGACTCTAGGGAGTTCAAATATGGGTTTTAATGATGTTTTGGCATATATATACGCATTTATAATTTTTAATCAATTTTAGATATGTTCTACACCATTGATTATTGGTGTTATGGGAGTGAAAGTACTATAGGGGGAATTGAAAAAACTATTTTTATATATATTCATTAGATGTGATAGCCCCCATATTGGTGTTTGGATAAGATGTATAAAAGCATTATTCCAAAATTAATACAAATCACATAGTAGAGTTATGTGTTAAAATATGGGATTACATGTATTTGGAGTTGGAAATTGTTGTAGCTTATACAATGATAGAGCATAGATTTGGTCAGCATGTTAGGGATTTACACAATTAATGATTATGTGGACTATCCCCTATTGTTCCAATGATTCAATTTTTTGGGTACACATGAATGTAACATATTGAGGACCATATATCTACTGAATCATTCTTGGTCTGTTATCCCATATTGATCTTGTCTCATGGTTTGTGATTCATGGGATAAATGATTTGAATAATAAATATATCATAAAAATGTTTGTAATGACATATTAAGAAAACTATAATATAGTAGTTATATGATAACAAAGATAACTCCCAACATTGAGGGTTATTTGGTATTATGTTTGGGATGCCACATCGGGGGAACATGGGTTGTTATTGTGTATTTCTTGAATTTGATACATGCTGAGAGACTTCATAGAACATGTTGATGTAAGAAGGTGTGGTTTATATTTATTTTATGTTGTCACTATTTTTTATTTTATTTGACTATGTCACATATCCATATTGCTATGTATATGTTATTGAAAAGGAAAAATTGGTCCTATCATACAAGGATTTATACAAAATATCTACCCATGTCTATATCTCTAATATATAACTAGGAAAATGTTCACCTAGATATATATAAAGGTATAGTTAGTGGAATGTTAATTCAATAATGATAGATTGGTTGTGCATATTGGGAATGAGAAAAAATATAGATCAAGGATTTCGAAAATACGATATTTAAAATTTATTTATTTGGGAATGTATATGTATCTCAACTAGTGGGTAATCTATGTGTGTATGACATATATTTTTATTTCCTTGTTATTTCTATTATTTTGTTAGATTCATATTCGTTATGTATAGTTCTATTATTTAATAATTTTAATAGTTTTTTTGTAATTTATTATTGATCTTAGACTACGATATATTAGAAATATTCTCTCAATAGTTCCACCATAGTCCCATTATTATACTCAACAGTCTCTACTATACAGGGACATAGAATTTATTTATAACAGAGACTATAGCAATGAGAATCGATAAGTTGTCCAGTGCAATGGGATGTTACAAAATAGAATCATAGTATTCATATTAATTTTTTTGTACTTTTTTGTTTATGTTGGACAATGGATTTATGAAATTTTAGATATTATGATGAATATCGAGTTGGTGCATCAAGAAAACCTATTTCAATAGAAATTCAATGTTTCTCGGTTATGGTGTTTCTATCATGGTTTTCCTGTTATGGTTGGATATGATATTTTTTTATAGGACATAATGATTGAGGTCCATGATTATTGTTGTTATTTTGATCTTATCCTAGTAAAAAGATGAAAATGGGTTGGATTTTACAATTGGTTTATAGTGGAAAGAGGAAAAAAATATTCATATAAAGCATGAAGGATTCAAAGGTTATATTTTAGGAAATATTTATTATTCTTAATACTCATTGAGGATGATTTTTATACTATATCAACAACTTCTCATATGATTTTTCTCGTATAAGTACATAGTGAATTATAAAAAACTGTTCAAAACAATATATGAATTTCCATCCAATAGAAATTCATTTTGAATAATAGTGACAGCCTTAACAATTATTATAATCATTTATTACTCTTGCATAGTAGTTTTACTAGTCTTAATGAGCTGGGTTAGGAAAAAGGTACCAATTTGTTAGACATCTTCATCATCAACAATGTCTTGGATTGGTTATTTAATGTGACTACTAACATCCTATATGATGTTTTCCATATAAATTGGAATTAAATTATACTTAACTAAAAAAGGTGTTTTTACCATTACGTAGATCATATTGAAACCCTATAATAACAAACATTGATACTACAACATTTTTTTATGAATATTAATAATGTAACAAAAATACAATCTAGACAACCATAATAGTTTATTATCTTTGGAAACATGTAAAAATTATAATCTAACTTGGTGGAAGATCATAAATATCTTCCCCAGATGTCTTACCTTTTAATAATCATACATACATAATTTCATCATAAACTAGGGAATAGAAACATAAGAAATGGGTGAGCTTAGATGGTCAATGAGGGTTCACAAGGAAGATATATAAGAATAACATGTGCACAAGGGTATGATAATAGAATCATAACATAGGAAGATCATAACCTACATAACCCAGATCATAATCCAGAGTCATGTAATAAATATTTTTATTTCGAAAGACAAGAATCCTAAGAAAATACAAATCATAACCCAGGAAACAATAACATAAGATTAAGAAATAGATTTTGTGGAACAAAAATACAAATAAAAAACCATATGTGAAGGATACCTACAAGGACCATCATAACATTTTATGCATGGGTAATCAGCTAAGTACCTACTTTGATATTATACGTTAACCAGTGTACAATATAGCTTTTCAGCATGGGCTATAACTCATATAACCTCCTATATTTGGCATTGGGCTACATGTTGTATACCCTATAGTTTTTTGGGATTTTTCTAGAACCCTTTTTTTTATTGATCATTATTTCGATTACCCTATTGTTGTTCGGGTAAGGCTCTAACATGTGTACCCTCTTGTTATTTGGATTGGGATACAAACCATGTACCCTATTAATTTCAGACATGGGAAATATCTAGTGTACCCTTTGATTTCATATACCATTAATCAACAACCAATAGATTTGAGGGAGATATGGGTCCCACCCACCATATAATGAGATCATAAATACTTGTTCAATAATATAATAAAACATTAAACAAAAAATGACCAATAAAAAAGATATTAATTTCATATATATCATATCATAACCCATGAAACGATATTAGAACCACTCTAACTTAATAAAATTATATCCGAATAAAAATTGATCATTTTAATAATAATTTCATCATAGAATTATCGATAAAATGAATAGGGTATCAAATGAGTTTTATCATGGTGAAACCGTTTGAATGGAAATAGGTTTCATAAAAAACTAGTCATCATAATAATAATAATTTAAAATAAAATAAAAAGAATAGAATAAATGTATCATAACCTTGGTAAAAAATAAACTATATCGAAGGATATCTCTTAGGTGGAGAATTATTTTGAAATATCAAATGGAACAAAAATGTTTTTTGAAATCCACTTTTTAAAACATTTAGCATTTTCAAAATAATTTTCTTTGAGACCAACTTGAAAAAAATAAAGGAATCATGAGAATCCAGTTAGTAAAATTTTTGAGGAAAATAACCTTCCAACAAAGAAAAATAATTTGTCAAAATATAATCCTTTTGAACAAATATTCCTCTAAAAATATCATTGGATTCATATAAAGAAAAATTTAATACCCATTTTATCAACTTTTGAAATATATAAAATAATTGAAAGTATTTTTCTTTGAAAAAAATTTATTAAAATTATTTTACAGAAGAATAGAAAAATAATTTTCTTTTAAAAATATCCATGTAATATTTCAAATGAATTATCAATGAAATGACTTGGGTAAATCTAGACCCGAAAAATGTTCCATTTTTTCGGCATAAAATATTTAGAGAACAAAATTATTAGGAAAATGAAAAAGATATTCTTTTTAAAAACATTTCTATTAAACAGATCAAATATGGTTAAAGATTAATTTACACATCGTAGTAAACCATTTTTCAAATCATTATTAGAAAACCTGGTTTTGTGAATAAAACAAAAATTTTATTGATTTCATAATTAAAGTCAAATATTGTCAAAGACACATTCCTAATTATATTAAATACCAAAGTGTGAAAAAATCGAAACAAAACCTTTTGATATCATGGATAACCATTAGATAATAAAATTCATTAGTTTTATTGAGATATTTATCTAAATAGTTTGTCGATGAAACCATAATCATAAACAATATTGAAAAATGATGATATTGTAGAAATAAAATGTTAACACAGGTAAATTTGATTCATAATAATATGGAATGAAAAACATTACATGAATAAAAAAATATCATGAAATTAGTAAGATTAATAATATAGTATTTTGAAATGTTAGTATATACAACTCATAGAAAAATATACATTCCTAACATGGTGTGTGTCTCAAAGAGTGAAAATTGAAAACAAATACTTTACGATTTTGGTAACTTTTGAATCGCAAACCCCATGAAATAAATTACATAAAATTGACCTATAATGACCCATTTATGGATAATATGCCTAAAATTACTTCATGATAATTTTATATAAAAAAATGAAATAAATGTGAATAAGGAATTAGTCTTCCAGAAATAAAAGCGAGACATGAAAGCCCTTACCTTGCACCTTGAAATTCATCAAAAATGTTTAAACCACATATACAATAATTATTAATTAATTAATAATCAAAAAATGATAATATTCTTATATCTAATACCATATAAAAATTGATTATAACTTTATATCACATATTTATTAACAGTTCCTTGTTAACATCAAATTCTGAGTAATATCCTCTTTGTTTTTCATAGATGTTCTGACTAATTATTATTCATCAATTTTAATTACAGAATGATTTAATTGTTTAATGAATTTGAAAATGTTTTAAATATTAAATATATTCTATATGAAAATATTTACAATAGTCTATAAAATATATTAATATAAAATAGAATACACCATTCCTGTAAATGGTATACCGTACATACACCAGAACACTGCTTCCATTTTGATGTCATATTAAATGAATGAAAGTGGATGACTTATATGTATGTGTGTATATATATATATATATATATTATAATTGCAGTAAAATTATTATTTCATATATATCAAATATTTTTACTAAATCCATCCTTAATTCATCCAATGTTTACATTGAACGAATCACATCACTTTGGGGAGGTGTTAGTCTACACCTCCCCAAAAAAAATTATCATATTTACAAAAAATGGAATGCATGAAGGTATTTTTTTTTAATAATGAAAGAAAAATATAAAACATAAATTTCATAAATTTCACATAAAAACAATACTTCCATCATAGTTCCAAACCATTATAGGTGGTAAAGTAAAAAACAAATGACATCTGTTCATGTGGTGGTATTTCTCTGTAAACACGAACGGTAAGTTTGTTACACATTTATTGGATGTCTGTAAAATTTTTGGTCAATACCTTATAATAAAAAAATATCAGTATATTGAGGATACAAATGATTTTATATAATAAATTAATAATTGGTTATTTGGTTGATAATGATAATAATATAAATGTGTTTGTTGAATGATGACACATCTTCCTTGGGTAACTCTTATTGGTTTTCACCAAAGGGAATTCAGGGATGGATTTGTTACAAAAGTGAGTATTTTTGGTTGAGAGGAGGTATTTTGGGACAATATTTTTGAATGTTTAAAAGGATCCAAATGTCTTTAGAGGTTTTAATAATTGAGGGGTGAGTGCGATTTTATAGAGGAGGAGGTCTGAAATTATTGTAAATATAAGAAGGTAAAAACTATTAAAAGGACTCCCATGTCTCATGAGTCTCTAATAATTTTCAACTTAATAAAACATTTAGAATATGTCCAAAATATGAACATCCAATGAATTTTTTACATGTTTCTATAGTTTTTTCTATATTAATTTAATTTTTAAAAACTATGAAAACAAACATTTACCTTAATCTATGTAATTAATATTAGTTACACTGAAAAATAATTTTTCGACAAAATAATTTTGATGATCTTAAATGTTATAAAATACGTTTATTCCATATATAGAATCCATTTTTCCAAATTATTATCCAATAAGTGGAATAAATTAATTTATAATTCATCGTGAATATAGAATGATACTATGATATTATAAAGTGAAAAAATCCAAATGATTGAAGTGTTTTTATTTGGGTTGTAAATTTGAAATTTGTTACAATTAAATAAATTGGATTAAATTATGAATAATTGATACAGTGATAATTTTAATCCAAATTAAAATATTAATTGACTATATAAATAAATTTGATGAAATACAAATTTTGAATTAAATATTAGTGTTTTTTCACTATGATTCAAAAAACAACTATGAAAACTACAAAAAAATTAACCCAATATATCTTATGATATTCCTATTTCAAAAATGAAGACTTTTTTCAAATAAAAATAGTATATGATTCCAAAATTCTATTTAAAATTGGATCTCCATTAAATTGTGGTAAAATTACAATTTAGAAAAATACATATTTTTATTCATAACATTGGATTTATTCATATTTAATACCAAAAAGATATGTTATACAAGTATAAAAAATATTTATTGAAAATATAATATATATATAATTATATTAATTAAAAAATTCATCAAACTGGTTTGTTTTATTTATTAAGATAACATTTTATTTTCACATTGATTTTTTTCCTAGAGATGATTTTTTTTAAATTGTCTTTACATTCACATCATCTAATTGATTCCCAAACGATTCATTTTATATACATATTTAAATAATTTTTCCAAAATTTAGTTAATATTTTTCAAAATCTCTATTCCAATGTTTAGGTGTTAACTAAAATAATATTTTATTAACAATATTAATAGTATATTATAGTTCAGTGAAACTCATCTTTTAGTGTAACACAAGATATCAAAAGAATGTGGTATTATGTGTACCACAATTCAAACATAGTGTTGTTTGTGTCAGATGCTAATCTCGGTTTATTGAGTAGTGAAAGGATAACATTATCTTTCATTAAATTCTTTCCCTAAATTATTCTTTTATATAACACAGTCTATTTTTTCTGTTACATGAGATTCCAAATAATCAAATACTTAAATGAATTCAAATAAAAATATTTCATAAAATTATTGGGTGTTGCATTCAGCCCCCCTTAAAATTTACTTCTCCCTAAAAAGTCTTTTGTCTTCTCAATGGATTAATACATGAATTTTTGTTTCTTAAAAACCCATATCATAAAATATTATAGTAAAACATTTTTAAAAAAGTGCATGTAAAAAAATAAAGGTTACACAATGTAACTCATAACAAGGATTATATATATGATACCCAAGGAGGAATGTGAATATATATAGATATGGTTCAATTTCATAAATAATCCTAGAGATCTATAAAGATCATTGATCACATGAAAGTGGGTGATTAATAAAAAATTAGTACTCACAAAACCAAAAACTCAAGATGCCCAGGTGAGGTTATTGATATCATAAAAATTGATGACAATCATATAATAATTTATTATAGGAACCTTTTTCCAAATGTTAAAAAATATTCAACATATGATATACTTACGTGATTTCTAGATATCCACACATTTTTTTAATTGATCAATTTACACATCATAATTTATTCAATGAAATGATTGTTAATTTTTCATTACAGAATCATTAGCTGATCATGGGACCCTTAAACTGAATGATAATGGATTCCATATTTAATTTGTTATCACAAAAAATGATATAACATGATATCCAATATTCATAAATCATCATATCAAGAGAATATACAATAAAATAAAAAACTAAATAAAAATATTATCACAAACCATTCCATAAATAGTTAACGTTAGAACCATTACTAAAAATGGGAGACAAAAAAATTTCAAATAAGTTCACTAAATTTCGTGAAAATTTCCCTCTTTTACACCCAATAAATCACGATGTAGATCTTATTTTTTATATACCGGATATTTTAAAAACATGATCAAGTATTCTCTTAAAACATGGTAGTAGCATGTAATACCACCAAACCATACTTAAAACAATCATGTTTCCTTATTTCAATGGTTATTGGAGTTATCCATTCAATACAAAATTGTTGCAACCAAAATCAATGGTATTATAGGAAACATGTAAAAAATACTCAATTAGTTCCAGGTAATAAGTCCCATCCAATTTACTTATTCATGTTCAACATATCTTTATCCAAACATCATTATTTTAACACAAGGAACATATTAACTGTCATATTTAGATTAATAATGTGTTTACCATGAACATATACATTCCATTAAATCACTTTTCTATATATTATATACCATTCAACATATCCTTTTCAATCATTAATTAAATAGTTATACTAAAAAAACATATGTATTTCATGATTACTATGACCTGATCACTGAATTCCAAATCATATACACTTCAATAATCCAATATTTTTCATAAACCATTACATAGGATTTATTATTTTATTCCTTAATACCCATTTCCTTTATTAAGATAAATAAGCCATTTATTAGTGTTCCTCAATGTAAAAATAATCAAGCTTCATATGTTAAATGAAAATAATACTTTTATAATGTCCCATACCATTCACATGTATTTTGTGGTCCCTTTATAATTAGCAGTATAACCAATACTAATAACACCTTCCCAATTCTTGGTATGATATTTCCACTTTGGAAATATATTTTCATAATTCATATACATTGAACCAAAGAAACATTCAATGTCTTCTAAGTTCAATTTAGTTCCAACCATTAAATAAAACAAAAAAATATAGGTTGAGAGACACTTATTATAGGAGAAAACCATACAATTAGTTAATTTTTTTCTAGGATTCCTAAAATGTGACCCCTGTGTTTAAATATATAACACCATAGGCTTATTATTTGATACAACTCTAAAAATATACTTAAAAATATCTCAAGGGTTCTTACTAATGTTCTACAATCATTGATTCTAATGGATGACTAACTGAATCCTATGATATCATCTACAATGACCCTTGAATAAAATATATAGATATTAAACCGTTTTAGATATATATTCTTTAAATTTGTAAAATACATGCCAGAGGACCGTAACAGTTTAGTGCATTTGGAGACCTGGAAGAATAATCGTCTAAAATTATGAGATATCGTCAACTTAACCAATAATAATATTCACCTATAGTAATCATAGTTAAAACCAATCTTTATAACTAGTGGAAAGGAAACATAAGAAAAGGGTGAGGTTAGATGTTCAGTAAGGGTAAAAATGGAGATTTGTAACCATAAAATAATATAAGGTTATGATAAAATTATCTTACAATTAAAATATAATTCCCTACATATAAAATATGATTATCAAGAGTGAATGAATAAATATTGTTAGTTTATATGAAAAAAATAATTAAGAAAACAAGAGAATAATAAATTAAATAAAAACATATGTATAAGAACTAGAATTTGTTGTATGCACATAATCATAGAAACCAATAAGTTAAGGAAACCTATCAAGATAGTCACAACATGTTATGCCCGAGTAATCACCAACATAACTGCTTCGAGTTTTTTTAAAAAAAACTTGTGAACCACATTGATTTTTTGCTTGGCCTAAAACCCTCTTACCCACTTGTTTTTTCTATTGGGATAAATCACGTGCACCTTCTTGTATTTGGGCATGGGCAACAACCTGTATACACACTTGATTTGGGGTTTGGGATACAACCCGTACACCCTCTAGTTTAGGTTCTAGGGCTAAAACTAATGTACCCTCTTTTTTCGATATTGGTAAACACCCCATATACACTATTATATCATATACCATTTATCATTTCCCAATTCATTAGAGTGAGATATTGGTCCAACTCGTCCAATAATGAAATCATGCATTCATGTTCCACAAGATAATAAAACATTCATTATATTATGAACTATAAAAAAGATATGGGATTCATAAACATCATATAATATCCCATGAAATTAAATGTTCATCATAAAAATTTCATTATATCAGATTATAAAGAAAATGGAAAGGTTTCACAATCATTTCACCATAGAAAACCCAAAGAATGGAAGTAGGATACAAAAGTGTTTTATCAGGGTCTAACCCGTGAAAAAAAAATGGGTTTCATAAAAAAATTAGTTGTCTTAATCATAAACCATTAAAAATTGATTATTTCTATCATAAACCATGTAATGAAAAAAAAATATAAAAGGATGTCATCTTTGCGGGAGAAAGATTTTGAATGATCACATGGAACATAAAATTTCATAAACACCAACTTAATACATATAACATTTTTGTATATGTTTTCTTTGAAATCATTTTAAAATTATTTATAGGAATCATGATATAACATTTAACACATTTCATGATAAAAAGACCCTTTTTGATTAAAAAATTCATTTTAAAAATTTTATTATTCTAAAAACATTTTCCATTAAAAATAATATTAAAAACATATAATAGAATATTTGAAACCCACTTTAAAAACATATTAAAATATATATCATTTCAAAAAACCATTTTCTCAAAAAATAAAAAAATAAAAGGATAAATATTATGAAGACAATTTTTTTTTAAAAATAACTTTTATGCTTTATTTGGATGATTCAAGAAAATGATAGTGTGTAAATTTATATAGGCCAGACATTCCATGTGTGCCACTTATATTTTCACACCACTCTACTTGCGTGGAACTCAACTTGCAAGCATGATAAATAACACCTGACTAGCATGACACTATAGCTTGCGCGCCACATTCAACTACTTTCATGATCAGGGCACAAATTTTCTTTTATGTTTTGAGAATAAAAAAATAATGAGGGTAGTCATCTATTTGTAGTAATTTTTTTTACCATGATCACAGGGCATGAAACTCAACTTGTGCACCACTTCATGACCTGCGCACCGCTCCATCACTTAAACTCCACTCCATCATGTGCATATCGCTCCGTCACTTGCACTCCCATTTAATTCCTTTGTCATATTTTGATTTGATTATGTTGAAATATGACTTGTGTACAACATACACTAGCACACCCCTTATAATTGCCTTCCACTTTTTTACTTGTGTTCCAATCTTTAACTTACACACCACTTTATTTCCTTTGACATATTTTGATGTGATGATCTTGAAATATGACTTATGCACAACATACCCTTGTGTACCCCTTATAAGTTCGTGCCACACTTGCGTGCCACTCTTTGACTTGCATGCCACATTATTAAATTCAACCAAAAACACTTCTTTATAGCCCATATCATTCATAGGGATGGAATCACGTGTTCTCAAAATGTTTAATTATTGTGAAATACAAATCCGAAAAGCATCTTCATAGTTTTTAGGGATTTTACAAAGTGACATAGTCTATACTCTATTGAAAACAAAAGGCAACACTATACAAAAATCATTCTCTTCAAAAATCCTTCTCCATCTATCTTGGTCGTAATAGAAAACACATTTATGGGTTTCTTTTACGTTGTTTATATTATGAAGAAATGTTTTCTTTTATGATGTAATGAAATTTAAATATCCCAAAATAATTTTATTTTATTTTCCATAAGAAAATTCATTAATCAAATTACCTTAAAAATCCCCAAAATAAAATATTTCCTTTTACCCAATCCATTCAAGGTTAAGTCCTTTCATGGACAATGTTATCATTTTGGATGCAACAATGCCCTCTGGTTTTTAATCCCGCAACTACTTAGAGGTTTCCAACCCATATCATGTGCACTATTTTTAATAAACATTAGAAAATGTTCTAACAATTGTTCTGGGATCACTAGGCCATGAAATCATGTTTGGTCTTAACGCCTGGTCTTTAAATAATCACATATAATTTAAAAACATTTACTTTGGATTTCAGGACATTACATTATTACATGACCCAAGAATATATGTCAACACATTTACTGTGGGATTTAATTTATAATTTAAAATATATACACATAACATTATTATTTCCATGTTCATGGATTGGAAAATGCCATAGATGTCCCTTTACCATGTAAAACCATCCACAATGTGTCCTCCAAAAATCTTGATGGGTTCAATTCATAATTTAACCTACTAATTTACCAAATCTAAATAATGTATTCAAATAAAAAATTAAATGGAACTGTATCCCAAAAACAAAAACATAAACGAAACATCCAAACTATGTGATATAACTAGTAGGACACCAAACCTGATTTTGAAATGACCATGCTCTTAAACCTTGCGTTTGAGTCAGATTCAAATACCTCTCAAATCCCAACGAAAATGTTCTTCTTGAAAAATATTTTTAGAGGATTAATAGAATAATAGTAGATAATAAATCACTAATCAGAAACAATAGAAATATTGGTGTCATACTCAACCAATGATTCCATTAAAAACCCACAATTCTCCAAATAGAATAGAAATGATGGAGATTTCTCTTTAATAGGTATTTAGATATTTGGTTCACTAATAGCCCAAGAGGAGGAATAATGGAGGAAAATGTTTACATATAAAGCATAAGGAGTGAGAGGTAATCCTTGTTCAAATATCACATATGGAGGTGTGATCGGATTGGCCGCGTGTTTGGCCAAACAATGAACCAACTACGTGCCACCGTCTATCCTAGAGGAGGAAAGGACTCAAGGTTACCTAAGAATCCCACACTGTTTGATAAACCATGGAATGACCATGATTTATGGATTTTTCCAAGACTACACTGGGTTACATTCCCCATGAATTTTTTTCTTCAAAAGGAAACCCCTCCTCTAGGAAAGCACCAATAGGGACCAATGTTTCTAATAACTATGCAAAAATAGTGAAAAGATGAACTATATGGTCTTAATCCCACTTATTTCATGTCCTGAACCCCTGGAGCACCCTGATCCTTCACATAGAGTTTGGAAAAAAAATTCAACAATCCATTATGAAGATATTTAAAACTAAATTTTAAACAATAACAATACTCATATAATTTTGGGACCTTCCAAAATCTTTACCATATAATAGGTCATCCCAAAGCCATAATCACAAGAATCTCCTAGAATCCATGGTAGAAATAAATGGCCATTAGGACTACATATCTATCTCCATCTCTCATATTTCTTCCATTACATTGCCATGATTTCACAGAACATGAAAAAATGGCACAATCATTCCCATGAAGACATTCTCACTATGATCCATAACATAAAGTGGATGCTCTAGAAAAGACATATCAAAATCAATCTCGACATCATCAACAACAATCACATGAGATGAGTCGGGGTGATACTATAGAATATGTGACATATTGAAAAAAATAATGTATACTACTATGCCCCATTTGCAAGAGCCAATCAGTATGTCACTAGTCAAATCCTCTCCACAGTCTAAATAATCCCCTACATACCTAGGCACCAACATAACATGTTTTTGAATATGAAGGCGACCCAAATATGGTGACACTCAAATAATTACAAAACCACCCACCTTTAAATCAAGACATTTATGATGTAAATTCTCTTATGACTTTTGGATACTCATATTTTTATCCATATTCTTTTGAATCCACTAAACATGTTATGAAATCTCATTCATGGGACATAGTCCCAATTACTCTTATTCTGCATCCTCTATCCACCAAAACTATAATCGATATGGTCTCCCATAGGGAGCCTTAAATGGTTCGATCTAAATCGTTTCCATTTAATTGTTTTTTATGTGGACTCAATATATTTTTATTAATTCTATGAAGATCCAACTAAATTTATGACACATACCCTCAACATTTATTCTAGAACATAAAAATATTGCTATGATTTCTCAAATATATATTGGTGGAAGACCATATTCCAAAAAACATGGGAACCAAGATCTTTTACGTAACCCCTTATATAAGTGAAATATAATACATAGATTATGATATGAAACTATAGACCTTGTAATTTTAGAAAACCAAATTATATCTCAAACATATAACTATCACAACTGGTCAATGGTGACAGTTTCTCTAATCAGTAAGAAATGTTCCACCTTGGGGAACTAATCCACAAATACCAGGATTTTATCACTATAGAGGGGAATCATTAGATGAACCAAAACAAAATCAACAATAACATCATCCCATTTCTATTCCAGAATGTGAAATGGCTATAACAATCCAACTAGTTGCTAATGATTATCCATCACCTACTAACAGGTAATACATCATATCATGAAACATGTATCCTCTTTCATCATCCCTATGCACTAATAATTTCTACAAACATCACAACATATGTTATTCGTAACATGTTACTACTACCACTTGGATTCATGAAACTCACAAATAAATTATTTCTTCATACATGTAGGTAATAAAAATCAACCACAGTTGTAAACGATCTCATCATCACTGAAAATATAATTATAATGTCTCTCTCCACATTCAAGACAATAGCTCAATACCAAATACATTGAATCCTCATACTACCTCTCCGTGATCAGACTAAAATGGGTCTAATAAATTATTGATGATGATATGTTCATATACAGTAGAAAATCATACACATCTAGACTCATTATTGGAAACAATTCAATCATCCACCACTCAAAACAAGATTCTTGAACTGGATGGTCATTGAGTCTTACAGGTCTAAGAATCTAAAACACAACCATTATTCCCTAGTATGTACACTATTTCAAAATATAAATGAAATCATTTACTAAACCCATATTCTCTACCGATGATTCAAATCACTTTTGGAGAATATATACATATTATACATGGTAATCCACCATGACCAATTCAATTATAAACTATAAATCTCTCTCACAATTTGTAGTGTCTCCAAAACATTAAGGCATTAACCACTACAACGAATTCAAGATCATTTTTATTATAATTTCATTCATGAGTACTCATCATTTGGGACACATACGTCGTAACCCAATCATTATAAATACACAATGTCCAAATCCGAAAATCGGAATCATCAAAAAATACGGTGTAATTCTTTCTTGGTTAAAGTATAATCGAAATCGTAGCCATAGTTTATAATTTTTTCTACTCATGGAAGGCATTATCACATTCTCCATACCATTTAATCTTGATTTCCATATTGTTCAATTCATAAATTGGTTCTTCCTAATGATAAATCTATTAGATGAAGCTTTGGTAATATCCTAAATACCCAAAAAACAGTGGATATAAAAATGTTCATTGGGTAGTGCCAAGACACAATGGCCCATAATTTCACTGGGTCCACTTACACAGTTTACTCAAAGATGATGTGGCCCAAAAAATTTACATTATCAATATATAAATTGAATTTGGATACTTTTGTTTACAGAATATTACCTCAGATCTTACCAAGGAATATGTCATGATATTAGGAATGAGGTCATGGGTCATGGATTTTACCATGATTTAATCAAAAATGAAAACAATGTATAGGTATAGGTATAGTTGAATGATTTATCTCAATGGGTCCATAAGAACATATGGATATTTGGTCAACCCGACCCACATCAAAAAAAACTTATATAACCCATACCTGAAACTGAAAGAAGTCTGATATATATCAAAATGTCTCATCCCTAGCTGATGGAATCCGAACATTAACTAATTTTTTAAGAACATTGAAGAATATAATAGTTGGTAAAAAGGGTTTCAATTACTAGAAGTGGGTATCTTTTCTTTATTATAAACAAATTCAACTTCATATAATCGACATATATCCCTAAATATCAATCATATTTCTTAGAAAAAATGACTATATATAACCATTTTGACAAAATTTGAATAATTGAACACCTTCTATTCAATTACTCCAAATGAAATTTAAGGTCATGTAGTTCTATCGGTCCCATTCTATATGGAGGGATAAAACTTGTTATTCTCGAAATAGAAAATCTATTGTGTACTCAATATCTCTCTCGGGTGAAAGCACGAATATTTCTTCAAAAATAAAATCCTAAATCCAATTCACAATAACAAGAAAGGCAGTAATTTCAACCCCCAATCAAACAAGATATGAGCCACTTGGGCTATGAGTTATCCCAACTGCTCACAGATTTTACCATCAAATATGACAACCCTGCTTTTTATTACAACTTAAACATGCTTTATTACATAAAACTTCACTTGATACAACAAAGAAGATCGAGAGGTTTAGTGTCTTTGGGGATTAGGATCATTACATAAAAACTTTAAACTTGAAATACAACATCCTTATTGAAAACTTCCTTTACATGACCACTACATTCCTTCGTACTTAGCATTGCATGGGATAACCTGAGGACATGCATAAGAAAAGGGTGAGCTATAAAGCCCAGTAAGGGAGTACATAATGAATAACATGAGGAGTAAAATACATGTTAGGAAATAGGCATATCAATAGAGCATAATAGAGACATGAACATAAAGGCATGATAAAGCATGATAATCATAACCTGGAAATGTGGCAACAACACTTAACATTGAATTTGCATGAGCCAAGGCTCATTGCACATGGAGCATGAGTAAACCCTCATTGCACTTGAAGCACGAGTAAACCCTCGTTGCACTTGAATTAGCATGAGTCAACACTCATTTCCCATGACGGATCATGATACTTTACTTTACCCAATGCATTGGAGCGCTATAAAGGGCGCACCCTTCTTAAACATTTCATTTCATGCATAAGTGTGCCACATGGATCATAAAACATGGATTCATAAAACATAGTCATTTCTTCCACAATAAAGGAATGTGGAATTCATACATGAAACTTTACAATCAATATGTAAATGTGCATAAAGGTGAATACCCTTGATGGAGAAATGGGCATGGTATTCACTACACAATGATATTGGCTTAGAAAATCGGTGTGTTTTCGGCAGCGTAACGGCGTGACATAAGAATTCACAAAAAGGGCTGATGAGAGAGAAAGGGGTTCCTCATCATATTTACATGTAATGGACAGTAAGAAGTTCATATATATATACATGTCCCAACAATTGAAAAGGAATTTAGATTCATGATACAAAAGTACTGCATGAATATAAAAGAGAAGAAAAAGGTTCCTTTCAGAATTTCGGCATAGTAACGGGTGTACATGGGAGGCATTTAATGAGAGAGAAATGGGTCTCCCATCATTCAAAAAATAAGAGGGCAGTATGGTAGAGGTGAGAAACAATACCCCAACATTCATAAATGAAATTAAAAAGGCAATACAACTTAAATAAAATTGAAAAAAATAAGAAAGGAAGAAAAAACCCTTACTTGGAAGTGTGCTTCCAAAGGCTAGAGAGAGGCTTGTGAGAGGCTTCTTGGGAGCTTGGGGAACCTTGAGAGGATTCTAGAGAGAGTAGGGCAGAGTTTGGACGAACTTCAAGGGCTTTGGGTGAGGAGGAAGTGGGAGCTTGGGTGGGTTTATATAGGAAAGGTGAGAGAATTCTTTATTATTTAGGTTTGGGACCCCTTATAATAAAATAATCCAAACCACAAACCATCCCATGGTATTTGCCCATGGTTTCTGGAAAAGGGAATAGGAAAACAATATTTTACAAGGCCAAGGTCCGAACTTATTAAAAAATTAGGGTTGCTTATGTGGAGGTGAGTCACACTCCCATGGAAATTAATTTAAAAAGGCAAAGTGTTGAATAAGTCTTGAGGGCTCCATTAATGCTTTGAAAAGTGAGTCAAACAAACCCAAAACCTCATTATTTTAATGATAAAATACATATTGGCCGAACATAAGGATTATGGTATTTTATTACATCACCATTGGGTCATCATGATGTCATAAAACACATTATATATTTAAATGGTATTTAATTTTTACCCAAAAATTTGACTGTCTAAGAAAATTATGAAAAATTCACCGTTGGATAATTTCGACGTCCTGATTCCAAAAATAATATTTATTTTATCTAAATAATTTTCTAAATATGTGAATTTTCACTTTTAAAATAAAAACCGACATTTATAAAAATTCACGGGTTTTGACAGAAATGGATTTCAAACCTTAATAAAAATTTTAATTGCATTCATAAAATTATAAGATCATTTATATTTAATAAAAATTAATTTAATATTAATAATAATATTTTATTAAAATATTATTTAATTCAAAAATCCTTTAATTTAATAAAATATAATTCTTAATTAAATAATAACTAAAAACATCATTTGTACTTTAAAAACTAATTACAATGCATCAAAAATGACTAGAAATTATATTTATTATTATATACAAAAAATAATGTACATGAACATGGTGCTAATTATTTGTTACATAACCCCTTAAAATATCCGCATAAGACCTAAGGGTAAGGTGCGCGATGGTGACAGACTCTTGGGGTTGCTCGGATAACATTGCTCGAGTGGTAATCTCTATCAACATCCATTTTTCCCGTAGACGATCACGTTCGAGCTTGACTTGATGAAGCTCATCTTGGGCTTGGTCAAGGGCAAAGCCCAAAGACGCCACCTCCTTTCCGAGCTCCGACAAATGGGCTTCGTAAGGGGAAATTTTACTGGATGAGGCCATCGCTTCCTTTGTCTGAGTAAAAATGGTATCGTTAAAGCCTTATATTTAAACTACCCAGATGATCACTGTTCAACGGCTATAAAAGTAACGGTCACAAATCTTAACGTTAAACTAAAGAAGTTGACATCATATAAAAACATAAAGAAACATTTAACTGGATCAAGAAGGATTTTCCATTAATGAAATTTTGGGTCGTTACATCAAATCCTACTATGATATCCCATCCTCCATATTGAATAATGGTACTCCCCTCCTAGGATGTGAACATTAACCTATAAAAGTTTCTTTCAGTATGGGCTATGTACAACACTTCCATACCCAAAATCATATCAAAACACAACATTTTGAGAACAAAAAATCCTCACATAAAACTGTGCACACCATCTTTTAGATAACAATCCAAACATACCTTAATATTTTCTACTATCACCACTAATGGAGTATCAATAAATATAACTATTTATATATGTTCCATCACTAGGTCGAAAACCCTCACAAACATAGAAGATATAAAATAATGAAATGAACCTATATCAAATTAAGTACTAGAATGTGTGGAATATATAAGAATTGTACGTAGAAATGTCAATATTTTATCCTTGAAACATATAGGTGTTGGAATAATTGTAAGAATGTGACCAAACCCTCTACAGTAGTGTCTGATATGATTTCCTAGCATTTCACTATTCTGCTAACATTGGTTCTCTTTCTCGAGAATACCATTTCCGCTGCCTCGACTAGTATGTCTAGTATAGCTCCAACTACCTTCAGAAATGTAGTAACATACCCCCTACCTACAGTCTACCTCATCCTTGATCCTCGATCAATTCCTAGCTGTGTAAGATTCATATAGAACATATACACATTTCCCATCCTTCTACATGCTTGAATCTAAATTATTGGTCAGGGGAACTAGCCACACAAGTGTCTTATCCTTCCACACATATAGATAAAAACATTGCCAAACCTAGATAGGATGATCCAATTCACCTAACTCTTTACACCACCCTAGTGAATTCAATCAAATCAATTCTTCGTACAGTTTTAATTCACACCACTAGATCATCTACCTTGAACAACATTCCCACTAACTGAATCATCCCTTAAGATTCTTTTTTATAATTAAGGAATGATCACATACATCATTTTGGATATTTAAATTAAATATTTTCACCTTGTAATTGCTCCCATGCCACTATACATCTTAAAGGTGCCTTACCATACTGGCCTCATCCCCGTCCATTACATTGAAAAACATTGCAATTCGAGGAATTGGATCACATAATACATTATCGAAATTGTACCCAGTGAACCTCATAAACTATCCAGACTTATCTTTTCCCCAGGGCTCCAGATAGAAATGATCAAAAAAACTCTTGGAATTAGACCCAAAATATACCATCATCTAACTATGTTTGATCCAAAATAATCCTCCAGTGCTATGCTAGTCCCTGAAACATATAATCTTCAAAAGTGTATATCATCTTATAAAAAGAATCCAATTGATCCAATTTCATCATGATAGACATGATCTAGAACACTTATTCCTCATTTCCACCCCCTTAGTCAAACATTATAGGGTTTCACAAGTGAGACTCCTTAGATATATTTAACATACTTTGCATGACATGCCGAAGGTGTTGTTCTATATTCTCTATAAAATAAGAAATGTTCTCAGATAATTACCCCTATCCTATTTTACCCTAATCCAATCAAGGTTATCTCTCAGCTACTAGTGGAGAATTCATGGTGGAATTCTCATTCTCCATATTGGCAGATATCGTCATGGAAGCATCTCAATACAAGGCCAAACCGAAATCATAGAACACATAACATAATACACACCAAATATGTGAAAAATGAGGGTATATTCTAGCCATAAAAAATGAATTGTGCATATAGTATTTCTATAAGA
This sequence comes from Viscum album, assembly GCA_963277665.1. Taxonomy (NCBI): domain Eukaryota; kingdom Viridiplantae; phylum Streptophyta; class Magnoliopsida; order Santalales; family Viscaceae; genus Viscum; species Viscum album. The sequence goes on from OY728120.1 coordinate 767,128,550, forward strand.
CACACTCACATATCCATCACATCCTCTATCCATCCCTACATCATGTGATAGTGAAAATTTGGGTATACTAACTCACACAATCGTAGGAAATTTCATTAAACACCCACTATACCATTTTCACTTCAACAACCTTAATATTTCTCTTTTATAATCATTCACATCTTATTATTTATCACATCCAATGTCTAAACCTAATTATAACCATTCATTAGGAACTATTATTTATTTATTATTTGAAATTCACTCCATTTAAACATTTACACCATCTTTGTTAGAAACAATTTATTTCAACTTTTTTAATAAAAAACCATTCATTCTATCCCTCACATCCCACACAACTTCCTCATGTGTTCCTACCATTATGCATTTTAGGTATATCCCTAGGATTATAAAATGATTCAAGAATGCGCAACCTTTTACCATTTAAACCACAGGGAAAACATAATAAAATAGTCACATCACACAATATGTGCAACATCTAATGGTGAAATATCATTCAACTATAACAACCAAAATAATGAACAATCATTCCCTTGGAACATAGGTTTTCCTCTTTATATGGGTAAGCTACATTGCTGAATGAGATCATTTCTAATCCCTTGAAACACCATAATCTCGTGTATACCATCTCTTAATATTAATAAAATGGGAAATCACCCATCTAATACAACATCGTGAGGTCCCTTGCCAAAAATTCACAATACAGTGCCCCAACCCGGGTGGTCGCACGACCTCAGGCTTTCCTGCTCATATGATAGAGACTACCAAAATGTAGTGTGGTTCAATTAGATCATGTGGGGATACTATTCCTTCATTATTAGAGTAATCCAAAATAGATAAAGATAAAGAAGTATAAACTAATATAAAATAACCAATAAAGAAGAATATAATCATTTCCCAAAACTAGGTACGTGACCACAACGAAACTGTTAATATGCTATGAAATTTTATAAAATTATAAATGGAATAAAATAAAAATAATTATAAATATATGAATCCAAAAAATGTTTCTTAACTCCATTTACAAATCCCTCATCCATGAAACACCCAAGCCAGAAATCAACCATATAGAAAAGGTACCATCACCTTTTTCTGATAAAAATAATTCTTTATTCTTGGGTAACCAATGGTTTCATGATAATGTTTTGAGTAAAACTCATTTATCCAACACCAATAGTGTCTAAAAAATATCCATTCTAAATAGACAGTGTCTTAATGTAATAAAATAAATAATGATATATATATATATATAACACATAAATAGGCTCAATTAGTTAAAAAGTTCACATAATCCAGTTTCATCATTGGTTTCATAGATTAGGGGTTTACATCAATGAAACATCATCTTATATGAAAAAATAATCAATTAATAAGGGAATAAATCAAAATCCTTATCTCACTAGGTTAAACCAATCACAAAAAGTTACGTCACACGGACCATTGAACCTCTATCCTAGTAATCTCTTCAGATGCAACCATTAGGGGCTTGGAGCCTCTGTTATCTCCATAACCCATGAACTAATTGGGGTGGGGTTTAGAGTCTCAGTATAACCCAACCTGTGGGTGTATATTATCTGGTCCAATACTCAACACAACATCCATCCATGTGCACACAATTCTTTAATATTTAACAACACTTACTGATTCCCATACCATGCTCTTTTAATAGAAACAATATTCACAATTCATTGTTCATTCAACATTTAAATTATTTGCATTACATAAACAATTCACAACTTCTTATTTACATGCCACATCCAAATTAACCACTTTCTCATTCTCATTCATTTTTTGATCAACACAATGAATTTTTATAATCCATTACTCATTAAAAATATTATCTTAATAGAAAAAACCCCTAAATCAATGTTAACAAGTAAAATAATTCGATTGGCTTTATTACATTACCCAAACTATCATTTCAACACAATTATTATAGGCTCGACATCATGAAAATCCAATTATATATTTGTAATTTTAATTTTCATATTGAAGGAGTGGAACACCCCATGAGTGGACCTTAAATGTATCAAATCATCCACAAATCATTCCACATAAATCACGAGTAGTTAGAATCATCAATAAAACAACCAATTTACAAACTATAACCAAGGGAATCTAATTAACTACTAAAAGGAAGAATATGACAACCAAAATAACATATACCAAATGTCAAGATTTGAAATATAACATGTTGACCACCAACCTAAATTCTAAAGATGAATTCTTGCTTAACCCTAGGAAATTAGTTTTATTCAAATACTGCACGAATCCCCATCATATGATGCATGAGAAAATTTGTGTTTTATGGAATAAGGAAATGAACTATGACTATAAAATCCCTAATCTGATGAAAGAAGAAAAATGGTGTGGGGCTCACCCAAGGATTTACTTCTCAACAAGTGGAACTCCAAACTACATATAAATGAAGGATATATATCATTGGGAGGTATTGGTAATTTTTTTTCATCACTAGGGTTGTAGGAGAAAAAATAGAATAAAATAATGAGATAGAACACTTTTGTCTTACTACAGAAAATGGTAATAACACACTTTTTAAGGAGCGTAACGATTTTTCACACGATCATCCAGCATTGACATGTGTTGTTCTCTTGATAAGTAATTATTGATCATGTGATTCACACCAAACCAACCATCAAGGATATGAAATGTCTCTCTGGTATACCAATTGTATAATGATATTGTACTTGGTCATGTATGCAATATAACCAGATATTTCCAAACATCCTTGAACATGTCAAGAAGATAATCAAGGAATGTCAAGGTGGCAGTAAAGCATGATGTTGCACTGGTCCTTCAGAATAGAATGTGGGCCTTTGGACTATGTAATCAACTTCATGCCCATAAGGCAATTGGTCCATGTGAAGAATAAACAATTCTTTATTGTTGGGTAATTCCTTGGGGGGTAAGGCATGAGTTTCTGGCCTTTGGGTATGTTGTGGGTTTGTTTAATGTAATTATACCACCGTACAAATAATATATAAAAGAAACCAGATTGTGTAATCCCCAATCAAGTAGATGATGATGAATTTAATTCCCACAATAAATAGGGTATATTGGACTCCTCCTCGAGGTCTGCGATCTATATTATGAATTAGAAGGGATATCCATGTACATAATTTTTACATCCACAAGAAATGACAATGACTAGTTTCCATCACTTCTTTCCCAAACAGGTATAGTTTACATGGTTTTGGAGTTTGATGGATCATTTCATTCATTGAAATTTGTCAACCATGTTTAGGGATATAATAGCCTAAATACCCATAATAGAATCATAATATGATATTTACCACATATAGAGAAAATATTAGAGTGAAATAAATGACTAATCGTACTATGAGGAGTCAGATTCAAGACATAACCATGATATGTATAACTCCTTAAGGATTAAGGTCACACTAAATTGGGAATCCAACTCAGTGTAATCCCCTCCAAATCTCTAACATTTTGTCCATAAAGATCCAATAATTCCCATGGGATGATCATTACATCTCATAACTCAGTGGTATGAGAAATCACCTAAACAATAGTGAATCTGGTTCATTCCAGAACAAGAAAAAATAGGATGCCTCCCGGAGGAATAGACAACTTATTAACAATACAATGGGATGTCTTAGTCCATGATATCAACATCCTTAAGTAGTGAGATTGGTCACTTATTATACCTTGCCTCCCACATTAAGAATGTATCATAAGGGTTTATGGATTTATTATTCTCACCTCATTCTCATATTGAATTTTTGACATCCATGGAAAACCTTTCATGTATCCCCAATTAGTGGAATGATATAAATATCCCTTACATATGAGAATCTACCTTTGGAAAAATACCAAGGGAACGATAGAAAAATAATAAATATAATTCATGCTATAACCAGATTAGTTAGGGTGTCTCATAGGAACTCGAGATAAAATATCTAGTGCCTGAATTCATACACATATGTCATTTTTATATCATGTTAAACTGCACAAGTTTTAACAAACTACTTGACATTTGATTCCTACAATTAACAAGATACATAGGATGCCTCATAATGCCTCAATTTCTACCTCGAAATATTTAATTCCTCCGTAAATGGATAAAAATTAAAAAACACATGGTTATTTGGATGTAGTATATATATAGATGTTCATTAATTGGGAAGAGATGAAGAACCTCATATACATATATTTTGGATCAAATAACGATATCCCCCTTATTATTTTTTCATGGTAGATAATTATCCTGTATCATTTTTTAGGGAAATCAATCATGTATCTTGATTAATAATATATTCTATAATATATTTTAAATCTATTAGTGAGCCCTAGAGTAGTAAAAAATTACCCACAGAAGGGTGTGACGCGATTGAACACCCATCATCTCATTCAATGAGAGTCCCAAATCATCATTGGTTCTGAAACTCCAATTGACCACCTACCTTTAAAAGGTTTCTATTCCCCTATTATTGATGAGGGATCTATCAGTAGTTTCTATTAAGAATGAAAAATGTGTCCCAATGTTATAGATTCTGTGAGAAATTGACATCTAACAATCATCTATCACGAAAATCCAAAACCATCGAGAGAGGGGTTCCCAATCATCTCTTTACCATTAAAAAGAATTGTGAACCCAATGTGAATATCATAAACAATAAAATTGTTGATTTGTTATCCATATGGTTATTTTTTTCAAACAATAAAGATAACATGGTGAACCTGATGTGAAACACTAAAATAAAAAATTATTTGGTTACTATCCATTGGGAAATTTTCCCCAGTAGTATAGTCCAAAAAAAGTTGTGCCCATCCTGAAATTCTTAAATTAAATAATGATCTATTAATCCTGAAACATGATGAATTATTTCTTATCATACACAATTAATGCTGTCATGATTGAATTGAATATCACAGCTAAACCAATGTTATCATGGTTCTCAAGAAATAATTCAATCCATTTATTGACATCATCACAAGAGAGGAATGTTCAGATTTAGAATAAAAGGTAAATCTTGATGACCTTTCATATATGATTAAGCAAAAATCATGCCTACAATATTGAACCGATAAGTGACCGTGTTCCTTATTATATTCAATATTGTAGATGCTTCATCCATCAACAACATCATGATCTGAGATATTTCCATTATCTATCATATGTTCTGGCATGTAAGAAATGGATGCAACCTCGATGGGTCACAAAATTTTCTCACCTTATAGACAACTACAACATCAGTTTTAGAATGTAATGTGCTCGGAGTACTATTGAAATGGTCAAATTGGGTCCCTTGAAGCTACACATGAGGGTCTCTATGTACTGATACAGATGAGTCTAAATCATCAAGTGAAGGAAGTAATTAATCTAGTGGCCATTGTCACTACATCCAACCGATTCAAGATCATATCACTGAATCATGATAATAAACCCCTTCGATATATAATGAAGGTTGACCACTGAGTAAAATATAGCTGACATCTAGTTAATGTGATACTATGGATTACCCCTCTCAACATCTGTTGATAACACCATCCCACTGGTACCAACCCATATCCTACTAATGATACCCAATGACACACTTCAACCTCTAACACACATGTATGGTAAAAAAGGAAGACACATTGGGTTTGGGTGAAACTAGATATCCATGAGAGGGATCATATCCCCACTCGTGCTAGTAGTGTATTCATTTATATTCTTAATGTAACCATATAGGATTCTCAAATCCTTTATCACCTAGAATCAGTCTATGGTTCTATTTCTAAAGCATACATGGGAGGGGGAAAATATCCCTACCCCCATGCATGAAGTCTATCAGCATATTCCAAAGACTAAATGAGGGAATAAGTTTGATTATATCAACACTATAATCACACATATGTTCCATTACATTGTGGAAATTGAATATACACTTTCTTATATTACTACACACGCTTTTATAAAATACCAATACATCATAGAAATAACTGATGACATCCACCATCATAAAATGAAACTAGTATATATATAAGGAAATTTTTGTATTATTATCCCTATGGTTAGAGAAGATCAACACCTGAATAATTACGAGAAAGTGGTTTCTTTATAGCCAGAACACATTTGTACTCCCATTCGAGATAGTTATATGTATATTTCGGTAAATGAAGAGGCACTTGAATGGCATCATTTTCCCATTCCAACAGAGGATCCACTGGTGATAACTGCACAAGCCTTGAGACAAGGGCACAGACATGATGAAAAAGTCATAGGACATATTCGAAAATTCCAGAATCTAGATTATATAACCCTTTTTTCGGGGATCAACAAGATAGAGGGGCACATTCCTTGGTAGAGGCTCATATTCCTATCAAAAAAAATTCAAGAATCATATTCACACGAGAAAGGATCAAGATCATATCTCATTTCTAGCTATGTATAACCATGTGAGAATGGAACATTCCTTATGGTAAGCCCATATCCCTATCAATGAATTTGATTCTAAATATTTCATCTGATCATCGATTTTACAATCATATTACAACTTCCTACGAGAACAATAGAACTAGCATCATTCTGATGGAATACAAAAGATGGATCATATACCTCTTCCCATTCTAGAGGATCTTTGGAAAATTCTAGTGGGAAATACATATTCCGACAAGACTGAAATTACCTTTACCACTAGGTATCACCAAGTTAGAGTAGAACATGGCTCAAGGTATGAATATACTCATGCCAACAAGAACTTGTGGAAAATTCCAAAGACTCTCTATCAGGATTATATTCTAATCTTGATCAAGGATCTCCATGTAGGAATGGAACGTGAATTTGGATAGGATTAATTTTTTATCAATAACGAGCAATATCATTGTCATGTTGTAATATCTACAAATCAGTTGACTCATAATCTTATAGAACTCATAAATTATCTACATGTTCTAGAAACCATCATACTACAGTCTCATATCCCTCCATAATTTCAAAAGGCATGTCATAATATTTTAACCATTATGTAAAATGGGACCCATATTCCAAATCACCTTGAGGATAGTTTCAATGAGTTATTTCGAGACACTTTATATACACCATTAGAGTCATTAAACTCATAAATGAATGAATAAGATGATCATTAAAATGGTATTCCTCCTCATGGCGTTGTCAATATAGATCATAGGGCCCCAACTCTGGACATCCATGGTGGTAAATCTCCAAATGTTGATATCTCCCACAGAAAAGGAAATCCACACAATTCCAACAAACATTTATATATAGAGGTGATTACGAATTAGAATACTCTATATATAGTGGTTCTTAAAACATCGGTGTCCAATATATATAGTTCCCCATCAACTTACTGAATTACCCCACTCAGATCAACATGTGACCCTAGGAACCACCCTCTATGGTCTGATCAGATTAAGTCTTGTACGAATGAAGAAAAGGTGGTTGACATTGACATATCTATAGAGTTTATTATAAACAACATCCCCATAATTCCATAACCCCTTTACACTTATGACTATGAGGTCCTAGATGATCTTGAAAATGATTTCATCCCTTATCTATGATAAGATATATGGGATTCTAATTAGAAACTAATGAATACACAACTCCCTTATCATGTATATGTTGTTTACCTTTAGACCATCAATGTATGTTTTTGTATTTTGGACCTTTTCACTATCACCATGGTTCAAGAATGAAATTTGGAAAAGAAAAGATCCAATATGCAACAAGATGGAATTCATTTCATAATATCGCATAAAAATATAATCATTGAATCCACTTTATGTATCAGTATTAATTAAATGGAAAATTATGCTGAGTTACTCTTTACCACACCCATAGAACATTGAATCCACAAAGATAAGGAATTATGTAGTGTATTGTGGTCTAAACAAATGAGGGGATGAGGTAATTCGTAGGCTTGTTGGTAACTAAATTATAACTACCTCAATTCACTAATGCTTATACACAATTAAAAGAGGGATAAAATAGTTATCGAACAATTGAATGGATCCCCTCAAAACAAAAGTAAATAATTTTTGAAACATAAGAAATATATGAGATTAACTATAAAGTATTTCTCTAAGAATGATTCCCATCATGGGCTACCATAGCAACCAAATTTTACATAAGCATAGATGTTATGATAATAAACAATCCAAAGAAGTAGCTTCTATAGCATCCTTCTCGGAGAGAACCCACCCATTGGGGTTGGAGAGTATCAATCATTTCCTCCACCCCTTGGATAATAAATTTCATAAAGGAATCATGACATATCATTAGCAGCTAGAAAACAACCCATACCCTCTTGGGCCATAGGATTTTATATCTCAATCATCATAAATATGTTCTCCATCACATAAGAGGGTCATTGGTAAATCAATTTTCATTCTAGAAGAACCCCATACTACTAGGTTGGGGGAATTTATATCTCGTTGTTTTTTCAAATAATCATACTTTCCCCAATTAAAATGAGTTTACAATTATAAACAAGATAAATTCATGTCAATTATATAACAAGTTAACACACATCCCACATGGATACTGGAATTGTCATCTTCATAATCACCATATAGATAATCTGTCATTTTAAGGATGGGAGGTATAATCAATGGTTGACATCTCATCCATTCGTTCCATGACAAGAAAAAAATATTATCCAGGGCATGTTTGGTATCCATGATTGGAATCTCCCTTAATTTAGTTTTTCAATAATCAATATAGGAATAGCGTAGGATTTAGGAAATTAGATCATGCGGGGGTCATAAGACCAAATGGCCTGATATGGACTATGATTCAAAAAACAGCACGAGTGAAGGAAATACAGAATCATATTGTTATTTTGAATAAAATGGAATAACCCCCATTTCTTAATATGATTATATGGATGTAATAATAATTAATAAGTAGATATGGTGGATCAAGAAAAAAATTATATGGGATACAACATGTAATTTATACCCCAAGAGGAAAAATATTTTGAATCACCAACAATGGCTTCATGCATGCAAACCCAAAGAAGGCTCCAAAATATGACACATCCAAATATATAGTTTCAACAAATCTAGTTTAACAATTCCAATTAAATATGGAATTTCTATTTTACATCCTAATAACCAACTATAATATTTAATATTCCATCCATGGAAGAAAAGTTTTCATAAAATTATTGTGAGATAGAAATTCTCAGAAAACAAAACAAGGAGATACTCAAGGAAAATATTCCCACTAGATATCATCTTCAGGAAGAGAGGAATATTTTCCATCCCATTACATTTTTTCTAGTAATAGTTAAATTTGAGCATCATATTGTCTCTAGATCAAGGAAGAAGTACTAGATAAACAATGATGATTAAAAAGATCGATACATACCTTTGTTATGGAGACAACATCTCCCTCACAAAGGCAATCATTCAGCCATTTGATGAAGAAATAATTAGCTTGAGATGAATAATGGACACCTAATCGACCCCCTTATAATCAATATAGTCAAGAGGTGTATCAAACGATAGTTCCCCCAGAGTATCTTAATGTCATGTAGTCCCCAGACAATCGAACGGAATCCATGGAAGGGTTACATGATACTTTTCTATATGAGTGGAACCCGTAACCCAAATTGGTGGATGTCACTATTACCCCACTAAATTTTGGACATCCCATATTCTATAATTTTTAAGGTTCATGGAACCATGAAAAATTTATCACACACATTATATACAGATGTGGGTTGATGATGGGACCTTTAGAGAAAAATGTGAGAAAGAAGTAGAGGTGTTTTGTATAGAATTTAATAAAGATAAAAAAAATTAGCGCGTCATTCTGCCATCATGAACTATTTCAGTATGGGAGCATCAACTTCCTAAATTCCATAATAAAAGAATCTCCTTACTGAGGAAAATTATAATAGTTAACTCTACAATATTAAAAAAATATGTAAAAATGAGATGATTTATAACATCTTACATAGGTGGAAATATGTAACATATTCACTCATAATCCCCCTCTATTAAAAGATACAATAGAAACTATGTGCTAAAAATATCTAGGATGTGTTATAGACACCTTTGATCGCCATAACATTTCAATGTGGGATCTCTGATTTCATAGAGACCAAAAAACCTTTTGAGGATGCCATTTAGTGACCCCGATCCAAATCTAAAATCATTCCCTCAACATATGGGAAATTTCTTTGTAAATTACCAGTTGTAACAATAACTATACCGCTAGAATTAGTGCCTATACCAAAACATAGAAAGGTCTAGAACTTCCTAACACCTCCTATTGAGAAGAAACACCCATAGAATCATCCTCGGCCAAAATCATCGATAAATCTGCATCACCCGTGGTCTGAGGAACATATGAATATAGAATACTCTTTATGAAATGAAAAAGTCGCTGGTTATTTCCTAGAATCCATATAAAAAACCTTTGTCAATAAACTGCATCCTTGGAAGAATGATGAGGTCAACCTCCCCAATCACCTAGACTGCTACCATTTATAATAAGATGGGGTCTGAATATGTTGGAATTATTCATCATTAATGACTTCCATTAATGGATTGTCATTTTTTTGATAGATGTTGTTAGATATATCCTTAGAGTAGATATCCAACATAACCAATTCCCAGTAATAAGTGGACGATGATTGGTATAATGTTCTTACCACATTTGACTAGATGGTTGACCATAGGATTCCTTAAAAAAAAGTTGACCGAGCACATTCTTTCTTGAGAGGAAAACCACACTTATGCCTAGTAACACTAACACCTAAGAGGTTTACATGAAAAATGTATCATAAAACTAGGTTCAACCACTGGATGTAAAGAATAAATAGACTTGTAGGGGAATTATCTCATACCAATGAATTCTATGACACTTGTATATTTTACCATGGGACATATGAATCATGGAAACCACCCAAGAAATAGAGCCCTATTCAGATAAATTGCAAATAATTTATTTTTTAAACATAATAAAATTGGAATACCCCTTCATAGAGGATTAATATTTATTGAGTTATGAGTATCCCATTAATAAATATGGAAAGGGAAGACAAATTCACAGGGAGTGAGGATACATGGGACATCATTTGTGTGGTTGGACCCAATAATTTGATCGCGTCCCCATAAAAGAAATATATGTATCTGTGACTAGTGGAAAAAACTCTAGTAGGAAAAAAAAGAAATGTAGGCATCCCATAACCATCCAGTACTCATCCACACCTAGTTGTATTACATGGCCTCCTAGAGGGGGTTTCATTATCTAATAGTCCTAGGAAATGGGGATGACCGACATGACCTTCCCCACTGTAAGTAGATGTTAACATAACCTATACATAAGTAATAGGCCCTTACACCTCCAATTTATCAATTCATATGAAATATTTTTAGCAGAATATCTACCTCAAGAATCACCAACTGATGACACAAATTTATGATAAAACAGCCAATGATCAACCTATCCAATCCCTCAATCCTAGATGCGATTCACCATTCAAAGAAACTATGATAGGAAATTTTTTAACCCCTTTAGAGACCACATGAGTACATGACAGAAGTAAATTTATTTCGTTTTTATTAGGTGGAGTCCATTCATTTTAAATTCCATGTCGCCATTACTTTCACTAGTCAGGATCTAGAAGATGTCATCTAAGGGCACATCATTCCCCTATATCATTAGGGTTGATTTTATAATAATGATATATAAAGGGGTCTAATATAATATGTTTATTTGATCAATATATTCATTATTTGGAACCTCCAAATATTGGAATACAGTGAAGGGTACCTATCTCCCAAAAAGATAGACATTTAAGGCTATGATATGTGTGGGAAAAGACATTTCAGGATGATCAAACACAATAATCTGTTTGGGGAAATCATATTGATTTTGAGTTTATGGTTATATATAATGATATCACATAAAATTTTCTACATGGAATACCCTACCTCAAATTCCACATGATTGTACCATCCACATTTCACCAATGTCGGATGTACCTCATTAATGGAAAATTTGGAACACTGCATGATGACGGTTCCCCCTTCAAGACATGTTATGCCACATATACTGAAGCATGATTCTATAAATGGTGATACAGACAACCAATAGTGTATGGGGATATTTAGGACTCATCCACTAATGTATTGGGGGTCACACCATTGAATCCATGGCGTATTCCTGAAAACAACAATGTGATCACAATAAATCTCATTGAGGAAATATACTTGACCTCAACGGTCCAGGCCCCCACATTCCCTAGGGATAGAGTAAAATACAATCAGTTCTGGTATATTTATGGAATGCCATAGTTAGTGGGGAATGATAATGAAACTCAGTATGACCAATCTCACCATGATAAAGAATAATAATCCCCACATTTATTCCCCTATCCAAGAATTACTCCATGGCAAGAAAGGTGGATGAATATTAGGATGACCTCATGAACTCCCCTCCCACAGTCGATGATGGTGTCTTCACCACCATTGATGAGCTCAGACAATTGAATTTTGGAACCGAAGAGGACCTGTGACATACACTAATTAGTTTCCCCATTCCCATCGAAGTGAAATATATGTAAATTACATTTCTATGGAGAAACAATTTTTGAATTCTCAGAACTATAAGAAAATTACTAGACTGGATCAAGTTGTTGTTACACACCATATCGGCCAAACCCATAAACATAGAGGCATTAATAAGGTTGTTAGGATAATACACCCATCTCATGATACCAATATTGAAGTGGACATTTACAAATTAATTTATTTTTTGGAGAAGTTCAGTACCTAATATGGACCACCAAAATTTTCTTTATCTAGAAAATGGATTTCTATATTACTATTTTAATCAATTTCAATGGCCTTAATCAACAATGAATAATATAGGATTTCCAATTTCAAATTATATACATATTTATCTTTTGATGTTATGGATTATATTACCTTTCCTTTGAGAGTATGTATTGAGTTTATAGTCAGATAATGATCACCCCAAAAGAATAAAAAACAAATTCATTTAGAGTTCCCTTGGGGATCGTTTTTTATACAACCATTCTATTTGGATTAGAGAAAACTGTCACTACATATCAGTGACCATGCATCATAGATTTATGTTGATATTCAAAAGAATTGTCAAATGTTATGTCAATGACCAAGTGGTAAAATATTGATTGTGATGTAATATATTTAAGGTTCATTAAACAGTCTTCGACATGATGTGAAAGCATAGTCTCATTATGATTATGTTGAAATGATCCTTTAGGTTGACATCATGCATGGTCCTTTGGTTATTGGTACGCCACCATGACATTGGGGTAGACCAGTAAAATACAAGTTATATTTTATAAAAATCTCCACATGAAACGTCAAATAATTGTGGGGGATCCAATATAAACTCTCTGACATTAAAGATTTCATAGAAATCATGGAAGGAAAATCCCCCCATTAACCTGGATAATTAAGAATGAATATCATATCAATTGGACTATGACTACCAAGAATCTTGCAAATTTGTCAAGAATTATTTACTATACCCACCAATTTTGAAGCCAAAATTATAAATGAGGACAATCATGTTGTAGGTTACTTCCATGTAATCGTCACTAGGATCCCTCTATGGAGTGAAAAAAATTTGGTGAGAAAGAACAACATCTACTATATCATCTAAACAATTATTGGTACTGAAAGATGATACTATGATTCCATGATGAACATTCTTTTATTAATATTTATCATGAGAAGGTGATGAATTCTATCCAACACCACAAAGTCCATATGCCATGTCCTATTGATCCACTAAAGTAAATCCTAAGATATAGTATATTGACTGGGTTCATAGCCCTGTGATAGTTAATTCTATAACAATAAAACATTTATCTCATATCAAAAAATTTGGTGAAATGGAAATACCTCTATGAATTCCTTGTATAAAATTCTTCCTTGAAGAATAAACTGATGAACACCGATATTCTTGATTTGGAGTTCTTATATTCCGATGACACTCCATGAAAATGGGTGATATATTTATATGGTTCCTATTGATGTTGTTTTGGAAGAAGTATAGAAAACATGAAACTCATTTGGTTTGTCATAGTGACTATATTTTTCTCTCCATAAAAAGATATTTTCCCCTCAGATTTCCCACTTTCTAATGACTATGTGAATAAACTGGTAAAATTCCCATCCATTAACAATTGTTGTTAATTATCCCTATATTCATAGAAACATTACATGAGTATAAAAGGGGATTCATAAATACCATTAAGGTAGATCAATGGAATATTCCACCAGAATGGAACAATTATCCACTATTATGGGAATAATAGGGGAATGCTGGTTTATTTCCCTTTTGATCCCACATTGCAAAATGTTCCCAAATCATGAAATTCTCATGACGATAAATTTGAAAATGGTGGAAACAATCATGGTAATCCATGATCATTAGGTGTAACACCCCAAGCTTCCAGGCTATGCTTCCCTTTGAATAATGCAATAGCTTGCGTTGTACGCAACTTCGAGATTTAACACACGGTGACCAATCAAAATAGAAGTTAGGAATAGTAATACCCACTTTTTGAAATATTATCAATTTTATCATTAAAAATGGACTTCATTTTTGGGTTCGGAATATCAAAATTATCTTATGGTGAAGTTTTTGTATTTTACTGAAAACATTCAATTTTTGATGAATAGTGAAAATACTAAATTATAATTAAAAACTACTTTTTTAACAGAAATATTATATAGTTATAAATTATAATATTGAGTGGTTTTTAGTGTAATTAGAATATATTTTTACCATCTAATCCAATATTGGGCATTGGACATAATTTCACATTTAAACAGGACATAAACAAGTGTTAATCATTTGATAGTTATTATTTCTTAAAAACATGCTTTTTTGTTTTGAAAACAGAAATTAATTTTAATTTATATTCTACCACTTATGTGTTTTGAAATTAAAAAAATGGATTCCATATTTGGAATTAGGAGGTCAAAATTTTTTAAATAGGTAGATTTTATATTTAGATATTAGGAATATTTATTTCAGTAAATATTTTATTTTCCGTGGTTAAAGGGGTAAATCCAGTAAATACTGTTAAAAAATAGTATTATAATATTACTAAATTACCCTAACAGGTTTAATAACCCTATTGGATGATACATTTCTGACAATGGGCATCCTTTGGTCGATTTTGGGTCCCCATGGAGCCTCATGGAAGTGATAATGACATTATATATTAAATAATAAAAAGTAGAGACAAAAATAACAAAAGAAAATATATTTTTGTAAAAAAAAATTATATGAGTTTATATAACTGATAAATTAGACTATAAATATTAATTAGAAAAATAAAAATATTTCCTACCTTAGGATATTTTATTTATAATTTGTAGACATAAAATAAATATATTTATTTATTAGACAATGATGAGGCAGTATTGTCCTTATTAATGAAAGAATCAAATAAATGGTATTATCGATTTTGAAATATATATATTTTGAACATTTTGATTCCATAAACTATTTTTCTGTGTTATTGTGACATGTTAGGATTTATTAAATTAATTTTTTTGAAGTAATAATTCTGTTAGTAGTTTAACAAAAACAAAATATTAAATAGTGTCAAAATTGACATAAAAGAGTTTTTAAAACAAATATTATATTATTAATTGATATTATATTATTAAAACTATAATGTTTGGAAAATGTATTAACTAATATTATATATGTCATTAATTAAAGAATTTAGGTTCTCATGGAAGTTTATATTAGGTTTATTAACCATATAATAAAAATATACAAAGATAAATGGTAAATGTCAAACTAGTTAACTAAGATTTAAATCAAAACGAAAAAGTCAATATAGTGACACAAACCTGCCTAAAAAATTGGTTTACTATTTTTCAACCCATTCCCACCATAGCCTTTAAATAATTCATTTTGGAGCCATTATAAACCGAAATTTTTTTTATTATAAAATAATATTTCTAACTTTTCCTAAAGAGCCTCTCACCCCTCTTATAAAAGGGAACGTACCATTCTCTCTAATTAAAACATTCAAAGACATTTGGATCGGCCAAAACCTGACCAAATACCCTCTAAAATGTACTCTCTTCATTCTAGATGCCTTCCACTAGTAAAAAATCCATCCTAAGGATCCCTTTTGATCAAATCAAATAGAAGAACCCGAAGAAGAGGTAAATATATCTTCACCTCTTTCAAGTTCCTTTATTCTTCCACATCCTCTTTCTTTGTTGTTTCCATTATAAAATAATAATTCCAGTATCAAATATATACTATTATGTTATTATAAATATGGTACAACCATATTAATTATTCTATCCATCCTTTTAATGACATGTCACCACATGTGCGTACGTAAAGCTTACCGTCTCCACGTCGGGGTATAATTGTTATTCAATAAATTATTATTTGGATGAGTATAATAATGATGTATAATTGGTGTAAATAATAAATATAACATGATAATTATTATATATATATATGATATAACATCCAATTATATATTATTTTAATATCAAAATAATGAAATTATAGCTCGTGCGTACGTACGAATTACCGTCTCAATGAACACGATGAGATTGATTCCCCATCCTATCCATTCAATAATAAATTTTTATTGAAAATTAAAAATAATTTTTATAGACATATTATCATTCTGAAATTGAATATGATACATACTATCCATAAAAAACATTATTTACTTAACATAGAATATAAAGGAAATCAAATCAGTTAACACACAAAATGACGATAATACAAAAATATTATTAACAAAGCAATATTATAAGAAAAAATATGACATCATATAAATGTATATAGTTCTTGAATAATTTAATAACAATTATTTAACCATTTTACAAGAGGTTAACCTTCCCTTGAATAAGGAAACTTACAAGGTAAGGGTTAATTCTATAATGTCTTTATTATCCGAGGTTGCTTTTACGTAAGTATCTACTGGGACCTCTTTATCATCCACATCCATGTTTCATAAAAATGTATTTCAACAAATATTTACTAGAAAATGGGGTAGTGTAAATTATACCCTTATTTAACCTTATATGTTTTGAAAGGAATCTTTTTTTTCATTTTCCAAACAAGGTATATTATGACTTTTTCGACAAAATTAAGGTAAGAATGTTTTTTTAACATATAAATTGAGTGTGGGTATATTCCTCCATTATAACATTGTCGAAGTTTCCCTTACAAGCTTATAAAAATATTTTCAGAATAAATGTTTTCTTCATAATTTTTTTACTCTTAAATTATTTCAAAATAGGAAGATATATTTCACTATAAGGGTTCTGATTTCATCTATATCAACATCCTTTGATGGATTTTATGTTTATTTGAAGTTGATTTATAATGATACAAACCTTATATATTTTATTGAATGTTTTTTGATATTTATGACTATAGATGTTCTATTTTTATACCATTCATGGTTTATGTTAAAAGTATTGACATTTTGTATGTTAGTTTTAATACCAATGTTTATGTTATAGTTCAACCTTTTCATATGTGGAATGTATTAGACATAGTATGTGACGGGTGGAGACCGCTATAGCTCCTTGATGCATTGGTAGGTCTCATGAAACAACTAGATGTGGAATTGGACATGTCCTTTCCAATTTGATATATGGTTTTGGCCGAGGACGTAATCATTTTTAGACATCTTGGCCGAGGCCTTGACAAAATGTTTCTGAATGTCCGGCATTATACATTACCACATTATGAAAATAATATTGATTGTACATGTGGCCATTCGACTAGTATATTAACCCTGATTATGTTTTATTATGTAATTATTTACTCATCTCATATTTCTTCATTAAAACTATTCATGTGTATTATTGGTAAAGGCATGTGGTTTCAATTATTCACCATGCATAATATCTATTTTATCTTCTGCTATAATGCTTACCCTTACTGAGAATTTGAGTTCACCCCTTTCTTATGTTTCATTTTCCCAAGATATGAAGAAGTTAGTTTTGAGTGACTTTTAGGCATATATCTAGGAGGATTGGATGTTTCCAATGGAATAAATTTGTGTTGTACTTCTTTTCAAGCTGTAATGTTGAACTTATGTATGAATCTTGTTTCCAATAATACTAAACTGATCGATCTTTCGAGACATGATTTCCTTGTGATCATTCCAATGTTATGTAATAATTCACCGACTCTGGTTAACTAGGGTCGGGTCGTTACAGTTGGTATCAGAAGATTGTTTATAAAAACAATGGAAACAAGATTTAGATAAACTCTAATTAGTGTACATATCCATAAGATAGACATTGAGGATTAGTATAGATTAACATCCTAGAATTTTGGTAATGTAGAGATTTTATGACTTTTCTAAGAAATACATCCCTATCTGGATATGAGCAGGTAGAGGCGGATCTAGCACAGATGTATGTAGTCATAAAACCAAAAAACACCACTTTGACCAAGACTCGAACGAGAATTGGTGCACGACAATGGGGCTTGGTGCACTCTTGGTTACGACACTCCCAGGGGATATACTTTGGATAATTCTCATTTCATTTACAAACTATTATGAAGGGTTTATGAGTATATACTTCCTCAAAGAATACATTTTTATGATCATGGATTATATCTTTAAACTGTTCAATTTGTGTTAAGTGTTTTACAAGTTTGGATTTATGTATTGTGATTCATAAACTAATATATTGAATGTCGTTGTTTATAAATAGAACCTAGTGTAAGGAATGGAAACCGTATCAATGAACGCACTCTATGCATGGATTTACCACATTCTCTAGATAATTATAGTGGAGTAGGTGATTCAACTGGTGCTGATCATCTTATCACCATACTGGAACAACTCATACAGGTTATGAATAATATCTTTTCTCATTTGGAGCACCCTGATGCACAAAGAGGAGGATCAATGTTAGACACCTTCATGAGGAAACTACGACCAACATTCAATGGGGGTACAAATCCATTAGTAGTTGTGCATTGGATAAATTCCATAGATAAAATATTCCACACCTCAGGGTGTAGAGAAATGGAAAAATATGTAATGGTAGTTTACCGCCTCACTGGAAATGTATATCAATGGTGGTCATTGATTCAAAACACAAAGAAAGATGATAAAGTGTCAAATATTTAATGGATGGAGTTTAAAGAAATTTACTTAGAAAAATACTTTCATCATGACCATCGTGTGTATATGGAAAGAGACTTTTTGAGTATGAGGTAATAAGAAGAATAAAATGTCGCAAAGTATGAACCAATATTTACAAGGTTAGCAAGGCATGCATCAGATTATATACATAACCCAAGAAGTAATATTGACCATTTCTTTCATGGGTTAAAACCATTTCTCCATAAAACATTAGTATCACAATCCATCTCATCATACGAATATATTGTCTCATGTGCTATCAAGACAGAAAAGTAATTCACTATGTCTTATGACTTTAAATCAAATCAAGAGAAGAATAGATCTTTTGAACACTCTAGGAATGAAAATAAGGAAATGGGGAAGAAGGGAAAAATTGAATTTTCACCCTATGATTATTGTGCAAGGAAACACTCGGGTGCCTTTCTAAAAGGAAAAGGAGTATGCTACAAATGGACAGAAAGGCCATCTTAATGGTGATTGTAATGGAAAGAAAGATGCTATCAATGTTCAATTATAGAATTGTAGGGAGAAGGGACATTATTCAAATGAATGACCTAAGCGTCATGGAAACGTACCTCTGAAAAGGCCAAGGGATGAAGGCCAATATTATGTGATCACTACTACTGGGGATGATGCCCCGAAAGACACTGTGGCAGGTAATTTAATGGTTTCCTCAAGTTTAGCCATTGCTTTATTTGATTTTGGATCATCACATTGTTTCATATCTTCCCATATTTCTATGAAAATTAGAAATTTCCAATTTGATTTAACAAGGGAGTTGTCAGTCAAAACTCCTAAGGGATGTATCATTGTTATAAAGTTTTGTGAATTCGTTCCCATTTGGGCATATAACTATTCTTTATCTGCTAATCTCATCATCATACCCATTATTGAATTTTATATAATGCTCGGGATTGGCCTCCAGACCATGATGAAAAAATGTACTATAAGAAAATGGAGGTTACTATTGTTTATGACGATGATAAAGAACCCCTTATCTTTTGAGCAGAATAATCACCACCAAATTCATATATAGTTCCACCCCAGTAGCTCAACTAAATTCAATTATTGGGGAGGAAGAGAACTAAAAAACTGTGGGTGAGGAAAATAATCTTCAAATATAGGATGTACCTATTGTGCAGATGTATGTTGATATATTTCCAGTGGATTTATCTTGACATCCTCCAGAATGAGAAATTGATTTTTCTATTGATTTAATTCCTGGTTCAAGGACCATATAAAAGAACCCTAGAATAATGGCCACTGTGGAAATAATGGAACTAAAGAAACAACTATAGAAATTTAGTATTATGGGATGTATTCACCCTAGTATTTCTCCATGGGCATCTTGTGTCCTTTTTGTTAAGAAGAAAGATAGATCTATGATGTTGTGCATTGATTATAGGGAGATCAATGCTAAAAATTAAAGAACATGTATCCCCTACCTCACATTGATGATTTATTCGACAAACTTCATGAAGATCAATACTCATCCAAGATTGAAATTTGATCTAGATATCATCAGTTGTGTGTGAATAAGTAAGACATTCCGAAAACATCATTTCGAACTACGTACGAGCGTTAGGAGTTTACAGTAATGCCTTGTGGATTGACTAATGCACCCTATGTCTTCATGTATCTAATGAATAGTGTTTTCAAGGAATATATTGATGACTTTGTTGTTTTATTTATTAATGATATCTTGGTATACTCCAAAATCCACAAATATCTTGAAAATAACTTTTTCATTATACTTACGACTCTTAGAAGACATGAATTATTTGGGATGTTTAGAAAGTGTGAATCTTGGATTCAAGAGATTTCTTTACATGGACATATTGTCTCTATAGATGGAATCTCTATTTATCCTTCTAAGACAAGAGCAATCCTAGAATTTCCAGGACCAATGAGTATAACTGAGGTACGCAGTTTTATTCATTTATCAGGTTATTATCAGTGTTTCGTCCATAATTTTGCCCAATTGGCTAACCCAATAACTAAGATTACACGTAAAGGGGTTAAATTTGTTAGGACAAAAGAGTGTGAAGAATGTTTCTAAGAACTGAAGAGAAGAATAGTCAATGCTCATATATTTAATCTTCCATTATAGAATGATGGGTTTTTTATTTGTAGTGATGCATCAATGAAAGGGCTTGGTAGTATCCTTATGTAGAATTATAGGGTTATTGCCTATGCATCACGATAGCTAAAAATTAATGAGAAAAACAATCCTAATCATGATCTTAAGTTTGCTGCTTTAATATTTTCTTTTAAGATATTGAAATATTATCTATATTGTAAAAAATGTGTGATATATACCAATCACAAGAGTTTGAAGTATATTTTCACATAGAAAGAACTAAAAATGAGGCAAAGATGATGGCTTGAAATACTTAAGGATTATGATTTCACGATACACTACCACCCGGGGAAGGAAAATAAGGTGGTAGATGCTTTGAGAAGAAAATAACATGGTGTTTTAAACAAAATGAGATCCGAATGTGATCTTATTCTCATGGATCTAGTAAAGATGGATATGGTAATAACCAAGGAAGGTGGATCATCAAAACGTTTTCAAATGTTTTCCAAACCATCTTTATTAAAAGGATAAAATGTTCTAAAACTTATCATGAGGAATTTAAAAAGAAGATTAAAGCTGTGAATGATGGGAGATTGAGTGACTTTTCTTATGAAGATGAAATTTTGAAACGTGGGAAGAGTCTTTGTGTTCCCGATATACCTGATCTAAAAAGGGAATTGTTGGATGATGCTTATAGTTCCAATTTATCTATACACACTGGTAGAAACAATCTGTATAGGGATTTGAAGGAACATTTTTGGTGGGACAACATGAAGAGGGAGATTTTTTATTTTGCGTTAAGATGTATGGTTTGTCAACAAGTGAATGCTGGAAGGAAACAGCCTGGAAGAGTTATGAAACCTCTTCCCATACCTGAGTGGAAATGGGATAATATTACAATGGACTTTTTCATGGGAATACCGAAGACTAATAGAAGGAACGACGCAATATGGGTCATTGTTGATCATCTTACCATGTTTGCACATTTTATTGCAATAAGAGAAGATTTACCACTTGAAAATCTAGAAAGATTATATATTAATGAAGTTGTGAGACTTCATGGGGTAACCCTATCAATTGTTTCTAATCGTGATCCATGTTTTACATCATGATTCTGGAAGAGTCTTCAGAAATACCTAGATACTGAACTTTGTTTGAGCACTACCTACCACCCTTAAACTAATGGAAAATAAAAACGGACTATTCAAAAATTAGAAGAAATGTTGAGATCATGTTCACTTGACTTTCATGGTATGTTGATTCAATATTTACCTCTAGTAGAATTTTCCTATAACAATAGCTTCAATTAAAGTATTCTAAAGGCACCATATGAAGAATCATATGGAAGGAGATGTTCTACACCAACCTGTTGAGATGATGTTGGTGAAAGTAAACTCGTAGGCCCAGAACATGTTGAGTTAATGGTGGAAAAGGTAAAGGTAATCCAAACCTGCATCAAAGAAGCTTAAAGTAGGCAGAAGAGATATGCTGATAACCGAAGGAAGGATTTGGATTTTCAGGTAGGAGACCATGTTTTCTTGAAGTTATCTCCATGGAAGGGTGTTATATGATTCGGTAAGAAGGTAAAATTAAGTCCAATGTACATCGGACCTTGAAAAAATATAGAAATAATTAGAGTTGTAGTTTACCGGTTGGCAATGCCGCCAAGTCTCTCCAAAGAACAAAATGTGATACAAATATCACTATAGAGAAAATACATGACTTACCCAACAAATGTACTCACCATTGAAGAATTTGAGATTTAACATGAAATGTCTTCTTGAAAAGTGCCTATTATTGTTCATGATACAAGATAACAACTGCTGAGAAACCAGACGACTCGTCTGGTAAAATATCTTTGATGAAACCGTAAGATGGAAGAGGAAACGTGGGAACCTGAGTAACTTATGATGAAGAACCACCCAAGTATTTTTATGAAGTAATATTATAGAAATTTCTAGGAAGAAATTATTTGAAGGAGGGTAGAATTTAACAATTCAAGATTCTACGTTACGATTCTGTTTGAAAAAATGCAATAGCTTGCATTGTACGAAACTTAGAGATTTTAACACATCGCGACCAATAAAACTAGCCGTTATGAATAGAAATACCCAATTTTTTAAATCTTATCAATTTTATCATTCATAATGTTCTTCATTTTTTGTGTTTTTAATATCAAAATTATCTTATGGTGAATGTTTTGTACTTTTCTAAAAACATTCAGTTTTTGATGAATAGTGAAAAATATTAAATTTTAATTAAAAACAATTTTTTTAATCAAAATAATTTATAGTGATAAATTATACAATTGAAGGGTTTTTATGTATAATTAGATAATAATTTTATGATTTAATATAATGATGGTTGTTGTATGTAATTTCACATTTAAACTCGACATAATAAAGTGTTAGTCTTTTGATAGTTATTATTTTTTAAAAACATGCTTTTTATTTGGACAATGGGAATTAATTTTAAATTAGTTTTTTCCACTGCCCTGTTTTGAATTTATAAAAATGGATTCCATATTTTTACTCAGGAGGTCCAAATTGTTAAAATAGGTAACTTTTATTTTTACACATTAGAAATATTTACTTCAGTAAATATTTTATTTAGCATGGTTAAAGGGGTAAATCTAGTAAATAAGGTTACAAAATAATATTATAATAATATTAAATATCACTAATACATGTCCTGAACCTATTTTATGATACATGTCCGACCATGGGCATCCATGGGTCCATTTTGGAACCCATAGAGCCAGTTGGATGTGATAATAACATTATTTATTAAATAATTTAATGTAGAGACAAAAATAACAAAAGAAAATATCATTTAGTAAAACAATTTTTATATGAGGTTATATAATTGATATATTCGACTATAAAAAGTCATTAGAAAAATAAAAATATTCCCAACCTCATAATATTTTATCCTTAATTTTTAGTTATAAAATAATTATATTTATTTATTACACAATGATGATGGAGTATTTTCATTATTAATGAAAGAATCAAATAAATAATATTATAGATATTAAAATAAATATTATATGATAGTTTTGATGGAAAACACGAATTTTATATATTAATGTGATGAGTTAGGATTGATTAAATGAATGTTTATTGAATTAATAATTCTTTTAGGAATTTTAAAAAACAAAATAGCAAATAGTGTCAAAATTCACAAAAAAGTGTTTTTAAAAGAAATATTATATTATTAATTGATTTTATATTCCTAAAAATAAATGGTTCAGCCAAAGGTATTAAATAATATTATATATGTCATTAATGAACAACATGAGGTTCTCTTGGAATCTTATAGAATGTTTATTACCCATATAATATAAAAATACAAAGAGACATGGTAATTGTCAAATTAATTAACTAAGAGTTAAATTTCAAGGATAAATTTAATATAGTGACCCAAACATATCTAAAACCTATTGGTTGAGTGGTTTTTGACCCATCACCACCTTATAATTTAAATGGTTTATTTTAGTGACATTAGAAACCGAAAATGATTTTTTATAAAATAATATTTATAGCATTTCCTAATGATCCCTTCACCCCTCTTATAAAAGGGCACTTCCCATTATCTCTAATTCACACATTCAAATCCATTTGGATCTTCCAAAACCTACCCAAATACCCTATAAAGTTTCGTACTTTCATCTTAGAGACCTTCCATTAGTCAGAAATCCATCCTATGGAGCCCTTTTGATCAAATCAATAGGAAGAACCCGAATAAGAGGTAAATATTTCATCACCTCTTTCAAGTTACTTTCTTCTTCCACTTCCTCTTTCTTAGTTGTTTCCATTATAAAATAATAACTCCAATATCTTATATATACTATGAGGTTAATATAAATATTGTACAACCATATTCATTATTCTTCCCATCCTTTGAAGGAATTTTCACCACACGTGCGTAAGTATGACATACCATCTCCACGTCGTGGTATTGTTGTTAGTCAATACATTATTACTTGGATGGGTATAATAATGATCTATAATTGATGTAAATAATAAATATAACATGATAGTGATTCTTTATATTTGATATAACATCCAATTATATATTATTTTAATATCAAAAGAATGAAATTTTCGCTTGTGCGTACGTACAGATTACCGTCTCCACGAACACGATGAGAATCATTCCCCATCATATCCATTCAAGAATAATTTTCATTTTATGATTAAAAATAATTTTTAAAGACTTAATATAATTCTTAATATGAATAAAAAACATCTTATCCAAAATAAAATTTACTTATGTGACAAATCATATAAAGGAAAACGAATCATTTAACACCCGTAACGACGATAATACTAACATATAATTAACCAAGAAATATTTGAAGATCATATATGATATCATATTAAAGTATAAAGTTCTTGAATAAACTGATAACAATTATTTCACAATTATATAGGATTTTAACCTACCATCGACCAAGGAAAAGTACAAGGTAAGGGTTAATTCTACAATCTCTTTGTTATCCGAGGTTGTTTTTTACATAAATATTTTCTAGGACCTCTTTATCATCCACATTCAAGTTTCTTAAAAATGAATTTCAAATCATTTTTACTTGGCAATGGGGTAAAGTAGATTATACCCTTATTTAACCTTTTATGTTTTGAAAGGAATTTTTCCGTCGTTTTCCTAACAAGGTACTTTATGACCTTTTCGACAAAATTAAGGTAAGAATGTATTTTAACATATATGGTGGGTGGATCTATTTTCCACTATTATAAAATCTTCGAAGCTTCCCTTAAATGATTATAAAAATATTTTCAGGATAAATTATTTCTTTCCAATTATGGGACTCTTAAATGATTTCAAAATAAAAAGAGACATTTCTATAAGAAGGGTTTTGATTTCATCTATGTCAAAATCTTTTGATGGATTTTGTTTTTATATGAAGTTGATTTATTATGATATAAAAATCCATATTGTATTGATGGTTTTGTGATATGTATGACTGTGGATGTTCTAATTTTGTACAATTCATGGTTTATTGTTAATGTATTGACATTTCGTATGCTTGATTTAATACGAATGATTATGTTATATTTCAACCTTTTCATATGAGGAATGAATTGAACATAGTAAGTGATGGGTGGAGCCTGTTAGAGCTCCATGATGCATCGTTAGGTCTCAGGAGAAAACTAGACGTGGAATTGGTCGATGCCTTTCCCAATTTGATATATGGTTTTGGACGAGGCCTTAATCATTTTTAGACGTCTTGTCTGAGGTCTTGAAATTTTTTTTCAGAATGTCCGACATTATGCATTGCCTCATAATGAAAATAATATTGATGGTACATGTGGTAATTCGACTAGTAGAATACACATGATTATTTTTTATTATGGCTTTATTCACTCAGCTCATATTCCTTCCATAAAAGTATTCATTTTTATTATTGGTAAAAAAATGTGGTTTCAATTAGTCATCATGCTTAATATTTATGATATCATCCGCTATATTTCTTACCCTTATCGAGCGTTTCATCTCACCCCTTTCTTATGTTTCATTTTCCTAGGATATGAAGAAGTTAGTTATGAGTGACTTGCAGTCATGTATGTAGGAGTCTTGGATGTTTCCAATGGAATAAATTAGTGTTGTATTTATTTTCAAGTTGTAAATTTGAACTTATATATAAATCATGTTTCCAATAATTCTAAACTGATCGGTCCTTTGAGACATTATTTCCTTTTGATCATGCAAATGTTACGTAATAATGCACCAACTTTTGGTAAATAGGGTCAGGGCGTTACATTATGAGGAAATATTTTATATCACACATTGTAGAATGGTCTTGTCAATATTATTATTTTATATGGAATAATTATATCCATTCATCAGATTCCAGAGACTAATGAATTGGAATCCAAACCTGCATGGATAGATCCCATAAAATTTTATCTCAAAAATAATATTCTCCCTATAGATGAAGATGGAAAGTAACATATTTTTCACCGTGTGTTGAACATTACCATGTAGAGAAATCCAAATGAATAGATAACCCTATAGAAGCATGGATTTGATGGAATCCTCCAATGAATCATAGAATATGAATAAATTCATGTCATCATCTAAAGAGTATACGGGGTCTCCTTAGGCGCACATTATTCAGTGACAAGGCTCTCCCACTGAATTAAGTGATTGTGTAATTAATTAAATACCATGATATATTGTTATTTTTAATTCACATGTCATATCTATTAGATACTAAAAAAGATTATCCATCAGAACCAAAATTTTCTGTATTCAATTAAATATTCCTAGATACATTTTGTTCGATGAATGGATGTTTTGGTGACATATCCCCAAGCCACAACTAAGTCGTTTAAGTATATCCTTACTACTGCAAAAATATTCTACAAAAGGGACAACTACATGTCCTTCCAATAACTTTTGATGAAGAATATCATCAACCTTTTAAAATCGCATATCATCACTAGGTAATTAGGCCCTCAAAAAATATTAACAGACAAATAATCCAACCAATATTCTATAAAGTTTAACAAATTGTACCATGAGTACAATATAGAGTATAATCACTCATCACATTATCATGAAGAATCAAATGGATAGATATATTACTACAATAAAACACTATACAATATTCTCTAGAGGATGGTGAAAAAGTATATGACATTCTAGATGGAAAATATCCTCCATTTTGAATGGGATACCATACCACCATACATAATTCTACACATGGTATGCCATATTAAGTGGTGTATGGGATATAAGAAGATATTCCCATTGAATTGAGGATAAAATATATCTAAATAGACACATGTAGAGAAAAATTTTATGAATATAAATCATACAATAATCTTGATGAGTTGAATCAACTCGATGAGATCAAGTTGCGTACATTTCACAACCTTAAAGTCTCAGATCACATGAGCTTTAATAAAAAGGTTTTCCTTCAATCACTCATCCATTGGAATTGGTGCTTCCTCACAGGACAACATTGATACCGGGAATGTATAACCCATTTATGAATCCCAAATGGGAAGGGCCTTACATAATAAATATTTTATGTCACAACATAGCTATTTGACTAGACACAATGGTTGTGGAGTGTCTCACTCCCCCACATATTATTGGTTTCTCAAGAAATACATTTCATTTAATTCATCAATCTCAATGTAGAAACAATATGAAATCAAAATTCAAGGTATCCCATATCATAACCATATTGGGTTATACAATACATATATATTCTTAACCACATGATGTTAAACTATACAGAGTACCTCATATCGATATGATGTTTAATGTGTATAGAGGTCGTCTGGACAATAAGATGTTAATATACAAAGTATCTCCCATATGTGAAGAAAGATGTTAAATTGCATAGTGTCTCATGTCCCGACTACATGACACTAAAATATATGGTGAATGTCCTCACAACATTACATTAAACTACATTTGAAGCACCATACCATTAACGAATCATTACACATTAGACAGATCTATGTGATGGATGGATGAGATGCCACATACCTCATATGAGAGGAATCTATACATATGGAATATCATTATCGATGAATGACGTTCATTATGAATCATTTCATCATAGGATACGTAGTGAAATCATAACCTCTAGTATTGGGCCTAAACCTAACCTTCAATTTATTTCTCATCAGGTGATCCACATCCTCAATGAATGATTTAAAACTCCATGAATAATGTGATTACCACATGATATTAATCTAAAAGAAATTATAGAACTACATAAGGATTGATTATAAATTTTTATTAGATACATAGGTATTCCTCAAACCTATATATTCATACATCTGATACATAATGAATTACGTACATTTTATATCTTTATAATCCTCTACATGGTGAGAGGAACCCTATTCATTCCTTTTTTCTCAAACTAAGAATAGATCATGTGAGATTATTATTTTCAATTAGATTTTCTGAAAACCAAAAGGAATAAAATCATGAGATTGTTTCATCATGGTTTTAAATGAGTGACCTTAAAATGAGTACCTTGAACCCCATTCATGTGTTGTTAAACTTTATAGATGATTTCCTTTGAATGACTAGAACTACACATTCCTAAACCTCACCTGATAAGACCACTATTGTTTGTTTTGGAAACTTTCCACACCTCACTTAATGAAATAAATGTGGCTTTATGGAAGAAATCACAAGATATGAAGTGATGTATGGATCATCTATCATGGCTCTAGTTGAAAAATAAATATAAAAACCCCCTCTGTTCATATTGTCTAGACATTAAAAGGTAGTTTCTTCCATATGAAATATGAATTAATTGATTCTTATCATTATAGTATATATAATAATGCTTGTATTTCAATCCTTGAGTCCAACCACCATAACCCTATTCCTGTGAGGAATACAACTTCCTTTGCTCATGACATTAACTGAATGGTTCATCAAAATTGATGCATGTCTTAATTAATTTCATCAAGGGATACAAAGTGACGCCCATATCTCCAAGCCTAGTCCCATATTCCAAAATCATCACAGAAAATTACTGACCCTATGTATGGGTCATATATACATAGTTTATTTCCCATTCTAGAACATTGTGTGGCTTAATTCTTTTCATAATAGAATATGTATTGATTCTTGGGTCTCTAATCCTCAAACCAACTATAATAATTGATAAATAAATTCATCCCACGATGCATAAGTGTTGTGTCATACAAATCCATTTTTCCTACATGATAAATAGTTCTATTTGTATTCCTCTTTCACAAGTAGTATTCCTTGTACATTTTTTCACATTTTTTCCACATCCTTACCGTCTAATTATAAACTGAAAGGGGAATATCATATTCTCAGGATATTAAAATTATAAAATTAAAACATCCTAACCGATTCATGTTAAAAAAATTAATATCCATACATCATGAAAATAAAATTCACTGGAAATGTATCTAATTCATGTCATTAAACACTATTAATAAAAAAATCCCCACTTCATGATGTTAAAATATGAAATAATCACCCACTTTCACCCATTATTAAAAGAAAAGGATCACCTTACCCCAGTTTTCCAATGTGTGGGGTTCTTCCACCATCATTTAGGAACCTAAATCTAAAAATCATGCATCATTTCTCTCGCACCGTAAGTCCCCAAAAACCATCCATGACCCTTGGAAGGAATACTTGACATCAATAGTCATATTCTTTGACTCTTCATGTATGCTTACGGCTCATTCATATGTTTCCATGCTCATCTAAAAAATGTTTATCTCTTCAAAAAGGACTTTATGATCATTATGTTCCCTGAAATCAACATGGAATAACACATCAACTTAGTGTTATCTGAACTACACCATTTTTTATGGTCCCAAATAACTACTCATGACCTATGAACCTTGATCATTGGATTATAATATTTTAAACTCCCACTTAGATGAATGTTGGGGTACTTTTGTCCTTGGGTATCTTAATTAGGATCTAATGTATCATCCCCCCAATTAGGAAATGTGCATCATGGATATAAACAAACAACACATTAGTCAAAGATGTATGACCTTGTACTCTAACATATAATAGTTCCAATAACATGAACACTAACTAATAATAGAAAGAGACCCAAAACCTGTCATAATGGAAACCCACAATGAGTGTCCTACTAAAAAATCAACGGTTCCCTAGATAAATTATTCATATCCTTAGATTAAGAGAAATTAGTGTGAAAATAAGTACGTTATAAATCTAATATGGATTACTCTATAACCATTGTAAAATCCATGCATTGCTCAAAAAATAACATGGTTGTAAAAATAGTTAGAGTAATGATTTTTCACATATTGATGTCTGGAGAATATATTATCTATATATTAGACCAACTTGTATGGTTCTTGAACTCATCATGGTTATTAAAATATCCAAAAATCATATGTCAGGATATAAGTTCCCAGGGTCAAAAAAATATTTACTGATCCTTGGAATGGATACCTGACATCAAGGGACCCATTTTTTAAAATTAAAGCATGGATATGGCTTCTACACATGCGCCTATGGTCAGAAACCATAATTTTCAGATTCTAAAAAGGGCTTTTAGATCCTAGTCATCCCTAAAATCACCATGGTATATCCCATAACCTATGTGTGTTATGATTTATTATAGATATTTATATAACATGCCATCCTGATGACCGGATTAAATTGGAAAACAATTCACATATATCATACCAAAAAAAAATTTGTTGATTCAAAATCCTCAATATTATGTTGCTGTGTTTTTTACCATTTCTCATGGCCAGAATGAGACAGGTCACTCATAAACCATTGATGGCTCATACATCATGATTTCAAACCACAATGTGTGGGCTCTAGCATTACAAATTAAGATCCAAATTCCATATAGTTACAGTAACCTTCCAGGATTTCTTTCTTCCCATACCCATCCTCATTATCTAGACATTTGATACATCAAAAAACATTCATCGACATTAGAAAGTAGTGGATATCATCTTTTATTTACCATGGTATCGATGAATAAGGGCCCTGACCAACCGAATAAATGAATATAATACATGAAATAAGGGATCATCAATCCTTATATAAGGGTGTTATATGTAATCTCAATCATGTCCTCCCAATAACATTTTCATATACTCAAACTTTTGGGTTTTATGTTATATCACCCACATTCCAACTGTCCATGTAGAACTAGAATCCCTAGTAGTCCTCCATAACTGTTATTTCCCCTATAATCCTTCTATGACCCATTAAAAAGATTGGATACACATAATTATATAAAATTATAATGATTCATAATGTATTTGATCAACCAACCATTGGAATTTCCCAATTTAGAAAATATTTATGATCCTTGTGAGCCTCAGAAACACCACAACAGAACTCAACACCCAGTGTATTATGGGACATTATTGGAATATATGTATCATATTTCATGACCATCAATTAGGTTCGAACATAAATACCTTAATCTAATTTCATGGAAGGTCATAACTAAAAATCCTAAAATAATGATATAGATGGTATCAAGTTTAATAACATAATATATAGTGATATGTGGTCTGAAAGAAAAGACCCTATGCTATTGATATAGAAATTCCCAGCCGAAAGAACCTAAAGAAAATTTAATGATGGTACCAAATAAATATCTGTAAACTAAAGAGATATATGGTTTAAGGTAATTGTTCCTAAACATTAGAGGTAATCGATCTGAGAAAAAAGTCCCAGAACTAAAGAGATATATTTTCCAGGAAAAAAAATCATACACTAATGTAATAGATGTTCTAAGATAAAATTTTCCTAAAATAATGTGATTGATGGTCCAAGATAAAACAAAAAAAACAAATTTTATAGAAAGTACGAGGTTAAAAATTATAAACTAGAGTAATAGAAGGTATGAACTAAAATACCGTAAACTAAAGTGATAGATGTATCAAGCTAAAAGACCCTAAACTACATTGGTATAATGAAAATGATAAAATTCCCAAAACTAATGCTATATATGGTCCATGATAAATAACCCTAAAATGTGACCATATAATTTACAATCTAAATGAACCTAAACTATAACATGATGATGATTTAGTATACATGATTGGAAAAATAGTGAAGCGACACCTTATGGACTTGGAAAAAATAAATCTAAACTCACCAAGATTATCAGCTTTTGAAAAATATATGTACTCCCTTTTGGGACATTTATTCTACCCAATTATCCTTTTGTGAATCATATAATCTCATGAAAGATGCAGTAGAAATATCAGAAAAGAATATTGTGTTGATGGGAATTCATGATCACTTATTGAGAAGAATCTATTATAATTATAATATTCTAATCCATATAATTAGGATTAGTTGATAATATGAAAAGTATGTATATTTTTGTGATTCATAGAATTTTGTATTAGTGAAATGTCATGTACATCATAAATTATTGAAAAAATGAAAATATATATAGTTTATAAGATCTATCCACTAGTATCATGATAGAGGGGGGATATCTAGATTTCAGAGTTTCTTAAAAAATCTCATCAATATAAGATTTCATTTCAACGGTTTAACTAAAATATCATTCAATCAGCTAAGCTACCCAAATCGTAATGTTTCTTGTGAGAAGTTCCAATTGAACACTAAATTTTTACTCATCCCTCCACTTCAACTACAAATCGAATATGGGGAGTCACAACAAAAGTTTTCATATCCATAACTCTCTTTTGGTCAATTTCCAATAACCACGATGAAATTGAAAGGCAATTCATCTGGTGATAAATAATTTCATTAAATCATCATTTTTTCAGGGAACATGAATCCATCTATTCTTGCGGCCTAGATATATAAGGGATGATATTCTCTATCCCAAACTCCACTTTTATCAATCCAAAATGGGGAGCCTCATTGTTGTGATCATGGAAGAACCTCTCATTTTTGGAAAATCATTTAGTGTTAGGATCATTTGTAAATTGATTCCATATTGTGGTTATATATCCAAAATGTCATCCCCCATGCTGATACATTGACGATGAAGGAGTTACCCCTTGGAATGATTGTTTCCAAAGGAGTAACAACAATCAAGTCTTGGATCTATTTTCAGATCAACCAATGTTGTTTCTGAGCATATGTGACTAATGTAAATATTGTCTAGAAATATTAATAGTCGACTGGAATAGAAAATTGAAAAGAGTGGAGGCTCAGTATACCCTACCCTAAAGGGAGGTATCAACCATTTCTTGTGTTGGAGGGAAGATTTCGTTGATATAAATGGTCCCACTATAGGGATGGTCATCTTCCGGATGAGGTAACATCATCGAAGTCTCTCACATGTCATCAATAAACTCCATTATATTCATGGACATAGGGGATGTTGAGGTAAAATCCTTTTCCAAATGATGAACTCGTTGGTCAAGAACACCAATTGTATAGGCTTCTAACCAAACCTGTGTATAATCTTATGTAAAAATGGTGGGATAAATCGTAGATAAAGGGATGATCTCATCATCTACTACTTCCCGTAAAATCATAATACCAAACTGGCGGATGATCCAATTATGTCAACCTCATACCAGAAAAATTGAATGAAGTGGATACACCCTTTGGGCGGAGATAAACTGATGAGAAACACAATAAGGTGTATAGGTATCATAGAAAATAAACTAATCCATCTCGGTATCAAGAACCCTATCTCTAAAGGAGATCACATACAACCCTTAGTCAAGAGAACCAATATAATTTTTTATGATAAGACCAGTAAGTGTTTGATATGTGGTGAAATAAAAGATATTCGATTGACTAAACACATCTCTTACCTCATCAGAGCATAATTACATATCACCAATAGTAGATATTTTCATCAAAATTGGTTGAGATAAGTCTAAATGGATCTTGATGTCATTTTAGTATTCATAGAAATGAAAATTTTCCAATCTCTTGCTTAATATAAAATAGGAATATACCAATAATCCAAAAGGGTGGTTTTTTCGTTGAATGTGGCCCAATAACTTGAAAAGGTGTGTACGGGTTGACAGTGCCAGCATAAGGTTTTATCCCATGATGAAACGTTGTCGTGTGCACTCTCATGAATATTTATAAATAAATACAGCATATGGGATGACCTAGGTGGATCTCTTAAGGAGCTTTTGTGGTAAATAAGTCACTAAATATAATTCAATTGTTTATATTTTTATTATTTATAAGACAAAACTAAATTAAATTGTGTTTTGAGAGAAGATAAAGCAATATATATAAATGTAAACCTGCAATACAAAATTCAGACAAAATGAAGGCATAAAAAATGATGTCAGACGGAAAGGATATATTTTAGACATAATCACCCACATAGAGCCTTTGTATTCTCATTATAAGTTTCAAATTTAATTAATAAACACACTCCATAATGTGTTTGGATATCATCTACTATATATTGTTTTGAATATATTTTACACTCATCTATCACGGAGTGACGACACATCCACAACCTCGATCGAGGGAAATTGTTTTAGAATACAAAGTTGTGTCTCATGTGCCAAGTGGGGACACAAAAGATCCTTAACCAATAAGATACCAATTTACCTAACTATAATAAAACAATAAAAAATAAACATTCATTTCCAATTACATGAATTTAACACTTCATTCATTCCTTGGGATGTTCCATAGGTTAGTTACTCATGATCATGATTATAAGAGATCGCAGTGTTGAAGAATGAGGTGAGAAGACAACGATAAAAAATTGAGAATGAGATGAAGAATAATAGAAAAATATATTAGTAATTCATAAAATTATTAATAATTAATAAAACTACAATACAATATAAATGACCAAACATAAGTTCCAATGCATTGATAAGGGGTAAGTATATATATTTATAGGGGGAGGAGGTTAAATAATTCTCTACAAAATCATAATACAAATGATTCTGAGGGGATATCCCATTAAATGGCCGAATTGGTAACAGTTTTTTTTCATCAAATTTGTTCTATAATGTCTCCACCATTCACCCTCTAAATTTTATCTTCATTGGATATCAAATGTAACTATTATGGCCGATTTAATTTGAGATATTAAATCCCACCATTTTACTGGAAAAATTTCAATTCTTCCAATTCCCTAGCCAAGAAAACATTAAAACCTTTATCTTCACTCCATGAATCATTAATAAATGTTGTTCCATATATAATTTACATCCCTCAACAAATATGTACAATATGGGATACTTTTCATGAATTTATGAATTAATTACCCAATGGAATCATTTCTGCCCGGTCAGATGTTCCATCTTAGACAAGTTTGGAGCATTCAATTATTGTATTATTGAGTGTATTTTGACTTTAAAATCATTAAGTACATGACATACTAAATCATAGTTCCTTTATAGATAGAATCAATGAATTTTTAGATGTGTTCATTGAGATATACTTACATTATAATGGTGGGGCCCCTTCTGTCCTCCCGGAATATTTCCCAAATGAAATGAAGTTTTTGGGACTTTGAATTCTTGAATCATCATTTACTCCTAAATAAACGGTTGTAGAAAAAAAATCAATGATTTCAAAAAGAAAAGAATCACTCAATTTGTGATAATAATGTAAAATTTATGCTCAAAATACCCCTATTATTATAATCTGTAAAAATTCCAAATTTTACCAACTTTTGCATTCAATGTCAAATTATCACTAAAACAAAAAAATGTGACAATTAACTCCAAAATAAAACTATGTTGGTATTGTAAAAAATTATTTATAGTATGAAATTTATGAAAATGTGAGCTTCATCAACCCTATTCTAGAAATACTACCATTACAATTGTTTAATCCTAGATCCATGTACAAAAATACCCATATGTGAAAAGACATACATTTAAGAACATGGAAATAAATCCCTAAAATATAATTCTTATACAGATCAATGACATCACCTGACATCTCGATTGTGTATGGTATATAGCTTCTAAAATGGACCAATATGGTTTGAAACTGTCACAAACATGCTTGGAAGAGAACTAATGGGGTGGATAGAAGTTGGCCTCACCCCACATCAACAAAGAAAAATGTTGAACCATTCCTTGAATGATATAAGAGAGTGCATGGTCAGACCCTTCCATAGATTTTCCTTCACAATGATTATGACATCCCTAACAATGACATGATCCAAATATGTTCACCCCCGACATCCATAGTATGGTGGAAATCACTATACATATCTTTGAGATTTGGGATCCCACCCTGTTGGTAGATATCGCATTGGCTAATTTAATCTTCACCATGAGATAGATTAAAAAATATGGCTCCATAGAACCAATGCATAATTAGTTATCAAATAATTTAGGTCTAGAAATAGAAAAAAATCAGGTAATTCAAAATACTACATAATGATAGATCTTATATAACTTCTCAGTGAATTATAATATTCATTTCCTATCCCTGAATAGGCATACTCATTCATCCTAAAAATTACTTCCTATATGGATACCCCATTTCGAGCTCTATCAACCATCCATTCTATTCATTGTAGAGATGAATATAGCAGAGTAAATTTTCAAAATTTCATTATGAGCAATATAACCTCTTTTAGGAACCAAGGGTGTGTTTCCCAACAAATAAGGCAATCCTTGGGATTGAGAAGTGACCAAATAGTTGTCCTTGATAAATATCATCTATGTAAATTCAATGGTACTTGACACCGAGTAAAATGGAATATTGAAGACTAAGTGAGGAATGATAGCATTGTCCGACAAGAAAAACAAATAGAGAGGATTCCTATGTGATAAAGGAAAATTTAGAAGCTCAAATTTAAAAAATACTTTTAAGAATATTGTTATCAGAATTCAAATTGTATATGGGGTCGATAGTTGGATTTCTAGAAATAATGAAAAATTGATAAGCCATATGAAAAGAAATTTTACAAGATCTGTAAGACATCTGTATAGAAGTAAGTTTCATATCTTAGACTGATAAAATAAAAAACATGACAATGGAAAGGTATAAAATCGACAGTATCATGTGGATCGCATACATCATCAAATTAAATCATGTATCACATAAAATATCCACAAACCAACTAACTTTTGAAAATATGTCATGTTTCATGAACCTGAAAAGAATCATGAAAGTTGCAATCCTGCTCAATGAATTAAAATCACATGAACATGAAATTTTCTTACAATCCACATAATAGTAAATGGATGACATAATAAAGATAGAAGTACTTGTGAGACCCTCAATCTGATATCATACCCACCACCAATGTTACAAAAATTAACGATTTTTAGTTGTTGGATAATTCAAGATGTCCCTTTAGGAAAGGCTTTCTTGTGAATCAATTTTTAGGGAATGGTTTGACAGCGGGACCACCGAATTAGATCATACGGGTAGGTGTTATGGTGAGGTAATGCAAAAAAATATAGGAAAGAGAGTCATGAAGAATTGAGTAGACATTTAATGAATCTTGATCTCTTCCCCTATTGATAGGGAATCATGTGAAATGCCAAACATTCCATGAAATTACAAACATCATCCAAGAAACTGATCGGTGACCGCACTAATAATTCATGTGGGCATTTACATTCTTAAGAACTGAGCACTTTCCCCTTCAGATATCACTCTATAGGGGGGTGGAGGAATTTTTTGATGCTCACCAAATGAAAATAAGAAATTACCAAATGGAATAAATACATGAATATATGTATTATTTTCCCCATAATATTGATGGAATAATAATGTTTACAAAGTCTCATGGATTCCATAAACCCATATGAGACATGCGAACACATGATTATTAAAGGGTCATCCAGAATGTAATTCTTGACGGAAATCTTATATATAATTCGTAAAATACCAATTGAAATATATTTACTTAATTTTGAATGTTCCCTAGGCATTCATTGGTCATATATAAGCTTCCATGAAATCACCACCAAGAAATATTATTTTTCAATTGTCCGACACATGACAAGTTTTCCAAAATTCCATTTATAATATGAAGAAAAATATCCAAAATGAAGGAGCCTCTTACTAGAACTAAACTCACATGACACATCATTTATGGAAATAATTATTTTCCATGAAAACATTGATGACAACTCTTGATACCCTCATATTTTGTAAAATAAACAATATAAATAATAAGTGGGAATACAGGAGCCACTTGACATCATATAACATAATAAAAACACCCCAAGTGATTCGAAATACATTGAAATAACACCGAAGAAATTCCCACATCATCACTTGAATTCCCACTAGAATGTCCTCCTCATAACGTGAAGGTTATTGGGTTTGTCTAGGATCCCTTCCACTACTACATTGGGTCCATGAGGATAGAAAGATGGAACATTCCATGAAATAATCATACATCACCAATGGTCCTTCCATTGGTTGTGTGAATAATCACAAATAGGATGTATGATTTTATTAAACGACATTCATACAACCAAATGAGACCCCAAATATTTGTGAAATAGATAAAAAAATATTGAGAGAAATTTTGGAGCCTCTCATAGTTTTAAAAATTACACGATGTGCATAGGATGTTCATAGGATGATCTCGAAAGACCCCTTCACAAACCAATTTGATTTTTCAAAGGCTCCTTCAAAAGACATCCCTACCTCATAGAATATAATTTTTATGACATCAAATATAAAATGACATCTTTATAGTTGGAACATTGATCTCTTGAAAGATATTAGATATGTATTCTAGGAAAAACAGAATACCCTCACTATTTCCATATGATTATGTAAGATTCAGTTAATTGGTAAAATACATTAAAGGATTCATTGAAGGTATGATCTCATGGTCATTAAAAATCATTTTATGTACCCAGAATAAATTATATAAGGAAATCATGGAATACATAACTCCAAATCCCACCACCTACTCAAAAATGGATCTGTGTGATACAGACCATGAATTGTGGAAAATT
This sequence comes from Viscum album, assembly GCA_963277665.1. Taxonomy (NCBI): domain Eukaryota; kingdom Viridiplantae; phylum Streptophyta; class Magnoliopsida; order Santalales; family Viscaceae; genus Viscum; species Viscum album. The sequence goes on from OY728120.1 coordinate 767,168,206, forward strand.
AATGGGTTGGTGAGGCCTATAAATTCATCACAACATCATGAAAAATCCACCACTAACAATGATGCACAGATAGACTATTATTGGAACCATTAACTAGTATCAGAGTAGATTTCTAGAAGTAGTGGATCTAGTGATATTGGATTTTTATGTGAGTTGAAATATGGAGATAAAATGTAGTGGTCATGATGCATACATAATCACGTCACATAATCACTATAGATAACATGAAGGGCTTGTGGGAGGACACAGTTTGAACAACCTGCACATATACTGGATCACTGAAGTCATAAAAAATTATCACATTAAAAAATTTAAGGAATTTATAATTAGCATAAAACAATGACAAAGTGATAGGCGACTTGGGAAAAGAACATATCCACAAATACACGTGTCTTTACCATGAACCACTATGTATATGTGGTAATACCAAGTCCTATCAGCTAGATCATGTGTTGCTCCATTGGTATACTATTTTTATAATGAAAATCCTTATAGACGTGTAAAATCCAGTCAAACGGAGACCCATGAGCATGCCACCCCAATCTCATGAATCTCACTATGATCTTAATAAAAACCTTTTATTGTCCTTGAGAAATATTTTCCATCTCATATGGTGTTATCATCACATTTTTTCTGAGTCTCATGGACGAAACTAGGAAAGTAAACTAGCAACCGTGACACCCTCTGAGCATATCAGGTGGATATTGTGATTTCCTTCATGCATATCATAATGGGTCATAAAATTACCCCCATTAAAATTCATATTGAATATTCTGAAACCCTCCATGCATGTCAGCTAGATTTCTTTATGATAGAATTTAAGACCTTATAGATCATGAAACACCCTCTAGATATGTCATAGAGGAACATGCGATGAATTATAGGATTAACTGTCTGGGTCACACTATGTACTATATAAAATTAATCCATAATCATGTGATAATATTGTAATGTGAATTCGATGATACGATACCTCTCTCAGACAACCCAACGAGATCATGAAATTTTATTTGGACATGTCTTCAATATAACTAGTCTTGTCCAGACATCCACCAACATTTCAACATAGGAAATTAGTAAATTTCATATAGGAAGTCAATAATGTAATGAAACATGTATGCCAGGTCCAAAGGGAATCGAAGGGATCTATAAAATTTTCCATCCTTAGTGTGAAATCCCAAAATACTTGGGGAACTCTAGTGTGTTTTCACTGACCACTTGCATAACATAATATGCCCCACATAAAAGGGATGAATTAGTGTGTAATCCCCAATCAAGGGAACTATGATGACATTGATTCCTTCTATATCCTCGGTACATGGGACACCTACCCCAACACTATGATATATTTTATGAATAAAATGTTTAATCCCATTACATATGTCTTTCTTCCACAAGCAAGGACACTAATTATTTTACATCCCTTGTTTCTCACTTAGAGAATAATTCACTTGATATTTTGGAGTCGTAATTATCTCATTGTTCACATGAAATGTATCAATAAGGTTAAAGGAAACCAAATATTGAAATCCCTTACTAGAATCATAATATGATATTTCCCACATTTAAGGTAATCATTAGTATGAAATCCTGGACTAATTGAACTGTGAAGAATTTGATTCCTGACATGACAATGAAATGTAGGATGCTATCTTGAGGATTAAACCCAAACACAAATGGGAATCTACCTTATTATATTTACCTCCATGTCTCCAAAATTTCAAAACTAAAGACACAATCATTCCAATGGGATAGTCAGCCTACAATATCCTTTAGTAGATTATGAAATCAACTGAACTACATATAATATGGTTCCTACCATGACCAGGATTCCATGGACACCATCCTGAGTTTGATTCTCCATACTAAACATACCAACGCTTGTCTCAATACATGATCCCCACATTAATATATATTAAGATTGGTTACATTTTATCCTTTTTTCTCACATCAAACATGGATCTTGTGTTATTATGGAGTTAAAATGGACAACTAATTTTAATCCAGAATCTCTACCATCTAAAGTGATCTCATCATGAAAACCACAATGACTAGAATAATATAAATAATCATCATTACGAGTATATAACTTTGGGAAAAAATTCATGATAAATCTATGATAACATTGTCTCTTACAACAACCATGATATGTGTGAACTCTCCCAGAGACATATGCTCAAATATCCTGTACCTGTGTTCCAACAAAAATGTCATTTCCATATGACGTTAAATCACGTGATTTTTAATTACCTACGTTGTTAATGATTTCATAAATAAAAAATATATAGGAATCCCCATAATATCTCAATTAACTACTCAAAATATTAACTGCTTCCCTACATTGTATTAAATTATGATGCGCCTGGTTACACAACTTCAAAAAAAACATGTATTCATTATTGGGGAATCAATGAAAATCCTCAAATATATACATATAGATTCAATAATGAGACCCCCCCCTTTACATTTATACTTAGAATATAATTATCCTATAATAATTTTAGGGTAACCAATCCGATATCGGGTTTATGAAGATAATTTTGAACGCATCTTAAATATACATGTGAGTCCCAGTATATTCAAAATTTTCCCCCAAAAGGATACGATGAGCCCAACCACAATCCTCTAAACCAATGTGATACCCTTAGTTCCATTTGGTATTAAACCCCAATTTACCACCTAAATTTTAAAATTACATATGTACCCAGTAATTTAGGAGGGAGATATTTGTTGTTTCAATTATAAATGACAATAGTTAACATCTGTTAATAGTTGTATAATAATTGAACCCCTCACAATCAACCATCAGTTCAAAAAAGGATCCATCATCGATAGGTGTTCATAGTCATCTATTCACTATTAAAACAAAGGGAAATTTTTCATAAAAGATATAATTTATTATAATTGTAAGGGATCACTTATCTATATGAAAAATTATTTTATTTTTCTGGTTATTTTTAAATAAAATGAAATAATTTTGAAATTTGGGAATAAATTTTTTTGGAGGAGGTAATTTTTTTGGTAAAATATGGTGGTATATTAAATTAATAATTAAATATATTAATATGATTATTCGATGTAAATGAATAACATTTTAGGTTATTTGAGATATAAATTATTATATTGTATTTTGGAAATAATTTTTAATTCAAAAAAATCATGATGTCATAACCTAACATAAATTTATTAATAAATTTTAATAATTTCATTATGTTTAGTCTTTTATTGAGATTAAAGGTAGATGAAATTTAGATTTTAATTTTTTTTTTATTTTCAAGCATAAGCACATGGTGAGTGCATGATTAGTATATTTTGTGTGAATACTATGTGAGTTCATATTTTATTATTAACGAGATAAACACATTGTAAGTAAACAACTTCACAGACCATGAAACCTAATCACATGAGTTCATCTATGATATATAACAGGGGAAGAACGTTAGTAAAACAATTTATTTAAACCATGCATAATTCATTACCTTTAATTTTTTTTATTTTACTCTTTTTTTATTTTATTTAACCATATTCTCCAATATACCATGCCAACCACCCTTCCCTTCCTCATATTCATTATACACAATCTAGGGACACTAATCCACACCTCCCTTCATTTTACTCTCATTACTATCATAATTCATTGGGGGATTGTTGATGATATATTATATGTGTCATTACTTTAGGGATTAATTATCATTTTTATTCTATATTAACATCATTTCCTACACCTTACCTCACAATATTTTTACCTTGTAAGAACTCTAACTCCATTTTATAATGTTTGTTTAACATTTATTCTTATGTTTCATATGTATCATTGAGGCTTATTCTTTCTATTTCTATTGAAGGACTTGAATTTCACATTTTCTTCAAGTATGGTATTTTTTTCCTTCCAAATTTCATCAAATATAATTTTTTATATTTATAAATTATAAATTTTTATTTATTCATTTGGGAGTGATGGTCATATTTGAAGCTAAATAACTCCCAATTACTACAGAAAAGGAGTTCTTCTTGGATTCCAGATCTGATGCACTATATCTAAGACTTTATTTTAGGAAATATTAATACATTAAGAATATATTGGCCGTTTTAAATATATAATGATATAAATAATATATTTAAAATGTATTTAGTTATTATAATGTGTTTTATTACTTTTTTATAAAATTTATAGATGTTCCTACAGTCAAACTCCATTACTAAATCATGGGTTCAAATTTTTTGGTAGAGTTAATTATAATTGGTTCTTGATTTGATTTAAAATTTATTTATACCATGTGAAATTGTAATTTTATAAAGATGTTTTATTTTTTAGATAGGTTTACATCCAAGACATAAGGAATTTTTGATATTCCAAAAGTCATTAAAGAATTTTTTTGATTCTCATTATTTTTTAGATATGTCTTATACACACATAAAAACACACAAGCATATATATATATATATATATATATATACCTGTGTGTGTGTGTGTGTGTATTTGAGTATTGTCTTCGTACAAATGTTATCCTGGCATGAGAAATATGTTCAAGGGGATAAGGGGTTACTATATATAAATCACTGTGAATATTTTTTTATGGAATATTAGTGGTTTTGAAATAAACATTTTTATGGGATGTGTCTTCCTAAATGGATGTTTTTTATATAATTTTATGAGTCATGTTTTGATATTTCAGGATGATCATCTGAAAAAACCCATCAAAATGAATTCAATATGGTCTTGGATTTGGAAAGGGTGTTGAATGGGGGAAATATGTGATATTAAACCATTATGTGGGTCTATGTAATGATTTGGTATCTTGGAAATGAATAGGGTGTTTTACTTAAAATAAACATTGGAGGTGGAAATTAAAAGCTAGGTTTGTGTAAATATTTGGAAAAATCACCACTATTTATCAATAAGGGGATCCTAGGAATCTTATAGTGATAAAGAGTTGGTTGTTATCTTGTCTGTATTCGACATACTTGATCCCCCTTGAAGGGAAATGCCTTGGTGGGATTCACCACCAGTGAGTCTAGTTCAGAATGTCCTAGTTGGATATAAACTTTGGATCATATTATTATTCAATCAATAAGTTCTAAACAAAATATATATAGGGCCACGTCACATTATGCCAAGGTATGTGCCATGATATCTATTTTACATATATTCCACATTTAATTTTTTTATGGACCATTTTATAAAATAATTTCTAAATTTATTTCATCCCACTATAAAACATTCTTTGTCACATGTATGAATATATAAATATTTAATTTTTAATGTTCCTAATTCATTTATAACTGGCTTGAATGTAAAAAATTTATATAGTCATTATACAATGGTATTCTTATACTTGATTGATGGATTGTATTTTCAATGATAAAACCATCATTTTTATGACATTTTTTCGTTATTATAAAATGGTTACTCTAATGTTTATTTATAATCATGATTTGAAATAATTTTTGAAGATAATGTTCATAACTAATTATTTTTATAAAAATTGGTATTAACTTTAAAATGAATTTATTTCTATTTTTTAAATTTATGACGAAATGAGAAAATTTTAAATGATTAGTTTCATTCGATTTTATTTACAAAAAAAATAAAACATATGTTTATAGTTATATTTAAAAATTTCATGAAATTGTTCCTAAATTAATGATAATATATATTGTGTGGTCTCTCTTTTGGCCTCCCATGTAAGACTATTAATCATGCCTATATTATAATTTTCTATTGCATTTTCATATAATCATTTATTCTAACCCGTTGGTAGTTGTGGTTATTTTGTTTGATAGTGACATGTTGAGTAAAGATGTGGTAGTTTCAATTTTGGTTTAATTTTATTTGTTTTTATTTTAACTCACCAACCACATATTTCTTATAGCTTTATATATACGGATGGTAAATATAGCTATTGGGGGAATATAAATCCTATATAGTGGGTGTATTCACTTTATATGAGAGGAAGAGCATATTTTTTAGGGTTGTTTGTAGTTTTAATGATATAAATTAATCTCATTTAATGTGTATTTTTTTATTTTTATTTATTTTATATTTTTTTCATTTATGTTTGACATACGGATGTGTCATGATGAATTTTTTAATTTCCACTACTCAATTTTGAATTTATCTATGGGGTGGAATAATTCCCAATAAGTTGTTACTAAATGATTCTTATAGATTTTTGGGATCAATAATTCCATTTACATCATTTCAAGTCTCTGGTACGACATCTGATAAACATAAATTTTGTGATGGTTCACCAATTTTTTATCAATGACTCCCTTTAATTGTTGTAGTATTAGGTAGATTGGAGATATGATTTTATAAAATAATGATGTTGTAGTTGGAATAGTTTCATGAGATATTACTTATCCTTATCCTCAAGTTACTATGAAATATTAGTATTTGATACAATTTTTTATTTTATTGATTTCTTGGTGATTTCGGGATGTAAATGGGGAGTGGATTAATGGTACATTGTGAGCTCACAAGGCCATCCATAGTAGGTGTATCAATATTAAATAGTTGATGATTATTTTATTTGTTGGTTGTGAAGTATTAAAGTAGAAAACCAAGTCATCAAATCATATTGTGCATTGGAACAAGTCCCATCATAAAAATATGCTTAGGAGTTCCACGGTTTTATAGGAATTTTTAATGGTTTTCAGTGTTTTCTTAGAAAAAAGTTAAATTTTGATTCAAAATAATTACATTAAAATAATGACACATTTATTCTAAAAGGGGTAAATGATTTTTCATAAATTTATCAATTAGTAAGGTAATTTTTTTTAGATCTCATATATGGTTTTATTGAATAAAAGTATTCCATAAATTTAAATGTAGTAAATTTAATTTTAAAAAATTAATGTGGAGTTTTTTAAATGTTTATTTATGAATGTATGTCAGTATTTATTGATTTAGGAATGAATATTTAAATAAAATGACATTTTATAAAACATTAACATGAGTTCACAATAAATTTATGAGTAATAGAATTTTATAATTTTTATAGTAACTTGGATAAATTATTTTCGGACATTAAAATTGATTTTATAAATGTAATTTGTGATAATAAATTATATTTTTATATAAAATTTGAAGGGGTTCATCATTTTTAGAATCCCATAATATTTAAATAAATAAAATTAGATAATTAAAATTATTTTTTTCAATGTTTTATAGTGTTTTAAAAATGACTGTTCTATTTTAGAATGATTTATAGGGAGGGGGGGGGTTGAAATTGTATAATTTAAACATTTGTATTTTCAGAATTTTTTTGTTTTTTTTATGACCTCCATGGAAGGTAAGGATTAATGGAATTATATATTTACCTCAAGTATTTCATCATCTTGTTGTCTTTATGTATTCATGTTTTACATTGTTAAGGGTTATCTATCATGGGTACTTTTTATCATTGAGCACCGTATAGAGAGATTATATCAGATTATATAATATATTTTAGCATTATTCATTAGTATTGATTGATATTGTATTTTAGGTATTCTTTTAATTTTATTTGATGAGTTGATGATTTCCGTAGAGTTTTTTCTATCTCAATTATCATATTTGCTTCGATATTTTGATGGGAGTCTACCCTTTCCATGTGATATTTATGATGTGTTGGGAAGATGGTTTGTTTTGGGCATTCATGGATTACCAGTATGGGTGTTACCGTAAGAATTTATTATCCACATGTTATGGAATTGAATATTCTGTGGGATTCACATGGTTTTATGTGTTTCAAATAAGATTCCCCATGTTACCATTTCTTCTACCTCCCTACTAAATCAAGAATTATATTATCTTATTCATGGACATATCTTTTGTGTTAATTCTTGTTTTTCCATGATTTATCTCATTTTTCATCATAGTGGTTATTATATTAGATGGTATGATGATTATATTTTTTCGAGATGATGTGTAATTATGGGGTTTATTAATTTTTTTAGTATCTTATAAATAATATTTCTCGTTCTATGACTATTTGGATTTCTTTTTTTCCCTATTGAGTTCACTTTTTATATGTACTAATCTTGAAAATTCTTGATTAATGTAGGAGACAATTCTCTAAGAGAATATTTGATTTTGTGGAATCCAAATATTTTTGGGAGAACAAAATTTATGTTCAATTTGTTCAAATAATTTTTTTCATGTCATTATTTTTCTATTTTTTGGAAGAGTATTATCATGTTATTGGGGACCCATTATATTATTTTTTACCTTAACCACCCACACAAAATACAGAATAGTTTCATTGGGTTTCTAACAGATACCTTCATTTAATTTATATTTTGACCCTTTTATTGAGATTTTCCTTTAGAATGCGAGTTTGACTTAGGAAAATCTATGTTCTCACTACTTTGAAGTACCATTTCTATAAAGGGGACTTGGAATTTTATTAATATAATTAAAATAGAAAATTAAATTAGAGCCCATTTCAATACTTTGGGTAATTTTTTAAATTGTATGAGGTATTTTTTGTATATATTGGTATTTTTGTGTAGATCCTGATATTGTTACCAGAGTTGGATATAATTTCATTTTAATCAATTAATTAATATAAAGGCTCTCTTAGGGAAAACATACATTATTATTCAGATAATATCAAACACAAAATAATTTATAATAATATTTTATAATTTAGTACTTTTTATTCACGGTTTTCTGTTTTGGGTGAAACTATATAAAATGTTATTTTTATTTATTTTTCACCCTCTAGGAATTGTTGGAGAATAATTAGAAGAATTAATGAAAAAATCATGAATAACAATATTTTCTATTTACATAGGTGAATGTTTATACCATACTTGGTTTTCGGATCTACGTGACTTGTCTAAGAGAAATTTTCTAGTATATCGCATTGGGGGATCATGTTGTGGAAAATTGTTTCATAAAATCATGTGGTATGTTCATTCATTAAAATATAATACATTTCTTTATGTTTTTATACATGTTTTTAATATTCCACCATTTATCACTTTCTTCACTCAAACCCCTTGGCATCCCTCTTTTATACCTAAACATTAATTATTGAAGGATCCACAACTACCCTCCATCTCTCCCTCCCATATCAACTCCAATGTGATTACATCATGATATCTTTTCTATATCCATGTTAATCCATCCTTCCACTCAATATTACATATTCCTATAATTTGTTCCACCTTATGTCCCTATTTTCCCTTGAATAACCCATAACATATTTCTTGTTTTTATCCATTCTTCATAGGGTCCCTAATTCCAATTAAGGTGGATTCTAGTTATTGTCGTTGAATGTGATGAATTCCACATTAAATATAGGTAGGTTTTTTCTCATTATTACTTGTTGGATAATGTTTCATTTGGTATTTTTTAAATATTTTGTTTTTATTCATTACTTATTGAATATTTGCCTATATTTAGGTGTAATAACACCAACATTCCCGTATTTAGTGTGATATTCATTGATTATAGGTAGGTTACCTTATGTCCGAGCCATTAATATGTCAACTATTCTACAATGATGGTTTTATTTTATGTTTATATTAAATAATAAAGTAAGTATTTTATATAAAAGTATTGTTGTGATTGCAATGACTTTCTTGCTTATTTTTCAAAATTTATTAATTTTCCCACTATTTATTTCATTTATTGAATTATGTTTCCAATCATCTGTTAAAATTTAAATCATCCTAGTATCTTGATTAGTTTTATAACTATTTTCTACCATGTGAAATGTGAATTTACCATATATGTTTTTGGTATTATGAATGGTTTCCAACCACATCTAGTGTAATGTTTTATTTTTTAAAATAAATTAATGTGTTTTTAAATTTTCTTTCATTTATATAAATAGACATCACCAATATACCAATTATTATATATATATATATGGGAGCCTAATTTTTATATAATCTTTCATGGTGAGGTGAGAATGATCACTGGGATAATGGGTGAATATATATATTTCATCATGTATATTTTTTAAGGATAATGAATAACTTTGGGTCTCAAATATTTTGGAAATAATATGTTTTCGATATTGATGGTGTTTAATTTTAAATAATTAGGCATGGTTGGAACATTATGGTTTGTCCCCAAAAATTGAAACTCATATTAAGGGATTCCCCTAGGTAATTTTTTTGGGAAGGGGTTTGAATGGGAGGGTATGTGTTATATAAGACCTGTAATGGACATTATATTTAGATTCTATATCACTCAACTGTAAAAATAATTTTCTCAAAAGGGGAGTTAATATGTTACAAGCGAAAGGCTTATTTGTGCAATGTGTGTGATATGTGAGAATATTTTTTGATATATTCACCATTATTTAACATTCATGGTATCCTATGTGTCTTTTTAGTAGTAATGGGATGGATTATATTTAGTCCTCATTTTATGGAATAAGTATATAACATCATTAATCTTTTAAACATATTAATACATAATTTTAATCATAAAAATCCTTAAAATTAAAACCAATGACCATAATAATGAGTTTCCTTGGAAGATTATGTATATAAAATAGAAAAAACTGATATAGATTAACAACCAATTATATTATGCATCATGAATGAGTTCATACCTTCCTTTGGTATCTTACATCAACTTAGGATAACATGGGTAATAACTAAATAATGTGATGAGAAAAAATTTCTAGTAAGGTATTAATCATTGAAATAAGGAATAACTCATGGGTTATAAGGTATAACATGATGAAATAAGAAGGAATGGATTATTAAATAACATATAAAATAAAAAATATAGAATAAAAACATATTTAACTTGAGATCATGTGATTAGGTAATCATAGATTCATAGGAATGAGGATTCAGGATACACCACGAGATAAACCTGAGTTAATGTTTACTACCAAGTCAATATCACATGGTGTAAAAAGTCCCATAAATTTATCTGGTTTACTCAATGTCCCAACATGAAGACTCAAGATACTAAAACGTTACCCAATTCATTAGAGTTCCATATGTGGGAACTAATCAATACATGCTCATGATTTAGTATTACACATAAATAATCAAACACAATAAATAATCATAATGGTTACTGAAGTGATGGAATGAGTATCATAATGAAGTAATAAGGAATAATCAATGGGTAAATCAAATTGATTCCCATGAAATAATGGATTAAGAAATTTAAATATACATTAATATAGAAAATAGTAATAAAACATGAAAATGGTTGTCTAATTGATGTTAAAACATGTAAAAATAGAGATTAAGATACATTAAAAATGTTCAACTTTGGTGTGGTTAATAGAAAAATATAAGAGTCTTTGAGGATGGAATAGAAATAATTTTATTATAAAATCATAAATAATCTATGGTAGAATTTAATTATAAAAACTGTGAGTTTTTAGAAATATTAGTGGCTTAAAATATATGAATAATTGTACATGAAAATTAGTAAGAAAATTTGATGTTCCCTTTAATTGGGTTTTCATATAAATATGAATAGAAAAGGTAACCATGAAAAAAAAATTATTTCATAGAAAAAGAAAAAGGAATTGGAGTGGTTACATATGTTTGGATAACAAAAAAATATTGTATAATTAAATAATATGAATTGAGATTTAAATTTTAGTAATGAGAGAGAATGTGTAACCTGTTGGAAAAATGATTGTTCAAATAGAATGTCATGCCTAATGCCTGAACCAATTTTCAACTTGTACTTATTATTATAGATAATAAAATTAATTAATTAATTTATTAATTAATAATATATCCTACATGTATTTGATTTGAAGAACTTTTTTATGTTCTTGTATGGTAATTATTTTGATTTATAGAGTTCTATTTTGTCATTTTGAGAGTGTTCATTTTCGTGGGTTTCATGATCGGATCATTTGTATACAATTATGAATGTTCATGTAAAAAAAATATTTATACAAAATTGAAATTATATGATATAAATGAACATATAAATATTTATATGATATTATATATCATTTATTTATATTTTATGTCGATGATTCATAACATAAAATGTTAATGAAAATGATTTAATTTATTTTGGCGGTTATTACGATCATCACGAACTTATTAATTTTATTAAATATCAAGTTTATATATTATTTCAAAAAACATTATATAACATCTAATATGAATAATAAAATATTATTTAACAACAATTATCCTTTGATGGAATATTTTTGTGGCAGTTATGTAAAATTAAAATGCATCATCCATAATGATGGTAAATCGTCACATCCTAGACAATGTTTTCATTTGTAGAATAAAATGGAGATTCAAAAGTTTTGATGAATGATATTACATTATCAAAATAAAATTCTTGTAAACATATGATACTAGGGATATTATTTCACTTGGATAATGGGATTTTTTAAGAGGATAATAAAATAATATAAATTGAAGGGAAATCAAAATATAATGAAATATTATTTTATATGTTGAATTTCCCCACAATTAGAACCACCTTTAAGAACTTTTGTATAGAATTTTATTGAGACCAAAAGATCCTTGATGTGGTGAAGATTTATGGAAGAGTATTGGGATGAAATTTTATAAGCTTACAGTCTTAGATATAGTGAGAAGAAGATGTGGTGAGGTGTGGTATTTATAGTGAGGGGGATGTGTGTTCTTAATTATTACATTTGTTATTTTATTATTTTGGCTACCTAAAATCAATAATATTTACTCCCTTATATAAATAAACTATATAATGATGAATATATTGATATTATGGTTCTTATATCATCCATACATATGCAATTACTAAAATATTCATGTATTTATCTTTTATTGTAAATTTTTATATTTCATTAGTCACAAAATATTCACCTATTTTACAAAAATACCCAATACTAACCGTAACGATTTTTAATGTTTATAATTCCAAAATGGACTCAATTATATTTAAATAATTTTCTAAATATATTTAATATATATTTTTACTAAAAATCATAATTTTGTCCAAAAATGTCTATTTTAATATTATAACAAATTTTACGACCCTTTGAAATATTAATTAATATCCATTAATATTGTGTTATAATAATGAGGAAATAAAATATTTATTTATGATTAATATTTAGGAATATATATTATCATATATAAATTTATTTTTATTATAAAATTGTAAATTACAATTTATTTTTCAATAAAAAAATTATAATTAATTTATCATTATAAAAACCATTATTTATGTATTCGATGATATAAATATATTTTATTTTAATTCCTATAAAACCAAAATATTATTTATAATTTCATAGGAAATGTTACTATTTTATTTACATAATAAGTATTATTAATTCTTACATTACTATTACAAGATCTTCAGTAGTTTATCTTCAAATAACTTATCATTAACTAGTTGTAAATCTTCCAAATTCAATACATGTGAGGGATATAGTATGTAATTAATCAAGTGGGATATGAGGAATTAATCATGTACTTGAGACATTTTAGGTGGATGTTCTAGATAATTGGCCATGACATTGACAATATTAAGAATCTCAAGGTGGCTAGTGTACATAGTTCTTAACATTCCTTTCTTCCTAAATATCAAGATCCTATTCCATGGATATATCTGTAAGATCACCATGTTGCCAACCTCAAACTCTAGAATCCATCAATGATTTTCTGCATTGTAATTCTATCAAATTATGGCTACCTTATGATGTTGAATTCTTATAACCATTTCTACCATTTCAGTCATTGTTTATTGTCCTAGTATCCTACATTCAATGACTTAAACCAACCACGTGTATGTTTTCTATATTTTACCATAATATGTTTCACTGGGAGAAATTTTGACGATTGAGTGGAAACTATTTTTATATGATAACATGAATAGAGTTAGATGGTTGTACCATCCTCCTATGAATTCTGTAGAACATGTAGTGAACATGTCTTCTAGTTTGTTAATAATCCACTTAGTTTTCCCATGATTTTGAGGAGGATATGCCTTATTTGTGTTTAGATCAGTATTTAGAGCATGTTGAAGGATATTCTAGAACATGGTTGTAAATATCATATCATGTGAAGATACACTCGATAGTGGTACTCTATGTACCCTCTCTACTTCATTGATTTATACATGTGAAAGTTAGAAGAGTGAGAATTCCCCTATAATATTGATAAAATAATTAGACTTTGTAATACTATCCATAAAAACCTATATTGAAATGTTTCATTTTAAGGCCTTTGGAAGAATATTGAAAAAATCCATGTAATGTTTTCTCATTTCCATGATGGTATTTTTAATGGTTGCATCTTCCTCATAGAAATTTATCTGTCATACTTCACTTATTGACATATCTATAACTTTTATGTTTATTTAATGGTATCTTTATCCATATTGTTACACTAATTGTATTCTATGAGATATTGATGCATATTTGTGCTTTTTGGGTAAATTGAGAATGTTGAGCTATGAGCATCATTATAATTCTCAATATTTATATCTAGATTTGCGAATATACATATTTTTGAACCAAATATAACAACTCATTTCATAAAATTCCATGGAGGTGTTTTCTCATTTCCATAATGGTATTTTTAATGGTTTCATCATCCTCATTGAACTTTATCTTTCATAATTCACTTATTGACATATCTGTAACTTTTATGATTATTTAATGATATCATTATCCATATTGTTACACCAGTTGTATTCTCATAGATATTGATTCATATTTTCCCTTCTTGGGTAAATTTAGAATGTTGAGAGATGGGCATCATTGAAGTGCTCAATATTTATATCTAGATTGGAGTGTACACATAGTTGTGAACCAAATATAACAACTCATTTCACATAAATTTTTTAATTATGTTGAGCTGTGGGTTGTGATGATGCTGCGTGGGGCAGTGAGGCATTGGTGGTTCTTGTTCCTCAGAGATCGTGAGGAATCAACGATCACTTTCATGAGTTATGATAAACATGTATAGTTGAATTTCCTTCTAGGACTGTGAGGTTGTTTGGTCTCTAGGAGCTTCTTACCCTTCGACATGGTAAATCTAGTGTGTGAGTGTTTGGAATCCATTCCAGTGTCCTTTTACGATATGATTCTGACTAGTTTTCAGATGAAGAGACCTGAGATCTGCATTTTGTGGAGGCTTTTCATCTAGATATCCAGTGCTTGGTCACCCCATTTATGCTAAAGACATATCATTAAGTGCTACAGATGGAAGAGGTCATTAATAGAAATGCATGACTCTTTAAAAACTCAATTAAAGAAATGTGTGGATCTGAATAGTTCTCAAATAATTAAAAACATCTTTCAAGCTATTGTATCTGAGCTTCATCACGTGATGTGGTATGATATAAATTCTTTTATTCCTAATAAATGCACACCAAATCTTATTTCTAGAAAAACATGGATTCTCATCGCTATTCACGAAGCTCCTTCGATCTAAAAGGGTCATTGAAACAACACAGTGAAATACATTAGCATCCTTCTATGTTTACCTATTTCTGGAAACTACTGCCAACCTCGACATACTTTTGAAGTCTTATGAAATCCCCCTCTACCAGGATTGATTAAGGTTTGGTGGGTGGTGCTTCCAAAGGCAATCCTTGTCCTGCGGGGTGTGGCTCCATCTTCATGAATCATACTGGTCAAATCATTGGTTGATTCTATGAGAGTTGTGGCATTGATCCCTCTCTGGAAGCTGAAATGATGGGTATGATTCATGTCGTCTCTTTTTCAAAAAAAAACATGGATAGAACGACCTATGGATTGAGAGTGATTCGACCACTCCTGTGAAAGCCGTTTGGAATGGTGTGATACATCTTGCATGGCCGATCACCACTTGTTGGATAGACTACATCAGTGCTATTCACGACATCAACTACATCATCACTCATATTTATCATGAGGATAACATGGTTGCTGACAGTCTTTCAAAAAGTGAGTCAATCAAGATATCACCTGGCTTGATGAACTTCCTGATTAATTACATCCTTTTCATAATAAATATTGTAATATTTTTTCTTCTTTTGTACTTTTTTAGTTCTTCTTATTTATATATTTAGTGCCTTGGTTTTCTAGCCTGGCACCATCATATAAAAAAATAGGTCATTGATATAATTTTATCTAGAACTAGAACTTTTTGGTATGTGAGTCATCAGGATTCCTCATGAAATATATATGTGGTCCGGGTTCCTAGTATTCAAGGAAGAAATGTTTACCGTCGGTAGGGGGTAGTACCTTTCCCTCAGTATCTCATTTCTATAGTGGAAGCAGATCATAGGCATATGCCAAGGGCTCAAGAACTTTTTTTGTCGAGGATGAGTTCATTAGATGCAAGAGTGCTCGACCTTTTAGAATGGTCTGTGTGCGCCAGTTGTTCCCCTCCATGTTCATCTATTGAGGCAGTTCCGACCAAGGTAGTAGCCACAGATTTCAGAATCTTTGGATTAGCATAGAAAAGATATGACATTCAAAGGATATCCCCGAGACACTCCAAATCTTTTGAGCATAGATTGCATGCATGGTGGTGGTCCTCATCATGGTTTGATAGGCTATAGAGGAGATCATGGTCAGCTTCATGTTTTATGATTTCAAGTGCCAGGTGAGCCAAATGTCTTTTGAGGTTCCATTTTCTTTTTTTTTCTTCATGGGGTTATGCAAATTTTGATTCAGGATCGACACACTCCTTCATATAACCTTACCTTTCCCGTTCATTGGAACTTGAGGTTGAGATGATTTTAGTTCCCCTGGAATTGACTACGCTAGGTGGAGGTCGAGCTAACTTGTTTGAAGTATGTATAGACTGGAAGCTAGTGTTGGGGTAGCACCGCTCAAGGAGAGATTTCATATGTTTACAAATAAAAAATTAGGATGTCATCTTCAACATGGAATGGTTGTATTTGATAAATTAAATTTTGGATTTATTCCAGAGGTAGGTGGTGTTCCTCGATGCTGATGGAGAGCTAGTAGTTTTTGTGGTGTCAGGACCAAGTAGATGATGAAGTTGTTTTGTACTCAGGTGTTGTATTCTTTTTGTAAAGATTTTATTTAAACAAATAAAATCACATCACATTGTATTGTGGAAACAATTGTTCTGTTTTATTTAAATAATTAGACCCATGTTTTCTAACAATTGGACCCATGTGTTTTGAAATATTATTCTCAGGCTGAAATGATAAGGAAAGAGAGAGACTTGAGTGAATGTAAATTTATGATACTCTCCAATGTAATTTTAACGATGAATTGTTTATTTGTATTTCCTATAAATAATCATTAGATTTGATAAATAGTTCTGTAATATTGATTGTAGAAAGGGGAGTGAAAGTGATGATTCCAATCAGAAAATAATCATTTTCAAAATTATCTTATTTGGATGGAAGAAAAAAAGAAGTTGTATTGAGTTTTTTTCAAAACAATCAGAAAAGAATCATGTTCAGATTTATCGTATCTCATTGGAAGATATAATGTAATGTTATCAATTGTTTTCTAAATCAATTAGAAAATAATGTTCTCCATGTTTATCATATCTGGATGGCATAGAAAAATAATTTGTAAGAATTTGTTTTCAAAACAATTAGAAAAGAATCATATTCAGATTTATTTTATATAGATGGTAGAGAGAAAGAAGTGGTAATAATTTTTTTTCAAAACAATCATTTCCATATTCAAGAGTTGGTGATGATTTTTTTTAAACAATAGTATCCAGGTTGATGTGGTGGTGCGGATTGTTTATTAAAACAAACATATCCATATTGAATAGGCGATGTTGATTGTTTTTCAAAACAATATTATCTAGATTGAAGAGATGGTGCTGATATTTTTTCATAATGGTCATATCTAGGTGAAATTGACATAGTACCAACGAAATATCAATTTATAATATTTTATTAAATTATATCCAACTACATCATCGTATTCAGATTTTTTTTGAATCATATTATAACATATCATTGTTCTTAGATTGTATTTGATCGCACCTAACAATCGTTACTTATAATTGTAATTAAAATGATCATATCCAGAATGATCATAACGAAAAATGATAATATCAAGTATGATCGTATCCATAATGATCATATCCATAATGATCATAAACAGAATGGTCGTAACTAAAAATGATCATATTCAGGATGATCATATCAAGACCCATTATATTTATAAAAGATCATGGTTGGGTTTAGATGAAAAGATATAAGCGGTAATTAATGTAATGTTACAAAAAATCCTAATTGTAGTCTAACAATGATAATGATGACCCTCAATGAATTCAATATCATGAAGGTATTCATGAAGCAAGAATTGGGTATTTTAATATATTATTGTTTCCCAAGTTGTTCAAGAGAAAATAAAAGTGAAGAGTATTTCTGAATTTTTTAGGGGGACCGTAATATTCAAATGTAATATCATTATTCAAATTGTTTCTTATAATCATATTCTGAAAAAGACCTAAGGAATCAGATGATGTTCATCAGGAAAATTTATTCCTCAAAATTGGAAACAATCTCAAAAAATGTAATTTGAGTCTGAAGAAGAAGACGTGAAGAATTTGGATTTTTCAAGAAGAACTGTAAAGCATTGACGTAGTCATAATTTCAATGATATTTCAGGTGAAATTCAAATGTTGGTGAATTTGTGTGAGTGGGAAACATTTTTGGATTCCTCCCTAAACTTGTTTTGTATCACCAATAAAATGTGAAATTACTATATACATTCGGAGACAATAAGTATTCACTATAGAAGAGGGACAATATATAGGGTTCTAGAGAGAAGAAAAGACCAATTCAATTGGGCCTTATAATTTTTTTTGATTGGTTCTGATTGATTCATATTCTATTTGGATTGAAAATTGTATTCATGAATTGAAGTGGTGCCAATTCTAAACAATTTTTTTCTATCAAAAAAACTGACTAGGTGTATAGTTTTGTAAGAATCTGACTCTGAGGAAATAGACTAAAAAGAGATCAGACATAGTGTTTCATAACAATGTCAAGGTGATTCATATGTTTCTTCTGGGTAAGGAATTGATGAATTTTATTTCAACTGAATACTTTAATTAAATTTAAAAGAAGTGCAGGAAACATGATATGTTACAAAACATTTATATTACATTATTTTTCTCAAAGGGTGCACATGAACTATTGCGATTGTTTCATTGTGCTAAATGGGTGAAAGGGTACATCCAACCCGTTTTAATCTATGGATTTATTTCTAGTGGATTTTATGGTATTGTATAATTTCGAAACCATAAAAAGTATGTATCTATTCTTATTGAATAGTGAGACATGAAAATATTTATTTTCCATTAGATGTGTGTTGATTTGTTTCTCATTAGGGAATCGAAATCATTAATAGGGGAAAAATGTTTTTTTATAAAAAAGAAACACAAGAGAAAATGAGTATCACTAATTCATCCACTTCCACCTTCTGTGATACAATAATCTGAATGGTTAGTTTCAATTTGTATTAGAGGAGGCTCCCTTGGATATTCATTACAGATGGATAATGTGAACTATTTGAACAGTAAATCTATTTGGGTATTTTATGGAATGAACTATCATATATAGAAATATATAATGTTTCCATATCTTATATCTATCAATAATGATGTTCTTGAAGCTACAACAGTTAGGTTTCCTCCCATTAACGATAGTGCTCATCTTACACTTGTTGCGAAAATGATTCATGAAAATGATGAATGGGACAAAAACTCAGTATTATCATCAATTTTAGAAAGAGAATTATTGAGAGTTAATGGTGTTGCAACAGATAATGGTATATTTGATAAATTGAAAAATATATTCAACAGCAATAAAAAATGAAGATGGAAAATTTACAAATATGCAGATTGAAGTATGAAGATTTGATGATGGGTGAGGATGAATATGTTGAGGAATTCATTACCACGTTGAATGACATTGTGAGTACTAATATATGACTTGGTGAAAAGAAAAAATACTCTACTATAGGTGAAAACATCTTGAGTATCCTACCTGACAAATTTTATGCAAAAGTTTGTTCATTGAAATAATGTGATCTTGAAACATTATGTCTTGATGATTTCCATAACACTCTTATCACCTATACAATTTGAAGAGAGAATGTTTTCAAGAACAAAAAAATGTTTATTAGGAAATTTCATTCACAAATATGATTATAGAAAATACATAAATGATTTTTATTGAAGGTAAAACTGGTGAATCTGACTCTGAAAATGAGTTATGGAAAAATCTCAATTAAATTATTTAACTTTTATTCAAACAAAGTAAAAATAGGTACATTGTAATAAAAAGTGAAACATCCCATGAAATGTTTTGATTGTGGAGGTGTTGGTAACATTGTGGTGAATTTTCCTAGAATAAAGAAAGAAGTGGATAATGATATTGAAGAATGAAAGGCAGGAACATCATGAAAGGAAATGGGAGACAAAGGAAAAGAATATAAATTATTCACATAAACATGTATAAGTTTCTTGTACAAAGATGATGAAGAACAATACGGTGATGTGGAATCCGAAAAATCTATAGATTATAGTAATGAAAATACATTCACTGAAATACTGAATGATGAATAAATATAAAGAATTAGTTCTGAAGAAGAAGATACTCAACTTGAAATTCATTTGAAAGATGATTTGAAAGAATGTATGAGAAAGATCAAAAGGATTGTAAAGAAAAAGAAAATTTAGATGATGAATTCTCAAGCATCCAAGAATTTTTTTTGGTGAGAAAAATAATATGGTTAAATATATAGATTATCTTAAGAAGTATTTTAAAGATGAAAAGATTCATAATGATTATTTGGATGTGATGTTGAAGGAAAAATAAGAAGAGTGGGGGCTTTTCCAACAAAAACTCACAGAATCGGAAATGAAAAGTTTATACTTCATGAAATATATCACTGAAGTTGGTGAATGTTCTTGTAATGAGAAACATGAAATGGTTCAACAATATATACATTAATAGTATAAGAAGAATTATTAAACTAATTTTGAAAATAATAATGTTGGGAATGTTATGTATGTGGTAAAAGTGAATAATTCAGATGTTACAAAACATCCTGAGTCTGAAAAAGTTTAATCTAGATCTCTAATTTTTTCAAATAGTTCTGATCTTATAATGAATCAGAATATAAAAAAAATCCAATTTAAGGTGAAAATAATACGGTAGAGAAATGTTTTCATAATTCTGATCAGTGTAGAGATTTCATAGGAAAGTACTTTTTCAATGGGTATTGCTGGTATTGTGGGGGATTTGGGCACACAACAAGTTTTTGTTGGTTCAATAAAAACATTACAACTATCCTATAGGTTATTAAAGGATGATATTAAGGGGGAGCCTATCGCCTCAAAGAATGAAATATGGAAAGGTTGTCTTGAAGAAAGATGAAAAGAACCAAGTAGAGATTGAAAATAGGTTCCATCCCTTAGAAACTATTTGTGAATGATTTGAAAAACCATGAAACCATGCAATGGATGTCATGTCTTGTTACCGACTCAGTAAAAGATTCTCAACTCTCAAAAGCTGAAGTAGAAGAATAAAATGAATGAATAAAATGAGATTATTATTGAAACTGAATTAAAAGCCATGAAAGCTGAACGACCGAGGAGACATGATAGAGGGTGTTCATTTCACATGATAGTAATCCTAAAATTGTGGAAGGATTTGAAAGATTATAATAATGGAAAAAAGGAATTTGGCTATGGTGAATCATTGAAAATAAATGGTGTTGTGTCAGAAATTATAGGAAAAGAAAAGATGAAATATAAGAAAATATTGTATGTTGATTGGCTGAAACGCAACCTTCTACGTGCATCACAATTTTGTGATGATGGTAACAAAATTATATTCATGAAATCTAGATTTATTGTAAAGTGTGAAGAAGATGGAAATATTGTTACAAGATGCCAATGTATAAATTTTTTTTTTAGTTTGGTGATTCACAAAACTCTTGTTACATGAGTATGGTGGAAGAGAATCAATTATGGCATAAAAGGAATGGAAATATGTGTTAGAGAAACATGAGTAAGTTATCCAAAAGATATAGTTTTTGATACATTCCTTATTATCTAAGAGGAATATATTGGTGTCGCACTCTCTTCCACAAAGGAAAAATTCCAAATTTTTTGCATAAGAATGTAGTTATTTGATCAAAACAACCCATGGAGTTGATCCATTTCAATATATGTTTGAAAATGAGGAAAAAATAAACCCATATAGATAATAGATTCATTACATTCCTTGATTATTTTACTCTCATTTCATGTGTTATATACATTAAACACAAATGAGATTCTTTGAAATTGATTAAACTTTTTAGAAAAAAATTAGAGAATGAATGTGATTATTCTATGAAAATGTTGAGAACTAAAATTGGTTGGAATTATAGAGGTGAAGATTCTGAAGACAATATTGAGAAGAATATAATTTGGTATGAGTATATAACTCTATAAACTCCCCAAAAAATGGGGTTGTTGAAATAAATAATAGATTCCTGGTGGACATTGTAGGAACAATGTTACTTGAGCATGGCCTTTCTCATTACTTTTGTAGCCAAGCCATGTGTACAACTATTTTTATTCTGAAATTTTTTTTCTATAGCCATAAATTGGGTATTAATATCTATGAATTGTTTTATGAAAAAACTCCAAGCTTGAAGAACTGTAGATTTTTCAGGTTTCCCTGTATTATAAATAAAAAATGTGGAAGGTATTGTAATTTTCAGAAGAAAGGTGATGATAGAATTTTTCATTGATATTCCCCAGAAAGAAGAGGTTATGAATTCTTCAAAAAAGAAACATAAATAATTTATGATTCACTTGATGTAAAAGTTATTCAAGTATCTAAGATAGGGAAACATGTTCATGTGGACAATGATGTTATAGAAGTTGAAGAAGATAATTTTGTTAATGATAAAACAATTGTTATCCTAATGAAGGTGATAAATTAGACCCATCTATTTTTATTGATGAGGAAGTTAATCTAAAATTTTATCCAAGGATAAAGAAACATGTGGAAGAAAAAAACATAATTATTTACCAACATTATATTGTATAAACAAGAAGAACAACCAATTTCATTGCATATACGTCTTTGTATACAAATATGGAACCAAATGATGTGGAAGAAAATTTGAGAATATAGAATTTGTTCAACCCATGAATAAAGAATTGGATAAGATTGAAAAGAATAATATGTGGGAACTGGTACAAAATCCTAAAAACAATTACATCATTGAAACAAAATGGGGATTTTTGAACAAGATGAATGAAAAAGGTTAAGTTATAAGAAACAAAGAATGATTTCATTAAAAATTGTATTCAGAGATTAAGGATATTGATTTTGATGAGGCCTTTTCTCAAGTGGAATGAGTTGAAACAATTAGACTCCTTCTTTTTATTGTCGACAACAAGGTTACCATATCATTAAAATGGATGTAAATTCTTCATTCCTAAATGGTAATATTGTAGAATTGGATTATATTGAACAACCTTGTTGATTTTTTGTTGGAAAATATAATGGTTATGTGTGAAGATTAAAAAAGGAATTGTATGGACTAAAACAAGGTCTGATGTCATAGTATTCCAAAATGGATATTTTCTTTTGAATGTTGAATTTTTACAAATGATGGGTGGATAACAATATTTACATGAGATAAATTCTCTTGTATTCCCACATTGTAATTTTATATGTTGATGATATTATATTTACTGGGAATGATGATGGAAGATATGAAAGATTGGCTGAAGAAATGAAGAATGTTTTTGAAATGTCCAATCTGTGATAAATGAAATAATTTCATAGGTTACAAATACAACAAAATAATAAATACATTTTTCTATCCCATGAAAATTATGCTAAATAACAACTCAGTGGGTAAGGAATGAAAAATTCAAATCCTATTTCCACACACATTTCAGTGTAAAAAAAGATGAGAAATGTTGGAGAAGGAAAATAAGTTTATAGAAAATTAAATAGAAATCTGATTGGAATTCTATTGTATTTGATTGCCTCAAGACCTAAAATTTTTAATGATGATACCTTATATAAAATATTTCAACGTGCTCCAAAATAATTATATTTACTTGCTGGAAAATTAATTCTGAGACACTACAAAGGGACAATAAAATCTGGAATAAAATATGATAGATCAAATTGCATTGAATTGTTTGGGTATTCAGATGCAGATTGGGCATGAAATGTTGATTATTGAATATGGAAGTCTAGTGGTGTATTCATTCTATAAAAGAATTTTTGTAGTTGATAAATAATGAATCAAAATTTAGTAACATTAAATATGGATGAATCAAAGTACATTTTTTTACTCAATCCACTACTCAACTAATGTGGATGAAAACAAAATCAGATGATATACTTGATGAAGTGAAGTTACCATTGCTATTGGGTCATGACAATTAGTGTATAATCAATCTCACCAAGAATCTTGTGCAAAATTCTCATTCAAAACATATTGATATCAATTTTAATTTAATCTTATAGAATTTTGAGAAGAATGAATTGAAGTTGTAGTATGTTCCTACATCATAACAAGTTGCTGATATTTTCACCAAACCATTATTAATGGAATCATTCCTAAAAATTTATTTGATCAGGGGTGTTTAACCACTTTCTCTTCACGGTTGTTGTATGTGTATCTTTCCCCTCTCTCAGATTACCTTTTTATTCTTCATTCAAGGTGGAAAATTGTTTTTTTCATAAATCTATTGCACAAAAGATAGAGTTTTGGGTAATATATGAATTTATCAATGTTTAGTGTGTGAACTGTTCACACAGTTTGTTGGGGTGGTCGTATGAAATGAAAATAAATTGTATTCCAGAAAGAACAGAGAAAATAATGAGAAAATAAAGAGGTTAAAATGATTATTTTTATTGAATATCTTGGGTTTTCTATTAATTATTCTTGTTTCCTACAACTAATTTTTTCACATATGCTTAGAATGATTGATTTTCAATCTATTATTTTTGGTTACAAAGTTCAGTGGTTTATGAAACCTGGTTTTCAAAAACATCCAAAGTGGGAGACTATTAGGATCAAGCTGATGATGAAGGTGTTTTGTATTCAGGTGTTATATTTTTTTGTCAAGGTCGATATTAAATAAAGTAAATCACTTCACTTTGTTTTTTGGAATCAATTATTTTGGGTTTGTTTTGAAAATAATCTTACCCATGATTTCTAAAAATTGGACTCATGTATTCATAATGTTTGCGCTCCAGAAGAGAATTTTAAGGAATGAATGAAACTTGAGTGAATGGAATGTTATGATACTTTTCGAAGTAATTATGATGATGCTTTTCTAATTTTTATTTCCTATAAATCATTAGTTGATGTGAGAACTTTTGATGAATGATTTATAAAAAATGGGGGGAGAGATGCTTCCAATCAGAAAATACTCATATTCAGATTTATCATATCTGGATTGCAGAGAGAAAGAGGTTTTATGAATTGTTTTTCAAAAGAATCATAAAATACTCTTGTTCAAATTTGTCGTATCTTTATGGAAAAAAGAAGGAATTTGAATCGATTTTTTTCAAAACTTTAAGAAAAAAGTTGTATTCAGATTTATTTTATATAGATTTCATAGAGAAAGAAGTGGTATCAATTTTTTTCAAAACATAATGAAAATAATTGTATTCAAAATTATCATATCCGGATTGAAGAGAGAAAGAAGTGGTACATATTCTTTTTTCAAATTTTTTTTATCGAGATAGAATATGGGGAGCTGATTATTTTGCAAAAAAATTGTATCCAGATTAAAGAGGCGGTGGTGATTGTTTTTCAAAACCATCACATCGATATTGAAGAGATGGTGTGGATTGTTTTTCAAAATGATTGTATCTGAGTGAAAGTGAATGAATTTTCATGGTACTGAATAATGATCATTGTTTTCATATTGTTTTTCATTATATCATGGTAGATCATTATTTTCATATTTTTTTGAATCTTATTTGTGTAGATTATGGTTTTCAAATTGTAATTTATTATACCCGGTATTTCTTACCCGCAATCATAACCAGATTTATCATAACCAGAAATGATCATATATAGAATTATCATAACAAGAATGATCGTAACAAGAATGATCATAACCAGAAATGGTCATATTTGGGATTTAAATATCAAGACCATTTGAATTCATAAGAAATCATGCTTGGGTTGAGATAAAAATAAAAATAAGGAATGGATCGAAAGATACATTATGATCCATGTGAAATTAGACGATGCTAAAGATGATTCCCAATGAATACAAAGTCGTGATGGTAGTCATGATTGAAGAATGTTTTTTGAATGATGAATCGTTTCTCATGTGGATAAAGAGGAATGAAATAAAAAGAGGATGTATGAATGAATTTTTGATGGGGAGTTGAACATTAAAATTTAAGATCTTGATTCAAATCCATTATAAGAATCATATTCCGAAATCGACATGAGGAATCTGACTCAATTGATTGGACCCATTTATTCTTAATAATTAAAAACAGTCTTAGAAATTGGAATGGGATTCTAAATAGGATGTTTTGAAAATGGTGGGTGTTTCGAGAAGAATCCAGATGTGTTGAAAAAGTCATAATTGAACGGATATTTCAAGTGAAATTCAATGGTGGGTGAATTTTTTTGTTCTGGAAACATTTTGGGATTCCCGCCTAAAAACATTTTGGATCACCTATAAAAATAGAAAGTACATTGTACTTTTTGAGACATGAAATATTCATTATATAAGATAGAGAAGCTATGGGTTTCTATGGATATGAAGAGATCAATTCCATTCAGTCTGAAAATTGTTTTTGGGTGGTGATGATTCAATCATAGTCTATTTGAATTTACAATTGTATTGAAGAATTGAAATTGTGTTGATTCAAATCTATTTATTTATAACAAAAAAAATCAGAGTAGGTGTATTGTTTTGTATGAATCAGACTCAGAAAAGATATGACATGGTGTTTCAAAAAGAAATTGGTGATTCTTACCTTTATTTTGGGTAATAAATTGTGGGATTATATTTCAGTAAAATACATTTTTTGGATTGAAAATACTTGCATGTAACATGTGTTTTTACAAAACGAATTATTACATTATTTTTCTAAGAGTATACCCATGCACTAGTGGGATTGTTTCATAGAGCTACGAGAGTGATAGGGTTCATCATAATCATTGTAATACAAGGATAGATTTCAAGTGGATTGTATGGTATTAGATCACTTACCAATAAAAAAAGTGTATCTATTCATATTGAATGGTGAACCTTTTAAATCATTGTTTTACATTGGATTTGTGTTGAATTTTTTCACATTAGGGAATAGAAATATTTCACAGGATTTGAAGGTTGTTTCAATTAAAAATAACAGAAAAGAAAAAGAGTATCACTGATTCAACTTCCCCCTCTCTATGATACAATACTCTGACTAGGCATACTCATGTTGGCCAGCAAGAGCCTCATATGTGTCAGAGGTGTGTTCCTTCATTTTCATCCTTGATATCTAAATTGATGTTGATTTAATCGAAGGATCATCGGTCGATGTTTCCCAGGGTCATTTATGATTACCCTAATGTATTTCTAGAAGATATTGTAACATTACCCCCTCAATAAGTGACCGAGTTCATGATCTATCTATATCCAATAGTGTATCCTATCTCTAGTCATCCATATAGGATGGAAACTTATGAGTTAAAAGAGATATGTATATAGATTAATGGTCTGTTTTAGTTTGTTTTTCTTTATCTGAGTGTGTCACCATGGGGAGCACCAATTTTTTTCATAAAGATTGATGATAGTAGTTTTTTGTTTTGTATCAATTATCATCACTTGAGAAATGTTTCAATGAATAATCAATATCCTCTTCCATGGATTGATGATTTATTTCAACACCTTATAAATGCGACATCGTTCTCAAAGATCAATTTTCGTTGTGGGTGACATTCGATGTGAGTGAAGGTTGAAAATATTCCAAATACAACCTTCTTTTGTCGTCATGAGAATTACCATAACTTGGTGATGTTGTTCAATTTGAAAAGTGTTCCAGCTGTGTTCATGGAGTTGATGAAGGAATTGTTCTGTTTGTTCTGGGAAATTTTCTTGGTGGTTTCAATTGATGAAATCATTCTGTACTCTGTGTCTAAGGAGGAGCATGTAGAGAATATATATTCTGTTTTGGTTGTTCTTTATTGACAACAACTGTTTGGGTAGTTGTAGAAGTGTGTGTTTTGGGCTTGAGATATTTATTTGTTATAGCATGTTGTATCCTAGATGGGAGAAGTTGTGGATCCATAAAAGGTTTTTATATTTGGGGCTTGGGATGCCCATAAGACACTAGTAGATTTGCGATGTTTCCTTGGCCCATAATGCTATTAAAAGTGGTTCGTGGATGATTTATCTCAGGTTGTGACCCTCCTATATGTAATGACCATAAATGTGTAGGCATTCATGTGGACCGATCAGTTTTATGCTTCTTTCGATTATCTGAAGGATATGTAAGTAAGTGCTCTAGTTATTTGTCTTATAGTGGAGGGAGTTCATTTTGGTGTTTTCTACAATAATTCTCAACTTGGGTTAGAATATAATCAAATGTAGTAGAGATCGTTCACTTGTTATGGATATTAGCAGTTGTTTCACCGTGAATGTAGCTATGCCATCCAAGATCTCAAGTTGGTGGTAGTGGTGTTCGCTCTGAATTTTGGGAGACATTATCCCATCAGTGTGCACATTTTGGTTTTCACTAATCATAAGTGCTTGAGGAATGTTTTCTTCTAGTGTGGATTGAACATGCAGTTTTATCTATGGATGGAGTTCCTTCAAGATTACGACATAGATTATTCATTTACATCTGGTAAAGGGAATGTTGCAGCTGATGATTTGTGCAGGAAGTTGTGTAGTAATGCAGTGTGTGAATCCGGTTATTCTTGGAGAACGATGGAAGATATTTCAGTGATGCGTCTGAATATGGAAGATCTAGTGGCAGTAGATGTTGTATATTCTAGATGATGGTGATGCCATCTCTAGTGTACCATGTATAAGAGTCATAGTTGGGAGATCCTTATGTAGAGGTATGGAGATACCATGTTATTTATGGTGTATCATCTGATGCATGGTCCGAGGATGAACAACACTGAGTGTTGTTTCAGGGAAGGATTTTCATTCCATTAAAGATGTATAAGATGGTTCTCATCTAGTTCCATTGTTCTCCCATAGTAGTATATCCTAGCATGCTGAAAATTTACCATTCCCTGAGGGTTCAGTTATGGTGGCCTTGGTTAAAGCATGTGGTTGTAGAGTTTGTGTCTCGGTCTTTGTTCTACTAGAAGGAGATGGTTGAGCACCGTGTTGCTGGTGAATTTCTCAATCCATTTTATGTTCTTTAGTAGAAGTGGGATGACTTATCTATATACTTTTTTACTAGTTAACCTCTAGCATAGGGAGGATATGATGTTACATGGGTGGTAGTTGATTGCTTGATGAAATCTTCCCACATTATAGTGATCAAGGAGTCGATATCAGTTGATGTTTTGTTGAGGCAGTATCTAGAGGAGGCAATGAGACTCTCTGGAGTCACGAGGATCATAATTTCTAATTGAGACAAATGTTTTACCTCTAGGGTGTGGAGAGGTCTCAATCATTCTATTGGTTCTTAGTTAGTATTTAGTACAACTTCTCACCCACAGATGGATGGTCAGAAAAAGGGTAACGTCTAGAATCTTGAAGACATTTTGATCTCTTTTGTCCTAGATTTTTGAGGTTCATAGATGAGGAAAATTCCCTATGTAGATTTCTCATACAAAAATATTTTCCACTCCACCATTTGAATGACACCATTTTAAGACTTTTATGTCCAGCCTTTACATTCCACGTTGTGTTAGAATTTGGTCAGAGAGTAAGAAATTATCAATATGGAGATAGTACAGAATAGAATAGATATGTTTCATGAAATTCATGAGAGGATGAAGCTAGTGTAAGATCATAAAAAATCCTATTCTATTCAAAGGGGGATACCTCAGGTGTTTGATGTTAGGGGTAATGCTTTGTATAAGGAGAATCCCCATCATGGGAAACAAAGGATTTGTGGTGGTAGTAAGATTTCTCCAAGGTTTGTTTGGCCTTTCTAGGTGTTATCTCATGTTGGATCTATGGAGTATCAGGTAGCACTTACCATGTAGAATATTAGGATGCATGATGTTTTTTAATGTATGGTGGTTTCATCATTATCTTCAAGATGAATCTCAAGTCCTTGATCTTGGTGATATCAATGTTGAAGATGATGTGACCTTCAAGGACCAGCTGATAGAGATCCAAGACTACAAGGAGATGGTGCTCTATTGGACTTTTCATTGACTGGTTCAAATATTATGGTGGAACTATGGAATGGAGTAGAGTACTAGGGGACATGAATCGCAGATACATGCTTTGTAACCCAAGTTTCATGATGTTTAACTCTTTTGTTGTAATGCGGATTGGTTCATGGTTGTAGTCCTTTTTTTGTTATGTGATTTATTTTTCTTGTTTCTCGGGTGTAATTCTCTCTTCTGAGAGGTTTCCTCATATGGATAGTGTTTAGAAAGAGGTTGTGGGTTTCATGTGGTTTCACATGTTCATTTTTAATGTAGTTGAGCTACTTCGGTGGAGATAGACTTGAGAGGTATCTCGAAGAGTGGTTTCTCAGACCACTATTTTTTTCCAATCAATTTTGTTTTAGGATTATCCTGGAAAATAATGTTTTGGGAGATATCTAATGTAATGACCCAGACCTCTCTGAACCATTACATTAATAAAATATTGTGTTGGGGATGTTCGGGGAAGTCGTGATGACTTATCATCATCACTTGTCCAATTTTTTCAGTTCTGTGAACATTATTTCTAGAATTGGTCCATTAACATCACAAAATTTCTGAAATGGTTGAATCAAAAGGGAGGCATAGGAATTGTGTCACTGAACTGGTGGCATAGAAACAGTGGCACTGAAATGGTGTCTTGATCATTGTTTCCTGAACTGTGTCACTTCCTTTGTCAAATATATTGATTTTTTCAGATTTCCTATAGTTTCACCTGTTTGAGGTTTAAATTGATGTAAAAAGCATTAATGTACTTTTACTAAGGTATTTAATGTCAATTTATGACCCATTAATCATATCATAATTTTTCTCAATAGTTGGGAAGCCTTAACTCCATCAAAACATCTGATCATTGACACAACTAATTTTAATGAAAAATCTAGTTTATCTTAGACTATTGCTCCATTAAATCGTCTAAATGGCCAAGAAATCATATTCCACTATTCTTCCTTATTGTTACCTGGTCCAAGACGCTTGGAACATTCCTTCTGTCCCATAAGAGTTGTGCGTAGTCTTGTATCCTTATATCCCTTCTTGCTTGGAGTTTCTTCGTACTGCATGTGCACCCCCTGTTTTGGTGCAACGAGGATGTATCGATCCGTATTTGATATAAGGTATGTTATACCACCGTTCTTCTGGGCTCCTCACCATCATCTCTTCTTTTACATGTTACTTCAAGTGATCTCCATGTTTTTAATGTATCTGTCAAAGGTCATGGTTGGTGTGGTGGTGTATATTTGTCCTTGGGTGGATGTAGTCTTCTTAGAGAGGTGATCATGATCAGTTGTGTTCATTAGTCTCATGAAAAAATATCTAAAACCTTTTAAGGTAGGGGATTCATGGATTCCCACTTCTTTTACATGAAACTATAGAGTTGTCATTTTTTTCCCACTAGATCTCAATGGAATTGACATAATAAATATTTTATCTGAATATTTAATTGTTATTGATCGTATGTTATTGAATAATATTGTTTCTAGATAGTGTTATATCTATGATTTTATTATTAATAATATCACTCTTAATGGTATATGGTAAATGATGTAAATCTGGGATTAATTTTAAATAAATTAGATAATGATTAAGAGGTATGTTTTGAATTTGGTTGTTGCTATGGTAAATTGTTGATAATTGAATTGATGTAGTTATGCATGTTTAAATGGGCCATCTTATTCAAGATGGATTAATTAAATTGTTGTTTTATAATAGATAATTCATGGAAGGGATCTGAGTTACCCTATTTATTTTAAAGGACAATAACCTTATTTTTGGAGTTGTGTGTACTCATTGTGTGTGAAGGATAGATGAATTCCTTTGGGGTGACTGTCCTGTTTATTTTTTATTGTTTTCCTACTGCATGTGTTGTGGTGTGAGCCTCGAATGGATGATCCTAGGAGGCTATTGGGGTATTTAGTATAGGGGGACCCTGTGTTTTTTGTAGCAGTTGACACCTAGAGTGAATATATGCATTGGGTTATGCATGTGGATGTTAGGGAGGACACTCGAGAGGATCAAACAATACAGTTATGAATGTTGGGTGCTTGTGGAGTCTTGTTGTTTTTTATCTAATTTAAATTCCCCACGTCATAAAGTCATTTTTCATTATTAGCCTCTTTTCTAGGGAGGTGTAGACATGCGGGGCATGCCACTTGATTTTGGTGGTTAGCTCCTCAAGGATATATGGGTCTATTCTCTTGCTATATGTGGGATTGTCTGGATGACTATTACATCTATTCATTGTGTTGAGCCCCTTGTGTTTGGAATCTCAGTTTTTCTTTTCTAGAATTTCTATAATTATGGGAATGTTATAATGATATTAATAAATTATTTAATAAATGATGTTAACCAATGGGTTTGGAGCTTTCTGGGATACAATGTTGAGGTAACATTTTTGAGAAGTTGTGGACATGGTTTGGTTATACCTTGAAGGCCGAGAACTTGGTGTGATGCTAATGACAGGTAATGTGAAATTAATAATGGTTAATTAATTGTTAAATAATTAAATACATAAATTGAAACAAATAAAAAGGAATAAGTAACAAAATATCACACTTTAAATGGTCATATACATATAATATAAATAGTATTAGGAGTGGGAGGTAGTAATCTGAGAGGTGTTAGTTGTAGTTGAGTCTATGTCTAGTTTTTCACATAGTGTGGTTGGGAGTAGTAGTATATTATTTACTTTTTTTGCTTCTATGTGCTAATCCACCATTTTGGTTAGGTAAACTAATAACACCAGGATCCTAATACCTAAGGGTGTTTTACCCAATATTCTGGTGGGAGAATGGATGTATGACTTCCCCCTTTGTCCCCACACTACACTATTGGTAGATAATTTTTTTGGTAGGCACCGCAGTTAGTTTTCCACATATATGTGCGTAGAGGGATGTAATGTCATGTGGTTATTCAAATATAGATATCTTGGATATTGTTTCCTATGGACTACTATATGTGTAATGTGTATCGGTTCTGATGGCTTGAAGATCCTTACATGGCGTATGAGTTGTATTGGATTGAGGTATAATGTCCAACATATGGTACACATGATGTGATCTATGGTGGATCCCGAAAACTACATGGTTACTTTGGTTATGTGGACTTAGTGGTTGTGTTCTTGAGGTGCATGTTTTAGTGGTACACACAGGAGTCTGCGGGAAAGCCTTTTGAAGGGTGAAGCTTAGAAAATGTGACATTGGGGAAAAGTGGAAAACTAATGGGAAGTGGCAGTATTCTACCCTTGATATTTTTTATTATATAATATAATCTTGAATGTGATACATGGAGAGTATATCCATGCTGAGGCTTCGAACCTCTTTTTCCTATTTATGTGGTGAGTTACATTCACTTGTTGCTCACTATGATTTATCATTCTTTCATTACATTTCCATGAGAGGCTATAGGAAGGGTTCTACTGAGTATACTATTATAATCACCTAACATATATAAAACGTTTTTTTGTTACAGGGAGTGGGTTGGAGAAAAAACTGGTTACTACTGTCTTGTGGGTTTAGCAAGAGTTGTTCAGGCTTTGTGGTTGTTGCGATTTTACTTTATATAGGTACATTCAATATTCCATTTCCCTTATAGTATTATTTTAAGGTCATTACATATGTGTAAATGGGATTCTTTTTATATTTAATTATGATTTTGAATTTTTTGGAGCCTATTTTATCTCTCTTTTTCACTTGTGTTCTCATAGAGTGAAATGACTCCCATATGTGTGATTATTATACCCTCAGTGTTAGTCTCCAACCCATGTCCTACTGGAGGCGAGACTCTGGGGTCACTATCTACATTTTCACATTCCAATACTACGATGGGTACAATTTTTGGTGATCGTTTTATGACAATTATATCATATATGATTCATTTATGACTTTACATTACTCGTTAATTAATAATTTCCATGTTAATGAATCAATCAAGGTAATAATCACATTATGACTTGTTATTCTTGATCATATTTTTGAGATTAATATTTACATATTTCAAGAATATATAAAATAATTTATATATCATATATATTCATAATATAAATATATATATATATATAATAGACATATATTGGAAATGGACTACACCGTTCATGGAGATAGTGGGTCGTACCTACTTATGAAAATTGTTTTTGTTTTCCTAGCATATTTAATGGAAGTGTGTGAATGAAATATATGTAAATATATATATATATATGTATATATATTTTCTATATAAATGGTATTTCATATATTTAATACATATTAATAATATATATTTTTATAATAATCCTTCAATGGAGAGTGTGGAATATGAATCTCATCATGTTCTGGAGACGGTAGGTTGTATGTTTTCATGATCTACCATATCATTTATTTTATGGATAAATGTTATGTGATTATATGGAATATTAATTGAACATAAATATATCATTCAATATTTATTTTTTACTTCTTTCATATTCATATTTATACCCATATATATAAAGTGTAATGAAAATTTTGTTATAATATGACATGGAGACTGTAAGCCATACGTACACACACATTGTGATATTGTTTATTGTAAGATGGGTAGAAGAATGAATATGGATTTTCCATAATAATAAAACCTTTTCAGAATATATTATATTCTAGAGTAGACACATTTTTATGGAATCAACATAGGAAGATGAAGTAGAATAAGAAACAAAATTTACACGAATTGGTAAAATAGTTAGATCTTCTTCAAGTGTATCCTATTGATTTTTAATTAAGGACTCCTTAGGTTGAATTTATTCCCACTGTATGTCATCGAGGATGAAATTAAATAGTTCTTTCATTGAAATTCATAGTGTTAGGATGAGGTATAAGGTCTTTGTAGGTGTGAATTAAAGAGAAGAAAAGTTCCCTTTTATAAGAGAGGTGAGGGGCACTTTTGGAGGATTTTAAAATATTAATTGATTATAAATTGATTTTCATTATCAAAAAAAATATTTATTTTTCTCAAGGATAATATTTGTATGGGTCTAAATAGTCTACTACAATGAATTTATGACATTTTTTGGTGATACAATCAAACTTATCTTTTGTTTTTAACCAATAGTTAATCAATTTAACTCTTATCATGTATTGTTGTATTTTTACACTATACTATTAATATAGTAACAACAAAATTCCAAAAAAATCCAAATTGGATAATTTATGACATTTTGGACATTATTAATGTTATTTTTCCAAAAAACTATATTTTTATGACATTTATATCATTTAATAAAATAGAATTTATTTTAAAATATCATTTTGATAAATATTTATACTCTTCGATATTTTAATTTTAAAAAATATAAAACCAATATGAAAACATTGAACCAATATATCCAATATGTCACTAGAATGGATATGTTAGCTATAAAATTACTTTATGTCATTAATTATATGAACTTATATTTATTTTAATATTTTTAATATCATTTATTTGATATCTCAATCAAATAAACAATTGTTTTATCATCATTGTGTCACCATTCAATTTATTTATATAATGTCTAAAAATTATAAATAAATTATAATGACATTTCAACTCTTTATTAAATAAAATATAATAAATTTCCAAATAAAAATGAATGTGAAAAAGGATTATAATTTCTATATAAGGTTTATATTTTTCTAAATATACTTATAAATTTAAAATTAATACATTTTATAGGGTATTTTTAAATTATTTTAATATTATTTTTACTTTAAATAACATAATTACCTTTAACTGTGTAAAATAAAAATAAAAAACACACTATTCAAAAAAAATTAAAATAAAACAAATGTTCCATAATTATTACATCCTTGTATAAAGTATTTTCAATATTCAATTCATAGAGGTGGTAAAATTACAAATAATGTTAATTTGAAAATGTGGCTAAAAGGTGGGTAAAAATATGTTACAGATGATTGATGAATTATTAGATCCAATAATAATATAAAAATTATTCAAATAACATAAATTGGGTTAATATATGAATTATTTATCTATTAAGACATTAAATTCAATTTAATGAAAAATAATTATTAAAATTAAAAATTCGATTTTTAACAATAATACAATGTTTTTCACTATTAATAAAAAATTGAATGTTTTCTAAAAAAATACCAAAAATTATCCATATGACGATTTTGATATTCTGAATTCAAAAATTAATTCTATTTTACTATATTTATCTTCAATGATTTTATTTTTTTAATGTTATTAATTTTCACAAAAGAACATAAATAGTAGTACATTAAGAAAATAACATTTGTAAACATATAAATATGTTATCGAAGATTATACATTTCATTAAAAATAGGATTTATTTGTGTGAAAACGTGAATTAATTATTAATATTTATATTAAAATATTTAATTGTTATTTTATAAATATATTATTTAAATACTTTTTACACAAAATTTTTCACTTGTACAAACTCAATCGTACATGTTACACAATCCAAGTCGGTGTTGCCTGAAACAGAAGATATTAAAAATATCATATTATAAAATCTTGAGGTTTTATATGGATTAAAGAGTGATATTCAGTAAAGTGATAGATGAGTAAAGGTACATATTCGAAGTTATTGGAGGATGTAGTATATTGATACCCGTAGGAAATAGAAGGAAATGTAATGCTGAGTGTTAGTAGAAGAGGGAAACCTATATCCAAGGTGGAAGCATGAATCTAAATAGATAGTTGGATAAAATAATCTTCCTCCAAGACCCATGACTAAATCTATATTCTTCCAACATGGTTCCTTAGGACACATTATGAGATAGTTTACAACACCACCAAGAGAAAGAAAAAATATCAATATGATGAGGCATTATGAAAACCCTTTTATATTACACACATAAAGATGATTTAATACATAAAACATTCACATGATAAAACATAGAAGATCAAGAGGTCTAGTGTATATGTGGATTAGGAACATTATAAAATTACTTAAAATGCGAAACAGAAAATCATTATTGAAAACATCATTTACATAACCACTATATTCCCTCGAATGTAGCATTGCATGGGATAACCTGAGGGCATGCATAAGTAAAGGGTTATCTATGAAGCCCAATAAGTGAGTAAAAAAGGAATAACATGAATAATAAAATACATTTTATGTTTTTGTAATATCAATTAATCATAAAAAACATGAACACAATGGAATGATATGGCTTGATTATCATAACATGGAAATGTGGTAACAATACTAAACATAGAATTATCATGAGGCAAGGTTCCTTGAACATGGAGAATGAGTAAACCATCATTGAAATAGAATTATAATGAGTAAACCCTAGTTTAAATTGAATTATCATGTGAAAAACATCATTTAACATGATGCATAATGATACTAATCATTACCCAATTCATTGATGCGATATCAGGATTCATCCTTCTTAAACAATTCATTTCATGCATAAGCGTGCCACATGGATCATACAAAATGTTATCAATCATCATGATTTATTAATTGATAAATGGATGTGGAATACATAAATTAATATTTATAGTCAATAAGTAAATGTTCTTAAAGGTGAATACCCATGATAATGAAATGGGAATGACATTCACTACATAATGACATTGGTTTGGAAAATCGATGAAATTTCGGCAGTGTATCAACGTGACATAAGAATTCATAAAAAAGTTATATGAATGGGAAAGGGGTTTCTCAGAAAATTTACATGAAATGTAGAGAAATGGGTTCATATAGATACATGTACCATCATATGTAATGGAATTTAGATTCATAATAAAAATGAATTGCATGAATATAAACGAGGAGAGAGAAATTTCTTAAGGAATTTAGACATAGTAAAGGGTGTACATGGGAGAACATAGTGAGATAAAAATGGGTCTCTCATCATTCAATCATAAATATGGAATTTCGGGAGAGGTAAAAAATCATACCACAACATTTTTAATTGAAAATAAATGAACATAACAAAATAGTTAAATTTGAGAAAATATGAGAAAGGAAGTAATCCTTTACTTGGAAGTGTGATCCCAAAGGCATTTGAGGGGATTGAGAGAGGATTTTTGGAAGTTTGGGGTGCTTTGGGAGGATTCTAGATAGAGTAGGCCAGAGTTCGGACAAACTCCAATGGCTTTGAGTGAAGGGGAAGTGGGAGATTTGGATGGATTATATAGGAAAAAAGGTGGAATTCATTATTTTTTAGCTTTGGAACACCGTACATTAAACTAATCAAAACCAAAAACCAGATCATGGTTATTGCCCATGGTTTTTGAAAAATTATATTGAAAAACATTATTTCATATGTCCAATGGCCTAAATTTTAAAAATAATAGTTTATCTTATGTGGAGATGAGTCACACTTTCAAAAAAATAAATTTTAAATGTTAAAATGTTTTATAAGTCTTAGGGTCCACTAAGGAATTCTATAATTAATAAAATAATCCTAAAATAATATTATTTTAATGGTAACGTATATATTGGCCGAACATAATGTTTATTTTATTTTAGTACATCACTATTGGGTCATTATGATGTCATAAAACAGATTATATATTGAAAAACTATTTAATTTTTGCCCAAAAATTCGTCTGTCTCAGAAAATTATGAATGATTCACTCTTGAAAAATTTTGATATCTTGATTCCAAAAATAATATTCATTTTATCTAAATTTTTTTATAAATATGTTAATTTTTACATTTAATATAATAACTGACATTTATCAAAAATTAATGGGTTTCGACATAAACGACATTCAAACATTAAAAAATTTCCAATTTTATTCAGAAAAATTACAAGATCAATTATATATATTAAAAATTAAATTAATAATAATATTTTATTAAATTATTATTTAATTAAAAAATCCATAAATTCGTCAAAATATATTTTCAAATTAACTAAAATATTCTATTTTTGATATAAAATCTATTTGCAAAGTAACAATAATAAAATAACCATATATTATTTATACATAAATAATGTACATAATCATTGTGCTACGGTCTTATTACAAAACCCCTTATAACAACCTCATAAGACTGAATGGTATGGTGTGTGGTGGTGACAGACTCTTGGAGTGGCTTAGGTAACATCACTCGGGTGGTAATCTCTATCAATTCCACTTCCCCCATCGGCGGTTCCGCCCAAGCATAACATATTGAATCTTTGCATGGCCCTGTTAGTGAGTGAAGTCTATTGATGCCACATTCTTTCTCGGATTCGAAAATGGGCTTCGTATAAGGAAAGTCTACTGTATGGGGCCATTGCTTCCTTTGTTTGAGTAAATTGGATTTGTAAATGCTAAATATTTATACTAATCATGTGATCACTGTTCAATGGCTATATTAGCCATGGTACAAATTCATAATGATACTTTTAAATACAAAAACATAAAAACAACGAATTCCATTTGTTTTATAGCTATTATACATAATAATATATTTAATTCGATCAGGAGGAATTTTAAATAATAAAAGTTTTCATCATTAAATTATTCCAGCCTTATGAAATTTTGTCGTCAATATTTACATATCCCACACTAAAATATATGTGGGTAACTCTTCTTCACCACTTCATCTGATTCCCACTTGGTTTCTTCAATCTTTTGGTTTCTCCATAACCCCTTGATGAGGTAAATTTTCTTATTTTGTGGAACTTTTTCTCTACAATGTAAGATCATCACTGACTACTCTTTAGAGGATAGTTCATTCTTCAATTGTACAACCTCTAGATTGATTACATGTGATTAGTCAGGTATATACTTCCACAATAGAGATACTTGGAATACATCATGTACATGATATAGGATCGTCCAGAGTTCTAGTCGATAGACCACTAATCTAATGCGATCAAGAATCTAAAAAGTGTCGATGTAGCTTGGACTAAGCTTTACCTTCTTCAGAAATCACATATCTCTCTTCCATGGTGATATGCGAAGGAATGCCATTTATACAACATAAAACTCTATGTCGCGTTGATGATTATCATCAATGCTATTTTTTCTAGTCTGGGGAGCATTAAAGTGCTAAAGGGTTGTCTTCACATTCTCCACCATTTCTTCGACCATCATTGGACCTAGAAGTTTTTGAAGCCCAAGATCGTCCCAACATTCTAGTGTTCTGCACCTATTGATGTATAGGGAATCAAAAGGATCTATTTGGATTTTTGAGTGGAAATTATTATTGTATGAGAAATCCACTAGAGGGAAATGTTGGTCCCATCCATCTTTGAAGTCCATTGAGCATGCTATCAATATGTCCTCATGTTTTTGGATAGTTTACTTAGATTGGACATCATTTTGAGAATGATAAGTCGTACTGTTATTTAGCACAGTATCCAGATCATGTTGAAATCTCTTCCAAAACAAATAGGTGAATCTTGGATCACGATCAGATACAATCGATAGTGGTACTCTAGGTAGCATTACCACGTCTCTAATGTACATTTGTGTCAGTTGACCTAGGGATAAATCCTCCCAAATTTCATTGGAGTGTGCATCCATAGTAAGAGGAACCACAGCAACCCATATAGCATTGTTTCCCTTGTATGTCTCCAGAATTCCTATGGAAAAGTCCATGGTGATGTTCTCTCACTTCCATGCAGGAATGGGTAATGGTTGAATAATCCCCTTATAATTATTCCACTCAGACTTCACTTTCTAACATATCTGGCACTTTGATGTCTACTTGGAGATCCCTTCTTCATGTTATCCCACCAATATTACTCTCATTGATATATATACATATTTGTGTTTCCTGGGTGAATGATGAAATTTTAACAATGCATATCATCCAAAAGATCCATATTTAACTCCAAATTCAATGGAACACATAGTCTTCACCAAAATCTCACAATTCCTTCTTCATTGACATTGAACACTAAGGAATTCCCTTTTCCAATTATTTCCACCTTCTTCTAAATTCCCACAACATCCTTTTGAGAATCCATTAACATTTCGAAATGAGATTATTGCGTAATAATTTGTGAATGGATTGATTATGTCCACTTATTTATGATTCCCATGTAAATATTCATCCAATAAAAGAATATTGGATCCTTTTAAATTTTCATCATTGATAGAATCCTTGGGTATATTCAACTTAGATCACCTTCCACCTTGTTCGATAGCCTAGTGTAGTAATGAATTGAGAATTAATTGACTTTGATCTGTTGTAACCATCTTTATTGGTGCAAGCTCAACTCTTTCTATGTGAATATATACATGAGGCTCTTGGGGTCCATATATATTTCACACTTGTCCCCAAATAGGTAATGCTACAAAATTTTCAACGTTAGGATAACTGTAGCCCACTCCAGGTCATGTGTTGGATAGTTTTTCTCATGAAATATAAATTGTCTTGATGCATCAGCAATGGATTTTTAATTTTTCATCAACACACCACCCATACCCTACATTGTAGAATCAGTAAATACCACAAAAAGTTCTCCACTCATTGGTAATTTGAGAATGGTCCCAGTGATAAGCCCCTTTTTCAAAACCTTGATGCTCTCTTCTCATTCATCCCTCCAAGAAAACCTTACTCCCTTCCATGATATCTTAGTTAGAGGTTTAGAGAATCATGATAAATTCATCACCAATGAAAGATAATATCCACCACTCCCCAAGAACCTACAGATATCAATAACAATTTTTGGGCTCATCCATCCCTACATTGTAGCTATCTTGGAGGGATTCATGGATATCCCATTGCATGTGACGATATGAACCATGAATGAGACCTCCATCAACTAGAAATCACATGTGTTGTAATTTTCATAGAGCTTCTCCTTTCAAAATGTCTCTAGTACATTACATAGATTATCCTCATGATAATCAATGGTTTTGGAGTATATTATAATATTGTTTATAAATAGTACCAAAAATTTGTCAATGTAATCTTTAAAAAATCTATTCATTATGTCTATGAATATTTTGGATCATTAGAGATTCAGAAAGGAATTACTATGAACACATAGAGCCCATACATTCTATGAAAAGTAGTGTTGGGGGATATCCTACTTCTTCTCCTATACATGTTAATATCTTGACCATAAATCTAACATGGAGAAGTATTGGGCTCTACGTAACTGATCGATCGTGTAAAAAATTTAGGGTAGGGGATATCTATATTTTATAGTGATTTTGATGAGATCACGATAATCATTGAAAAATTGTATTTACCCATCCTTCTTCTTGATGAATATGACTGGTAAATCCCATGGTGAAGCACTTGGGTATATAAACCCTTTATTCATATTCTATTGTAGTTTTTTTTCAGCTCCTCATGCTCCATAATGTCCATTCTATTCGGAATATTGTATATTGGAAACACCCTAGGTATAAGTTCAATTGAGAATTAAACATATCTACTAGGAGGATGACAATGAAATAATTAGGAAACCCTTCAACTAAATCCATTAAAATAGGAATGTCTTCTAGATTATTACTTTTGTGGACTCAATCATCTGAGCCAGATACATTTTCTTATATGGAACTAATATCCATGCTTGAGATGATAGTTCTAAGTAAGATTAATCTTCCTCCATGCACTTGTACAGAATCATGTTTTGATTCACTATGTGGAGTTTGATTTCCCTCTAACTGAAATTTATTTTCTCTCTATATAAAGAAATCAAATCATTGCTGAGAATTGCATCAAATTCCTCCAGAGGGAGTATTATAAGGTTCACCTAAATGTTCAGTCCATTGATTGTCATTGAGGAGGAGTTATATTCTTGGGATTCAATTATTACCCTATTTTCTATTCTCATCGACATCTTTACTTCCATAACTTGTGGTGGTGTTGGGATTATTCTACAAAATTTTTGGGATAAAAAATAATGCGTAGATCTATGTAAAATAACTCTACCATTCACTTTTTGATTGAACATCTAATTTATCCAATATATAAATAGGGTTGATTATCTTAATCTATTAAACACATCATGGAGAATCCAATGACCAAAAGGGATAACTTATAGATATCATTTTTTCCGTAACTTATAGATCTATTGGCTTCAATATATGTTATCCATGATCTACTTCCAAACATATATTCTTAGGGGTAATTTTTATTCCTTAAATAATGGTTCTTCCTATGATAATGATTTTATTGAAGCATATCCCCCATGATTTTCGTAACCAAGAGTGTAGAAATGATCATTTTCATGTACCGAGATACCCCATGTCATGCTCGTAACATCTTCTCAAAATTTTCACTCCGAGGTACAACTGTTTGAAAGATTCCTCTACCTGCTTGTATCCTGAAAGGGATGTATTTTTTTTTTGAAAAACCATGTACTCAATACTCACCAAAATGATTGGGATGTTTTCATTATACTTATTCTTATCCCTATAGCTTTCACTAGGGCCTTCTAATCCTAATCCCAAAAATAACTAAACCTATCCTATGATACCAATTATGACAACCCTAGTTTTTATTAATCACATAAACATGATTTTTTACATAAATACATCACCCGATACAACATAGATGATCATGAGTTCTAGAGTCTTTGTGTTTTAGGAACATTACATAATGACATAAAATTTTAAATGCATCGTCTTTATTGAATACATCCTTTACGTGACCACTACATCCCCCCATACATAGCACTGCATGGGATAACCTAAGGACATGCATAAGAAAAGGTTGAGCTATAAAAATCTGTATAGAGGAAAAAATGCATAAAATTAAGAATAAAATACATGTTATTTAGTAGAAATATAAATGTATCATAAAAGAAACATGATCAGAAAGGAAATATATATCATGATTTTCATATCATGGAAATATGGAAACAACTCTTAACATGGTATTAGCATGATCCAAGGCTCATTCCACATGGAAAATGAGTAAACCCGCATTTTACATGAATAATAATGTGTAGAGACTCATTAAACATGAATTATAGTGAGTGAAACCCCATTTCACTTGACATATTATGATATTAATCTTTAAACAATGCATTGGAGTGCTATCAGGTCACACCCTTCTTAAATATTTCATTTCTTGCATAAGTGTGCCACATTGGTCATAAAACATAGAATAATTCATCATAATTTATTCCATGATAATAAGATGTATAATACATAAATGAATCTTTAGAATAATTATGTAAATTTTCATAATTGTGCATACCCTTGATAGATATATGGGCATGTTAATCACTGCAAAAAGACATTGTCTTGGAAAATTGGTGCAATTTATGCAGTGTAACAGCATGACATAAGAATTCATAAAAATGATTAATGGGAGGTAAATTTGTGTCTCATCATATTTAAATGATGTTTAAAGTAAGGGGGTAATATAGATACATGTCCCAATATATTCAATATAATTTTGGATCATAATACAAATGAATTTCTTGAATGTAAATGAGGCACAATAAATTCATTACAGGATTTTGGCATGGTAATAAGTGTACATGGGAGGAATTAATTAGAGAAAAAGTGGTCTATAATAATTAAAAGAAAAATATTTCATTGTGGTGTTTGTGATAAATAATACCCCTACCTTTTTAATAGAAAATAAATTTACATAAAAATATAATTATATTTGGGAAATTTTGAGAAATGAATAAATCCCTTACATGGAAGTGTTACCCCAAAGGCTTGGGAGGGGCTTCAAAGGGGCTTATTGAATTCTTGTCGCACCATGGGAGGGTTTTATATAGTGTAAGGAAGATTTTGGACAAAATATAATGGATTTGGGTAAAGATGAAGTTGGATCTTGGGTGGGATTATATAAGAAC
Source organism: Viscum album (assembly GCA_963277665.1). Classification (NCBI taxonomy): domain Eukaryota; kingdom Viridiplantae; phylum Streptophyta; class Magnoliopsida; order Santalales; family Viscaceae; genus Viscum; species Viscum album. The sequence goes on from OY728120.1 coordinate 767,213,186, forward strand.
GGTGTGGGAATTCATTATTATTTAGGTTTGGGACACTACACATTAAACTAATCATAATCCCAAAACTGCCCATGGTTTGTGACCATGGTTTTGGAAAATGTTTATTGGAAAAAATTATTTTATAAGGCCAATGGACAAAATTATTTTAATAATACGATTTCTAATATTGAGGTGAGTTACATTCTCAATGGAAATCAATTTGAAAAGATATAAATTTTTATTAGTCTTGGAGGGTCAACTAAGGATTTTTAAAATAAGTCTAATAAACCTAAAATAAAATTATATTCATGGTAAACATATATTGGCTGAATATAAATTTTAGATTATTTTATTACATCACTATTGTGTCATTCTGATGTAATGAGACACATTCTATATTTAAAAAAATTTTAATTTTTACCCTAAAATTAGACTGTCTAAGAAAATTATAAAAAAATAACCATTTAATAATTTCAACATCCTAATTACAAAAATAATATTCATTTTATCTATATAATTTTTCAAATTTTTTAATTTTTACTTGTAAAATAAAAATATAAATTTATTGAAAAATCATGGGTTTTGACAAAAACATATTTGAAACATTAATAAAAATTTCAATAGTATTCATTAAAATTATACGATCATTTGAATTTAATAAAACGTAATTTAGTAATAATATTTTATTGAAATATTATTTAATTTAACAACCCCCATAATTTATCAAAATATATTTCTTAATTAACAAAAAAATGAAATGTTTTCTTTGAAAACTATTTACAAAGTAACAATAACAAAATGAATGTATAGTCTATATACAAAATAATTTACATAATCATAGTTCTAGGGTCTTGTTACATAACCCCTTCAATCACCTACATAATACTGAAGGTTATGGTGTATTATGGTGACAGACACTTGGGGTGGCACGAATAACATCGTTCAGGTGATATTTTTTATCAACATCCACTTCTCATGTTGGTGGTTCCGCTCGAGCTTATGGTGTTGAAGCTCGAATTGGGATTGGTCAAGAGTGAAGACTAGTGACAAAAAAATCCTTTAAGAGCTCCAAAAAATGTTCTTCTTTTGGGGAAATTCAACTAGATGAGGCCATCACTTCATTTATCTTAGTAAATTGTATTTGTTAAATCTCTAAATTTATACAGATCGTGTGATCATTATTAAATTCCTATATTAGCAACCGTATCAATTCATAACTGTATTTTGAAATTAAAAAACATAAAACCAAATATGCTAATTTGTTATATATCCATTTTCCATAATACGATTTTTTATTAGATCAAGATGAAATTTGATTAATAAAAGTTTTTTGTCATTATAGGAAACTTAAGTGCAATTGTTGCAGTGCTCTCAGGTATGGTTTTAGTTGACTTATTTGGTTCCATTAGTGTCTTATAATTAAATAGGATGAGTGAATCCAAATCAATATCATTAGTAGAAAAAATATGTCAATGGTGATTCCATGAATACCATGAAAAATTAGGATGTTCAATGTCAATAAGATAAAAAAGAAAAAAATGGCAACAATGATGAAAATATATGGAGTAAAGAATGTTTTTGTGGATGATCTGTCTATAATATCAACTATGTGGGGTATGATACATTAAAAATGTACCCTTATGAATGATTTTATTGATGTAGTTGAATCTCATTCTTTAATTTCTTTTCAATTTTTTTATTTTCATAGTTTAAAACATGAGATTATAAATTTTGTGATAGAACATACAAATCATCTTCATCAAGGTGAGTGTCAAGAAATTTGGTTTAGAGTATGTTTTATGACTATTAATGGAGCCAAGCTGAAATTGTACTTCTATGTGGTTAAGATATATATTTTAAATATAATCTTTGTTGTGTATTTCTTAACAATGTTCAATGCTCACATTTAATGTTATAATGGATAGGTTAGTTTTACAAATGAATATGGCGTCGAGAATCTCATTCGAGGATACATGAATGTAATGGATAGTGAATTGGGCTTGATGGAAAAAACAGTTATAATGATCATAGATAAGTTGGAATAGATTTCATTATAATCGGTGGATGGTATTGATAAGAACATTTTTTCCATAGTGGTGGATCAGTTTCCATATGTGTTTCCTGATAATTTATCAGGTTTTCCACTCATGAGCGATGTAGATATTACAATTGTTCTCCTACTAGGGAATAATCCTATTTCCCTTAAAGATTAAAACATAGAACCAAAATAGTAGAGGTAATTCAATGTGGAGGTGGGAGAGCTAGAAATAAAAGGGTTCATTCGTCCTTACAAGTCTTTTAGTGAAACACTAATTTTTTTTGAAAAAGACAGATAGAATTCTACGATTGTGTTTAAATTATCATAATCTTAATACAGTTCTGATAAATAATTTTTATCAAATTACAAGCATTGGTGATAATCTTAAAAAATTATGATGATATCAATGGCTCTATAACATTGAATTTTGACTTGGATATTACCAATTGTGGGTTCAGAAGGAGTTTTCTCTGATGAAAACCCTCTGAAGATGATATAGCCATTATGAATATTTAGTGATGAATTTTAGTAATAAAAATCCACCAATAGTGTTTAAAGAATTTATTAATTAGTTCTTTTAGGGACATATATATTCGTTTGGTTATGATATATTGGTTTATTGATTGACATGGGATGAGCATGATAAAGTGTTGGTTATAGTGTTCGAAATATTAAGGGATCATCATCTCTATTCCAAATTGTCAATGTGTTATTTTTGGATTCAATAGGTACTATTTTTTTGATGTGTAATCTGTCGAAAATGTGTTTCTATGGATGTCGAAAATATAGAGGCCATTATTTCATGGAAACCACCAATGAAAATCTTTCATGTATAGAGTTATCTTCATCTAGGTGGTCATTACTAATTCATTTTTTGTGACATATAAAAATTATATTCTCCTATAATAGCATTTAAAAATAAAAAAATTCCATTCCAAAGGGGTGAGGAATATCGGAATTCTGATCATGAGAATACTGTATACCTTAAATCATCACATTTCAAGATTTTCCCAGAATCAATATTAGGTTATGTGTTATATTGGGATGCTTTAGGATCTTTATTGGGGTGTGTTCTCTTGTAAGGATATCACATTGCTTTATAAGGCTCATGAAAGTATTGAGTTCATGGGAATAATTACCCAATATGATATTTTGAGTTACCTAGTGCATTCCGTTCTCATATGACATGGTGTCATTACGACATTAGTGATAAATTTTATGTGGTTACATATAATAAAAAACTAAAACATATTTTCTCAAAATGTGACTTAAACCTTTGTCAAAGAAGATGGATATAATATCTCTCAATTGTTCTCATAAAAATGAAGTATAAATTATGTAAATGAAATATGGTGGAAAATGCATTAACAAAAAATTCATATAATCAGTTCGAAAAAGGAGGCCCTAGAATCGTGGCAGTTAATGTTTGTGATAGTAGGAATTAATTTTAAATGTGATTACTTAGGTGATGTTGTAATTTTATTTCTAGTGTCTTTGGTTCCTAGATTAGTGAATATGGTTATAGAGTCACAAAATTATAATTTAGAATTTATGTAAAAAGAGTCAAAACTCAATTTTAGGTAGACCATTGAGGGATGAAAACTGGATGAGAGTTCAGTCTGGTGCTTCAAAACTGGGATGGTTTCATGTATTCCTTGTCTGGAACAACATCATTATTGTTACCACTATTTTACATGGTCTGTTCATCTTAGAATATAAATGATATATAATTCATTTAAAAAATAATCTTGGTGGGTTGGGATGAAAACATAAGTTCTTGTTTTTGTTTCACATCAAATAACCTGTCAAAAAGGTTAGGAAAAACTTCTGTAACTAGCAGGTTTGTCATAATCTTTACCAAAGCCAATGTTGAAATCATATGAGATAGGTATCTGCATTGTAAGGATGAGAAATATGATTCCATTTCTGTGATAGTGGATTGACTCACAAATTCATCTGATTTCATCTTTATTCATGAATTTCATATAGTGCATGACTTGTAAAATATCTATGTCCAAGAAGTGTAAAAGAGGTATAGTGAACCAAAATCAATAGTGTCAGACCTAGATCTAAGTTTTATCTATTATTTCTAGGAATCATTAAAACATTCCATGTAACTCATTTATCTATGATTACGATGTATCATCCTCAGACGGAGGGGAGATCCTAAATGATGATACATATGTTGTAGACACGACGTGGGAATGTATAATGGATTTTAGTGGCATGTGGGAAGATATAGTTACATTTTTTGTAGTTTTCATACGAAAATAGTTATCAGGATTCAATACAAATGGATGCATTTGAAGAATTTTGTGGGAATCATTATTCATTCTCATATTTCATTGGGTCAAAACATGTGATACATCATTTTTTGGGAAGAGACATGTCTAAGAGACAAAAAATAATATTCATATGTTTGTGAATCATATAGAGATGGATAAGAGTCGTTAGAAATCATATAAGGATCATTTTTTATGTTCTTTGTCATTCAAACTATGTGATCATTTGTTCTTTAGAATCATTTGAAGTCTTGGAAAAAAACATTTTAGAAATCAAGGCATGATATAACCAAGATACATATACCCTTTTGAGATACAAGAACACGAAGGTGAGGTGTCATATCAGTTTCAATTTCCACCGTTGTTCTATTTGTTGTGGATGTTTTTCTATGTATCTTATTTGAAAATGTATTACCTGAATACTGACCATGTCATATTATGGGATCATGTTAACCTAATTTCATATTATTCATTGGAACATATCCCGGTGGAAATTCTAGATATTTAAGAGAAATTATTTTATGGAATAGCATCATTATAGTGTTGTTTTTGTGGAAACTTGTTTAGATTTAGGATATGACTGACCAGTTGCCCAAACTCTTTCATTACACCTATGATTTTCAGCATTACTAGGATAGAAATGATAATGGTGTGGAAAATTTAGCACCCCTGATTTCATTTTAGTAACACATTCTTGGTTATTTTAAGTATATATAGTGTTTAGGTGAATTTGATGTGGTTTTGAAAGTGGTTTGGAATTTTTTTTGGATTTTTTAACAGTTAATGTTGGTAAATGTTTTGGGGAAATTATGGAAACCCTACTGAAAACCATGCACAGTGAGTGAGACACAAAGGTGTGGGATCATTGGTGGTGCCTAGTTTATCAAAACAGCATGGAAGCCAAGAAAAGACACTAAATTTTGATATAATAGTATTTTAAAGCTAGTCACATGGTTTGGAAACTCTCTGATCCAACCATGTAAGGTTCTTCTTAAAAAAGGTAGCTAGTACACGTTTAGAGCATGGTTTTCCTAACCGTGCAATTAATCGTACAAGGGTTAAGAGTGAGCACCTAAACTGTGTATCTCAAATGTTTTGATCTATAGCTCCAAATTTCCCCCTATGCACCCATAACTAGAGGTTATATATTCTTAATGGCTAAAGAAGATTCTCCCATTGATTTGGAGGCGATCTAAAGGCTTTAAGTAGTATTTTGAAGTTGAATTATCATGGTAAGTCTTTGTTCAGTATAGTTCATGGTGTTTTTTCATAAATCTATTTATCTATCTGTCAAGTCTTCTTTTATTTACACTTAATTTGGAGTGGTATATGGTTTTGGATTCTAACAAGATTTATATTATTCATGCTTGATGTTAGGGAAAGGTATCTATGTTAGTTTCATGATAATCTACCCGATTTCGTGGATTTTTTATTCCGTTTATAATTTCTTCCAAATTCATTTGGTAGGTTGATTCAATCTAGAATTCTATTTCTAGAATAGATTGGATTAGTATAAAATTGATTTAATTGATTGTGAAATTTGTGTGGAATGCATGGTAAAATCATTCTTTAGTGAGGGATTAGGCATTTGATGGGTTTTTGGAAACTGGTTGTGAATGTTCTTTTGTTTATTGATTTCAAAATGTGGATTTTAAAAAAATCATGAATAATAGTAAATGGTTTAATTGATATATTTTGGATAAAATTATTATTTTATTGAAATATGATGTTTTGTTTATTTGAAATGTTCTAAGTAAAATTATGTTTTCATTTAAATGGTTGAATTTTTTGTGGCATTGATTTTTTTTGAAATGATTATGTTAGAATGATATTTGGGAAAACATGGTGGTGTGTGTTCAAATAAAATTATAAGTACTAGTTGAAATAATACTGTATTCTCTATGAACGATGTGTAATGGAACATGGGATTTAATTTTCTAGTAATAAATTGGTATATCTACACGAAACTGCTAATGATTTGGGAACTTTTTGGAAAACAAACTCATGAGTAGATGTTTAGATATGTGTATTGGAATGATATATACCGAAAAAGAAAAATCAAATGTTTTTACATATTTGTTTGGATTCATTCCTTGTGGACATGATGTTATCTTGAGAAACAATTTTGACTATGAAACTTTATTTTATTTCTGGATAATCTATTTATGAAATTTCATTATATAATATTTTTTATATAATTTTCTAACTTGTTATATCCTATTAGACATAGTTGGGATATCATTTCCAAAAATATAAACAGTTACATTACACACCTGTACTATGTATATTTGGTTATTTTTTATATATTATTTACCACAACATGGGAAAAGGTAATGCACCAAATGTATTTAAATTCACTTCATGATACGTGGGATATTTGATGGAGTTCTGTCTTGTAGAATTTTTGGAGCTTAGTTTTTTTTAGTGTATGTGTTTTGTCTTCTATTCTGTACTTTGACATTTTAGTATTCTATTTTCGCACATTTTTTATTATTTTAATATAAATTTTTCTCATTGAGTTTTATTTCATTATTATCATTCATTATGTAGTGGATCGTTTCATTATGGATTCATATGTTGGTTGTTTTATTTTGGAAGGGAAAATCGCCCCCATATGTTAATAAGACCCTAGTTATGTATTTCATGCTTTTGGAACCTTGTGAATGTTACTTATGGAAAAATAATATTCATCCACCTTTACAAGCCAATGATGAGGGTTTGGTTGTTATAGTTAATCATTATTTTCAACACTAAAGTATATAAATTTATGAATGAATGACATCAGTTCACGAGGTTTTCGTCAACCATAAAATTGAACGATGATCGTGAATCCCATTTGATGGAAGTGTGTGTGTGTGTGTACTTAGAACATTTAACATTACAATATATCATTATATATACGATACTGAGGTTATTTTTTAGTATCTATATATGAATAACTGAAGAGTATTTAAAAGGAATAAAATAAAAGTGTTTGTGGAAGGATGGTACATTTTGGTTTGGTAACTCATTTTGGTATGCACGAAAGGGCTTCCATGGTCGGAGTTCAACCCAAATTAAAGACTCTAGGAAGAATGTGGAGGAGTTGTAAGGTTATTTTTAGGGTTTTTTCTATGACCAAGACTCTATATGTGTGAATAACTGAGGGGGTTATGTACACTTTTATAGTGGAGGAGGAGTGCAATTCTTGTAAATATTAAAAGATAAACATTATTGAATGTTCAACCATAAATATTGATCCTCTAATAAGAGACTATGTTAGATAAAAGGGATGATATGGTTTTTATATTTTCATCTAATATATTTTGGTCATGTTTTTAGGTCATGTATTCTTTTAAGGTTAATGTTTAACCACTATGTTAACTCATTTTTTTCATTAATCATTTTAATTAATATTAGTTACATTCAATACATTTTTTGAGAAAATAATTTTACCATACTATGTATTATATATTATATTTATTCCAAATGTGGTATCTATTTTTAATATTCCAATAAATTAATTTAATGAAATTAATTTAAAAATAATCTCACAGATGGGTTGAGATAATGGTTTTTGATGTGAAAAGATAAAAATATTGAAATGTTATTATATCCAAATTCAATGTGATATGGGTTCAAATGACTTAAATTCGACTAATTTAGGAATAAGTGATATTATTATACATTTTAAAAAAGTAATTATAGTTTTACAATAAAAATAAGTTATAAGATAATGATGATTTCAATTAACATTTCCTAAAATTCACTACTCACCAAAAAATGAAATTTTTTAGAATAATCCGAAAATAAACCCATTATTAATTTTAAAATTTTTTATTCAAAAATGATGTTTGTTTTATAAAAATAAATTTTTAAATGTTTCTAAAATTAATTTTATTATTTTTCAAAGATGAACATAAAAAGAAGTTCATATGAGATAATAGTATATTTCCAACATATAAAGGATTTACAAACAATTCTTAATTTCATTTCCCATTTGTCTTATATATTTGAAACCATTCTAAATTATATTTAGAAGGTAGTTATTTTTATTCATATTATAATTATTAATAGCTATGTAATAACTATCTAATTAATAAAACTATAATAATAAAATTTTATTTCGAAGAAACTCAGAGTTGCATGTAATTCATTATAAGATGATATTTAGTGTAGAATAAGAATTACATATTGTGGAATATAACAAAGGATTACCATGGAGTATTGTGAAATGGATGAAATCAATGAAATTTAATTTATTCAAAAAATGGGTTAATAAATACTCGATGTGTCACATTTTACCGCCTATGTTATAATTTTTACACTCGAAATTATTCATTTTAATACAAAAAATGAGGATAATTCTGCCTCATTGTATCCTCAAGCTCCCAGGTATATTCATATAACTTGTTATTTCTCCAAAACACATTGACCATATGAGTGGTCATATTATGTAGAATTTTCCCATTATGACCTAGAATTTTGGCTGGTTATTCCTCGAAACAAATATCATGCTATAGTAGTGTGACCTATAATTTTTGTACATGTGAATGTTCAGGTATGTACATACTCATAAATGGTACATTTAAAATAGAAGAGAATTTATTGTGATTTATTTGTAACAAAAAATTGATATAATACATTCAAAATGAGATTATTAATTTCAAGGGGATGGATATACCTAAGGATTAAATTACGTTTCTTCCCAAATATCCTAACCATCATGTAGGGATAGATTCATATAAACACATTCTCATAAAATTAAAAATATTGATCACTCATATGGTTATCAATATAATTTTTATTCCAACTTAGAGTATCCTCGATATTATTCCAAATGGTTCAATCCTTAGAGTTAATTTATGTTGTGATCTATAGTCTTGATAGCTTTCATTCTCCAAAAAATTCAAAAACATTGGATCTCTAAAATTATTTCCAAAGAGTGATTAATTAATATATATTTATATGAATTATTTAATAAAAAAAGTTTTTATGTGAAAACACATCTTGATAAATGTTCCGATTATAACAACCATTGAAATCTAGAGAAAAATATCTCAACAAGTCCTCTAGACTATCAATTTTTATTTCTGATTAATCAGACATATTTGTATGATAACATGTGATGAAAGTAAAATTTATATAATGTTATATTTTAAGACATCATTTTTACATTGAGTTAAAACTCAAATCCAGATCAGATATGATGGAATTTTGTACTGCATGCAACCTTATCACATCCTTAATGAATATCATGTCTAGATGTTCTATATATTAGTATTAATTAATATTGATAACATGTGATAAAATATAACGGAAATATGCTACATGTTATATATATTTATTACCCTTAGAGGTTTTACGGAGCCCATCGACAAAATCCATACTGATATCCTCCAATTTATGTTATATTATGGGTAATGGATGCAACATCCACATCATGTTTTTTCATTTAGCCTTAACATTATAAAATAATAAGCACCGAAATATAAACGCCATGAAATTTATCTTTATGAAAAATCATTGTATGTATTTTTTTTCATTTCTCTGTCCATCATCATACATCCATGATTAATAGATAATGATGAACTCTGAGAATTCTCCAATGCCACCTTCTTTAAATCTAGTATGTACGGAATAGATAAATGTTTCCTCAAACATATCAATCCTTCCTTATTAATGTTTTACCAAGGAAAATTTCTAACCCTATTTAGCATATTTACATCTTACTTAAACAGATGTTAAATATTTTCATGGATCAAGGGTTGAATTTTCTTTTTAGAAAGATAACAATTTTACACATCCGTCAATATTTCAAGGTAAATCCATTGAAAATATATAAATATTGGATGTTTTGTAACCTAAAAAATGATAATCATGCCTGATCATATTGACTAAAATAAATAGCGAAAATTTTCATTTTCCCATGGTTTTAATTTATTGAGAAATGATAATACATTATCAACTCTATCTATAATTTTGGAGCATATTTTTGTCCTTCTATGTCAATATATACTTTAGAGTTTTATAATCAATATAATTATATCATATAATTCTCCATAAATTTAATAAATAAATAACATTAATGAAAAAATCACCATTGATAAATCCAAATCATGAGTTGGGTAATTTTCTCCTGAATCTTCAAATGCCTTGAGTCATAGGATATAGAATTTTTATTCTACATTTGAAAACATTAGAATCCCTTCATGGATGCATCACTAAATATTACAATCCCTTATCCACTATAGGGTAATATAATCATAGGTTCACTAACTGATCTTCTGTTAAATTCCACCATATTATCCTCTGATACATATTTTCAGAGGAACATGGAACCCGTTCACATTGACATGACTGTTGAATTGATTAAGTCTGATAAATTCTCCAGAAATCATTGATAATATATTTCTAAACCATCAAAACTGTAGTTCTATATCATCATGGTCAGTATGGGACAACATTCAATAGCCTCTATCATTGATTTATCTACTACTATACCCTCCATTGAAAATATAGAATAAAAAATAAATACTTTTGCTGAAAAATTTCCCACATAGTAATTTTTTTTGTAATTTATTCTTTGCAAGGACTTTAGTAAAAAAATAATTCATACTTTATTCTCTATCAATCTCTTTGAATATAAAATAATATTATACCAAAATGCAATAAAAACTCATCGTGGTAGTCTCTAAAGACCGTATTCATAATATCCATGAAGACATTAATGGAATTATTATGAACAACACATCACTATGTATTCATAGTTTCAATACCGTATAAAGAATTTAATCTTGGGTATATACTTCTGCCTGACCATCAATTGATGAATCCAGAATGTAAGTCAAATTATGAGAATTATTGATCTCCATATAGTTTATTAAACAAGTCATCAACACAAGGAGGAGGATACTTGTTATTGATTATGATATTTTTCAAATCCCAATAATCAAAGTAGAGTCACATTGATCTATATTTCATTGGACAAATGAATCCCTTATCATGGTTTTCTTGTTTGTTGTTATTTAATTCTTTAAACTCAATCGAGGAAATTATATAGGGACGTATTGAAATTATTGTGGAACTAGGTATCAGTTATATTAAGTACTCAACTCCATGATTTTGGAGAATGATATGAATCACTTTTGAAAAAGATCTATATATTCTTGAACAATAGTCATATCATTGATGATAATTTTCTCCCCAACCAGGTGGGATAAAAATTATTTATGAATGTAAATTAATAACCATACATTTAGAGACCAGGTTTTTACCCAGTAATACATTGGAATATTTGTACATATAATTCTAGAGATATACGTGAAGACGGCGTGCTATTCTGAGGCCCGATGTGCCCGGAATAAATTTTATAAAAATGTTAAGTCTTTTTATACCATGGACGTGGTGGGGTTTGGGTTCCTCTTAAATGGTAGATCGGATTAGAAATCTGAGATCATGGTTGCATCTGGAGCATTCCGTTTACCCTAGGTGGGGTGTAAAAGTTGCAGGTGTGGGCATTTTGTGAGAGATTTCACCCAAGGGAAAAACTGTCATTTTGAAATGATGACTTAGTTATTTTTATCACTGAAGTCCCATTCAAATAACATTCAAACGGTGTCTTGTAATTGAAATCCAAGAATTCTGTTGAGTTGTAAATGGGGCCTTTTGCCTAGGCATCATTTAATATGAGCAGGTGCGGAGGTTTCGAAATACTCACCCGTCGGTGGTGTTTCTGAGAGTTATAAATTCCAAGGGTTGGAATTAAGGGAGGGGACCCATTTTCCCCTTCTCTCTCTCTCTCTATCATCCATTCTTCGGTGTTCTTCACCAGATCAAGGAGTGATCTTCACCAAAACCATTGTGTATCGATGGTGGAGCACAAAAAAGGCATAGCCAATGAAAAAAAGATTCAAAGAGGTAGGATTTCAGATTAAATTTCACACCTTTTTGAAATTCCTTGTGTTTTTATCAATTTTTTCATTTTAAATTCTTAAATTTTAGAACATGGGGTGTCGTCCAAACAAACACGGCCAACACCCAAGCCTCATTTTATCTGTCATTAATGGGAATTCATTGTCCAAATTTTTGGACGTTCCAAATCTGGTCGGATCATTGATCGGGGGTAGGCAATGCGAAGGCCTCGCCCTGAGGATTCTGAAACCTCCTTCGGATTTGGAATCGGGAAACAGGGCAGTGGCAGTGGTCGTCAGATGCCGTGACTCTGGCAAGGTTGGTGGCCAGAGCATGGGGTGGTGTAGGGGGGTAAACATGTTCATCTGGTGTGCCGCGGCTGGGGTTTCTCTAGGGGAGTCGAGTAGCGCGGTAGGGGGGGGGGGGCTCGGAAAGTGTTGTCGACGTTGGGTATCGCTACTGTGGAAGGCAAAGCTGTGGGTGGAGGCGGCACCAAAGACTGTGCGGCTAAGCAGTGTGGCGTGGATGGGGTTCAGTTGAAACAGTGCCCCGTTGTGGCATAGCAGGGGATCAGAGGAGTCAGATTTGGAATGTTCGTGTGGAGCGTCGAGGCGGGAGGAGCAGAGCGCCGGCGTCGGGCGGCGCGAGCCGCAGCGAGGCACGGCAAAGCAGTGCCGGCGGGAGTCCGTCGTGCCTATCATGCTCGGCTGAAAGAACCCAAGGCATTGACCTAGGGTGTGCAGAGGAAGCGAGGACCCGCTTTTAGAAGGTCCTGTTGGCACGACAAATAAGACCGGCCAAAGCCGGTCTACTGGGGAACATGGACACGTGCCTTGCGAGTCCTGTTGGGCGACGAAGACCAGACACACGGCCAGTCGGGTTGTGGAAAACTAGACCTGAGGTAGGTTCGGTGATGCTGGGTGGGCCGCGGCTAGTGGGATGTGGCATGACGGGCCGGACCCATGGCTGGGCCATGGGCCGACGGTTCGGACCGGGCCCGCCTAAGTGAACCAACCCGGTTGGGCCCCCTTGAATTCGAGGGGCCGTATCTTCTAAATGACACATCCATTTGATGAGCCTTATATGGATGCCAGTTCATGTCGGTGAGACATACCTTTCAAAGTGAGGCTCAGAGTTTTTGGGTTCTGTGCCCGAAGGTGGGTAACCTGGAGCGCTCTAACATAATAATATTAAATTATTATTAAATTTGCGACAGACATGGATCACGAGCCGGACCTCCGTTTGACGTGTCGTCAGAGGCATGGTAGCCCCGAAGCTGAGACGATCCTTCCAATGTTGTTTCAGATCTTTTGTGGGTTGGTTTCATTACTCGGTGGCACGAAACGCTATATGTGAATAATTAATTAATTAATTAATTAATTGTTGCGTCAGACCTAACTCCTGCTTGGGATGTCCGATTTATGCGATGTCAGCAACAGTGTGACCCCAGTCCTCATGCAAGCATTTTGAGATGATTTCCAAAGCGTTCGGGTTGGAGACAAGGTGCATGCCCCACAAGGCCTAATTCACACGTTTTTATAGTGAAACGTCACTTTTTATCCCGACATCCATTTAGGGTGTTTGATTACTCGTTTCTGAGTGTTTTTCCAAGGTGATTGGAACGACGCAATTCATCCGCCTAAATTCAAACCCAAGACGTGGGCCTCATGAGGTGGATTTTGGACATGTGATGTGTTTTTAAGACATATGATTTATAATTCCATTCAGGGAAAATGAATAGCGTACGCCGCGCGGTTATCTGTAAGGAAGACAATGGTACGTCTTGCATGATGTGTTTCATGATTGAGTTGTGGGCCTAGTTGGCTTATAAGGTGGGGAGTTGTAGAATCTGCATCTAGAGTCTATTTATGGATCCGTCAGTATCATTGTGACCCTGGCGTCAATATTATATCGACCGGGGTGGTTTCATGCATCGATGCCGGACTTGAGGTGAGGGCCCCACGGGCCATCTTTTGAGCTGTGTGCAGCGTACTGCAACTTTCTCATAAGGCCTCCGTTCAGGGCATATGAATAGTCGATTCAACGTGTTTTTCTGATAGCATCACGATGGAATAGTTCTCACGACCTCTTTTGGGACCAATATGCAGGCCCCATGAGACTCTATATGGAAGTAAAGCAGTGTTGAATAACCTTTACACCGGGAGCCTGTTTCCAGCAAGTAAGTAGTCTACCTCGTGTGTTTTTCTGAGAGGATTACAATGGTGTAATATGTTTGAGCATGTGGAGATTCTTTCGAGATATTATTAAATGTGGAAACAACAAAGGGCGTTGGTCGGAGGTCCCTTTGACGCACTCTAAACCTATGCACAATAGCGGAGTTTGTGGCACCAAGTGATGGAACGGGTATTACGGAGACATCGGACCAGATTCAGGTTTACCATCAACCGTGGCTGGGCAGTGGGATACCCATTTGAATTTACGGATTACCCTCCAACAGGGCTGGGAAGTGGGTCACCCAATGATTTATTATGGTTTACCCTCCAGTGTGGCTGGGCAGTGGGTCACCGTCGATTTATTTAGGGTTTACCCTCTAGTAGGGCTGGGAAGTAAGTCACCTGATGATTTATTACGATATACCCTATAGTGGGGTGGATAAGTGGGTCACCATTGACTTGATGGAGTTTACCCTCCAGTAGTTCTAGGTAGTGGGTTACCCACCGACTTTTTTCAGACTCTTTCTATGAGGCTGGTCAGTGACTTTTCTCCATGATTACCTGTGTGGGACACTTGGTGGGACAGTTTAGCGATGAGGCCGCTTGAGGTATAAGATTGTTGGGCCTCATTGTTTCATATCCTTTTGACTATTGGTGATAGTTCTTGGGATGATCATGGAGATAGAGATCCCCATAACACATGTTTTGGATTCTTGTTGAGCATATATATATAAGTTAATTTTGTTCCCACTCCTTGGGTTAAGTTACTCTCCTTCTTGGAGGGGCGAAGTCTCACGGGGTATGCCACGTGCTTTCCATGTCTAGCTCCTCTTGGGACTGGATGAGTCTACTTCCTTACTTTTGTTGGGTTGAGCTGTACTCTCTCCATTGTACTCTTATACTCTTATTGATTTGTCTATTGCTCACCATTTTAGTATCTCCTTTGTTCCTCCCTCGAGCTTTCAGGGCATCGTACTAAGTATCTGTATACTCACACCTACTTGGGATTTTCCCGCACATGGTGTGCCCTTTCTGATGAAGGACAGGTCGGTCGAGACTGTGGAGGAGTGTAGAGGACACATGAGCTTGGGCTGTGTTCAGTGGTCGTAGTAGGACTTTCTGGGTGTGAGACCCACTAACTGTTTACTTTCATTTAACTGTTCCCAGGTTGTGGCTCCATTCTACTTGGGAACATGTTTTTACCCCTTTTTTTCAGATTACTTGTCAATCTAATTTTCAGATTTACATATACTGATTAGTGGTCGATCCATGTATGTTGGTTTCTCATTTCTAGAAGTGTTGTATCTTGCTCTCTTTTCTCTGTACTTTTGCATTGAGTTAGTTGCATGTCTGTACATTTTCTTAGGCAATGTCCTCCCCTAGTATGTTATGCCTTCGGTGCTAATCGCTAGCCCCTGGCCTATGGAGGCGGGCTTGGGGCAGTTGTGGATCAAGCCCCAGTACGGGTTGGGACATAACAATGTGGTATCAAAGGTGGTTCGTTCCTTGGGGATTTGTTTTGATGTCCCTAAAAAAGAATTGGTTGAGTTTGGGGCAATAGTTCCAATGTGTTTCGATAGCACATCTCATGCCAGGGAGACTACTGATGGTGCAGCGGCCAACATATCCATTCACCAGGTCCCTGATACCCCGCTTGTCGACTTGGCACACAAAGACCCTTGTTGCAGTTAATTTGGTTCATGCATCATATAGGATTGAGTCTTTGATTGTCCTTCTTGAGTCAGCTCCCCTTCATTGTTGGTATATATGCACAATTGACCGTTGTAATCATTGATCAGAATTAGGATTTATCCGTGATGATATCTAGAAAGAATACTATCTCTGGTTCGTGAAGACGTCTCCATGAGAAACGAGGCCTCAGTTCAAGATCCATCATATGATTACCCTTTCTTGAGGTCCTTCCACCACTACTAGGAGGCCCATGTCAGTCTCAGGGAGTTAATGGATGGGGCTGCGGGCGGTTGTGTGCTATGAATGTCGAAAATCCTACAGTGCAGGAGATGATAAGAGGTACGCTGTATGTCTTTTCTACTTTTCTCAGTATAACTTGTTAGAAAGTGTGCGAGGTACACTATTTGTCTAACTCCATGTTTGAGGAGTTACTGAGGGTGACACAGGGCGTCAGTGTAACACTATGTTGGTGTTGTCCGACAAGGCATGAATGAACAGGAAAGAGGGGTTCTTCCCCCACTTATATTCATTTTTTGATGTGATCAAAATTGTGAGGGAGAGTCAGAACCACCCAAAGCGAATAGTATTGAGGTGTGTTGGATGAGTCCCTATTACATGTGCATTCATGGCAGGGTTGTGCGGTGGAGTGTCAAAGCTGGATCTGGATTTTCCAGTCAGAATTTTCTACTTGACCTCCCACTGCTTGAAGTTCCACTTAGGGGCTTGACATAGTACCAATTTTGGGGATTCTTCTCCTTCCAAGAGGGGAAAAGACACTTTCAGTATGCCACATGCTTTCTATTTCTAGCCTCTGGCGGTTGGATGAGTTTTCTTTCTTGCCTTGTTCATTGGTACCTTGTGTGCTCAACATCAATCTTGATACCATTATCAAGTACAGGTCGAGGTGATGGAGACCCCATAAATAGATCAACACATTTCATTATGTTGTGCTGGTGGCAACCCATTCACTATGAATGTGGAGACACTATCATAGCAGTGAGCCTCGGCTGTGATGCACCGACTATGAAAAATTGTTTGACCAAATATCCTTGGGTGTTTCACCAGATGGGTATTCTGAAGGAGGGAATCACACGACAATGTTCCAGGAACAAATCGTGATTTCGGTCATGACGTGGAATCTAGAGGTTCAGTAGGGGAAGTCCCCTGAGTTTCATTGGTCCGTTCAGGAATCGTGCAAGCAGTTGAGAGGTTGCCTACCAACTTTCCCTAACCTCACAATAGTTGGAGTGGGCACAATATGTCTTCCATGTGTCGCAGATAATGAGGTGAATGTGTATTTCTAGGATTTCCTTAAGTGTAACAGACCTTAAAATTATGAACCATCCCTTTGGTTCGTGTGTTGTGCCAGCATGGTGTTGTGCAAGTTTTTCTTGGGAGTCGGAGATCTAGGTGTGAGATCCATATCCCATGTTTTTTTCCTAGTTTTTCTTTTTGAGGGAAAAAATCAGGAAGGAGGGAATGATATAGAGACCCAGTTTTTACCCTATAAGACTTTGGAATATTTTAACATATAATTCCAGAGCTATGCGCGAAGACGGCGTGAAATTCCAAGGCCCGGTGTGCCCGGAATAAATTTTATAAAAATTTTTAGGGTTTTTATACTATGCACATGGCATGGTTGGGTTTCCTTATAAAAGGTAGCATGGATCGGAAATCTGAGGGAACAGTTGCATCTGGAGCATGCCGTTTACCCTAGGTGGGATGTAAATGTTGCGGGCGCAGGCCTGATGTGAGAGACGTCACCCTAGGGTAAAACTGTCATTTTTAAATGATGAGTTAGTGATTTTTATCACTGACATCCTTTTAAAATAACTTTCATACGGAGTATTGGAATTGAAATCCAAGACTTCTGTTGAGTTCAAAATGGGGCGTTTTTCCTAGGCGTGATATAAAATGAGTGGGCGAGAAGGTTTCAGAATCAGCACCCTTAGGAGGAGTTTCCTAGAGTTATAAATTCCAAGTGTTGAAATTAAGGGAGGGGACACATTTTTTCCCTTATCTCTCTCTCTCTCTCTCCCATCCGTTCTTCAGCATTCTTCAACGTTCTTTGTCAGATTGAGGAGAGATCATCACCGAATTCTCGGAGGATCGAAGGTGGAGTGCAATAAAGGCATCACCAATGATGAACGGATCCAAAGAGGTAGGATTTATGATTATATTTCTCAAATTCATGGTATTCTGGGAGTTTTAGTCAATTTTTTCATTTTAAATTATTAAATATTAGAACTTGGGTTGTTGCCTGAACGAACATGGCCAACACCCGAGCCATGTTTTATCTATTGTTCTTGGGTGTTCATTGTCCAAATTTTTGGACGAGGAAAATCTGGTCAGATCATTGATCAGGGGAAACCGTGGTGAAGTCCTTGTCGCGATGATTATTAATCCTCCATCTGCTTTGAAATCTGGCCACTAGAGCAGTGTCAGCGGTGGTCAGAAGTCTCGGCTTCGGTAAGGTCGGGGTGGCATAGTGGGGTAAACGCGTTCGGCCAGTGTGCGCCGGACAGGGTAGCTCTGGGAGGAGCCAAGAAGTGTGGCCGGGGTGGTGATGGTGGTTTGGAACATGTTGCTGGCGTCAGGTATCACCAGTGTGGATGGAAAATCAGCAGGAGGAGGTGTCGCCGAAGGCAGTGCGACGCGGATGGTGTTCGTTTCAACAGGCGTCGGCCGCGGCATAGAAAGGGAATACAGGAGTCAGCTGCGGCCACTTCTTGCAGAGCGTCGATGCCAAAATAGTGGATTACTTGCACCAGGAGGCGTGGGACGCGGCGAGGTGTGACAGTGTGGTGTCGACGGGTGTCCATCATGCCTGTTGCTCTCGGATGAAGGAACCTGACGCTATGACCGCATTTGAGCAGATGAAGCAAGGACCCGCGCCTTGCGGGTCTTATTGGGTGACGAAGGCCGGGCACAGGGCTGGTCGGTTTGAGGAAAACCGGACCCGATGCAAGTCTAGTGATGCAGGGCAGGCTGCAGTCAGTGGGCCGTAGCATGACAGGCTGGACACGTGGCTGGGCTGCGGGCCGGTGGTTCGGACTCGGCCAGCCGGGGTGAACTGGCCCGGTTGGGCCCCCTTGCATTCAGGGGGCCGTATCTTCTAAACGACATGTCTGTTTGATGCGACGTCTATGGTTGTGGGTTAGTGTCGGTGAGACAGACCATTCAGTGTGAGTTTCAGAGTTTTTGGGTTCTGAACCCGAAGGTGGGTAATCCGAACCACTCTAACATAATAATATTAAATTATTAATAACGTTGCGACTGACATGGCTCGTGATCCGGGCGTCCGTTTGACGTGCCATCAAAGGCGTGGTGGCCCCGAATATGAGACGGTCCTTCCAATGTTGGTTCGGAACCATTTTTGGTATGTTTCGTTGCTCAGTGGTATGAAAGGCTATATGCGAATAATAAATAAAAAAATTAATTAATTAATTAATTATTGCGATAGACCTAACTCCTTCTTGGGATGTCTGATTGACTCGCCATTAGATGAAACATTACCCCAACCCTCAAGCAGAATTTTTGAGATCCTTTATGAAGCATTCATGTTGGAGACAAGGTCTGGGCCCCATAGGTCCTAGTTCGCACGTTTTATGGTGAAACGTCACTTTTTCACCAAACATGTTTAGGGTGTTTGAGTACTTATTTTTTAGTTTTCTTCTGAGTGGATTACAACGGCACAATCCACCATCCTAAATTCGTAACTGAGACGTGGGCCCCATGAGGCCGCTTTCAGACGCATGCGGTGTGTTTATGAATTCTTCTTTATAATTCCAGTCAAGGAAAATGAATATCCTACACTGTCTGGTTATATGCAAGGAACGCAATGGTATGTCTTGTGTGACTTGTTTCGGGGTCTAGGTGTGGGCCCCATAGGGCCCCGTTTGCATATAACGTAAGGAGTTACAGATTCTGTATTCATTGTCCGTTTAAGGTGTCGTCAGTGGCGTTGTGACCCTAGCATTGAGATGAAGTAGACCAAGGTGGTTTTAGGCGTTGAATCCAAACATGAGGCATGGGCCCCATGAGCCGTATTTTTAGCTGTGTGCAGCGTACTGCGACTTTTTCATCTAGTGTCTATTCGAGGCGTATACATATTCGATTTGACGTGTTTTTCTGAGAGCATCTCAATGGTGCAGTTCGCCCAACCACTTTCAGGACTGAGGTGTGGGACCCCTGATACTCCGTATGGATGTAATGTGGTGTTGAATAACTTTTCCATTGGGAGCCTGTTTCGAGCTAGTATGTAGTCTATATCATTTTTTTTCTGCAAGGATTACAATGGTGTAATCTATTTGAGCATGCAGAGCCTCTTTCAAGATCTTATTAAATGTGGAATCATGAAAGGGCATTGGTCAGAGGTTCCTTTGATGCACTTTGATCCTACGCATGGTAGTGGCATTAGTGGCACACAATGATGGAATGGGTAGTGCAGAGACATCAGACCAGTTTGAGGTTTACCCTCCAACGAAGCTGGGCAGTGGGATACCTGGTAACCTTTACAGTTTACCCTCCAGTGGGTCTGGGAAGTGGGTCACATGATTATTTATTATGGTTTTCCCTACAGTGGAGCAGGATAGTGGGTAAAAATTTACTTATTTAGTGTTTACCCTCCAGCTAGTCTGGGTAGTGTGTCACCCATTTATTTATTACGGTCTACCCTTCACCAGGGCTGGGAAGTGGGTCACCGTTGACATGTTGGGGTTTACCCACCAACAGGGCTAGGCAGTGGGTTACCCGATGACATATTTTAGACTCTTTCTATGAGGTTACTCAGTGACTTTTCTCCGTGATTACCGGAGCTAGACCCTTGGTGGTACGGTATTGTGATGAGGCCGCTTGACGTAAAGGATTGTTGGGAATCAATGATGGATAGCCTTTGAACTGGTGGCCACCCTTCATGGGATGATCTTAGAGATTGAGATCCCCTTACACACCTGATTGGGATTCTTGTTGAGCAAGTATATAAACCCTACTTTTGTTCCCACTCCTTGGGTTTAGTTACTCTCCTTCTCAGAGGGGCGAAGAGGCGCGTGGTACACCACGTGCTTTCCGTGTCCATCTCCTCTTGGGACTGGATGAGTCTATATCATTCCTTTTGTTGGGTTGAGTTGTACTATCTCTATTGTACACTTACATTGTTCTTGATCTGACTAATTCTCACCATTTTAGTATCTCCTTTGTTTCTCCCTTGCGCTTTTGGGGCATCCTACTGAGTATCTTTATACTCACCCCTGGTTGGGCTTTTCCCGCACTTGGTGTGCCCTTGCAGATGATGGATAGGTCTGTGAAACTATGGAGGAACGTAGAGGACATAAGAGCTTGGGTTGCATTCAGTTGCCATAGCAGGACTTTCCGGGTGTGAGAGTTACTAGCTGTTTACATTCATTTACCTGTTGCCAAGTTGTGGCTGTAACGACCCAAAATTTAGAATAAATCTTGTTTCTTAGTTTTGCGTGTTATCTTATTTTTATACTCAACAAAACTATTTCATTTGATAACACGAATATAATTAAAATGAGACTATTGGGTTTTGACTGTTATATTACCATTGGTTAATATGACCACTGGAAACTAAACGTTTCGATTATTGTCTCTAAATACAAGTGATCTTGGTTAATTAATATAGAATGACAATTTGATGGCCTCATCCAGTTGTCCCGGGCCAATCGAATCCCATCTAACGGAAATTGGTAAGGAGGTAACACCATTGGAGTTTGCTCTGGTCCAAACCCAAGCCAATCTTCATCGTGTGAAGCAAGAACAGAATCTCTTTCACGAGAAGTTCAAATTGATAGAAATTTCTACTCGTGCAATGTTGGCTAAGCCGCCCTCAGATTCTCTCACCTTAGCACACACCTTACACTTAGGTCCTATGCAGGGGTTATAAGGGGCTATGTAAGGAGACTGTAACTGCCTCATGTAATCCTTAGTTTTAAGTAAAAATTTTGATTTCTTCTTATGATGAAGTTTATGAATTTTCAAATGTATGGATAAATATAGAATGCATATTTTTGATGAATTTTAGAGAAAGGATATATTAAAAAAATTTATATAAACCTTAAATAATTAAAAATGTGTAATTATTTTCAAAAAATGGTCTTCTACAATTATGTTTAGCACAGAATTTAGAGTCTAATAAGATCAACATAATTTTTGATGAATATTAAATTATGAATAGTGATTTTATGCTAAGGATTTGTAATGTGACCAAATGGATTAGTAATCTCATTTAATAAAATTATTAAATTAAACTAGACACCTTGATTAAGTAATGTCATTCCATAAAATGGTTAAATAATGGTTTCATAAATTATTATTCAAGTATTAGTTTTTTCGGGTGAATAGTTATTTTTAATGAAAAATTAAATTAACAATATTTAGAAAATTATTTTTATAAAATGAATTTCATTTTCGAACTCAGAGCATCGATATTATGTTAAGCTAATTTTTGGGGATTTTTCGAAAAAAGTGAATTTCCAGTGAATAGTGTATTTATTTAAAAATTAAATTAAAAATATTTGTAATTTTTTTTTATAAAATGGAGTTTATTTTTGAAATCAGAGCATCGATTTTTGGTTAAGGTGAAATTTTGGGATTTTTCTAAAAAAGTTGATTTTTTCGATGAAAAGTGCAAATACAGTTTTTAAGTTATAGGTGTTTAATGACATCATTAAATGATGTATTAAGTATGTAATCAATATTGTCGACTTATGAATAGTAATATAAGTTATGAGGTGTCCCATGTGGCCAATACCATGGGAAATAACCATGGTCAAGCCCATGGTTTTTCCAAAACCACCAATGAGGTGTCCTTTGGCCATTAATGCCTTGTCTCCTCATTTTCCCTATAAATACCAAGATATCCTTTCATCCATTCGACTCCCAACTCTCCCCCAACTAAGTTGTAGTCTCATTAACTCCCAAGTAGTTCTCCCAAGGTGCCCCCAAGCTCTCAAGGTCCCAACCTTTGAGTTTTAAGAGTTATGTTTAAGGTAAGGGATCCTACCTCTCTCTTTCTTTTCAAGTAACCTATTTTATGTCATTTATTTTATACTCCCTGCTATAATGTTGGAGTATGTTCCTTTATATTCCTCTTACATCCCATTTTATTTTCATATGATGATATAGCCCCTCTTTCTCTCATCAATTCGTTTTTGTTGAAGTTTAAGTGACGTTGTTAGTCTGCCGAATTTTTAAGGGATTCTATCACCTTTCTCATTTTTCAATTTTCTACTTTCATGCCAAGTCTATCAAGTTCCTTATTATTATGTTGGGGTATGATCACTATATCTATCATACTGATATTTTATTTTCATATTTTGAGAGACCCTATTTTATCTCTTCAATTCATTTTTTTAAGTTTAAGTGTCGTCGTTGGGCTGCTGAATTTTCATAAGAGAAATCTTATTTTTGACTTCCTTCCATGTTATTCATTTCATATGGTATATGTTTCAAATTTCATTACCATGTTATTATACCCTTTATATTCTGTCCCAATACTGTTTTATGGATCATTTATGACTGGGTCACCAATGTCCCCTCTCTTTTCAATGTTTTCTAAAACCTCGTAACATAGCTGTTATGCTGCAGAATTTCCGTCTCAAAATGTCTCTCTCTTATTCTCATATTCATTTATTTTATTAAGTGAATAATAAAAGCTCATGCTTCTAAATGGGTATTCACATATATACAAAAAGTTTCTATTTTAAATTCTGGGATTTACATACATGAGACCCGCTTTCCCTTTCCGTGGGTTTAAAGTGATATAAAGTCATGTCTTTAAATCAATTTTTTAAACGATATGATTATGAAATGAAACCTATTTCTTTTATGCTATATGGGTTGTTTATGAAATTATTGATGATGATATATGTGCCTCACATGATAATAAAGGAAAATTATGGGTGCGACCTGATAGAGCTCCAATGCATTGTTTAAAGACTTAATCTCTAGAGATGACCATTTTTTAAACGACGCCTTGGTGAATAACCTCGGTAATTTATAATGACACCTTGGGGATGGACCTTGGTGAAACGGAAATGACTGTCAATATTAAATGTTGTATCCACATCTTCAAGTTTTGAAATACGTTATTTTTATTATGATATGCCTCATGATTTCTTTCTTATGCCTTAATATTCTTTTTCATGACATTGTTGATGTATCTCATGTTCATATGTTAAATGTTTCCCCTTGTTTCCCTTACCGCGACTTCTGATCACCCATTCTTTTGATGTTTGTCCATAGGTTATGAGATGCAGTAATGAACCTAATATAAACATAAGGAGAATAATTTCAAGTGTTTTAGAATAATTCTTTATGTTTTCATGATTTAAGTTCCTGGTTTGCAAGACACTAAACCTTAAAGATCCTCAGTTTTGTAAAATGTAATGAAAAGTTATGTTATAAAAAGGAAGGATGCTATAGATGGTATCAAAGGATGGTATAGTTATTTGTGGAAATTATGATATGAAAACGATAGGAATAACCCTATAGAAAAGTTTAAATATAGGAAATCTTCTTGGTTTTTTGGTTAGTATTGAGTAAAGGGTTGCCAAGAAAATACATCATTGTCTGGATACGAGCAGGTAGAGGTGGCTCTGGCACATATATACATAGGGGTAAAACCCGAAAACACTTTTTTGAGCTAGAATCGAACGGGAACTAGTACACGACAACAGACCTTACTGTACTCTTGGTTACGATACTCCCGGGGGATACGCTTTGGTAAATTCATAAGCTTAGTATGAACCATTATTAAACGAACAAAGATAAAATAAAATAAAGATTCACATAAGAATATATGATCATGGATAACCTAGATTGGGACCTAGGGGATCACAAGTTAGGGTATACTTTTATTCTACATGTTTATCCTTCTATGCTTTATGTTTCCTTTTCATGATTATTGGTTACGTATTTAAGCCCCATAATTATACGTTCTTTTATTAGTTAATGGTGGGAAATGGAAGGGCATGTCCCAACAACAAATGTGAAAGGAAATGTGATGATTGCTCTATTTATGTGACAAATATGACGATGGATCAAGTTGATAATATCGTGATTATGCGAAACCATATATCAAAAATCACAATTAATAATTGGTACATAGTTGAATGCCCAAATTCATCAAGGAAGAAGAAGACAATGTTTCAAGGGTGTTCATATGATAATGTTGACAAGGGAAAGAAGACCCAATTTATTTTTTACAAAAAGTGTGGGAAGAGGCACCAAAGAGAATGTCACAATGTAACCGGGAGATGGTTTATGTGTGAGAAGATAGGGAATAAAGTAGCCAATTGCTTTAAAAAAATGGATAATGTGATGAATGGAGATAAGGTTCGATCTAATGTACCTTATTCATTTTGATGTCGTAAATGCGGAGAAGTTAGAAATTATCCATGGCAATTCTGTCTTGTAATGGGTGAGAAGCATGATGAACATCAAAAATCTTCGAAGACATGGGAACAATGGAAGTCCTATGCTGAGATGGATCATGATGATTGAAGTACGTGTAACTTCTTCGCAATAATTATCTATGTCATGTTTTATTTTAGTTCGTGATCTCTGAGAATATATTTTATGTTTCATAAGATCATCGTGTTACTACCTAAGATGATTTTATATCATTAAGGAAAACATATATTGTTATGTACCACATGTTGATGTAGTGAAGCTGTTCTTCTTAAAAAAGGGTGATTATGGGATTAAAAGATTATTATTATTTTGGAAGACGTTCACTATTTTGGGAACCCTATTTGTTGAGGTAAATAGATTACTACGGTATTTTCTTTGAGGAGGAAAGGATGAATTATATTTTTATGAATCGATGAATTTAAGGTGAAATTATAGTAATTTAGGTTACATACGGAAATGATTAACCTATCTAGTGGAAAATATGATTAGGTTAGTTACTTTTGTTATAAGATGATAAGAGTGGTTGATGTTGTTTGGAGATGAACAATAAAGTCTATCTTGGAAGACTATGTTAAGAGATCATTCTTATAATTGGGTTTCAATGTTAGTTTGGTTTATTTTGAGGAATTTTAAGGATAGTTATTTATGGGATGGTCTATGATGAACTTTGGTAAGTACCATTGAACATTGAAGATTTAAAAGTAGTTTCCCTTCCTATGGGATTCTTTCTATTTGAAGAGTTGTTTTATCTTACACTTTCTGGTTTTAGGATAATGTTTAAAGTTAGAAGAAATTGATAGATAATCTTTTGTGGATTAAGTGACTGTCACGAAGATGATTCTTGTGTTTTGATGAGACCAAGTGTTTTTGAATGATCATCATTTGGAGAAAAGATATGTTTTGGTAGAAACTTATTAAAGGATGAATCTTTAGTTAAAGGTAGGTATATTTCTTTATGCTTTTGTTCTATATAGTAAATGAATTCCTCAAAACTATGAAAAGGAACGTAAAAAACATTTTCTGTTAATGTTTCCTATTGGGAAATCAAATACCGTTTTACCCATCACAAGTCTGTGATTTTCTTGTTATTAACTTTCTTCTAATCATGTTTTCTATCACTCTCCCTCAGAACTTGACACTTTGTTTTCTCCTCCATGTCCATGTTTTCCTACATGGAATCCTAGTGTGGGTTAACTCGGGTGACATTTGTACTTCCCTTTCTTTCATTTAAAGTAATAGTTTTACTGACTCCTTTTCTAATGTGGGACTTTCAGTGATATTTCAAAACCCAATTTTAAAAATTGCGAGGATGCAATTTCTTAAGGGGGGAAGATTGTAATGACCCGAAATTTAGAATAAATCTTGTTTCCTAATTTTGTGTGTTATTTTATTTTTATACACAACAAAACTGTTTCATTTGATAACCCTAGTATAATTAAAATGAGACCGTTGTGTTTTGAATGTAATATGACCATTGGTTAATATGACCAATGGAAGCTAAACATTTCGGTTATTGTCTCTAAATACAAGTGATCTTGGTTAATTAATATAGAAAGAAGATTTGATGGCCTCATCCAGTAGTCTCGGGCCAATTGATGCCCATCTAATGGAACTTGGGATGGAGGTAGCACTATTGGGCTTTGCATTGGACCAAACCCAAGCCGAACTTCATCGTGTGAAGCTAGAACGGAATCTCCTTCGCGAGAAGTTCAAACTAATAGAAATTACTACTCGTGCAATGTTTGCTGAGCCGCCCTCAGATTCTCTTACCATAGCACACCATACACTTAGGTCCTATGCTGGGGATATAAGGGGATATGTAAGGAGACTGTAACTGTCTTGTGTAATCCTTTGTTTTAAATAAAAAATTTTATTTCATCTTATGATGAATATTATGAATTTTTAAATGTCCGGATAAATATAGTATGCATATATTTGATGAATTTTAGAGAAAATATATTTTAAAAATGGTTATGTAAACCTTAAATAATTAAAAATGTGTAATGATTTTCAAAAAATATTCTTCTACAATTATGTTCAGTATGAAATTTAGATTCTAATAAGATCAACATAATTTTTGATTAATAGTAAATTATGAATAGTGATTTTATGCTTAGAATTTGTAATGTAACCAAATGGATTAGTAATCTCACATAATGAAATTATTAATATAATCTAGGAACCTTGATTAAGTAATGTGATTAAATAAAATTGTTAAATAATAGTTTCATAAATTATTTGTCAAGTATTAGTTTTTTTGGGTGAATAGTGTTTTTTTAATTAAAAATTAAATTTAAAATATTTAGAAAATAATTTTTATAAAATGGATTCAATTTTCGAACTCAAAGCATTGATATTATGTTAAGGTAATTTTTGGGGATTTTTCTGGAAAAAGTGCATTTTCGGTGAATAGTGTATTTATTTAAAAATTAAATTATAAATATTTAGAGATTTATTTTTATAAAATGGATTTTATTTTTGAAATCAGAGAATCAATTTTTGGAAAAGGTGAAATTTTGGGATTTTTCTGAGAAAGTTGAATTTTCGATGAATAGAAAAAATACAGTTTTTAAGTTACGAGTCTTTAATGACATCATGAAATGACGTATTAAGTATGTAATCAATATGGTCTAATTATGAATAGTAAGATAATGTATGAGGTGTCCCAAGTGGCCAATACCATGGAAAAATACCATGGGCAAGCCCATCGTTTTTCCAAAACCACCAATGAGGTGTCCCTTGGCCGTGAATGCCTTGTCTCCTCATTTTCCCTATAAATACGAAGCCATCCTCTCATCCATTTGACTCCAAACTCTCCTCCAAATGACGCTCTAGTCTCATTACCTCCCAAGGTTCCCCCAAGCCCTCAAGGTCCCAACCTCAGAGTTTTAAGAGTTACGTTTAAGGTAAGGGATCCTACCTCTCTATTTTTTTCAAGTAATCTCTTTTATGTCATTTCTTTTATTCTCCATGATCTTATGTTGGAGGATGTACTTTTATATTCATATTACTTCCCTTTTCAAGTTCATATAATGATATAACCCATCTTTCTCTCATCAATTCGTTTTTGTTGATGTTTAAGTGACGCCTTTAGGCTGCCAAATTTTTAAGGGATTCTTTCACCTTTCTCATTTTTCAATGTTCTACTATCATGTCATGTCTTCCATGTTACTTTTTATTATGTTGGGGTATTATCTCTATATCTATCATACTGATATTTTATTTTCATATGATGAGAGACCCTATTTTTTCTCATCAATTCATTTTTTTTGATGTTTATGTGACGCTGTTGGGCTGCCGAATTTTCATAAGAGAAATCTTATTTTTGACTTCCTTCCATGTTTTTCATTTCATATGGTATATGTTTCAAATTTCATTACTATGTTCTTATAACCTTTATATTCTGACCCTCTACCATTTTATGGATCATTTATGAGTTGGTGACCCATGTCCCCTCTCTTTTCAATGTTTTTTAAAACCTCATAACATAGTCGTTATGCTGCAGAATTTCCGTCTCAAAATGTCTCTATTATTCTCAAATTAATTTATTTTATTAAGTGATAATCAAAGATATTTATTATAAATGGTTATTAACATATATAACAAAATGTTCTATTTTAAATTTTGGGATTTACATACATGATACCCACTTTCCCTTTCTGTGGGTTTAAAGTGTCAAAAAGATCATGTCTTTAAAGCAGTTTTTAAAACGTTATGATTATGAAATGAAACCCATTTATTTTATGATATATGGGTTGTTTATTAAATGATTGATGATGATATATGTGGCTCATAAGATAATAAAGGAAAATTAAAGGTGCTCCCAGATAGCGCTCCAATTCATTGGGTAAAGACTAAATCTCTATAGATGTCCATTTTTTAACGACGCCTTGGTGAATAACCTTGGTAATTTTTAATGACACATTGGGGATGTACCTTGGTGAAACAGAAATTATTGTCAATATTAAATGTTTTAACCACATCTTCAAGTTATTAAATATGTTATTTTTTTTGATATGCCTCGTGATTTCTTTCCCATGCCTTAAACTTCTTTTTCATGACATTGTTGATGTATCTGAAGTTCACATGTTAAATGTTTCCCCTTGATTCCCTTACCGGGCCTTCTGATCACCCTTTCTTTTGATGTATGTCCCAATGTTATGAGATGTAGTAATGAACCTAGGATTAATAGAAGGATAATCCTTTAAAGTTTTTATGAAGAATGTATTATGTTTTCATGTTCTGTTCCTGGTTTCCAAGACACTAAACCTTAAAGATCCTAGGTTTTGTAAAATGTAATGAAAAGTTATGTTATAAAAATGCGGGATGCTATAGTTGAACCTTTCTAGTTGGTCACATGTTTTTCCCCTCTATTCTATTCATTTTAATAGTCAGTTTAATTTTCCTCTTTACTTTTACTGTTTAGTGGTCGATGCATGTATCTTGGTTTCTCATTTAGAGCAGTGTTGCATCATGATTTATTTTTTCTGCCCTTTTCAATTGAGTTTGATACGTGTGTGTGCAGTTTCGTAGGAAAAGGCCTCCCCTGGATTGTTGTACTTTCATCGCTAGTCGCCAGCCCCTAGCCTATGGAGGCGGTCTTGGGGTAGTTTCAGCTTGAGCCCTAGTACGGTTCAGGTCATGACAATACACTAGGTGTAATCTCTATTGAATGTTCATACTTATTTTTACAATGATAAGCCATCATGGTTTTCATTGAAATTAAAAAAGTAATACCCCTTCAAAAACAAATTTTTTTTGGATTTATGGAGAGAATGAACATACGTCTCAAAAATGACATCAAATTCAACCATTATATAAATGAAAAAATTTATAGGAAGAAAATATCCACTAAAGTCAATAAAATTGGAATCCTAAATATTAGTTGAAATCATCAAAAAAAAATTTGGGTTTGAATTGGTAATTCTAAATCTAAACTTTTGGATTGAATATTAATACACTTATCCTTTCTCTAGAAAAGATAGAGTGGGAACATCCAGAGTCAAATAAGACATTAGATGTTCTAGAGTCGATGTAATTTTTACTTTTCACCATGTCTTCATCACACCACACAACATAACTAGAAATTTCATGTAAATTTACATCTCCCATATAGGATTTGTTTTCGTATGCAAATCATGTAAATTAAACAAATTTTTAGGGTAATGGTTCGCATAATGATCATTCTCTTTCCACAATTCACCCTGATGCGGGGAGGTGATTCTATACAGTTATCTCTCTATTCTCATTGTTAGCTACATTATTCCCACCACTTCAGTAATAAAAATCTCGATTGGCTACCTATAAACACATAGAAAAATTATTTGACGCCTTAAGTTAATTTCATATAGTCTTCTTTACACACATAGAGAATAACAGAAATTTCAACTTATTCTCTCCATGGTTTTTAGATTAACCTTTGAACTCCTTCTTCTTTTTAATTTAAAAACCATGATAATGATGCATAACTCAATCCTCTATTGAATCCATAATTTGAAAATTCTCAATATCATCATAGTTACTAATGTATCTTATACTAAAAAACCTTCTAAGAATAAAAAATAATCTACTGAAGAAATTTACAACATTACATTCAGGTTGTTTGATAATCCAAGAAGAATATCTCACAAATGTTGTAAAATTGGATTCATAGGTACCAACATATTCATCATCCAATATATTTAAGTTGTTAAAGAAGTTATCCTTTTTCTAATAAAAAACACGTGGAAAATATGTAATGAATAATATGTTATTGAATGGATACCAATAAATGGATTAAATTTCATCTTATTTTCTCATATTTCTTATTACAATCTACCACTGGTCTGCTTCACCTTCAACCCAACAAATAGCCTAAATTAATTCCCCATGGTAATATAACTATAGAATGAATAATATCATTTTATCTGTACTAATCCTTTATTAGGAAAAAATGTTATTACAAGACCCACTAATAAAAGGTGGAAAATTCCCTATGAAGGACTTAATAGAGTTTTGTTCTATCCTTTCCTCATTCGGATGTACAACACGATTCATATCCTGTGAAAATTGGGGAGCATAACTATTTGATTATTCATTATAGAACCCATATAATCAAACTCTCTAGTGATAAATCATTTCATTTTCAATTGCACTATGCATTAATGATGATCCTTTGGGTTCTATACATTTTAATAAAACCAAAAACTATTGGGTAAGAAATAGTTACCATAGTAGGGAAGAACATGATCATCCAAACCACTTATAAGATTTAAAAATTATGAAATATTTTTTAATATATGTAGAATTATGTCTATATTATTTTATTTATATCCAAATTCCATTTAGATTAATCATTATGGTTTATGATTATTTTGATTATTCCTATAGAATATCCCAGATTAGTGTCACTCTAAGTATGCATAAATGCATATTTTCATGCACCTATGCCTGATTGAATCTTTCACGATATGCGGTTTTTATGATGTTAACCCTATGTACATCTATGCTAATGTAACATCCACTTATAGAATCCAGGCATGAATAAATTCCACAGAAACCACTCACTTTATCATTTACCCAAATTCCAGGACATTTTCATAAACATTTGTTTATCCATACACTTATCCTTAGATATAGGAACTTTAGTTTCTAAATATAAATTTTTTCATACTAGTAACAAAATGATAAATATAATATTTCTTTAACATAATAAATTGTTACCCTCTCTTTAAAATGTAGACATTAACACAATTTATCAGAATGCATAATATATTACACAAATAAGGACCCAAATAAAATATAAATTTAGTTCATTTAGAAACATCTAAACACAAACAATGTTATATAACTGTGATACATTATCTCCCTATATGCTATCCATGACTAGATATGTTCTTGGATACACTGTACATATTGCATATATTCATAACATGGGGAAAAGAAATATTTGAATGGTTGAGCTCAAATACTTATTATAGGTAAACAATGGAGATGTGTACAATTAATAATTAGCATAATCGTATTAGAAAATGATCATAACATTATAAGATCAAAACCTATATATCAAAGATCATAATTAATATTAATTGAATAAATATTTCAATTTTATAAGACATGAATTAAATTACTATCAATGGAATAATCTATTAAAGAGTAATATAAGAATTAGACATGGAATTATGGAAGAATCATAAGCATAAAAAATTGATCCCAATAGTAGTAATTTCTAAATACCATATAAATATTTTTGGAATGGTTTCTCTCCCCATAAAATCTTGGTAGTCATGTTTCTCTCCAATTACCATCTTAGAAGTCAATGTTCACTCCTAAGACCATTTTAAAATACAAAGTCCTTTAGAGAACCAAGTTCACTCCCCATTCTAACTTTGTCTATCTCATGGTATATAAATATATACCCAACTAATTGGAGGTAGATATAGGTACCACTGCTATCATAATTCATCCATATATATTCGCTCCACAAGATCATAAACAATCATATCATATCCCATGAAGTAAAATCAGTATCATAAACATGTCATCGAATCATAACCTCTAGAAATCTAATAGGATTACTAATACATTCATTAGAATAATAACCCATTAAATAAAGTGAGTTTCACATGAATATAACCAATTAGGGAGAATAGGCCTTCAAAATTATATGACCCATGAATGAGGATGGGTTTACATACTGCTTATATCCCATGGAAGATAAATAAACTACATAAAAACCATTCCATCCAAAAATAAACAATTCAGAGAATTATTTTTTTAATTCTAGGTAAATATACCAAATAATTAATTAGTACTACCAATAGTAGTCATCTTATATTGAAAATAATTTTGAAAATAATTTTGAAAATAATTTCATGAGGAAAATATCATTATTGTCTTTAATGAAATCTTTTTAAATACAAACAAATTTTTGAAAACCATTTTCATTAAATATATATTTGAAAACATATAAAGGAATAAATAAAATAAATTTAACTAATTTTTATTTTTAAAAAGGCATCAAACATAATTTAAAAAAATGAAGGAATTTTTAGAAAACATTCTTTCACAAGAAAACCTATTTTTGACTAAAGAGTGAAATGAAGTCATATTTCCTTAAAGGATATTTTTTAAAAATAATAATTACCCAATTTTAAAACTGTGGTTCCATTAAATGTTTATTTAATTAATTACCACATTTGTTGAAATTATGAGGAATTATTATGATATGGATCAAAATATTTCATAAATTTATGTGTAATCATAAGCAATCTCAATAAAAGATGTAGTTCTTGCAATAAAATATTACCAAATTGGTAACATTTAATAAAAATACACATGAAATAATAAAATTTATTTAATGATAATATATCATTAAAATAATTATATTCTTGAAATAAAAATTCAAATGGTTGTATATACTCCATGTAAAATAATATAGGTGATTAAAAAATAGGTTTCTATGAAGGAAAATCGATACAAAATAACATACATATTTGTTAACTATTTAATAGTAAAACCCCATGGAATTGAGATCACAAATAGGATATGAAAATACGGCAAAATTTATTGAAAATTATAATATATTGAATCAGTGGGTTACAAATACACCACAGAAATTAAATGAGATGTGAATAAGGCACAAGTCTCGCAGAAATAAAAGTGAGGCTAGAATTTTATGTACCTTATGTCTTAACACTAATCATAGACATACGAACATCATTCATAATAAATATAATTTCATTATACATCTAATATTTAACCATATTCAATTAAATTATACCCTATACTATTTAAAAATTACCTTATATTACCTGTTTGTTAACACTTTAGTGTTATCATTACATTTCGAGTAATAACCTATTTGTTTTTCAAATCTGTTTTGATTTGATATATTTTATTTCCTCTTTATTATGTCATGAATTTATGTCTTAAATAATAATGAACAAAAATGAAATATCATATAGATTTAATATAAATATAATTATAAAAATATATAAAAAATAGAAAAATTAAATGAAATTAATTGTTCAGGGAGACGACATGTTGTACGTTGGCATGAATGTTGTTTTCAATTAAATATTATATTTTTGAAATAATTAAGATTAGAGGATATATATAGACACACACACACAAATTATTACTATAGTAGTTTTATCAAGACATATAAATAATAAATTTACATTATATTCATCTATAATATATTCTATTTAATGTGGGAATAAACCATATCGCTTTTAGAAGGATGTGTTTACACTTCCAAAAACGAAGTTCTCGTATTCCCACAATATAGAAACAATGAAGGTATACATTATATATTAATACAATAACCATAACTACAACAAGAATATAATATATATCATATAAAAACATTAATTCCATCATTATTTTTTACAGTCAATGGTGATAATGGAATAACGAATGATGTTAGTTTCTAAGGAGGTAGATTTCTGTGAACACAGATGATGATTGAGTTTCCTATTTTATGTAAGTGTGTGTGAATATAGACCCCAACCGTAACATATTAAGTCATAGTTTGTTTAGGATACTTATTTTGTTATATAATATTGTTATAATAATAATTTATTTGTTGGATGATAAAATAAAATGAATGTTCTTATTGAAAGGCATTTCCTCTTATTTGGGTAACACCTTTTCATTTCACAAAAGGGTATGCTTGGTTAAATTTCATCCAAAAAGTGACTCCCATAGGATAAATGGAATTAATATTGTATGAGTTTTGGGGAGGGTTTTCTTGAGAAACATTTCTCTAATGATGTTTTGATGTGGGGGGGGGGGTGATTTCCCTTTTATAGTAGAGAATAAGTTTCATTATTGTAAATTTTAAAAGGTCATTATTATTGAGAGGTCTCCCTAATATAACGTGCACTTAATAATGGTAAATATTTTTTCCAAATGTTGATTATTCTATATATGTCCATAGAATTTATTTTAGACATATTTTATTTTATTTTCCCTTTTTTTATTTATATTTAACCACTATGTAAGCTATATTTTTTCTTTAATCACTACAATTAATTTTAATTATTTTTACTAATATGTTTGGTCAAAAAAAGTTAAAAATAATTGAAATCAAAATTTTTTGAATATTAAAAACATGAAATCAATTTTTATAATTTTAATCACAGAAGGTGTATAAATTAATTTAATCTTAATCTCAGTGATGGGACGAGATGAGAGGTTTTTGAAGAGAACATTTGAAAAAATTGAAATTATTTTATAACCAATATCAATGTCAAGTTGGATCCAATGTATTAAATTGTATTAATTGAGGTATTATTAATATAATTATAC
Source organism: Viscum album (assembly GCA_963277665.1). NCBI lineage: Eukaryota > Viridiplantae > Streptophyta > Magnoliopsida > Santalales > Viscaceae > Viscum > Viscum album. Next base: position 767,248,972 of record OY728120.1, read on the forward strand.
TTTTAATAAATATTAAAATAAATTTTTTCAATAAAAATAGATTATACTATAATACCATTTTTAATTTAAATTCAGTATTTTCAACTCTACATCCAAAAATGAAATATTTTAGAAACAAATGACAAAAAATCATCCAATGTTAATTTTTATACTATGAATTTAAAATTTATGTTTATTTTATATAATTAATTATATATAAGTTTATAAATTTATTTTTATTATTTTAAAAGAGGAAATAAAAGGTAGTTCTTTTGAGAAAATAATATTTTCAAACATATAAAGACTTCACTGAAAATTATATATGTCATTAACAATGTGTAATATTTATAAGAAACAATTAAAAATTATTTTTGAATTAATTAATCACATGATAACATCAAATAAAATTTTTCAGGATTCGGATTATTATTTTTCAACTAAGATAAATTGAACAAATTATGCACTAAACTAAATGGTGGTGGAAGTGCCAGCTGATATCCAACCACACAAATACAAACTAATATGTAAAAAGGTAATATGTATCTTGGAGATAGCTTTCCATTATTCCTAAAAAATAATGACCAATCCTTTGAAAGAACCTCTATAACTCATGATCAATCACCTCGAATGACGATGATCATCAATGATGATCTGTATATGATTCTTGAGGAATCTTATCCATCTCCACATATTTCATGATCAATTGAATATTCTCTATTTTCTCTTGGGCAAGGGTCATCCCATCAAGGGAATTCTAATTTTTTTCCACCCCAAAAAGTGTATAAAATCAAATACTACGATACAATTATTCAAATTGATATGTTTGTATGGATTCATGGTAGGTATGGTAATTTTATGACACCACTATTGACACCGTCACTTCCCAAGAGCCACACAAATCCATTAAACAAGACTAAAACATGTCTTTTACGATCTGTAACATACATTTTGAATTCACCTCTATCTTAGGATGATTCTCCATACTCATATTCAAATGAGTAATAAGGTATTTTAATATGTATTACTAGAAATTGGAGGTAAACCATTGATATATGTTTGAAACTATTGAAATTTTTACACCATGCCTCTTTACCACTTTTCGGATATAGATCTACTTTATGTATTACACTATACGAGATTACCTAATAGCTATTAAATGAGTGGAATTTGGGATTTTATACATTATCAAAAAAAATGGAATCTCATTTCCAATAATTTATTAGGAGAAGTATTACAAAATGAATAGCTATTTAGAAACATTCCAACAATAGAATTGGTAAATAATTTCGAATACATACTGTTTGGTGATGTTTTCACATAACCTAATGGGAATATCATATGTTGTTAGAGGGGTTCTCATATAATATTAGAAATTAGGACTCAATAAAAATGCATCTATTTGAAGCAGCGTATGTGAAAAAAAAATCACCACTTTTTTGGGGTGGAAACATGTGAGACTTCACTAGTTGAGGTGAGCCTTTTCCAAGAGACAATAGGGAAGATTAAGTTGATCCAAAAAATGGATGAAGATGTCTTAGAGTCGATATCAATATTATAGGGATCATCATCAATGGTCATTGTCATTCACAATGAGTGATCATTTATTTTTGAGGATCTTAACAAGGTTTGGAAATCAACATTTTAAGAAGAAAGGAAATTTACCTTCTAGATACATATTACATTATGAGATATAATAGTGCGTTGGTGAGGTGGCATATCAGTTGTCATTTACAACATATTTACGTTTGGAGCATAATGTTTTCCATGTATCCTTGTTGAAAAAGTATTACCCTGATCCTGACCATGTGATTTTATGGGATCTTGTTATCCTAATGTTGTATGATCATTTTTACATATCCCAGTGTGTATTAAAGATAGGTAAGATAAAGAATATCATGAAAAAAGGATAAGTCTAGTGTGTGTTTTCTGGAAACATGTTATAATTTATGATGGGAGTTAGGAATGCGATAAGGAAATGACCCAGCAGTGGCCTGAACTCTTTCATTACACCAATGGCTTTCTTTATTAATTATTATGTTAATAAGGTTTTCCTTATGACTTTTTCCATTCCTTCTTGTTTTGTAAATCATAGACACCCTATACATAAAAAAATCTACATTTTACTAATATAAGGAGAATTTCATTCTCAAAGGAATTTACCGCTACCATTTTCTAATTGTTCATATCAATATTTTTATTAAGTATATAAATCGGATTCATATCAAAAACCTCAGAATCATATTATACTTATATATGAAGAATTCTGTTTTAGGATCCGAATTCTGGATATGAAATTTAATGAAGATCCACTTCTAATTCTGGATAGGAACTGTAATTATGTTCCACTCCGAATTCTGGATATGATCTGTAATGAAGTTCCACTCAGAATTCTGGATATGAACTGTAATGAAGTTCCACTCCAAATTCCAGAAATGAACTCTAGTGGACATCCACTCTGAATTCAGGATATTAATTGAAATGAAGTTCAACCCTGAATTCTGGATATGAACTTTAATGAAGTTCCACTTTAAATTCTTGATTTGAACTGTAATGAAGTTCCACTCCGAATTCTGGATAGAAACTCTAATAAAGTTCCATTCCGAATTATGGATACGAACTATCATGTAGTTCGACTCCGAATTCTGATTACGAACTTATCTATGTTCGGACTCTAGGTTCCCTGAATTCAGACTCCGAACTCTTATGAGTTCTAACTCCGAATTCCCATGAACTCAGACTCCGAACATTGTATGTTCTGGTTCAGAATTCTTTTGAATCCAAATTCCAGATTTCTACAGAATTCAGGTTCTGAATTCCTACAAAACAGAATCCAAATATCCTTTTATTATAGACGTCGAATTCCATTTTGGATAAACTCCAATCTTTTATTTGCTTATATTCTGATCTTCATTTTTTGCTTATGCTTACACTTGTTTCATTATAAAACGATATTGTGCCTTAAGTTACACATGTTTTGTTATTAAATGATGCCATCCATTCTATTTCTAACTAACTGTTGGTTGAGTGACACATGTATAGGTGCCTTTGAAATTTAAGGAAAATATGACCGTTGGAGGAGGGAGCCGACCGTTCCAACCGAGCCTATAAATAGTAACTCATTTGAAAAGCTCAAAAGATTGAACAATTAAATCATTCTAGATACCACACACTATTAAGATGATTTTTTGATAGAGAATATTTTCATGCCTTATGTGTACTGAACTGCTTGTTCAGATTTCTTCGTGTGACTCCGAATGTTGGTTATTACATTTGACGGCTTCTGAGGATAGGAATACAGAGGTGCCGACTACCTTGATGTTAAAGGGATTACTTGCTGAGGAAGACATAGTATAAACTACCTTGAAGTTGAGGGCTTGCGGGGATCGCAAGACAGAGACTCTAATCATCGTATCAAGGGCTTAATCGGGTGTGGGTAAGACATAATTTTTTAAAATATAAATCAAGGGACTTTTATCCAAGGTTTTTGGATACCCTTCTCTTTAGGTTAAAAGATTTATATTTTGTTACTTGTTTTTGTTACAAGTATTTCTGCTACATTTGTATTGTAAGGAAAGTATAACCTTACTATGTTTCCTTACACTTGTAATATGATTCATTTAGATTCTATACGCTTTATGGTAGAATCTCATATTGTAATCTTGGGTTAAGTTTCAATTTCTGGATCCATATTTCCGGAACTAGTTTTTTGGAATCACTTTCCAAATTTAAGCAAGTGTATGGAACTATAATTTTGTATCTTCATACATTGACCCAATATTTTAATTGGTGTTAGAGGAGTTGTGAATTTTCATAGTTTAATTTTTTTAATAAAATATATTTCCTTATTTACGGAATTTTTTTAATGTGTACAATTCACCCCCCTCTTGTATATTGAGAATATACATCATTATATCGATCCTACAATTGGTATCAGAGGTGGTTTCTGAAATACTTATATTCATATATATGTTTATCTTTCTCAGTTTTTCATTGTTCTATATTTTTCCTTGATTAGGAATGTTCTCCTTGAATCTAATCTTTTTTTAATAAAATGTTTTTGTTTAGAAATATTTTAAGATGGAAGGAATCAATGTTGGTTCCATCGACAACCTAAATCCTACAAGACCTCCAATTTTTGATGGTAATTATTATGAGTATTGGAGAGATCGAATGAATACATTCATTATTAATACTTGAGTAGAAAATGTTGTTATTATTACTAGAGGTTATCAAATTCCAGATAAGGAAGTTAGTACATTCACAAACCAAGAAAAGCATGATTATCAACTCAACTATAAGGTACGCAATACTTTACTACGTTCAATGACTAGGAACATATATAGCCAAATTTCTTCTTTTGAAGCATCTTACTGTATATGGAATAAACATGAAGTTACTCATTTTGGTACATCTAAAGTGATTGAAACTTGAAGAGCTATATTTATATCTGAGTGTCATGGTTTTAATTTTCCTTATGGAGAACCCATTTGTAAGTTGAAACAAAGGATTATGACTATCGTGAATATCATACAATCAATGGTAGATAATGGTCTAGATGATGAAGCTCTTGTTGACAAGATCATTTATTTTATGACCAATGATTGGAAATCAAAGAGAACTATTATTGATGAGAACATGAAGGTTACTCAAATTTCCTTTGATGAACTATTTGGAACTCTTCTCCAACATGAATCAAGGATGAAGAGAGTTGATGACAACATCAAAAAGAATAATGGGAATGGTACTGTTTATTTTACTACAACATCAAATCACATGAAAGCTAAGACTCCAGAGAGAGTTACTAGATGAAAATCTAAGAATGTTTTTATCCAATCCGAATCTAGTGAGAGTGAAGTCTCAGAGAATAATGTAGCAAATCTTGCTCGAAGGAGGAACAAGATAGTTGTAAATTGAAATTTCTAATCCAAGTATAGAAAGAAGGAATGGAAAGATAAAAACAATTCAGAAGTCACATGATATGAATGTAAGAGAGCTGGACACATAAGACCTGATTGCCCTTTTCTCAAGAAGAAAGAATGAAAAGAGAGGAATTCTGAAAGGAATAGAAAGAAGTATTACAAGTCCAAAGATAATAAAGTTCTAAAAGCTAATGGTAATTGGAGTTCCAGTGGTGGTGACTCTTCAGATGAATCTTCTGATTATGAATCCTCAGGATAGAAGAATCTTTGTCTTATAGCCAGATTACCTATTAACTATCATTGCATTAGGGATAAGGTACAAAATGCTGAATCATTGACCAATGTTTCTTTAAATTCTATTGATAGTAAATATTATAACTCTTTGGATGAAGAATCCTCTTCTGATGAAGAAAATATGTTACCATCCTATGAAAAAGTTTCTATGTTTTCTGAACTTTGTGAGATTGAGAATTCAAAAATCAATAAAAAAACTTGATAAGGTAAACTCTAGGAATATTATTCTTACAAAATAAATATCATATCTTTCTAAAGATCATGATAAGAAAAATTCTGATTTTATAAGTTTTTCAAAAATTCTTGAGGAAGTAAATTCTGAGAAGAATAAACTTTCCAAATATCTAGTAAAAGTAATTTCTAAGAAAAGAGTTTTTCATCCCAGGTCTAGTTCCAAATCTAATGATTTTTAAGATAAAAACGTGGTTATAAAACTCAAGTCTGAAATATTTTCCTTAAGGAAGTGTCTGTCAAACTTTGACTTAGGTAAATAATGTTTTAATAAGATGTATTCACAAATATAACCTATATGAAAACAATTCGGATTTGGTTCTACCCATGCAAAACCAACTTTTAGTAACAATTATTTTTTTCCTCAAAGTACCCCATTTTGTACCAAGTTTCAATGTGGTGGTCACTGGGCAATGAATTGTTCTTATAAAAATCCCAATCATTAGGTTTTCATAAGTCTTGTTTTTCTATGAAGATGTGGGTACCCAAAATATTGTTATCTGAAAATCTCGGATCCAAACATGTTTGGATTCCGAAAGTCTAATACTTTTCTTATTTTCAGGAAGATAAAGAAAGTACCAACAACAATTCATGGTACATGGATAGTGGATGTTCCTGGCATATGACAGGTAAAAACACTATTTTGAAAATATTATCAAGACGAATGGAGGAAAAGTAACATTTGGAGATAATTCCCAGGGAGAAATTGTTGGTATAGGTAATATTGTTCTTCTTGGTAAAACATTGATTTAAAACTTTTTGTATGTTAAGGGTCTTAAGCACAACTTCATTAGCATAAGACAATTTTGTGATGAAGGTTACTTTGTGAATTTTAGGAATGATAAATTCTTAGTACACAATTGAAAGGAAGATTTTATTATCTCTGCCAATAGGCAAGATAATGTTTACACATTAAACTTAGAAGACCATAGGAGCCAATACGTACCTTTCCTATGTGAAATGGAAGATCATTCTTGTTTATGGCATAGAAGACTACATCACTGTAACCTTAGGAACTTATGTAAACTCTCTATGAAGAAACTAGTTAAGGACTTACAGGTGTTTAGATTTTATTATTCTAAATTTTTTTATCCTTGTCAATATTGAAATCAACATTAATATAGTATTAAATCAATCGGTGAAGTCTCAACAAGTGATGTATTACAGTTGGTGCCAATGGATCTTTTTGGTCCAACACAAACTGGAAGCATTGGGGGAAAGTATTATGTATTTTTCTTAGTTGATGATTACAGTAGATTTACATGGATATATTTTCTAGAAAAGAAGTCGGAATCTATTTCTTATTTCAAAAGTTTTAGAACCCATGTTGAAAATGAAAAGAACCTCCATTGAAAACAATTCATAGTGATCATGGAGGAAAATTTCAAAATTCTGATTTTGAATCTTTTTATAGTAGAAATGGTATTACTCACAACTTTTCAGCACCTATAACTCCTAAAAAAATGGTGTATTTGAATGAATAAATATAATTCTTCAAGAGATAATTAGAACCATGTTGAGTTAATATTCTATAGCTAGACATTTCTGGGCTGAAGTTGTAATTACTGCTTGTTATAATATAAATAGAGTTTTGATTAGACCTTTTCTTAATAAATCTATTTATGAGTTATTGAATGGTAGAAAACCTAGACTTTCATAATTTATGGTTTTTAGATGCAAAGCATTCATTATAAATACTAAAGATAATTTACACAAATTCACACCAAAATATAATAAACTAATATTCTTAGGATACTCCACAACTTCTAAGGCATTTAGAGTTTTCAAAAAACAAAACATGTACTGTTGAAGAAACAGTACATGTCAAATTTGATGAAACCAATCCCTTTGATTTTAAACAACCTAATCAAATATATTTATATGTGTTTTACAAAACTGATTATCAACCACTGATAGAAAATTCTTCTGATAAGGAAAATGTTCAAGAAGATACTTCTGAAACATTTACCACAGAATACATTCTACCCTATGTTGATGAACATGTTTTACAAAAACCAAGTCAGGTGTTTCTAAAGAATCATCCCAGTGATAGTATCATTGGTGATGTCAATCAACCTGTATGGACTGGAAGTTACCTAAGGAATGAAGTAGAACATCTAGTATTCCTTTCCCAATTGGAACTAAAAAGCACTGATGAAGCTTTATGTGATGATTATTGGATAAAAGCAATGCAAGATGAACTAAATCAATTTGAAAGGAATAATGTCTGGACCTTGGTTGAAAGAAATAAAAAAACTTCTGTTATCAGAGTAAAATGGGTCTTTAGAAATAAGTGTGATGAAAATGGAGTCATTGTTAGAAATAAATCTAGACTAGTTGCTAAAGGCTATAACCATAAACAAGGAATATACTATAAAGAAACATAAGATCTAGTAGATAGACTTGAATCTATTCGTATTTTACTTTCCATCGCATCATTCTTTAATTTTAAACTTTTTGAAATGAATGTGAAATGTGATTTTCTTAACGGTTATGTTAAAGAGGATGTTTTTGATGAACATACTCCTGGATTTGAAGACACAAAATATCGTATTCATGTTTTTAGACTTACCAAATCATTGTATGGTATTAAACAAGGCCCACGATCTTGGTATGATAGACTTACAAGAGTTTTGCATCAAAATAACTATGTTAAGGGAAATGCAGATCCAAACCCTTTTATAAAGAAAGACAAGAAAAATGTTTTTATTGTTCAAATATATGTTGATGACATAATATTTGGTTCAACTCAGCAATATCTAACTGATTCCTTTTCAATTCTAATGAAATCTGAGTTTGAAATGAGTATGATGGGTGAGTTAACATTTTTCCTTCGTTTTCAAATTTCTCAAAAAACAGAAGGAACCTATATATCTCAACATAAGTATATTAATGATATTCTTAAAAAGAATGGATTTGAAAACACTAAAAGTATTAGTACTCCCATTGGTACCTCAAACACACTTGATCCTGATGAAGCTAGAAACCAGTAGATCAAACATCTTTTAGTGGTATGATAGGATGCTTACAATACTTGATAGCTAGTCGCCCAGACTTAATGTTTTCAGTGTGCTTATGTGCCAGATATCAGTCCAATCCTAAGGAATCTCATTTAAAGGCAGTGAAAATAAGTTTTCGCTACTTAAAGGGAACCATGGATCTAGGCTTACTTTATAAATATGGAAATTATTTTATCTTAAAGGGTTTTCCAGATGATGACTTTTGTGGGTGTAGAATGGATAGAAAAAGTATATCCAGAACATGTCAATTCCTTGGAGATTCATTAGTTTCTTGGTCCTACAAGAAGAAACACTCAGTAGCACTCTCCACTGCTGAAGCTGAATATTTAGCTGCTGGAAGTTGTTGTGCCCAAGTTTTTTGGATGCAACACACACTCACAGACTATGGCTTGAGTTTTACTAAGACTCAAATTTTGTGTGGTAACACATGTGCCATTTCCCTTAGTAAAAACCCTAAACATCACTCCCGTTCAAATAACATAGAGATTAGGCATCACTTTCTTAGTGATCACACACAAAAAGGAGATATTATTCCTCAGTTTATCGGAATAGAAGATCAACTTGCTGAAATTTTCCCAAAATCTTTACCATCTAATAGATTTGAATACATTAAACAGAAGATAGGAATGATAACCGTGAGGTAATCCTTCTTCACTAACTTTTTGTTGAAAAATTCTCCTTATAGTAATAAACTCTTTTTCATAGGGGGAGTAAATTTTCTTGTTTGCATAATCAAAATTTTCGTAGTCAGTTTTTTTGAATCTTTTGTAAAAACATTTTCCATAGTTAGTTTTTTTAAAGATTTTGTAATCAATATTTTCATAGTCAGTTTTTTTAATTCTTTTTTAATCACATTTTTCATAGACATTTTTTCATACTTTTGTGACTAAAATTTTCATAATGAAGATTTCGGAAATGAAATTTTTGCAATGAAGTTTTTGGAACTGAAATTTTCGTAATGGAAATTTTCAGAACTGGATCTTTCGTAATGATAATTTTCATACTCGGAATTTTCGTAATTTAAATTTTTCGTACATATACTTTTCGTACTGGAATTTTTCGTACTCATACTTTTCATACTGACATTTTTCGTACTCAAACTTTTTGTACTGGGATTTTCATACTCATGCTTTTTGTACTGGAGTTTTCATACTCAAAGCCTTTTCAACATTATTTTTTTTCATAGTCAGTTTTTCATAGTCAATTTTTTTTCTTCATGAATAATATCACCTATTACGAATAAACTTCCTGGCCAATCTGAAAGGTATGATTTTTTTACTTAAGTGTACATAGTCATATGTTTCTTGCTGGTATTTTCCTATGAGTTCTAAAATTTCTTAGATTCTAGTTTTCATAAATACAATTATTTTTCTTAAAAACTCAAAAGATTGGATTCAATATTTCATTGCAGGTATGTTTTCACCCGTTAGATCAGATCATAGAGTTTTTCAATGGTTAGATGGTTTTTGGGAACTCAAAGGTCACATACATAGCCTATATAAATGGGACCCCTGATGGTTCTCCCACATCGATCTTCAAGATCTCACGTGTTGAAGTTCTACCTCCCTTCATAAAGAAAGTTCCCAATCTTATAGAGCTCTTCATTCCGATTTTCTGCGGATGATACTTCTCAGGATATGTCAACTACGAAGGCAATCTCAAAGTGGTTAGTTTATAGGGAGAGTTTTTTTCATCCGAGTTTCTACATATATGATTCTCTTATATCTAAGAATATCAGATTGAATGGAAGGGAGGACGTTTGTTTGTCAAAGCCATCAGATAAGGATCTGGTTTATACAGCTTTGCTTGTTCAGTTTTACGAGTCTGTTTCCTTCATTAAGGAAGATGGAAGAGAGAAGTATTCTTTCATGTCTTATGGAAAGATTTATATGCTTTCTTACACCAAGGCTGCAAGCTTGGTGGATCTATCTTATGAAGGTGAAGCTGAATTTTTTTTCACATAAGCTTCTAGATGAGCAAGGAAAATTCAACAAAGTGAAGGAATTGAAATGAATTTGTCTTAAAGATTCCAATATTGCAAAGATTTTTCATCTCTCTTCAAATAATCCGATTGTACAGCTCTGGGTACAAGTCTTTTTCATGTCGGGAAGGGGTGATAAGGATAATCTCAAGAAGAGTGATATATACATCTTAGATTTTTGGTAAATCTAAGGAAGATGAATTTAATGAGGCACGTTTTGATTACAGTTAAGAATATTAAAGAAGGGAATATGAAAGCTCAGATCATAATGTATCTGACCTTGATTTCTATGATTATTAATAGATGTCTTGATTCATTTAAAGTTTCTTGCACTTCCAAGAAATGATATTTTAATTTAATGTTGGTTAGTGATGATACATTTATGAGGATGAAGATGGGTTTTTATGTTTAATCTGGAGAATTCTACCCATTACCGGAGGAAGATGCTGAGGCAACTCAGAAAGATCATCAAACTCCGGAACCATCTTAAAAGACAAGGAGATGTGAAAATAAGGGGACCCTCAATTCAGATTAGATCGTGTTGAGGCTAAGGCCTTAAAAGAGAATTTTTATAATGAGTTGGAAAGACAATCAAAAGAAAATAAATTGAAGAAGAAGATGTCAGAAGAAGAGATTGTTCAATCTCTTTTGAAAGAAACATATATAGCTTCTAAGCAGGTTCCGTTACTGGAAACATTCCATACTGAACCATTACCAGAGACCCCTTGTAAGATTTACTTCACTCAGGAAATTTTTAAAGAGAAAGTAGTTTTTGAAACAGCAGAATAATAAGTTTTTGAGAGAGTATAAGAAGAAGTTATTGAGATAAGAAGATGTAGTAGAGGAAGAAGATGAAGCAGAAAAAGGAAGTGTTGATCTAGATGACCTAATTAAAAAATTTGAGGATTATTAAGAAAAGGATAAATCTGCAAAACTTGTCACTCCAGGAAAGGGAGTTAAGAAACAAGGTTACGAATATGATGATAAGGAAGAGGAAAATAAAGAGTATGAATTTTTTGAGGAAGAGACCTATGTGAATAATTTTCTTGAGGAAGGAGCAGAAAAGGTTAAAATAGATGAAGACAATATTGTTAAACTATTAGAGAGTGAGGAAGAATCTATAGATGGTCATCCCATTCTAAAAACTAATAAATGTAAGAAAATGCTCATGTATACACCACCAAAAGATATCATCAGGAAGAAAGAAGTTGGTGGTTCTTCTAGAAGAAAGCTAGTGGAGGATGAAGAAGAGAATTCACCTAGTAAGGTATCGGATTTGAAGTCTTCAGATTTGGGTTATGACATTGTTGTTGAGTCTCTGATGAAATTGGTGGAAACCATTCTGATTTTCCACCATATACTCAAGGAGCCAAATGCTGCAAGATAGTCTAAATCAGAAATCGGAATCCTAATCCATGCTGATGGATAAGTGTGTGAATAATGAAGTTGACCATAGAAATTTTGTCATCAATTATGATGTTCATACAAAATCTTGTAGCAAAATCACCATTTGGTCAAAGAAGGTGGATGATGACTTGGTTGAGTTTGATAGTTTTCAGAATGAGGTGAAATATGCTTTTGATGCTGAGAATGCAAAGATAATGAATCTTTAGGAGAATCTAATACATGAGAAAAATTCTCGGAATCAACAAGTGAAGGACCTGAATGATAAGGTTAACTCTCTTGCTCAAAATTTTAAAAGGAATATAGATCTCCAAATTGAGATCAAAGAAAATCTTGTAAAGAAAGATGAGTTAGTGAAGATGTAGGAATAGGCCAAGAAGGCTCAGGTAGAGGTTCTGAAAGCTCAACAAGAAAGGATCACAGCTCTGGAGAAGCAAGCTGAGGAGGATCAGAAATATTTGAAAAAGCTGAAAACTCTCTTGAAAAAGTTAATTCCAATGGAGAAGGAAGACAAATGAACTCAATCCGATCTTTTTTTGCATTTTATTTTCCTTGTAAAAAATTCTTTCAGCTCTAATGAAATATCTCATTGTTTGTATCTGGTGTTATTTCGTACTAATGTTTTAGGTACTTTATATTTTCCATGACCACAACACTTTATGAAAATCACAAAGGGGGAGATGAAAAAAGAACTACTCCTAAGGGGGATAAGGAAATTTCTAAGTTAAAAAGAAATATCCTTATATAAGTGGGAGTTCTCATTATGATTCCTTCGTTCTAATGATAATTCCAATTCGAAAATTCAGAATACAATCCTTAGAGTTCCAAATACTAAGGGGGAGTTGGTTGTATTTACTATCATCTATGAACAAAGGGAGATAAGTTTTCATTTCAATGTATAATTTTTTTTCAAATACTTTTATATTCTTTTTCATATGGTTGTTTGTGCTTTCCAAAAAGGAGGATATTGTTATGTCAGTAAGGTTTTCCATATGAGTTTTTCTATTCCTTAATGTTTTGAAAATCACAAACACCATATACTTAAGAATATATATATATTAATTATATAAGAAATATTTCCTTCTCAAAGGAATTTACCCCTACTATGTTTTCATTGTTCATATAAATATTTTTCTTAGGTATAAAAATAGGATTCATATCAAAATCCTCGGAATCATATAATACATAGATATGAAGCATTCTGTTTTAGGATCCGAATTCTGTATATGAACTATATTGAAGTTCCACTCTGAATTCTGTATATGAACTATAATGAAGTTCCACTCCAAATTCTGGATATGAACTGTAATGAAGGTCCACTTGGAATTCTGGATATGAACTTCAATGAAGTTCCACTTTGAATTCTGGATATGATCTATAATGAAGTTCCACTCCGAATTCTGGATATGAACACTAATGAAGTTCCACTCCGAATTCTGGATATTAATTGTAATGAAGTTCCACTCCGAATTCTGGAGATGAATTGTAATGAAGTTCCACTCCGAATTTTGGATTTGAACTGTAATGATGTTCCACTCTGAATTCTGGATGAAAAATCTAATGAAGTTCCATTCCGAATTATGGATATTAACTCTCGTGTAGTTCGACTTTGAATTCTGATTACAAACTTATCTAAGTTATGACTCCAGGATCTCTCAATTCAGACTCTGAACTCTTATAATTTCTGACTCCAAATTCCCATGAACTCTGACCCCGAACATTGTAAGTTCTGGTTCTGAATTGTGATGAAACCAGATTCCAAATTTCTATAGAATTCAGGTTCTGAATTCCTACAACACAGAATCCGAATATCCTTTTATTATAGACTCCTATTTCCATTTTGGTTAGACTATGAACTTTTATTTTCTTACATTCCGCGCATCATTTTTTCTTTTGATTACACTCATTTCATTATAAAACGATGTTGTTCCTTCTCTTACACAAGTTTTTTTATAAAACAATTTCATACATTCTATTTCTAACTAACCATTGGTTGAGTGACACATGTACAGGTCCCTCCCAAATTTAAGGAAAATATGACTGTTGGAGGAGGGAGTCGACCATTCCAACTGAGCCTATAAATATGATTTCATTTGAATGTGCTCAAAAGATTGAACATGTTGATCAATCTAGAGACCAGACGCTGTTAATGTGATTTCTAGAGAGAGAAGATTTTCAGGCCTTGTGCATTCTGAACTGCTCGCTCAAATTTCTTCGTGCGACTCTGAATGTTGGTGATTACATTTTAGGGCTTCCGGGGATAGTAAGACAGAGGTACCAACTACCTTGAAGTTCGAGGGCTTCCTTGATGAGGAAGACAGAGGTTCCAACTACCAAGAAGTTGATGGATTGCGGGGATAGAAAGACAGATACTCCGATCTTCGTATCGAGGGCTTACCCGGGTGTGGGTAAGGAATAATTTCTTGAAAGTATAAATCAAGGTACCTTCATCCAAGGTTTTTGGATACCCTTCTCTTTGGGTTAAAAGATTTATATCATGTTACTTGTTTTTGTTACATGTTTTTCTGCTGCATTTTGTATTGTAATGAAAGTATAACCTTATTATATTTCCTTAAACTTGTACTATGGTTCATTTAGATTCTATATGCTTTAAGCTAGAATCTCATATTGTAAACTTTGGTTATGTTTCAATTTATAGATCCATATTTTCGGAACCAGTTTTTCTTACTCACTTTCCAGATATAAGAAAGTGTATAGAACTAGACTTTTGTAACATCATACTTTGACCCCATCTTTTAATTGGTGTTAGAGGTGTTGTGAATTTTTTTAGTTTAATTTTGTTAAAAATAAATCATTCCTTATTTAAGGAAATTTTTTAAAGTGTACAATTCACCCACCTCTCTTGTATATTGAGCATGGACATCTTTATTTCGATCATACATTCATATGATGGAAAGGATAATTATGGGGATAATGTAGGTCCCCCAATTTAAATTTAGTAAACTTTTTTGGTATTTAATGTATATAATGTTTTTGGTTATATTTGAGGAGGGTTTGGTAATGGTTGGGAATATATATTTTTATATTATAAGTGTTCAAAGTTGGTTCACAATGAGGGGAAACTATGAAACACCTATAGGAAACTTTTCATATAGAGTCAGATTCTATAGGGAAGGTTCACAGGTGGTTCACAATTATTCAAAACAATGTGTAATCCTAGGAGACACAATTATTTTTCTATATAGTGGTATTTGGGATGGTTGGAACATAGTTGGGAAAATATTTGAGTAAGCCATGAATGGTTAATCCTTGAGGAAGTTGCTGGAACCTAGTTAACACACATGTTTTCTAACCATGTGACTAACTATTCCTAGGTTAGAAGTGAGATCCTAAAATTTTATTTCTCCAATGGTATGATCTCTAAATCACATAATTTACTCCACTATATCCCTAACTCACGATTATCTCTTCCTAAAGACTATATAACCTTCTCCAATCAATATCTTGGCGATATGATGGATTCTATTAATGTTTTGAAGGGGAATTCTCACATTAATTCTTCTTCCTTTATTGTTCTTTATGGATTTTTCTTATATCTAATTATATATCTCTCTTAGTTTCTTAGATAAATATTAATTTTGGATAGGCATGAGGTTTTAGATTCCAAATAAGATTATATTTGTCTTCCTTGATGTTTTTAGAAGAAGTATATGTCTAGTATAGTGGGATTCTACCTGTTTTGGGCATGTTTTTTGTGTCGTTAATTGATTTCTCTAAATTCTCGACATAGGGAGAATCACTCGAAATTCCTATTTCTAGGATAGAGTGGATAAGATTCAAATTGTTTAAATTATTTTTAAAATTTGTGTGCAAATCACGGTAAAAAACTTCTTTAGTGTTGTTTTGTGCATGTTGTGTTTTTTTTGAAATTTAGTGTGCACATGCATTTTTATCCTAATTTTAAATTTATTATTTTAAAATTTCCATTTTCACAAATAATAGAAATTATTTTAATTGAAATTTTGTTAATAAAAGGATAGATTTATTGAATTAAGATGTAATGGTTTGTATGAAAAGGTTTCAATATATTTATTATTTTATTTAAATTTTTAGAATGGTTTTGGCATTAAATTATTTTGGAATGATTTCATTTGCAAGTGTTTTGGGTATACATGGTGGTGTGTGTTCATATTACATTACATGTCACAGTTAAAATATGATATTTTCCTATGTTCCCAATGTGTAATGTAACATGTGATGTAATTTTCATTTGATGGATTGGTCGATCAATGAGGAACCACCCATTACTATTGAACTATGATAAAAAATCATGCCTGTGGTGATGTGGGGATTTTTGGATTAGAATGAGATATCCCAAAATGGAAAAGGAAACTCTTCTTGAGATTTTTTTGTTTCTTTTCTTGAGAACATTATGTTATCTAGAGAATTATTCTTTAATTTATAAAATGAATATATTTTTAGATTTACTATTTTTGAACTTTTTTTCTATATGAACGGTTTTATAGAATGTGAAAACATGTTCTACCATATTGTTGTGATTAGAGAAGTCATTTCAAAAAATATGTAGAGTTTCAGTACTCACTGCTACTACATAACTTTTTCTGTTTTATAGATGTTGTTTATGGAAACTTGTTAATAGTTAATGTTCAACAAATATTATTATTTCCATAATAAAACATTGGATACATTGTCGGGTTGGATCATGGAGAATGATTGGTGATTGGAGTTGTCTTTGGAGTCCTTGAGTTTTTTCTTCCGTTTTATACATTGATATTTATGTATTCAGCTATATTATTTAATTTTAGTTAGTTCTTAATATCATTATTTATCATTGAGATGTATTTAAATGATATCATGCATCATTTAGTGGTTCTTTTTTCTATAGAATCGTTTTTTTGATGTTTTATTTTCCATGGTCAAATAACCCCCCTTCTATTTATGATACCCTATGAATTTATATACAGTGATTGGATCAATGGGAATGTCTCTTTAATAAATGAAATATCCAAAATCCATCACAATTCAATGAGGTGTGCCAATATGTTATAGACCATCATTATTTCTAACCTTGAAATGTGGTAATGGAAGAATGAATAACATCAGTTTGCGAAGCGGTTGTCAACCGTACATATGAATGATGATTATGAATCTCACATGATTGAAGTTTGTGTGAGTGTACGGTGATAAAATAACATAATAACATATTAACATATTAATTATACTTATGTTATTATTTATTATTGATATAGTAATAATATAAAGGTTTTAAAAGAAACAAACCAATGTGTTTGTACAAGGATATTATCTCTTCTTTGGGTATCACGTTTCAATTTTCCCCAAAGGGAATATGTGGTTGGATTTACCATAAAATTTATTAATATAGGATAAATATGGAGAATATAGAAGTATATTTTTCTATACTATTTCGTTTCTAAAGGTTTTTAGTGGTGTGAATAAATAAGGTGGTAGGGTTTCCTTTTATAATAGAGGACGAATGAAATTTTTGTAAATATTATAATATAAACAATATTGTCAGATCTACCTTAAAAATTACACCGAAAATAATGGAACACATTACTTATATATATTATATGGTACATATATTATATAAAATAAAATTTTGTCTATTTTTAGGTCATTTTTTCCATTTATGAATAATATTTAACCAATAAGTATCCTCATTTTCTCCATACATGCTGTAAATAACTTTAATTACGATCACTAATATTTTTGGTAAAAAACTAATTTTACCATAGTATAATTCATATATTATTTTTATTTGGAATATGGAATCCATTTTTTTAAATTCAAATAAATTTATTGTAATAAATTAATTTATAATTAATCTCATAGATGGGATGATACAACAATTTTTAACCAGAAAACATAAAAATATTGAAATGCTTTTATTTAAAATTTCGATTTGAAATTGGTTGAAATTTCCAAAATTGGATTCATTTTTGTATAAGATATATAATTATACATTGAAAACAAAATAAATTTTAATTTAAATATACAAAAAATTATATGGAAAAGTATTTTTACTTAAAATTCTCTAATTTTCACTACTCAACAAAAAATGAAATATTTTATAGAAAAATCTAAAAAATCCCCCTATAGATAATATTTAAATTATGAATTGAAAAATGATTTTTATTTTCTCAAATACAATTTATTATTTTTTTATTTAAATTTTATTTTTTTAGAAGGACATTAAAATAATTTCGTATGAGAATGTTTAATTTTTCAATCATATAAATTCGTTACAGAAAATTATATATCTAATATCTCATATGGATTAGTTATAAGAAAATGTTATATTTATTATTTATAAATTCGTTTTTATTAATCATAATATTATATTTAATGGCTATGTTATAACTCTATTAATTTTAAATTTATTTCAACAAAATTTTATTTCATAGAAACACACTATTTCGTGTAATTCAATCAAAGATGATGTTGTGTGTATAAAAATAAAAAATATTTTGGAGTATAAAATATATTTAAAATTGTGTATTTTGAAAGTAAATACATCAAATAAATTTTATTTATTCAAAAAATAGATTTATAATAAAATGGTGTGATACATTCGGCCCCATAAAAATTAATTTTACTCTCCAAATCCGCTATTTTAATATAAAAAATAATTATAATTACGACTCATAATATAAACATATTCCCATGTATATTCAAATGACTTGTGATTTATCCCCAAAACATTGACTTGGATAGGGGTATAATTTCATAGAATATTTTATTTATGATGCACAATTTTGACTGGTTGTTTCTCATAATAGAGATCCTCCTATAGTAGTGTGACCTCTGAGTTTAAAAGTTGTGAAGGTTCAGGGATATAATTACTCATTAGAGATACATGGAACACATAATGGAATTTTTTGAGATTTAGGTGAAGAACAAATTTATGGGATACTATCCGAATATGATTATTAATTTCAAGGGGACCAACATACATAGTTATAAAATTAACTTTCTTCCATAATCCCACAATATTCTTACAAAGATATATTCATAAAAACACATTATCATTTAATTAGAATGATAGTTTACACTGATGGTTATCAGTTAACTATTATGATGACTTTGAGCATCCTTTGTATTCAACTAAATGGTTCTAATGTTTTAGTCCAATTTCTAGTGAAACAAGTCCACATATCATTCTTTCTGCCACTCATTCCAAAAAATTTGATATATACATTTCATTACATAGGGGGATTAAAGAAACATGCATCTAAATTCATCAGTGAAAACTATTTTTATATGAAAACACATATAGAGTAAGTTTATGATCCCAACTACATTTTAAATCTAGAGAATAATATATCATTATATCATCTATTTTTTTAATTTTTATTTTAGATTAACCATCTTCATGAGGATGATAAAAATTTCTTAAAATAAAATACATATGAATGGATTCCTTAATAATGCACTATAACATTGGGTTAAACCCCAAATCCTAATCCGATATGCTGGAATTTGGTATTCTATGAAACATTAACACTTCTTTAATGAATATAGTATCAATATAATTCAATGGTAATTCTTCTCTAATAGTGGTAACATGTACTGACTTATTAAGTTGATATATTACATCCCATGTAGCAATATACCCTTTATAGGTTTTAGGGAGTCCAATGAAAAAAACATACTGATTTTCTCCAATTGTCATTATGGTATGGGTAATGGGTGAAACATACCCATTTATATTTTTCTTTAATATTAAATGTTCAGATATACCAAACACCATGATATGAATTCAAAGATATCTCTCTATATTCTGTCCAAATAGAAGTATTAATTTATGTGTATATACATCTTTATACTTCTAGGATGAATAGAGTATGATGAACAATGATATTTCTTCAATAGAACCCTCTTAAAATCAACTATGGATAGAACAAAACAATGGTTCCTAAAACGTATCATTCCATCTTGATCAATGTTAATCATTGGAACCTTTCTAAACTTCTATTATAGATCTACATATTCCTTCTACAACACTTTAATATTAACATGGATAGAGGATTGAATGTTCTTTTCAGAATGAAAAAAATTTCCCCCAATCTTCAGGATTTCTAGGTCAATCAATAAAAAATCTAGAAATATTGGATTCTTTTTATCATTATATTGTATACTAATTCATGATCAAATTGACTCCAAGCATTTTTCATTTTGTTTGCTTTCCCTAGGTTTTAATTTTGGGGAAATCATAATACATTACCAGATCTGACCATCTTTTTTAGTTCCTGTTCATGTTATTTTGTGTGAATATATACATCATACATTTATTTTCAATATATATATATATATATCTCACATTTATACATAAAGATAAATAATCCATAACATCATTGAAAAATCACTCTTTATTGCTCAAAATTATTGGTTTGGGTAATTTTCTCATGAATCATCAATTGTCTTGAGGTAATGGATAGGTTCAATTTATTCAATACATGAATAGAAAAAAATAATTTCTTGGAAGCATACCTAAATATTACAAACCACTATCTAATATATGGAAATGTATTCATACATTTGATGAAAAACCTTCTCTTTAGATCTTTGATAATCTCCTCTAATACATATGTTCAGAGTAACTTGGCACCCATCTGAGTTAACTTGGTTAGAGGATTGAATATTTTTTGGAAATTATCTAAAAACATTTGATAATATCATACTAAACCTAGAATATTATAGATATATTTTATCATGGTAGGTCAAGTACAACATTTATTATCCCCCATCTTCGAGGGATCTACTGTTATACCCAATCTTGAGAATATATAAAAAAAATGAATCCCTTTGCAGAAAAAATTCTAACATTTTAAATTTCATGAATAGTTTATCTTTATTTACGGTCCTTAGTATAGTTATCATGTGGAATATATACTCTCCCTTTATCACTCTATAAATAATAATATTATCCATAAATACTACAATAGTATTATTAAGCCAATATCTAAAGACTCTATTCATATAATCCATGAAGATAGTTTGAGAATTAGTATGACCAAAATCATAACTATATATTCATAGTTTCAATACCATATAATGAATTTTTTCATTGGTATATTCTCATGTTTATCCCTGAATTGATGATATCTAGAATGAATTTAAATATTTGAAATTTTTTGTGCTCTGTAAAGTTGATAATCAAGTCATGAATATAGAGAATAGGATACTTGTTCAAGATTTTGAGCTTCTTAACCACCTCATAATAATTGTAGAGTCTCATTGATCCATATTTACATAGCCTAATTCATCCATTATCATGTATTTCACGTTTTATCTAATATAATTTCGGAAACTCAATCGAGGCAATTCTATAGGGACTCTTTGATTTCTTTTTGCAACAAGGTATGCGTTTTATTGTGAAATCAACTTCATGTTTTGGTGGAAGACTGTGAAACTCTCTTGTAAATACATACAGAAATATAAGATTAATATAAATATGATTAATGAAAATTTTATCCCCATCTCTATCGGATAATAATTACATCTAAATGGGAATTAATACCCATTAAGTAGATATAATCTTTATAGGATTTTCATACATAATGTCACATTGATATGCAATCATATGATTCTTTTTAAAATAAATCTAAACTGACCTTACTCAAAATATTATGTGGTATTTATATAGATAATGATAATTAATTCATAATACGACATCAAATTCAACCATGGGATAAATGAAATAATCTGTAAGAAGAACATTCCAAAAAAAATACACCCAATAAGGATCATAAACATGAGATGAAATCATAAATCAATTTGGGTTTTGTACTTGTAATTATACATCTAACCAACTGGTTGGAATAATTATAACTTTAAAAATTTATATATCAAATAGTGGGTACATCTAGAATCAAATGAGACATTAGTAGTTTTAGAGTTGATGGAATGTGTAAATTTCACCGTGTTTTCCTCACACCGGTCATCATAAATTGTGATTTAAGGGTAGTTTCTAATTTCCCAATGGGAAATTGGTTTCTTATGTTTATAATAACCATTAACATTTTAGTCTGGAAAATGGATATAATAATAATTATTCTCTTAACACTTTTACCACTAAAGAGGGGGAGGTGCATTCTATGTATTTTTTTCTGCATTCTCATTATTAGCTATATTATTTAAAAAAAAATCAGCAATAAATTGGATATTATACATCCCAGAGAAAAAAAACAATTTATTAGACCCCTGAAGACACATTCTTCCATTATTTATCTAAAACATAGAGAACAAAAGAAATTTCACCTTCTTATGTTCATGGTTTTTATAATTTCTTTTGGACTCATTCTTCCTTTTATTAAACAAAACATGAGATTGATTGGTAAAAAAAATTCTATTTCAACAATGATTTTTCAATGAAAAATATCATTATAGTAATTGATGGCTCTTACAGTTTACACCATTTTGATAAACAAAATTAATCCACTTATGAATTGTCCATCCTTTATTATAGGTTGTATTATAATCGAAGAAGTGTATCTGACATGTCTTTTATAATTTGATTCATAGTTACCAACATATTCATCATCACTTAAAATTCTGTTGAGAAACTCCTTCTCAATTTTCATATGAATAACATCTTGAATGAAATTATTAAAGAATATGTTATTCAAGTCATCCAAATACATGGATTATGTTTTATATTATTGACACATATTACTGATTAGAATCCACCATTTCTATATGACACCTTCTAACTGAAAAAAAACCTAGATTACATTCTCATGTTCTGAACACTATAAAACAGATAACATATTTTTAGTTGTAGTGATCTATTGTACTTAATAAATAGGATCAAAATACCCACCAATTGAAGGTGGACATTTCCTCATGATGGACCTAGTAGAATGTTGTTCCCTCATTTTCAAATTCGTAAGTACAACATGATTCATAACACGTGATAATTGGTGAACATAATATTGATATATTTATTATACCACCCCTAGAATTAAAATTCACTGGTGAAAAATCATTTCATTTTCTATCACAGTCAACATTAATGACATTTGGTTGGATTCTATCCATTTGACTAAAACAAAAAATCATAGATTAATAAATAATTATCATAGTGGGGAGCCATATAATCTTGAAAACCCAAATAGTGGATATCTAAATTATGAGACCAATTTAATATGTAGTTCCTTATGTATATAATATTTTATTCATAAACAACATCGCTTTAGATAATTTATGAAGGTTCATGATGATTTTGTGTGGTCCAAAATAATATCCCACAGTATTTCCAAACCAGGTGTGCATCAAAGCCTATTTTTATGATCCTATTTTCATTTGATTATAGATTAATAGGTTGTTTTCATTGTTGTTACCCATATATAAAACTATGTTGCTTCCAAATACTCTTTTAGTATCCATACGTGGATTTATTCAATTAAACAACTCACAATAACCTTTAAAAAAATTACAATACATTTTCCTATTTTTTCCATATCCTTTGAAATATCATTAGAGAGATATCCTTTGGTATCTCACTTTGGGATTTCTCATCTTAGTTCCAAAATGATATATAAAATTTTTATCTGATATCTACTATTGCGACCGTCGCTTCCCAAACATAGATATTACATCAATTTTTGTAGAATGAATAATATATTAAACAAATAGATTCCCATATACTATATTAATTTAGTACATTTGGAAACATTGAAACATAATAACAGGTTTGTAAGTGATCTACAATATCTCCGTGTTTTTTCTCCCTATCTGTATAACTTCCTAGAAACACTATACATAATACATATCACCATAAATTAGCGAAATGAATCAATAGAAAGGTTTGGCTCAAATACTAAAAAAGGGTATAAGGGAGACGTTTAAGAATAATCAGTGTCATTTTTATATGAGAACATGATCATAAAATTTTAACACCACACCCTACATATCAAGGATCATATCAAATTTCCAAGGAATTAATATTTTCAGATCATAAGACATGAATCAAAGTGGAGTCAAGAGATTAATCCATTAATGAATAATATTGGAATTTTACAATGAATTATAGAAGACACATAATAAAAAAAATGATGTCAATAATATTAAAGGTTTAACACCAGGTCTATATTTTTGTAAGGGGTTCACTCCCCACACCAACATGGTAGTAATGTTTCCCTATAATTACCATCATACTTGTCAAAGATCAATCCCAAGACGATTTTAGTGGACATAATCCTTTTCATCACAATGTTTGCTCCCGATTCCATCCATTTCTATGTCATGAGATAAAAATATTTACTCAATACCTTGTCAGGGGATAAAGGGTACACCCATATCAGTATGAAATCATACATACATGTTCTATATAATCATAATCAATTATATCATAATCCAAAAGATAAAATGGCTGTCATAAACATGTCATCATATCAAAAAATGTGGAGAAGATATTTTTTTAATAAATTTTTTATTAAAATAATAACCCATTAAATGATGTGGGTTTCATAGGAATAAAACTCCGAAAAGAATAGTGGGCTTCATAAGTATATATCCTTTGAATGGGGATGTAGTTCCATAAATCATATAACCCATGAAAAATAAATGAGTTTCATAAACATAATTCCATCAAAATATGAATAATTTGGAAAATGAAAATATATGGAACTATTGGATCATAACCCCATAAAGGAATTATTACCACCAATAGATGTCACCTTATATGGAAAATATTTTTGAAATATCTTTTCAAATACATTTCATGAGTAAAATATCAATATTTTCATTGAAAATCACTTTTTTAATAAAAAAAATTTAGAAAACAATTTTATTTTAAAATTTATTTGAAAAAATAAAAAAAACAAGAATTAAAAAACTTTTAAATTAATATTTTCAAATAATCTCAAATTTTTCATGAAAATATTTTTTTTGGAAAACATTGTTTTGGTAGAAAATAGATTTCCGAATGAAGATAGAAATGAAATCATATTATAATTAGAGTTATTTATTAAGAATACTATGTACTAATCATTAGAAAAAATGAACCATTATATGATGATATCATTAAAAATCATATTTTATGAATTTTCATGATAATTCATGTGATATGTATCATATAATTTCAATAATTAAAGTGTTGTGAAAATAAATCAAAAAAATGATGATATTGTGGAAATAAACTATTACCACATTGGCAACATTGAATAAAAACAAATATGAAATAATAAAATTTAATTAATCCTAAAATAACATTAAAATAATTATATTCCTGATAGAAAATATCAAATGGAATTATGAAAACCATGTAAAAGAATATTTGTGTATAAAAAACATGGGTCTTAAAGAAGGAAAATTGATACAAAATTACCTTACGGATTCAGTAACATTTTAACATTAAAACATCATAAAATGGAGATTATAAATTGGGTAAGTAAATAACACTAAATATATAGATAATTATATTATATTTAATTATTGTGATATATATAAATAAGGAAAATTAATTGTGTTTTTAATATGGCATTTATGTTGTAGAAATAAATGGGAGACAATATTTCCATGTACCTTATGTATTTTCTCTCATAATACACATTCAAACTCCTTTATAATGAATATAATTTTACTATAAATATATTATATAACACTATTAAATTTTATCATACCGTTTATTATATTCTTATGACCCTGTCGTACCCTTGTATTAACAATTCCATGTAAATGTATCATTTTTTGTAATAGACTCTTTGTTTTTCACATGTTTTTTTATTTATTATTTTTTGGTCTTCTTAATTATATAATTATTTTATCATCTCAATAATGAAAAAAATTACATAAATATTATATATATTAATTATATATATATATAATAATCTATAAAATATAAAAAATGAAATGAAATGAATCATTCAGTTAGACAGTTTTCCGCTCGTACACACGAATATTGTTTTCATTTTCTAAACGTATTTTTGAAATATAAAAGATTAAGTGATATATATATTATTATTAAACTATAATTATTATATTATATATATAAATTATTTATACTAAATTCATCCTTAATACAATCCATTTAATTCGTGACTAAATCACATTTCTTAGAGGAGGTTGGTATCACACATCCACAAACAAAGTTGTTGTATTCCAAAAATGGAAAACATGAGGTATGAATAATATAATAATTACAGAATAATAATGAAAAAATAAATATCCTATATATAATATTAAAAAAATTATTTCTTCGTTATTTGTGACCATGAAATGTGTTAATGGAATAACGAATGACATTAGTTTTCAAGGCAGTACATTGCATTAAACATAGATGATGATTTAGTCTCAAATATTATATAAGTGTGGGAGGGTGTCGGTCAAACCATTAACATAAAATCCTCTAAGTATAGGGTACTTATTTTTTATAGAATATATATATAGGGTGATGGATAGGGTGGATAATGAAATAGTACAAAAGTTCATGTGGGAGTATGTATCCTATGGTTTGGGTAACTCTAATTGGCTTCCTCAAAAGGGATTCCTTGGTTGAATTTATGAATAATGTGAGGAGCCTAGGAATAATGGTTGTTATTTTGGATTAGTTTTTGGGGGTATTATGAGAAAAAGTTCTTTTGAGGTGTCATTATGTATGTGGGGGGGGGGGGGTGAGTGCCCTTTTATACTGGAGGACAAGTGTCATTGTTGTAAATAGAAAAAGGTAAACATTATTTATAGGTATAACTGAACATATTATTCCTCCAATAATTGACCATATTAGATCCAAGTGAGGATATTATATACACAATTTAATAATATTGATTTTAGGAATCATTATATCTGATGATTCTTGTTTTATTATAGTTCTACCACTAAGTAATCTCATTTTTTCATTAATCACTATAATTAATATTAATTACATTCACTAATGTTGTTGGTCAAAAATAAGATCCCATTACTATGACTGATATATATTTTATCAATCAAAATATTTTATCCATTTTTTCAAATTCTAATCACTAATGTGGAAGAAATTAATTTTATATTAATCTCACAGACATTATGAGACGACATGTTTTTGAAGTTAAAATATCAATATATTGAAATGATTTTATATCCAATTTCAATGGGAAATATTTTACAATGTTTTAAATTTAATTAATTTTTGTATTATTACTATAATTATACATTGAACATATATCAATGTATAATTTATTAATATAAGTAAATTATATGAAAAAATATGTTTTCAATTTAAATTTAGTATATTTCAGTATTCACTCAAAAATGAAATATTTCAGAAAAAAACCCTCAAATTAACTCGAAGTTAATGTTGAAGTTATGAATTTAAAAATAATGTTAGTTTTATCAAATTTACATTACAAAATTTTATAAAAATAATTTTATTATTTTTCATAGAAGGGCACAAAAAAGAAGTTCTTCTAAGAAAATAGAAATTTTCAACCATATAATTACTTTGATAGAAATTTTATTTATCATTACCAATTGGTTTTCATTATATGAAACCATTATAAATTATTTTCTAAATTATTTACTACTATTCATATTACTATTTTTACTGATTATTTCAAAACTCACTTTTTTAAAAGAACTATAAAAATAAAATGTTTTTAACAGAAACTCAATTTTGTGTGTAAGAGAAACTATGATTATGTTTCATGCATCACAATAATTACATTGGGTAGAGAATAAAAAATGTTTCACTTGGTGTTGTGTGTACTGCAATTATATTATCTAACAATTCAATATGGACTATGGTTTTTAAGGGATATTACATATAAATTTTGATTACTAATGATATAATAAGAGAAATGTGTTTCCTCATGGTATAATATAGAGAATATAGAAAAAATATTCTAAAATTTACTAATATAAAAAATATGTGTTATATGGTGGCCTAATTAATGGATATTTTTTGTGTGTGTGGTTCAGTATTTCCTAATATTATTTTACAACATTATTACATTTAATATGAGAATGTAGTATTATATGTGACTCTTGGTTTCATGATGTCTTGAATAAAGAAATTAAAACATATGATTTATATAAATACCACTTGTATATATAACTGGTGTGTGTGGTGATTTAGAGAAATGTAGCATACCTTCAGAAATTGATGTTAATGTTAAGAGAAATCATGTATATGATTTTATTATTAATTTTGTTTCTTTTGAATAACTTTTTATACAACTTTTTGTTAATTCTTGTTATATTATTTCATAACATTTAATGTTGGAGTCATGTTCTACTTGGTTATCTATGATGTTATTATTAGGTAAAATTTTGGAACAATAAGAGTGTTTATTGATGACCTAATTACTATATTCCACCAATTATGATTATTTAGATTGATTGTTATTAGGTTTTCATGTGATGATTAATATGATTTTAAGACACTCAACAAAAATTTATTTAATCTCTAATAAATAGATTATATCTTCTAGTGATTGGTGAAAACACTTTAGTCCGTGTGTTATTTCACTATGAAGTGACAGTCATTCATAGGAGAGACGTTACAAAATTAACATAGAGTGGGTTTCTATGATATTGATGTAGAAAATGGTAGAAATGATACTCTAAGGCCTTGTATAATATATGTTAAAATTTAAAACATTCATTTAATGTTTTTGAGAAGTAAATAACAAGGGGATTTGATTTACTAAATTTGGAATATATTAGATCTTAACAACATTGTAGTTGTCAATTTTTTGGAATAAGCAAGGAATTATTATATTATGTGTCTCATAGAGTATAGTGGGTATTATAGAATATCATTTTATTTCCTATTTGTTTATTTTTTGATCAATTTGAATCATCTTGAAAGCATGTGAGGTTTGTATGGGATGATAATTGTGTATATCCATTGCATGTACTAATTATGTGATTTAATATTATTTTAATTCTTATCTTACATGATTCATGTATATCCTATATGGTTTATAGTGAGTTATAAATAATTGATCTTATCTTTTTATTGATGTATGAGAGTCATGTATTGAGAAATTTTCCATGGATGATTGGGAAAGAAAATAAAAACTCTCCCACTAATGATCCTATATCGATTAATTAATTATATATTCTTATGATCTCTAAACATTATTTATTTGGTAATATGATTAATTTATATATGAATTTTAAAATAATGATGGATAATTTCTTTTAAAAGGTTATTAATCAATTTTATAGTCAATGTGTTCAATGTATATTATAGTTTGAATTTATATGATGTATACACCGTAAAAAATGAATGTAATTTTTGTTTATTTAATAATGAAATATCTTGTTTAAATAGTTCATGAATCAAATGATGAGTGAAATATTATTTCTCCTTTGATAGAGTTACAAAAAGATATCAAGGAATTAGGTTCATGTATAGAAGGAAGAATTCAATTTCATTTTCTTCATTTCCGCATCATAGAAAACATCATGTTCATATGGATTGGAAAATTCAAAAGGGAATTTGATTTTTCATTTTTCTAGATGCACTACTAAAAATATGGCTTTTATCAGCGATAAAAATGGACATTATCACCACTAGAAAAATCTTAATAAATGCCAGTGAAGATGAGGTGGGGGTCCCCTTTATCAGCACTTCAAAATGCGTTGATAAAGACCCATTTGATCAGCTCTTTTTTTAGAGCTGATAAAAATAAAAAAAATAAAAAAATAAATAAAAATAATTCCAATCTCGGGGGGGGGGGGGGGGGTGGCCTTTTTGAATCACTTGAGAACCCATTTATCAGTGCTTTCATGCACCCTCCAACGCCCATATGAATGGCCTGCACCCTTTATTAGTGCTAGCCCCTCAAAATCACCCTTGCCCGAGCGCCCCTGCCTCCACCCAGATTTGATCTCGAGACCTCCCCCCTGCGCACCTAAAGACTTTACCACTCCCCTATATTGATTTGTTCTCTTATTTATGATATATCTATTTATTTATTTATATATTTAGTTATATTAATTCTTATAGTAATATATATATATATATTAATATATATATATATAGTTATATTAATACATGTATATAGTTATATTAATATATATAGTTATATTAATATATATAGTTATATTAATATATATATAGTTATATTAATATATATATAGATAGATTTATATTTATATATATATAGTTATATTAATATATAGTTATATAAAAATTCATATATTGGTATTTTAGATAAAATGGATATTAGTTATTATTTAGATATAGATAATATTTTTTATATGTATATATGTTTAATTATTTATTTAAAAAAATTTAATTTTTAGGTGTGAATATATAAACAAATATGTACATATAGTCAGATATTTGATTATAAATAGATGTGAGTTATAAAAAACAATAGAATTTCAAAGACATAATATCAATATGAATGTAATACCTTGGAATAAATTCTATCCCCACCAAAAAAATCCAATAACACCTCCTTAAACGAGGCCGAAAATCCACAAAATGTTAAAAAATCGGGGCACCCCGACTAAAAACTCAGTTTTAGAAGCCTTTTGGGCCGCTTTTGGCCTCTAAAAAAACTTGAACATGGTCCCCCACGATCACAGTGACATAGAGCTTGTCACGTTCTTCGATTTGATATGTGGTAGAGCTCAAACAGACACCCGGATCAAACGTTATTGTCGTTTAAAGTTCGAGTTGCATTTTCAACATATTTTGGATATTTTTTAAATTTTTTAAATTTTTTTAGACTTCAAATTGTTATTAAATGACTATTTATCCATAATTATTAGAAAATTATTAATTAGAAATATTTGTTTAATTTTTTTATAAGCCGTTTTCACTAAATATCTTAAATATTAAGTATAATAAGTGTAAATGTATATCTATACTTATCTAAAATATATTTAAAAATTATATAATATATTTTTATCAATATAAAAATATTTTTTTATTTATATATTAATATATATTTTTAATTAATTTTTTTTGAAGTCGAACCCTTTATCAGTTCTTTTTTAAAAGCGCAGATAAAGGCCCCCCCTTTAGCAGCGCAACAAAAAAAAGCGATGATAAAGGGGGGGGGGGACTTTATCAGCGCTGATAAAGGGGTGATTTTATCAGCACTTTTTTTAGTGCTGATAAAGGGACCCTTTATCAGCGCTCTTTTTAGGGCTGATAAAGCCCCCCCCCCCATTATTAGTGCTTTTTCGTTAGCGCTGATAAAGGGTTGGCGCTGGCCTTGCCCAGTTTTGTGTTAGTGATGGTTAATTTTAGGAAGTAGGTTTTGAGATAATGATTTGAGAGATTTAGTGTCTTTGAACAGATATTTTTGGGATGAGGAAAGAGGGTCAGATAATATCTCAAGGATACAAGAGCCCAATCGAGGAAAATAAGAAAAAATGGTTTCTAAAAACAATTTTTGTAGGACATTCTTTTTGAAAACAATTATTTTAGGTAGGAATGGGTTTCAAAATGTTCATTTCAGAGGTGAATGAGGTTTGAATAAGATCCCAAAAGGAAATAATAATAATTTTGGATGTGACCGCAAGTTTCATGTCATTAAATATGTTAAGATAGTTTTTTACATGTCAAAAGTACCCACTTCTTTCAAAAAATAAGTGAAGAAATGTATTAGTTCATCCAAAAAAACTACTCCCTCCTTTATCCAACATTATTAGAAGTTTGGTGTGTGATTGGATGGAATTTCCATATTATACATTCCTCCCCATTGAATTTTTTCTTTCATGGTAGGATTTTATTTTATTCTATATTTGGATAGGTTATTATTGTTAAATCTATAAGATCATGGTGGAATCAATGGAAATGGATGGGGAATTTTCTCCACCAATGTAGTGGAGATCATAATCCCATATGGAACACATATTTTTCCGTTTTAGTGATGTTATATCACCTATGGAATTTCCTAAGTGTTTTACAGAAAATAAAATTATTCATAAATTGAACAATTTATATTAATACGGGATTTTCATGATAATTATTTGAGTGAGGTTTTGGTGTGGATTTAACCATATTACTAGATTTTTATTTATAAACTGATGAATCAATGTGATTTTTAGGATGTATTTCATTTTAGGTACCAATAATTAAATAATTATAATTGTTTATAACTAAATATTTATCATTTTAGGCTGATTTTGGTGCACGAGTGATGACATGATCTTGGAAGGTGTTTATATTATGCCTGGATGATCATAGAATGTGAGATTTAACATAGTGGATAAAATATAAAAGATCCAATTGAGCATGAAGGTTTTATTACATTATTTATGTCTTTATGAATTATATATATATATATGGTTGTTTAGAAACACCATAGTGTTACAACCCAATGACCATTAAATATCATAATGTAATTTAAATATACTAGTTTAAGTAAAACATTTATGTTGTCTATGTATATATATTAAAATATAAAATTTTTCGATCCCATCATGGATCATAGGAAGTAGATTCACAACTCATCCACTGATAGTAGTGGGATAAACTAACATTTTCCCAGAAACATAGAGACCTGAATATTGGACAAGAATATATTTTAGTTTAATGGTCCTAATTGTCTAGGAGAGGACCCCTAAAATATGTTATTCATATGTATATGGTAATAAATTATATATCAAATAGGATTAGTGATGGACCATTCTAGAGTGACCCGAGATATAGAAAAGGTCTATGAGATGACTCTCGATATTATTTCCAGCATTGAGAACCCCTGAGTCTTGTACGTTCCTGATATGTCTTTAGTGGCCATTATTTATGATGGTCCCTCTATTTAATGGGTAGTTTTCTTACAAGATACTTGTGATTAAGGATTATGGGCATGATTCCTCAGCTATAGTAATAAACTAGGGGAACCTGTGGGTTCCCCATTATGTGATGGCCCTATGATAATTTATATATCCTTGTGTATTGATGGTTTTTAGTGTCACTAATAACATGAAAAACTAGGAAGTTAGAAGATGTTGTGATATAGGTGATGGGATTTGGCTTTCAATCTTACCCTACTATGATTAATTTTTTCAATTTTAAGATTTTATATGAATGCACACATTTTTTTGGAAATTATAGTTGGGACTAGATATACTATTACATTCCATTTTTCCTAAAAATAACTAAATTAGGGTAATGTGGACATGAGATGCCTGATAAATTTGGGATATAATCTGAAGATATATTATGGGTGGATTCCATGTTGATCTAGTATCAAATGATTTGGTTGATGATGGGGTTGATGTTTTATGGGGTACATATGATCTAACATCATAGAGTAAACGATCATATATATGTATATGTGTCTGTAAATTCATGGGATAGTTAGGATCCCTATGATATTGTGATACCATTTTGAATTCCATAGTTATATTATTTGAACGGAGATACCAGTTGACCATAGTGTATTCATATAATTCCTAGAATTTGAATATGGTTTTGATGTGTCAGTAGGTAATATATCCCCAAGAATGGGATGACTTCCATCACTAGTGATATGGTTGTATCCAGTCATGTTATTCCTAGGATTCCCCCACTAGGATCGGGTGGATGAACTAGTGATAGATGATATAAGGACCCCTATTGTATATCATTCCCAGAACACTGATCATAGGGTCTTGGGAGGGTACTCAATTATTTTTGATTGGGAAACCCCCAAATTAATATTTCATTTATTAATAGGATCTTTTATGTCTCCACCTCATAGGAATTATATTTTATCATTGAATCAAGAACTCCCTAGTAATAATTTGGAATTCTTCCAAAGGCTTGAGAATGAGGGAGGCATGGTGATTCCATTGGATCCATCGTTAATATTATGGGTATTGTGAACATGGGATCACTTTTGAGAGGACATGGATTCTCCAAAAGTAATTCACAGTCTTAAAGACACACCAACACTAATCATGGATGGTATGGTTAATTTAGGCCTTAGACATATAGGTCAAGGATATGTTATGGGCTTCTCCAAGTAATATGGATACACCCTTTTGGTTATTATCATTGTAGATGGAATGATCATCATGATGTGATAAGAGACATTATATCATGAGGCCAAAGTATGTATCATGGTATGTATTATTTCTATTGTTCATAAAATTACTAGTTTATTCTAACAATTTCACATTTACATATAACAACATTACAAGAATAGTATGATACAATGATGGTGGTGCAATAGTTTGTTATATAATTACTCCCTTCTCATTTTTACATTTCACTAAAGTACTAGAGAATCCATCACTTTCTTATAATTTATGTTTAGGATGGGTCTAGCGATGAATGATCCAGAATGATGGCTATGCTAGTTAGGATATTGGTATGAGGTACTAATTGAGCCTCAATGTTTTAATTTTTTCAAGAATGATCATTACTGTTTGTGTGTAGAATTTCATTTAATTATATTATCCAATTATTAAATTGTGATTCATAAATACAATGTTTTATTATATTTTTTTATTACACACTATGATATAAGGGTAAATTTTATCTAAAATACCAATGTAAACCATGGATGCTAGTTGCTAACATCTTGTTGAAGAGTATGAATGAATTGTTTCATGTGGTGATATGACCCAACTAGTTTATAGAATTAGTTGGGGATAAGTGTTAAAATTTGAATCAAAATATGTTTTATTATTCTTCTATTTGTGGCATGGTATACAGGAATTGAGGATTTCCTAGGACCTAATTATTGATAATTTCCTGGTGAAATATGAACACCTTACTCATATATAATTCAAGTTTACAATGGTTTTTTAATGTTTTTCTTGATATGTGATGTTATGATTTTTATGTTTTTACCCTAAATTAATTGACATGGTTTTTGGATTTATGATTAGGATTTATTTTGATTTTTTAGACTCTAGGAATGTTTTCATGAGATCATTTCTTGATTTGAATCTTGGAACATATGTGAAAGAGCTTTATAATTCATCATGAATTTTATTATTGGATTTAGAATACATTAAATGACCCAATAGTTTGAAATTTAATATTTATTTTAGTTTTATATATTTAATTTTTCATAAATTTATCTTAAAAATACCATATAAGATCATGTATGATTTCTAAAAAATAAACTCACTGTGTTTAACATTTCTTTATTAATAGATGGATATTTGAATCTATGGTGAGATGCTTGTGATGATGAATTAATGGTATCATAAAATATATGAAATGATTTGAACATATTAGTTCAGTGTGGCACTTGGTGATAAGGAGAGGAAACAATATTTGGAATTTTATTCAGATCTGATAACATTATATATTAGTAACCAGAAAAATAGAATAATCAAACATTATGTAGAAGGATATTATACATTAACCAACCGAGGGATGATGGTTTATGAGATACCAATTTCCATAGGGTTATTCTGAATTAATGTATGTTTAATGTTTATTTATTTCATGTTCCAAAGGGAAAATGTTTGGTAATTTCCCATCTTTCAGGTATTTGAATTTGATCTATCTAAATAACATGATCTTGGTTCGTTTTATAGATAAACATATGGAAATTCTTGTAGACTGATGATTCTTGTGGGGCATGAATAGATTTCCATCTACATAATTTCAATTTAAAATCAATATGGTGTTTTATTTTATAGATTGGAATGTTATTAGACTCCAAAAAGTCAAATAATTGTTTTTCCCTTGGTATGGTTTTACAAGGATGTTTTCATTGGCAGTGATAGTGGAAAATAATGAGTTGGGAATCTCAAGGGAAAAATTTGATAGGTGTATGCTGAATAAGGATCTATTCTAGGAATGAGGTTATTTTTGCAAAAAATATCACTTATATGTATTTCTTATAGTTGATAGGGTGTTTAGTATAGAGAATTTTTTATAAAAAATTAGGATAGGAAAATTGTGTATCATTGGGATTGTAGATTTCTAAGAGGAATACAATTTTCAGGCCCATGTGAGAGACCTAGGAACCATAACATGTGACTATGTCTTTTCTGGGAATGTTTTTTTTGATGATCGGAGGAATCCTTAGAGAAGTACTGACCATGGATTGGGAGTTCAACAATGATTGTAATCACAACATCACACTACTTTTTGAGATAAAATTACCAGAGGCTCAACTAAGATTATGGAAAATGTATGGCTATACCACGGTATGTGAATAACATAATGTTTCAGGGAATTAAGATTAATTATGAGGATAATACCATTCATGTTCCTTAAATATATTCATTTTAGTACACGGTGAGAGAACACATGGACATTCATGACTTGGAATGTTTTCTGAAGGTAGTTAATCATGATGGTTCCTATGGTGTGGGGCATGTATTTATATTTTAGTTGAGATCCTCTATTATTTTCATTGATCCAAATGTTTTAATTATTTATGTAAGATAAACCAATTTTGGTAACGTGACTCATGGAAGTATGAGGTGAGTTTCATCATTTTAGAGATACATAAGATTATAACAAATCATTTTCAAGTGAGATATATGGAGTTTACATGATGGTCATTTTTGGAATTTATTAAATTGTAATCAGGGATAGAGTGTTCATAATGTGGGATGATATGTACTAATGTGATGCATTATATTTTTAGAGGGATCCATTGGATGTGTAACATTAGGTTTTTTATAAGGTATTCCATATGGTTGGGATAAAATTGGTCAATTTAGGGTGTTAACCTTATTATAATTATAATTTTGATGTAACCATATGATAATTTTTCCATTATATAGGAATGGGTTATAATTGATGTTTTTGGATTGCACTCAAATATGAGAAAGAAAATCATGTCCAGTCATTATATGTTCTAATGAAAGAGTCAGGTATTATGATTGAATGACCCTAGAATGTTATGGTCATGGGTGTGATAGGATTTTTCATTGTATTTTTGGTGTGGCATTGGATGAATGTGAGAAATCGATTATGATTTAATCTCATCTTTAGGTAAATTCATGATTTGAGGTTAATAATTGATAATTTGTGAGTTAGTTCATCCGAACAATTAGTGGCAAGATATCGATGTATCTTAAGGGTCATTCATATGGTGATCCAAGTCCCATAAAATGTTTTAGGAGTGAATCCTAGTTTTTTCACATGGATCAGAGGTAAACCCTAGTTTCATCACATTGATCATGTGTGTGAATCTTGTGATAACGTAAAATGATTGTACCTTCATGGGAAAATTATTATTGGAAATAAATGAGATATGTTATTATGAATTTGGATATGACTAGGGGATTTTTTTAGGGTTCTTACTTATAATGTCAGGATAGATGCATGCATTTTTCTTGAGAATGCGGCAGTTAGTTTGGTTGTGTTGTTTTAGAGGATGTCAGATAGAGGATGGTGGACTATTTTTTTTGACATTATACATAATGAAATGGAGTTTATTATGGGAGAATCAATTTGGATGAGATTAGTGCATTTGATGACATATGTAATTGAATTTTTAATAGGTATATCGTATAACAGTTGATTATTATGATTCAGGATAATCCTCAGTAGTAGGATATTTATTATGGGGAGCACCAAAAGAATCTGAATAAATTTCACAAGACACTATGAGTTTTCTGGAAAGATTGCTGTTGTGATTGTATTATTTTTTATTGTATCAGTTATCCAGAGTGTATCGTGACTAATAGTGACAATTATTTTATAATTATAGAGTTACAATAATGATTTTTTTGATAGTTAATGATCAAGCATGATAGGTTGGTCATGCGTTAGTGACCCAAGAATGTTTAGTTCACTAGTGGATTTGTCAAAGAGACTAAATGATGATGATAATTACTATTGTGGGGATATCTTAAAACCTTCAACGTGAATGGTTCATGAAATTATAGAGGTAATTTAGATTTCCTGTTTTTTTTGGATGGTTTGAATTGTGAATTTGTTTTGAGATGATATTTTTAGGATTTTAATGGAAATGAATTATTCTCTAGGATCCTGTTTAATGCCAATGATATGACCTATTGAATTGGGATACCATAAGGGTAGAAAATGGTGACAATGTATATGGAAACCAGAAAGAATAGTACATCCACATTATTAACAGTGATTCATGATGTTAATGGTGTTCATTGAGAGAATTCCAAAACTAAATAGGGGTTTCAGTGGGCCTAAATTGAAATCTGGAAAATTCATTGAGTGGTATAATGTTTAGAGTTGAGAAACATATTCAACTGCCTTTTATAAATTTATAAAGATTTATTTTACACCTCTCAACAATTTAATAGAAGGAGCATACAAGATGGTATTGTATGAAACCACCCATTCCTCCATTATCTACCATTCTTGGAGGGTTTGGGTTACATTGTACATATTTTTTGGGTAATAAAACATTTCAATCTCACTCTGTTCTTATTTTTTTGGTCTTCCAATGATTTACTCATTATTTATTTACAAATTTAGTTGAAATTAGAATACTAGAAGTTTAGAACAACTTAAATGGTTGTGGATTTCACTTTTCAGGTACACGGGTGACATGAATATGACATATGTAACACAAGTGATCTGGTTTTAGAAATGATACATTATTAGTTGAAATATCATAATGGGTTTCTATAAATTATATTTTTGGTCTATTGAATTAGTGATATTATTTGGGGTATTTTCATGTCATTGGATTGAGTGTGGTTAAAGGGTGGACCACACCGTATTTATAGAGATTTCATTATAGAATTTACTTGTATGTTTTTTTTACATTTATGACATTATTAATTTAATTAAAAAATTAAATAATATTTTTTATAATAATTTTTTTATGTTTTTGGTGAATTTGGTTCTCAGATGATAGAACAATATTGGTAGGATTTTGGACAATACTAGGATTATCATTGGAAGGGAGATGATTTTCAGAAAATAAAAAAGGAAAATATCTAATTAATATAGGTGGTCTAGGAACTATTTTTATTGATTATTAATGGGTTTTATCATAATGTTTTTGTGTGGACCCTCTATTATGTGATGTTCCTCTTAATATATAATGTATAAATTTAATTTAATTTGTTTAATTTATTTTATAATTTTTTGTTCTATATTCACCCAAAAATGATGAGACAACGTGAAATGTCAATCAAGGATAATGAGAACTATCTTGATGTCTCAGTTATTGAGAGTAGAGTTCCTATGTTGGTATTCACTTGGAGACATGGACACTCTATGAAGAAAAGTGATCAGACATTAGTTGGTCAACATAAGTAACTTGTGCAAGGATTTATGAAATGTGTACTCATTGGGTGGATGAAACATGGGATGATGACATTTTAGTTGTGTGAGTTAACCAGTTTTCAGATAATTGAGAATAGTTAATAGGTATTGATCCATACCACACGGATATATCTACTTTTATTAACCTGAAGGCCCATTAGTTAATGGGATTATTTTAGTGATGCTGAAGTATGAGATGTCCTCAATACATCGGGAATTATCAGGAGTTTCCAATTGTGATTGTGGATCCGGAGTGGGATCGATCAGCAGTAGAAATTAACTAGGTTCCCACTATGGGTGACACTTTCGGAGGTGAAACATATTGTGTACATTTTCCTTAGGAAGATATTGTTTCATGTGTTACCTATAATATAAATCAACTAGTGAACCATAATGGTATATGATGATTATGATGAACATGGTAAATCATTTAGAACATTTTATATATTATTTCATTATTTTAATATGTTATGTTTTAATCAATGATTCATTGGAATAATCCATTGGGTTTATAA
Source organism: Viscum album (assembly GCA_963277665.1). Taxonomy (NCBI): domain Eukaryota; kingdom Viridiplantae; phylum Streptophyta; class Magnoliopsida; order Santalales; family Viscaceae; genus Viscum; species Viscum album. The sequence goes on from OY728120.1 coordinate 767,288,427, forward strand.
AAAATTTTATTTCTCAATATTCTTGAGAATCACTATATGAGATAGATGACCCCCTTGGATGCTCAATATGTTTGGAATCTTGTTTTATAGTATATTGGCAGTGAATCAAAATCTGGGATATAATCATGTTTTTGGGATTATGTAGGGGTGGATTCATAGGGGTGGTACCAAGGATGCAACATGAGTGATATTGTAATCTCATATGTAGGAATTAATGTATTGTATGGATTGATTTGATATTGTTATTACATTGATAATTCATAGGTACAAGTATTCAAATGGACTATCCAATAAGAAATTATGAATTCCAAAATTTCTAGGTATTGAAAATGCATTATGATTGTTCTTATGTCCAAATTTCCTCAATAATGTTATTTTGGACATCCCAATGTAGAGTTTGGGTCCCCTAATTTGATTCATATGATACCCACCATGGATCAGGTGTTTTATATAGTGATGGATTGGATGAGGATCCACGAGATGTTGTATTACTATGAGATTTATTGTGGGATCTAGAGAGGTTATTCAATTTTGATTTCATGGATCTCCCATGAATCCATCATGACAATACATATTTTATTTCTGAGGGATTTCACCTCATTGTAATATTTTATCAACTTATATTCATGAAAACCTAGATACTACAATGGGGTCTCCCTAAGAGAATGAGGATAATCAATTCCTGGGGACTCTATAGGGTCTACTACTAATTATGATAGATATGTGAGTATGGGATCCCTAGTGCGAGGAAAGAGATTATTTAGGTTGAATCCAATACTCAGAGTCACATAGACATTTTATTATTCATGTAATAATGATCAGGGTTATCAAACTAATGAAATATGATGGGGTTTTTAATTGACCTAGTTTTATGGATACATCCTTTGGGATATTAAGATACTGGTTAGCCTGATCATCATGATAATCTCATAGGAAATTTTTCATCGGGCTAAATTATGTTTCTGGGATTTTATTTTTATTTTATTCAGTAGGATATTTATTTATTTTAAAAATGTAACTTGAAAATATCATAACATTGAAATTATTTTACAATACCAATTTTTTGGTTCTCGAAAATTTTGTGTAACAAAAACATACATGGGTTTCCATAGTGTTGAGGTATGCAAGAAAAATTTACATGGTTGCAAAATATTTTTTTGGGTGAAGATTAGTTTGAATGACCTTGAATAATACCTTAGGTGTTCTAGAGAATAAGATGAGGTATTCATATGGGCACTGTGTCTTTACTTTTTTCATGTATGTTCTTCTGAGTTTCTGTGTGAAATTTAATTCAATTATTGAATTATTTTATTTAATATTATTCCCTTCATAATCTATTATATTTTTATATCATTTATTATTATACACTCTGACATAAGCTGTATAATACCTATGAAATGTTAGAGTCTCTATGTTACTAGATGCACATGATATTCATTATCCATTTATTTAAATACTCTTAGTATACCTATTTAAAATCTTTCACATTATAAATATATCACACCTTAGTTGTCTAAAAATTTAATCACTATAAAAACTTACCATTATAATCCAGCTTCTATGATCCAATCATATATCTCTAATATATTGGATCACACAAGCCTTCCTAAACATTTTTTATATCCAATCATGTTTGTCAAATAGGTGATATTCTTAACAAATTATCATCATCGTAACCAAATTACTGAAATATATATTAGTTCCTTATTTTTTTAGAATAATAATTAACTACAACATTCATGGGATTACAAACTAATAATTTTGGCTCAACATGACATATAAAAATTTGAAATGTCCATTTATGCATCCATATATGGAACATATTTCAAGGCCAATGTAAAAAATTATTCATGTTCCATTTAATAGATACTATTTGAAACTCTAAGAAATACATTATATATACAAATAATGGAATATCACTCTTATTACCATTACATTTTATTGTAAATGTAAAATGACATCTAAAAAATATTCTTTCACAAGTTTATCTCTTTATCATCTTAAAATCAATAAAACCCAATAACAAAATGGATGTCTCCCTAACATGGTATCTCTCAAGATCACTTTATTATTATTTATCTTCTAATAAATAAATATCTATAATAATTTTAATTGTTAGTATTATGATACTAATAGGAACGTAATGACTTTAAAATTTAATATGATACAGTGTAAGGAGAACAAATAAAATGTTTTTCTTCACACAATTATTCCATGAAATCATATATTCTTACTTTTTATTCAATATTTTTTACCATTCATTTAACACTCCGTGAACTAAAATTTCCATAGCTCTCATTGAAATAAAAAACATGAAATTTAATTATTATAAATTTTATGTGGCATGGATTGAATGTAAAATATATTTTATAAAAGTATGCCACTTAGTAAAAATGATCCCCAAAACACTGAAATGATCCTTTATGATATCAATTTTCAAATAAACTATGGAATTTTTCTTCCAAAAAATTCATCTTGTTAAGTAATTAATCACTTGACATCATATATAATTTTCTATTTTCCTTCATATTATATCAACATCATATAAACAATAAAATATTCTAGAATATAATTTTTTAACTTTTGTATCCATCCTAGAAAATGTACTTCCTCTAATACTGTTTATAATAAATAAATCATTTCTATTATCCCTAGATTTAGTAATCCACCACTTTTATTTATTGGAATTCCACTTCTATATTTTACTTCAAGTGGAAGTCCAAAAATTATCACCTATATAATACTCCTTATCTAAAACATCACTTATTATATCCAAATTTTTAAAGTAATTTAAAAGGGTCTTAACATTTGGGTGGTACCAATCATCTTAAAGTAATGAATCTTGAATCGATAAAATATATATCTATATGATCTTGAATAGAAAAAATAACATGATAGAATAATTAAAATCCTAAACCAATCCCTAAATTTTGTTATGATATCAATGTTCTAGAAAAAAATAAGGTAGATTTATAAATAAATGCTTTTAAAAATATCAAAAAAAATGTGTTAATTTTATTTAATCATGTAGGATTCTCTATCTATTGAGTCTATATTACCATTTATAGTATATATATCATTAGAAATAGTTTATTAAACATTACAAATATAACTCATATATGATTGAGAATGTGTTTCCCACCTATTTGATGACTCAATAACTCATTTGACTTAGTTAGATTAGTTTTTGTGAGAATATTATCAGTTTTCCGTTAAAAGGTTCAAAATATTTAATTAATTTTCCATTGGACCCTGTATACATTAATACTTGATATTTTATATCTATATTCCATGATAATTAATTTTACATTATATTTTTAGTTAGAATTATTTTTCATTGATTGTGATAAAAAAAATTAATTTAGAATCAGTTGAAACCAACAAATCATTAATTTTCTTCATTATCCATGTTATAATTATATTATCATGTAAAACAGTATCATACTTCTCCCATGTGTTTTTCTGAGTGATATAGGATTTTTATATTATTCAAAATAATAAATATTCCACCACTAAATAATTTTCCACTTGAAATTGAATTACAGTCATAAAAATTATAGCATAATAATTGTTATTAAAATCAAATAATTTCACCTCCTTTGTTATCTCATATATGATTTTATAACTACATATATTAATGATATACATGAGAGTCCTCCCTATCTCTATCAATATTTACTACATAGGATTTTTCAAATTCAAGTGAAAATTTATTATTGAAAAAACTATATCTAATTATGCTGAAATCTTATAAAAGACACTACCAACCAATCCCATAAATTCATTCTCATTAATATCTTCCTCTTTATCAATATTAATAAATATATTTCCATGAAAAAATGATATATAATATATTCTTAAATATTTAAAAAAAAAATTTCAATACACACTTAGCATATATTCCTTACGAGATAAAAACATGACCTTCATCCTGATAGTGAAGAATCCCAAGATGAAATTAATCTTACCAAGGACATATCATCTATTTTCATCATTTTTGTGGAAAAACATTCTTGAAATATTTATTTATCAATGGAAAATTTAAAATCATTAACATGTACCTTAATTATAACAAATATAGTATTTATATTCCTTATATACATGTTTTTGAACATTCCATATTCTAAACTTAATATGCCACATTCTATCTTCATGAATTTTTTACCACACTCTATAGGATTATTTTAACCCATATAGAACTGTTTTCAATTTTCATGCATTTATCTTATCTTTATCAAGAATAAAACTGTTGATTTTCTTGATCATTTATTTCATCATTACATGTCCATTAAAATATGACTATTTCATATCCATTTGATGGATTTTGTAGTATATTTTATTACTAGAATAAAGGATTTTGATATTTTAAATCATAAAAATAGGGTCAAATGTTTCATTAATGTTTATTCAGTCAATTTGGGAATATCATTGGTAAACCAATTTAGATTTATATCTTTAAAACATATTTTTTTCATTGAACGTGTTTCTAAAAAACCATTTTTGGTATTTGATGTTCATATATTAACGTCATATTATTTGTTATCTTTCCACATTGTGTTAAATATATTCTAGTTCATCTTTCATTTCACAAATTATATTATTATTCTCTAATTATTCATAAGCAAATTCGGTTTTAACTGTTGAAAGTAAACTTGTATGACTATAAATTATGATTTTTCTACTTATTTATAAACATTCACTATAATTAAAAATCATTTTTCATGTATAAATATTATTAATAAATTACATATTTTCTTTGGTGTAATTTAAACACTAAATTTCATCAAAAAATAAGATGATTCTATAATAGCATCATATTTTAATTTATTGAATTTTTTTTATTGTAGTTTTAGTAGTGATTTCAACATCTTGATCATCATAAATGAATTGTGTTGATATTTATATATAGTTTGAATGATTTTATCATTATCACAGTTAACTATATTAATAAGTTTTTTTGTTAAAACATCAATAGTATCATCTACTAGGGGCCAAGATAAAAAATGTTCATTCTTAAACATTATCTTCAAATTTCCACCCATATATTGCAATGAATTATATATGTACATGATCCTATGTAATATATTATTATATTTTTACATTAATTATAAAACATATAAATGATTCTTAGATTCATTAGAAGATGTATGTTAATCGTCATCCAATGTAATGGAGTTTGATTTTAGAGACAAAATTTTCCTTTGAATATCTTGATAAAAGAGAGTCATATAGTTTTGAATTTAATGGGAACAGATCCCTAGTTACATTATTCCCATTGATATCCTTAGCCACATATGATTAGTTTTTAATCAGTTGTTACATCCCAAAATATTTCTCATGTTCATGATATGTTCAACTTATATTTCTTATATACGAACATAATTGATCTCGAAAATTTAAAAAATATTTTTTTTGTAAAACTGGATAAGTCCAATAATATAGGGATCTAGAGCTGAAAATATAGAACTCTTGAGATTAATTTATACACAAATTGACAACTCACATTTTAAAATAGTGTTCTTAAAACCATATGTATGAAGACGCGATGTGGGAACAAGGGGAATCAATGAAACTGTTGTAACATCATCTATTGTCATCCAAGACTATGAGTAAAGAATTTGGGGTTTATATTTATAAATTGTTGTAAAATTTAAAGGCTAATACTCTTATAGAAATAATTTTTTATAAAATAAATATGTGTTATATTTAACTTTATCATTTTGTTTGCATACATGTCAAAGTGAAATAAATAACACATTATTTCATTAATAAAAACCACTAAATTAGTAGATAACTAAACATATGAATCTCACAATAATTATAATAGGAAATAATATTTAAAATAGAATAACTATATTGGGAAAATATAGATACCACCACTCTTCTAGAATAACACCCCCCGCAGAAAAAAAAACATTGGAAAATAGAGAATATTACTATAACAATAAAAATTTAGAAAATAAAAATGTATAACACTAATAGTAATTGAGGATAATAAATAATATAGGAATTTAGATTTGTTTATATGAGGTAATGTGACAATTGGAATAGTAATGTGACCAATAGAACAATAATGTGATCGTGAGAATAATAACTTGGCCATTCGGAATTATAACGTTGATATTAGAAGATTAATTTGACAATAAAATAATAAAATTTGATAAAAACAAATATATATCAAAAAAATTTAAGTAAATAAAATGTTTACTTTCATATAAAATTTATATCATGAATAAAAACTAGAAATAAATATGGGATAATTTTTAATAAATATCATTTTAAGATATTTGTAAATAAGATAGTTTTTAATTTAAAAAATAAAATAAAATTAAATTCAAATTTATTTTGATATAGTTAGATTTTTTTTAAAATTAAATTATTTAAATTTTCTAAGGGTGTATTTTTTTTACATTTCTAAAATAAAATAATTTTCTGTGAATTATAAAAATATTATTTTTGAAATACCATGTGTTTTATGACACAATGCTGATTCTATAATAGAATCATATACATAGAAATTATTATTTTTAACCAAATAAAATTTAATAAGATAATTTGATCATTTAAAAACATTAATAATAATAATTTCCATGAATAAAAATCAATTTTTAAATTATAAAGAAACAATTATTATATTAAAATTAGAATTATTCCTTTTTTCCATGATCTGTTGGATTAAAATAGTTAATTAAAATTACAAGGTGTTAAATATATTAATATTATATTATTTAACTCAAATATATTGTAGATATAAAAAATGAAACTATCCAATGGTTTACCTTGATATTCTATTTTATTAAAAATTTAATTTTAAAAAATACATATGAAAATGTATGAATAACCAATCTCCCTCTAATTGAAAAACATTATTATATACCTTAAAAAGGCCAAAAATATGACCAAATAACCATTCATAAGACCCTTGTAATCCTTAATGATGTTCATGAGTAATATTTCTCCCAAAATAAAGGTATTTTGCGATATATAAAATAAGACATAATGTGAAAAGAGTATATTTTCAACATCTCTTCCCACATTTTTCAATAAAAGTACTATTATTCCTATTTATTTTCAATAAAAATTTATATTATTAGTTATGTCATACATCAGAATAATATGAATGAGATTAACATGATAAGGTTATCATATTTACAACAAATTAATAATTCCCTTCCATCATTTTAGATAGTTTACTAATAACTATCGATTAACTACCGCTAAGGAAAATAGAAAATTATTCTCTTATCACCACCCTAATGGCTAAATATGATAAATTAATTATATTATCTAAATATAATAAATAAGATTATTTCTAATATTTTAGAGTAAAAATTAATGATTTATAAATATAAATTTAGTAGGATCATTAAATTGATGTAATATGTGAAATTTTATGGAATATAACATATCAAAATTATTTACCATTAAAAATGGAATTTAGGAAACATAACAAAAATATTATAAATGATATATAGAGATTTTTTTTACATAATTATCTTCCAGACACAATTTTTATTAAACCAATAACTATTATTCCAAAGTTTTAAAAGAGTTGAATTAATGTGAGATTTGTTATAAGGGAATTATCAACCTTATTTTGTCATTATAAGATATTTTTATAGTATATAATGTTTGCATAAAATTATATTATTTTAACACAACATTAATTTCTCTTTCACTAGAAAAATATATTTTTATTTGTGGTATAAATTTATTCCATCACATTAAACCTTTCATTAATTGATGTTTTTTAGCATCATTCGGCCTTATTCTTTTCTAGAATTAATGACTTTTATTTAAAATTTTCTTATATTAAGAATTCCTAAACTCAGTTCTTATCTACGGGACATAGATGAAAAAATAATTTATTAATTTTTGGATTTACGTTAATGAAACCCAAATTCCCTTTTTTGTGAATAAAAAATATTTAATTTCAAATCCATTTTGAACTATATACTTAATGATTTTATAATAAACACATTCAATATTTTCCTTGTGTGGTTGATGAAACGATTTAATATGATACTTTTTAAATGGAAGAATAAAGACATTTGAAGGGTGATGTTTGATATACAACCTATGACATTGGTAAATAAATAATCATTAGAGATGAAATGCATCCCAATACTATGGGGAATAAACATATTTATTCTTATTTATGAATTCTTGTTTATGATTTGTCGGGATATATTTCTAAATGTGTCAATTTTTTTTAGCCACAATTATTTATTATGAATCATGTAATTATCATTATAATATAATTTTATTAATTTTTTATCATCCATGTTGATCAATCATGTCCCATTTCATCTAATCAAACACGTAATATGCATTATTCTCATCCCTATCATTTAATATCCATACCCTATATATGATGTGCTGTAAAAGTAACTAAAGATTAATCTATAAATACACCATTCACCTCTTTTTAAATAATTTTCATGTTATTAATCTATAATGTTTACAATTTGAATGAAAATAAAATTTAAAAAATACTGAGTATTTTTTAGTTTTTACCTTGTAATGATAGATTTATGTGTTATAAAAGGTGATATGCCATAATTGTTGTATAAATATAACGATTGCATTGGATTAACTATTCTTAGAAAACCTCATGAATAAAATATATTATATCTCAATGAATCCTTATTAATACTAAAAAAATTCTTTTAGGTTGACTAACATGTTATTAAAAAACCAAAGACAAATAATATAACACCAGAAATCATTAGTTTAATTTTATACTTTTTTTGGTATCTTTCTTAACACACATCATCAATCTTTAAGAGAATTCTGATATATGAAAAAATATTATAATTTTAATTTGAACATTATTTACAAAAAATTGAATTGATAAAAAAACTACAATAAATTGAATTTTATAATATTGATATCATTTTTTAATTCAACATTCCCTAATATCCCTTGAGTGAATTTATTTAAATTTTCTTTAAATTGATGATTTCTTGTAGAAAAGTGAAAACCCCAATTTTTAAATGAAAACAATATTTTCAATCCATTTACTTTAAAAACACCATTTTTACATGGATTTTTTTTCATTTTTCATTAGATTAATTTATTTATACATTTTGGATCAATATTATACTTGATCTTTGTTTAAAAATACAATTATACATAATTTTTTTTTTTCAAAAAACTGACATTTATTTTATTTTTTAATTTGATATAATATTCATTTTATCTATATTTTAAGATTAAAACATGAAAATTTATTTCATAATTGGATTTGACACTTCCAAATTTATAAATAATGAATATTTTTTTTATAATTATAAAGAAAAAATATGGTAAGTAGTTATAATCGCAATAAAGGTTAAAATGTGTAAATTTGGGATAAAACGAATGTGAAAAGGAAATAAAATACACCTTTAAGTTAGTTTTATTGTATTTTATTAGTTTATATCAGATATCATCTTCTATTTTTAATATTTATATTCAATAGGTTCATTTTCCATTTACAATGACCTATATAATAGTACAAGAAATGATATATGAAAATATTCACTCACAAGATTTGAAATTTTATTATTATATTCAAATGAGAATACAAATAATATTTTATTGAATTTTTTTTGAGAATAATTAGATTATTTTTATCATGGTAATATAATTATATATTTTATTTATTATATAATTACAACAAATAATTTTATAAAAAACAAATTTCACATGGATGCAGTCGAAATATGAGAGTAAATAATTATAAAATATATAAAATCATGTTTTTGGGATCAATAATGCATACAAATAATTTTTATTTTAAATATTAATTTAATATATATTATTAAATGCAAAATTTTCAATTTTTTAATTTTTATAATGTTTAATTATTTTAGAAGTTATTAAAATGTATTTAATATTATTTTATAATAAACAAAATTTTATTAAATTATTTTAAAAAAATAAACACATTAAAGTGGAAAATTAGGATTTTAATGTGTCTAAATATTCATAAATACCCCACTTATGATCCAATTGATTTCTTATATACAATATTATAACATTTATATATTGAAAAATTTTGTTACTGTAGTTACAGTTAGATTGTGATAAAATATGTGTTAAAAAATGGTAATGGATAAAACACCCTAATCCTATCAAAATTCAATATTAAAATATGATTTTAACCATATCCAATACAAGAATTAACTTTATGGCCACATGGTTCCACTTACACATGAATAATAATTTATTATATATAAATATTTATATTAATATCTTTTGATTCAATTCCATTAATATAAAAAGACAATCCTCCTTGGTCATTTTTAAACCACTTCGAGGACACTGTACAACTGAAAACTATGAATTTATCTAATAAAAATATATATCCTTCAATTATAGGTGTTTTTTTTCATAAAATCATATTCTAAGGGTCCTTTATAAAGGATCAAAATGAAGTCAACTAAAGAATAGGTAAAATTGTTTACCAACTCATTTATTAAAAATACATAAAATTCTTGTATATTTTTTTTATGCATACTAAAAAAATCAATAAAGTACCATAAATATAATATTATTTTATTATTATTACACAACCATTTTAATTCTATTTTCCATCCTACAGATTATAAAATATTTTCTTGTGCATATGTATGAGTTACATAATCCACATAGATATTTAATTTGTCGGTCAAAAAAATTTACAATGAATGTTTAAAATAAGGAACTATTGAATTCATATGAAAATTAATATATTATTTTGTTTTAGTAAATATAATATATAAATTACCTGAAAACCCTTCCACTCAATAAAAAAAGATAATGTTGCATGTGCGTACCCATGATTTACCACCTCCACGAAGTGATTTGATTGATATTTCAAGTCACCCATCAAGGATGGCTTCAAATATCCCATATATTGAATATATATAATACTTCTATAATTATTATACTTATTTTTATGATGTAATAATGATAAAAGTGTAATTAATAAAAATTCAAAACATAAAGATACATGAAAATGAGATATTTAACACTCATAATTTACTATTTTAATAAATAATTAATAATAAACATGTAATGAATGGTTATTAGTTGATAAAATATGATATTATATTTTATATTGTTTTTTTATATAATTATAGTAACATTAAATTTATTATATAGGATGATATAATCATACATGAACTAAATCAGACCAAAGGTATGTTCTCTTTGTCTCAATATTGTTTGGTTAATGAATTTTTAATTTTGTGAAACTATTTTTTAATGAGTCTTATATACTACCCATTTAAATTTCATATAAAAAATACTAATTACGTAAATCTATTTAAATTAAAAACAGAAATTAATTCATATAATATTCATTGATTCAAATGATACAAATATAGTAAGTGTTTATTTTGAAATGTCATGGTTTTTTAGTATTTTTTATATTAATGTTCATATGGGAGAATTATATGATAATCATATGTTGAAGCCAAAAATTATCTTATTCTCTGGAAATTAATATCAGTTTAGAGGATTATTTTATTTCTTACCATCATTTCAACAAATGCATACCAAAACATTTTTATAAATAAGATATAGAATTGTGTTCGATTCTGTCGTAAATGTTTTTGTTTAAAATTATAATTTTCATTAAAATGATATAAATAACTATTTTTTATATTCCCTAATGATTGTTTTAATTAATGGTGACCCTCGGTCTAATTTCTATAAAATAGAATAAAACCAATAATTTTTTTTTTCTGAATGAGATATTGTTTTATTGATGATTTCGTTAAAACCGTTTTTATGAGATATTATCCAAACTGATTTTCCTACCATCATGTTGAAACATATATTTATCAATTTATTTATCAGATATCATGGTTCATTCGAAATTAATTAATTTACTAATATTTTAGATTTTTAATTTTTTATAAATATATTTGAAATTGAAATTGGTATTTTCCAAATGAAATCATACAAGGATCTATGAATATATTTTCATAATTGTAATCATTTGGTTATGAATTTTGATATTTTTTCATGAAATACACCAATGAAACAATAAAACATATTTCATTGGATGGATAATGATATTTTTTACACGAAAATGTATTAATAATATATATATTAATTATCCCAATATATATAATTATTGCTAATTATGGGTTATTGATTAATTTTTAATCTTTATTCATATAATGAATTCATCATAATTATTAAGTGATGGGTGGGGAATATAATTTCATACACCATATATGCATAATAATGTCTCATGATATAAAAATATTTGTGTATTTTTCCAAGTATTTATATATTTATGTATGATTTGTTGTCACAAGGCTTTAGTGGTATGATTTAGTTATCCCAAATTATCACTTCTATTATTATGTAATAAATTTCTTTTGTATTTTTTGTTATGTTTTTTTAATATTATGAAATGATTATATTCAATATCATGTGATTATTTATATTTTATTATTATATATTCATTTATTACATCCATATTTTCAATGAATTATTTAAATTAAAATATATTCCTCACCATGAATTACCTTATTGACTATATTTCACACCTCTTTCTTATATTTCAATTCCCTATAATAGTATAATTATTATTATAACTGATATCGAAGAATATTATAGATAGATAATTGATTTTCTCAATGAAAATACATTTCAATATTTTTGGCATTACAATTTTATCTTGGATTTAATCGTATATATAATACACCATGACTACAAAAATAGTTGTCCCCATGGGAAGCAGTAAAATGTATCTAGAGAAATTATGAAAAAGTAACCACCACCTCTATGATACTAGTGGTTGGTTCATTATAGTTTCTATAAGAGAATGATTAATAAAAACCGTAAAAATTGGAATTTAAAAATCATTTCTTAGGAGAGTTAAACCTCTAATAAACTATGAGGATATGCCTAATTATAGGATGATATCAAATTATACTTTTAACAGAAGATATTATTAGGTTCTCCATGAAATAAATCACTTGTTAGATACAAAAGGTACATATTATTTTAAAATATATTCATCTATAAGTAATAAAAACAAGAAGAATTAGTAGACTACGTATTAGATACCATTACGGTGCATGGTGATTGGTCACATACTACACACATTGTTTGAATTTCATGGTGGATATTTTGAGGAAAATTCCAATTTTATTTGTGACAATAACATTTCCCACTGTCAATGTTTTTTATATGCTATAGTTCTTTATTTTAGTCAATGGTCTGAATCAAATAGAAATATGTTAATAATAAATGTTATCATCATGATGAAACAAATGTTATAGATATATTATGTAAAAATATGTGGTTATTGCATGCCATATATAATCTATATATTATTAAACACATGTTCATATTTGACTTTATGAATGGCCAAATACGGAAAGAAATAAATTTTAATTGTATCCTTACAAGAAAGTAGAATATGCTTAATAATTTCGCAAAACATGTTTGGATCATCCAAGAGAAATTCACAACGGAATGGGGAAATATTTTTAGTGTAGATCTTAATAGAATATAATGATTAGTTTCCAAATAAACAAATGTATTATGTTTTGGGAACTTGATATTTTTTTGAGTTATTTCACTAATATAGGATCTAACTCATTGACATTGGAAGGGATTATGTTTTTGAAATAATTAACATGTATTGATGAATTTTATACATATTTGGATACAATTTTAGTTGTATTTAATCAATAATATTTTAGTACAATCAATCATGATACATCAATGGATTATTATTTATTATTTTTAATTTATTCCTAAAAATATATTGAATGGTACCAATAATGTACAAAAGTGACATAGCATAAATGTGATATTTAAAAAATATTTTGACTATGGTATATATGACCAATAATATGTTCTTGATATTGAGAAAATTATGTTTACATTGGATAAATAGATGACTTATATTGATAAAATATGTTTGATAGTATTATTAACCTTAAATAATGAGTATATTTATTTGACAATGAATTTACATGATGAATAAGTGTTGTGTATATTTTTAAAAGGGATATTTTTTCCATTGAGGTTTTATGTTTATTTAGGTAATTATAAATTTTTCGTAAAATATATGATCAATTTATTCACATGTTTTGTTTGTGACTTTATGAGACACTTCGTATAGTATGGGTACATTAAAAAGTTTGACTTTAACCAAATATGTGATAATTAGTTTCAGAATTTAGGGTTTTTAATTTATTTAATCATTTTTTAGGATATTTAACTAAAAATATTTATGGAATGGATCATGATTAAAACATTGTGTAATTTTTGCGGTTTTATTGATTAAAGTTTTAAATTTAGTGATATGGGATAACATCCACTAACCATTTAGTTTATATTAAATACTTAATGTTAGAAGGAATGAATCTCCATTTTTTAATGATCCTATGATCTATTAAATATTTATTGTATTACTTCTAATAGGAAATTTTTTCTCAAATATTCATTTTATATATTAAAAGATGAATTGAAAATTGAGCTAATAATTACTAACAGATGATATTTTTTATTATGAAATAGATTGAAATAATTTATGTATTGTTTAACATTTTCTCAATCAAGAGATTAATAAAATAACAATCATTTTGGAAAATGTTCTTACAATATAAAATATTCATTTAAAATAATTAATAATGAATAAATGGTCATTTAAACAAACACTGGATAATAGTTTTGTTCATTAATATTTTGGGGATTTTATATAGGTTCACATTTTTACATGTTTTTGGAAAAATTGTACAACACCTTCTGGAACCATTCATAGTTAGACATGGAAAAAAGAGAAGGGGATACATTATTTTGCAAAACTATATGGTTGCCTAATAGAAAATTTGTACATTGATGGGTGGTTTTTGACATTTTGAAGAATTTGGTTTGGAGCTGTTGGAGCACAGTTTAGAGTCCATGAAAGGAGACCCAATGATTGGGTTCCATATTGTAGTGGAGGGTGCATGGTAATTTCATGGATTGACTAATTGTGAGACTAAACTGTTCAAGATAATGAATCTCTGTCCTAAACAATTCGATCTTTCCCAGCCTTATGTTTTAGTTAATAATTTTCGAACAAAAAATATACAATATCACCATATTTCTATTAACTGAGAAGGATGGTTCACCCCTCAAAAGGATGTAATCTGGGGTATTTATTTATAGTATTTAACCTCGATTCTTGTTGTAAGTCTTCACTCTTTGTAGTTAAAGATAATTTTTCATAGATCTACTTCTAATTATATCTCAGTTTCATAGATCTAACATATCATTGAGATGATATATGGTTTCAGTTTAAACATATGATTATATATTTAAATTTTCATGTTAGGTTAACAGATCTAAGGCACGTTTGGGGAGTTTGGACTCGGTTTTGGGATGGTTTTCATGTCGTCCATCATTATAATGAAAACACTAAAGGTATGTGGCTTAACTCAAAAATCATATTTCTATAAATCCTTTGTTTAGATTCAAATATATTTAATTGATTGAATTTTATTCTGAGATATTAATTTAATTCAAGATATAAATAATCATTACAGATGATTTATGGTTTTTGGTGAAATTTTTAAATTTTAGGATTTTTTGTGAAAAGTGACTGGGATTCATTATTTTTAATTTTTAATTTTAAAATATATATTTTCATGATTTTTAAAAAGGCTTATTAAAAAATCAATTAAAAGATGTTTTTGTGAACTAGGGTTTTGATATTTGAATTAAAAATGTTTTGGGCATAACTTATTGTGTGTGTTCATGGGAATTCTGGACATATAATGGTAAAGAGTCTCCCCCCTCATTCCATGGATAGATAAGGGTTAAGGATATATCCCATAAAATATTCAGGTTTATTTCTTTGAGGTAAGGGTTATAAGTATCCTCAATCATTACTGGGATGGAAAAGGTTCAAGGATTTCCCCCGCTTCTAGGTTTCATGCCTTTTCAGTTGTTTATATTTATGGAGTGAAATGGTTACAACAATAATTAAGGAATAATGATTTAAGAATCATTTATTTTTATTCCTTGAAAAATTATTTACTATTTAAATTTTATATTTGTATATATTTTTTAAATGTTTTATATATAATTTTATTATTTAAATTAATTATATAAATGATGGTAACATGTTCTATCCATGTTTCATGAGTTTATATGTTATCGAAAAAAAACCTACTGAGTTTTAGTACTCGCCCCATCATTGGAACATTGGAAATTTTGCCTAAATCATCTATTGAGTTACGTTTATCGGTACTTTGTCACACATAATTAGTATTCTTTGTGATACATGGTCATTTTGGTGGTGTTGGATCATGTAATATGGGGAATATTATAGTCATGCAGTTGTATTTGAGTATCAATAGTTTGTCCTCTCATGTTTTCATTGATGTAATTTTTTCATTCCAAATGGTACTATTTTGTTGGATTTCAAATATAAGAAATTTTTTATTTACTTTCATTTTATAATGCATCATGTATTTTTTTGGTTTTGGTTTATTGTTTGGTTGTTTATCACCGAAGATAAAATCATCCCCTATGTATATAGAATCCCTTCATCAATTTTTTCCAGCCTATGGGGTCTTTAGGTGTCACATAAGGATGAGTATTATTCCCCACCTTCTCCAGAAAATGAATATGATTGGGATTTTACAAGTGGTATCATCTTGATTCCTCCAAATATCTTTTTGGATCATGTCATTTGATATGGAATTGGTTTTAGGTCTGGGAGTTGAATTCTATTGTTATCCATTTCATGATTTGAGATCAAATATAGGAGTATTATTTTAGGGACATGAAATGTTGTGCATAAAAAGACATATCTATCCTATTTATGTTGAATTTAATGTTTCCATGATGTTGTCTAGTTAAGTGTTTTGGAGACACATATAGGTATAGAATCCTATTTTCATTGGTTTATCTAATAAGAAAAGCATTTCATACCTTAGAAGAATGACATCCAACCAGTAATGAATA
Organism: Viscum album; assembly: GCA_963277665.1. NCBI lineage: Eukaryota > Viridiplantae > Streptophyta > Magnoliopsida > Santalales > Viscaceae > Viscum > Viscum album. The sequence continues at coordinate 767,305,380 of OY728120.1, forward strand.
TATATTTTTTTAGTAACTCTATATGTTTTGTGAATAAGTGGGTGATTTTTAAAATTGGTTATGTGTTTTCAAGTGAAATATTTTCCAAAATATAATTTTTGTGGTAAATTGAAAGTAGTTTTATTTTCAAAAGCAAGATGATTTTTTCTAAAAAAAGATGAATGTGGAAAAAAGATGATTTTGGAAAGCATTGTTGTGATAGAATGTTGTGATATAATCTGAAATGTCAATCGCTCATTTAATTGGTAGTGGGACTTATGTGTTTTTGTTATATTTATAGCAAATGGATCCAAAAATGCGACATCTGAATAGATCAGAAGAGTCTATTGAGAATATACTTGCATGTGATCCACAGGTGAACAAATAGTTGGTTCAAAGCATCCTCTAGTATTTGAAACCATTGAGTTAGGCCTATAGAAAACTAATTTTTTTACAATATCTATCAGTACTGGAAATACATATGTAGGGATAATTTTGTCTTCACATGATGAGGTGAGAACTCTAATGCTTAGTGCAAGTAGTGGAGGGACTCCAATTCTCAAAGAGGTGGAACACATCAGAATCATTCTACAAGAATATGTAACCTTTTTCCTATACCCAATAGAAAACCATGTCGTTTACAATGTGGTTTTCTTCACCACATATATCAAGAGTGTACCCACCACCTAGATCATCACACATTTCCAAAATAATGGGGCATATTTAGTGTTATTGTTATAGCTCTCCATGGTTTGGTGTTTAGAAAACTCCCCTTATGTTGAAGACATATTATGATTCAATATAAAAAATGAAGTTAAATAATAATCATCAGAAGTATAACAATGGCCATTCAAGGAAACCCATGACTCGTCATAAAGGGGAATCTCATCATGGTAATAGATAAAAAGGTGAAATAATGAAACAATTATCTAGAGCATAAAAGGTGATTGTGGATGATCAAGACAGACCATCTATGGTTAGAGGTATGATTTTTTTGGATTGTACCCTTTGGAATGTGTCATATTATACTGATGAATCAAATTCAATTATTGTTTCTCATGAAATTTATTTACTATGTTTAATAATGAGATGATAATTTTTTTATTAAACTTCAAGAACCTCTTGGTAACAGATAATTTCAAGCCTTTCTATGTAGAGGATGTTCTAAAAATCCTGATAGAGTCGAACTGAAATGATACATCTTAGTGTTGTATATGGATATTTATGATTTAATCCTATGTATATATTGGTTCAAGATAGTACAATATCACATATAATTTATTGATGTAAAAATAGTTTTGCGATTGAGAATGGAATTGGGCATCACATTACATGAGAAATGAATTTAATGAAAGGTGAAACAATATTGTTGGATCTATTGGTTAGAAAAATCTCATTCCAGTTGGAAAAGATATATTTGGAATCAAAGGAAGAGATCAATAACAAAATATTTCCAATAGTTTTAAATGAGCTTTCAAATGTATTTCATGAAAATTTATCTAGGTTACAACCAGTAATGGAAGCGGATTTTATGATTTATCTCATCCTAAGGACCAGACCGATCTCACCTCTGACATATCAAAATGCACCAAAATAATTACGGGAGAATAAAAACTTTTCATTTTCTTCTTATTCCTTATCATCATCCTTATTTCCTTCTTTCTCAACTCCCTTTCCCGGAGTGACAAGTTTTTTGGATTCAGCCTTTTCTTGAAAATATACTACTTGTTTGATCAATTCATCCAGATCATCACTTCCTTCTTCTTCTTCTTCTTCAATGAATTATTCTTCTATTTCTTCACCTGCTGTTTTATCTACTTCATCAACAGCCTCTTTACCTTTGGAAGTTTCCGAAGGGAAGTACTTTTTCCTAGGAGTCTGTAGTAATGGTTGGACATCAAATGTTTCTGGAATGGGGTTCTTCTCAGAGGCTACTTCTGTATCTCTCAATAGTGATTGTACAATCTCATCTTCGAACATCTTTTTCTTCATCTTCTTTTCTTTTTCTTCTCTTTCTAACTCATCAGAAGCTTTCTCTTTTAAGGCCTTAGCCTCAGCAGGTTCCAGTCTGAACTGAGGTTCCCCTTCATTTATCTTCTCCATGTCCTCCCACTACTTACAAGCCACTTCATTTAAGTAGGATTTTTGTTTCTTTGGCTTGGGTGGTGCAGATTGAGTTTCTTTAGCTTTATGGGTCTTGTCTTCAGCCACCACTTCTTTCAATATTCTCTTCTCCCCTTCCTTTTTAGATGGTTCCGTAGTTTGTTGATCTTTCTGAGCTGCCTCAGCATCTTCCTCTAGTAAAGGGTAGAATTATCTGGATTCAACAGAAAAATCCACCTTTATCCTCTTTAATGTATCATCACTAACCAGCATTACCCTACTGTATCTTTTGTTAGAAGTGCAAGAAACATTAAACGATTAAAGACATATGATGATATGCTTAGAATGCAAGGCCAGATACATTATAATCTGAGCATTCGTATTCCATTCTTTAATATTCTTAACTGTAATCAAAACATTCCTCATCAAATTCAACTTCCTTAGATTTACCAAAAAATCAATGATGTATATATCGCTCTTCTTGAGATTTTCCTCATCACCCCTTCTATGTACGAGAAAACCATGTACCCAGAGCTCTAGAATCCGATTATTCGGAGAGAGATGAGAAATATTAGAAGTCTTGGCATCTTTAAGTCCAAGGCATTTCAATGCTTTCACTTTGTTGAAACTTCCTTGCTCATACAGAAGCTTATGTGAACAAAACCCAGCTTCACCATCATAAGATAGACCAACCAATCTTGAAGCCTTGGTGTAAGAAAGCATATAAGTCTTCCCATAAGACTTGAACAAAAACTTCTCTCTGCCATCTTTCTTAAGGAAGAAAACAAACTCGTAAAACTCAACAAGAAAATATGTATTAACCGGATCCTTCTTTACTAACTTTGATAAGAAAACATCCTCCCACTCATTCAAACTTATGTTCTTATATATAAGAGAATCATACTTGTAGAATCTCAGATGCACTAACCTCTCCCTATGGACTAACCATTTTTATATTGGCTTTGTAGTTGACATATCCTGATAAGTAGCTTCATTAGACATTCATAATGAAGAGATTTGGATGATTCAGATCGGGCTTAAATAAGGGAGGAAGAACATCAACACGCGAGAGCAAGAAGATCGATGTGGGACAGCCATTTGGGGTGACCATTATATAGGCGATGAAGCTGACCTTTGATATTCCAAAACCAATCTAACTATTGAAAATTTCTCTGATCTAATCTCACGGTTGAAAACATACCTGCAAGGAAATATTGAATCCAATCTTTTGAGGTTCTAAAAAAACAATCAGATTTAAGATAACTGTAATCCTAGAAATTTTAAAACTCATAGGAAATTTACAGCACGAAAAACATGAATACCAAACCTTATGTAAAGAAATCCTACATTTCATATTGGCCAAGAAGTTTATTCGTAATAGGTGACATTCTTCTTGAAGAAAAATTTGACTACGGAAAACTAACTATGAAAAACTAATAGTTGAAAACACATTTAGTGCCAAAACACCAGTATGGAAAATATGAGTACGAAAGTCTCAGTACAAAAAGTATGAGTACAAAAATCTCAGTACGAAAATTATGAGTATGAAAAAATTCAGTATGAAAAGTATGTGTATTGAAAAATTCAGTATGAAAAGTATGAGTACAAAAAAAATTAGTACGGAAAAATTCAGTATGAAAAGTATGTTAGTTTGTCTCCTATTGGGGTTCTCTTTGGTTGGTTTTGATATAAATGATATTTTTTATATTTATTTAATTTAATCATGCATCAAGTATTTTTATTGTAGTTTAATCCTAGGTTGTATATATTCAAAGGAAAAATCGTCCCCCATATATATTGAATCCCTTAGGTATTTATTATTAGGTATGAGTGTCTTGGGGTTTTTTCTTAAGACTGTTATAATTTTCCCACCAATCCAGTGAGGATAACTGGCATGTTACAAATATCCTGCACACATTATCCTTATTTGGGAACAAGATTATGTGTTATTTCTATTAACATTTATTCTTCAAGATATTTTTAAATGATATTTTATTATCCATTTAAAAGATGATTGTTTTAAAAAAACTAATTTTTAAATATTAATCCATTGATTATAAAATGATAATTGGCAGGAAACTATTAAAATATTTTTGAGAATTTTCGTCCACAAAATATTACACTAGTGTAATATTATGACTGATTGATTTATTAACTCAAAACATCATGATTTAATTGATTTTTGATATACTATAAATGTATTATTATTTAAATGTGAAAATTATAATATAGTTTTCGAACATGTGGTTATGATTATGAGTAACCACATTATGAAATTGTTTTATAATGGTTATGAACAATATAAATTTATTAATTAATTTTTAGGAAATAACAATTCATTGTTTAGTAACATAATTTCATCCTTCAAAAAAAATTTACTGTTAAAAATGGTTTTAATATGATTCTGTAAGCAGTTATTAAACTCAATTTCAAAATAAATAAGAAAATTTATTTCATAAAAATTATATCATTAATGATTTCAGAAATTCGAAATTAATATATGTAATTATATTGGGAATATTATGAAAAACATTATTTTCTAACAAATTGTTAAAATACTGATTTTTTAAAAACACTATATTTGCATTTCATATACTTTCAAAGCACTTTTTGGATTATTTTTAGAAATAAATTAGATCACATTTAAATTAAATAATTTAATTTATACCATATGGATCAATATTATACTTGAAATTGGAATAAAATTACATTTACACAAAAATGATTTTAGAAAAACATTTTTCATTTTATATTATATTAATTTCATCAATTTATTTTTATTTAATCATGGAAAATAGATATTATATTTTAATTTTGTATGTCTAAATTTATTAATATGTTCAATTTCCTTTCTTGTCATTACGAAATGTAAATATGGTAAATAGTAATAACATTAATAATGGAAACAATTAGGATAACTATTGTTCATAATATTGTGAAAATACAATAAAATTCAAAAAAAAAACATTTCATTAGATTATTGTGTAAGTTTATTTCATATACCATCATATAATCATATAATTCATGTCCACATGGATTATTTTTTAATTTTTTAGTAACCTATATAATATTTTATTTGAATAAAAATATAAAATGTTACACTCTTCCTTTAAAATGATTTGTATATCCAAAAATAGAGGTATTTTTTGAATAAATAATAAATTTTATTTATATCTTAATGAATATAGTTTTGTTATTGTAATTTTTTTGTAAACTTTAGTGATTATATAATTAACACAAATGTTTATAAAATTCTCACATGGTTCTTGTGATTGTAGTGATGAAATTATTCTAAATAATTTCATAAATGTTAAAAGTAATGTATTTGGGATGAATTATAGTTCCAAATTGAATTCTATAGTGATTATAAATGTTTTGTTTATGTTAAAATGGATTATATTCAAATTGAACTACATTGATGATGGATTTAATGTAAAATTAATTTAATATTTAATAATATGTATTTAATATTATATTACAGTAAATAAAATTTTATAAGTTTACCCAGAAGTCAAACAAAAAATAAAAAAATGATACATAGAATGAGAAATGGTATAAAATAGCATATAATTTATTTTAGGATCCAATTTATTAATTACAATTAAAAACATAACCATTATATTATGAGAAAATCATTACTCATATTATTGAAAAAATTAATTAACAAATGGGGTATACCAAAAGTTATGGTTAAAAATGATGGTTTGAGAATAGTCACACAATGAATCAAGAGAGGTGAGAATTGAGTTCCTGAAAAATAATTAAATTAAATCTACTATCTTTTTTGTATTAACAAATTATGATATTTTATATTATAGGAAAACATTGTAAATCAGATTTTTATGAAAAATATTGATTAAAAAAGTGTTATATTAGTTCAATGAAAAAATCTCTCCTAGACCACTCCACTAACACTGAACACAAATTGCATGGTAATTTCACCAGTAATTGTTTTTCTTCTAGGGACTTACCAACTATGTGGACCAAACCATCACATGGTACCAATTAGTAGGATTTTTTCTGAATGCTATATGTATTTATAAAAAATACCCTTCATCACTCAATATAAGGAGTTATCAACTCTAGAAGTAATAATGAATTATGAGACTATAAGATCATAAACCTAGAATCATGATCAAATTTAAGGAAGATAAGTATATCTCAATAAGAGTCTTGAAAAAGAGAATGATTTATCTTGATAGAACATACCGAGTGAACATTATTAATCATTTTCTTGTTCAAAACATAGTGAAGTAGTATTGAATGATTCAATAGGGAATGATAATGTTCAAATATATTCAAAAAAGTATTTTATAATTTTATAAAAACAATTTAACAAATTACATCCAAAAATAATAATTTCCTAGGGAAAGAATTTCGAATCACTATTATAAAAATTAAAACAATAAAAACAATAGAGAAATAAAATAATTTGTTGAAATTATTTTCGTAGTAATTCCACCATTGAAAATTGAATTTTCTGTTAGGAGGATAAATTTTTTATTTCAAATATATTATAATTAATTTTTTACTGAATACATTAATAGAGATAAATACCCTTGTTTTAGAACAATGTTTCTAATTCTGGATCACCATGTAGCTCAATTCGATATATTAAATTTCACAATGTCAAATTTTTCTATATAGTCATTCATCATGTAAAACATTTTTCTCATCTCCAAATTACATAATTTTCATGCTCACATAGATTAAACATTCATAGCTAAAGTAAAAACATATTTTTTGAACTATATTGATAAATATTCCACAAATCGAATCAGGTGTCACATTAATTTACATTGTTGGTTCATGTAATATTTTCCTTAGTGAAACCGATTACTCATATTAGATTTTCGTCATCATAACTAGTATTTAGGTAGATGATTCTATGGAATAACTATTTTATATATGAACTTGTTTCATTTATCCAATTAAGGTAGCGGATTTCATGAAATTTTCAATTATCAAAATATCCCAAGTCCTCACTAGGCTTATTTTTATAGACATGTTAAAACATCATGAAACGTATATAATATAGTAGAATATGGTTTAAATTTACAAAATAATAATAATAATTGATAAAAAAACATAGAAAACAAACTCATTATAAATATATTACAATTTTTCCACATCATCGTCAAATAAATAACATGAGATGTGTAGAGAAAATATAATATATCAATAATTTCAACCATGGAAATATCTCAAATCCCATAAAATATTAAAGGATAATTTTCATAAGACATTAATAGTTTTTTAGGATATATATAAATATATAATGTAATGCTTCTAAAGGCCATTTGTATCTTTCATACTCATCAATTGTCTACATTTCCTTACATTTATGATCTTAAAATGGATGTATAAGGATAGGAAGAACATATTTACTATTTAACATGAGTTACAAACAATTAATATATAAGAGTAAAAAAATTTGTTAATAATTCATGAATGAAATTTAGAGATTGAAATAATTAATAATTTCAAAAGGATAAAAAATATAAGATAAAAACAATCACATCACATGAAAAAATAGAGATGAATAATTATTATAATAATAATATAAAATTATTCAAAAATATAAAAATCACAACATAATAAAATAAATTTATAATAAATAATTCAAATAAACCATTATTAATGATGGGTTCAAAGGTAGATAGAGTTTTTGGTTGATTAATCATAAAGGATGGACATGATGAACTAGTAATATGAGGGTTAACCACTAGATGTGTCACAACTCTTCCCAGATCCACATATTAGAAATGTTCAGCACCAAATAAATACTAGTATCTTGGACATTGGGTAGGAAAAATCATGATATATTCAATGTTATCAATATCAGTGATGAATACATGTAAATAAGAACTCCCGAATGTAGGAACTGGTGATTTATCTTCTATTCTATAAAGATCAGTAGGTAGGGAAACAAAAAATTTCAATTACTCTAACTTATAATTATAGCCTTTATCAAGAATAATGTATAATCTCTAACTATACCTATTTTTTGTATTAGTAAATACTATTATTTTTGATCTTATATATCTATGATAGTATATTACATTGGAAAAAATATTTTCCCTCTTGATTTGTTTTTGTTTGAATAGGTCCAAAATGATTGGACAAACCATTCTATGAATATGAGAATCTGATTTAAGAGCATTTTTCAATAACAATTTAATTGATTCACTCAACAAAATGGGATACATATAAGATGAACTAACTATATTAAATGATATATGAATGAATGTAGTTATATGGGTTTTTAAAAATTCTTTTTTTGGAATCCTAAGAGGAAATACATGTAATTTGATTATCCTTCCATAAAAATATATTAACTTTTAGTCCAAGTTGGAAAAAAATATTCGTTCACTTGATTTAAATCAGGAATAATAATATATACTTATTAAATAACTAGAGTACTAATATAATATAGAACATGATAAACTATCATGATTGGCCAATACAGTATCGGTTTTTACATTTTCAATAGTTTGAAAAATAAGAGATTCATCAGACACTAAAAACATCACTCCTCTTCAAAATTTCTATGTAAAAATATAACATTCCATTATAGATCATGTCCATAGAAGTTAAAAATTTATGGTTATTTATTTTAATAATTCATTTATAGCTTAAATATACATGATATATTTTCATGGATACTTCCATTGTTTCTTTCACTTTAGCAATGACCAATGGAATGGATTCCTTGATAAATCAAACAATATCATTTATGGAAAAATTAGGTCGCAATCCTACTATTCTTATATATTACTTTGAATCCATAAAATCACATAATATATCCTTTTAGAAACCAATATTTATCACATGATAGATTGTTTAGCATTGTAATTACTTTATTTGGGAGAGAATTGTATTGAAATATGATGAAGGATGGTCAGACAGATTCCGGAGATCTAGAACAACCAAATTTCCTGAATCAACGATAAAAATTATTTTTGATTTTTTGATAATCCCAAATTAAATATCTTATATAATATTTAATATATGAAATAAATCCTTCATATCTAATTTAATCCTCCAAATTTCATAATGGGAATCCTTGGAATGATTGGAATGAACCACTAAGTAAATCTAAATAATGTTTTTTATTATTGAATAAAAACTGCATGTCCATTCAATTTATAATTATTGCACACATACATATAAGATAATTTACCTATATATTCACTACCATAAATAATGTAATTAAAATCTTATGAAACGTTTTTCTTTATTTGTAGAATCCTAATCATATTGGTTTAGGAATCCATCATCCAAACAAATTTATCAAAATTATCAATTGAATCTAATCATTCATTTAGATAAATAATATCATCATTAAAATGGATTGTATCCTACATAATCCCATAAAAATAAATTTTTATATTATTAAACACAATAATAACCACTAATTCAAAATTATATATGTTTTCCAGCATCGAATAATTAATAACATTTTCCCATTCAAAGTGAATCCTCTTTTAAATTAGGTGAATATGCAATGTGAACTGGGGTATGTAAAATATTAATATATTTCTCCAATATCATAATACCACATCGATAACTACTAAAAGAATTCAATTCAATGAGTGGATCAATAACTCAGTTCATAGGCTCTGATTCAAATCTATTTTTAGAAGAACACACATATGGCATTATCTCAACTATATTTTCCACTTGATCTCTAGTATGAATCTATACAGTAGGTAAAAATATCTAATTGAAAATATAAAAACTCATAGGAAAAACTTTCATTCCTTTAAAAACATCCATTATATGACTAAATTCTAACACAATAGGGTCATTTCTCATATAAAATTTTTCATAAAATTTTTTAGAAGACACAATAATGGCATATGATTCTTCATTATGAGGTTAGGTTCAATAATTATACCCATGTGATAGTATAGTTTGATATGTAACAACCAAAGAAACACCCTCACATAAAGGAATTCTTAATTACTTATAGGATTTATCCTTGTAATGATAAAACTAATTTTGAAAGACTATAGGCATGGAGTTTCTCTTGTGTCGTATGACTACACTACCTTTATTTAATTCAGCATCTTACTTTTCCATGAATGGATATATAATTATTCAATATGGGTTGTAATTTGGATTCCACTTACCCATGATGGGGAGTTTTATATAGCACATCATATAACATTAATGATTCAACTTCACATCATTGATAATGACATATAGGATTTGCATGTACTAAAATAATACCATAAACATATCTCTTTATCCATTATAAATTATTATCTGAAATAACATGCATGTAACCGTCCAGTCATCTTTTAAATAAATAACTATATTATTGTAAAAACTAAACAAACAAAAAAAATACATTTACAAATAAGAGTTTTTATTGATTTTTTTCTAACAATCTTATTTCTGAAACTGTACCGACCTTCATGAGGATACTTGGTTGTTTCTACCATCGTTATTGAAAAAGTACCATACACTTTCCATATTAATTTTTATTAATATTTTCCTCTATTTTCTGAAACAAAAACATATCATTCCCTATAAAATCATTTACCTATTATTTATATATAAATCATAAATCCATGTCATAAAAACATCATTTCCCTAGAACTAGAAAATCATCTTCATTATTATCTATATTACATTCAACCATTCCATATCCACTACGTTCTCTAAGAGCATTTAGTATTGTGCACCAATATCCTTGAATTTATTTTAATATCTAGAACCACTTTAATCTTCTCAAATGGAGTAAGAAATCTCTAAATGATCATTTGAATGTCGAATGACTCAAGGGGTGATGGATTGATTTTGGGTGAGAAATAATGTAGGGGAATGACAGCCGATGAAACGTAAAATGTCAATGTTTAGTCGCATACTTGATTGAAGTGAGATATACATAGCCAGAAATGTGTTGTCTGAAATAAATTCTCAAACAATAAATAATATAAAATAAAATTTTAGGGAAAATTATAATGAGGTATAACGACTTTTTAAATGAAATGTTAGACACAAATAAATATGAATGAATTATATTTAAAAATAAATTAATGCAATGTAAACTCATAAGGAATTATTGAATGATGAAATTGAAAATAAATTAATAAATTTTACTATGATTACAATGAATATAAATTAAATAATATAAATTCAATTAAATACAACGAAACTCAATTCTTACATAGAAAATCAAAATATTCAAAATAATAATGATTATAAAATTTATTATCTAATTGATTCTCATTAGAGATAAATTCAATAGGGACATTAAATTTATGAGAGTGATATTACATAAAATACTACTGAATATCTATATAATATCTTCTCAAATGATTTATTGATATTATGGAAATTTTTATCAAACTATTTTTTTAACATTTGATTAAATATGATTAAAATTAAATAATAAATCCCTGAAGAAGCATTTCATCCACCACACTTGTGAAAAATAACTAAATGAAGCTATTTATTCAATTATAATAGTATATAATAAAAATAGTGTTCCCCATACTTGACGATGATACAATTTATTTATTAGGAAATGTATAGTCTCCCATAGAACTCGTCTAATCTAGTCACCACCAACCATTGTTAGAATCAAAATATAAAGTAAAATTAATATTAGTTTGTTTATTTAAAATGTAATAAGTTGTAAAATTATTTTTAAAATAAAAAAATTATTTTGGAGGAATAAAAATTTATTCCATGATACTTCCATTGAATCTGCTATATAATCATAATGAAATTATAATTTATGTTTTTGTATAAATCATATACATTACACTCCTAATTATTTATTTCCACTACATGTTATCAACTTGTGTCCCATCACCATCCATAATTTTTTTCTCAATATAGATCGTAATTGATTAATTTAAATCACTATGGTCAGGTCTGAACTTATTTAGTAAGTCAATTTTTTATTATATGATTTATCACATCCGAAAAGGATTTTTGAAACATTTTAATTCCTGGATATAAATTTAACTAAATAAAAATGGTTATTTAAAAAATCATGATTTATGAAATATCATCACAAAATAATTTATTGTTAGACATAAAATAACTACATAAAAAGGTATTTTAATTACAAAATTATCAAATGGTAATGTTTTTAAAAAAATATTATAATATTAATCCCCCAATGAAAATAAATTTCATAAATAAAAAATTACATAAATTCTCCTACTATGAAATTGTTAAATGTTTGTGACCATGATGATATGTAGTATTATTGAAAAATGTATTTGGAATGTTTGGATTTTCAAACCCTATAGTTTTTTACATAATCATTATCTATAAGAAAACTATTTAGAAATATTTATTTCACGTCAATAGGATATAATTTGATACCAATACGAGATGTATATGATAGATTAATTCTAATGCCATATCATGAAGTTCTTAGAGTGAATGTTTCATAATTGTCTTTTACATCCTAAAGATTTTATACATCATCTCCAAATGTAGCGTAATTCTAAGTGTCCATACAATGAACATTATTATTATTTCTAAAAAAACCCATTTTTTTATTATATTGAATTTAGAGGTCCTATCAATTAATTCTCAAACCTTATTACTTTTGAACTATTTTAACACTTATTTCATGTTTAAATCCTATATTTATTCCGCTAATTTTTTTTGGAATGTTTTCTGTTTATATTGAGGTAACATGGAAGTGATTTTAACATGGTATCTTACACTTTTTATATCCCAAATATCTTCATATGATATACCTATTATAATATCTAAGGGGTGATTTTTTCGTTTCAAGACTATCTTGGTTTCAAACTATTATATTCACTAATATCAATCCTTTTAGGATTGTATTATCATAAATTGAAAAAAATTAGTCATTTTAACTTTAATATAGTTGTTTGGGTAACTTTTTTGACATATAATTACATAACTCATCAACATGATTAATTTTATGTTATAACAGATCACTTTTATAACATATCTCATGTTTTATTATTCACAAATCATGGAACTTTTTCATGAAAAACTTGAGGCATTTATATAGTAATATAACCATGAAATATAACATCATTATCATTTGGATCATGAATTCAAAATTTATCCTTAGTGTTCAAAATGAATATTTTCATCCAAACACTTTAAGCCATCCAACATTTGGTTTTTTATTATTCCATTTCATATAAACTTTTTTCTAAAATAATATGCATATTTAATTTTTAAAAGAAAATTAACATGTTTTATTTATACATCCATCCCAATAGTGAGCGTGTATGTTTTATTCAAATAATTTAGTCTCAGAAAATTCATACAAGATATTATACCTTAATAAAACAATGAAATTATATTGAGGAACCTTGTTGGATTAAATACTAAATTTTATGCCATTTTCTAATAATTAGGAATTGAACTCATTGTTTTTAAATTATCCCCCATGATCACATCATAATGAAAAACAATTTCTCTATATCTTTTTAGACTATTTTACATATATTTATAAAAATATAAAAAACATCTCTCTTATGTCCTAAAAATAATACTCAATTAAATCTCAATAAATAAATAATTAACACATTGTTAATAGATTTCCTGATTAGGATTTTTTATATATAGTATAAATAATCCATGTGGATATGTTCCAATGTCCATTATATAGAGACCTATTTAATTGACATAAATAATTATATATTTTACATAACCATTAGGCATGTATAAAATAGTTTCTATTTTTTTTATTTGAGATATTGTAAATTTTAAATTAAAGGTTTCTTTAAAAAAATTCAATAAGTGAAAACATGAAAATGTAAAATTTTATTAAATATTATACAATATTTAATTATTTAATAATTTAAATAGTTCTATTTTCATCTATACATATAATGGATATGTGATGTCTAAATATTCTATATTCTTGGTTTCTTTATACTTAAGGAATTTTTATTTATAAATAATATATGAGTTATTTAAGGAAATATATAGAATAAACCTTAACAAATAGTTGAGAAATACATATTATGTTATTTTAAAATACATTAACAAAATGGTAATTCTTATGAGAATATATCATTGATTGTTTACTGAAAAAACTCCAATAAATGTTCCCTCAACATTATCTAGAATTATGACATTACCTATATCAATTTTGGAAAAGGAATGGAAATTCGATTTATTTCAACTCATATTCTTCAGCTATACACAATCCATATTCCATTTATAAATAATTGTCCTTAAATTGGTTTCCATATATAAAAAAAATCTACCTGGATTTGTATTAGTACCCTTATTATCCTGGGATAGAATTATTTGCATTAAATATTCGAAAATCCAAATCTCGATGTGTCTTTCTGAAATTATAGTACTGAATTTTGATATTTCATGAATTATAAACCTACCTTAATACATACAAAGTTGTTTTTTAGGAAATAAAAATTACCATAGGGTCATGGATTTCCATAATGCAAACAAAATAAAGAATATAATTTTTTTCCATTAAACAATGAAAAAATATATTTTTATAGAACTAGGTTTTCACCTTTGATTAAAATTCAAAAAAAAATATTTAAGGGTGTCATTATTACTAGGAATATTATTTGTGTATTTCCCACATTTTAAAATATAGTATAATCCTCACTTAGTGATTAAAATTTAATATACTAAAATATATTTTTAATTTTTTTTAAATTATATAAGATTATTCTGAGAAAATGCACTCTAACGAAAAATGATTATGAGGCCTGAAGATCCCATAAAGGAATATTGAACTTTTTTTATGGTACATTAAATAAGTGTGAAAGCATATTTTTCTAACTTTTGAATCATGCTCGGATTTAAAAACACGGGGGACCATTGAACTCGAAATTCCATTATTCTTATAGAATGGACTTAACTTTGGCTCGAAACAGATGAATGAAAAAGTATATTTTCGGACATTTTAGAAAATAATAAAATATCATTTACAAAAGTTATTTTATATGTTTTTTTCAACCAACGAGTGGTGACATAGTGATCCGGTGGTGCCGCAACGAGGTAGTGACAAGGAGACTTACTGTTGGTCAAAAATTCCTCAATGCATCATTTGAAGAATTTTTGAGGTGATTGTGTTTGTTGACAATGTGGGTCTCCATGTATTGTTTTTTGACAAAGCAGACCATGGTGTATGAGTGTGTTGATAAAGGGGGATTAAATTAATATTTGTCGAGTTCATGGTATGCTTTCAACAATCCCTAATTTATTGATCAACCTTGAAAATGAAATGGACGATCTGGAGGTGGTATAAAAAGAGCAGATACAAGGTGGCTCTGTATTCTGTTGTTTGCCAAATTTTTGGGCCTGAAAATCAAAAAATGGAGAAATATGATTTTGGAAAAGGGAGGAGAACGCATAATCAGAGTGGTGAATGAAAAAACAAAGTGTTTCACAAAAAATCAGCGTGGTGTGCGAAATATCAGCATTCTGCGTGAAAAAGGAATGTGATGCGCGAAATAGTAGGATGAAGTTTTTCATGAAAGAGTTGTTTTGAGGTCCAATTCTTGAAAATTGTCAAAGGAATGAGGTGCATAAAATATTGGAGTAGTTCACAAAAAATGGTGTTCGACAGAATATGTGTTTTTTGCACTCGAAGAGAATTACATGCTCAATGAGGGTTTTTCGCGCGGGGTTGATTTTTACTATAAACATGAAGTTACCCCCATCCATTTGGCAGAACTCAAGACATAGAGTGTATCCAAGCTATGGTGCATGAAATTTTAGTTCCCAAGAGAGTTGTGGGAAGATAATAATGTTGCGTGAAAAGTGAATTTCGCACAAAATTGGAGAATTATGCGCTAGACAATGTCGAGGCTTTGTATATAAGCAGTTGCGTGTAAAATAATTTGTTGTGTGTAAAAGAAGTGTTGTGTGTAAAAGGGGTGTTACACGAAATTTGAATTTCACTCAAAATCATTGAATTACACACAAGGAAGATTAAAGGATGCACCAAAAAATTTGGGTTGCTCGGTACAGCCAGTGCCAAGAGAGACTCATATGTGGGTGAAAGTTAGATTCCAACAGAGCATATATCACTAGTAAAGGATGAAGATTTCATTAGAGATAAGGAAGAGACCTATAGATCTATAAATTGTTAGTGGATCATCTGAAGAATTAGGGAGCACACTTAAGTTGAGAGAGAAGTGATATTTCATATTGTGAGTGGTTGTAAACTAGGAGGGATAGTGAACCCACTTCGATCTTCTGAAAAACAGTGCACTTATAGTAGATTTGGTACATCAGCACATTGCTGGTGTATTCTCTTTAGACATAACCTAGTGAGGGTGAACCAAGTAAAAATCGATGTGTCTCGTGCAATATTTAATTTCTGTCTATACTCTACTATGGGAAAGAAAGAGAAAATAGTTTTTCTTATCATTGAATCAAGATCAATATGGGCAATTATTTTAATATGTCATACTCTGATTCTCCCCCCATCTTAGGGTATCTAACCAAGTAAACCTAAAACTTACATATTCTCGTTAATGGAGCGTATCACACATCATAACTTTGAAATAAAGGAAGGATAACAACGAAACTGTTTCATTAATGAAACTACATATTAATGTGACGTCACTGCGAAACTAAAACATTATGACATGTTTCCTTTTAATTTTTTTACATGATGGTGTAATGAGGATTAAAACCTAGAACATATATGATGAACCTTCATCATTAATCCTCTCAAAAAAATAATTATGCATTGAAGTATCATGGCTTAATTCGACACACCACGAAGAATAGATCCAAATACTATGAGTGACATTGACATCTTGAAACCTGAAGGAAGAATAACCAAAGCATTGAACGTTAAATAGGTAGGGGTTTTTTTATTTTGACATTCTTCCCCTTTTTTTTCTAGAAACTGTGAATGTGGATCGACCCACAAATAGGTTGATGCAAGATTCATGCATTTATGTAGGAGGGTAACATTATTTGGGAATTTCTCTATCCATGATTCAAACATTACATGATATTATTAGAAAACAATCTCCGAACCTCCCTTTATTTAAAACCTCTAATGTAGAGGGTGCATACTGACATGAAAAGGCCCAACAATCTCCCCCTTGTGTGTTAATTCTGGTCATTCCATAAAATTGGTGGAAAGATGATTTTGGGACCTTTGCGTTGAAGAGGACGCTCCCTGGAGATGGTAGGTGTGGGCGCCGTGATGAAAGGACCACTAGAGCATGTATTCTAGTCCGCAAATAGTTCTGTAAATGCACCAGAACTAGTAATGGTGGATCACAATGGACCATCCTCATATTGGATGGTTGGATGGGAGGTCGTCGGCCATGTGGTGGTGGGGAGGGGAAGTGTTCCTTTCAGTGCACTGCGACATTAGGAAGCCGCGAAAAACTGGCCATGAAGGTGAAAGGCGTAAATCCAAGAAGGCACCACGTGGAGGGATGGCTCGTGTGTGGGTCGTCTAGGCAGCTGGAGAGTTGTGGTCTCTCGATCATGGTAGGAGGCGAGACCCTGCGTCTATCGGGCCAGCTGGGGTCAGATGCGGCAGCCTGCCGTGTCTTGGCTGAACAACGCACCATCAGACGCACTAAGCTTTCGGGCATTAGGCTGGCAGACCGCACCCCCCCCCAGTAGAGGGTTAGTACAGTCCCATGATTTGTGGGATGGAACTACAATGGTGGTCCAGACCGGCACCAGCGGGCTGGACCTGTGCCCTTGGGCTAGGCCATACTATACCGGGTCACTGGGTGAACCAGCAGGGTGGAAACTCAGCCAGACCAGGGCATATCCAGTAATTCCCATTTGGCCTGGGGGATTGGATAGGAAACACCAGACTGACCTAGACCCGAATTGGGTTAGGCCAAGTTAGTCGAAACTAAACTAGGGTATGTGGAACAACCATTCAAGTTTTTCAGGTAGCACCGAACCCAGATGCAACTGGACTCTATTTACTAAAACACTAATAACATACAATCATGTCGTCTGATTGATGATTTATTTCCAAAGATGGGACCCTCTCAACAATGAGGATCATTTTGTAAGACATTTGGAGGATCTCATGAAAATTGAAAAGTGATAAATGACATGAGTATATATTCTCCCATGTGCGCTATGTATGGATCCCTGTGGTTGGTTGAGACATGAACACTACTTACATTCGACTGTGTTAGACTTGAATATTACCCACTAGGAAGAACATCTATTTGAATTTTCCAGACACAGTGGGATTCACTTCTGTGTGACTTTCCAAGTCCCTGGTGCACTATGCGGATGCGTACCTTTGTTGGTCAACATTAGTGGGATGCACTTATGTGTTAAATTGCAAACCCACGATACCCAATAAAGAGGTGTACCTAAGCAGTCAATGGTAAGTGGGAAGCACTACTGTGTTACCTAGAAGCCCCACTATACTCAATAGAGGATTAGTTATCTAGTAGTCGAGGTGTTCGATCATGTGACTGATGATTCATCAATCTCTACCTTAAAGGTATACATAATGTTATCTGCCTTGTGCTTTATTATTTACTTACAGGATTGTTGTGTGGTCATTCATTTTGGTTTTTAGGACACTACTGAGTACATTTTTACTCACCCCTACATGGTCTTCACCATCTCGAGTAGTTTCTGGTGTAGATGATTGATGTTATGATGAGGACATGGGTGGAAATTGAACAAGATGAACTCAGGGAGACATGACGGATGGAAACTACAATAGTGGACTCGGTGTCTGAGGACTGGGAGGGGCCTAGTAGGATCAGATGGAGAGGAAATTGTACTTCACCTTCCAGTAGCTACTCAAGAATCACGATTAGGTGGGGTTTTCGTATATGGCCAAAAAAGTTTCCCTTTTTGTACATTGATGATTTCATTTGTTTCATTTGGTTTGAATTGTGGCCCTGTAATTTTAGTCATTCTTGTTCCCATATTTGTTTTTGGGATTCTTTTTTATTTTCTAAGTGCATGGGACATAGATGGTGTGTTTGCGTGTACAGGTACATTGAAAAATGCATCCTACATTATGGTTGAGGCATTCAATGCTACTCGCTAACCCCTTGCATTTGGGAGGTAGGCTTGGGGTAGTCATGGAATAGGCCCCAAGGGATGGGTCATGACAAAGTGGTATCAGAGGGAGGTTGGTCCTACCACAATGACCAGAAGTTTTTGGTTTTGTATTTGTGAAAAAGTGTTAAGTGTTTCGAGTTCAAATTTCAGATTCGGGGAGTCCAAGGTCAGTGTGGCGGCCAATATATTCATGTACTAGGACCTTCAATTGTTTTTCTCAACTCAATACATGAAAACATTAGTTTCATAAGTGTATCTTTATGGTTTTTGGAATATAAGTCCGGTTACTAGGTATAGACATACGATTGTGGTACATCTTGATCTTTCTCAAGATGACTCCACATGGATGACCAATCAGGATCCCGATACGAGGTTGTGAGGGTATATTTCCTAGTTTTGGGGAATACATTCACAGACCAGTTATAGAGATAAACCTACTAGGGGGTGAAACTCTGCTACCACCACCCGATGGGTAGCATTTTCTGTGAGTGGTTTCGGCATAGGACATGCACGAGCATAGTTCCCCGTACGAGTTTCAGAGACAGAGACCTCCTAGGATTAGTGGAGAGATAGATCCTTAGCTCTCTGAGGACTGGATAGAGGTAGTGACACAGTTCTTATACATATTTCGGACACCTCCTGACCAAATAGAGATCTTTGTAGAGAGCCATCTGTAGGGCTCGGCATGGAGATGGTGAAATATGACCACCCACATGCAAGATGAGATTACCCCTACAATGGAAAACATCAAGAAGATTTTCTGGGATGATTTTTTCCAAATGACCCTGCACTCTGTTCCTATTCATGAGTTGATTCAACTTTAGAAGCGAATCATTAATGTGTTTGATTACTCATCGAGCTTCACAAATTGTCCATACAACGCCATAAACATGGTGCGTGACCCTTTCTTCAGGGCTCAGGCCATTTAGCTGGGACTCAGGTGGAAGATTAGGGAATTTGTGATGGATCCAAACATCCCTACCTAGGCCGAGTTACTAGAGCGATCCATTCTTGTGGAGAGATTTTTTGTGGAGGATGCGCTGACATCTAGCACTACCCGCGGACCCCAAGCAGTGATGTCTTCAGTAGGTAGCTGACTGTAGATGCAAGGTACCAAAAAGGAAATGCCTTTCATTGGAGGATATCAGGACTCAAGGTTGGTAGTACAGTTCTCCCAATCCAGAGAGAGTCATTCTGGATCCATGTAGTGCTTCGCGTGCGGCAGGAAGGGACACAATGCTTGTGACTGCTCGATCCAGCATATAGATGACTAGCTGAAGGTCAAGGTGCCGCCTAGACAGTAGTATTGTTATAGGAGAGGAGAACCGTAGGGTGTAGGATGTCATAGGGGAGTATTACAAGATGGTGGTGATGGGATGGGGTTCGAGATGTTACCGCCACCATAGTCAGGTGGTCCACCATGACTTAAGGGTGCAGACAGATAGGGGCACGCTCAGCTGCAGGCAGCATAGCCTTATGACCATGGTGCTCTAGAGACTATCTGAGGTATTACTTATGTATTGTCCACCATATCATTAGTACTTATATACATATGTTCTAGTCACTTCTACCTCTCCATGACTCTCGTTATGATCATGGATATTTTGGTGGAGTCCTTGGCTCGATCTTAGTTATTATGGACTGTTAGAGGAGGGAAATCGATAATTATACACTGGTTTGGGAAGTGTGAGCTCACTATAAAAGGTGAGATCATTGGATGGGATCTCCTAGTTGTAGTGTCGAGGCCTTACGATGTCATCTTGGGCATGGAATGATTATCCATAGTCCATACACAGATCAACTATTTTATGAATAAAATGTGCTGTGTCTACGGAGATTGTACTAGGATTTCCTTCACCAACGATAATGAAATCGTAGAAACACATGAAGAACATTCTCAGTGGAGGGTGCGGCCAATCACTCACAAGTTGGCTAGCCTCACCCTCAGTGGAGTGTATGGTATGAATCTAGGTTTTTCTATAGAGGAAGATGAGTATGAGGATTTGTTTCTTGATGATGTTCTAGGACTACCTCCTCATAAAGTGGTTGATTTCTCCATAGAACTATACCCCAGGATGGAAATGAAATCCCTAATGGAATATCTGATGGATCTCGCAGAGCTCTGTGAGCTGAGGGTACAACTAGGGGACATTAGTAGAAGGGGTTTGTAAGGCTCAGTGTTTCCCTATGGGAATCCCTGATTCTTTTTCCCAAGAAGATATATGAGAGATTGAGGTTGTGTGTTGAGATTTGGTACCTAATCCAAGTGATCGTGATGAACATATATCCAGTTCCTTGGATCGATAACAACTTCAAATAGATTAAGGGGGTGAGGAGGTTCAGAAAGATAGACCTCATATCGGGCTATCACCAGCATTATGTAAGTGATGAAGATGTTTTGAAGACAAACATTATGTGTCGATATGGCCATTATGAGTTCATGTTTAAGCATTTTAGCGTGATGAACACTCATGTAGTGTTCGTGGGACTCATGAGTAGGATAATATTACCTTACCACTACCATTTTATTGTAGTCTGCATCTATTACATCATTGTGTACACAACGCCAGAGGAGGATCACTCTAAACTCCATCAGATAGTCTTGTATAAACTCTGAGAGCACCAGCTAT
The DNA here is from genome assembly GCA_963277665.1 of Viscum album. NCBI lineage: Eukaryota > Viridiplantae > Streptophyta > Magnoliopsida > Santalales > Viscaceae > Viscum > Viscum album. The sequence continues at coordinate 767,327,120 of OY728120.1, forward strand.
ATAGTATGATCTCTAACTGTTATTTTTGGATATGAGAGGTCCACTTACATGGAAACATCATCTTGGAGGTTGTAATTGTATTGTATCCACTAGAGATAGAGGAAGAGCTTGCTTGGGAGCCACCATGGTGTGTGACTTAGGTGCAGATATTCTTTCGGTTTGCTGATTTCTATCGGTAGTTTGTTCCAAACATTTCCCGAGGTGAAACACCCATATAGGTTTTTAAATGGAAGGAATAGAACTTTGTGTGGATAGGGAAATGTCAGCTGTTTTTCCATGAGCTAAGGTAGAGATTGACTAGTTCACCCATCTTGAGAATACCAGATAAGGGCGTTAGATATATAGTTTAATACAACACATCATGGAATAGATTATGTAATTTCCTAATAAAAAAGTGATATGGGACCACCTAAGTCTCACGCCAGATGAGGAAGCTTGGGATGAATTACATGACCTACAACTAGGAGTCAGAATCTGTGGTATCTACCTTAATGATGTGGAAACTCTACTAGATGGGCGAACAATTTATGGTTTACTATGACCGAAAGTGTCTCATGTATATCATCTCCAAGAGAGACCATAACCTGATACATTGTAAATGGTGATAGTTCATCCATGATTATGAACTTGATAAAGTTTATACTTTTGGAATGTAGAATGTGGTGGAAGAAGAACTCAGTAAGAGGACCGGATTGCATCGGCTGAGTGCAGCGATAGAGCAGTTGGTCACGATACAGATATCATTCATTCATGAGGGTGGAGATGCTTACCCATAGTTGATGAATATTACACCCCATCACTCAAAATGATTCAGGGAGTCAAATATAGTGGTTGTTGACTGCAAGTCCTGACATGCTTAGTAATATTCAAGATGGGATCCTGACAGATTTTTGATAGGTGTGGATCACATCTTCCTTTATAGAGGGTTCACCATAGTTCGAGTGAAATTGTGCAAGGAGGTGTTGAGGGGGTTTAACACATCCCCCTTTAAGTTATATCCTAGAGTTGAGAAGACGTACCAAGAACTCCGATGTCAGAACTAATGGCCAGGGATAAAGATCGTTGAGTTTATTTCATGATTCATCACCTTCTAGCAAGTGAAGGTTGAGCATTAGGTACTAGAAAGCATGGCCCATCCACTCAATGTACCATAGTGTAAATGGATGATATATCGATGGAAATTGTGATGGGGTTACCATGAACATCCATAGTCCATGAATCTATCAGGGTGATCATTGACTAACTCACCCAGTAATCTCACTTCCTACCCATATGAGATCGGGGAATGGTAGAGGGCTTGGGATGCCTCTACATCTATGATATAGTGTGGCTCCATGGGGTGCCATCTACGATCATCGCAGATAGTGATCCATGATTTACATTTCGATTATGGATGGGATTATAAGAGGCATTTTGGGTATCAGCTACGCTTGTACACATCTTTTCATCCCCGGATGGATGGTCAGATGTAGTAGACCGTACAAAACATGGAAGAAATGCATTGTGATTGCATCCAAGACTTTGGTCATAGTTTGGAAGACCATCTGTCTTTGGTGGAGTTAAATAAAAAATAGAAACAACTCCACCATCAAAATGGCATAGTTTGAGGCTTTATACGGGCGACTTTTCATATTACCCCTATGCCCGACAGACCCAGTGGAATTAGCACTCATGGGTCTAGAGTTGTTGTTGGATACTACTAAGAAGGTATAGATCATCTAGGAGTTGATAATTACTACACAGAGTAGGAATAATTCATAGGCCTATAGGAGATGGAGAACCTTGTAGTTTGAGGAGGGTGATTATGTGCCCTTGTAGGTGTCACCTAGATGAGGATTTCCGAGACTTATCCAGGCTGGAAAGCTCTGTCCGACAATCAACAAGCCTTTTTAGATCCTGAGTATAGCAGGAATAGTGGCTTACCACTATTCTCTTCCCCCACAGATGCACCCATTTCATGATGTTTTTGACATTTCATAGTTGAGGAGTTAAGTACATGATCAAGCGCATGTCATCGACTGGGATGAGATAGACATTGATGATGTGGAGATGTTTGAAAAGTATCTAGTGGATATAGAGGATTAATAGGAGTGGGGCCTATGTGGGAGGACAATTCCTCTTGTTCGAGTTCAGTGGAAGCACAAGAATTTCCAGGAGACCACATTGGAGTGGGAGGTTGATATTTGAGATCAGTAGCCCACATATATTTGATTTATTTTCATTTTGTTTTTTTTTGATGTAAATACCTAAGGTGGTGAGAATGTAATGTCTTGAAATTTCTGTCTGATTTTTTAAAAAATTATATAGAATTATTTTGAGACCACAGGATCTGATAACAAATGATTTTGATTCCAAAGGAGACAAGAACATAATTTTGATCTTTTTTAAGGTATGTTTAGTAAACATGAATGTGTGTTTCTGTAACTTTTGAACTGGTGCTCAGATCAATAATATATGGGAACCATTGAACTCGGAACATTGGGATTCACCTTGAATGGACATTACCACAACCAATAATGGATGAATGGAAAACATTACTTTCATGCATATTGGAAAAAAATAAAATTACATTAAAAAAATTTATTTTATTTATTTTTTCAACTAATGAGTGGAGCCATAATGATGTTGTCATCTAGAGATGAAGAAGAAATGAGGTACATTAATGAGGCTCATTAATGGCAAGTATCACTCAACAGAATGTCAAAATAAAGGAAGCATAACAGTGATGTTGTTTCATAAATGAAACATCCTAAGGACATGACACCGAAGAATAAATAATACATTGTGACGTGCTTCCTATTAATTGGTTGATGAATTTGTGTAATGAGGATTAAACCATAGAGATTCAATAATGAGACTCCAACAGTCTTCCTCACCAATAATGAATGACGCACTGGCAGATCATCACTAACTTAGACATGCCTCAAACAATAGATCTAGAAGCCACCAGCAATGTCAACATTATGAAACCTCAAGGAAAAAGCTCCATGGATTAGGATGTCATAGGGTTAGGGATTGTTTTATTTTTATGTTCTTCCCCATTTGATTCTAGAAATAATGAATGAATGTCAACCCATGAACGGGCTGATCTATGATTCATGAATTTATGCAAGAGGGTAACTTTATATCATGATTTCTCTATCTGGGATTCAAAAATTATTTTATTTGACTGAACAACAATACTAGAGCCTCATAAATTTTAATCCACTAATGTGGAGGGTTCTCACCAACACGAACAAGGGATGAGCTCCTCATCCATCTGCGTTCTTTGTGGTTGTACCCTAAAATTGTGAAAATATAATTTTGTGAACTTCATGGGGATGAGTAAACTCTCTGGAGATAATAAACACAGAAAACATGAAGAACGGACCACTAGAGTTTGTCTAGTGGTCCACCTAAGATTATATCACTGCACTGGCGCTGGCCACATGCCAGATATTGGGACAAGAGTCTGCGACCAACTAGCTTCGGTGGTAGAAGGTGTTGTGTCAGGTGGGAATCACGTCGAGGGGAATCTTTCATCTGGGGGGATGGAAAGCCGTAGTCTATCGACCGCGGAAGAAGGAGAGACCCCACGTCTAGCTGGGGCCGGACATAATAGCCTACCACATCGCAGTTGAATGGTGCACCACCGGCTGCACCGATCATTCATGCTTTGGGCTGGAGGGTCATCACCAGTGGTGGAGTCCTTCTCCCAGTAGGAATAACCCATTCAAGAATGACATAGCCAAACCCATTGGGCCTGGATAGACTAGACCAAGCCGATGGGCTACCTAGTGGGCTAGACCCTCTTCTAACCCGGGTCTTGTCCAGCAAAGCCCATTGGGCCTGGTCCACTGGCCAGACCAAACAGACCAACCAAGAACTGAACAGAGCTAGGTAGAGTCATTCATAACTAAACTAGGGTATGCAGAACCACTGTGCAAATTTTGTCAGGTTGGTCCGATTGGGCCAGACCTAACACAAACGTAAATGACCCTTATTTACTAAAATGAAAATACTTGAGAACTGGTTGTCCGATTGAGATCCGTTTACAGATATGGGTCCCACTTGATGAGGATGAAATTTTGGACTGACCTTTTGAATGATTCCTGAATGTTGAGATGCGGTGAATGGATTTAGGTGTGGTTCTCTTAGGCATGCTACGTAAGAAACCTTGTGGTTGCCTGAGACCTAAGGACTGCTAACTTTTGACTTAGTGAGACTCAACTATGGACCTGTTTGAGGCTCCTCTGTGTGACACTACAATTAAAAAGTGGGAAAGAACATATGTGTGAATCTATAGGCCTAAGTTAGATGATGATGGGGAGTAACTTAGTTGGCCAATATTGGTGGGAAGCATATATATGTCACTTTGGAGGCCCACAGTATGTGATAAAAAGTTATACCTATGTAGTCTAAGGTTAATGGGAAGCATGTCTGTGTGAATTTTCAGCCCCACTATACCTGATATAATTGATGTTCTCCATAATCTGAGTTGTTTAATTATGTAAATGATGATTCTTCTATCACTACCCTAAATGTATAACTTGTTTTAACTATCCTCTGGTTCATTCATTCCTTTGAGGTTTGATGTGTTGTATTTCATTTTTGATTGGGGGACCCTAGTGATCAAATAGTTACTCCCCCGGTATGTGCTTCTCCCACGTGTGTTGTTTCTGGTTCCGATGATCAATGTTTCGATTGAGACATTGGTGGAAAAGGACTAAGAGGTTATCAGGGAGATGATACTGACTAACACTACGACAGGGCACTTTGTGGCATAAGACAAGGAGGGAACAAGTAAGATTGGATAGAAAATACATTCTACTTCACTGTCCAGTAGCTACACTACTCTCATGATCATTTTGGGTTTTCCATGGATTTCAATCAGTGTTTATGTTTTTGTACTTTTCTTTTTTCAGTTCTTTTTTGGGCATTTTATTAAAGCCCACTTATATTAGTTTTATATGTACCCAGATTTGTTTTTTTGATTATTGGATCCATTTATTTGGTTGGAACTTGGTTGAGCACCTATGTGCATAAGGTACTTAGGAAAATTCCTCTCACTTTTGTTTGATGCATCCAATGCTAGTCTTCAGCCTTTGGCCTTTGGGAGGCAGGCATGTGGTAGTCACAACAAGGGCCCCGGGGGATGGGTCGCGAGATAAAATTATTTTTTCAATATCTCAATTTTATTACCATGTTCAACATAATCATAAATAGAATCTTTAATAATTATACTAAAGTCAAATGACTTTTCCTAGAAATACCATTTTCACTTATAAAAACATCATATATTATTTTGATAGAAATATTTTTCTTTTGAAACAATTCATATATTCATTTTAGCATTATTAAATATTCCATTGGTTCTTCTAATGTTCATGGTTTGTTTCAAAACCATATTAAGACAATGCTGAATTGAATGAGTTTACCTCATTATATTTTTCTATAAAGCCCTTATTATCCTTTTCATTTGATATTTCATCACTGAATATAGAATATGTGTCCTCAATATAATCCATAGAATCATAAAATGTGTCTTTGAAATCCTTTTTATTGTTTTGGTGAATATTTCTTTCCATTTAATTTTATTTTCATATTTCTTTTTGTCATGATGTTGTGAAAAAATTGTTTTGATTTGATCATACTACATGTACACATAACACTTTTCTTGTTCAGAATATGTATTATAAATGTTCATTCCTTTTCATTTCATGTCAACTTATTTAGTAGAAGCAATTAGAGTCACATATTATTATTAAGCAATCAATTCTCACCAACTTTATCATCCACTTTTACCTCAGACAACATGAGTGTTACAATGATAATTATATTTTGAAAACATTAACATAATTGGATTTCAAAATGGTAGTTTATATTAAACTCTGATTTAATGGAAAAAATAAAATATATTTTAGTCGTTTATCTAGATTATGAATTTAATCTCGTAGAGTAAAAATATTTTTGAAAATAATTACTGACATTCAATTCAAGTGTGGTATTATTTCATTATATATCATTTTGAATGTGTTAAATAGTAAATTGATAGTTTTCTTCTAAAATAATTTATCATTATCATCTCCTTTATAAGACACTTATATAGTTTTACAAATATCATTTGTATTTTCACCTTGAGAAACTGTGTTAGAATTATCTAGACTATGTCCGATAATAATACTCATATTGATCTGGATATATGATCATATTCACCTTTTTAGTAGTATCACATATTATTGGGATCACCAACTACAATTGTGTCATGGTTAATTTCATTAAAATAGTTATGAAGATAAATTTTCATAATGTAAATAAAAATTAAATCCTTCAAAATTACATAACATTTCCCTTTAATATTGGGATATACAACTCTTTTCATACATTATCTATTTTCAAAAATAATAGTCATTTGAAGAAGATAAATTTTTCATCATCATTTTAGAGATTGTAAATCAAAATTTCTGAACTTTTAAAAAACTTATTGGTCAAAGAATAGACACTGAAAGGCTAATTTCAGGTTTTCAAAGACAAATCCTCAGAAAAAATAAAATCATGAGTTTTTTAATTGTGAAATAATATTACTAAATTTGAGGATATTTATTGTCAAGTGTATTAAATAATTTTTCCTTCACCCACACTTATATAAATTTAATATCACAATGTGTACACTCCCATATATCATTTATTTTTCAAAAAATATAAAACCACTATGTTATAACATGATTTATTCTGATTATATAACATCACAATATTCATCCCAACCAAATACTTCAATCTTTTCATAATTAAAACCCTATGAAAAATATTTTCAAACATGGTATTAGTATAAATATCATGATAAGGGACATATAAAAAATAATAATGTAATTAATTCATTAAGTAATTCTGATAAATGATTATTATATTTCAAAATTAATCTTTATGCCCAAAATAATCATTTTATAACACAATAAATGAAAATTTATTTATGAAGATTTTCCGAAACGATTTATTTAGAAATATTAATGGGAAAAATAAAAAAATAACTATTCATTTTTAATAACCAAAATAATATGAATTTTTTTCAAAAATGATATCAATTTTACACATCTGTCATATCCAATAATTTCCATTAAATATAAACTCTTGGTTAATCACATGAGATAAAAACATAAGGATCATGGTATGATAATATAATGAAAACATAATAAATTTCGTATAAATAAAAAAACATTACATACTTATAAGTCAAGACTAACATCCATGTCAATATCACATCATGGATAGAGTCCCATAGAAGATTATGTTTTCTTCCTAACACCATAAGTAACTTATCATTCAAAAAAATCATTATACAAAGAATTGGATCACAATATGGACACATAAATAATAAAATTTTAATGATTATGTGTTCCATTAATGGAAATAAATTTAATGGAAGGATCAATAACATTTCCTATTGAATATAATGGTTTTAATAATCATTTCTCATTAAATAATCATTGAAAATATCATAATAAATGAATTTGTAATGTTTTTATAAAGAATATATCACTCCATATATTGAATCCAGTATACAAAAGATATAGAAATGAGAGAAGTATATATAATACATTATAATTACCTATCATTAAAGAGGGAGACATAGATTCAAATAAAGGTAGACATAGAAATTAGTAACTCAGGGAAACTGGGGTTTTCGGGAGATCACTTATAACCACAAAAACATTTCTTTATATCATATTAACAATTTAATTGAGAACCCCATTTATAATATGTAGTATGAAGATAAAGAGTGTTTTTCATTAAAGAAAACAAGGAATATTATATTGAATAAAAATAATAAAAATAATGGTTCTGGATGCACAAAAACCTATCAACACCATATACGTTAAAATAAAACATTCGGGTATTCTTTTGTAATGAAAATAAAAAAATTATATATATATTTTTTAAAACAATAATATAGATAAAACACTAATGAATTTTAAAAATATCCTAAAACATCCTTTATAAACCATTAATTTCAATCTAAATAGATTAATAAAATAACTTATGAATATGTAAATGGAATATACATATTTGAAAAATTATTCTTTTAAACTATTAAAATTCATTTTTTTAAATAGAGTGTTCATACGTAAAACAAAAAGTGATTAATTTTTAATAAAATTATAAACAAACCCATATATTGAAAAAATGACCAATATTTGACAATTAATCATAAATATGAATTTTCATGATTCGGTTTAAAAAAATTTATTATAAATAAAAGAGAGTATGAAGGGAAACCACTATAGAGGATTTTAAAATATTAAATTCACTTACCTTTAATCTGAATCATCACATTTCTCCATTATATTCGAGAATAATAAACATAATTTTAGGGTTTACAAACTAAAGAATCTTTTTGATGTTTATTATGCATTTTACTTCAAAAACATTCTTCTTATTTAAAATTATGTAATAATTTATGTTCACATCAGTTGTTTTGGAGATATAATCTCTTATATACAAAATGATTTTGGGGTGTTGAATTACTCAATGTATTAAATATTCGATGATATATTGAATAATAATAATCTAATAATTATCATTTATATATATCAATTAAACATTAATAATGGTTGTTTAAAATGAACTAAATTGAAAAATTTAATGTGGAATGTCTGACAAACCCATGAGTAACATTTCAATTTTTCAATGAAAATAATGAAAAAATGTAAGTATGATTCAATATTTAATGAATAATAAATGTATCATAAATATAATATAATTTCATTCAATTTAGTTATATATATTATTGATATGATTCTTAAATGAAAAATGAATCATATCATTTTGTGGAGGTGATAATCCACAAGAACACATCAATTGTGTTGTAATATATCAATGAATATTTTTTTGAATATATATTACATATTAAATTTAAATAATTTTAAATTATTCAGGAATACATTATATATAATTTAAATCGATCATGATCAGTAGTATTCATATGTGATGATGGAAAATTATTTTGATCAATCCGTGAGGTAGTTATCCAATGTCCACATGAATGATCATTTATGTTACAATTTGTTGAGAGAGAATATAGCTATATTTCATGAAATTATGTAAATAATATTTCATCATATGGGATATAATTATGCTATTATATTAATTTTTTTAATAATATTTAAATGGTGTGAAAGAGAAAATAATATCGAAACACTCAGTTTAGATTAATATCATTTCTTAAGAAAACCTATTTAAGTTATCATCATGATGCTTTATTAGTGGGGTTTTAAATCCAAAAAAATCATACACAGTTTTGTAATGTAATAAAGGAATGTAATTTTATAGGATTTGGATGAATAAAAATCCATTCAATGTGCTATAATAAGAGGATATGTCGTTCCCTTTTATGAGTGAGGGGAGGGTAACTTTTGATATTTCATAAAATGTGGAATTAATATAAATTAATTTAAATTGAAAAACACAAACCATTGATTAATGTTAATATATTTTTAGTATGGTTCAAAATGATAACATCAAATAATATTTCAAAAATTTTATAAGTGTGTTTTTCCTTATCACTATGTTTTAACCAATGTTAGTGATGTGGCCAGAAGTCGTCACAAACCTCAAAATTACATTTATTAACCAACACTATCATAGTGGGGCATGATCAATCCTCATAGAAGGAAGGTGAGTGAATTCTATGGTTTTGGAATTTTAAACCCCCACTATTGTCAGTAGTGGGGAAAACATATTCTTACCTTTTATATTTTTATTTATATGTGGAAGTGGAAACAGGATGAGGAAACAAGATTTTCTACAAAGAAACTAAAATTTGTACTACGTACTGTCAAACTAATGAGTTATATCAAACTAACATTTAACAAAAAAATAAAAAGGAGATCAAATCAATAATAGTCACTTTGGAAATATAATCTACTAATTAAAATAATTTACTTCTTCATAACTTTTATTAAATCACACCTTAAAAACATGCTGAAGAATCCCACTCGCCATGAGATTCAATAGGCAGAAGAATATGCTTTAGAGTTCTCCACACCAAAACTTAACCGAAATGATAAGAATTTTGAAAAATATTAAATATAGAAAAAAACTTGCCATAATTTTCTGAAGTAAATGACATTAAACTTTTGAATGATGCATTCAAAAACAACCTCTCCAGTCGAAATTGCATTATTATTTTTGAATTCAATTGAGAGGTGAGTAAACTAAACATAGAATCGTAATTCAATCTCGTCGATAGATGATGATTCTAAAAAATATAATGTAATTGAAGATGTTATAAATATAAACTAGCATAATTGAATTCCAAATCTATGAAAACATTAACCTATGATCATCTTGATTAATGCAGTGAAAAACAACCGAAAACAGAGTGCCAAGATTATGGATAGAGGGATGGTAAACTCCCCTAGCATTGCTCTTCCTTCGGGCTCCTTAGCCTCCAGCTTGTCTCTACTGTGGCTCCTAGAAATCCCTTGTCGAAATGATTTGATCATAGAATGACGACTGGGAGAGTCTGAATATGAGAGTCCCCTTTACATTTGGTACTTTCTCTGATTTTCATTCCCACTTCACATACTGCATTTCACTGCTCACTTCAAACAACTTGGACTCATCTTTTCCTGTTTCACCGCACAAGTATCTTTTTTCACGACCCACACGTCACACAAGCTTTTCTCACGTAAAATAATCCGGGTGAGTTAGTTTTGTGAATCTGGAAATATACACATCTGTTGAATGAACACACACAAGAAAAACACCCATAATAATTAAGAACTAGAAAGAAAGAAATAAAAATTTAAAATCAATAGTTAATTAAAAATCATAAAATAATTATTAATAATGTTATTGATTTTTATTAAATAAATTTATCAATGATAACATAAATGATTATTATTATTAAATTATTTTGTAATTTATGTTAATTAGATTATATTTTATTAGTTCTAATAAATTATTATTAATTATTTAATTATATTAATAAATAATTATTTAGTACAAAGCATTAAATTTTAAATAAGTTAAATTTAATTAAGAAATTATTATTAAATAATTCAGTGTAATTAATGTTTTATTAAAATTATTTTAATAATTATGTTCTATAAGTTAATTATTTTATATTGATTATTTATTTATAACTGATATTGTTTTATATTTTAATTTAGTTATTTTAAGTTTATGTTTTTAATTTAGTATTTATTTTAATTTGTTATTTTATTATTTTTAACTTTCTCCTCCCCCCATATCATTGCTAATATGGGAGAGTGTTTCAGGTTAGCTTCTAGAGGAAGCCTCCTCTAGCTCCTCCTTCTTCTTTGTGGGAGACATTGCTCCAGCTGCAGGTCTCCTAAATACCAGCTAAGATGAGCTCCTTCCAAAGGAGGACTCCAACAAGTGTGGTTCCACGGCTTCTTAGGGTCTATCTCAGCAGGAAACAACCCTTAACGGTAGAAAATCACGATGGAAATGGATCTACAGGTTTCTATGTAAAGCAACAATGAGGCGTTGACATTAGCATCAGCTTTGATTCGTCATCTGCTGCGATATGGTTCGGCCTCCTCCAATACAGAAAAGGTGCGTCATCCCGGCTCCTTTTCTTAGCTCCAACACATTGATCTTCATTTAGAAATGAGGAACGGTGGATCTGATTTATTCCATAATATTTGATGGTTTTAGATTTTTGAAACATGAATCTTGATTTGTAATGGTATTAAATAATGGATCTGGTTAAACGTATTTTCCATCGGTGTCTCGCTGCTTCTTGTAGGAGTTTAGGTTTTATACTCAAAAGGTTCAATTTTCTGTCTCGGTTTGGAATGTCAAAATGAAATAGTGATGAGAGAAGAAAAATTGTGATTAATGTGATATGTAGACGATGGGCGCAACACTTCGTCAGGTGAAGAAGAATGAAACACTGTCAAAAGAGAAGAAGAAGTGGTGTTGCAGAGAGATGGTCTCATAGTAATGTTGGATGAGGATACAGTAGCTGATGTGAGAGATCGTGAAACAGAAATGGTGTGATAGTAAAATAAATATTGAGGATGGTCTAGAAATGGTGTCAAGAGAAGCGGTGACTGTGAGACAACGAAAATGTATTGACGGTGCCACTGTCAGTTGAGTTATGGTGAGGCCGTAATAGTAATAAACGAGGTGTGATTTTCTGGTGAAACAGTATCAGGAGGATACAGTGCCACTGTGAAAAGGACATAGTGCATGATGGCACCGTGACATTGGTGATATAGTGAACATGTACAATTAACAGAGTAAAAAAATTAATACTTAAATAAAATATGATCAAGATAATAAATAAAATCTAAAACATAATTAAAACAATTGATTGTTTAATTAAGACATAAATATTAATAAAATAATAGAACCGTTAAAAAATAACTATAATTGGACCTTTTCTAAATACTAAATAAATAAACAATTAAATTATTTAAAGTTAATATTAAATTAAAATAATTATAAAATGGTGTTTAATTATTTATAAAATACTATTGTTTAAAAATAATTAATGTAATCAGATAAATATTATTTAATTAGCAAATTTATGTTAATTAATTAAGATAATGAAATTAAACAAGAAAAAAACATTTATATAATTAAATAAACAATTAATGAATTATTAAACTACAGAAATTTTTTATATTATGTTATAATAAATTAATTAGTTTTTAGTAACTGCAATGTTAGATAAAGAGTAAATAATTTATCTGTGAAAGAAAACCAATTTAATTGAATAATAAATGTTAAATCATTAAATATGTAGTCAAAGATAACAAACTAAAGGGAAAGTGATTATAATATTAAATTAAATTAAGAAATAAATTATTAATTATAAAGGTTAAATTATACAATTAATTATAAAAACATATTCAAAATAAAAATTAGTAATATAAATACCAAAGAGCCATTATTTATTAAAAACTGTTAAAATAAATAATTAAATTGATAAAAGTTAATTAAAAAGATGGGGAAAAACATGTGTTTGTAAGGCCACATCAGTTATGACTCTCTTATAAATACCATGATAAAAATCGTTTACTCATTATTTCATTCAATTTATATCTCACTTAATAGTTTTAAAATAAAATATTTCATTTCTCTATCAATTCAATAAATAATTTATCTCCATTCCATAGGAATTTTAGGTTATTATTTCATTACAAATAAGAATGAATAATCAATTTTTATAAAAAAATTAACCATTAAAATAATTATTTAGAAAAAAATATCATAATGTTAATCTTGTCAGAAAACATTATATGTATTATAGTCTAGAATGACATATTTTTTTCATTAACGTTTACAAAAATATAATAAATGATAATGTCAATGAAATATAAAAAATATGGCCATATACTTTGGACATGGATGTTAAATTTTAAAGTCAAATATTCTAATAAGATTAATGAAAACTGTTGGGGTCAATTATTATTCCTTATTATATTATTATTATCCTTAATTAACTGATATACCCTTACTATGGTGATAATTAATTTCTATAGATACAATTCACAATGAAAACAACTAAAATGGGCCTATTTACCTAATAATGATCTATCGATTTCATATATTGAATCATTTTTTCAAGATAATTTTTTTTGAAGTGGTATATTTTAATTTAAAATTTGACCAACGAAATGCAATGAAGTTTTTTTTTCTTATAAAAATGTTTTTAAGTGTAAAATGATTATATATTACATCATAGACAAAAATTAATTAAAAATTAGATCAATGTTTTTTTTAAATTTCCTTAAATTTAAATATTAATAAAAAATATTCTTTTGGATTTTTATAGACTTCAAATTCAAAAAAAGTATTAAATATAAATTCATATTTTCAACATTCATTGTAAAATTTATATTTTTATAAGAATATCAAAATTTCACCCATATGAAATATTTAAAATGATAAATTATATATTTTTATCTTTTTTATAAAATATAATTTCTTGTATTTCTATATATTAATATTAATATATTTTTCACAATAAAAATATGAACCATTTTTGATGAAAATGAATATCTGAAGAATAAAATTTCCTTACAAAAAATTGAATGATTATATACTAAGAATTAATTAATGGATATTTATTTATTATGAAATCATTATAAATTATCTTATTAAATTAATATTATTCATAGTATATAATTCCACAACTAGGTTATATCTAAAAAATTTACAAAATTCATTTTTATTGTAGATCTCATTTCACTTATATCTTGATGTTACATGTTAAGTAAGATATCATTAAAAAATATAATTTTTAATAATTTGGTTTTTAAATTATTCCCAGTAATATGTAATTGATTGAGTTTTTTGTCAATGTAAAATAAGTGTTTCAAATTTGAAAATGCCTTTTTAGAAATCTTGCATTGTAAAAAGGATTAATAAAATTTCCTCTTGAAAATAGTTAAAAGGAAATTACAAGGTATTAAAATAACTATTATTCAAAAAATGAGATAATTATTAGATATTTAAATTAAATACATTTATATAAAAATTAATTTCCATGTAAATTTGGAGGGTGATAATTAACAGTGATTAGAAATAAATGAATGATCAATAGGAACATAAATACCCAAAAATAATAAACCAATGAGTTGTTAAAAGGCCATAAATCCATTAAAAAATTTAGATAATAAATAATATTTTTGTTTCTAAATAAGTTTCATAGAGTTAAGGAATAAATTTACTATTTGTACAATAAAATTAAATAAATATACCTACTTTATAAATAGACTTTCATACCTTAAAAATATCTGACATAGTGTCATATTTTCCTCCAAATGGTGAATCATGAAAATTATTTTTTAATTAATGATACATGAAAATAATATTATAATGGATCACATAATCCATAGAAGGATAACATGATCCTCCTCATATATTTATATATTAACCAAAAAAATGGTTTCTATAAAATAATTGTAAAAATTAATAAATCATTATATGATGAAATAAAACATTAATCACCAAAGCATTAAAAATAACACCTATAGTTGAAAATTAATCATTTGAAAGATAGATAACCATAAAATTGTTCAAAATATCTCATACTAATATTGAATTAACGTAATTAAATGGATTTTATCAGATATTATTATATGATAAAAATGAAATTTCTCTCAAAATAACATCCATAACACTAAATAGGTCATAAAAAAATTTATAATCCTTATTCTTATATTCTAAAAGATAACTTAATTATTTCAACATATAACCATAATCACCATAAATATATATTCAAATCATATATTCTTCCAAAAAATCATTATTTTTACACAAATAAAATAAAAAAATGTTGTGAAATATTTAATCATATATTGTTCTAAATAGTGATCTCCTTAAAAAATAAATGTAATCACCTAATCACCAAAAAAAATTTCAATCCTTTGGTTATCTCAATAATAAAAAACATTTCCCCTAAATATACATAATTTTTATCTGTCATATCATTTTAAAAATTTAAATTTCTTAAAACTGTGACACTACATATGACAGTTGTCATTGTTGTTCCTTTGTCTCAATTTTATTGATGGCTCAAACCCCACTACCTTTCTTTATGTGACTTATTGTTCCATTTAATAAAAGAATTTAATATATTTCATACAACCTCCCTATAAATATTTTAACAATCTTTAAAAATAATAATAATCATCATAGATATATAATCCATGAATTTTATCTCTACCATAAATATTACAGAAAACATATTTAATACTTTAATAACATATCATGTATAACATAAGACTTATGTATACCTAAACACAATAAAGCTCCTCACAAAATATCTTAAATGTTATTATTATCTTATTGAATTAAACATCACAAGGTGTATCATTATATGTTGAACAAATGATAATACATTAACTCACAAAACCGTGATGGTATCCCTAACTATTTTGCTAAATTCTATTGAAGACATCCAAATCTATAATATTATCTAAATTTTTCCACACATAAAAAATTGAAGGAATCGTCATGAGTGTAAGAAAAACATTTCATTATGTTGATTAATTTTCATACATTAAATGAACATTATGGATTACATATTTATATAAATCTTTGATCACTATTTTAATAATAAATATTAGATTATAATGTGGGCACATCTTATTTGTATACCATTTTTAAAAAAACAACATATTTTAATCGAAAATATTTTCTTTTTATTATATATCTTCTCAATTTTCATCTTACCCCCGTCCTAGTTCACAATCATCTCTAAATTGTTTTGAAAAACAATTTAAAAATGGGATATGGAAAATGGACCAATATGGTAAATAAAAAAAATAAAGAATCTTGTATGTTACTGAATACTTATAAATTATTTTTATTTTTATAAATTTTTTATTTTCTAAAAATTAAACATTTTATTAACCATGAAATAAACATTTCTTCCCAAATAATTTCATTAATGATTTTAGAAGGAATCATAATGGAAAAATTATACACATATGGATCCATTTATATTGCGGAAAAAATTTATTTGTTATTTAAAAATGATATAGTTTTCACAAATATGATTTATCATATACATTCCTTTGAACATAATATCTTCAGTAATCATATGGAATAATAAAATAAAAAATATAGTATCCTAAGATAATGGAAAAAATAAAAAGTCGCAGAAATAAAAATATTGACATAAGAATATTTCATGTCTATCTATAATTTCAATATCACATTGTGGAAAGTGTCCCATGGTGTATTATTTTTTCTCTATAATCTTATAAAGACCATCACATAAGAATAAAACATTACCCAATGCATTAGAGAACTATCTAAAACACCCACCATAATATGTTCTGGATTATTTTTCCAATAAAAATAAAATCCATGATAATTAACAAATAAAATAACTACCCATGAAATGAACTACGATCTTATAATCATACCTCATATCATTGTAAAAATTGATTTTGTAAATATGATATATTAGAAAAAATAATATGTTATGTACTAACCAATAAAATAAAGTGGGAATAATCAATGTATATGTATGAGAGAAATATATATATATATATATATATATATATAATTTTGGGACATTACATAATATTAAAAGACTAATAAATTTAGTTTGAGAGAAAATATTCATAATATAAAAGGGCGTTATAGTGGGAGATCAATTACACTAAGAAAGAAAAACATTTCCAGATATCAAAATATCCATAACATTTATAACCCATTAATAAATTAGTAAATAAAAGTTTTATATGTTTTTTATTTTAATATAATGGGTAAGGTTATAATTAAATATTAATAAAGATAATGGTTGTGGTGGTGGGAAAATTCAGTGGTACGGTATATATTAAATTAAAATGTTCACTTTTTCTTTATTAATGAAAATAAAATATTTTATATAAATTTAATAAAAATATTTATATTGAAATTATTCAAATATTGTAAAAATGTTTTGTAAAAATTATGTTATAGTTAATTTTTGTCTCTATAAATACATTAACAATAATATTTTATAAATATCAAAATTGTAGAGAAATATTTAGAAAATATATTTATAAAACATTAAAATGAGGTTTTAAATGTAAACTAAATATTATGTAAAAACTTACCATATTCCGTAAAAAATTATAGAAAATGTAAAATATTTCTAAAAGTTAATATTGTTATAAAATGAATCATGTATATATATTTCATGAAACATTTAGATGAACCTTGACACATAAGAAAACTGTTTCAATCAAAATATTTAAATATGTATTTTTTGAAGCAAGTCCCTAACCATGAGTCAAATTCATCATGCGCTTAACTTATATTATTAAAGAATAAAATTCAAATAATTATTTAGTTTAATAAAAAATATTCATATGTTATAATTCATTTCATTTTATTCAATTAAATGTTATATTTAATTTTATAAATGTATAATTTTACTTTTGACGTTTTCATGATTTCCATCTCATAAATTCAAAATGACTTTTATTGGTTACCAATGGTAAATTTGGTCATGATTTGATCATTAATATAATTATAATAATAAAAATAAATAAATTTTAATCATAAATTTATCATTTATAACCATCCATGAATTATGGTTATGAAAAATGAACTATGTTTCAATAATTATGATGGTACACATATATACGCATGAGTGACATTTACATTTTTCTATGATCCTAATGGAAATAAGGATACTATTATTTATTATTTCCATACAAAAAATTATTTCTAAAATGACAGATTAATTCTTTAAAAACAATTATATATATCTTACATATGATTAAGTAAGGAAAAATGAATCACTTCGCTTCAACGAGGTGGTAATCCACATTTACATACACATGAAGTTATCATCTTTCAATAAATAGAAAAGTAAAAAAATATATTATATTTTATATTTTATAAATTAAATATATTATTCAATATCATATATAAAAATAAAATACAAAAAGATTACATTAATGAATGGAAATAATTGAAATAGAATTACAACAGCTACTGGGTGGTAATCCACCGTACACATGAACGATAGGTTTGTTTCCATTATGATATAAGGGGATATGAGATTATTTTATTTCATTAACATAATTACCTATCATCATTTTCGAGACATTGATTTCTATATATCATCATGTTTGAATTTTTTTTGAATGATTTGGAAGATGAAAAAAATTTCATAACCCCTTAGTTAATAATTAATGTAAATCAACTATAAAATTATTTATATTTACAAGAAAATCCTTCCTATAGTTTTTATAAATAAAATAAAGCCATAAAGACATGGTAATAGATATGAGGAATGGATTTGAGAAGTTATTTGATGAATATAAAATTCAATTGAAGTTCGATGAAAAGATAAGAATAATTTCCCTTTAATAGGTAAGGGGAGTGAAACTATTTGAGTTTCATATAATATTTAATTTATATAAATTTATTTTCAATAGAAAAAAGATTCAAACTGAAATAATTATAAGATATTTTAGGGAATGGATAAAATAGTATAATAAAATACAATTTGTTGAAATTTTATTAGGTTATTACCCTTATTTATTTATTTAACAAGCAATAACTATTTTTAACAACTTTTGTTATAACACTACTTTTACAAATCAGGGGTTAACGAAGTTAAAATAAACATAGAAATGGGAAAAAATGTTATGATGATTAATATTTTAAACCATATCCTAATAAAATGATTTATGATAGGATGTATTTGAATTTTAAATAATTTCATGGGATATTATTTATTATAAAATAACATTAAAATGATTTTAGGAACAATAAATTTAATTTGACTTTGAAAAAAACATATAAACTCCATAATATTAATATAGTCATTTAAAATATAAATAAAATGGTATATTTATAAATAATATTGGAACACAATAATTCATTTAATTTAAAATTCATTTAATATATATAAAATCATTTATTTTATTTCTTTAAATTAATTTAAAGTTACCATGTCAACAATGCATAATAATTTATGTTATTATTTTATTACTAAAAATTTTAAATAAATTACAATGATAAAAATCAAAGTATTTATAATTAATATTTATAATTGAACACAATTTTTTTCCTTATCAAAAATCAATATAGTATTTAAATGTAGGAAACACACCTTTTAGTCTTTATATATTAATTAAATTTTATCATGGTAAAAATAAATTAAATATCACACCAAGTACATATATTCAAGACATATATTAAAATGGAAGAAACCTAATCATAAAATATGATAATTTATAATGTTTAGGTCAATTTATCATCTTTATCTTATTTTTTTATCCTTAATTACTAGATTTATCATTAATATGGAGATAAATATTTACTATAGTTACTGTTCATAACGAATAAAAATAAAATCACATTATCTAAAATATATATACCTCTTAATTCAAAATATTCAATATAATTTTCATGATTAAATTCTCATTAATGGATTAATTTAATTTAAAATTGGACTAGTGCGATATGTTGAAAAATAGTATTTATAAAAAATGTCACTAGAAGTCAAAAAAAAAGTTTAACCATATTTTGACATAAAGAATATTAAAAGTTAATTATTTGGGAAAATAAATATAATTAATAATAATGTTCTATTGAAATGAAATTTAATTCATAGTGGGACTTTTAAATTACATAATTTATTTACAAAAGTAACAACATTAAAGAAATAGAATTTTTTCACTATTCACTATAAAATCACTCTATTTAAGAATATCCATAAATTTTAAACAAGATAATTTTGATATTATAATTTAAAAAATGGAATAATATTTTTTAGATCCAATTTGTGAAATATACATTAATCAATTAATAAATATTCTTATGTAGGTGAATAACATCCATTTATGAAGAAACTAAATTGATAAATAAGATAATTATGTTACTAAAATGAGCCTCTATTTAATATGAAATTATCTAAAAATATATATTTTCTAGGACATTTATATATATTTTTGATATAAATTATTCTTATTTATACCCATCAATTTGATGACAATAATATAATGTAACATTTAAATATTAACATAAAAAGTCATATTTCATTTACAATCAGTGTTAGATGTAGTACAATATATATTATTAATATTTCAAAAAAACTATGTTTCTTACAAATTGGAATGAAATGGTGTGGCTTAAAATGGGGAATAATTTTCACTTTTATAAGTGAATGGAAGTGTAGTTTTGTGGGTAACCTTTAAATTTTCAATAATGTAATGTAACTATTCTAGTGACTAAGAAAAAAATAGAAAAAAGTGGGCAAAAATAATTTGTTTTGAAATACACCTAAAAATCTACATTATGAGAAAAAATTTATGATTTTATTGATTTTATTTTAAACATTATCCATTTTAACCAAATAATGTTTTTCCTTATTACAAAATTTTTAGGCCATATTAAATAATTTTATTTAAAAATATTTTGATTGATTTTTTTTCAAATTTGGAAATTATAATTTTACTTTGGAAAATAATTGTTTCTTATAATATATATAAAATTTAGAAATTTTTTTAGAAAAAATATAAACATAATCTTGTAAAAAATGTTCCTAGTGTAATATCGTTTTTGAACATTAAATTTATATTTATGTTAAAATTATCTTGGATATTAATTTTAATGACATAAATTTAATTATTATAAAAAAATAAATTATATGAGACATCACAGGAAATCAAACACCAGAACTATCTAGGGATTAATTTATACATAGAAAATAATAAAAAATTGTTTATTATTAATGTATCATTTTTATAAGTTTTCAAAACATCAAACATATGATTTATTATCCCAAAGAGTATTTTAAAATGACTAATGTTATCTCATATAATTATATATAATAAAATAATAGGTTTTATAATTTTATAGAGAAATTTTATGTAATTATAATGTCATAATTATTACTCATTTCAATAAAATACTTTTTTTACTAAATAAAAGGCTTTTTGAAAAAAAAATCAAAAATTAAAACAAATTACTTTTTTATATTTGTAAATAAAAAAATTCACTATTTTTATTAATTTATAATTTTAATGTTTAGAAATTATATTTAATAATAAAATCATAATGTATAATCAAAACCATCATTATTAGAAAATGTGAAATATTAGGCATACTTTTAAAATATTATCTTATTTACCAACTAAATTTATGTTAACAAATTATTAACATCAAACATAATTTATTATCATTAATAATTTCATTCATTGAGTATAAAATAATATTGAATAAACTACAATTTTTAGAAAAATACATGTTTAAAAAATGAATGATATAATTTTTCCTTTTTTGGTAAAATAAAAGATTACAAGTCATATTAAAAGAAGAATTTTTTTCTATATACATATAATTCACATAGTTGTAACACATTTTTATTCCCGCTGATTCAATGGTTAGATTTTTAATGGTCATACAAAAATATTTGTACATTATTAAAATGTATCATGGTTTTTTTTATGTTTCGTTTTTTATTTAGAGAAATATATAGAATATAATGACTTATTTAAATGTCTTCATATATCATAATTTCAAGGAGATACATCTCCCACCTAGAAAGTTTGTATCCTTCAAAATTTCCCCACAAGTACTGAGTTATTTATATAAGAAACATAATGTTCATTAAACAGTTCTAAAAGATATTAGGGTTTTTTAGGATTTGGAATGATATTTATTTATATGAAAAATGTGTATAAGTTATAAATTATGAGATATTACCCATTCCAACTTTCACATTTAATTATACTTTGGGATATAGAATAATATCCTTAAATAATAACTTCCCAAAAACCCTAAAAGAGTTTTTATAATCCTCATACCACTGGAGGATTCTACAAATCAATATTTGGTAATCGGTGAAAATGTACATGTCATAAGACAATATAAAATCTTGAGCAAGAACACACTATAGGATTTAATTGTATTAGTTTCATAGGATTTTCATTTTTTTCATTTTTGATTATTAGAATAACTTTTGTTCACCCATAGATTTGTACATTGAGGTACATAATAACCAACTCTCTTCATGTTAATGAATTTTTTTATATAAACTCTCCTCTCACAAACTTGTTTTTGTGTTGAAATTAATATCATAAATTAATTACTTTACCGACATGTCTCAATATAACCATTATTATTATCGATTCATTATAGGTTACATTGAGTTTGGTTATATGATACTAATTATTAAAATCAGTAATTTAGAGGTCCAAAATTACCAAGAACGTTTTAAAAGAATTATAAACCATAGGATCCTTGAAATCAATTCACTAAAAATTCAAAAATATTCTTCCTCAAATGAAATTATAGAATTCTAAAATCATATAACCATTTTTAGATATATAGTAATAGTATACTATTAATAACCATCCTTTTAAATCCAATATTATGCTCGAAGACATTAATCCAAAATTAGATTAGTTATTCCACGATTATTTAACTCTATATTTCCCTTAATCGTTATTGATCCCTAGTTAATTATATCACACCCTAGTCAATATATATCAATATCTAAAAAATGAGATGATCTTCTCTCAAATTATAATTATTCATTTTTAGTACCTAGGCTACCAAATAATATATATGTAACCTCTTCAAAATCAAACCACCCATTAATATCTCAAAATCATATATATATTAAATTAAATATTTATCCATTAATCCATTATTTTTTCTCCAATTACTGACTAAAAAATATAACCTTAACATAAAATCACTTTTCATAGTTGTTAATTAAATTAAATATATATTTCAATAACATTATTATAAAACTACTAAAACAAAATTCATTATGAGCTTCATATAATTTTGATGACATTTGGGAAATACTACAATGACCTTGATAAATATAACCCATTAAGGATAATCAATAATATTTTTATGATTTATTTTTTTCTAAAATATAATTCTCACAACCATATGTAAGACTAAGATACTAATTATATCAAAAATAATAGAAAAGTGATAATATTCACCAACTATTTAATTATTTTCCCTTATTTTTTATAAGAAATAGTGTTTT
Source organism: Viscum album (assembly GCA_963277665.1). Classification (NCBI taxonomy): domain Eukaryota; kingdom Viridiplantae; phylum Streptophyta; class Magnoliopsida; order Santalales; family Viscaceae; genus Viscum; species Viscum album. Next base: position 767,350,602 of record OY728120.1, read on the forward strand.
CTAGGTTAATTTTATTATCAACATTATATGTTTATATTTTTTTATTAAAAAATAAAATGAAAATCATTAACATAAACATAATATTACTATAACTTTAATCTTAATAGTCTATCCTTAATTAGACACTTATGTTTAACAGATAATACTTTTGGATCCGTATATTAATAACTTTTTCAATACTTCTTTATATGTGGTCATTTTTATATTAGGTTATATAAAAAACATAGCTTACATAATTACTAAATAATTATGGTTTATGAATATAATGTGATTAAACAAATAATATCCCTCAAGATTGTCTCACCGGGTTTGCATTATGAGGCCCACTCATTGTGTGTCCGAGTGACGATCAAGCCAATGAATGAATTTCCAATTTCTAGGTGATTAAATATAGGGGAATATTTTTTATACATTATTACACATTACATTATCTATAATGGGAAGTATTTCTGTTAAAAAACACATAATCACTACATTTACAATATAGAAGGATATTATCCAATACATGTACATTTTACTAATGTTCTCTATTCTCTATCCAAATATAATTGTATATTATTTACTAAACACAAAATCATGTTTTTATTTTAATGGGTTATTAATTACTTTATAATTATGATCAGTATTAATGTATCATTTCATAAATTACTCTCGACAAACATCCTAATATTTTATTTTTCCCAAATATTTCCTTTACTGCCCACTGAGATGTTTTGGACCCCCACTCCAAGTTAATGTTCTCGTAGGCCCATTTTTCAAATATTTTTTTTGATAAAACCATAAAATCATTAATATAACCATACATAATAAATAAATAATTAGTTATTTTTTAATAAATTATTTCTAATAGAATTATTTTGGAATATTTATTTTGATAATTAAGTGAAGACAATATCATTAAAATTCATTTTTCTTAGTATCTAATGGAAATTTTATCCATTCTATATGAATCATATATCTCATATTTTTTCATAAACATCTTCCATAAATTATTAGCCTCATGTTGTACTTCTAAATATGTCACTTGTACTAATTTTCCATAATATCATTAAATGGAAACACAATAAGTGCTTATCTATAGTGCTCAGTAATGGAAACATATAATGAAAGAAATCATGTAATAAACATGAACTAAATATTATATAATGATTATGTAATAAACATGAATCCATTATCATTATTAAAATTATTTAATTTATTATCCAAAAAAAATTAAAACATGTCTATCAAAACTACTGATCTCATATTAATATAATTGATAATTTCAGACATAAAAAATATATTTTCAAGGCCTTTTGTCAAGAATGTTAATGTTTATTAAGATAATTATCATGAAATATTGCGGAATTATGATTTCATTAACCAAATTACCAAACATGATCTCTCTCAAATAACGTGATAGTGAATTGGGGGTATATAACATTATATCACCCAACTATCACATTATTATTTCCAGTTCATTCTCTATAAGATTCAAAATCCACATCATACATTTACTTAAAGAATACCTTACATAATAAAACATTGTTATGAGTATAATGTTGGATGAATAATATAAAAAATGATCAACATGAATTATTAGTTAATAATAATCGTTAATTAGAATATAATTCTAGTGTAAATAAACAAGATAACATGATCATAACCCATTCAGAGGAAGAAGGGAAAAATATTTTTGGGAGTAACTATACCTTGATGTTTTCAAATTTATTCCATTTCATAAGTGATGGGAACTATAATTTTGGGTTTAACTTTTTTTCTATAATATTATGTTATATTAATGTAGAAAATCCCAAAAAATTGAAAAACAATGTGAGAGGAAAATTACTTCTGTTCGAAACCCACTTCAAACACTCATTTTTTAGAATATATTCATTGTTTAATTTATTTTTAAAGTAATTTATATCTTCCCAATGATATTTTATCTTTTTAATTATTTTTAAAACATTTGAAATAAATTTTAGTTAAAAAATATTACCAATTAACTTTATACATATAATTTTTTTTTAATTTTTTATTTGGGAATAATTTTATCAGATCTAATTTATAACATTGTTAAATGTAAATTCAAAAATAAATACACTTAATCACATCAAATATCTTTTAGGGAAGTATCATTTCTCAACAATAAATTTATATACAATATAATGTTATAATAGTTAAAATTTAAATTACATAAATTTAATTATTAAATAATGTGTAATTTATATTTGGTTTTAATGGTAATAAAATACTAAATTCCCCGTGAAAATAAATAATTCAAAAAGAAGATCGAAGTGAATTAAATATTAAATTAATTATTCAATTAATTCCAAATATATTTTATAATATGGTTTATAAGATCCAAAATTATTTTAAAATGAATAAATTTATTTAATATGATTTTATTTAATCAACTATAATGTTTTTAGTCCAATATTTTTTTATTATATGAAGATAAATAGAAAAAATTACATGTTACTTGAAAACTGTATTTTTGTCTAGAACCTGACCATTTCATAAAAGATAGAAATTTTTTAATACCTAAATAATAATATATTTTTATAAAAAATGAAGTTAATTTTTCATAATTTATATTTTTAATGATTAGAAATAAAACTTTTTTATAAAATACTAAAACATAACAAAAATCTATATTTTTTGAAAATGACATTCCCAAATTTTAATTTATATTATTGTAATTTCAAATAACATACCAAATAATTAGTGTTAACCAATTATTAATAAAATATATAATGTAACACAATTTATCATATGTTTCAGGAAATAGATTATTGAATAAAATGATTTTTTGAAGAATAATATATTTTCAAATAATAAATGATTTTATTTCCCATTTTAGATAAATTAGTAAAATTTAATTCATATTATAAGTACTATTTACTAATTTTATACATATTATATTTATATAGTTTACTCATATTCATTCATGATAATTAATGGATCAGTTTTTTAATATTCATACTTTAGTATTTTAATTTTATTTAAAAATATCTTTTTTCTTGTTTTGTTTTTCATGTGTTGAAAACTACCAAACATGTTGTCTTACATAATTTAAATCATATAGTTTGATTTAATATTTTACATATTATTTACTCACAAATTGGTCTCTCCATTCTTTTCTTTTATTATTATGTCTTGTCCATTTCCATATTCCCTCTCTTTTTCTAAGAATAAAAATATTAAACTGAAATGAAACCATCAATATTACTAAAATATCATTCTTTGATAAAAATTAATATCTGTTATTGGAGACTTTGAAACATAAATTTTTAATTATAAATTATGATATCCCTGAACCCTTTTTTAGACTCAGCCTGAGGTGGGCAGGTTTTTCATAAAAAACTATTTTCAAAATTTTTATTCATACTAATTAAAAAAATTAAAAATTCTATTTAGATTTTTCAATTGGGAAATTAATTGGTTTTTTACACGATTGAACAATAATTTTTTTTCCATTTTATGTGATTCATTTATTTACTTCAACTCCTCAAATTTAATACATTTTAAACTAACAAAATTATGGAAAATGTTGTCATTAACACTCATTCAACAATTCAATTGATGTCATTTATTAGATAGATTTAAATGTCTTGTAATTTCTATAAGGGCCTTTTCATATTTTAATTAGAATTTATTTATTTTAAACTATGATCCAATGATCATTAGAAATATAATTTCTTTCTAATTACCTTGAACAATGAAAATACATCACATATAATTAATGATCTTTATAATTATCAAAAAATTAGAATTATCCTCTCAATTGCATTGATAATATCATCTTTTTAAATAACAAATTTTTCCCATCGACATGTTCTTTATTTTGATGTAATTTTTGAAATCATAATATTACATTCCCTTTCAAAATATTTATGATATCAATTCACACTTTTTATTCATTTAAAAATCTCAATATTTTATAAAAAAAATAATTACCAATTATTGTATCAACCTTTTATAATATTTTATTTCCATATTATTGATCTATAAAGAGTCACTAGATAATTTATTTTGAAGTAACCTTTCCACAGTTGTTATCCTCACTATAAGGGAAAAAATTCATGAGATAACATATTCATTATAAATAATTTATAAGATATATTCCAATTACATTTTCAGTATGGTTTATTTCCGTTGACGGAATCTTCATTAATTGATAAACTTTTGATTATTCAACATATTTATTATCATTTTGGATTATCAGGGGGAAAATATTGACATTTTTTAAATTTTACTATTGTTAATAAAATTAAATGATATTTTTTAAAGATAGATATATTTTTCAATTTTAAGTATTAATTATAGAAATTTGATTATATCCACAAATTGATTCAGTTTTATATCATAATCAAGATAAAAACTCTTATGTTCAATCTTTAAATTTTTGAATGGTTTAAATTAAATATCCTTTACTTTACAAAAAGTTATTATTTTTTCTGTAACGTCCATTTTTAACCCGCATCGAACAAGTGTAGTGTGATGTTTTTATTAGTGATTTCTTTGTAGTATTTTAATTTATGATTTGAGATCTGGGAATCAAATATATATATATATATATTATAATGAGTATCATCACAACTGTATATTCTTCTTGAAATTATCTACATAATATAATATTTTTTACTATAATTTTTCTTCTAGTAATGACCTCAACAACTGATTTAACTTCTAACATTACCAAATCATCATACTGGATTTTTCAAGTTTTAAAATTTTATTGGTTTTCCCATTGATGTCACTAATAATTATTATTAATTCATTTCTAGAATCCATTGATGATTTAACTGAATGAATTTATATATCACCTTTATAGATAATGATAATAAAATCGAATTCATGTTCTTCCAATCACTCACAAAATTAAATTTTAGATAAATACAATATAAATGTCTCACATGGAAATGATAAACTTTGATGTTCTTTATATGGGACATCAATAAATTTTTTTAGAAAAATTGTATCTATTATATAATTATATATATATATATATATCCCATTTTTGAAATAATTATAATGTATTTTTCAAACTAATGAAAATGCATCTACATGAGTTACCAATGACTCAAATAAAAGTTATTAGGATATCTTTAATTACTGATTAACACATAGATGGATTAAATTTGTGATATTATGTTTTCTCTAAAATCCATAACTGTCATCAAATTTAAAAATAATCACTCAGAATCATGCGGTTGGGATAGATAAATGATGAACTTAATAGATTTAAGTATGTTCTTAAACATTTGGGTGACTAAAACCGCTATGTATGGAGGTTTATATCTCCCACACATGCCAAATATCATTTTTATCACGATAAATCCATAAATATGTGTATATTCTTGATCAAAAAATAATTTTTCTCTATTATGATAAAAAACCCAACATTTTACAAGAATGAAATAAAGATATTGATAAATGACCACTATGGAATTTATGAATCTATAATAGACCAGATGAGTATTGAATTATTGAAAATCTGTAGAAAAATATCCTTGGGTTTATAAATATTATTATCATACACATTAAATAGAAATCAAATAATTGATATCCCATAATATATATTTATCAAAAACACATCCACTTGAAATAACTCCAAGGAAGAAATCTCATTCCCCACATAGAAATAATCACACCATGTTCCCTCAAAATAATTGTGTGTTAAACTATGACCATTAAATTTTATCTATGATCAAAAAAATTTCCCATCTCAAGTAAATTATAAACATAAATCTTATACCACTATTTTATCAGAACATTAACTCATCATGAAATGTATTGGAATCAAAATGCTTAATTATTCCTTAATAAGTCATTTCAAATCCTAAAAATTCAAATTTTGAATCCATAATAGATTCTTATTCTGTTCTCCACTATATAACTACAACATGTTCAAGTCATTTTCCTAAAATTTACAAATTATTATAAATTACCTATTTTCTAACCTTGACATCACATAGGCCAAACCAAGATAGTGTAGTTGAGTAACAAAAAATGTTCTAAAATTGTGTCCTAAAAAATTACAATATGTTTTCTCTAAAAATTTATAAATTATAAATAATATGGTATCCTGTATGGAATTTTTTAAATAACAATCTCGATTTTTTTAAATAGGTTCTAGATCTGAAACATATTTGATAATTGTTTTTGAGTATCTAGTATTTGGCAAGAAAATTTCATAATGAAAACATAATGATCCATTGTGTAAGGAGAAACAACCATTAATTTCACTTTATTTAACATAATAATTAGAAAACCATTATTGATAAATTTGATATTCAGTTTCAAACATTTAGTAATCCCTGAACTAGATTAACCAATTCTCTCTCCAAAATGTTGACACAGAACTTTTTGGTTATGAAGGAGACTATTCCACCAAAAAATAGAAAAAAAATTTTGGATAGGGATTTACATGATTGAATATATAATCTATTACATCTATTGCTTCCATTATTATTTATATTTTATAATCTACCAAATTCTAGTTCATTATTAAACTCAAGAGTGGAAATTATTATTTCAAAAAAACTATTATCCCAACTTAATTTACCAGCCTACATTCTCAATAACCTCTAAACATTAACATGTTATGAAAAATATTTTTTAGACCAAATCATCTATATTAATTCATTACTGGAAGCACTTGAAATTCAACTAGAAAAACCCCACCATTTTCCATCAGGAGAATATATTTAAAATTATCTATTTCTAAATAAATCTGGATAAAGTAATTTTCCTCTCTAAACTCCCTCTCTCTCTATGTCTTAATAATGTGAATTCTTATCCTATTTGTAGTGAACTAACCCCAGTACACCTATAGCTAATATATATTACCATTATATTGGAATAATTACTAGGAATAAAATCCTAAAAGACTGAATATTTTATTAGTTTTGGTAAACCAAACACATACATGGGTGATTTATTTCAAAAAAATACACTAATTTCCACAAAAAAATTTCATTTTGTGATTAATAACCTAAATCCATCTAGTTTATCCATTCATATCATTCATACTATACATATTAGATTCATTTGTAAAGGAATAAAAATAAGTTAGAGTTGAAATGACCAGTAATGGATAATCATAGAGGATGAAATAATGAATCAATTTGAATAATCAATGTGATATAGAAAAAAATAATTCCATTAAAAACTATGTATCAACAAGTAAAGAAATATAAATAATGATTTTTTTGAATTACACATCATGGGAATTTCAAATAGCTGAAAACAAATTCCATTCAAATAACTTGATATATCTTAATCAATATATAGATGTCCGTTATACTCATTGCTTGATGTTGGTTCATGTGGTAGGCTTGCAACTCAGTGAGGTACGAAGGTTATATTTCCAAATGGAGGTTGATTATTAGTATAACTAAGAATCTATAGGTGGACATGGTCTCCGTCATGAATAATCGGTGTGATGTTCTTTTGCTGAGGTTTCTACAGGGTCGATCAATTTTTTTTCAACATTATTTTGCAATATCACATGGCTAAGCTGTATAATGGAATCCCCCAACAAAGTCATTAAACTAAATACTGATGGGTCATATACCAGGGGAATTATGTGTGTGGGGGGTGTTTTTTGTGACTCCTGGGTTAGTATCATTCTTAATTTCACTACATTCTATTGTAATGGAATCTCTTTACTTGCTGTGGGAAAGGAAATTCTCACGTGGACGACTCTTTGCAACCAAAAAAATCTAGAGCTCACTCAAAATGAAACTGACTCATTGAACATTCATGCGTCATTAAATGAAAACAGATCCATCTTATGGTTGATTATCTAAAATTTCATGAAATGAAAACTGTCCACAACAATAATTTTCTAAAAACCCACACATGGAGAGAGGGGAAGAATGTGTCAAATCACCTTATGTCTGTAGTGAACAATGGATCCAATGTCACTTAACTTTCTAATAAGAATTTCTTGAAACCTAACTGGATCAACCTAATAATGGTGGATTCCATCAGTCTTCTTTTATATAGGTATAACTCAGTCCTAGTTTCTCCCAGTTTTATATACTTTTTTCCTTAAATAAAAATATGATGTTGGATGAGAAATTCATACATAGATACTTCGATGGAAGAAAATCATGTATGCTAATAATAAAAAGAATTCACACTATATGAATTTCATAATTATTGGATGTCATGATTCCCAGGAAAATATACCATTACCATCAAGACCAGTCACAATGTAGTATAAATATATGGGTTGATGAAAAATATATTCTTCTTAGAAACAGACTATATGGGGTTTTCACCAACTAATATCATCTCAAATGACTATCGATTCATTTTGTGGATCACATTACATGGTCCCCAACCTGTATGAATTTCATTAACATTTACCCAACACATAGGTTTTGAATTTACCAGTACCCAAAAAATAGAGTGCATTTTGAAAGCATTCAAATATCAAATTCACTTATATAATATCTGCATTTAGTAAAGGAAATGGATTTATCAGTATTTTATAGCTAATAAAATATCTCTAAATTTAAAAACCATATGTAAAATAATAAATTGGTTACAAATTTATAATATCCAAGATAATTTATGTAGATAATTTGTTAAAATTCAATTATCAATGATCATATGAATTCTAATATTCGAAGGGGAATTATAAAGAACCAATGAAGTGAATATCAATAATATCATTTTCCAAAGATGCCAAAAACCATCAAGAGTAATAATAAGGATTTTATAAATAAAAAATATACCAGGTGGAATAATAAAATGGTATTGATGTCATTGATGAATATAAATATTATAAAAAGATCATTCAAAATCATTATGAAGGATAATATACATTTAATTTTGGAAAAAATTCCGAACATTATTTTTTTTAAAATAAAATTTCAAAAAATTTTATTTAAATATTAATCATTTAAAACATCCAATGATGCTTTGTTGAAATAATTTTTGGTAGATTATTATATTTCGTACCAGGTAAAAAGATTCGTTTTTTTTACTGTAAAAAGTGTAAAAAAATTCATTTCTATGAAAGAGATAAGAAATCTAATTTAAAAGAAAAATAAGTAAAAAAATATAGGATAAAATTTTATTCAATAAATCTTTCTAGAAACATTGGAAACATATTTAAAATCCTCTTCAGAAAGAATAAAATTTAAAAGAAAATATGTTCTTAGAAAAATGTGTGAAATGAATTTAAGTATGCATAAAAGCATTTTATATAACATATTATGTACCAAATAGTTTAAAAACTGTATTTTTACCTAGAAAATGTCATTAATAACTAGATGACATGAAAACATAATGAACTATTAAATAATGATTCGATGTTTTCATCTGATATAAATTCATGTATATATAATCCAGAATAAAATGATACTTTGAAGAAAATACACCAAAAGACAATAATATATGTATAAGAATCAATAAATAAATAAATTTTTTAGTTTCTATCATAAACCATCATAAATATTATTTTAATAAAACTATATATAGTAAAACATATTTACACACACAATTATAGAATATAAATATATATAAGGAAGCAATATAACCCATTGAAAAAATTTCGGGATATGAAATTTCATATAACATGGTAACTTTTAACTCAAATCAAATTAGAAGGAAAAATTAAAATTGAATATCAAAATACCATGAATAGAAATAAATTCATGATATAATATATAAAACTATTTACTATATTCACAAAAAAAATTAATTTATTGGTGAATATGATATTTATCTCATTAATGTAGAAAGTGATATAAAAATCCTTTACATTGGGTTTTGTTTTTGAGTGAATTTATTAAAATTCATATATAATGTTTTTAAACATTTGAATAACATATTACAAAAGAATATTTATATATATGATATCATATATGACCTTCTTATAATATCTTATTACACATTTTTAGTAATTGTTTGCTGTTTTCACTATTTCATTTTTTAATTGCCATGTTTCAAAAGTATGTTTTGACTTGTTATTTGTTGATCCTATCATGGTTTCATAATATCATGAATTTATGCCATTATATAAATATCATATATAGTTATTATATTTTTATTTCTAATTCTCCATAATAATTGGAGATAATAAATTGAATACATCATTCATGGAGATGGTAGGCCGTAAGTATGAATGAATGCAACATTCATTTATTTTTCTCACTAAAAGAATAAAAAGTCAAATATATATATATATATATATATTATAATTATAGTATAATATTAGTGGCATATATATATAATATATTTATTAAAACAATATTTTATACATTCTATATATACCATTAATGAGTCACATTGTTTTGAAGATGTGGGAGTCCACACTTCCCCAAATGACGTTATCATATATACCAAAATTAGAAAGTATAATGGTATTTTTAATAAAAAAAATTAATTATCATAAATTCATTATAAATATCATATAAATCATATATAAAAACTTTCTACATCATAATTACCAACCATTATTGGTGTTAAAGGAAAAATTAACTATATCATTTTGTGAGGTGTTAGTTCTATGTACAAAATAGATGGTATGTTCATTACCCATTAAATTGATGTTTCGGTAAGTGTAGGTCCATCCAATATAATAAGAACATATTAATATATATTTTTTTTAAAAAAATATTTTATAATAATTGAATATGAATACATTAGCTGGTGAATAATTAAAATAAAACAAAAGACCATGAAGAAGGTTGGTACCACTTCTTTTGGTTACACCTTTTGATTTTCACTAAGGGGATTCCTTGGATAGGTTAATTTCCATGGTGAATATTATTGGTTGATGTCAGGGTTTTAATTAGATATTTTGTATATATTATCTATAAATAATGTGCATGACTAGTTGGAATGATTGGTATGAGTGTGTTTCTTTTTATAGTGGAGGTGGAGTGGCATTACAATAAATTTTTTAATAGAAGTGCGCCAACATTTTCCCTAGGAATAGTGCCTCCAATGATGAAAATTGTTATTAATAATGGAAAATATGGTTTAATATGACTACAATATTTCTTTTGGAATATCTTATTGTTTATTTTGGCATTAGGTTTAAGGATTATTCTCTGGTTAAGATAATTTTTCTCTTAAAAAATATTATTTATTTTCATAAATTTAGCTAATATTAAAAAAATAATGTTCAAATAATTAAAAATTAAAAATTATGATGATTCCCAATATTGAATTAATTTTTAAAAATTATAATATGAGAAGTGGGATAAATTAATTTAATTGTAATCCAACATACTGTACAAAAAGTCCATTTTTAAAGTAAAATGTTCAAATGTTTTCTATATATTAATATACAATTTAAAAGTGAAATTGATTAAATTAGATAAATAATATTAAATTATATATAATTTATACAATATATCAATAAAAAAAATCATCAATATAATTAAACATTATAAATAAATAATATGAAAAAGTAATTTTGATATAAAATACAATATTTTCACTATTCATCAAAAAAAATTGAAACTTCACAAAAAAATAACAAAATTAATCAAAACATTGTTTAGAAATTTTTAATTTTAAAATTATTTTAATTTATATATATATAATTTATTAAATATTCAAAATGTGGATGTAATATTGGTTCACCATTAAAATTTTCAATATGGCCTTTTTTTAGAAAATATCGTTTGTTGTGAAATAAAATATATCTCCACATTTCATGAATTTCATGATATTTATTGAATTTATTTAAATAGTTTTGTATATTTTTATATTCATGGATGTTATATTCTCTTTTGTTCTTTGTGATTCTTTTCCAACATGATATCGAATACATTTTTCTTACTTTTAAATGTTCGGCCGTTACATTCTACCCATAGTAATTAAATTGCATCCGTGAAATTTATTATCAGCATTGGAAATAATTTTTTTTTTATTTTTCATACTCTAAACATACATATTGAAAAAAAATCAAAAACAGACTCTAGAAATTATAGGATATTATTTACAAAGTTCATGTGGGCTATCATATAATTAGATCTCTATATAGCAGAACATTAATAGAAATTAGATATACATACATGGAATGGAAATATAAATATTTATTTAGAGAGATTGAGGTGATAAATGAAAAAAAAGATAATTATAATTGTAAATGTGAGACGGGGGTTCAAATACATAATTAATGGTGATTCAAAATACAAATATCTAAAGAAAAATTATGTTATTAAGACAAATCATTCGTTTTAAGACCATTTACATAATATTGACTAATTCTATTGTAGCCTATGAATATATGGAAATATAAAAATGTAACCTATTTATATAATTTTTTTTATATTTGTTGTTCTATGATAATTTTATAATATATTAATTAATTCATGAAAGGGATATCAAAAATTTAAAATTGATTCATGATGCACTAAAATAAAAAATTAACAGACACTAATGCCAATAAAAGAGTGAATAGTCCCCCAATTTATCCCTTAAAACTCTCCAATTTTAATATGGTTAATACATTAATATCTACACAAAACAATAAAACTCTAGGTTCATCAATATTATTTATTTATCAATTTTTTTTAACTAAACATGATTACATATCAACCAAAACATTTTGTAGGTCAGCGGTTTTTGTTAAACCCTTTCTTCCTTTAGTCATGGGATTATTTCCCAAGGCCTATTAAAATTTTATGGGATTTCTCCTAACAAACTAGTAGTACATTTAAAAATTATTATAATAATTATGATGAACATCCATGAAATTTAGTCATTAAATAACCATTTAATTTTATTTTTAAGCACAATCTCAATACATAAATACATCATCCAATTACTTCTACAATGGTACTTCCTTGATCTAAAATTTATCTATTAGAAAAAGGAATTTCCTAAAACCAAAAACCATAGTTTGAGCATCTATTAGTGTATTGGAAAAACTATATAGTCATTTTTATGATGGATAATTCTTGACAACTAATTTTTAATTTAAGACACCTTGGGTATAACCTAGGTCATTCATAGTTATTATATATTCAAATCATTCACAATGGTTTCTAAAAAATGTGATTTATCCTAATAATATCCCCTAGTTGTGTCAAAACAGGTGTTCAGTAAGCCTCATTGTCATGTACCATGTTATGCTTGAGTCAGGCCCATGAACCTTATCAATGTTTCTACCCTTTGATAAATCAGTTCTAGAACCACATCCAATTGTTGTATCCAGAAAAGGATGCATTTTACAAAATCCAAATAATCTCGAATAAACTAAACATTAGGATGTTCTTCTATATATATCCTCAAATTATATCGTATGGATATGTTTCCTAATCTATGTTTTCTTAAATATATTTCTAATTAATTCTTCAAAACATCCTCTAAAACCAACAATAGTGTACCAACCCAAGTTATCCTATAGCTGGTGTCTACCGTAATTACATTTTCAGGATTACATAGAATCAAATCATAAAATACAGAATAGTTTAAGAGTTTTAGTAAACTATAAATAAATGATTCTTGTATTACCAATAAATAAAGTAATTAAAACATAATTGTTTCATTTTAGGATATTAAATTAATTAAATCTAGTGAATCCTTTCACATTATTTTTAGTATACATCAAAGATCCATAGTGATGGGAAAAAATAAGGTTGATCTCAAAATATTTAATGCCTTGACCCCAGTTACGAAGAGTCATTAATTATTACATAACATTGGAATGATAACAAGGGATCATATCCCGAAAGACCAATCAGTTTAGTATCCTTGGAAATATAATATACATTCATATGTTTTACATTACATAATGAAATAAAAAAATCTAATTTTTTCCATTTTGAATACACATATATCCTTGTTCTAAGAAACTAGTTTTCCTCATGACACCTACCAATGCATCGAGGATCTATAGAGTCTTTTCCCATCACATACCAAGTCCAATGCATTCCTCATATGAAAAGGATTAAACATAAAACAAACAATTGTATTAAAACAACCATACAAAATGTTAATACACTATCCAAAAACCATGGATGGTGTAAAAATAACACATAAACAGTCATACATATCACATAACCTTCAATAAAATCTACATGTTTTGTATCAAAATAAATAAACTTCAAACCATCTTAAAATCCATCAAATGATGTTGACATAGATGAAATCAAAACTTTTTTTTAGAAAAATACATCTTTCTATTTGGAAATATTTTAACTCTAATATAATTATAAAAGAAAACATTTATTTTGAAAATATTCTTATAATATTATATGGGATGCTCTAATGATGTTATAATGTTGGAAAATGTCCACATCTGCCATATAATTTAAAAATGGAATTCTTACATTAATTTTGTTGAAAAGGTCATAAGGTACCTTATTTGAAGAATGAAAGAAATATTCCTTTAAAATATATATAATAAAATAATGGTATACATGAGTTCAACCCATAGTATAGTAAATAGTAATTTTTTTATTTACATTTTTAAAAAAACATGGATGTGGATGCTAAAGATGTCCCAGTAGATACTTACGTAAAAAACCTCAGATAATAAATAAATTGTGAAATTAACCCTACCTTGTACTTTTACTTGGTCGAGGGTAGGTTAAACTCTTGTTTAATGATGGAATAATTTTTATTAAATTATTGATGAACCATATATATTAATATGATATCATATATGATCTTCTAATATTGCATTGTTAATGATATTTTCGTAGTATCATTATTTCAGGTGTTAACTAATTTGTTTTCCTTTATACGATTGGTTACATAAGCCATGTTTCTTATGGATAGGATTTATTTGATTCATATACTTAGTTATATTATGTTCATAAAAATTATTCTAAAACATAAAATTAAAATTATTCTTGAATGATTAAGATAGTGAATGGATCTTGTCACATTCGTGGAGACAGTAATCCGTACGTACGCACGGGAGACAATATAATTATTTTGATATTTAAATATTATATAATTGTAAGTAATATCATATATAAAGAATCATCTAATGTTATATTTATTATTTAATTCAGTTATAATCATTATTATACCCATCAAAATGATGATGTTTTTGAATAACAAACTACACCATGATGTGGAGACGGCAATCCGTACGTACGCACGTATGGTGAATTTGTCATTTATAGGATTGATAGAATAATTAATATTGTTGTACCATTTTTAAAATAACATCACAGTATATATAAGATTTTGTATATATTATTTTAGAATGGAAAAAATAAAGAATGAGGAAGTGGATGAAGAAATAAACTTGAAAGTGGGGATGAAATATTTACCTCCTCTTGAGGTTCATTTGTTTGATTTGATAAAAAGGGCTCCGTAGGATGGATTTATGACTAATAGAATGCCTCTAGGATGGAGGGATGATATTTGAGAAAATATGTGGGTAGAGTATGGCCCAGCCAAATGGCTTTGAATGTGAGAATTTGAGAGAAGGGTAGGTTCCCTATTTTTAGAGTGGTGATGGTCACTTTAGGAAAAGCTTGAAATATTATATTATTATAAAATTATTTTCTGATTATAATGGCTCGAAAATGAATTATTTAAATTATATGGTAGGTATGTGTCTAAAAACTCTCAACCAATTGGATTCAGATAGGTTTAGGTCATCATATTAATATTTTATTTTATATTTTACTCTTAGTTAAATAGTTTGATATTTACCACGTCTCTTTGTATTTTTATGTTATATGGTTAATAAAATTACTATAAACATCCAAGAGAACCACAAGTGGTTAATTATGGACATATATAATATTATTTAAGCCCTTTTCCCTAACCATATATTTTTAGGAATACAATATCAATTAATAAGATAATATTTTTTTAAAAAACTCTTTTAAGTAAATTCTAACACTATTTGGTATTATGTTTTTTTAATTCATAACAACATTATTACATCACAAAATATTCATTTAATCAACTATAACATGTAATTTTAACATATAAAATTATTTTAGTTCATTAAAAGTATCAAATTAGATATATTTTGATATTTATAATATAGATTATTTTAATCTTTCATTAATAAGGTAATTACTGCATCACCATTGTGTCATAAATAAATTTAATTACATAATGTATAAAAATTAAAAATAATTTACCATTATGAATGATATATTTCGATCTTTATAATTAATATTTATAGTTTAATCTATCATATGTATAACCCTATATTAAATATGGTTTTGTTATTAAATTTTTATTTTAACTCTTTTAACTATTGTTTAAATAAAATAATAATAAATGTCATAATATAATCTAAGTAGACCAAAGGGGATCATATTTCAATACTAATGTTGTTTTTGGTCGAATTACACTTATCCAATATAATTATTACATGTGTTAGGGTAATTATGAGATCATTTTTACACTTATTTACCGTATTTACGTTTAACTGTGGTAAATAAAAGTAAAAAGTTACAATTCACCAAAAATTATTTAATTCTTATTGAACCACATTTTACATACTGATATTAACAATGTCTCTTGGAATTTTGAATTCAACTCATAGAAGAGGTAAAATTAATTTTATACAAATTTTCAAATTCTCCTAGAAGGTGGGTAAAAGACGGTAAATAGTTCGATAAACATTTATATATCTAAAAATATTATTAAATGACTCCAATGAATTACGTTGAACATGTATTGTTATTATTTATATATTTTTACCTATAAAAATATAAAATAATAGTACTAATTATTTAAATAAAAAGTTTTTTAACCAATAACACAGTGTTTTCCCCTATTCATCAAAAAATTGAATGTTTTCAGAAAAATACAAAAAAATCACCCTAAGATAATTTCGATATTAAGAATCCAAAAATGAAGTCCATTTTGAAAGATAAAATTTATAAAATTTCAAAAAGTGGTTTTTACTCTTCATAATGGCCAGTTTGATTGGACGTGGTGTGTTAGAATCTCAAAGTTTCCTACAATGCGAGATATTTCATTATTCAAAGGGAAACGTACCGTGGAAGCTTGGAGTGTTACATTATTCCCTCCCTCAATTAACATCATCCAAAAAATTTCAATAATAAAACCACATAAAAATATTCAGGCGGTTCTTCTTCATTAGTTCCTTTGGTTCTCTCGTTGCCTATTCTATCTTATGATTTCTCCATAGATCTTTTACTAGACAAGTCATCCGGTTTCTCATAACTTTTCCACTTCTATCTAGAATTTTGACAAGCTCTTCACAATAAGAAATATCAGGTTCTAGTTCAATATCCTCATAGGTGAGTAAACGAGTTAGTTCTGGCTTGTATTTCCTCAACAGTGATAAGGGGAACGCGTCATGAACTTTGAAGAGACTTGGAGGCATTTCCAAATAATAGGATGAAACTCCAATTCATTATAGAATTTTGAAATGTCTGATGTACTTGGGACTCAATTTACCCTTCTTACCTAAATGTATAACTCTCTTCCATGTAGATAACTTCATGAAAACATGGCCTCTAACTTGAAATTTCAAATCCTTCCTTGGAATATCATCTTAGATCATTTTCCTACATTGTTATTCTTTGATGTAGGTTTGGATAACCTTCACCTTTTCCATTGTTTTCTCAACATGTTCTGGGCCTACCAGTTTTCTTCCACCAAAATCATCCCAACAAGTTGGTGTTTGAATTATCTTTCAATATAATGCTTTATATGGTTCCATATGAATACTTCAATGGAAGCTATTGTTATTGGAAAATTTTACCATACATAAATATTGATCTCACATACCATGAATGTCAAGTGAGAAAGATCTAAAAAATTTATTCTAAGGTTTAAATAGATTTTTCTGATTGTCAATCAATTTGAGGGTGGTAGGTAGTGCTCAAATAATGTTCTGTATATAGGTATTTCTGATGACTTTTCCAGAATCATGATGTAAAATGAGGATCATGATCAGATATAATTGATAAGGGTACTCCAGGAAGACTTAATATTCATTAATATATACTCATGATAGATGTTGAAGTGGTAAGTCTTCAATTATATAATGAAAATGTGCTGACATGGTAAGATGATAAACAATGACCCATATTTCATCAGTCCTTCTAGGAGTCTTTGGTAGCCCCATGAAAAATTCCATCATAAATTTATGCCATTTCCAATCAGGTTTGAGAAGAGGTTTCATGACTCCTCTAGGTTGTTGCCTTCCAGCTTTCACATGTTGAAAAACCATAAATTTTTGACACAAAATAAAAAATATCCCTCTTCATGTTGTCCATCAAAAAATATTCCTTCAAACCTTTATACATCTCTGTGATACTAGGGTGTATAGAGAAATTGTAGCTATGAGCATCATCTAACAAATCCGTTTTTAGATCTGGAATATCAGGATCACAATGTGTGTACCCAAATTTCAAAATCCCATCTATATATATGAAGTTACTCAATCTCCCGTCATTCACAGATTTATTTTTCTTTTGAAAATCCTCATCATTATCATGATAACTTTTTATCCTTTCTAGTATAGATGTTTTGGAAACTATTTGAATTTTTTTGATGTTTCTCTGTCCATGATTATTCCCATATCTATTTTCACTAGATCCATTAAAATGGGACCCCTTTCAACTATATTATTGTTTAAAAATCCATGATCCTTTCTTCTCAATGAATTTTCCACCATATTTGACTTCCCCTGGTGGTAGTTTATTGTGATATCATAATACTTATGTAGTTCAATACATCGCCTTTTCCTCATGTTGAGGTATTTTAGTGAGAAATTGTACTTCAAACTCTTGTGATCAGTATAAATATCACATCTTTCACCATAGAGATAGTGTCTCCATATTTTCAGAGCAAAGAATATAGTGGATAACTCAAGATCATGGGTATGATTTTTTTCTCTTTAATTCTTAGGTGTCATGATGTATAGGCAACAACTCTATCATTCGGCATAAGGAAACAACCGACTCCTTTCTTTGAAGCATCACTATAAATAATAAACACATCATTCCCTGATGGTAGTGTCACCATAAGTGAAATGACTAATATTCTCACTAGTTCTTCAAAACATTCTACCCACTCTTTTTTCCAAACAAATTTAACCCCTTTACGTTTGTTCTTGGTTAATGGGTTAGCCAATCCGGAAAAATATCGGACAAAATGCTTATAATAACCTGATAAACCAATAAAACTGTGTACCTCAGTTATAGTCGTCGGTGCTAGCCATTCTTGGTTTTCCATAGTCTTTGAAGGATCAAAATATATTCCATACTTAGAGAAAATATCTCCAAGAAAACAAATCTCTTGATCCCATAATTCACACCTACTAAACTACCCATATAATTCATTTCTTATGAGGGTTTTCAGAATGGTGCGCATGTGATGTTCATGATCTTTTTATCTTTTGGAGTATATCAGGATATCATCAACAAGTACCACTAAAATGTCATCAAGATATTCCTTGAAAATTATGTTCATTATATCCAAGAAAACAAAGGGGGAATTAATCAATCCAAACAGTATTACAGAAAACTAGTAATGCCTGTACATGGTTCCAAATGATGTTTTTAGTATGTCTTCCTTCATCACACACATCTGATGATATCAAGATCAAATGTCAATCTTTAAAAAATATTGATCTACATGAGGTTGGTCGAATAAATCAACAATGTGAGGTAAAGGATACTTGTTCATTATTGTCACAACATTGATCTACCTATATTCAATGCACAACCTCATATATCAGTCTTTATTCTTATCAAAAAGGACAGGGGATCCCCATAGACAAACACTAGGGAGAATAAATCGATTATGACTCAATTCCTTTGGTTGTTTTTTTAGTTCCACTAATTCCACTGTCACAATTCTATAAGGGGTCTTAGATATAGGCCATGAACTAGGAATAAAATCAATGGAAATATCAATTTCTTGTTCTGGAGGATATCCAGGTAAATCCTCTATAAACACATCAACAGATTCTTACACAATAGGTACGTCCTCTATTCAAAAATCCTTTTCATATCCCATAATTATTTCATTCTAATTCTCCCCAATAATTGAATTTAGTAGAGATACTGTCAGTGGATGTAGATAAGAATCAGGGGGTGTTGTTTCTGCTCTAAAGATAAGGTACCCCTTTTTATCATCGACAATTGAGACCTCCTTCTTCTTACAAATTTTTTTCGCATCATGGTCTAAAATCCAATCCATACTAGGGATTATAAAAAATTTAGTCATGGTTATGGAGATGAGATCAGTAGATAAGGAACATTTATATACCCTAATGGGAACTGATTCACAAAACATTGTTGCGATGATACTACCCTTAGGTTTTTTGACTGACAACTCATTTGTTATGTAAAATTGAAAACAACTAATTTTCCTAGTAAACTAGGATGATATGAAACAATGCGATTATACATAACCAAATACAACATTGGAAAACCCTAAGGAAACCATTAAATTATCCTCCACCATGTCTTTTGGAGTTTCAACCTCAGTAGTAGTGATCACATAAGCTTGGCCTTTCTCCCTTGGCCTTTCCTAATGTATGATCCATTGGCGCATAGGACATTTATTTGCACAATGCACCATTTCTCTAAAATTGTACCATTCAAAATTGACTTCCCCTTTCATCCCCTTGAAATCATGATCTTGGTGTCCTTTTCACCACAATTGTAACAGACTTCCATTCCTTTTAGGCATGTACCGGGGTGTTTCTTCCAACATTTAAAATAAGAAGGATATTAAACATTTCCCCTCTTCCCCTTATTTTCGTTTCGATAGTGTTCAGAAGATCTCTTAATCTCCTGCATTGCTTTAAATCATAAGACTT
The DNA here is from genome assembly GCA_963277665.1 of Viscum album. Taxonomy (NCBI): domain Eukaryota; kingdom Viridiplantae; phylum Streptophyta; class Magnoliopsida; order Santalales; family Viscaceae; genus Viscum; species Viscum album. The sequence continues at coordinate 767,371,348 of OY728120.1, forward strand.
AGAGAAAGTTTTTTTGTCTTGATAACACATGAAACAATATATTTGTATTATGAAAAGGATTGTGAGAATAATGCCCGATGAAAAATATTGTTTCAACCAATCAATAAATTGATCAATCTTACTCATTGGGTTACATATGTAATTTTATGCTTACCTTGTTAACCTTGTAATGTTAGCCTCATATTTTGAGACATTCTCATCCTCTTTTTTACTCATACTCATAAATTGTCTTTCCATATCCTCTCGATGGTCACGAGGAAATTATTTTTCTATGAAAATCTCTTTAAAATCACTCCATTCCACATTTGATACTACATCATCTTTATTTGTGTTTTGAATCAATCAACACCATTGATCTGCATCTCTGGTGATGAGAAAAAATTCCATGACAACTGTTTCCCTTTCGCTACTCCCCAAAGCATGAAATATTTTCTCTAAGGAATTTATCCATCACTCTACTACTACTGGATTTTTACACCCATTGAATGATGGTGGTTGTTGCTTCTTAAATCCGTCTACCATTGATCCTCTGTGTTGAGGATCAGGGTTCTCTATATGGGTAAGTATATTATTAATAACTCGAGTGAGTTGTACCAGTATGGTGATAAGCTGATCAGCACCGGTTGCTTCACCAGCTCCACTATAATTATCTTCAGAAGGTGGGAAATCCCAACATGGATTACGTGTTCTTATACGGGTTTGATTCCTTCCCCCATGTGACATTTCTAAACAATGGAATACACTTCATTAGTTTATGAATCACAATACATAACTCCAAACATGTAAAACAGTTAACATAAACTGAACAGTTTATGGATTGATCCATAATCATAATAAGGTTTTCATTGGGGTAGTATATACTCATAAACCCTTTATAATGGTTTGTAAAGAAAATGAGAATTATCCTAAGCATATCCCCTGAGAGTTTCATAACCTATAGTGTAGTATGGCCACTTGTCGTGCATCCGTTCCTATTCAAGTATAACAGAAAGTGGTTATTTCATTTTTTACCCCTAGGTACATCTGTGCCAGAGCCGCATCTACCTACTTGTATTTAGACCAGATGAATTTAATGGAAATGTCAAAAAATATCTTTTGTACAAAAATTCTAGGATGTTCTTCTATACTAGTCCTCAATGTCTATCTTAGGGTAATGTTCTCTAATTAGAGTTTTTCTCAATCTAGCTTCCAAGTACTGTTCTAAACATCATCTGATAACAACTATAATTCCCCAAACATTGTTACCTAGAGTCTCTGCATTATTATATAACATTGGCATGATCACAAGAGATAAAATCTGAAAATACCAATCTGTTTAGTAGCCTCTGTGCATTATTACATAACATTGGCATGATCACAAGCGATCAAATCAGAAAATACTGATCAGTTTAGTAGCCTTGTAAATACTAGAAACATTCATAAGTTTTACACTACATCATGAAAAAAACATCAACAAAATTTTCTCCCCTTTTGAACACACTTATATCATTAGAATAGCCCTGTAATTCAAATATAAAATACTTATTCACACCATAGGAAAAATAAAACATAGAAAGTGGTGATATCAAAGTCTTAGTAAGGATAACAATATAGAGGAAATATTCATAACTAAGCATAAAAATTTAAGGAAATGTATTAGACTAAAATAAGACTTTTAAACATGAACTTCTGCAAAATATGGAAAAGATAAAATCAAATAATTCCATTAACTTATTCTAATGGATATTATAATAGTGGAATAATCACATGAAATATCCATAGATACTTTTATAATGATTGAATGCATAATGACAGACTTCATAAGCACATAGTCAAGGCCTTGTGCCATGACTAGAGATAAGATTTTGTCAAGGCCTTTTTCCAAGATCCTAGTTTGTCTCATGAAACCTACCAATGTATCGTGGAGTTGCAGTGGGCTCAACCCATCACTTACTATGTTCAATGCATTCGTGATATGAAAAGATTTAATCATAACATAGACATTCTTATTATTACTAGCATACGAAATGTCAATACTTTATCTATAAACCATGGATGGTGTAAAATTTTCACATCCACAGTCAGACATATCACATAACCTTCAATACAATATTGAGGTTTTGTATCATAATAAATCAACTTCAAAAAATCTTAAAATCAATCAAAGGATGTTGATATAGATGAATTCAAAACTTTTTAGAGAAATATATCTTTCTATTTTGAAATCATATAAAAGTCATATAATTATAAAAGAAAACATTAATTTTGAAATTATTCTTATAATATTGTATGAAAATATTTGATTGTGATATAATAGAGGAAAGTCGCCGCACCCGCTGTATAAGTTAAAAAGGGCATTATTACCTAAATTTTTTCAAATAGGTCATAAAGTTCATTCTTTTGAAAATGAAGAAAAGATTACTTTAAAAAAATAATGAAAAATAAGGGTATATTTTTTAACCCATAGTACATAAATAGAAAAAAAAATTGAATTACATTTTTATGAAAACACGGATGTTGATGATAAAGAGATCCCAGTAGATACTTATGTAAAAAAACACATATAACAAAGAGATTCTGAAATTAACCCTTTACTTGTGCGTTTTTTTGCTCGAGGGTTTGTTAACCTCAAGTATAATGGAGAAATAATTGTTTTTAAATTATACAAGAACTATATACATTTATATGATATCATATATGATCTTCTAAAAATTCATTGTTAATCGTATTTTAGATGTATCATTTTTTGGGTGTTAACTGATTCGTTATCCTTTATATTCTTGTTTATATAAGACATGTTTGTTTTGGAAAGAATGTATTTGACTCATATAAAGAACAATATTATGTTTATAAACATTATTTTTTATAATAAAATAAAAATTATTCTTGAATTATTATGAGACTAAGGAATCTCATCGCATTCGTGGAGACTGTAATCCATACATACGCATGAGCGACAATATCATTATTTTGATATTAAAATATTACATAATTGGATGGAATATAAAATATAAAGAATCATTATCATGTTATATTTATTTTTTAAATCGTTTATATAGATTATTATACTCATCCAATTGATAATGTGTTTGAATAACAAACTACACCACGGCGTGGAGACGGTAATCCGTACGTACGTACATATGATGACATAGTCATTTAATGACAATGAAATGAAAGGAGGAAAGTTTAGAGGGTATTTGGGTAGGTTTTGGCTGAGCCAAATGGATATGAAGGAGTGAATTTGACAGAAGGGTATGTTCCCTTTTATAAGAGAGGTGAGGGTATCTTTTGGAAAAGCTCGAAATATTATTTTAAAATAAAACATTTTTTGGTTCCTAATGGCTTCAAAATAAATAATTTTATTGATAAATAGGGGATGGGTTGAAAAACTCTCAACCCATAAGTTTTATATAGGTTGAGTTCTTCATATTAACATTATCATTTAGAGTTTACTTATAGTTAAATAGTTTGACATTTACCAAGTCTCTTTGTATTTTTATATTATATGTTTAATAAAAATACTATAAACATTCAAGAGAACATAATGTGGTTTATTAATGATATAAATAATATTACTAAATCCCTTTGGAAGGACCATATATTTTTATGAATAGAATACCAATTAATAATTTAATACTTTTTTTTAAAACTATTTTATGAAATTTTTGACACTATTTGGTATTTTGTTTTTGTTAAATTCCTAACAACATTTTTACATAAAAAAAATTAGTTTAATAAACCATAATAAGTCATATTAACTATGATAATTAGCGCAATTCATTAAAATTCTCAAATAATTTTTATTTGGATATTTATAATATCAATTATTTTAATCATTCATTAATAATGTAATTAATGCATTATCATTTTTCCATAAATAAATTTTATTATTTAATGTATAAATATTATAAATAAAATAAAATTATTTAGTAAATATTTTTATCAATATAATGATTATTTATAGTAAAAATTATGTTATGTATAACCCAATATTAAAAATCATTTAGTTATAAAAGTGTGATTTTTACTCTTTTAACTCTTCTTTAAATAATATAATAATTAATGTCCAAATATAATCTAAGTGGGACGAAGTGGATCATATTTTAATCCTATGATTTTTTGTTCGAATTACACCTATCCAATATAATTTGGACATGAGTTAGGGTATTTATGATATCATTTTACCCTTTATTAACCTATTTACTTTTAACCATGGTAAATTAAAGTATAAAGTTAATATACACCAAAAAATATTTTCATCTTATTGAAACAAATTTTACATACTGATATTAACCATGTCTCTCGGATTTTGGAAATTCAACTCATAGATGTGGTAAAATTATGTTTTAAAAAAATATACAAATTCTCCTAGGAGGTGGGTAAAAGACGGTAAATAGTTCGATAAAATTTTATATATCTAAACAGATTATAAAATGTCTCCAATGAATTATGTTGAACATATATATGTATTATGTATCTATTTTGACATAAAATAAATTAAAATAAAATAAATAATTATTTAAATAAATAGTTGTGTTTAACCAATAACATAGTGTTTTTTCACTATTCCGGAAAAATTGAATGTTTTCTAAAAAATACCAAAAAAATAACTCTAATCTAATTTCCATAATCCGAATAAAAAACTAAAGTCCATTTTGAATGATAAAATTTTTAAAATATCAAAAAGTGGGTATTACTATTCAAAACTACTAGTTTGATTGGTCGTGGGGTGTTAAAATCTCGAAGATGCGTACAACGCAAGCTATTGCATTATTCAAAGGGAAATGTACTGTGGAATTTTGGGTTGTTACAAATTATTAGTAAGGGATTGGTGTGGAAGATTTAATAATGAATCAATAATAATATTCAATGCATATAGGTAAACAATTGATGATAATCATAATCTGAGTAAGAGAAAGTAAAGTGGAACGTATAATGAATTGATTATTATTAATCAATGTGGAAATGAAAATAACTGAGAACACATGATACATAAAAAATAGATAATCTGTAATCAATAGGGCATGGTATGAAAGTAACGAAAATGAAATTTATTAAAAAAATATAATAATGAAATGAATCAATGGACATGTCGATGAAATACTCTAATATATAATAATAATAAATGAATTCTCAATAAAGAAAATGTTTAATTTTTTCACTTCATGTTTTCCAAGAACATTATACCATTACCATCCAAACCATTCACGTGAAATTATAAATATAGTTGTATAAACATTTCTATTCTACTTACAATGAAACTAGATGTTTTTGTATCCAAATAATTTTATCTCATGAGACTAACAATACATCACGGGGATTACATTAAATGGTCCCCAACCCATATGGATTTCATTAAATAGTCCCCGACCTGTAGGGAATGCATTAATAGTTACCCAACCTCTATGGTTCATTTATAAACAATTTAAATAAAAATGTGACTTATCAAATATCCATATTATGTAAAGTTCATAAATTTATCAACATTTTCCCATTAAAACATATAACATAGAATATAAACAATAAACCTAAAAATTATATAATCTTCAATAAATAAATATAACCATGATAAATGATATTGATAGTTAGGGGAATGTCAATGTTCAATGATCAAAGTAATTTGAATATTTCAAGGGGACTAACAATGTAATCAACTAAGTGAATGTCAATAATATACTTGTCTAATGATTCATAAACCGTAGAGGTTAAGAATATATATGATATCAATAAAAAATATCCCATGTGGAGTGAAATAAATGGTTGTTGTAATTGATGAATTAAAATATTATTAAAAGGACTTTTAAAAAATAGGAAAATATCCTTTTAATTTGGAATGAAATTGTGAAAATAAATATATCTGAATATAACGTTTAAATTCATTTTATTTTAATTTATTTTCATTAATAATGAAAATGAACCACAACATATATGAGTGTTGTTAAATTCATATATTTCGTATAAGGTAAAAGGAAATATACTTTTACCTAGTAAAATTGTCATAAAAATCCATATTTTTGACAAGGAAAATATTAATAATTTTAAAAAAAATATATCAAAAAGTAAAAAAAATCCTCAATCAATAATTTTTTTTATGGTTCAAAAAATTTAAAACCTTTTATGAAAACTATTCTTTTTGAATAAAACAGGTTCTGTAGCTAAATATAGAAATAAAATCATAACTTCATAAGGTTGTTGTCTAAAATATGATATATACCAAAGAGTTGGAAAATGATATTATTAATTTAAAATTTCAATAATATCCAGAGGAGAAATTTTTTTAATTCTTTATTAAATACTGATTTAATAATTTCCTTTGAGGGAATTTCCTGTATAAACCATCCCAAGAAATTAGATTATGAAGTGAACTAATGAACATACCATAAATTTGATGCGAGAAAAAATAAATAAATATATTATTGTAAACATAAGTAAATATTCATGAAATATTTTAAATAAAAATATATATATTATATTTTTTTAGACACATAATTTTTGAATATTAATGATAATAAGGAAGTAATATAAACCAAATAATATAAATTTGGTTATGAAATTATTCCCCACATGGTAAATTTTATCGAAAATCACCATACAATGAATAGTTCAAATTAAATATAAAAATACCCCTAAGATAAACCCATTCAATATATAATATATCAAAATGGAAAGTAGATACACCATGAAAAATACGTAAATGTGGAATATGACATGTATCTCATGGATCTAAAACGTGAGAAGAAAATACTTCACCATGAATTTTATTTTTGCATGCACATCCTTTAAATTATAGTATAACAGTGTTAAAAATGATAATAAATTTTTATGAATCCAAAAAATATATATAATATCATATATTATCTTCCCATAATATCAAATTACCCATTTGTTAGAAATATTTTACTATTTTCACTATTTGAGTGTTAACTGACTAGTTTCTCCAGTCTGTATTGACATGTTACATTTTGTCATTATCATGGTTTCATAATCCCTATAATTTAAACCATTATATTAATATTCCAAACATCAACTATATTTATTTATTAAAATCCATAATATTTGTAGATAATAAAAGTAATTCACTGTTCATGGAGATGGAAGACCGTACGTATGCATGAACAATATATTCATTTTATTTTCATTTTTAAAAATTGAAATGTAAATTATATATGTTCATATTATAATTACTATGAAATAATTATGTCATATTAGTAATTTTTTTTTTATAAAAACCATCCATAATACGTTATATGTATAGCACGAATGAATCACATCTCTCAATGGAGGTGGTACTTCATAATTCCATAATTAATGTTATCGTATTTTTTTAAATTAGAAAGTAGAATGATATGAGATATATATGATTTAAATAAGAATAAATAATTCTTAAATATAATATATATACTAAATAACTTCAATTTCTATCATAATTACCAAACCTGGGAGATGGTAAAGGAAAAACAAATGACATCGTTTTGTGAGGCAGTAATTTACTATACAAATACACTATAATGTTTTTACCATTAGATGGATGTGTGTGTATTGTTAGGTAAATACCTTATATTAAAAACATATAAGTATATTTATGATATTTTTTTACTAATTTAATCATATAATAAGATTATTTCTGTTGTGGGAGAATTAAAAAAAGAAGAGCTTGATTTAGGATGTAACCTCTTCTTTGGGTAACTCCTTTCGGTATGAACCAATGGTCTTCCTTGAATGATTTTATTCATAAGGTGGGTCTTCTATATTTATGGTTGGATAATTTTTCGGATGCACTTGGGAATATATTTTTGGTGTAAAATTCTCTTGAGATGTTGGAACAAGTGTGAGGAGTGAGATCCTTTTTATTGTGCAGAAGGAGTGGTATTCTTGTATATTTTTCAAAAGGGAATATCACCAAAGCTTTCCCAATTAAATGTTGATAAAATAATGATCCAAATTATATTAAATATCTCATGTGGATTAAATATAAATATAAAATGATATTTTTACAAGTTTTGAGCTCATTGTTTCATTAATTTAAATGATTATTCCCTAGTAAAGCTAATTTTTCTCATATTCGATGTCAATATTTTTAGTCACGTTCAATAAAATTTAATATAAAAATATATGATAAACTTATTAAAAATTATAAATTATTCTGATTTAAAATATATAATATATTTATTCTAATTAAAATAAAATAAGTGTCATAAATAAATTTGAATTTAATCACACAGACAACATGACAAAATGTGGTTTTAATATAAAATGTTTAAAAGTTTTCTATGTTTTATATTAAATTTAAAAGTGAAATTAATATTAATGAAATAAATTGAATTAATTTATATATATTTGATATAATTTTATTTTAAAACCATTTTAAAATTTGTTTAATCTTATAAATAATTTATATGAAAATAAATTTTGGTAACAATATTCATTATTTATTACTATTCATCAAAAAATAAAAATTCACAAAAGAAACCAAATATTATTCCGAACCTAATTTTTATGTTTATATAAAGAAATGAAGATAATTTGGAATAATTTTTTTATAAAAATTCAAATAACATGACTTTAAATTGGATCTCCATTAAAAGGTTTTTAAATTTCTTCTTTTTACAAAATTCTATTTTTTAATCATAAAACAATATTTATTGTTATCATATGCCTATAAAATATATTGGGATAATATAAAAAGTATTAAATTAAATATATAGAATATAAATATATATAATATCAATCAATAATTGTAATAAATATTACTTTCTATCATAACACATATGTGAGTGCGTAAAAGAGTTTTCAATAATAACATTTCAATTATATTGAATTGGCTCTAATATTCATTTTTAATTAAAAATTAACTAATTGTATAATTTTATATATTTATAGAAAATATGTTTTCCAATGTCTTTTAATACCATTAATTACCAAATTTTTAATTGATATTTTATGTCCTATTTTATGAAATAAATTTTTTTTAGTAATATATTGTTTATTGGAAAAACCTGGTCTTGTGTGAAACACAAGCTATAAAAGATAGTATTTGTTATATATAATAAAATCTATCTCATAATTTCATCCATTACAAGGTATATAATGAATATATTTAGAATAGTAATTATATTAAAAAGTATTTGGCTAATATATTCCCATACTCACTAGGTGTTGTGTGTCATACAGGATATTGAATACAATGTTCTTATTTTAGAAATTTGTGGTTTTTCACTTTTGGAACTATAATTTATATTTTGAAAATTTATTCTAAGAAAAAAATTGATTCCTAACAATTATGGTGGAATTAGAAAAACATTTATTCTGTGAAATGTTTTCGAAAAATTTTTATGGTGTCATTTTTCATTTTGATGGGGTTAATTGATTGTATTAAAGTTATTTTTGAATTTATATATAATAATTTTGACACTAATGAAGTCATCGTTATTGACTAGGTCGAAGAAGTAAGAAAACAATGTGGTAATGAAAATCGGATAATGAATAATATAGTTCAAAAATATTGGAATTTGTGCGTATAAAAAGTCATCATACACTATCATAGAAAAATTCATACACTATAGTCACAATGTTTCTCTATATCAAGATGACATATATCTTATGTGATCACATTCATCTATGGTGGATCTATTTTTTTTTTGAATTTTTAGAATATTTTCTTCATTGTTTTACCCTCTATTATTTAATGGGTGTTATTCCAGATTTATTAATAGCATCACATTATGATCGAATGCTCCCTTAAAATATAGAAGTTATTTATATACAATAGTGGGATATCTATTGTCATCTCTTTCTTCAATAATGTGTTGCATATTTTTGTGATGATCTAATGTTATTTTTTCAAAGTGGAATCATCATGTATGTCACATTATTCTTAAACGATCACATTTACCCACATTTTATTAGATGATTCAACCTAAAAATAAATAATATTTCATTTGAGAGATGATAAGTCTTCAAATATTGAGAGAAATTTTTATTATAAAAAAATAACCACACTCAATTATCACCCTATTCTTGAATAAATTTTTCTAGAATTTTTTTAGAAATTTATACTAAAAATCATATAATAATATGTTCTAACATTGTTAGGGGAATCATTAAAGATTTCCATTCACAAGGATACTCCATGAAGTAAGTGTATAAATATTTTTCACAAGTCCCATCCATAATTATAGATTTCAAAGTCCATATAAAATTATTATTTTAAAATCCCACATATGAGGTTCCTTACTAAATCATTTTCATGGTGATACCTTATAAATATATACCTTGATATTCCTAATCAAACCATTTTCAGGGTATTATTCATGAATCCTTTTAGTTAAGTACATCATGAAAACTGTTTAAAAGAACTCTACCAGAATCACATCATTGAGATTCATTTATGAGGCCCCTCAACATGTTGCATTTGTGAAGGGAACCAATGAAATACATATGTGCAATCCACTAAGGTTGAACATATCACATGTGTCCTTTAAACATAATAACAATGAAGACCAAGACCCATCCTATAGAACACAAATTATATTAAATGAATAGGTTCTAAATGTTTTGACCTCTACCCAATGGTAGCAAGTATCAATGAAATATTTATATTTATGTATACAATACTATAATACCCATTTATGGGTATTTTATACATTCTATTTTCATCACATTTTATTAGTTCATCCATATTCTATAAATAAACAAAAAAGACCATATTTTCTCCATTTAAATGAGGTGAAAACATTTAAAATATCTTTCTAAATATTCCCTCTCTATACCATCCTAAGATACATGACTAGGGTACGCATATATTCATGTAACCCATTCAATATGAATTTTAATGATAATTGACCTTTATTGGGTTATACTAATAAAATTGTTGGAAAATCAAGGAATTAAAATCATGTTATTCTTTGATAATAGGTTCCCCTTTAATTGGGAGACTATTAAAACCTCCATATTCAATTCTTTCTCATACTCATTGGCCCCTATTCATTATCTGATCAACTGGTGCAGCTAGTGGACATATTTGTTCGAATAATGGTCAAAGACACATGTCACATGCCTATAATAAGGTATGACCCCAAAAAACCCACTACTGGAAAACTAACCAATCATACCAATCATCTCTAAATAGAATCAGTTTATGCTTCTCCAATGAACATATCATGGAGTTGATAAATTATCCTAAACATATCATCATATTTCTATATCCCTTAGGAAACATATCTTAATGAGACATATTCCAGGTGATTCACCCTTTCAAAAAGGTTAATGTTCCAAATTTATTCCCAATATTAATGTTCTATATTCTATTCAAAATGTACTTCATTAAATGTCTACAGTATTAATTATTAATGATATATTTTCTCTTATTTTATAAGTAATAAAGGGTATAATATTAAAAATTATACTCAAGAATAAAAACCAAACGGTGTATTCATTATATCCATTCACCTAGGGGTCTTATATATATATATATATTTAAAAACAATTACATAAAATACATACAAATAATGTTAAGTAATTTAATATCGGTTTTCTCCCAAACATAATCTATGAATCCCCAAATACATGGTATTTAAATCTTATTATCAAGGATATATAGTATTACTCCCTATGGTACAATACCACCAACTCATTAGTTAGAGATACATGAAAACCAAAGTAACATCACCTAGTGAGGGATATATAACCCTAAAAGGAACTTCACTAGTCTTCATAACACACCCTTTAAAGATATGATTATATGGTCAAGAACTCCCTAGTCAATTACATTGTGAAAATATATTGTTTTATATGTTTTGGGACTCAATGATGTCTAATTTAAGGGATCATATGAATTTATAGTAATTCAAATGGTGAGGCACAAATAGTGAGTCAGGATCGGTAGGCCACATTGATGCCTCATACTGGTGACACACAATGGTGAGTTAGGACCACTAGGTCAAAATGGTGATTCATCTATTGGTAGGTCACAATAGGGATCAAGGATTGATAGGTGGTGATGGTGACTCGCTTTGGTGATTCCGGACTGGTATTTCACAATGGTGAGTCATCCATCGGTTGGTCGCAACCATGTGTTGGGATCAGTTGGTGCAAATGGTGACTCTCACAGGTGACTCATAATAGCGGGTCAAGGGAAATAGTTTGTAAAAGTGAGTCTTCCACCGGTAGGCCACAACAGTGTCTCAAGATGATAAGGTTGTGATTATGACATGCACCAATATCTCATAATGGTTAGTCAGGACTGGTTGGGTGCTACAATTACTCAAGGTCTATAGGTCATCAATGGTGGGTTATAGACGGTAGGTCCCCAACAGTGACTCATCCCAAAATGACTCATCCATTGGTGAGTCACAAAATGTGTCTCATCCTCCAGTAGCTTAACCAATGTTATGTTTCTTTAGGAGGACTCACCCATCGGTGACTCATGATGGTGACATTCCAATTAGTGATTCATTTCAAATTGTTTTAAAAAATATAGGAATATATTAGTTGTTCCAATTTCTCCACTTCGACATTTCCATTTAGGTAAATTGGGTTTAAAACCATGATTAATTTTTTAAGAAATTTCAATGGATATTATCTATATTTTTTATTTGCAAATTCTTGGGAGGATTTCATATTTTTCAAATTGTGTGGTCTTCATCGTGTCCAGGCATTAATGGGTTTTGAAAAAAATTTGATTAGTTGATATAAGATCTAGACATTCAAAAGACGATACCCAATTTTTCTAGTATGTTTTACATTACTTTTAATACCATGAATCACCATAACCATTATTCCATAATGGGTCTCATATATGTGTTTGACCCTTGGATTATGTTTCCCTAGATCCTTGTGCACCCCCTATTTAGCCTAAAAAGGAGGTTTTGATCATTGATTTCTTGAGGTAGGGATCCCTTCATCCCTCATTTGTGTATCATTCAGTGTAGTTGTACTAGTGTTTCCCATGTGAAGTAAGATGAAGCCAAATTTAATAAAGCTAATTTAACTGGCATTAAATCAATATACAGATGCTAGGGGAAAGTGATTCATGATTCTGATTCATTGTTTATTGATATTGTGTTCTATATTAGAAATATGCCTACTATAAATATTGGTCGTTGGTGGTCTTTTTTTGTTCACTATGGATGAATTGTTGTTGATGATGTTTTGAAAATATGTTTATATGAAATTGATAAACTAAATATATTTAGTAAAATAAATTGATTCCCCGTGATCGAAGATGTTTTTTGATAACCCATGAACTATCAAGTTGAATTAAAGAGTGAGTGTTATCTAAATAGAATACACCATTCATAGTGTGGTGTGTTTGGCTGGTGTTGGGGTTGAGAGAAATTCTATAAGGTTGGTTGGTACGTATGGTGTAATATAATATCATGTTAGGGGATTGAATGATTGTGCAATGGATGAGGAGTGTTTGAGTAGCGAGGCTGTAGGTTCAATTTATTCTTTTTTTATTGCTAGGTGTGATGGGTATGTTGTTGATAAAAAACAGGGATGTATGATTTTGTTTTCATGAAATATGATTCTTGTTTTGGATTTGTGTTGGGAATAATGACATTGAATAATGATGATGACAATGGTTAGTATGGGTGTTAAACATAGCATAAATAAGATCTGAGTTTCTTTAATATGGTTATGTTTTATTTTTCATGGATTGTGTTGTATGAATTATTCTGTGCTGTAGTTGGTAGTTTGATTTGAAGGTATAGAATGAATAAATTTATTTCTTAATAAATAATTATAATTTGTTAAATGAGTTGGATTGGGGTATGTTTCGGGTTTCATCTTGTTGGGAATGGATTTCTGTTTTCAACTTCCAATGTGACTATTTCTATTCTTAAGAAATGAATTTAGAGGTTGAAAAAAATGTAAGTATCATAGGGTGGTTTGTTTGGTTATTTGACAACCCATAGGTTAGTCCTTACTATTTGATTCTATATATTTATACTTATATTTTCCTTCTATTTTTTATACGCACCCACCCTAGTTGAGAACTATGTCCTAAACACTCCCATGGTAAAGGGGGGTTGTTTTCCGCAAACATCATGGTGGGAGGACGAATGGCTGCCCACCCACTCTTCCATTATCCCTCATCCAAGTGGTTATATCCCATGATTGTTTAGGCATGTTGTGGTTTTTGAGGCATGGCGTGTGTGGGTGAGTTATTATTTCTAGGAGTCTGCAAAATTAAATGAGTTTTGGTTTCATAGTTGTCTTTAGGTTGACGTGTATTGTGCTTTCATAAGTGTTTCTCGATGTGACGTCATATGTGGCCTATATTTCTATGGCAGGGATGTGGTTTTGAGCACCAGGTGTGTTTGAGTTGATGTGTGATGAGCCATGTTTTCCATGTTTTTAGGACTAGAGGTGAGGACCATGTGTGTGCATACGGGTTGTGACGGGGTACTATTTAATGAGATGGGAGTTTGAGGATGTTTTTTGTATGGTTGTGAGAGAATATAATTTGTGGGAATGTGGTGAAGGGTACCCTTTCATTGATATTCTATCTATATTACTTTACATGACTTGCGTTTCAAAGTGAGCGTGCCTTGGTGAGGTGGGGATGGCTAGGATATGCTCTTAGGTGCTTTTAAATATTTTTATTTCTCATTGGATCATTATTATATTTATCGCACTTGTTCATGAGGGAATATGTATTTCCTACTGAGTATTCTAGTATGCTCACCCAACATTATAACATTGATATCAGTTTTCTACGAGGATTGTGGTGGGCGGTGCATGGAAATACATTCAAGGACATGGGTACAATCATCATGTCACTAGTGAGGTTCACTTTATGTGTATTAACATTGGATATTTTCTTTGTATTTGTAACAGTTTAACATTAAACATGATTTTGGGATGGATTTTGGTTTTTCATTTATATAAATCATAGAGTTATTTTTAGATTGATTCAACTTCTCTCTTGATCTTGGTAACTATTAAAAGATTATTGCCTATCATATCATCATATTTTTATACCCTTATTGTTGATCACCACCATGGGGCGAAATTGAGTCCTAACTTAGGGGAGTCATTTTATCTCTTTCTACAATGCTAGCATAGGTGGGGAATCATTGGAGGGAGGGGGTCCTGATAAAATGGTATTATTTGTGATTGAATATATATATGATTGTGTTTTATGTTTGGCATAGAGAGGATTGAATGGGTTAGTAGGGAAATTATTTTAGGTGATCTTGGTGTGTGGCATAGTCTAGGAATGAGTGGCTAGGAAACAAGATTTTAGGGAACCCCTTGATCTGATGTAAAGTCCTGAAGTCTACCGAACGACCATGTGTGGTGGCACCATTTTCTATTTAGATACCCTAGGAGAGGCATCATAATGACGTGTGTTCTTATATTAATATACTATTTTAGAGAATTTAAATAAATTATTAGTCAAAAGTAATATTAAATACACGTTTTTACTACTCATGCATAGGAATACTTCGTTTATCTTTTAGCTATGGTACCAAGTCATTGAAAAATGTTTTATATGTAGTAGAGGTTCATTACACTGACCCGATTGATCAACAGAGGGTATACCCAATGGAGGAGTACAACCGGATAAAGATAACTTTACATGATTACATGAATTGGACTCTAGGGAAGTATGAGGGTAATGTTTCAGAAATGGAGAAGGAGAGTTGTCTTGAAGAGCTTGTGATCAACTTCAGTTTAACGCGGTCTTTGATGGAGTAATGGGTTCCCTTGGTGGTGAGCCAGATGTAGGGATTTATGCATCAGTGGGGGATGCTTTACCAAGGGTATAAGAAGGATTATAATGTTCTATGTGTCTATTTTGAGATTATTTCCACACATAATTCCTTTCATCGACCATGAATGTTGTGAATAGTTAGTATCTACAATCCCTCCGGTAGGGGAGTATGTTTGTACGGATGCTGGGGATCATGTTAAAATATCTCCTTCAATTTTCCCTAGATCACATTCCAAATGAGTAGTAGCATGTTATATGCCTAAAGGAGTAACTTCACTCTTCTCTCATGTAAGTGGTTACTCCATTAACCTAGATGAAATACTTATTGGTTGAGAAGAAGGTGGAACTAGTTGAGAGGATGCACTCTTGAGGGTGTATAACATGATAGGGGAGCTAGCCTAGGTCTTTAAGGGGAATGGTTATCAGTAGTAGGTCCCAGGTGCAAGGGACTTCAAGGTTCCGAATGGCCAGGAGGAAACCTCAATATTTTCTATTTCAAACATCTTATCCTCATTCTTATCACATGTTCCTCGGTGCAGTGAAGTTAATATATGGAGTTTCTAGGAATCCTTAGGTGTAGTGGCCATTGGAAATTCGATCATAGTATGGTGAAGAGGGGAATGTCCATTTCCCACATTAGTAGTTGTCACTGGAATGATATTTCAACCCATAGGGATAGAAGCTTCGTGTTATAGAGAGGGGAGACATAGAAGGTATAGGATGACCTCAGGGTGATCCTAAGGGAAATAAAAATGGGTGTGCTTTAGGAGATGGTTTTCTGTAGAGGGGAATATGCAATCAGTGTGGTTAGTTTCATGATGTAAGTAAAAAATTTCCACTAGGGCCGAAGAACGATTGATATACGATCAGTTTGATCAGTACTATTTATTATTTCGTGTTTCATCATGATATTCACATGCCTTCATTATAGATGGTCAAGAACATGATCTAGGACTAGACCTATAGAGGCCTCTCGTGCCCCTGATGTTGAGAACAATTTTTAGAGTTCAGACCATCATTTTTGTCCTATGACTGGTTTGTAGGATGATGATGGGGATGCAACAGTGATATTGGTATGTTTTCCTATTAAAAATCATACCATTGGATGTCACCTTTGGAGTAAACTATTTTTACTCTATACATCATGTTATCAACAAATTCTAGATGAGATTCATTTTTTCAAATGTAGAAGGTCAACATGTGGCCTTCATCGTTGAGAGGATCTATCATTGGGTAATCGGCGTATGGGGTATCTTCTTTCCTTGTTTGATGAGATGTTAGTGGATGTAGTGGACTTTGATGTACCAAGAGTTGTTGGGGAGTTCTGTGATGTTTTTTCCAAAGGATTTTTTGACTCTACCCTATCGATGTGATGTGGAGTTCATGATATACTTATAGACATGTGCTTCTCCGATCACAATGGTTCATTATTAGATGACCCCTTCAGAGTTACAGGAGTGTAAGATTAATATATATGACATAATTAATAAAGTCTTTATCAGGCCTAGTGTGTCACCATGGGGTGCTCCAATATTACTTGCAAAGAAGGAATATGGTGTTCTGAGGCTGTCTATAGACAACCGTATATTGAACTAGGTTTAGGTCAAGAACTGTTACCCTCTCTCGAGGATATTTGACCTTTTCAACCAGTAGAGGTGAGAGCGGTGGTTATCTAATATCAATTTGTAGTCTGGTTATCACTAGTTGAGGGTAAAGGGGGTGATATCATGAAAAATTATTTCAGAAGAAGGTATCATCACTTCATGTTCACAATTATGCCTTTCAGTGTTATAAATTCACCAACTATGTTTATAAATATTTTGACCTCCTTATTCTATGAGTTCCTATACCAGTTTTTCATTTTATTGATTAATGAATTCTTGATCTACGTGTAGTCATAATGGAGTATACTTATAATATCTAGAATTCCTTGTAGGTTCTTTGACACCACCATCTCTACGAAATGTTTTCCAAGTGAATGTTCTAGATAAGAGAGATACATTTCTTTGGACATGTGGTGTCCCAACAGGTTTTATCCATTAACCCATCATATGTCGAGGATGTTTTTTATTGTGAAGAATCCAAGAATGTTGAAAAGGTTCATAATTTTCTAGATCTGGTAGCCTATTAAAAAATATTCATATTAGATTTTTCATGAGTAAAAGTTTTGTGGATTTCCTTGACCATGAATGACAAAGACTTTGTGTAGTGTGAGCAGTGCCCGAAAGAATTCATCGCTCTTACGGAGAAGATTTCATGTACTCCAATGTTTCGGTTTCATAAGAGTGGGTTCTGTTTGAAGTTATTTTTATGATTCATGTATGGGCTTGTGTTGTATACTTATGAAACAATAGAGAGTGATCCCTTGTTAGTATTTGATGTTACATCCCAGTGAACACATGTATTACACCCATGATCTAGATCTATTAGTGTTCGTGTTCAAACTAAATTGGAAGTAAAAACAACCAAATTGGGGAGTGATTTATAGTATTGACAGATCATATGATATTGAGTTATATCTTTTCCCAGTGAGATATTAGCTTTTGACATCTTATGTGGATGGAGTTTTCTAGGACTATGACATTGAAATCTCACACACCTTAGGAAAGCATAATGTTGCATCCAATTATGTGATAAATATGTTGTAGAATGAGGTAGTTCAAGAACCTGCGAATGCTAGGAAGGTGATGGAGTAGTAGGATTACTTTTACTTAGATGTAGGAATCGATGGGGGTAGATGTTTCTTTTTCTAGTTGATAGTGTAGTAATCTCTAATATAGTAGGTGGAGGAGTCTCAGTGGGGAGACACAAAGTCAAAGGAGATTCTAGATATCATTGTCCATGGTGATATTGAAAATGGATGGTCGAATGATGGTTTGAATTGGATGTTGTTCTATGGAAGGTTGTGTGTTTTAGTGGCGATGCATGGGGGAGTTCTCTGTGAGTTTCACATATTGATTTTTGCAGTACACCCATTTGTTTCCAGGATGTATCGTGGAATGAGAGAGCTAATTTTGTTTCATGGGATGAAACAAGTAGTGGTAGAGTTTGTGGATAATTGAATAGAGTTCAAGTAGGCGTAGATTGAGTAATGTGTACCTAGTGGGTTTTTATCCCTTAGAATTACCTGAGTGGAAGTTGGATGACATATCAAATGATTTCATCACCAGATTACCCAAGGCTCAGGGATTTTGTTATGTAATCTATGTAGTGGTGGATCGTATGATGAAATCAACTCACCTTATAGCGATCAATGAGTTTTCTGCAGTGTAAGCATTGTCTTAGAAGATTGTGGATGAGTTGGTTTTCCTGTATGGACATCTGAGATCTATTATCTTGTATTGGATACATGTTTTACCTCTTGAGTCTAGATGGGATAAAAACATGCTTTTTTCACTAAATTACGAATCATCACCACATTTTTCCATCATATATATTGAAAAATTGAGCGGATCATATAGATGTTGGAGGACATGCTACAAGGATTCATATTGGACATTGGATGATCTTAGGTGGGACGTGTTCCCTGGGTAGAGTTTTTTTAGAATAATATATATTCCAAGTCCATTTTTATGGCTATGTTTGAAGATTTTTTTGGTATAACGTGTATCTTTCCTTTTGTCAGGATAGAGGTTAGAGAGCCAACTATTCTTTGTCTCGAAGTAGTGCAGATCATGACATAGAATGTTGAGAATTTTCATGATAGTATAAAAGGGGAATAGTATAAGGAGAAGTTGTAAACATATCAAATGAGGAGGAACATGGTGTTCAAAGTTGGGAACTACATTTTCTTAATGGTTTCCTCTCAATGTGGGATGTTGAGGATTAGAATAGTGGAATTCATTATCACAGGTTCATCTGACAATTTGAGGTTTTGGGGAGACTTGGTGATGTGGTGTACAAGTTGGAATTTATACCCTAGATAGAGAGGATCCACATTGACATTCATGTCTCTCAACTTCATCTTTATCATCATGATGACTCTCAGGTCATTCACTAGGTAGAATTGGGTGTCAAAGATGACATGACATTCATAGAGTGTCTAGTAGTGATCTAGGATCATCGAGATAAGGTGTTGTAAAAATGATCCATTCACTTGGTTCTTGTGTTGTAGAGGCATTGTAGCATAGAAGAGTGTACTTTAGAGTGAGAAGCCCATAGGTGAGCCCATTAACAAGAGTTTTTCTGAGTTTATCCATGTTATATTTCCATTTTTAATGTAATTCCACAACCACCATTATTATGAGATGAGTTGTTTCCTAATTCTATGGTGTTTGATAAAGTCCTAACACTGGAATTGGAAAAAATAGTTTCATAATTAAGACGAATTTATAGAGATTTGATTATATTCAGGAAAGTGATTTAGTGCCTACCAGAGATTATAGTATCTTGAAATGGAGGAATGAATTTCTTGATTTAGTTTTCCAGATGATGTGGATTTTGTTGCTTGTGTGCTGTGTCTGATTGTCATTTGGGGTAGTAGGTGTCAAAGAGTAGTTATGGGATTATGAGTCTTCACTCCAGAATTCCTTCAATACATGGTGGTTTATCATTTTACTTTGGTATTCATAGTCAATAGATGTTAATAAATCATAATAGGAAACTTAATAGGTATCTCATAGGTTGTTTTTTGGACCCATCTATTCTATCTGGGTTGTTTTTGAATTATTGAGGATGATAATAGATTAAGAGGTATCTAATGTAATGTCTCAGACCTCCTGGATCCATTAATTTGTTAATATATGGAGTTTGAGAAGTTTTGGGACTAAATAGTTGATCATTTAAATACATTTACAAATATAAAATATTTCCAATGGTGAGTGAGGATCAGTAGGTGGTGATAGTGACTCACATTAGTGACTCATAATGTTGAGTCAGGACTAGTATGTCACAATAGTGGGTCATCCACCAGAAGGTGTCAATGATGAATCATGATCGAAAGGTGGTGATAGTGAATCTCACAGGTGAAAAATAACTTTTAGGTCAAAATGTTGTTTCCTCCACTAATAGGTGCCAATGGTGAGTCAGGGTCAGTAGGCGGCGACGGTAACTTGCACTGGTGACTCACAATGGTTTATCCGGACAGGTAGGTTGAAATGGTGGGTCATCCACTAGTAGCTCACAATGATTAGTTAGTATCAGTAGGTGGTAATGATGACATGCACTGGTGAATCTCAAAGGTGGGTCAGGATTAGTAGGTTCCAACAATGACTTATGGCAGGTAGGTCCTCAATGTTGGTTTATTGATGGTAGGTCACCAATGGCGACTCATCCAATAGTGAGTGACTAAATAGTGACTCATCCATTAGAATCTCATCCAATAATTATTCACTTAATGGTGAAACACTCACTGATAACTGACAATCATGACTCACCTAATATTGAGTCATTTCCAATAGTCTTTCGAAAATATGGGTTTCTTCATGTTTTTCCAGTTTGGCCCCAATGATGATTCTATTGATGTAAATTGCATTTAAATCCATGATTATGTGTTTTTGAACCCATTTAAATGATATTAATTTTATCATTGATTAACTAATACTTTGGATTCTTTTAGATAGACAAAAAATGTGGTCGTGATTTTTATTTAGCTTTCGTGGCTTTTGAAACTATTTCACTTATTGATAAAGGATCTAGACATTCTAAATATGAGACTGTATTTTCATTTTATGTTTCCATTTACTCATGCTATTGAGAATCCCTAGAACCTTTCTTTGGTGACGATTCATGCATCTATGTTACACACTAGGATCATAATTCATTGTAGCCCTACACACCCCCAGTTTTCTAAAAGGATGAGGTGTTGATCACTTGTTTCTTTAGGTTGGGATCCCTTCATCCCTCTTTTTTTTTGTATCATGCAGGGTGGGTTTCATAATGTTTCCCATGTGAAGGAAGTGGAATCCAAATTTAATAAATATAATTGGATTATATTTAAACCAGTAAACTGGGGATGGGGGAAAGTGAATAAGGCTTTGATTTCGTTGGTAACTGATATTTAGAACTATATTACCTTTATGCCAACTAAAAATCATGGAAAATGGTGGTCTTTTTTGAGAAATCGTGATGAATTATGATGGATTTTTGTTGATCATGTTTTCAAAGGATCTATATATTAAATTTATTAACTACGTATATTTGGTTAAATAAATGGACGCCCCATGATCAAACTTGTTTTATGGTGACCCCTAAATTATCTAATGGAATTAATAAAAAATAGTTTTCCATATCATAATAAAACATACCTTGTTTGGTGTTTTTTTTTGGTTTTGGGTTTTGAATAATTAATGTAATGTGGGTCGGAATGGGATGCTTAATGGAATCACAGGTTGGGAGATTGACTGATTGGGGAAGGGATGGGAATTTTTTGAGTAGTGGGGTTGTAGGTTCGGATTGTGATATGTTTATATTGATGGATGTGATGAGATTGGTATTGATATACAATGGGGTTGTCAGTTTTGTTTTTTGAAGAAATGTGTTGTGGGGTATGTATGTGTGTTGGGTGGAATGACATTGATGAATGATGATTACATTGGTTGGTATTGCTGTTAAATAGAGCAGAAATATGAACAAGGTTTCTTTACAATGGTTTTTTTCCTCTACATGGTTTGTGATGTATGGTTTGTTGCATGCTGAGGTTGGTATTTTACTGGTTAGGGATGTAATAAAAAATGGAATTCTTAAAAAATAATCATAATTGTTTAATAGATTTTGATGGGGTTATATTTTGAATTGTGTATTGTTGTGAATGTATTTCTTTTATCAACTTCTGAAGTAACTGTTGCTGGAGTTAATAATTTCATTTAGAGGTAACAGAAAGGTTGGATGTATTATAGGGTGGTTGGTTTGTTTTTTTTGGAACCCATATGTTTGGATTGGGTGTTTTATAATATATTTATACAGATGTATTTTTTTCGTGTTTTCTATATGCATTCGACCCTAGTTGAGCACTATGGGGTGAACACCCCCATTGTAATGTGGTAGGATGTCATTCCCAGATATTATGGCGAGAGGATGGATGGAGGGCCACCTTCTCTTCCTTTATCACTATTTCAGTTAGTGATATCCCCTGATTATTCTTTTTTGTTAGTGGTTTATGAGGCCTAGGTGAGTACGTGTGAGCTTTGTTTTCCTAGGTGTCTCCATGATGAGATGGTTTGGGGTTACCAATGTGTCTTTGGGATGAGATGTGTTTTTATTTACAATGTGTTTTTGTGACGTGACATGGTTTGTGGACCATTTGTATTATGTAAGGACATTGTTTTTATGCATAGTTGTGTGCGTGTGGTTTGTGATGTGGTACATTCAGAAGAGGTTGGAGCACCTGGACATTTTCAATTATGGTGTGAGAGCGGTTGACTACTGGGAATGTCGTGTTGGGGAATATATCATATAAGTGCTTAATATATTACATTACATTAGATGTGTTACATGGTGAGCATGCCTCGATGAGGTGGGGATCACTAGGATACTTTTTTAGGTGTTGTCGGTTCATCTGTTTACACATGGGTGCATTAGTATACTTCTTCCACTTGTGCATGAAATAATTTTTTTTCCTACTGTTTATATTTGTATGATCAACCTATGTTTTAAATATTGATTTATATTTATTGGAGGATTACAAGGACCATTCACGTCCTTAATAGCTCATTCATGGGTATTGTCACTATTCCACTAATTTGATTTAAATTTTGGGTATTTACTTTTGAGATTGTCCTTGTATTTATAGCAGATCTACTTTAAACATGGATGTGGGTAGATTTTGGATTTTAATTTATAAAAGTATTGGAATTTTTTTGAGATTGATACATCCTATATCCTTATTATGGTTACTTTAAATGAGTAATTCCTCCCATTTCAAGATATTTTTATACCCCTGCTGCTGGTCGGCACCACGGGGCCTACCTGAGGCAGGACTCAGGGGTAATCATATCACTTTCTCCATTACCAGCTCAAGAGAAAAATCTTTGGAGGGGGGGGGGGGGGTCGTTGAATAGGGAATTTCCCTTTAGAAATCATAAAAATACATTATTTTTTTCATTAAAATTACTATTTCTGAATCCCCTTCAATATGCATGACACCCACTCCAAAATATATACTACCACCTTGGATGGAGTTAAATTATAATGTTTCTAGATATATGACATTAATCTATAGTATAATATCACTATAATGGAATTTTATATAATCTATGTTACATATATGGTTAAATAAATTTATTATTTCTATTAATAACATTCGTGGTGGTTATGATGTGTAATATTTTTACATTGAATAATTCATTAATGTATCATAAATCAATAATAGAGCACCTGAGTAGGAAATAATTCATTACCAAATATTGTTATGATACTAACCTATTAACCTATAGACCATGAAATGACCTAATATATCATTTATAATGATCGTGTAATCATTATCCATTTCATAGATGGTTCAAACAAATTGAAAACATTAAAACAATTAAAGGTAATTGGAAATTGAATGTTCAACCTGATGTGAAATCCTTTAACAAAAAATGGTCGAGTCACCTAAGGAATAATTTATCACATTCTCAGATGCTATAAGCAATTTGTTTTCTCAAAAAAGGAGGCTGAACCTCACATTAAATTCCTTTTCCAAAAGTAGTCAAGTCACATTAACTATTGATAATTACAATCTCAAACTCTATCCATGTTTTACATAAAAAAGTAGTGATCTCAACATGATTAATATTCACACATGGTGTATCAAGCAACCATGTATTCCTTCTGATTAATCATACATGGTTTTTATATTTTTATTGACTCATCCCTATTGGGATATCAAGAATCTACCTAGAGTTAAATTTTATACAAAATAGAAAATAAAAAAAATGTGTTGTCCAATTTTTTATACCTTAGATAAATAGGGGTCACAGTCACAAATATGGTTTTTTCCTCGCAACCCAAAAGTCATTTTCTCAAAACCCATTTATATAACACCATGTTGAAGAAAATATAATCTTGTATAACCATTTTATTTTTTACATTCCCACTGTAGAGATAAAAACGGAGAGAAACTAGGTTATGAATCCTCATAGATAGTCCCAAAAAGCAGTTGAAAATTGTCAAGACTATGGTTCCTATCACCACATCAAATCACATTGGTATATTATCCAAATATTGTGATAATTTATACCTCCATTATATTAGTATGTAACATTATAATTATTTCATATGATGGTATTAAGGGAATATATTAATCTCTTGGACTATGTTAAGGAAATTTATAACGTATTTGGGAAGAAATGGGTCATGATTTAGTTCTCAACCAATATGAATTAATTATAAGAGGATGTTACATTTTATTAGTGATTGAAATAATAAACATGAATCTATATTAAAGGTTTAAATGTGATATACATCATGATCATCTAATATTTCAAAAAATGGGAATAATTTCAAATTTACTATATTTAAATTTCTAATTAACATAATCCAAAAAAAGTAATTCATGTTATCGTTTTATTTTAAACCATATTATTTTATTAAACCATTCACAATGACTCATTAACTAGTGTAATGGTAACCCATTTTTAGTCATTACGTGTCATAGATTTTCTTCTATGAGGAATAGTTGAAAAATTTTGCCATTAATGTCACATCGTACCATTTACCATCACAATATTCCTATTTTTTTTATTTTTTTTTATTAAATAATTTAATAAAATATTAGATAACATGAAATTTCATTAAACAAATTATTGGTTCTATTTATTTAGTTTTATATTTACTATATCAACACATTAAAAGAATATTAATATACAAACATGAAACATAATTTCTACATTATAATTGATTATGAAATTATTGGAATATAAAAAAAAGAAATATTTTTTTTTGTTTTTAGCAACATTTATCTTGAAATATCTACAACTTTCACAACCAATATATAAATTTTTTTCAAGTATATACGGTAGTTATATCAATAAAACTCTAATATTAAATTAAAATATAATTTTTTTTATTAATTATAAAAATATCTTTTTAGAATCATTCATAAAATATTTTAATAATATTTAAAAGATATAACTAAAATTAAAAAAAATAAAGTGAAATTTTTTATTTGTCGTTTCCTTAAATTAAAATAATTGTTATAATTGGAGGTAATTGCCTACAAATTTTCATATTTTCAATTCTATTATGTATTTGGTCGATGGAAAGTCATTAAATATGGTAAAATAAAACAACATGGAGTGTTTTAGTGCAATACCCATCCACCAAAAGACCGTAACTAGTTCATTAATATATTATATTTACATAAGTTCCAGCATTAAATCTAATTGGACAAAACATTTTAGTTGTTTTGGAAAAACGAATTACAAAGAAGATACCCATGTTACATTGGAAAAAGAACAGAAATCATAATACAAAATAAAATTTCAACATCATCGATACTCATTCAAAGTATTCCTCTTCATAAATATAATAAAGGAAGAAAAATAATATGGAGGTAAAATGTTGAGTTATGGTGAGTACAATGGAATTAATAATAAATAAATGATTATAATAATCATGGAAAGGTTAATAAATGATCACACATACCGTATAAATATCTCCATAAGGAAAAATATACGAAATAGTAGATAACTAATGAAAATTCACTTTAATAAATATCCATAAAATGAAATTCATCCATAGATATTTCAAAAAAATCTTTTGGATAATAATAAAAACTGAATTTTCAAAAAAGGAAATTCTTAATTATTGACTGTCATGTCTCCATGGAACATGATACAATTATTCTCATGATTTATTCCCACGATTGGATAAAATAATATAATTTTTACAACATATTCATCTTATTAGACTATTGATGCATCAAGGGGCTTGTATTACCCTATCCACAATATGTATTGTGCTTGTCCAAATCATTCCCCATATATCAAATATCTGATTTAAAAATATATTTTCAAATAAAAGTTTCCCATAACACATTGAAAAATCTGAATAAAATGAATATAAAAGTATTATTGATATAATATAACAATATAGGTTGTACATACACCACACAGAATAATTATGTGGTGAATATGACAGTTATCTCACATATGTTAAAAGAGAGTGAAAATCCTCTAAAACATTGTAATCATTTATTTAAAATGGAATACATTTATAAATGAAAATAATTTCTTAGAAAAAGACATTGTAAACTATTTAATTAATATTATAATAATTAGGGATTCAATAATGAGTAATGTTCAATTAATGTCGTATCTGTTAAAAAACAATCCTTACATATTTAAAAAAATATAAAGTACCTCATTTTGTAATCCACCAAAATATATCCCTTAAAACAAATTTATTAACAGTAGAACATGGGAGAAAACATTTTAACCATTTGTAAGATAATATTATAAACCATTTTGTAATTTCATTTAAAAGGTACATAGACAAGGAAAAAAATTTTCTCAAGTTGACACATATTCATAAAAATTTGAAATATAATTGAGATTGTGAAATGACTATTATCAGTTTATAATCATTAGAGTTGAATGAACCTTTAATGAATGAAAATTATAAGGATATCATAATAACATAATATTCTGTATAATAAAAATAAAATACTTTTATGTCCATTTTATACACTATCGAAAAGAATCATGTTCTGTATCAGGAATGTGTCCCATAAAAATTAAAGTAAGACAAAAATATCTTACGTAGTGTTTCATTTAAGGTGATCATACTTTAACAAAAAAATTATATCTATTTTATGATTTTTAAAAAATTATACTAGAATAATACACATCTTTATTATATCATATATTATCTTTTTATAAAATCTCATAACATGTTTTTCGACAATATTCATTTATTTTACCTATTTGGGTGATAGTATCCTAGTTATTCAAATATGTTATGAAGTGAAACATATTTTTCTTGATAATAATATCATGATTTCATCATCTCAAAAATGTAAACTATAATTTAAATAACATATGTATTCACTATATATGTATTTATGAAATTCCATAAAATTTCGAATTGGGAAATGAAATGCACCATTCATGGAGATGGTAGGTCGTACGTACGCATTAACGCTACATCCAATTCTTTTCCATATTGAAATATTGAAAAGTGTATAGTATAATTAATTTATAATTTATATATCAAACACGTCACATATTTTTTATTAAATTAATCCTTAATACATTCTAGGTATATAATGAATGAATCACATCACCTTAAGGAGGAGGTAGTCCACATGTTAACAAACGATGTTATCATATTCTGACAATTGAGTTCATAAAGTAAGTGAAATATAAAAGTAAAATAATCATAAATAAAATATAAAAACTATATATATCATTTATAAAATATAAATCCATCAAATATTTAAACTTCAAATGTGTTAAATGGAAGAATGAACGACATCGGTTAGCTAGGTGGTTATCCGCCGTACACACGAACAATTATTTTGTAACACATTTGAGGGAATTGTGTGAATGTTTAAGTACAAAACATAGAATAAAAATAATATTATATTTAAGATAATAATTTTATTCTAAAATAATGTAATATGAATAATTTAATATTTTGAGAAATAAGTAAAATTAAAGTGATTGTTGAAGAATGTTACCACATTTTTTTGGAAACTCATTTTTATACTAGGAGACCTAATTTGGTGGATTTATAGCCAAATTTTGTATTCTAGAATAATGAGAGGCATGTATTGAGATTATTTTGTCATAGATTGAATGATCTATAATTCTCAATTTAGTGTGAGGAAGTGAGGGAGGAGGTGCCCTTTTATAATTGAAGTTAGGAGTAGTTTTGGAAACTATAAAAATATTAAATTAATACATATTAATATTATATTAAAAACAAATAAAACCTAAGTTATTTAAAATTTACAATTAAAATGGTTATAAATACATTCATACAATATTTTCTTAAAAAATTTAGGTAACATTACTACCCTTATCATTTGGCTTTAACCCTTAGTTAATCCCCATAAATATTACAATGACAACATGTCTTTTTTTCAACATTAATTTTTAATATAGTTACTATAAAATTCTAAAAGAACCAAAAATGAAATATGGATGAAATGATTATAATTATTTTAATCATTTTAGTGTAGCTTAAATTTTAGTATATTTATATCATTTAATAAAATATAATTTATTTTAAAATTAAATTAATGTCAATTTGGAAAACATTAATTTCATGATATTTTTTTAAAAATATCAGTACAAAATATAACATCAAAATAAACAATAAATAAATCCCTAATACGTCTATATAATCAATGAAATTCATTTTAGGCACTAATTTTTTAAAATTATATTTATTTTAATAATTTTTTAACATTTAATTAATGTTTTCATGAATTATACAATTAAAACATCATTTTTTTACAAGACAAATATTTAATTATTTCTTCCCTAATATTTTTAATTAAATTTTCATTATGATGATAAAAAATTATATTTAAAAATACTATTTATAGTTGTACGTATGCAATATATAACTCCATGAAACAAATATCTAACCTGTTGAAAACAAAAGTATGAGAAATTTTTTTTTACATTGAATAAAATTCTATAAATAGATTAAAGTCATCCATATAGATCCATTAGGCCATAAAATTGGAAAAATGACGATTTTGGTTGAAAATAACCCATCTAGTAAAATTATGATAATCTTTATGATAATTTTATAATACAAATAAAATTATTACACCCATGTTTTCCTAATTTTGTCTTAAGTGTAGTAATTAAATCAAATATTGAAGTTACTATTCATATATATTTCAAAAATAAAAGATACCTAATAAATATATTTGTTAAATAAGACTCCAAAAAATGAATTCATTTAAAAAATATTAATAAAATAGCCTAAAATTAATTTAAGATTAATCCTATTGACGGAATGAGAAAACAATTTCTAAATGTGAAAAAGTTCAAAAGATTAAAATTATTATATTTTCAAATTCAATATGAAATTTGATTGAAATGAAAAAAAATAGATTAGAAAATAAAAAATTGATGTAATTATTTTTTAAAAGGTATTTAAAATATTATTTGCAACTATAAATTATTTAGATAAAAATGGTCTTTTCAATGAATATTTTGAATTAGTTGCCACTATTCATCAAAACATTAAAAATTATAAAAAAAATTCAAATATTGAACCCTAGTGTATTTTTATAATATAATATAAAATAAGAATTTTATTTGTTCAAACAAAATCTATTTACGTGTCAAAAATAGTATTTTAAACAAGTGTTCCATCAAAAGGCGACAAAACTATCTTTTTAGTTAAAGTGCTTATTTTATATGTAAAATTGGGTTTGTGCATTTATAATGTCTATAAAAAACATAAAATTAATTTTAAACACTTAGTTTGATAAATTATATATATATCATTATTATATTCCAATAATATTTATTGGTTTATTTATTGGTATAAACAAGACATGTGCACATTTAAATAGTTTTTAAAAAAAATTCATTTAATATTAAATAGATTTTTATATTAATTTATAATACATGTGTAAAATATATTTTTATAATTTAGTTAATCCTAATCAAAACATCGAACATAATTGCTAGTGTTAAAATAATGATATTTAGTAGTATCTAATATTTCATTTAACCTCGATGTTACATGAGACATAATCTATCACAGAGATTAAATTTAAAATGATACAAACCATAAAATCATGGGGTGTAAAATTATCCCATAATTCAATAAATTGTTTCCTCACAATTTTAATTTTTACTTCGATGATAGATTGTTGATACTTCAAAATTCCATTATGGGGAACCCTAATAAGAATTAGTATTCATAATACATCATCTTAGTAAGTGGGAAAGGGAAATGTGAATTTCACTATAAAATTAAGCCATAAAATATAATAGCTATAATAAAATGTGAGAACCTGAATAAGGAATATAAATCTACACTAACATATTATGATGGAGTGTGTTTGTCGGAGTGGACACTCAAGAGGGGGTTGAATTGAGTTCCAATTAAAATTTCTGTTAAAATATTGTCCAATTAAAATCCCCCGATTTATAAAATAAGTTTAGATGTAGTGAATTTATACAGATTGTAAATGTTCACTTAGCTTCTCAAAGATTGATTAGGTCTCAGTTAGTTTAACTACAAGATCAAACTAACTTTTGATACTAATCTACTGATTTACAATAAGTGTAAACACTTCCTAATTTAACTATCAAAGTAGCTTCAAAATAATTTTGTATTTTAAAGTAATAGCAGCGGAATAAATATAATATATGTCGTATACATTAAACTTAAATAAAATACACATAGAAGATATAAAAAGAGGTTCAGTCTCAAGCCTATACTTAGTCCTCTCAAATTATATAATAATTTGATCCACACCCTAGATCGGGGTTAACAACAGTTTTACAAATACTGTCCAGGTCCAAGACATCTACCACTGTTATTCGTGGGAAACAAAACAACAGAAAACCAGTTGTCCAGGCCACACATGACCTCTACCACTATCCCAGTGGGAAATAAATGATGTAAGAGTTTGAGTGAGGATTTACAGATCCTCTAGTTAAAGTTCAGGAGACAGTGTGTGTGTAAAAATACAGCAGATGACACACACTGATCGAAAAGTAAATAATGAATCACAGAGAAGAGATGTAGAGTTTACAAATGGCTCTAGTGATTGCCAATGTATCTCTGGACTCGTTGGGTTGAGCAGGAATGCTCCAGAGTCCTTCTCTAGTTTTTCTGCTGAAAAATAGAGTGTCATAGTTCAGCTTGTGTTCTACAGTCTCTTTATTCGTCGTGTGTTCTTCAGAAATGTAGGATTCCATCTATGGAACTTCATTGTGGATCGTTTAATGTGTTCTTCACAATTGTGCTCCAGATTGTTCTTGGGTTCAGTACAGAGCTCGCATGTATTGTAGTATATGTGTCGATACGTGTCAAGTGTGCGTATTTCCTCTAATGCAGCTCAATCTTCTTTATATTCCACGACCTATGGCAGTAGGAATGATTCCCTTTTCATAGGTATGAGATACGGTTTCTTGTCAAGACAACAACTAACATTAAATAAAATTAATTGCAATAAAAACAAAAAAAATCACCGTTAGCATCATTTAAAATAATTTTGACAAAAGCTTAAAAAACAGTGTCACAGTGATCTTGGAAACGGTGTCTTCTTCACGGTGTCTGATCACGGTGTCTGGTCAAGGTGAGTCCTTCACGGTGTCTGGGTTACAGTGAGTGGTCACGGTGTCTTGTCACGGTGTCTGGTCACGGTGTCTGGTCACTGTGTCTGGTCACGGTGTCTGGTCACAGTGTCTGGTCACGGTGTCTGGTCACAGTGTCTGGTCATGGTGAGTCCTTCACGGTGTCTCCATACTTAGACAAAAAAAATCTGTATTTGGACTAAGACAGTGACATACAGAATGTGGGTTAAGGTTAATCATTAGATATGATATATGAGAGAAATGTGATTACGCATAAAACTTGTAAAGAGTAATTAACATCCATAAGATTTGTTAGTATAAAAACATCATATACACCTATTGTTGAGTTTTATGAGCATTAGCAAGATGTGCTTTAAAGATCATGATTAATTAATAGTAATGAGATTTGTGATCATTAAAACATTATTAACACATCAAGAGTCCAACAATCTCCCCCCTTTTGATGATCTCAAATCATATATAGGTAGAATATAAAAGTCATGTAATATTAAAGATACAAGCATAGAAAAAACATTATAGAATAGATACATCTAGTTTTTCTCCCCCATTTATACTATTATAGAACTGATACCTATAGGTTGTTCTCCCCCTTTTGGGATTATCAAAAAGTAGAGAAAAGGAAATGAAACTCGACAGTTGTCATTAAACAAAGGATTCATAATACAAAGTACAGGATAAGTACAAACTGTAAACATCAAATGGCATCCCATCAAAAAGAAAA
The DNA here is from genome assembly GCA_963277665.1 of Viscum album. Lineage (NCBI taxonomy): Eukaryota > Viridiplantae > Streptophyta > Magnoliopsida > Santalales > Viscaceae > Viscum > Viscum album. The sequence goes on from OY728120.1 coordinate 767,403,992, forward strand.
ACTGTCGGTAAACTCTTTAGGGATCCATTTTTTATTGCCTTTATCAGTAGTAGGAGCTGGTGCTGAAGTAGAAGAAGGCATAAAAGTGGTAGACAATGAGGGTAAGGGTAGACCTTCAAAAATAGATGGAGCCAAAGTAGGAGCAGTAGAAGATCTTGGATTAGGTTGGTCAAGAATGACTGGCTGGATCTGAGAAAGGGCTTGGCTAACTGTCATGGTAGCTGATGCTAAGGCAGGTAGTCCAGGTCTAAGGGGTGCCACAACTGGAGTAACTGTAGGAGTACTCTGCACATGAAGATACGGCTGCAAAATATTGATGAAATCAGTAATGATTTCACCACCATACTGCATAGCCTTTTCAAAATCATCCTTATTCTCCAGAAATCTGTCCAACAATCTGGTGAACTCTGAAAGTTTCTGAACATGAGCTTTAAAAGCATGAGTCACCAGAGGGATTCTCAGATTTTCCACAAGATATCTAAAGTGAGCTGTAATGTCACTTTTAGAGAAAATATGGGAAAGAAACAAATCTATTTTCTTGGAGATCTCTTGGTGAGCATCATTGGCTATCTTTGAATGAATCCTAACCAAGTCCAATGCTCTATCACTATTCTTAATCACTTCTGAAAAAGAAGATATATCCAAGCCACTGAAGGAATTCTGTAATTCTTCCTTAATTATGGATCTCAGCAGAGAATCATCCAAAGCCGGTGTGGAGGTTTGACCAGAAGTAGGTGAAGTCTTTGACAGCTTCGGTTAGAACTTTGAGTTGTTTCAGAAATTTTTGCAGACATCCAGTGTATTCATCTGTAAGCTTATTTAGAGTTTCCACATGCTCTCTCTTGCATTCCTGCATCTTCGTGTTCCTTTATCCAATCTTTTCATCAAAAGATAGTAGGTAAGGATGAGCTTGAGACACAATCTCCCTAGCATGGATGGAATCCAAAGAATCAGGAGAAACAGCAGCAGGTGCAGGGGCAGAAACAGGAGCGGACTCTAATCTCACAGATAGCTCATTCTGTAGACATGCTACCATACTTTTTATATTTGCATCATCAGCACTCAACATCTTATTCTATACTCAGACTTCTTGAATTTATAGGATCATCCTTGGTTGAATATGATAGATAATATTTTCCAAGAGAATTGATGGATCTTATTGACTTAATTGAGTCACTGGGCGAGGTTGAGTGGAGACAATTTTCTCAAAACTGGCTAACATAGTCTCTCCAAAAACATTCAGATCATCATTGGTTACAAAGGAGTGAAGCTCAGGTAAGGATACAGGTAAAGGCACAGGTTCAGATTCTGGTTGAGGGTCAAAGTCATCGTCAGACTCAGATTCTGATCCAGATTGAGGTTGGGGCTCTGGTTCTGGTTCTGAATGAGCTAAGGACTTCAGTTGAAATAGAGAAGAAAGATCCATTCTAGTTGCAGTCACTTGTTGTGACTCATTCACATCATAAAATCTTGGTAACTCATACCGAGAGTGTACATAGAAAGTTACAGACGGTTGAGAAGCTTCACCAGATCCAGCATCCACAAAATCAAGATTTCGAGTTTCCTCCCCCTCAACTTGTGCTTCCCTTTCAGATTCATGAGGTTCAGGAACATGGACAAGATCCATAGGATCATCCCTAATCTCTTCATCAAACGCTTTCCTTTCCAGATGAAAGTCAAATTCCATTCTTTCTTCAGCATATGGAATAATCTCATGAACCGATTGTTCCACTGGATAAGCTTCCAGACATGCTTCTTTCTCAACAGAAAGAGTCTCTTCAACGAAAACATCCTCAAAGGTTTCCTGCTGTTCTGAACCAGGAAAAACTAATTTCCTTGAAGCATTGGGATGATCTTTTTCCTTATGAAGAACAAATGAAGGATCCTCAGTCCTTTCCTTTTCAACAACAACTTCCTCTCCTTGAGGTATTTCAGCAGGGATAACACCCCTTTCCTCTTCAATAGGTATAGTTTCCATTGGAGGTATTAGAGATTCTTCTCTAGGTGGAACTTCAACTGTTACTTCTTCTTGTTCTTCTTCATCTGAGTACTAAGCCACTTCATCTGGTTCCAAACCAGGATCAGTTAGGTTCTTAGGCCTTCTTGGATAGTCAACGGGATTATACTTTTTATACAGTTGATCACTATCCTCAACCCATTGCTTTTTCTAGGGATTCCAGCTAATCTTCATCCTTCTGATGATAGGCATGGATAGGCAGAAATCAAAGTCCTCTAATTTTTCTCCATTCGGTCCAACCATTCCTTTTGGGACTAACATGGATGAAATCATCCTTGAATAAAACAGGGAGGTGTATTCAGAAGTTACTTTGATCAGCTCACAGATATGGTTGATAACTTACTTACACAGATTGATCTTTTGGCCATTCTTCAACAGGTGAATCAGGAACACATCCTGATACTTCATCACAGAAAAATCTCCTTTTCTTGGACTAACTAAATTCTGAACAAACTAGAACAAAAGTCTTGTATCCCAATCCAGTTCAGCAGCTATGACCCTTTGTTTGGTTCCATTTCCAGTTAGATTTTCCAAAGCGGTTTCTAGGTCATAGATGTCGGTTGTTGGAGGAGGGTCTCTCTGGTAATCTTCACACACTCCTTCATGTGGAATTCTTAGGCATGCAGCCCACAACATTGAAGAGAAAGTGCACTTCTGACCATCGATCCAGCTGGCCACCAAAATGCTTTCTCCAAACTCAAAAGAGAACTTAACATACTTATAGAATTGAGATACAAGCCTTGGCTAAATCGGTCTATTCTGTCTAGTGAACCATTCAAGCCATCCTTGTTCTTTTAAAACTTTCAAAAATAACGATCTGCTAGACAAAAACCATTCAGGGAAAACATCTTTTTCAGGTACAATGGTACGTCTTACCTGGTTTGGGTTAAGAGGTCCTTCTGGAGCTATCCTCGGTATCCACCATTGTTTCTTAGAGCGACGCTTCTCATACGAGGGTGAAGATGGTAGCTTCATCCTTGGCATTCACTAAAGGTTCGGGCGAGAGGGAAGTGAAGGTTCAGGAGAGAATTCATGTAAGGTGTCGAATGAAACCCTAACGTTTTATCATTTGGGAATGTCAAACGTCATAAAAACACAAACGCGGGAAATCAAATAGCGGTGAAATAAAAATTACCGCAATACGGGTAAAATTAAAAAAAATTAACATACTTCTCATGGTGAGAAAGAAAACTAGCCATCACGGAAAGAAAATTTATAGTAATCACGGTGAAACAGTGAGATTTTTACGTAGTCATGGTGAGACAGTGAGTTTTCAGACCGTGAACATAAAATAGTTACTTAGAAATAGTAAGTATAAAATCATAAAGTAAAGTACAGTAAAGTATTAAACATTATGATCAGTAAGATATTCATTTATGATTAATCATACCAAGATCATGTATGATGTAGTATAATCTTTTAGAATTTAATGGTTTACTGAATATATCATCAAGTTGATATTCAGTACCAATGAATTCTAAAGTGATATCACATTTTTGATAATGATCCCTCAAAAAGTGATGTCTTACATCAATATGTTTTGTCCTAGAATTAGAAACAGGATTCTTAGAAATATTAATAGCACTTGTGTTGTCACAATTTATTGAGACATGTCTGAATTGATATCCATAGTCTAGTAATGTGTGTTTCATCCACAAAATTTGTGCACGACAACTTCCAGCAGCTATGTATTCATCTTCTGCAGTTGACAATGCAACCGAATTTTGTTTCTTACTACACCATGATACTAGTGACTTGCCTAAAAGATGACATGTTTTAGAGGTGCTTTTTTCTATCTAGCTTACATTCAGCAAAGTCAGCATCAGAATAACTAACTAGTTCAAATGATTGTTCTATGGGATAGAATAGTCCTAAATTGGGAGTATGCTTGAGGTATTTGAAAAATCACTTTACAGCATTTAAATGTGACTCTTTAGGGTTTTCTTGAAAACGAGCACACATACACACACTAAACATAATATCAGGACGACTAGAAGTCAGGTAGAGTAGACTTCAATTATTCCTCTATAAGTGGTTTGATCAACAGATTTACCATTTTCATCAAGATCCATCTTACAGGTGGTACTCATGGGAGTGTCACTACTATTTGTTCTATCCAATCCAAAACGTTTTAAAAGATCTCTAGTATATTTAATTTGAGATAAAATAATTCCATCATCATTTTGAAAAATTTGAAAACCAAGAAAGAATTTAAGTTCACCCATTAAACTCATTTCAAATTCATTTTGCATCATTTTAGAAAAATTAGTACATAAAGAATTTTTAGAAGATCCAAAGATAATATCATCAACATAAATTTGTACTACTAAAACATCTTTAGAAATTCATTTTATAAAAATAGTAGGATCAGCTATTCCTTATGTAAAAACATTAGAAATTAGAAAAGTACTTAATCTATCATACAAAGCTCTTGGAGCTTGCTTTAAACCATATAAAGATTTTTATAGTTTGAAAATATGGTTTGGATAATGAGGGTTTGAAAAACCATGTGGTTGTTCAAAAAAAACATCCTCTGCAATATATCCATTTAAGAATGCACTATTGACATCCATTTGATATAGTTTGAAATTTAGATGTGCAACATAAGAAAGTAAAATCCTAATAGCTTATAATCTGGCTACTGGAGAAAAAGTCTCCTCATAGTCAATACCTTCTTCTTGACTATAGCCTTGTGCAACTAATCTAGCTTCATTTCTAACTATGTTTCCAAATTCATCTACTTTATTTCTAAACACCCATTTTGTGCCTATTGTGAAAGAGTCCTTAGGTCTTTCAAAAAGATTCCAAACTTTATTTCTTTAAAACTAATTGAGTTATTCTTGCATAGCAATTACCCAAAATTCATCATTAATAGAATCATCAATGTTTTTAGGTTCAAGTTGTGACAAGAAGGCTTGAGGTTCAACCTGATTTCTAAGAGAAGCTTTAGTATGTGTCCCTCTATCAAGAATTCCTACAACATCATCTAAAGGATGATTCTTCAGAATTATGGTTGATCTAGTAAAGGTAGGGCTAGAAATTTAAGCTTCATCAACAGGCTGGGAATCAACAGAAGCAGGTTCTGGAAAATTTCCAGAAATGGACGTTTTAACTATAGGTCCACTTTATCATTAAGGGTCAAAATAGGGAGATCATCTTCAAGATTTTCAAGAGAGGTTTTACACTCATGTGGATCAGTTTCATCATACTTTATGTGAACAGATTCTTCCACACACTTGGTTCTCTTATTGAAAACTCTATAGGCTTTACTATAGATAGAATGACCTAAGAAAATTCCTTCATCACTCTTGGATGAAAACTTGTCAAGATTATCTTTGGTATTAAGAATAAAGACATTGCATCCAAAGATATTGAAGTAGTTAACCTTAGGTTTCCTATGGTTCCACAACTCATAAGGGGTCCTCTTATGAACATGTCTGATTAAGACTCTATTGATAATATAACAAGTCTTATTTATAGCTTTAGCCCAAACATAAACAGGTAGGTCATACTCATTAAGCATAGTTATACCAATTTCATGCAGGGTTCTATTCCTTTTTTCTACTACACCATTTTGTTGAGGTGTCCTAGGGGCAGAGAAATTGTGACTATAGCCATTGTGTGAGAAGTACGATTCAAATTCATGATTCTCAAACTCACGACCATGATCACTTCTCAGAGTTTTAATTTTATGTCCACTAAGGTTTTCTATAGATTTGGAGTATTTAACAAAGTAAGAACAAGATTCACATTTGTGAGCTAGAAAATATACCCAAGTATATCTAGAAAAGTCATATACTAAGATATAGACATAGAGCTTCCCATTTAAGCTAGAAACTCTAAATGGTCCAAAAAAATACATGTGAACCAACTCGAGAGGTTGAGAAGTTGATACTTCTTTCTTTGGTTTGAAATAGATTTTGTGTCGCTTTCCCTTTTGACAATGATTAAAAACTTTTTCATTTTGAAACTCATGTTTGGGTAGGTCTCCAACTAAGTTCTTCCTAGTAAGTTTTCTAAGTGAGTTTATATTGTAGTTTCATAATATTATGTGCAAAAGCAAAGACTCCTTATGAAAAGTATTTAAACATGTAATATTCTTCTTAGCTAAAGAATTTAAATCAACAACATAAACATTTTCATTTCGCAGGGCATAAAATACTAAAGCATTTTTAGAATTAAAAACATTGCAACAATCATTTTAAAATTTAACATTAAAACCATTATCACATAACTGAGAAATACTTAAAAGATTATATTTTAGTCCGTCAACAAATAAAACATTAGAAATTAATACTGAGTCAGTGTTACCAATCTGGCCTAAGATGATGATTTTCCCTTTAGAATTATCATCAAAGGTGAAAAAACCTCCATCAATCCTAACTATGCTTTTAATGCATGAGAAGTCTCCAGACATATGTCTTGAACATCCACTGTCCAAGTACCAGGTCTTTTTACAGGATCTCTTTAAGCAGGTTTCCTACAAAACAGATTTAGATAGGAAATGATTTTGGTACTCAGATCTTCTTGGGTCCAGACAGGTTAACAATCAAAGATTTTGGTACCCAATTTTTTCTTATGGGTCTCATGAAATTTGTAGAATCAACAGAAATTGAATGATAATCCTTATTAGATCCATAAATATAAATATAACTAGTTGAAGAATATAAATGTCCAGAACTAGAATTAGTAGCATTCTGTCCAGATTTAGGAATAAATCTATTCTTAGTAAACTGTCTCTGTCCAGGTTTGTAGGCTATTCCAGTAGTGTATTTTGGTGCAACTTTCTTTCCTAGAATTTGAGTTAGTGTATCCATTCCATTTTTGAATTTCTCTAAATCCTTTCTGAGTTTCTCATCAGATAATTTCAGTTCAGTGTTATCTTTAAGAAACTGAGCATTCTTTTCCATTTCAATATCAAGATCAGATTTATGTTTAATAGTTAAAGCATATTGTTTCTTTAAACCTTTGTATTTTTCTTTCATCTCATTACAGGTTTCTTATAACATATCACAATATTCAAATATTTCATAATTGGACATGTTATCAGAGTCAGAATCATCTCCAGAATAATATGAATTTAAAGCAGGAGTTTCAGCTATTACCTCAGATGAGTTTTTCATAAAACACATGTTTGCCTTATTTCAGTGTTCAGTTTCAGAAACATAAGATTCAGTGGAGCTATACTCAGAAGCGCTCCAAGTAGCCTTCATAACCTTTTTGAACTTACTGTCCTTGTAATCATATTTCTTCTTGAGTTTGAGCTTTGGGCAGTCTGCTTTAATATGTCCTTTTCTTTTGCACTCATAACAGACAACTTCATTAGTTTTATCTGGCTTTTTCCAATCCTTATTCCAATGTCCATTATTGTCATATGTTCCTTTGTAATTTGATTTGCTGAAGAATTTCATTTTTCTTATAAAACTTCTTAAACCTTCTGGCAATGTAAGCCATTTCAGCATCACTATCAGAAGCACTTTCACTGTCTTCACAGCTTGAACTCTCATTTATAGCTTGAAGTTTATCCTTATCCTTGTTCTCTGAAGTTGAAGATTTGAAAGCAACAGAATTTCTTATAGGTTCATCTTCTTCTTCTTTGTACACATTGAGTTCTTCCTCATACATCATAATCTTACCAATGAGTTCTTTAACATTTAGAGCAGCAATGTCACATGACTCTCTGATTGAAACAGATGTGCCTCTCCATCGGTCTGGTAATCATCTAAAGATTCTCATAATTTGTTCCTTTGTTGGAATAACTTTTCCAAGTGAAGTCATTATATTGAAAAACTCATTAAACCTGAGATACATGTCAGAAATAGGTTCATCAGTTTCCATTTTAAAATTATCATATTTAATAGTATAAGTATTTAATCTCATTTCCTTAACATTGGTTGTTCCTTAATGAGAAACGCCCAAGGTATCCAAAATTTCAAAAGCAGTTTTACAAGAAGAAATTCTGTTATGCACTTAATCTCTTAAAGCACAGTATAGGGCATTCATGGATATACAATTCTTATTGTAAGAAGTCTTTATAGGTTCATCCCAAGTGGATCTAGAAGTAGTGGGAAGTTTATATTCTGATTCTATAGAATTCCAAATATCAAAACCTATGCTTTCTAAATGAATTTCTATTTTACGTTTCCACTTAGCATAGTTGGTACCATTGAAGAAAGGTGGCATGTTAGTAGCATCACCCTCTAGTCTATTATCTATAACTAGATTTTAGACAGACAATTTAAAGAGATAAAAAATTTAGAACTAACAGAAATTTATGATCTTTAAAGATGAACTAAAATCACAGTTGAAAAATAGAGTATTTCAAAAATCTTTGAAAAAAAAAACATAACCACTAATACCAAATGTTGGTCAGAGTGGACACTCAACAGGGGGGTGAATTGAGTTCCAATTATAATTTCTATTAAAATATTGTTTAGTTAATATCCACCGATTTATAAAATAAGTTAAACTGTAGTGAATTTATACATATTATAAATGATCACTTAGCTTCTCAATGATTGATTAGGTCTCAGTTAGTTTAACCACAAGATCAAACTAACATTTCAAACTAATGTACTAATTTACAGTAAGTGTAAACACTTGATAATTTAACTACCAAAGTAGCTTCAAAATAATTTTGTACTTTAAAGTAATATCAGCGGAATAAATATAATATATGTCATATACATTAAACATAAATATAAGATGCACAGCAGATATAACAAGAGGTTTAGTCTCAAGCTGAGACTTAGTCCTCTCAAATATATATATGAATTTGATCCAAACCATGGATGGGGTTAACAACAGTTTTACACAAACTGTCCTGGTCCAATACCTCTACCACTGTTATTTGTGGGAAACAAAACAACAGCAAACCAGCTGTCTAGGTCACACATGACCTCTACCACTATCCCAGTGGGAAATAAAAGATGTAAGAGTTTGAGTGAGGATTTATAGATCCTCCAGTTAATGTTCTGGAGATAGTGTGTGTGTAAAAATATGACAGATGACACACACTACTCAAAAAGTAAATAATGAATCACAGAGTAGAGATGTAGAGTTTATTAATGGATCTAGTGATTATCAATGTAGCTCTGGACTCGTTGGATTGAGCAGGAATGCTTCAGAGTCCTTCTCTAGTTTTTCTATTGAAAAACAGAGTGTCATAGTTCAACTTGTGTTCTATAGTCTCTTGATTCGTCGTGTGTTCTTCAGAAATGTAGGATTTCATGTATGGAACTTCTTTGAGGATCGTGCAATGTGTTCTTCATAGTTGTGCTCCGGATTGTTCATCGGTTTAGTACAAAGCTCGCATGTATTGTAGTATATGTGTTGAGACGTGTCAAGTGTGCGTATTTCCTCTAATGTAGCTCAATCTTCATTATATTCCTCGAGCTCTGGTAGTAGGAATGATTCCCTTTTCAGTGGTACGAGATACAGTTTCCTTTCAAGCCAACAACTAACATTTAATAACATTAATTTCATTGGAAACAAAAAATATGACCGTTAGCATCATTCAAAATAATATTGACAAAAGCTTACGAAACGGTGTCACAGTGATCATGGAAACGGTGTCTTGTTCACGATGTCTGATCATGGTGTCTGGTCACAGTGAGTCCTTCACGGTGTCTGGGTTACGGTGAGTTGTTACGGTGTCTAGTCACGGTGTCTGGTCATGGTGTCTGGTCACGGTGTCTGGTCACGATGTCTGGTCACGGTGTCTGGTCACGGTGTCTGGTCATGGTGTCTCGTCATGGTGTCTGGTCACGGTGAGTCCTTCATGGTGTCTCCATAGTTAGACAAAGAAAATCTGTATTTGGACTAAGATAGTGATATACAGAATATGGTTTAAGGATAATCATTAGAGATAATATATGAGAGAATTGCGATTATGCATAAAACTTGTAAAGAGTAATTATCATCCATAAGAATTTTTTTATAAAAACATGATATGCACCTATTGTTGAGTTTGAAGAGCATTAGCAAGATGTGCACTGAAGATGAAGATTAATTAACAGTAATGATATTTGTGATCATTAAAACATGATTAACACATGAGGAGTCCAATAGAGAGTGTTATAGAACATGGTCATCAGAATGTCACCTATAAAAAACCTAAAAATTATGACAGGATATATAAGACATTGATTACTCTGAAAATAAATTAAAAGAAAAACATTTCTTTAAAATTTATTTTCATATTCTTTGAATAATATTATTATCTATAAAATCTCTTGTGAACACAATTTGGAAAAATTCAATTCCGGGTTAAATGAATGATCTTTTACTTTGGCTATGGTATGATAAATTTTTAATTCATCTCATACACCATGAAATGGGAATTAAAGTTTAATTTTTCATACCTGAAGAACATTAACAAACCATAAGTTCCACCATCTCTTCTTTAATCATATAAATTTTTATTCAATCCAAATGGTTACGAAAACATATCCAATAAATCATACTTTATCCTCAAATAATAATATCAAATGTTCAAATTAATCTGTTCCTATATTGAGAATCATCTTATATATTTCTATCCAAATTCACAATAGAAAAACATCTCTAAATTTAAAAAATCTACAGTAACATTAGATTCTCTAAAAACTAAAAACTTATATATGTGAAAAATATATTTAATCTAGAAAAAGAAAAAAAATTAATCAAATTTCAACATATATTAATGAGAAAATAAATTTCCTTCCCCAAACAAATTCTAGACCCATATTAAGACCAGATAAATCATAAGGTTGTGATCATATAATATTCCAGATAACATAAATCACTCATAATGTTTTTTTAAAATAATTTAATTTCCTTAATCACGAAATATCCAAGATATTTCCGTATATAACATTATTTAACATAAGTATACAATAAAATATTATTTGACATCATCATATAATTCGACCTTTATTCCTAAAAATATTTCTTTTAACTTATTCTTATATGATTCCAAAAATATTGAAAGATATCTAGAATCACAGAATAACCAAATAATTTTCCAATCCCATGGTTATATAGTTGATAAAAAATTTACGTAAAATAAAAATAATTTTTTTTCATAATATATGTTAACTAATAAAGACATGATAACAAAGACTTCTTATAGGACTGTTTAGTTGATTCACAATTTTTTCCCTTTGTTTATGGGTTCAAACCCTACTTCCATATTAGATGTGTTGGGATGTCACATGGATAGTGGGTTCTTATTTTTTCTAAAACTATATTAATATAACATCCAAAATAGATATGATATACTTTATTGAAATTAGAATTAATCATTTAATATCATTTAATATCATTTTAATTAATGTGTTTAATACAACAACTATATGTAGATACATCATCCATTTATTTTTACATTGGTCCACAGTCTCTACTTTACCATCTTCAAGATGAAATTGTCCTATGTATTGGCCAGATAAACAAATTTTTAGGAAAATAACTACAAATTAATTCTTAGTGTGTGTTTTATTTCCATCCATCAAACTATTTATTTTTCATTGAAAATTCATTGATTTTTTCCTAGTTATTTCCAGCAAGATGGAAATCGATCCTTCAATTGTAAATGGTCTCCACCACTAGAAGTCTTAGAGGACTCAATCCATCCCTTAATTGCTGATTTTAGATTTTAGATACTATATATATTTTAAATCATAATTAGGGAAATTCATTAGGAATGAATAAGATATATTTCACTCCAATCAAAATCGCATTCAGTTTCCACACACCACCACCTTTTCCATCATGTTAAATGTTAAAATGATTAATTTTTGTTATATCTATTAACTAAAAACAGACGGCATTGTTTGAGTAACCGTAGTCTTAGTGATAAAAATGTATAATCATTTATATAATATCTTAACACCTTATTCTAAATCTAAAACATGTTATGTTTAACCTAGGTTTTTGAATTTAAATATATATTCAAATCCTCTATATTGGATTCTAATGAAAATGGGAATTATCCTAAGCATATCTCCCAAGAGTGTCAAACTAGTTGGTTTGTAAGGTCGGTTTTCAGGTACTAGGGCACACTCATGCCAGGACTGACATGCCATTTTAGAGACGACACCCCTATGTAATTTTATTCTATTACTATGTCCACATGAAGCATCCAAACATGGATTTACTGATAGGAATACCACATAATATTAATATAACTTAATCATAATGATGTTCTTATATACTTCTCCTAAAATTATACGTTAGGGATATGTTCCCTATTCTACATTTTCAATACCAGGATTCCTAAGTTTCTACTAAATATACAATGATACCAACTGTAACACCCCAATGATATAAGCTCAGAGTCGGTACATGGAATTATAATATTGGCACAATAAAATCTTATAAATCGAACCTACTTAACAATTTAGTATTTTTGGTAAACAATATTAAAAATATGATACCCATATTACATTGAGAAAATAATATAATTCATAATGTAAATAAATATTCACAATATTTTAAACTCACTCAACTGATTTCCACTTTTTATACTATGAAGTGGAAAAAAATACGGGTGTGAGAAAGTTCCTGATAAGGGGGTGTACAAAGGAAGTAATAATGAATCATTGTGTATAATCATCATAGATTGGTAAATAACTGAGAACACGTTTGTTACAAATATCACGATGATCTATAACTAATATGGCATGGAATATATCTGAATCACTTGCCATTTATTCGATAAACACTTAATTAAATGCATCTATATATAGGTCAGCGGTAAAACTCATTGATATTAATAAGAACAGAATTTTCACTGTATAAAAAATTCCTAATAATTGAACGTCGTGTTTCTTAGGAGCATTATACCATTTATATCAATATATTCTCAAGATAGATTAATCAATTATGATTTTGCCAACTGATTTTTCTGAGGAGACTACTGTTGCATCGAGGGGCCTACATTAACTAGTCCTCATCCCGTATAGCGCGTGTCCAAAGCATTCATCCTATTTTTTTTAATTGATTTAAAAATATATTTTTTAATAAATGTGTCCCATAACATATTAAAACAGTTTAATACCATAAATATTAAGTTATTAATGATATAATACATCATAATAGATAGTAGATTCACCACAAAAAAGAAAGAAGTTTTGAATATGACATTTATATCATAGTTTTAAAATGTAAGATGAAAATCCATTACTACATAAAAATCATTTATTTTAATTTCCATGTATGTATAAAAAATATCATACATGAAAATAACCTTTTAAACAAGTAAATGAAACCTCAAAACAATATGGTTTAATGAATGAAAAATTTTGTTTTCATTCCATATTGTTAAAAGAACATTCCTTCTGTATTTTTTATGAAAAAATCATAACGTAACTCATTTTGAAGATACAAAAAATATTAAATTCAAAAAAATTTCAAAAAATATGAACATGGGTGAAAAGATAATGCATCTGTAGGGTAATAGAAAATTATTTTTTATTTTAAAAAAATTGGGCATGGAAAAAAATGTTCTTCTGTTACGAATACCTGTAAAACAATGCTAACTAATATTGATATTTTGAAATAATCCTTTATAAATTAAGACTAATAAAATTATAAGACCCATGAATAAAATATATTTATATGGGTATAAAAATAACCAAATTTTCAGAATAATACATATAAAAATAATTCGTGGGTAGTGTATATTACGCATAAAAGAATCGTGCAGTTTACAAGGCATGTGTCCCATAGATATTAAAGTGATAAGAAATACCATTCCATGTATTTTTTTGGTTATCTTCCTCTAAATTTATGTATAATGGTTCTCATCATTTTATTAACTTATTCCAAAAACATACTAATATTTATAATTTCATTTATTGACTAATTTATAAAATATTATAATCCATTTGTTCAAAATCATCCATTTTTCACTATTTTGGTTGTAATTAACATGATTTTTTAGTATGTTTTCACATGTTACATGAAATTTCTATTAATTAGACAATTATTTAGTCATATCCATAATGTAATCCATGAAATTAGTATAATATATATTTTTAATGTCATTATTTTTTATAATCCATGAAATATGAATATAGGAAATGAAATGCACCTTTCATGTATATGGTAGGCCGTATGTTTGCATAAAATCTCCATTCATTTCATTTTTTATTAAAAAAATAAAAATGTATATTATAATTATTATATATTTTTTATTTCATATATGTAAAATATTTTTATTAAAATAAACCTAAACCCATTTCATTTTTAGTGTACATGAATCACATTTCATTGAGGTTGCGGTAGTCCACATGTCCACAAATGGTATTATTACATTCTCACAAATGGTGTGCGTAATTGTATGCATTATAAGAAAATTACAGATGCATGATGAAAATACTTGTAGTATATATATAACATAAATTATATATCCATAATTAATCCAACCATGAGAGGTGGTAAATATATGAACGAAGGACATCAGCTCACTAGGCGGTCGACCTTCGTACACACAATCATTGATTTTTTATCTAATTTGATGGACGCACGTGAAAGCGAAATTTGAACTATTAAAATAATAAAATGTTATTATATTGAATTTATTTTGGTTATTATATATGAATAAAATAATAATAATTGAGTGGTTTGAGAATGAAATAAAAATAGTGATCCTTGAAGAATGTTACATTGTTTTTTTGTATGTCCTTTTAGTTTTTTAAAAAAATAATTTCCTTGGTTCAATTTATAAGAAAATTGAGGATTATATAATTATGGTAGAGAAATTTGGATCATAAATGATCTAGGATCTTTAAAGATAGATGGATCAACGTGGGGTGAATATGAGAGGGAGGAAGTTCCCATTAATAATTGAGATTAGGGTTACATTTAGAAACTCTCAAAATATAAAATTTCTATAAATTAATATTCAATTACAAATGGATTATATGTGATTTATTTAGAAGATAAGATTATGATGGTTCAAAATATAATCATCCAATAGTTTTAGACAAGTATAGGTAAAATTATTACCCTTATATATTATCATTAACACATAGTTTACCCTTTTTACTCTTACAATGACAACTTGTATTTTTATCAATTAATCATTAATATAGATAATATTAAATGTAAAAAGAAAAATAAATGAGTCATATATTAAATTTTAGAAATTATTTCAATATCATATCCTAATAATAAATCTTTAATTGATTTTATTTGTTTTAACAAAATATTATTTAATTCGGAATATCTTTATTGTCCATTCCGACACAATTCATTTATTCACTTTATGAATAATTTTCAACAAATAAGATAATTTTTAACCAAAACCATTAATAAATCCATAATATGTCTATTTTAACTAGATAATTCTTATAGGACATTAATTATAAAAAATTATAATTATTTTAATATTTTAAATCACATTTATTTGATATGTCCATTAATTAAACAATTACAACATCGTCGTTGTGAAAGCCATTAATTTAATTATTTATTACATAAATATTTTAAATAAATGAACATGAATATTAAAAATATATTATAATTATAATGTTTATTTATATTATAATATATTCCCAATATTACCCCATAGTAGAAATATTTAACTTCATAAAAATTGAAGTATATGAAAATTTACTTTTCATTGATGAAAATATAATAAATTGATTAATGTAATCCCAGTGGTTCCATGAGGACATAAAATTGTCCAAAGGATAATTTTGGTAAAAACTTCCACCTTTAATAATATTATGATAGGTTTTATGTTAATTTTATAATATTTATAATATTATTTTTACCTTTAATTTCCCTATTCATTATTAACCATGAAAATAAATTAAAAAATGAAGTTAGTATTCATATTTTCTCAAAAAAATAAAAGGGACCTAACTACTAACTTTTTACCATGACGTTTACAATAAAATATCCATTTTTAAATTTTTAGAACATGTAATTGGATAAATTTAATTTAAATTTAATTTTGTGGACAAAATTTAAACATTGGGTTTTAAATTGAACACAATCAAAATATATAAATGTTTTTAACTATTATATGTACCTCAATAATATTGTTTCCAAATGATTCTCATTACTAATATATAAATATATATGTTATCAAAACCCTTCAATATATGATTTTAAATATTTAAAACAATATTAATATAGAATAATTATGAAAACTGGTGATATTATTGCACATTAATTCCTAATTTATTACAAAAGAGAACACATAATACAAGCCAAAATAATGACAGGTTTAATGTGATTGGGTAATTATGTAGAACCAATAACAAATTAAATATGGGGTTACAATACGTTATTGATAATTTCCATTACCATCTCATGTTATTAAATCATTCTTAAAACTACATTGGATAACCTAGGGACATACATAAGATATCATTGAGCTTAAAAGCCCAGTAAGATAATAATAAATGAAAAAAATGAAAAATGTATTTAATTTTAGACAATTTTATTATCAAGGGAATATAAAAGCGGTGAAAATCATAATCATGAACAATGAGGCATGATATTATATGATTATATAATGGAAATATGGAAATGTGGAAACAACTTTAAACATGACATCATAAGAATAATTTAATGATACAAAATACTAAAACATAAAATTATTTACTTAGTATTACCACTCACAAACCTTACAAGGAATATCACGAAACTGCAACATTACCCAATTTATTAGATGCTACATGGGTGCACCATTCATAATCATATCTTGTATATTAATAAGGGTTCCCCAAAAATCATATACAAAAGAACATATTCCATCAATTACAATACCATGATAAATGAAAATTGATTAAATACATGTTTTTACAAAATAAAATAATAATAAAGAAATAAATCTGAACACCATTAATTGGAATTGGCTATGAGTATTCGTAACACAATTGTTTCTTATGGAAAATCACATTGTATGTTTGGCAGCATATTTGGGGAACATAAATGTACATGGGTGGGATAAGTTTGAGTAAAATGGGGAATATCATCAATTATAAAACTAAGTCTTTTATAGGGGATATGTAATAGAAAATCCCAACATTGGGAATGGGATATAAAATGATTAATATAATAAAGATTATTCAACAAAGAGAATAAGTATAGGATCCATTACCTTGTGAGGGTGATTAAAAACTCTTGGGAAGAGATTCTTGGGAGGTTGTGGTAACCATGGATCAGTTGTGTTAAAACTAGGAATGGGTTTATTATAATAATTATAATTTATATTTATTCAATTTGTGAGAATCAATAATATATCTAATGTCTGGATCCAAATTATTTGTCTCAACTGGATCGTATGACATCCTAATATTCTAATAGATATAACCTCCAATGTGGGAATCCAAATGAAAATCGATCCGACCACATAGGTTTCCAAATATAGTCATTATACCTGATTACTTGAAGTGGTGGACTTAAGAACATTACTGATTAATAACATAGTCTTATCTGCATTGGATGATAACATATTCCTAAAATTATAAAATGAAAGACTGCCTATTTTACACCAATGTTTTCAATTTTTTGGTCATTCCAATGGTATGGGTAGAAAAAATATGGTTTTATTCTTTTTTGTTAATTTTAAAGTACATATCAAGGATTTTTGTAGGAAGAAATTGAGATGGCATAATGTAGGGAATAATTTAGCCTTTGTGGGCAGCATTACTTTCTCCCATGATAGGGACCGGGATTATGTCAGTCCTAATACACCAAAAATGGTGGAGACAACTCAAGAACATAGGAATATGGAAATCAGATATAATGAAAAATGATGAAGTATTGAAGGATTTAAGCATGCGTCAACTGTATCATTGATAATCCTCTTATTGGATCTTGATCTCTGAGAAAATTTCCATGCAGATGAGTGTGGAATTAAACCAGTAGTTATATTATAATTAGATCTATATCATAGGAAATATTGTTATGAAAATGACAGGAAACCAAATATTAATTACGATGATAATATTTTAGGTATTCAATATGTAATTAATAAATTAATGTGAACCTACATCATCCAAGGGCAGTGGGAGGTAGTAGAGGATGATTCCATAAAACCTTTGAGGAAAGCTAGATGTTGGAAAGAAAACTCCAATTTGAAGCCAATTATGGTTACCAAGTCACATGGTCCCATTGAATATTACTCTTATTTCTATGCTGATAATGATATTTCATATCATTTTGACTATGATCATTGATCATTCACTTTGGGTTTCTTAGAAGAAAAACATGTATTCTTGTATGACCCCTACAATCATTCAATTTATATTTACTTTTTTTATTTTTTTAAAAAAATCTATCTACCCCTATAAATTATATATTTAATTTATATAATTATTTAATTTATCAAAATACATGTCATTAATAAAATTGTATGTTTCCCAAAAATAAAATATGTGTTTTATTGTATCAAAATCGAAATCATTTATAAATTAACAATAATAAGAAGTAAGTATAACCCTTTTAATTTAAATTAAAATATAAATATACATAATATAAGGTTATTAGAACATATAATTTTATTACACCATCAAATTCATTTTGAGAATGGTTTGTGATGGTGAAATTTTCATTGGGTTGTTTGATGTACATGGTTTGTGATGTGATCCCTATGTTCTTGATTTAAACCCATAATTTATTTTGATAATCATATAACTGTTTGATATTATTTTTGTCTCTGTCAATAGAAAAACTCTTTCAAGATATCTCCATTAGAATATTTTATAAATGGGATTCATAATGTAAAAATCTATTATTTGAGGAAATCACATTATTCTTCTATGGTAGTTAGATTTTTAAAAAACCTTTTATTTATACTAACCATATAACTGGTGTTTAATGTAAACATTATTGATGTTTATAATGATTTAAAGTCCTTTAGTTCTGATATTTTATAATAAAACATGAAATTTCATGTGTTTTCTATAATTATAATACATAATATGGCATTTAATTAAATAATAAATATGATTTTATTTATTAAGTTTTCATTGTTACTATAATCCTTTGATATTTAATGATTCATATAAATCGAATATCATTGATATAATAATACTAAATCATTTTCATCTAATTATAATAAATAAACCCATCAATCATTTAATTTTCATATTAAACTATTAATTAGGATTTTTCATCTTATTCATTAATACTAACATCCATTAATTTTTAATTATTATTCATTTCAATAACAACAAAAAAACAATACTAATACAATATTGAAAATAAATGTTTCAACATTTACCCTTTCGAAATTAATTATAAAAATTAGAAAATTATTCCATCATAAGAAAATTAAATCAATTTTGATAACCTATAAAAAATTTATTTCTATCCTCTATGATTACTTAATAATTCAGTTTTTCTCATAATTAATGGTTTTCTTCCCATGTTTTCTATATATTAACCATTTCCTATTCCTTTGAGAAATTCACTTATCTTCTTATTTCTGCATTTTAGAGATTGTAAGAATTGAATATTCTTTGATTTTTGGTACTTTTCACATGAAATTTTATAAAACTCCACTCTACTCTTATTAATAGTTTCATGAAACTCACAGAAGATTATGTTGATAGTAATAAATTTATACTGTTTGTTTGGAAAAAATAATATATTTTTCACTCCATCTTCTTTCCTGATTGGTTTCCTAATGAATTTTCTATCACATTCAATTTTATAATTATTTTTTCCAGTTCCAACCACATATTATAAAACAACCAAAATGTTATAATCATGATACAAACATCAATGTGAGAACTATATAATCATTAAAATCGTTCTTAAGATTTTATAAATTATGACATAGTATTTTAAATCATAAAAAATTATAGCTTTATCTTTCATTAATTTAAAGTCAACATAAAATTTATTATATTATATAAATTGAATATATAATAGTGTTTCATAAATTGAATTGGAATTAAAATGCACATATCCCATGGGAGTGTTAATCTAGGTGTACAGTCTTTGGCCCACTCATCATGCACCCCTGAAGATCATGTTAAACCCCAAAACAACCCTTTCAGACTTATTACCCCTTAGTGTAACTACTATATTTCATCATCACATATCAGTATCTATATTGGGATATATTTTATTATATGACCACACAACTTTATTTACAATAAAATATAATTTTATCCAAGACATAGACTTATCCAAAGGATTATCGGTAATTTTTTTATAATCATAAACTCAAATATAACAACAACATAGGGGATAAAACACTAAATATATAAATATTACACCTTTTTACATGAATATTCAATACATAAAACAATTATAAACTCACAAGAACTATAATGATTTTATCTTTGTGGAGACTATATACATAAACAAGTTATTTCATAAAGGATCGTCTTCATATCCCGTATATTCTTTTATAACAGTACTATTCTTAAACATACCTTATATAATACCATTATAAATTACTTATTGAAAGGAATAATATGATAGGGTGAATGTAGATACTAAATAATGGGGTAAATATTAGATATCAGTCAATAATCATATGTAATAATATCATGTGAATTAGTGTAAGAGAACACGAGAATCACATTTCAAATCCAAAATGAATATTTTATATATATTTATCCTGAAAAAAAATTAGAATATTATATTTCAGGAATCATAGAAGTATCAATGATCATGATCCACATTATCATATCATGATCACATAAACATTTCATATAAATTAGACTATTTTTTACACAATCTTAATTTTATAAATATTATTACAAGGAAGCCCACCATGACATAGATCACATTATAGGATAGGTTTAACTAACCATTTACCTATTTTGGGTTTGAGATAAACTCTTATAGACCCTATTTTTGGATTCAGCTATTCTCTCAAATACCTTCTTTCTCATTTAGGATTTTTTTCATATAACCTTTGATCTCATAAACATATAAAATTAACCAATATTTATTGGGGATAGGATAAACCCATTGGTAAAATAATCAAAATCCATTTATATGTATGGAAAGGGATACCAAAAACATTTGTTAATTAATTATAGGTTTATGTGTTTAATATTATGGCTTATACAAAATAAAAACACCAGAATACTAAAACATCTATATAATGACTATATATCGTATCATTGGATCATATCCCGGATGAGTCATCATAAGCACTAATTTATTTTATCATGGATGGAAATATGTTTAAAAGATCAATAAAACATTTCTCAATGAATATTCCCTATTCATTTGGGAAAAAAATATTTAAAATAAAATAATTATATAATATTATGTAAAAATATTTCTCTGTAAATATCTTCTTAAACACGAGAAGTAATATTAAAATAATATATTGGTCATGATAGTGAGAAAATTAATTTTTATAGTATGTATTAAAACAATTATTTTGTTCATAACATTGGAAAAAGTAACTCATTCAGAAAAATGAATAGAATATTAATTCGAAAACATTGAATTAAAATACATATTTGGGTAAAAATTATCTTAATAAATCATTATTAAATATCAAAATAATTTTGGTTAAAATATTTAATGAATATATAGACATGGGAAAAAGTATTCTTATAAAAAAATAATGTAATTTTTCATGAAAACTTATTTTGGACAATTGTTTAAATATAAGAATGGAAATGATTGGAAAGCATGCATTTTATAGAAATAACAATAGGAGAAGATAATATATTATAGTTTTTAATGATATATTATACAGATTCATCGTTGAATAATTTAAACATAATTAGTCCTAGTAAAAGTTGAGATTGTAATATAAAACATCGACTTCATTGGAGCCATAGGAGTGATATGGAAAAGAAATGAAATAAATTATAACGAATCATTAATGTACATGAAAAATGATTTTAATGATACAATTTATCGATCGTTTATTAAAAAACCTCATCAAATAAGATATTTTTTTAACATAACATATCTCTCCAAGAATACATTTTGAGGTGATATAAACTTACCACATATGTATATTTAAAATATAAATCCATTTGAATAAAATAATTTTATTTATAAAATTAAATACCATTAGTTAAGAATGATTCATGATATAAAATGTAATATGGGATTTCAAAAATACATATAAACAAAAACAGCTTCATAATATCAAATATTTTTCAATGAAAAAATATTGATTTGAAGAACCATTTTCATTTGTATGAATTGATTGTTAATCACTATAACTACCCAAATATATTAAAATTATATTTATTATCATTATATTAAATAAATATATATACCAAATTCTATAATAACATTAGATCAACCCATAGCATTTCAACACCAATTATAAATAATTTCTTATTAACATCATCTTATCAGTTTGTTAGTAATTTCATATTTCATAAATTTCTGGCTTCCGTAATTCACGTTCATTCACATTGATATTGGTTCCATCATTACCAAAAATTAAATAATGATACAAATTTCATATGTAATAATTATATAAATATTTAAATCTATCTGAAAATGTTGTGATAGAAAAAATGAAACAAATCGCACATAGAGGTGGCGGTCTATATGTGTGCTTGAATAAAATTTACCTTTTCAAATGAAAAATTTGAAAAAGTATGAAAAAATACTTTATCATTAAATATGAATATTAAATAATAAATATAATATATATATATTCAATAAATAATTATAAAAATACATGTGAGGTAGTAATATAAAATTTATATCATAATTTCATGGATGTGTTTTCACTAATGTATGCACAACCGATACATTCTTTTCATAGTTGATGAAAATGTGGTATTACATATTAATACCATAATAAAAAAATATAGGAATGTTGATAATATATTATTCATAATGATTATATATATATAATTCATTTAGATATGGAAAAATAAGAAATCAACCATGAAATGGCCATGTAAGATGATTACCTCTTCTTTGAGATACCTCTATGGGAATTCCCCTAAATAATTATTATAACAGACATAGAGAAAAATGGACTATTGGGGAAAAAGGGAGTAACGTCGGAAGGTATCATTGTATTCATGGTCTGATATAGAGTTATCAAAACTTTTGAATAAATGTGGAGAGAGGCTCTCCATTTAAAATTAGAGAAAAGATACATGTGGAATTTGGAAAATGATATAAATATAACATAAATCACCATCATGTCAAGTATTATGAAGAATAAATAATATATAAATATGTAAATAATAAGTTTTAGATGACTTAAAATTCGGAAATTTTGTTTTTATATTTCCTTTAAAGCAATTTCATTTTGTTTAACCCCCCAGGGTTTCCCTATTTTATCTTAACAATAGTTATGAATATTTTATCATTTAAATGACTTAAACATACATATTTTTTTTAAAATATATTAAATAAGGTCAATTTATGATATTTTCACTATTTAACATTACAATTTCTAACCTTAAATATTTATGTTTATTTTTAAATCATTTAAAAAAATTATCATTTTCAAAAATATCAGTAAAATAAGATTTCAGACTGTTAGTCTAATTTAAATAAATAAACATAATGAAAATTTATAATTACAATATAAATCTAATAACCATAATTTATAATATTTCATTACCTATTAAATTAATTAAATAAAACAATATATCCAAAAAATTTAAACTTTATTTCTTTTAAAATATTTGAATGTTATTTTTGAACAGCTTTCAAAAAAATGCATCGGTGCTGTGTATAAATTTAAGGAAATTATATCCTCAAAAAATAATTTAGAAAACTATCATGATATTTAAATTAATTTTGTCCAAAATATTATTTTATTTTTATTTATAATTTTTCTCTATGAATCCTGTAATAGAAATTATGATCAAGAATGTGAAATACATTATTAATCCTTTATAGAAAATATTACGAAGCATATAATCAGATGAATGTTGAATGAAATTGTAATTATTTTATCTAGGGTTCCTTTTTAAGAATATAACTAATCCCCTTAGATAAAATCAACTCTTACGGTGTTTTTAACCCTTATTTTATTATTGTATCATCAATTCACTTGTTTTCCAATTATTAAATAGACAAATATTTATAGTTGTTACTATTCATAATGAAAAACTATAAAAATTAACAATTTAATAACTTAAAATAAATATTTATCGGTATGAAATATATTTATCAAGATTCAATTTCTATAGTTGGATAGAATCAATTATAATATTAATGTGTAAAACTCAGTAAATTTATTTTATTAAAAAAAATTACTATTTATGATGTAAATTAAACATACACAAAAATCATGTGTACTTTCAAATAAAATGAAATTAATTGGTTCATATATTATTTAACATAAAGATAACATATAAAATAAAATGGGGATTTTAACATATTTTATTTAATTAAATTACAAAACCATATTGAAAATGTCTGTATTTATATCGATTAACTTGAAATAAAATTCTTTAAAAATTCCCAAAAAATCAACAATAATATAATAATGAAATTATGGATTCAAAATTATTAATCATTATTCAAAATAAAATTTATTAAAACAAATTAAAAATAAAATATATTTCTCACACAAATAATGCAATGAAAACTAATCTAGATGAAATTTGTTTTTAAATTGTAAAATTAATTTAATAAATATATAGTACTTATTTATTATGAATTAATCAATAAATGTTCATAATATAAAAATATTTTTAATTATATTTTTAATCATATTCATTCACCTAATTTAGCTTCTATGTTATAATGTTTCTTGGCTCATTTGATGATTCGCGTTGTGGGACCAAAAAGCTAGAGAACCCTTATATTTTATTAAGTGAGAAATCTACTCTAGAGTCTCTAGGGGATACATTACATCCCCAGACAATAATAATATTCTAGAATCACATAAATATTTTTCAATAATGGATTATTAATATACCAAATATTCTTCTATAATAGAATGTATCCATGATACAAGGGTCCTCTAAGTTGTACAATTATTTTTATTATCAAAGGTCCTTCCCAGATTACCTTCTATAAAGACCCTACCTATTAGGATAAAAGTTTTAGTTAAAAATTTCATCATTTTATTTATATCTATCATGTTCCTCCTTGAAATATAATGATCCATAAATAGGGAGGTCTTCCCCATGAAATCCATTCTGCTACTCGATATCATTATAGTCCAAAAAATAAAATCAAGACTGATCTCCCAATAGACCATTCTTAATGAAAGGATTATAGATATTCTCTTTATGGGTAAGTAAGTTACAAATTTTTATTTCCTATAGTGATGGAAAATAAAAAATTATTTACTGAGGTTATATCTATATATCTCATTATGAACATCCTTCTTGATAATAATTATCATTTGGGTAGGAATTTTTCTCCACCGTTTTATGGAAATCACTCTAAGGATTCACTTATACTGAAAACTAGTAAAGATTTTGAGACCATATACACCAATAGACACAATACTCAAAAAATATTTCTCCTCTCAAACTAATTATATCCTGAGGTTTTAGTCATCATCTTCACCTCTCCTAGATCACAAGCGTACATATGTGATTGAGGAGATCAAGAACGAAATTTCCCCTATTGATATTTTTTTGGAAAATGAAACTAGGGTTGATTCATCAGTGGAATGCCTCTATTAATATAAATAAATTTCAATTGACATGTGGAAGAAACATTACTGAAGAAATATATTTTTAATATTCATCTCTATGAAAACAAATCTGAATGAATATTCAAAAATTTTAACTATGTAATAAATTTTTAATCTATTAAATAATCCATGGGTGATTCATCACTACCTTTGGGGAAACAACATGTCTTATGGAATTTCACCTTATTATTCTATGTGATTTCTAAAACAAAAGTATATTATTTTTATTCTTAGTGGCTCAAAACTCTATGATTTCATAGCATTACCATTTTCATCAGTTATCCAACCTGTGAAACATAAATGTATTCCAATAGATTATCTTTGATGTAATTCCTATCATTTTCACTAGAGGCCAAGGGAAAATAGAATGATTAAAATTGAATGGATAAGTGAATCCTAGAGTATATTATGATTTATAAATACAAATTTAATTATGATTAACCATGTATTAGGTATACTGTCTTTATATTCTACATGGTCTATCCAAAAAAACATGTTTCCCAATAATTAAACAAGTAAAAAACATTGTGGGGATGTTCCATAGAAATAATCATACATAAATCAATTGGGGGTGTAAAACTTACAAAATTTATTTTGAAAAAAACGTCTAATCATAGAGACACAATAACTAAGGACACTATATAATCCTTAAACAAACATACATTCATATCATTCCCAAATATTTCCTTTTGATGTCAAGAATGTTCCAATAGTACCTACCTATGGAAAATTAAGTAGGAATACTCATCCCACATGGATGTGGAAATTTATTCAATGAAAAAAATCCATTTGGTCTTCAATTACAAAATATCTCTAACATATTATAGTGGAATCTCTTTATTAGACATATTATATAGTTCATGGGTGATTATTACTCCTCTATTGTTTTTAGTGTCCTATAAATTAAAATTAACATCATTGAATTCTCCTTAATTATTTCTCTTACATTTTGATATATATATTTCATTGGGGATATATTTTATAAAATCAACTAAATACTCTCTATGAATAAATTTTATATATAAGGGTAGATGAATTCTCATGGTGTTTGAAAACCAAAATGAAAATATAAAAAGAAAAATTATATAGAAGATATTTATGTGTCTCCTAATGGGTATTAAAGGATGATAAATCTCACTAAAAAAGTTATTATATAAACAATATATCACAATATGAATCAATATATATATATATATAATTCATTTGAACCATGTTTATAACATAGAAAATGGACTGGTCATAGTTTATCATAATGGGGAGTCATCTACCAAAATTTGGTCCATATCAAAATATTTTATGATGGTGTGTGCACACGATAACATGGTATGTCTCATGATTTATGAGTTCCTATAAATATACTACCATCTCAAACTAGATGATATATTAATGATTATAAAAGAATAGTATGTCACTTTTATAGATTAATTTTCATGAAATGAATTTAAATATCATTCCCTTTAGGAATGGTTTTCCCAAAATTATGTTGGGTAGGAGAAGTTGATGAAATTTAATAAAAATATTCTTATAGGATATTTTCATTAAAATTATATCCCACACATCAAATATGATATTTATACAGGTGTAAATCATCTTCAATTATAGGGAATTATTAGAAAATAAGAGTATGGTGTAGCTACCAAACTGTCTGAAACACCATGCATATAATCTATCAAATGGTCATTGCTAAAAAACATTAGTAATTTGCACTACAATGGAGTTAATTTCTACATTTTCATGTAAATTATACTATGATATCTCATTGTATAAATCATTGGTATAAAAAAGTGAGGTAGCCATATTATTCTAAATATTTATCCCCCACTCATGCATCTACATTGATAATAGTCCCCCCAGATCTCTTCAACTCCATAAAGTACCCTATTACTAAAATTAAATACATAGAGGGAAATGGATTTACAGGTACAGTAATTGTCTTCCACTAAAACTCAATGTAAATAATAGACTCAAGGTAAAATTCAGAGAAACCTGATCACATATTGTGATCTCACGAGAAATCTTATTGGCTACATAGTTATTCTCATTATCATAATCATTGTTCTATTATCTATAAAACTATAAGAAACTCATTATTAAAATTATAAAACCTAAATAGTGTATAGGTAATTTTTTTGTTGAATGATTTATCCTATAGAGAAATATTTCTATTAATGAAAAATGTTAATTTATTTCATGGAAAAAATGTGGAGACACAACTATACATTGATACATCATACCCTTAAATATATCTAGAAAGATGGTTGACAATGAAATATATAAGTATCTAGTGGATAATGGTTATCGGATCAATCGTAAAATAATCTAACCTTCATGATGATTAGGACATTGTAATTCATATTTAACAACTTAATCACAATGATTAATGTGCATGTCAAAACTGACTAAAACCCACTTATGAAAATTGATCTCAAAACTAACATCAAGAAATAAATCTATAAAATTTTCATTGATTTCGTCCTCAAAGACATGTACTTAAACCTCATACAATTATATTATTGGATCCACATACATGTGGACGTGTCATAAATATAGCATTAGTGACTCAAATGATCGGTTATATGGTGATTTAGGGTATTGTATTGTTACAACACTACATTTGAATCTTATGAACTGTAATAAGGGGAGAATCATATATAAAATAAATATATCAATATAAAAACATCCAATGACCTATAATCTAGACTTACTAGTAGAATTAGGTATCATGGAGAAGATTATATGTTTCTTAATAATTATATTTCCTTTATAATTTCAAATTAACAGATTCAATGGGTCTCACATGTGTCTTATGATGACAATGAAACTTATCCAACAACATTATTTTTATATAGATATTCTAAAAAAAATTCCATGGATTATTCATTACAAAAAAAATATAAAAGAAATGTCAAAAATATAATCATGTCATGATATGGATGTTTCAATTGTTGTTACCTTATTAATCCATATTCAATATATTCAAGGATATTTGAATATTAGTAAATGAAATTAATAAGAATAAGAATAATGGCATGAGGATTGGAAAAATTAATTTCTTTTATCGCATAGTCAGTGGAATAATATAATAAATGATATTTAAAAGATTAATATCATTTTTATAGGAAGAAAAATTATTCCCCCACATCGTTTCTAAATTTGACCCACATCAACTTCAGGATCCAAATTTTTTAATGTATTTTCTTCAAGATATAATGATATCCCCATATCATCTATCATGCATCAAAATTTACATACAAAATTCTCATAAAAAATAACTAGGTAGATTAAAAGGATAACAGATTTTTCTTGAATGAACCTCAAATATTTTTGGAAGATTTCTCCATAAACATTAATAAAATATAGAAAGAGATATTTTGATGATGATATTCAACCTACTGTGACTAGTTCCACAATATAATATAATGAATTGGAGACATATATCTCATTTGTAAATAATAATTTATATATATTCACCATGAAATATATAGACAATTCTATATTAGATCCTAATGTTGATACATATTAGTCGGGTCTACTAGATGAACACTTTTGTAACTTACAATAGTAAAGGAGAATAAATCAGACCCATGCAGCCAATGTATATTTTAAATTTTATTACATCATAAATTAAAAAATATTTTAAGAATTAAAATCCATATTATAGATCATTAACACAATACAATTCATGAAATAGAATTGGAAAACATGGTTCAGTATGATCATCAAGGGAATCAGTTGGAATTTTCCAAATATTGATTTATCTATTTCACTCAATGAACTAATGACTGATGTGATGTGATTCATCCAATCCATATCCTTCATGGAAAGACAATTAATATATTAAAATATCTAAATATCCCTAATTTAATAGTAATAAACCACAATCATTATATACCATCTTGTATACAATTATAAGGGAATAACCGTAATGGTGAAGAATTCAAGATGAATATATTATAATCCATAGTAAAATATATTTAATATCCCTCTATTGAAGATAATATAATTCTATTTTGACTGTATTACAGTCATGTGTTATAAATTCTTTGACCATATTGATGATCTTGAATAAATGTTCAACATACTACTGGAAAAATTCCTAAATACGGATCCCCTAAAGTGTTATTTTATAGTAATAACAAAAAAATTTCATGGATTCATGGTAATTAACATAGAATAAACATTATTACGAAAAAAAATATTGATAGATTATATTTCTATTTAAAAAATCAATTATAAAAGGGTAATCATACAATGTTTTTTCTATATCAATAGATTCATATTAAACCCCACTATTATGTCTTTAACCGTCAATTAATTTACTAACTAAGGGGTAACCGGTATGTTGGCTGTGTAATTTAAAAATATTTTTAATGATATTAAACTATATATCCTATATTTTCCAATAATTATTCCACAAAAATAAGGAAATAAACCTATCCTATATACAGAAAACCTGGATATATAATGTGTTCCGCTACATTATTAGAGAATGATATATGAAAAAAATAGTCTCTAATATCATAACATAATTATACTGGATAATAATAAATTATATTATTATATCATTAAGGGGTTCCTTGATATCACAAGAATAATGAAAAAATTTGATATAATTTCTAAAATACCATGACTTCCACTTTGTTTCTCGTCACGAAAAACTCAAATACATACTTAGTCAACCGATATTGATTGGTTCCCCAGCCCAGTGGGCCATCATTCTAATGGTTTCATGTTAACATTAGAGATTAAGGGTATGAAAACCTGATCAGAAAATTTGAAATAAATTTAAAATATTATAATATATAGAAATGGTATAAATATTATCAGTTTATTAGATATGAATCATAATGAAATCCAAAACATTAACCATTAGAACATTTCTTTAGTATATGACCTAGATTTTTGCATTACATATAAGTATAAAGAATCATTTTCTTTATATTCAATTATTATTTTTTAAGATATAATAGTGGAATGAATAAACTATACAGACCATCATTGTAGTTAGGTTTCTCTCCCAATACTATCCTAGTTAAAGAAAATTCCCTAATAGAACAGGGTTCACTCCCCATTCTAGACTTGATTATTTTAGGATAATTCAATATTTACCCAATGAATGTGTGAGAGATAGTTGTGGCACCCATATAATAACGAAAGCCACAATTTATTATTTTATCATATCATAATCCAAGAAAAAGAATTGACATTATAAAACATTTATAAAAATCAAAAACATTGAAAAGAAAGATTATTTATTAAATAATCATCACATACGAATTTATAAAAAGAAAAGGGATTCAAAAACATTTCATAATACAATAACCCATGGAAAAGTATTGTTTTTCATAAAAAATCTCTTCATAATAAACATAAAACACCATGAGACTGAATAATAATTTAATACGGGCATTATAACTATAGTAATAAATAAGTAACATCATTTCATTTCATCTGTTAATAAAAATAAATTTGAAAGATCACATGAAATAATTTTTAAAGAAAATATCTATTCCACAATGAAAATAATATATGAAACATAATCAATATTCAAAATATTTTCTTTTAAACTAATTTTCCAATATCATAAAGGTGAATTTTGAATCATTTAAAACATATCTTGAAGAAAATGAACTTCTATTGTTGAATACCAATTTTTAAAACATAAAAAAATTCAAAATAAATTTACATGAAAATAACCCCACTTTAAAACAATGAAATAATTAAAAATTTGATTGATCCAGATGGAAATAATACAATTCATTTTCTAAACATTAAAATAAATATTACTTTCAAATTTTCAGTAAAATATAAATGTGTATTGTATAAAAAAGGAATAAAAATTTCATTAAAACTGTTTTATAAAATATTCAAACATCGATAAAAATTTATTTATTAAGTAGATAAAAAATTCATAGTAAATTTTTTCATACACATTACATAAAAACATATATATGGAATAAAAGGTTTTCTGACTAAAGAGATAAATAATGTTAGCTTATATCAAAAAAATTATTTTTGAATCATGTGTACATAAATTGAAAAAAAATAGAGGATAAATTTATTCTCATGACATAACCAAAGGAGAATACTACATAGCTATTCCAGGTGATATTTATCATAATATATCATCATCATAAGAAAATGAAATAATCAATCCCAAAAAATTATTTCAATGTAAAATTAATCCATGTCCACATTGTTAACATTAAATTACAATCCCTATGAAATAATAACGTTAAACGAAACATAAAATATTAGGATAATAAGTATATTGAAGTTTTTTAATGTAAACTGGGATGTATATATACTTCATAAAATAACATAGGCGGATAACAGGACATATGTCTCAAAGAATAAAATTTCATACAAATTTTTAACACCTTTATAGTAATATTCTGTATTGAAATTTACAATAAATAATAAAATTATATTATATTATTAAAAATGAAAATAAATAGATTCAAGATACAGATTTTCACAGATGAATCATACACACCAAAAAATGGTGAATTTTCATATGTCTACTAGAAATAAAAGAGGGACTAGAAATCCCTGAACAGAAGTCTCCAGTTCATTCATCCGTGTTTTAACCTCATGTAGAATAAATATGATTTTACTATGAATATTTTATGAAAACAGATTTATACATATTTCATACCATATATGGCATGAATATGATCTTTTATTACATATTTATTAACAATTTACTATTTAAATCACATTTTTTTAAGAACCATTTTATTCCTAGATGTTTGGATTTTGAATTTTATATAATATTAAATAAATCATCGTTTAATGGTTTCATCATATATCGAATTTAAATATATTATGTAAATATCAAATTTAATTTATTTCAATTTATTTATCAGAATATATAAAATTTGTGGTGAGAAAATGAAGTACACCATTCCTAAAGATGGTGGGTCATACATTTACATAAACAGCGTTTCCATTTTATCAATGGAATGAAATAAATTTAGTAATTAATATATAATAATTATATAAGGATATTCTTATAATATATATAACATATTTTTTAAACATATCCCTGTATAAATCCATGTAATGGGTATATGAAAAATGAATCACATAACTTTGACAGGGTGTAGTCCAACATACACAGAAACGATATTATTTTATACCCCATGGAATTGAAATTTAGTTGTTTTATTTGATATACTTACTAAAAAAGATTAATTAAGTTAAAAATATAATTTATATGTTTTTAATAATATTTATTACCAAACCAATTAAATAATAAATAAAAACACATCCCATCGGTTTATGAGGTCGTAGTCTTCCACACTCAAGAGCGACATTATTGTTTTCTTAACAGTTTGTATGTATGAATGTATCTGTAAATTATTATTACAAGTTTATAATAATATAATAAAAATCATATTTAAAATTTATATAAATCTTTATATACATACATTAGAGGAAATTATAAAAAATAAATAGCATTGATTCATGAGGAGTTAGTCTTCCAAACACATAAATAATCATTTTTTCTGATTTGAGGGAATATTAGAAGTATTTGGGTTTTTAAATTAACAAATTTTAATATACATATATTTAATATACTATGTATATTATATCATCATTTTCAGTGTAATTTATAGAGTTTTGATGAAATTATATAATATTCTTGGTTAGAGATGTTAAATCTTCTTCAAAAAACGTCTTTTAGTTTTCCCCAAAAGCCTACTAATGATGGATTTATGAAAAAACTAATGAATCTAGGGGGAGATAATACATATTGGTATGGAATTTTACTTTTTTATTCCACATAAATTGTTTTTAAGGCCATAATTAGAATAATAGAGAGGGTGGTCTTTTAAAAGTGAGGTGGATGAAATGCCTGTAATTTATTAAAACAAATAAGTATACCCATGATTTTCACATTCCAAAAAAGGCACCAAAATGTGGAAATATTTAAACTAGAATTTAGATATATGTCTTAAAAATGAGCATAATATCTGTATTGGGAAGGTTTTGTGACATTTTCACCCCTTATATTTTAGGATTGACATCTCGGCAAACACATTTTTTCCTCAATTGTGATAAATAATTTTTAGTGTATTTACTATTAATTATTGTAAAGTATTAAGTTGACATTATTAGATAATATAAATTATTATGTCTAAAATTATGGAATATGTTTTTTTTCAATTCCATTCATATAATTGGATAATTTTTATTTATAAATAACCCCACACATGCCATAAGAAAGAAGTTTTCCAAAGAGAAAATTGTCAAAAATTAAAGAAGTTTTTTTTTCAAAATACAATAGAAATTGTTTTTCAACAAACTAAACAAGAATAATTGATATGTTATTTAAATAATATTACATTAAAAACCATATCAATGATAATTTATATTTTTAAAAGTATTTAAATAAAAATTTAATTCCAAATAAAACAATAATTATTAAGTATTTATAAAAAAAATTCTGCTAATAAATTTTTTAAAATATAATCCTAAGATAATTATGAAATTATTATTTCATAAGTGGAGTATGTTTTTAAAAAATTATATGTAAATTTATTAAAATGTAATTTTAAAATAATTTTTAAAAATGAGATCATAATAATTTTATGAAATATAAGAAGTTCTAAGAAACAAAATTGTATTAACACTTAAATATTTTATAGGAAACACAAAAAAATTATGTGAATAATATTTATTTAATATATAATATATAAAATTCATTAATGACATTAAAAACATTATTTTTCTAATTAATTATGTTAATACGTGTTTCTATTCCTAAAAATAAATCTTTATAATAATATTTCCAAAATTTTAGAATTGTTTTTTCCCTTTATATTAAATGCTTAAAAAGGGAATTAATTTTATATACATGGGTGGAATATATATTTTATAAATTTTTTTATTTTTATTCATACAAAATATTACAAAATCTAATTGATAGCCATCATATTAAATTAAAATATTAAATAGTAATCGACATTTCATTTAATATCGTTGATTCATGTATTGAAACCTATATTCAGTGTTGAATATAACACAAAATAAAATCATTGTTTTTAAGTAAGGAATGATGAGCTAACTATAGCATGTAACAAAATATATAAAAAATGATACTCTTATTTCAGATAAATATATTTCAAAATTATTAGCTATCAGATTCTACCCCTTAAATATATTGAATTCCCAAATTTTGAACTTGTTCTCTATAATAAATGGCCAAAAAATTGATAATATATGTTTGGGAAACCCACCTAAAAATGGGTTAATTATGTATCCTATTCAAATTAGATAATGGGATGTGTGGTGGTAATCTGAAAGAACACAAACTTGGTTTCCAATAATGAAATCATCAGGGTGAATTTTATATTTTGGCATAGCATAAAAGTGTAATGTCAAAATAATAATGGAGAGTGAAATAGATCATTGATCCTTGGAAATTGAATGACCATGCCAACATAAATAACCACAGAACCGTAAAAAAACATTTGTGGAATTTTTCAATAAAAGCATTAGAAATTATGTTAATATGAAAATCTATAATTTTAATATCTTTTTAAAAATGTGTGGTAATTTCAATAAAAATATATACGTACTTGATTTAATTCCATTTCATATGCACAATGTCATCCTTCAGTTTTTATTCTATCAATTTTTTCCTCGGATTCTACATTATGAAACAAAGGTGAATTTTTTATGCCTAGAGAACTAGTGGATAATCATAACCATTAAATAATGAAAATTTGGTCATTTATTATCTATTAATTACCAAAAAATAATTTTTTTCATATGTTATCCATTGACATCCAAATTTAATCATAATATATTTCATGAATACATAATATTATATCTCATTCAAAACTAACCAAAATTGACATCCAATAACTGATAAAAAATTTCACCAAATTTCCCAAATGCAACTTATCATTATTTCCCAACATCTTAATAAGTTTCGTTAATGGTGAAACAACAAATATCTAATTTCCTTGACCAAATATTTTCTTGAATCATTGTAATGACTAGAACTACCATAACACTAAATAAGAAAATGTTTGATTACTAATTCAATATATAAAACCATCAATTGATGAATTTATTAAAAAATAGAAATTTTTTAAAATTATATTATTGAAAAAATATAGAACAATGTCCACAAATCATTAATCAGATATGGGGGAATTAATATAATCTGGTTTACTTTATCCTTATCAATAGTTAATTTGACTAAATTAAATGCCATTTTATTAAAATCAAGAATTTTTTAAGGGTTGTATTTCTGAAATCATGTTTTTTCCCTTAAACACCACCTTTATAATAAATCACAATTCTATTTCATTTATACTTTTCAATATATTCATGAAAATACATAATGAAAACTAGAACCATTCCATCCCTATATATTTCATGATTCGAATAAAATAATTGATGTATTCCCAAAACTAAAAATTTCAATCATTCCACAGATTTTGTAATACATTTAGTAGGTTTCGTCATCATATTCCTCAGTACCTATTTTCATTCTTATTTCATTCATTTTATCATCAATATCTATAGTATAACCATTACTCGTACAACCTTGTTGGTATTGTTCATCAATATTCCCCTAATAACATTGAATATTATAATGCCCATTATTTCTATATTTATAACATTTGAACATTTATGATTCCATAGGGAAACCATTATTGTAATCCATTACATTGACTGAACATTTAATATTACATCAATAATAGCTTAATACATTCCCTTCCTCTCCACATATAAAAAATCATCTCATTCCTTTAAGACATTCCACAAAGATCTTCATTACACATTCTCGATATATAAGAAGCTGAATATAATTTAGTCTATGGTATGGCCCATATAAATTATCAATGAACTCTATCATTTTCTTATTTGGTGAGTTTGAGATTTAGACAAGCTGCATATTTTAAATCATTTATTTGGATAACTGATTAGGAAGATTCATAATGTCCATTATTTGACACTACATCCCATTTTGTTTCTCATCAATACATTGTCTATAACATTAAATGATAATTACGTTCCTCATTTATCTAATAATTTACTACCAAAAAACAAATGTTTGTGTAATAGTATTCATAGTGAGAAACCACATATTCATAATAGATGAATTATATGATGCCTAAATCCTGACACCATCTTTTTAATAAATGACAATTTATACTTATCAAATGTTATTCATTATAATTATTTAAATCCTTTAGGATGGTTCATAATGTAATATCCTAGGTAATTGAAGAATAATACATATTTTATATTTATTTATATTTGTGAATTAAATATTAATTTTACTTTAAAATGGTTGCTATGATCGATAGCATACCCGATACACAAGAATGGGTTTCTTTGAAATCTTTCGTTGCACACTAATAATAAATTATTATTTTAAACCGTAGTTAACTTCTAGTCGTTGTATTGGCCGGAATGAACAAAACTAACTACAATATGATTATACATGTTTGTTAAATATATTTACATTTATCAAATAAAACTTAGAGGCATTAAATATGAATGAATCTAATTTTAAGAATAATGTATATTAAAATGCCTATTTATAACCTTTTAATGGATAACCCTTTTTAAATATAAGTTTGATCACTTTAATAAATTATATATGACCAAATAAAATCCTTCTTTAGAATAGGGACATCAAAATTTACTTTGTGTGATTTTTTGGAATTTTTCCGATAAAGTTATTTTTTTAATGAATAGTGGAAAATATTGTATTTTAATTCAAAAGTTCCTTTTAATATAATATATTTATATGGATATATTATCTTCTTAATTGGATTCAAATTAAAATTAAAATATATATTTACCATTTAATTCAATGTTGGTCATTGTAATTAATTTCTCTTTGAAATTGGACATAAACAACTATCCATCTTTTGATAGTTATTGGTTCTTAAAAACACGCTATTTGTTTTGATAACGGGAATTAATTTTAAAATTAATTAATAACACTTCAATGTTTTGAATTTGGAAAATTTGACATAATTTTTTAATTTGTAATATAAAATATAGCTTAGGCTAAATGTTTGGTATTTTTCCGAAAAACATCAATTTTTGATAAATAGTGAAACCACTTAGTGGTAGTTAAAAAAAATAGATTTTTTATTTAAATGAAATTTTACCACTTATGTAATTAGAAATTAAAAATTATGACATACATGGTTGTTATAAATAAGTAAAATTTCGTCCATTAAGATGAAAATAATTTTTGGTGAATAGTAACTTTTGACTTTTTTTACCGCGGTTAAAGGTAAATAGGGTAATTCAATGTTAAAAGAATATTATAATAATTACAAATTAATTTAACAAAATCAAATCCTTTTTTAGTCATTTACGACTATGGGCATCTTTGGGATGATTTTGGTACCCATTTGAGCCACTTGGGAGTGATAATTACAATATAGATGAATTAATTTAATGTAAAGACAAAATTGACATTAACAAAAATATTTTAGTAATTAATTTTTATATAGTGTTATATGAGTAATATTTTAGACTATAAATATTCATTATAAAGATAAAAATATTTACAACATCATGGTATTTTTTTATAATTTTTAGTTATCAAATAAATTAAATTATTTATGACACAATAATGATAAAGTATTTACCTCATTAATAAATGATTTAAATAAATAAGATTATAATGATTAAGATATTATAAAAAACCTATACAATTCTTATTCGATGATTTTATTTCGACCATGAGTCATCTTATAATTATTTTTAATTATTTGTGGACCATTATAAACTGAATATCATTATATAATAAAATAATATTTTCACACTTTCCTAAAGAGCCCCTCCTCCCCCTTATAAAAAGATACCACTTTTAACCAATTCCTCACACCACTCAAGCCATTTGTCTCATCCAATATCTATCCAATTAATCCCCTTACATCCCTACCTTCCTCCTATAATCTTTACCTTAGGCATAAGGCTCTTCAAGAAGTACTTTGGTTCAAACCAAAGGGAGTTACCCAAAATAAAGGTAACAGTTTCTCTGAAATTGTTTTCTTTTAATTTACTTCTCCAAACCCTAAACTATTTTTATTCCTTTATTATGTAACAAAAACAGTATAATAAATATACTAAGTTTTTTTATGAGAATTATTCGAACTAAACATACACACACCTCCATCTAATGGATGAAGAACATAATGTTTCTGTGGATTACAAAACTAATGCCTCACGAAACGATGATTGTTCAATTTCATCTTACCGCCTCCCATTGTGTACATTATGACAGAACAATATTTATATATTATATACATTATGATTATGATCTCCTTATGCTTCTGTACATCCCAATTATATCAAGACATTATGGTTTCCATAGTGGGTAAATACGATAATCTAATTTGTAGAAAGCGCAGACTACCGCCCCCATAAAGTGATGTGACTCGTTAATGCCTTATGTGGGATGTATAAAGGATAGAGATAATAACATTATATATGATATTATAATGGAGTTATAATATATCTATGAATAATTATGTTTTGATTCAATTGCATGAAAATATTTTTTTTTCATTATCAGAAGCCGGTTTATGGGTTCCGGTACCCCAAACCGGTTTAAGGAAACCGGAAACCGTTCAAACCGTTCAAACCGTTCCAACCTCATAAAGATTTCAGCGAAATTCAAAATTCAGAAATAAAACCAAAAGTTCAATCAACAACACGTGCCCATCATCACGCGAGCCCGTCACATCCAGCCTCGAGCTGCGCAACCCTGGTCAACGATGCCAACATGCCACCGGCGAAACCACATGCCCCACCTCGAGCCACGATTCCATCTCGAGGAGCGTGTCAAATCGCCGGAGAGACACCAGATAACTATGCACCACCGCGCAGTGGTAAGACGTCGGAGCCATCGCTGGAAGCGTACACCAATCCTAGGAGGACCAACCCAAATGCTTCAGGATGCCGGAGAGACTTCCGGCTCCGCCACCATCTTCACAACCATTGCAAACTTCACAACATAGGCAGCATTGTCTCATCAGCACCGAGGAAGAAATAATAACATGGCCAGAGAATAGCCACATAGGCACCCATAAAACCATACCTTATCATCCGTGAAATCACAAAATACTCGCAAAGAAGATAGCGAGAAGAAGAACATCACAAAAATCCCAGAAATCACCCAACAGAGAATATAAAATGATCAGGCAGCGAAGGAAATCACCAGATTCAAGCAAAAACTAGCCTCAAACGATCACATGCTATCCGAGAGTTCAAGTCCCCTCAACCGCACAAGGAAAACCCGATCCCGACGCCACCATCCGAAAACTCCACAGAAACAATGCCCTACCTTCGAACGCCCAGATCTGGAGGAAGTGAAGGTCTCGAACCACTAGGCCAGGAACTCGGGCGCTGAATTAACACTGTGCCGAAGAAAAAGCTACTAGTGCGCGCATGACGAGTCAATACAAGGCCGCAACAGCAGAGATCCACGACTCCGGCCAGCCAAACCAGGAAGGTGAGGGTGCACTGATCTGGGAAGGGGAAAACGGTGCGAGAACCCTAGAATAGAACTGCTATGCCCCTTACGGTCTCATCCATGTGGATTTATTTTAATTCAATTAAAATAATAAATATAAATGAAAGTAGCGTTCATGCGTACGTACCGATTACCGTCTCTATGAACGGTGCATTTCATTTCATACCTCTAAATGTTATGTACTATTATAAATACATTTATATACTGGATAAATATGGTATATATGATATCTAAATCATTAATGTCATTATGGATATAATTAACATTTTACCACATGAACAACATGTACTTATAAGAAGTCAATTTTTGACTCATGTACCAAATATCGACAAAACGAACATTATTAACTTATATGATTACATGATGTTTATAACATGGTAATAAGTGATATAAAATAAATAATAAACATAAAAAAGTTATTAATCCATTATAAATTAACTTTAGTTTATTATTCAAGAGATTAAAGAACGATCGAGTCAAGTCAGACACGAGGTTAGGGATTTGCCCTCTCTCTTTATTTTCATGTACTCTCTTTTATGTCATTTATTTTATGCTCCATGTTCTCATGTCGAGGGATGTTCTTTTATATTCACCATACATTAATTTCTTTTCGTATTAATAGAGACCCCCTCTTACTCTCATCAATTCATTTCAATAATTTTTAAGTGGCGTCGTTAGGCTGCCGAATTTTTGTAAGGGATTCTCATATCTCATTTTCAATTCCGCGACATTTCCACTGTTCGCAACTAATTTATTTAATGTGGTGTATTTTGTACTGAAATTTGATATATATTAACATCATTACCTTTATATTCATGTTATTCTATTATTCATTTAGTGTTAATTAACTTTTGGACATATGACTCAGTTTATTTCAACGTGGTAAAGGGTTTCATCTCACTTTTTATTCCCCTGAGATTCATGCTCTATTTTCCACTATTTCCTTATGTGTGGTGTATGTACTGCCCATGATTGTACTATTTGTGTAATATACTTGCATTTATGAGTATTTAAATCTTTATTGTATGATCCTTATTCATGTGGAGTATGTTTTGTACGTTACCAAATCGGTAAGGGAACCTTCCACCCACCTCTATTTAAAAGACTTATTTTTATTATGTCTTTTAATTTACATATTATTTTGTTGGGATATGTTCTTTTATATCCCCATTGATTTAAACAATTTTTTCCAAAGGATTAGATACCCTTTTTATCTTATCAAATCATTTTCTGAATTTTAATGTGACGCCATTAGGCTATCAAATTTTTACAAGGAAACTTCTTAACCCAATTTCAATTCTTTGGGTTCAACTTCTTCTTATTGAATATTTCATCCAATGAATATGTGTGAATGTACTATGATTGTTTTACATGTAATAACCACTTATATTTGGTTTATTTATATTTTTCACACATAATTATGTGATTGATTTTTCCTTAATTTAAGGAAACCATCTTTATAAGGTATTTCATCTCAATTTAGATTTCCATTTAGACTTTATCGTTGTTATGCACCAATTCACTCTTATATGGTGTATATATTGTACATTGACATATTAAATCTTGAATCCATTCATTCTCATGATATTATAAGGTTATGATTAAATTTTATTCCTCAATTATTTGTACTCAAGTGCCTCTCTTTTTGTTACGAAAACTCTTCAACTAAAATATCGTTTTAAATGTTTTAAAGATTTATTATTCTAAATATTTAAAATTAATGTACATGTTTTTAAAATGGGTTTTAGGATTTATTTATAAGTAATTTAATATTTTCATATTCTAATTCATTTAAAAACTTCATTATGGTATTGGACACTTTGATTCAAAAATCTCTTTTTAAAAGGTTTTGAAAATGATTTTATAAATCATTTTTTATTTCAATATCTTGATTTGATATATTGGAATGTGGAAATGTAATATTTACTTCCTATATGTGTTATATGTTATGATTTTGTTATGATTACTGGGCATTGTTTACATATAAGGGTTGTTCCGTGATAAACCTAGGGCGGGTAAGCCCGAGATAGCTCTCCAATACATTGGGTAACATGATGGAGGTGAACATGATGTTTCTCCTATGAGATTTAGGTAATATTCTGTGATGAGTATTCAAAGAGTAACTCCCGATGTTGCTGTGATAGCTATAATGTATGTTTTATATGGATGCCATAAGTAACAATTATGATTT
The DNA here is from genome assembly GCA_963277665.1 of Viscum album. Lineage (NCBI taxonomy): Eukaryota > Viridiplantae > Streptophyta > Magnoliopsida > Santalales > Viscaceae > Viscum > Viscum album. Next base: position 767,446,290 of record OY728120.1, read on the forward strand.
ATGATTTGTGTGTGTTATTCATAAATCTTATGATTTCATATGGTATGTTATGATTGAAAAGTATGGTTTCATTGATTTGAATTTATTGATGGGAAAAAATTTTCCTTGCTTATTTTATACCCTTACTGCGATTTTTTTTCTCATCCCATGTTTTTTCAATGTTTTTTCCACAGGACATATAGATGAATAAGTTCAAGGATGGGATCAAGGAAAAGTCATGCTATCTAAATCATGGAAGTAGACATTTTTATTTTTTAGAGTTTTTATTTTATAAAAAAATGGATTCTGAGTAGTAGTGTCTACTTGTAATATTTAAGTTGTAATGTAATAGTTATGGCCAAATTCTCTAAAACTCTAAACCTAAAAATATCCTCAATGTGAATTATTCATTTAGTTCAATATTATATAATGTTTAAGGACAGATCCTTATAGTTTGTATCAGAGGTTGGTTTAGATAACTTTAGAGGTTAGGGTATTCCTTAAGCATAAGTGACATTACTGTAATCGTTAGGATATCAGAAAGAGTCATAGTTTTTTTAGATAAAATGAATGAGTTTAAGATAACATGAATATGTATATCATAGTGTTTAACCTCATCATAAGATATTATATGATGATTCTACGGATATATTCACACTGAACCTTTTGGTTTTAGTAAATGGCTGGATCTAGCAGGAACTAAAGTAATAGTGGATGTGAAGAAAACTGTGACGGTTTTATGAATGAGAAACTGAATGATATGGGAGTTGCAATGAGAAAACTTGTGGTTATTCTCAAAAAACTATCTGGATTCATGATTGACCACTTGAACCATAGTGATCTTTATAAGGCATCATATATGGAAGAAACAAATCCCAACAAAATTTCAGGTAATAATTATGAAGGTAAGTGTGTTCAAAAACCTATGTGTCAAAGATGTGGAAAGAAACACCTAGGAAAATGTTTCAAAGAGAAAAAAAAGATTCTATAGATGTGGAAATGAAGGTCATAAAATAAGAACCTTCCATAGAAAAAAGAAGAATCCAGTTGACTCTAGGAAAGGGAATGATGTCCTTTTTTAGGGATCAATTTAATGTTTTAAACGTGGTGTGCATGGTCACTATGCAAACAAATGTCCTATGAAGAAATTTTTGTAATGGGATCACCAGTATCATACCAATATTCGTTTACCAATACCAAATTCCATTCATATTGAGGATGACGAAACTTACAATGACCAATGAAAGTTGTGAATTATTACTTGACATATGTTTTCCTATTATTGAAATATTAGGATATGATTCATTATTTTGTTTGTAGGAAAGAATTATTTCAGAATAAGTTGTAAAGGAATAATTAATGGATCATGAAGAATGTTGAATGATTAAGATGTCAACATATAAGGGATTCCAGAGATAGGATATAATTTAGGATGGTGAAATGCTTAAACGTATTACATCTCTTCTGATGATGGGATTGCATTAGAAGACTTTTTATAGTATGTGTAACCATGATGTTTGATTATGAAAATTTTATTCAAGGAATAATTATATTCTCTTTTGTGGATATATTTATAAAGAACCATTTTGGTTTATAAGATCCTTGAATTTAAGTCAATTACCGGTTAATACATTTTGAGATGCAAAGCGAAATTTATTAGATAACATTTGTGGCTAAAATATGTTATTCTTATTTTTGATGAATTTCTCTCTTATTAGGAATGTTATAAAATTATGTAGTTTTTGAAAAGGGACAACATGCAAACCGTGTGACAACACGTCGCGTCAGATAAGGTTGTGGGAATCAAATCCACAACCAAAGTGTGACTGGTATTTATCGCCTACCACATGACTACGTGAAGTCTCTGGTTAGTATGTCTAATATTTTTGGATGGATGATCTTATGATTCACGAATAAGTTGATTTTGGATTATATACGGAAATGATTAACCTATCATGGAGGATATGTGATTAGGTTATTTAATTTTCAGTATTAGACATTCAGAGTAACTAATGTTATTTGGAGATAAATGTTAAGAATTACCTTGGAAGACTATGTGATTAAATCTTCATGATATTTGGGGTACAAAGATAGTTTGGATTACATTTGAAGAATTTTAGCGACAATTGTTTATTGAATGGTCTTTTTTGAACATTGGGTTTTGTTATACAAATTTTGGAGATTAAGAGTAATATTTATTTATGTAATCGTTTATTCTTTTGGGGGATTATCTGATATTATACTAAACGTTTTGGTTTTAGTTATTATCTAAATAAATGGGAAATATATAGTTCATCTTTTTTTGATTATGTGATTTTATTGAAGTTGATTATAGCGCTCTTAATGTGAAAAAAGTCATCCTGAATATTCATCGTTTGGAGAAAATATGAGTTTGTGTTAGAAATCTAGTAAAAGATGAATGTCTACATGTCAAGTAAGTATATTTCCTTATGTTTTTGGTTATTCTCATAAACAAATTACTCAACATAATGTAACGTTAAAAAAAACCTTGTCCGTTAAATTTTCTTATTTTGGAATCAAAGAATATTTAACCCATCACAAGTTTGTGATTTTCTGGTGGTTAACATTCTCCTAAACATGTTTTCTATCACTATCCATCAGAACATGATGGTTTGTTTTCTCCTCCATATCCAGGTTTTCATGGAATCCTAGTATTTTTTATCTCGGGTATCCTTTTTTACTTCTCTTCCTTTATTTTAATGTGATAGTTTTATTGAATCTTTTTTTGATGTGAGGCTTTCAATGAAGTTCCTGAGCACATTTTTAAAATTGCGAGGATGCAATTCCCAAATGGGGGGAAGGATGTATCATCCAAGGTAAATGAAGAATAATATATATTTCATATTTATTAATATTTGCGAATTAAATATTATTTTTACTTTAAAAGGGTTTCTATGTTTGATTGCATACCTGATACACAACAATGAGTTTCTTTGAAATATTACGTTGCACATTAATAATATATTATAATTTTAAATGGTAGTTAACTCCTTGCCATTGTATTGGCAGGAATGAACGAAACTAAATACAATATAATTATACATTTTTTTAAAATGTATTTATATTTATCCAATAAATCTTAGTGTGTTAAAATGTGAATGAATCTAATTTTAAGCATAATATGCATTAAAAGGCCGATTTTTCGCCTTTTAATGGCGAACACTTTTTAAATATAGCATTGATCACTTTAATCCATTCTATATGACCAAATAAAATCCTTTTTTATAATGGGGACATAAAAATTCACATTTTGTGAATTGTTGGAATTTTTTCGATAAAGTTCATTTTTTTAATGAATAGTGAAAAATATTGTATTTTAATTCAAAATTGAATTTTAATATAATTGATTTATACGGATAGATTATCTTTTTAATTGGTTTTAAAGTAAAATTGAAATATATTTTTACCATTTAATCCAATGTTGGTCGTTGTAATTAATTTCACTTTGAAATTGGACATAAAAAAGTATCAATCTTTTGATAGTTATTGTTTCATAAAAACATGATATTTGTTTTGATAATGAGAATTAATTGTAAAATTAATTAATGCCAGTCCTATGTTTTGAATTTTTTTTAAATAGACATTATTTTGGAATTTCGAATATCAAATATATCTTAGGCTAATGTTTTGATATTTTTCTGAAAGACGTCAATTTTTGTTGAATAGTGAAACCACTTAGTGGAAGTTAAAAAAACCGACATTTTCATTTAAATGAAATTTTACCACTTGTGTAAATTGAATTTAAAAAAGATGACATACATGGTTGTTATCAAGAAGTAAAATGTGGTTCATTAAGATGATAATAATTTTTGGGGAATAGTATCTGTTGACTTTTTTTACCGAGGTTAAAGGTAAATAGGGTAATTCAATGTTAAAAGAATATTATAATAATTCAAAATTACATTAACACATGTAAAAAACTTATTGGTTGAGTCATTTACGACCATGGTAATATTTGGGTCGAAATTGTGACCCATTTGAGCCACATGGGAGTGATAATGACAATATAGATTAATTAATTTATTGTAAAGACAAAATTGACATTAACAAAAAAAATTACTAATTAATTTTTTATAGTGTTATATAAGTCTTATTTTATACTATAAATATTATTTCAAAATATAACAATATTTAATACATCATGGTATTTGTTTTATATTTTTTAGACGTCAAATAAATTAAATTATTTATGACAAAATAATGATACAGTATTTATCTCATTAATAGATGATTTAAATGAATAAGTTTATAATGATTAAAATATTATCCAAAACCTGTCCAATTCTTATTGTATGATTTTATTTCGACCATGAGTCATCATATCGTTATCTTTACTAATTTTTGGACCATTTTAAACTAAATATCATTATATTATAAAACAATATTTTCACACTTTCCTAACGAGCCCCTCCCCCCCTTATAAAAGGAGACCACTTCTAACCAATTCCTCACACATCGCAAGCCATTTGGATAATCAAAAATCTGCCCAATTAATCTCCCTACACCCCTCTCCTCCTCCTAGAAGCCTTACCTTAGGCAGAAGGCACTTCAAGAAGTCCTTTAATTCAAACCAAAGTGAGTTACCCAAATTAAATATAACGGTTTCTCTTAAATTGTTTTCTTTTATTTTACATATCCAACCCCTAAAATCTTTTTTTCCTTTCTTTTGTAACATTAATAGTATCATAAATATACTAAGATGATTTTATGAGAATTATTCTAAATTCACTTACACACACCTCCATCTAATGAATGAAGAACATAATGTTTTTGTGGATGGAATACTAACGCCTCACGAAACGATGATTGTTCAATTAAATCTTACCGACTCTCATGGTTGCCATTCTGATAGAACTATATTTATATATGATATATATTATGTTTATGATTTCCTTAATCTTCTGTAATTCCCAATAATATCAAGCCATTATGGTTTCCATTGTGGTTAAATACGATAAAATCATTTGAGAAAGTGCGGACTACTGCCCCTTAAAGTGATGTGACTCGTTAATGACTTATGTGGGATGTATAAAGGATAGATTTAATGATATTATTTATGATATAATATTGGAATTATAATATAACTATGTATAATTATGTTTTAATTCTATTAAAATACGAAATAGAAATGAAAGTATCGTTCATGCGTACATACAGATTACCGTCTCCATGAACGGGGCATTTCATTTCTTACCTCTAAATGTTATGTACAATTATAAATACATGTATATAATGGATATATATGATATATATTATATCTAAATCATTAATATCATTCTGTATATAAAGAAAGTTTGACCACATGAACAACATGTAATTATAAGAAGTTCATTTTTGACTCAAGTACCAAATATCCACAAAACGAACATTATTAACTTAAATTATTTCATAATGTTTATAACATGGTAATAATTGATATAAATGGAAAAATAAACTGGTAAAATGTTCTTAATCAATTATAAATTAACTTTAGTTTATTATTCAGGATATTAAAAAATGATCGAGTCAAGTCGGACACAAGGTAAGGGATCTGACCTCTCTCTTTCTTTTCAAGTACTCTATTTTGTGTCATTTATTTTATGATCCATGTTCTCAGGTTAGAGGTTTTTAATTTATATTCGACATACCTTAATTTCTATTTTCATATGATGAGAGACCACATATTACTCTCATAAATTTATTTTATGCATTTATATGTGGCGCTGATAGGCTGCCGAATATTTGTAAGGGATTTGCTTATCACACCTTCAATTCCGTGAGATTTCCGTTGTTCGCCACTAATTTATTGAATGTGGTGTATTGGGTACTTCCATTTGATATATATTATCATGATTCCCTTTATATTCATTTTATTCTGTGAATCATTTAGTGGTTATTAACTTTTAGTCATACGACTCAGTTGATTACAATGTGGTAAAGGGATTCATATCACTTTTTATTTACTTGAGATTCATGGTATATTTGCCGCTATTTCCTTCTGTGTGGTGTATGTAATACCCATTATTGTACTATTTGTTTAATATACATTCATTTATGAGTATTTACATTATATATGTATAATACTTCTTCAAGTGGAGGGTGTTTTGTACGTTACCAAATCGGTAAGGGAAGCTTTCACCCTCCACTATTTAAAAGACACTTATTTTTATTATGTCTTTAAATTTACATCTTATTATTTTGAGATATGTTTTCTTATATCCCAATTGATGTAAAAATTATGTCCAAGTGATTATATACCCTTTTATCTTGTCAAGTCAATTTATGAATTTTAATGTGACACCGTTATGCTGTCAAATTTTTACAAGGGAATTTCTTAACCCAATTTCAATTCGTTGGGTTCAACTCGTACTTATTGAATATGACATCCAATAAATATGTTTGAATAAACTATTATTGTTTTAAACTTATTATACACTTATATTGAGTGTATTTATATTTTTCACACAAAAAGATGTGATTTATTTATCCTTAATTTAATGATACCATCTTTATAAGTGATTTCATCTCAATTTTCATTTCATTTGAGACTTCATTGTTGTTATGCACCAATTCACTCTTATATGGTGTATATATTGTACATTGACATATTATATCCTGAATCCCATTATTCTAATGATATTATAATGTTTTGGTTAAATTTTATTCCTCAATTATTTGTACTCAAGTGTCTCTCTTTTTGTTAAAAAAACTCTTTAACTAAAATATCATTTTAATTGTTTTAATGATTTATTCTTCTAAATATTTCTCATTAATGTCCATGTTTTGGAAATGGGTTTTAGGATTTATGTATAAGGGCATTAATGCTTTCAAATGATAATTCATTTAAATTCTCCAATATGGTATGGGACACTATGATTAAAAAATCTCATTTTAAAATGTTTTGAAAATCATTTGATAAAACATTGTTTATTTCAATATCTTGATTTTATATATTGGAATGTGTAAATGTAATATTTCTTTCATAAATGTGTTATATGTTATTATTATGTTGTGGTTATTGGGAATTTTTTACGTATATGGGTGGTTCCGTGATAAACCTAGGATAGGTGAGCCCAAGATAGCTCTCCAATGCATTGGGTAACATGACGGAGGTGAACGTGATGTTTCTCCTAAGAGATTTAGGTAATATACCATGATGGGTATTCCAAGTGTAACTCTCTATGTATCAGTGATAGTTACAATGTATGTTTGATAGGGATTCCATAAGTAAAGTTTATGATTTATTATTTGTGTTTGTTATTAATAAATCTTATGATTTCATAAGGTATGGTATGATTGAAAAGTATGGTTTCATTGATTTGTATTTATTGATGGGATAATGTTTTCCTTCCTTATTTTATAACCCTTACTAAGCTTTTTATGCTCATCCCAACTTTTTGAAATGTTTTCCACATGACATAAAGATGAATTGGGTCAAGGATGGGATCAAGGAATAGTCCTGTTATCTAAAATATGTACCTAGATATGTTTCTTTTTAAGAGTTTTTATTTTATGAAAAAATGGATACTGAGTCGTAGTGTCTACTCGTAATATTCAAGTTCTAATGTAATATTTATGGCCTATTTCTCTAAAACTATAAACCTAAAAGATCCTCAATGTGAATTATTAATTTAATTCAATATTCTGTAATGTTTAAGTCCATGCCCATATACAAAAAGAGTGTGAATTTTTAAAGAAATCCCCCCAGGATTATCAAACAAGATTTACAGAAATTCGCATTGTTTATCAGTAGGTGAAAATTGAGCCTAGCTCAATACAACCACTTTTGATTTATTATCCCCAGGTTCCTAGGTTCAAGATCCACTTCTACTTGTATTATCCAAAAAGGAATTTAATTTCATATATTCCACTTGCTCTATCCATTACCAAAACTCTAGGACACTATTATAAACATTGACTCATCCTTAGTTTTATCCTTTGAAATATATAGAGGCATATCCTTATAAATTTCCATTTGTATATAATTAATGTTTTTCATCCATGTTACTAAATGCTAACTAATAATATCTTATAATTCCTACTATAATGACACATGAATTATATATATATATACTATATATTTTTAGATGAATATTCCTTAAATGTAATATAATATTACTTAAGGTACATAAAGAAATAGTTTCATTGGATAATACAAATAAAATAATCTTATTTCATTATATATCCTTAGATTATTCGATAAATATCATTCAAAATAATAGTCTTCGTAGACATACATTGATAAAAACCAATATTCATAACCTTGGGAATGTAAACATTAGAATGGGTGATCTCATATGCTCAATAATGATAAAAAGAGAGATATGTAAGCATATCATTATAATTAGAGTGTGATACCTTGAGAAAAACATTTTAAACCATTGACCTTAGTAGAAAATATTATAATATTCAGTCATGACATAATGATTGGAAGATTATATGACATGAGTCATAATGATATTTATTAATATAAAAAATAATAATATAACATTGTAATAAGACATAGATTTATGGAATACACATAATCATAAAACATAAATTCCTTAATATTCAAGGATAATTTCCACATATAATATAATGGAATGGGTTTATTCCCTAAACCTTTATAGTAAATAAGGTTCACTCCCAAGTCTCCCATAGTGAATGGTGACAAATATAGATCATGTTTCACTCCTAATTCTATTATTTTTTATCTCATTAGAATTAAATCATAACCCAATGAATTGGATATAGATATTGGTCTCATCAATCTCATAAATAAATCCATACATATTTATTCCACAAGATTATAAATGTAACACCCCAGGTAAATAAAGAGTATGACATTTTCAAATTTATCCATATTTGTGAATAAAATATTAATATAACTTTAAATGGCACACTATGCTTGATGGCGTACCCAACACGCAACAACGAGTTTCTTGGGAATCTTACGTTGCACTCTAATAATAAAATAATATTATTTTAAAAGGTAGTTAACGCCAAGATTTTGTGATGGTGGGAATGAACAGAAGTAACTAATAAATGATTATATATGTTTTTCAAATATTTTTACTTTTTACAATAAATGTTAGAGGATTAAAAATTTGAATGAATCCAATTTTAAGCGTAATCATTCTAATATTCTTTAAAAGGTCGATTAACCGCCTTTTGATGGCGAACCTCTTTTAAATCCACTTTTTTATAATTTTATGTGTTATATTTGACAAAATAAAACTCTTCTTTAGAATCAGGACAACAAAATTTACTTTGTGTAAAGTTTTGGAATTTTTCTGATAAAGTACATTTTTTATTGAATAGTGAAAATGTTGTATTTTAATTCAAAACCACCTTTTAATCTAATTTATTTATATTATTAGATTATATTTTTAATTGGTTTTAATATTCAATTAGAATATATTTTTACCATTTAATCCAATTGTGGTCATTGGAATTAATTTCACTTTGAAATCGAACTTAAACTAGTGTCAACATTTTGATACATATTGTTTCATAAAAACACGCTATTTTTAAAATAGACTTCATTTTTGAATTTGGAATATCAAATATATCTTAGGGTGATATTTTGGTATTTTTTCTGAAGAACATCAATTTTTGATGAATAGTGAAACCACTAAGTGGTACGTATAAAAAATGATTTTCCGTTTAAATGAAATTTTACCACCTCTGTGTTTTGAATTTCAAAAAATCCGACATACATGGTTTTCATTAAGAAGTAAAATGTGGTTCAATGGAATTAAAATAATTTTTTGGTGAATAGTAACTTTTATGTTTTTCATCGCGATTAGAGGTAATTAGTATAGTTTAAGGTAAAAATAATGTTTTAATAAAATGAGATGAGCTTGAAACATGTCCTAACCTTATTGGATGTGTCATGGCCGACCAAGAAAATACATGGGTCAACTTGGGGACCCCATGGAGCCACTTTGGAAGGAAAATGTCATTATTATCTTTTAATTTAATGTAAAAGTAAAAATGACACAAACATGAGTTGTTTTACTAAAACAATTTTTAAATGGGGTTATACAAGTCATATTTTTGACTATAAATAATCATTGGAAAGCTAAAAAGATTTCCTACATCATAATAATTTTTTAATAATTTGTAGACATTATATAAATTAAATTATTTATGACAGCATGATGATGCAGCAATTACATCATTATTTAACAATTTAAATAAAATAAAAATATAATGTAAAATCTAAGACCTAAACTTGTTAAAAAACTATTGGTTGGGTATATTTAGAAACCCTATCACCTTATCCTCGAATTATATCAATTTGGTACCTTTTAAATCAGAAACTCATTTTCAAATAAAGTAACATTTCTTTACTTTCCAAGAGTGCCCCTCCTCTCCTCTTATAAAAGGCCCGCACCTCTACCTCTTTACCCACACTTCCAAAGCCATTGGATCGACCATCCACTGAACATTTTGTCTCTCCACATCCCTCTATAACTCCTTGAAGCCTCACTTTGGGAATAAGTCTTCCTATGGAAGCCTTTAAGCTTAATCCAATGGGAGTTACCCGATTTGAAGGTAATGTCTTCACTTGTGTTCTTTTGTTTTATATTGCTTCTCAAACCCCCTAAACACTTTTTATTAATTTATTTTGTAACAACTACAGTATCTTAAATATACTCGATGTTTTTTATAAGAATATTTAGATCTACACTTACACACACCTACATCAAGTGGTTAAAGAACATACTGTTTCAGTGGATGGCGAATTTCTGCCTCAGGAAACGATGATTGTTCAACACTCATATAACACCTTAAAAGGTGGTAATTAAGATGTAACTATATTTATATATGATATATAATAAGTTTATTTTTTACTTAATCTTCTGTATTTTTATTTTGTGGCATGCCTTTATGGTTTCCATTGTGGATAAACATGATAATTTCATTTTAGGAAGTGCGAACTACCGCCCCCTCAATGTGATTTGATTCGTTAATGCCATATGTGGTATGTATAAAGGATGGATTTAAAGTTATTATATATTATTTATGTTATATATAAATGATGAATATAATTATGGAATTAAAATATACATACCTCTCATTTAGTTTTAATTCCATTAATATGACATAGAAATGAAAGTAGCGTTCATGCGTACGTACGGCTTACCATCTCCATGAACGGTGCATTTCATTTCTTACCTCTAAATGATTACTTAATATTATAAATAAATGTATATTCAGGATATATATGATATATATGATATCCAAATCATGAATATAATTCTGGATATAATGAACCTTTGACCACACGAACAACATGTAATTGTAAGAAGTCCACTTTCGACTTAAGAACCAAATATCGATAAAAAACATTATTAACCTAAATGATTACATAATGGTTATAACATCGCAATAAGTGATATAAAAGGAATAATGAAATTGAAAAAGGTTCTTAAACAATTAAAAATTAACTCAATATTATTATTCAGGATGTTAAAAAATTATCAAGTCATGTCGGACCCGAGGTAAGGGATCCTACTGTCTCTTTCTTTTTAAGTACTCTCCTTTATGTCACTTCTTTTCAGCTCTTATTTGTTATGATGGGGGATGTTATTTTATATTTATCTTTCTGTACATTTTATTTTAATATGATAAGAGACAATATTTTATCTCATCAATCCATTTTTAGATGTTTTTAGTGGCGTTGTTAGGCTGCCATGTTTTCATAAGGGATTTTTCATCTCACTTTTATTCCTGTGAGATTTATGCTACTGTTGCCTCAATTTCCTTTGAGTGGTGTATGTACTGCCCATTATTTTACTCATTGTGTAATATAATTTCATTTATGAGTATTTACATCAATATTGTATTGTCCTACTTTCACTGGGTGTATGTTTCGAAAGATACCCATGTCGGTAAGGGAACCTTTCACCCTCCTCTTTTTAAAAGACTTATTTTGTTATGTCTTTTAATTCACATAACATTTTGGTGGGATATGTTCTTATATATCCTTAGTGATTTAAATTTAATGTCCAAGTGATGAGATAACCTTTTTATCTCTCATCAACTCATTTTCTGAATTTTGTAGTGACGCCGTTAGGCTGTCAAATTTTTGCAAGGGAACTTCTTAACCCAATTATGATTCTTTGGGATAAGCTTGTACTCCATGAATATTTCATTCTATGAATATGTGTGAATAACCTCTGATTGTTTTACACTTAATATCCACTTATATTTTGTGTATTATTTTGTCACACATAATTATTTAATTGATTTATCCTTAATCCTAGGATATCATCTTTGTATAGGACTTCGTCTCAATCTCCTTTCGTTGTGGCATATTTTGTTTTATACACAACCTTCTTTTATACGGTGTATAAACCCCTTTGAATTTTTCATTTATCCTAAAGGAATATTTTTTATTCAAATCGTTTTACTAAAAAAGGGAATGTTTTTGTCGTACGTATGCGGCGACAATGACTTCTCCGCCGCCCTGACCATTATTTGAGTTTTGGCTTCCTCTACAAGACATTCCTTTTTTTAAAGAAAAATAAACACCATGTTTTAATTTTATTTTATTTTGGTATTGAAAATGGTTTTCATAATGTTTTTATATCAATGTGTTGTATTGATATATTGTGATTGAAAAGTGGAAATGTTATGTTTCCTTTATGCATGTTTTATGTGATACGATTATGTTATGGTTCTTGGGAATTATTTTGAAGATGGGTGGTTCTGTGATAAACTAAGGGCGGGTGAGCCCGATATATCTCTCCAATGCATTTGGTAACGCGAAGGGGTTAAACGTTATGGTTTCTCCGAAGATATTTAGGGAATATACTGTGATGGTTATTCCAAACGTAACCAAGAGGGTTACTCCCTACGTAAGAATGATATGAATGCCTCAAGTTAACTTTATGTCTTATGATTTCTATGATTTGTTCATGATTTTATGAGGTATGTTAAAGTTCTAATGTTTATGGGTAAAGTATGATTTCATTCTTATGTATACATGTACCTATGTTTCCTTTCCATATTTTTATATCCCTTACTGAGCTTTTTATGCTCATCCCTAGTTTTTGAAATGTTTTTCATAGTTCAAGGGAAGGGTAAATGATATGATGATAGTGTCAAGGAAGTGTCAAGAAAAAATCCATGTTTTAATATAAATATGATTCCATTGATGGGAAAAATTAATACTATCTTTTATGTAACCACTTTGTTTAAATGTGGAATGTAATGCATGTTTTATGATCTAATTCTCTAAAACTCTAAACCTGAAAAGATCCTCAATGTATAATCTTGTAATAACTCAAGATTAAGTAAGGTTTAAGGCTGGGGCCTTATAGTTGGTATTAGAGGTCGGTTTAGATAACCTTATAGGTTAGGGTATTCTTTAAGCATAAGTGACATTACCATAATGGTTAGGATTTCAGAAAGAGTCCTAGTTTTAGATAAAGTGAATGAGTAAGTATATCTTAGTGTTTATCTTCCTCATTAGTACATGATGGTTTTGTTGATATACTCACACTGACCTTTTGTTTTTAGTAAATGGATGGATCTAACAGGCACCAAAGTATCAGTGGATGTGAAGGAGACTGTGACAGTTTTTTGAGCAAGCAACTGAATGATATGGGAGCTGCAATGAGAACTCTTGTGTTTATCCTCAACCAACTATCTGGAGTCATGATTAACCACATAAACCATGGTGATTTCTCTAAAGAATCATATATGTGTGAAACAAAACCCTACAGAACTACATGTAATAATCATAAAGGTAAGTGTGTTCAAAAACCTATGTGTCAAAGATGTGGAAAGAAACACCTAGGAAAATGTTTCAAAGGGACCGAAATATGATATAGATGTGGAAATGAAGGTCATAAAGTAAGAACCTTCCATGGAAAAAGGAAGCATCCAATTGACTCGATGAAAGGGAAAGAAGTTCTTTCTGAGGGATCAATTGAATGTTTTAATTGTGGTGTGCATGGTCATTATGAAAACACGTGTCCTACGAAGAAGTTTCGTGAATGGGATCCCTATGATCGTACAAATATTCGTTTACTAATACCTAATTCCATTCCGATTGAGGATGAAGAAACTAACAATGACCAATCAATGGTATGGATTATTTCATAACTTTTGTTTTCCTATTTTGGAATATAAGGATATGATTCATGAATCTATTTATAGGAAATAAGTATTTCAGAATAAGTTGGAAAGGAATGGTTAATGGATCATGAAGAATGTTGAATGAGTAAGAAGTCAACATATAAGGCCTGCAAGAGTTATAGTTAAATTCATAAGAGTATTAAGTCTCTTTTGATGATGGGGTTACATTAGAAGACTTTTTATAGTATGTGTAACCCTGATATTTAATATATGAAAATTTTATTCAAGGAATAGTAATCTGTTCTTTGGTGGACATAGTTATAAAGAACAATTTGGGTTTATATGATCCTTACTTTTGAGGTAATTATGGGTTACTATATGTTATGATGGAAGTGAAAGGCATGAGATAAAATTGAGGTTAAATTATGTTATGGTTATTTATGATGATTTTAACTCTTTTTGGGGAATGATTTGAGAATTATATTGTTTTTTAAAAAGGACAACACGCAGACTGTGTGACAACCCGTCGCCCCGGACAAAGTTGTGGGAATCGAACCCGCAACAAAAGTCCAACTTGTATTTATCACCAACCACTGGACTACGTGAAGTCCCTGGTTAGTTTGACTAATTCTTTTTAGTTAGATGATTTCAGGAATCAAGAGTAAGTTTATTTTGGGTTATCTATGGAAATGATTAACCTATCATGGAGGATATGTGATTAGGTAAATTAATTTTCAATGTGAGAATTTAAGAGCATATAATGTTATTTAGAGATAAAAGTTAATTTGTACCTTGGAATACTATTTGATTAAATCCTTCAAATATTTGGGTTTCAATCTTAGTTTGGTTTACATTGACTAATTTTATGGACAATTGTTTATTGAATAGTATTCGTTGAACTTTGGGTTTTGTTGGAAAAAATTTAGAGATTAAGAATAAATTTTCTTTTTTATAAAGGATTATCCATTTGTGGATTATCTGATCTTGTACTAACCTTTTTAGTTTTGGTTTTGGTTAAAGTCTAAAGACATGGGAAATATATTATTCTCATCTGTGGATTAGGTGATTCTATAGAAGTTTATTATAGCTCTCTTAATATTTGCATGTCATCCTAAATACTCATCTTTTGGAGAAAATATGAGTTTGTGTAAGAAATCTAGTAGGAGATGAGAGTCTACATGATAAGTAAGTATGTTTACTTAATATCAAAAATAAATTCCTCAATTAAAAGTAACTTAAAACAAAAATTATGCCTATTAACTTTTCCTACTGGGGAATCAAATACCGTTTAACCTACAACAAGTTTGGGTTTTTCTTATCGTTAACTTTCTCCTAGACATGTTTACTATCACTCTCCCTCAGAACATGACCCTTTGTTTTTTCCTCCATGTCCATATTTTCATACTTGGAATCCTAGTATGGGTTAACTCGGGTGACCTTTGTACTTATCTTTCTTTATTTTAAAGTGATTTTTTTACTGACTCTTGTTCCGATGTTGGATTTTCAATGAAGTTTCCATGCCCAATTTTAAAATTGCGATGATGCAATCCCCAATAGTGGGGAAGGATGTAACACCCCAGGTAAAGAAAGAGTATGACATTTTCACAATAATCCATATTTGTGAATAAAATATTAATATTACTTTAAAGGGGACACTATGCTTGATGGCGTACCCAACACGCTACAACGGGTTTTTTGGGAATCTTACATTGCACTCTAATAATAAAATAATATTATTTTAAAAGGTAGTTAACGCCTAGATGTTGTGATGGCGGGAATTAATAGAACTAACTACAAAATGATTATATATGTTTGTCAAATATTTTTTCTTTTTATAATAAATGTTAGAGGATTAAAAATGTGAATGAATCCAATTTTAAGCATAAACATTCTAATATTCTTTAAAAGGTCGATTAACCTCCTTTTGATGGCGATCCTCTTTTAAATCCACTTTTTGATAATTTTATGTGTTATATTTGACAAAATAAAATTCTTCTTTAGAATCAGGTCATCAAAATTTACTTTGTGTAAATTTTTGGTATTTTTCCGATAAAGTACATTTTTTAATGAATAGTAAAGAATGTTGTATTTTAATTCAAAAACACCTTTTAATATAATTTATATATATGATTAGATTATATTTTGAATAGTTTTAAAGTTAAATTAGAATATATTTTTACCATTTATTCCAATTGTGGTCATTGGAATTAATTTCACTTTGAAATCGGACTTAAACTAGTGTCAATCTTTTGATACTTATTGTTTCATAAAAACGCGCTATTTTCTCTGATAACGGGAATTATTTATTAAATTAATTAATGAAAGTTATATGTTTTGAATTTTTTAAAATAGACTTCATTTTTGAATTTGGAATATCAAATATAGCATAGCGTGATGTTTTAGTATTTTTTCTGAAGAACTTCAATTTTTGATGAATAGTGAATCCACTGAGTGGTACTTATAAAAACTGATTTTCCGTTTAAATGAAATTTTACCACCTCTATGTTTTGAATTTCAAAAAATCTGACATACATGGTTGTCATTAAGAAGTCAAATTTGGTTCAATGGAATTAAAAGAATTTTTTGGTGAATAGTAATTTTTATGTTTTTAATCGCGATTAGAGGTAATTAGTGTAGATTAAGGTAAAAATAATGTTTTAATAATATGAGATGAGATTTACACATGTCCTACCCTTATTGGATGTGTAATGGCCGACCATGAAAATCAATGTGTCAACTTGGGGACCCCATGGAGCCACTTTGGAAAGAAAATGACCATATTATCATTTTATTTAATGTAAAAGTTAAAATGACACAAACATGAGTTGTTTTACTAAAAAAAATTAAATGGGGTTATACAAGTCTTAATTTTGACTATAAATAGTCAATGGAAAGATAAAACGATTTCCTACATCAGAGTATTTTTTTAAAATTTTTAGACATTAAATAAATTAAATTATTTATGACATCATGATGATGTAGCGATTATCTCATTATTTAACGATTTAAATAAAATAAAAAGATAATGTAATATATAAGACCTAAACTTGTATAAAACCTATTCGTTGGGTATATTTAGAAACCTTATCACCTTATCCTAGAATTATATCAATGTGAGACCTTTTAAATCCAATACTCATTTTCAAATAATGTATCATTTCTTTACTTTCCAAGAGTGTCCCTCCTCTCCTCTTATAAAAGGCCCCCACCACTACCTCTTTACCCACACGTCCAAAGACTTTGACTCGGCCAACCCCTGCACATTAAGTCTCTCCAAATCCCTCTATTACTCCTTGAAGCCTCAATTTGAGCATATGTATTCCAAGGATGCCTTTGATCTCAAACTAAAGGGAGTTACCCGATTTTAAGGTAATGTCTTCACTTTTGTTCTTTCGTTTTATTTTTCTTCTCCAACCCCCTAAACTATTTATATTGATTTCTTTTGTAACAACTCCAGTATCTTCAATATAATGGGATGTTTTTATAAGACTCTTTGGAGCTACACTTACACACACCTACATCAACTGTTTAAAGAACATACTGTTTCTGTGGATGGCGAATTTCTGCCTCACGAAACGATGATTGTTCAACACTCATATAACACCTTAAAAGGTGGCCATTAAGTTGTCACTATATTTATATATGATATATAATAAGTTTATGTTTTAATTAAGCTTATTTATTTTTCTTTTGTTTCATACCTTTATGGTTTCCATTGTGGGTAAACACGATAATTTCATTTTAGGAAGTGTGGACTACCACCCCCTCAAAGTGATTTGATTCGTTAATGCCATATGTGGGATGTATAAAGAATGGATTTAAAGTTATTATATATGATGTATGTTATGTATAAATAATGAATATAATTATGGAATTAAAATATACATACCTCTCATTTAGTTTTAATTCCATTAATATGACATAGAAATGGATGTTGCGTTCATGCGTACGTACGGCTTTCCGTCTTAATGAACGGTGCATTTCATTTCTTACCTCTAAATGATTATGTAATATTATAAATACATTTATATTCTGGATATATATGATATATATGATATCCAAATCATGAATATCATTCTGGATATAATGAACCTTTGACCACATGAACAACATGTAATTGTAAGAAGTCCACTTTCGAATTAAGAACCAAATATCTACAAAACAAACATTATTAACTTAAATGATTACATAATGTTTATAACATGGAAATAACTGATATAAATGGAATAAAGAACTTGGAAATGGTTATTAAGAAAGTAGAAATTAACTCAAGTTTATTATTCAGGACGTTAAAGAACGATCGAGTCAAGTCAGACCCGAGGTAAGAGTTCCAACTCTCTCTTTCTTTTTAAGTACTCTCCTCTATGTCACATATTTTAAGCTCCTTTTTTTTATGATGGGGGATGTTCTTTTATATTCCTCTTGATATACATTTTATTTTAATATGATGAGAGACCCTATTTGATCTCATCAATCCATTTTTGGATGTTTTAAGTGGCGCCGTTAGGCTGCCGATTTTTCATAAGGGATTTTTCATCTCACTTTTATTCCCGTGAGAGTTATTCTACATTTGCCACAATTTCCTTTGAGTAGTGTATTTACTACCCATTATTTTACTCATTGTTTAATATACATTCATTTATGAGTATTTACATCAATGTTGTATTGTCCTTCTTTCACGGGGTGTATGTTTCGAAAGATACCCATGTCGGTAGGGGAACCTTTCATCCTCCTCTTTTTAAAAGAATTCTTTTGTTATGTATTTTAATTCACATAACATTATGTTGGGATATGTTCTTCTACATCCTTAGTGATTTAAATTTTATGTCCAGGTGATGAGATAACCTTTTTATCTCTCATAAACTCATTTTCTAAATTTTGTAGTGACGCCATTAGGCTGTCAAATTTTTGCAAAGGAACTTCTTAACCCAATTTTGATTCTTTGGGATAATCTTGTACTACTTGAATATGTCATTATATGAATATGTGTGAATAACCTCTGATTTTTTTACACTTAATATCCAATTATATTTGGTGTTTTAGTTTGTCACACATAATTATGTAATTGATTTATCCTTAATCAAGGATACCGTCTTTGTATGGGACTTCGTCTCAATCTCCTTTAATTGAGGCATATTTTTTTTATACACAACCATCGTTTATACGATGTATAAGCCCCTTTGACTTTTATGTTTATCCAAAAGGAATATTTTTTATACAAATCATTTTACTAAAAAAGGGAATGTTTTTGTCTTACGTATGCAGCGACAACGACTTCTCTGCCGCCGTGACCATTATTTGAGTTTCGGCTTCCTCTACAAGACACATCTTTTTTTAAAGAAAAATAAATACCATGTTTTACTTTTATTTTATTTTGGTATTGAAAATGGTTTTGATAATTTTTTTATATCAATGTTTTGTATTGATATCTTGTGATTGAAAAGTGGAAATTTTATGTTTTCTTTTATGCATGTTTTATGTGATACAATTATGTTATGGTTCTTGGGCATTATTATGAAGACGGGTGGTTCCGTGATAAACTAAGGGCGGGTGAGCCCGATATAGCTCTCCAATGCATTGGGTAACGCGAATGGGTTAAACGTTATGGTTTCTCTAAAGAGATTTAGGGAATATACTGTGATGGGTATTCCAAATGTAACCCAGAGGGTTACTCCCTACGTAAGAATGTTATGAATGCCTCAAGTTACCTTTATGTCTTATGATTTCTATGATTTATTCATGATTTTATGAAGTATGTTAATGTGCTTATGTTTATGGGTAAAGTTTGATTTCATTCTTATGTATACATGTACTCATGTTTCCTTTTCATATTTTTATATCCCTTACTGAGCTTTTTATGCTCATACCATGTTTTTGAACTGTTTTTCACAAGTCAATGGAAGGGTACATGATATGATGATAGTGTCAAGGAAGTGTCAAGAAATAATCCATGTTTTATTTTAAATATGTTTCTGTTGATGGGAAAAAGGAATACTATCTTTTATGTAACCACTTTGTTTAAATATGGAATGTAATGCATGTTTTATGATCTAATTCTCTAAAACTCTAAACCTGAAAAGATCCTCAATGTGTAATCTTGTAATAACTCAAGATTAAGTAATGTATAAGGCTGGGACCTTATAATAAAACTTCATCATATTATATCCCATGAAAATAAATTGTATTCACAATATATGTGTCAAATATTAACTCATAAAAATGTAGGGGATTCCTAAATAAATCATCAAATAATAACCCATGAAATGAAATGTGATTAAAAACACATTTCCTAATAAAATAACCCATGTAATGGAAATTGGATTCATAAACATCTATTCATCATAAACTTAAATAATATAGATAAAGAGTAAAAAAAATTTCCTTGTATTATATACTCATAAAATTATAAATAACATCAAATATTATAATATTTGAATGAAAATGTTGATGTTATGTCACATGGAACATTTTTTGGAATATTTCCCTTACACATTGTTAAACACTTTTTAAAAAATAAAAAAATAAAAAAATCAAATTAATTTAAAATATTATTACAAACATATAAATGATTTTTGGAGAAACATTTAAAACATTCCATGAGAAAAATAACCTTTATACATTTGTTTAAATTTTTATAAAATAAATTATTTTTGAAAAAAATTTATTTCAAATCACTATTGGAACATATAAATTAATATAAAAAATTAAGATATCATGAAGGAAGAAGATAATATTTATTTCATTAACATTACAATTAATATTCAATTAAATTTTTTTGATAAAATATAAAAGAGGTTTTTTTTAGAAAAGGCATGAAATTTAATTATAATTTTTTTGTAAAAAAATAAAACATGGTTAAACATGTCATTAATAAATTAACATAAAAATGTTAGAAATATTTTTTGAAAACATTTGTAGAAATCATGGATATTTAAGAAAAAGTATTTTCGGACCGAAGAGAGAAACATAGTCAGTTTACATTAAGAAACTTATTTTGGAATATTAAGTACTTAAAGAGATGAAAATAAAGTGGAACTATTTATTCTCATTATATAACTAAATTATGATAAATTTCAGGACTTTAATGATAAATTGATCATAATATTTCATTATATAATGATTAAACATAAACACTCTTGATAAATTATGAGATTGTACAATAAAATCATTTCAAATTTGGTAACATTCAAAAATAAACCACATAAAATAATTATATTAAAAGTAAAAATAAATTTCATGAGGTTATCAATAATAATGACATTACATGTCAAAAGTATTGTATATATATTTCATAAATGAGGATTTTTTTAACATGACATGTTAATAATGGAATGAAATTTGAGATGAAAATACATTAACTATGTATTATAATTTTGATTCATAATAAAAAATAATGAATAACATCTACTAATCATTAAAAATATTATTACCATATTTAGATTCATGATACAACATGTCAATGGGGGTAATATATACACCATGTTAAAGAAATGATTGGTGAATTTTCATTTATATCCTATAATGAAAAGAGAGAATTGGAATTCTTTAATTTTGAACTTCTTTCGAACATGTGAAATACTCTAGTGTAAAAAAATATAAGTTTACTATAAAT
This sequence comes from Viscum album, assembly GCA_963277665.1. NCBI lineage: Eukaryota > Viridiplantae > Streptophyta > Magnoliopsida > Santalales > Viscaceae > Viscum > Viscum album. The sequence goes on from OY728120.1 coordinate 767,467,954, forward strand.
TTATTATTGAAATATAATTATAAATATCATATCATATTTTATATAATTTTAACATTTTATGAAGCATGTATTACCAATTCCATATGAAATTCATGTTTTGGATAATAATTCCTTTGTCTATCATGTAAGTTTTGAGTTAATATTTACATTCCCCATATTTTGATCATTGTAAAAACATATCCTATATTTTAACCATGAAATTAATAACATATATATTCTGTGTATTTGTATTTATTGTAATCTAAAAATGGTAGAGATAAAAAATGAAATATATCATTCATGATGTTATTTCTGAAATGAAAATTACAGAATTATATCTATCATTAAATAATTATATATATTAATTTAATCTATCCTAATTATGATACATCTAAAAAATAAAGAAAAATAAAATCACATTTGGTTATGAGGTTGTAGTCCCCCATACACTCTAAGGACATTATTTTTTCTCAAAAATGTTTGGGGGAATGATGGTAGATGTTGTATTATAATTGAATTGGTATATTAATGAAGTAAATATTATTGATAGAAATTATATGCCACATTATATCAATTGATAAATTTTTGTTATAGAAAATGTATAACATCAATTAAAAAGGTGGTAGTTCTCGGTACACGAGGACGATGATTTCATATCCCATTCGGAAAAATAGGAGAATGATTTATTTTATTCCATTATCATTAAAAAAATAAAACAATAATATAGAAAATTGGGATATTATATCTTCATTATTCAATATTAATTTTGGTATGTAGAGGGGAAAATAAAATATTAAAACATCTTTAGGGAAATTACTGCTTCTACAGAGGACTTATTTTGTTTTCTACATAATCCATCATGGTTTATCTTTCTAAGAAAATAAATGATTCGATGATGGGATAAAGGGATTAAGGTTTTTGATTTGGATGGTATTTTATAATAAAAATTTCATTTATGGTTTGAATAGTATTAGACAGTGGTTTTCTATTAATATGTTTAGTGAGTGGCACACTTGTAATTTCTAAAAAGAAAAATTTGTTCCCACCATTATCATCTTCCATAAGGCTGTAAAAATATCCCTTCATGAAACTAGAAGATATTATTTATAAATTTGTCTATAAAATTTTTGTTTTTATGTTTTTATCATATTTAAACCATTATGTTTTTATTTTTACTCCCCCTTAGTAAATATGTTTTACCATTATCATTATAATGATTATAATTTTTTTAACTATTCATTATTATAAAAAATATGTCGAAGTAAGTAGTTTATATAAATGCGGATGATTCTAAATTTGGAATTCTATTTTCTAAATTCAATTAAATTAATCATATAATTACTATATAAAATTAAACCTATATTTTTTATATGAAATTGATTTTCCAGTGAGAAATTGTTCAAAATATTAAAACTTGTTTTTTCTGAAATTCAATTCTAAAATTTATTCCATTTTCATAAATTATATTAATATAAATATGCATAAAAAAATTATGCCCTCATAAAAATTTTAAAACCAATTTAATTTTTGAATACATTAAAAAAAAGTAAATTCCTAATAAAAATATAATTTTTTCACTATTCATCCAAATATTATTCTTCTTAGTAAATTATCAAAAAATAAAATGAAAATAATTTTAAAATTATTATTTCAAAAATTAATTTTAAAATTTAAAATAAATTTCAAAATAAAAAATCATAAAAATTTAAAAATTTATTAACAAATAAATGTTCAAAAGGTGACAAAGAATTATTTTATAAACAAATATTTTTTATGTGAAAAATTTGGTTATATATTATCTCATATCTAGATAAAATATATGATGAATGATAAAGAAATTATTGAATATATAATATAAATTTTTTATTATAGATAATCGCCACAACTAACTTTTTATATTTATTAAAATAACATTACTTTGTGTTCGTAACAATTCATTCTTAGAAGAATACTTACTTTATATCATAATAGTTATTATTATAATTTCTAATAATTGATCACCAAATACATAATTTTTAAATATTTTTATACCATATATTTTCTTAATTTTGTAAATCATATCCATACCCTCCATTCCAATTATATTTTTATTACTATAACATTAAATGATAATATTTTCGTATTATATCAACATTCATTTATAGGTAGTTTTTCATTTATCTGATGCTATAATCAGTTTTGAGTGTAACGCATGATAAATATGTTTATTCATTAAACAACATATATCAAAAATAATATACTTATTTTAAAAAATTATAAAATCACTAGTAGTAACATATTTGGTGTCTGAACAAAATTAAGAATTTTTCATACCAACCAAAAACAGTGGAAAAATATTAAAAATCATGCAAATAATAAGGGAGTTTATGGAAGATATTTACATATAGGTGGCGAATCATAAGTTTTCTTATAGTTAATTATTAAGACAATGTTCCTCAATCCCCATGATACTTCTGATCAACTGATATATCATCCAGGAGAACCATTTTGGATTCTATGTGTTTGAAAAATACCCATTATCTATTTTTTGAGAAGAAAATATTGGTCTAAATTTTGATCAAATGAACCAAGATAACATTGAATGACATTGGGAAACACATCTATCATATTCAATAATCTGACCAGCATAAACTAACTACCACCTCGATCACCAAAAATATGAAAATATACTAAAAACCAAGGATAAAAACAATACAAACATTCTTGAAAACCCATGTAATAGTTACCCATCCTCAACCCAACATAGAGAAACCTATTCTATAAAAATGAAACAACTAGAGGTTTTCATCGCACTATGGACAGACTACCTAAAATGAGGATGTTGTCTAAAAAATACATATAAATATAAAACATGTATGTATATTTGAGATACAATAAATAATATACAACACATGAATACGATTAAATGAATATAAATATGTTAGTACCATAAATAATAACGCGAATGGAAATTATGAAATCATAAAAGGAAATAGGAACACTGAAATTGTATAAAACCCCAATCATAAAGAAAGATTTATTAATTCGTTGAATGTAAACCCCAAAAATCCCTAACTAAAATGCTATATTCATAGTATGAATTATTAAGACCCCTGGTAAATGATATGTCAATATAAACAAACCATTCCCACTTTAGATATATATAATTCCTCCAATATCAGGAGGGGAAACATGAAATAGTATATAAAGCTCTATATAAAGATGGACTCCTCCAAATTGATGACATTGACTTGGGAAATGGACTAGGGAAATAAAAAATGACTACTACATGTAATATAAAAAAAATGCATTATACATATGAGTAAAGCCTTTAAAAAAATATGATATCCAAATAGTGGGATTGAAAAAAAATCCAATCAATAGAAACCAAAATATAACATCATTAAAATAAATAAAAAATAGAGATAAATGGTTTGTTTCCAATATGAGAAATTGAGTATGTGAAAGCAACAAGAAGGCATGAAAGGAGGCTACATAAGACTAAGAGACACTACAGGAGATACATCACTACTACATGATGAGGAACATGTACTATAGAATGGAGAAAGGGGAGGATATCAAACAAGGGGGCCCATATAACCTCAGGCAAATCAAATATGGTTAGAAAACTAATTATCAATTTCCTAATGATTTCATTTAACAAAATTAATGTGTAAAATTGATATTCAGGGTATTAATGTCTTCTATTTATGATGAGTAAAAATTAATATTGAATATTATAAAATTTTTATTTTAATATAAAAATATAAAATTTATAATTCATATATTTTCATCCTCAATAACATTAATCAAACAGCTCATCATTGTGAAAAAATTACGAGGTAACATATATGTCCCCACCTAACCCATGAGTATGATATATCCTGTTAGATTTACCCATTCTAGGATGTTACTATAATATTAGTCCATGAATAATAAAAAAACAATATTTTGGGATTATAATTGTAATTATAGTATCAAAATAGATTATATCTTATGGATTTACTAAAATCCAATGGATTAGTTAAAAAAAATTAATCATTTTAAATGCAATTAATCATGAATCTATCTGACTAGTAATATTTATATCCACATACAGGTTGTTATCAAAAATAATAATAATATATAATATATATTACTTTTAAAAAAATACACTAAAATAACAATAAAAAATAAAGTTATAATTCTAGGATTTCCATCACACAAGATTTTCCATTTCCTTGATAATAGTCCTATGAAAACTCATATTATGGTACTTATTGAATAATTTAAATTTATTTAAAACTTTTTAATCAATCAATAACTAGAATTATTCCCAAGGGTATGCTTAGATACCATTATTTTCCAATTAAATTATATCCCTTCATCCACCAAATATCCTATAGTAAAATTAGCTATCAAGGTTTCATATAAAAAAATAATCCATTCATGATGGTAAAATAAAATATCTATTTTTTAGAATCATAAAGTATAGGTAAATTATAACACAAGTATAAATATGTTAATCATGATTTTTTTCTATAAATATTCAATTTAATATTTAACTAATAACCCATATATCCCATATGAATTATATATATTTAAAATTTTATTCACTATAAAACACTCCAATATATAGAGTTGAACCTATCCCAATATTCCATAACTACCTATAATTTGAATTAAGGTTCAATGGATTAATATGACACTAAATGTATCCAATAACATTTCTAAAATAATATTGGATATATCATTATAAATATATTATATTTTTAGTGAATAAGTAAAAAAACCTATATTGTGAAAAATTATATATATATATATATATATATTTGTGACTCTCAATTCACCATAACTAAATAAACGAAAATTATTCTACAAAAATTATTTCAAATACAAATTACATCTTTTATAAAAAATACTTGATAAAAACCCTTGTTCAACTCTATTAAAAAAATATATTTTCATTACTAAAACTACAATATATTATATATTTTTCAAATCAAATTTAAAAAACAACCCAATAGTCATGTTTTGTCAAACCCTAATCAAAACCTGATTATAAGCTACGTATCCAATGAAAAATTGATATCTAATTCCTTGAAAGAAATAATAATGAGTGATAAATAATAAGGTAAGGTGAAAATTAATTCCATTACCTTGATCATTTACTTCGTTTTATTAAAAAACATTATTGTGATGAGGATGTGTGGATATATGAAGAATGTAAGAACATGAAATTGTATGTTAGTGGCTTGTAGTGGATTCATTGTTAATAAAATTAACGTTATATGTAATTTTTAGTTAATCTACTAAAATTAATTAGAAAATTATGAAGATAAATCAATGATAAATCAGTGTAATCCATTCATGTAGAGTCCTTGATTTTTTAAGTACCCTTCAATTTTTTTAAGGTGATAGATTTGTTAGAGTTGTTCATGGTAGATACGTGGATTTAAAATTATAATTTTTACCTGTAGGAGGCCAAAAATAGTTATTGTTAAATTAATTCTTTTTTATTGTACTAGAAAATTGTGTTAGCGAATAATCGAGTCTATTACACTTCTTTTTCAAAATATTTTGTCCAATCTTGTTCCATATTTTAATACACTAAGAAATTTACAACTAAATAGTGTACTATTGAATGAAGTGTAATCACATATTATTATTTTGGAATCGACCCATGTATCTCCATTTTTATAAATTATGGAACAATGTTAGTCAAAGGGTGAAGGATCTAGTATGTGAATATACCCTCTTATAAAACATCACAAACCATACAAAATCCCTTCCTCTAATGTTTTTTATAAATTTCGATATTCTTATTATCATGGTCATTCCCCTCATTTTTAAATTAACCTTTTGAATAATATTTCCTTGATTTTTTAATCCTTCATATCACTTGTGTATCCTCAACAAACTATTTTTATTGGTCAAAATTTTATTGATCCAAGGTGTTATTTTTTCCATTATCCTATTGTAATGCAATATTTTATTCACTGTCCTTCAATCCAACCATCTAATAATTCCATTGTAAGGTGATTTTATTGAGATTATGATACTTTGATAGAGATATTTTTATAGTGGATGATGACTATTAGATATTGACCGTTCGGAATGGAATCAAAGTAATTTATTCATTAAATTATACATCTCTTTCTCACACAATAACAAAGGAATCTATATTTGAGGGAGGGTATTTAGATTCAATATATGAGATGTGAAGACCATTATGATGTTTATATCATTATATTTACAGATGATTCATTTGATTCCATATTAGAATGGGATGTATTTGTGATTATATATAGCTATGTTATATTTTTAGTTATATTATTTTTCATATGGATGCACAGTGGATGATTAAATTGAAGGATGCGACAGATAGTATTTTCCCCCTTTAACAGTTTTTACTCCACTTTTTGGTGATTAGTAGATGCAGTAGTGAGGAATATATGATATGTGGTTATAGTTCTAACATTTAAATTATATTATGTGGTATTTGATGATGTGTTTTATATAGTATATACTAGAACTATATCAAAAGTTGTCGATGAATGAGGATAACCTATTCATTGATAAATTGGTTTAGAGGAACATTTAAATATATTCTCACAAGATATAATATTTTTATTTCTTTATGTTAACATCAGTGAGTGAGACTTTGTGAGGATGTGAAATTCTAATCCTAGTTTAGGTAACATAATTCATTATTTGTCTATTAACTATGATATTTTTATACATCTTATATATTTTTATATATTTTCTACACAATATTATAAAATTATTTTCTAATTAGAATTATTGAAATTTTCTTGATAAAAATAACTATTATTTACACATTGTTGTTTTTTTCTTCTTAAAATGATAATGATATCTCAATAAATATCCTTATTCATCTTAAAATACATAAATTTAAAACTATAAAAGGGTATATATAAATTTAAAATTATGTGAAAATGTCTGGTTATTAACCCTTGAGGTTATCTGAAACACTAAATATGTCCACATTTTATATTATCAAAACCTATAATTATTTTTAAACCATTTCTATGACACTAACTATAACAACCCAAATAATACACACTTATCTTATGAAATTACACTATTTTCACATTATTATTGATATGAGCTGAAGAAACACAAACAAAAGCATTCATTATTAATATGAAAAAATAGTAATAACTGATATTAAAAATAACACATTTTTGATTTAGTGTTATAAATATGTATAAAAAACCTATTATATAGAAAACCCCATGTTTTTCACAATAAATTTCCATTTTTTCCACTATACCAACAAAAATTTAATTTCCAGAAAGTGTAAAATAGATTCCAAAAAAATATTTCACCTTGACACCTTTATAGAAATATTATACATAATATTTTTATACATAACTTGGGGAAATATAAAATAAAATATTGTTATATAAAAGAGTCAGTAAGGTTAAAAATTAGTAGAAAAATCAATGAGAGTTGATGAAAATCATATATGAATAATAACATAAGAAAAATGATTTTATATAACATTCTAAATTTCTACTAAAAAAATTACCTAACTACCTTTTAACACAATATCTATATAATTATATCACATAAAAAATCATTATCATGATGATTATTTTGGGAAACATGATAAATCCTGAAATAAATAATATTTCATTAAAAAAATATTCTTAAAATAAATACAATAACCATTATTTAAATAAAAACAAATTTTTAAAAAAAAATACTATTGGGGCCCAAGAATGATGTACAAGGAAATTAAATTTATTTGGTGTAATATGTAACAAATTACACAAATATACACCCAAAGAACATATTAATTCAGTGTCTTCAGAAACATGGAACTTAATCTTATAATTTGGATAAAGGTCTTTAACATCATCCATAAAAATATCCCCCTTTTGTTTTACAATCTAAAACTGTTATTTATATCCTGGGGAAATGAAAACATAAAAAGGAAAAGATCAAATTATATCAAAGCATATAAATGGAACCCTAAAACAGACCATAAACATTATAATGTAAAAACATGAAAATAAATTTTAGATATTAAAATTCCGAGTCATGAAATAAATATCGGTCGTATGTAAGGCCGATATACAAAAAGAATAATAACAATGATAAAATTGATTTTTCATATAACATGGAATTATAGGAAAAAATAATCACATATTATCATTTACATATTAACCCTCACATTTATTCCAAGGACACTATACTGGACAATGTCTATTATTGAACTAGGTTTACTTTTTGTTCCATCTATGTATTATGGTGCCAGATTTATACACCATTGGAGCCTTGTACTATTGAACCATATTTACATTCCATTCCAGTCATTTCAATCTCATGAGATATAATTATTTACACAATGCATTATAGGGATATATAGGTCTCTCCCATCTCATAATGAAATCATTCTCACATGTGCCACAAAAACATAAATCATTCATCATAGCATAACCCATTAAATAAAATGTGGAACATCCCCATTAAATAAAAAAATCAAAATATAAAATATATTAATATTTTTGGATTATGTATTAAATTACCTCTAAATTGGATGGTATGTCTGATGACGTACCCAATACGCAACAATGAGTTTCCTTGAAATCGTACATTGCACCCTAATAATATAATATTATTATTTTTAATGATAGTTAACGTCTAGCCATTATATTGGAGAGAATGATAAAAGCGTACAAAAATATGAATATACATGTTTGTTTAATGTTTTTACACGTATAAAATAAAATTTAAGGGCTTAAAAAAAGAAAATAATTAGATATTTTGCATGAATACTCTAATATTCACTAAATGGTCGATTTAATACATTTTGATGGAGAACCCTAATTAAATATTGTTTTGGTCAATTTTATATGTTCCATTTGAAAAAATAAAATTCCTCTTTTGAATCAGGATATCAAAATTTACTTTTGGTAAAATTTTTGTATTTTTCTGATAAAATTCATTTTTTGATGAATAGTAAAAAAATATTGAATTTTAATTCAAAACTGCATTTTAATATAATATATTTATATGGATAGATTATTTTTTAATTTGTTTTAAAGTTTAATTAGTTTATATTTTTACCATTTAATCTAATGGTGGTCATCAAAATTAATTTCATATTGAAATTGGTCATAAACATGTGTGAATCTTTTGATTGATATTGTTTCTTAAAAACACACTATTTGTTTTTACAAAGGAAAATAATTTTTAATTAATTAATGAAAGTTATATGTATTTAATTTCTTAAAATAGGAATAATTTTTAAATTCATAATATCAAATATATCTTCGGAATTTTTTGTTGGTATTTTTCATAAAAACATAAATTTATGATGAATTGTGAAACCGCTTAGTAGTAGTTAAAAACTGACTTTTTCATTTAAATGAAATTTTACCACTTATGTGAATTTAATTTTGAAAATATGACATATATTTTTGTTATTAGTGAGTAAAATATTGTTCAATAATTTGAAAATAAAATTTCCTTGAATAGTAACTTTTGACTTTTATTCCCCGCTGTTAAAGGTCAGTATGTAAATTTATAATAAAAAGAATATCATAATAATACAAAATTACTTTAACACTTGTCCTAACCATATTTAATGAGTCATGGAATACCCTATGAATCGTTGGGTCGATTTGGGAACCCCATGGAACCACATGGGAGTGATAACAACACTTTATATTAATTAATTTAATGTAAAGACAAAATGACACAAACAAATATATTTTAGTAAATTTATTTTTACACGGTGTTATATAAGTCATCATTTCGACTGTATATATTTTTTGGAATTATAAAACGATTTCCTAAAACATGGAATTTTTTTAATAATTTTTATACATCAAATAAAAAAATTATTTATGACACAAAAATGATTCACTATTTCCCTCTTTAATAAACAAATTAAATAAATAACATTATAAATATTAAAATTACATAAAAAACACTTCCAATTCAAATTGGATGACTTTATTTCTACCATGAGTCATCTTATCTACGATCTTAATGAGTTTTGGACCTTTATAAGGTGAAAATAATTATATAATAAAATAATTTTGTCACACATTCTTAAAGAACCCATCATCCTCCTTATAAAATCCCTCACTTATTACACATTCTTCACACCTCTAAAGACCGTTGGATCTTACATACCCTACCAAAATAATCTTTCAATATCCCTCTCTTATTCCTGGAAGCCATACATTTGGTATAAGTTACTTCACGAAGTCCTTTTGGTTCAAACTAATCGCAGTTACCCAAATTAAATGTAATGGTTTCTCTTAACTCCTTTCCTTTTAAATTACTTATCAATCCACTAAACTATTTTTATTATTTTATTTTACAAAAACACAATTATCATAAATATACTATCTTTTTTATATTAGATTTATTCTAACTACACTTACACAAACCTCCCTCTAATGGTTAAAGAACTTACTAATTCTGTGGATGACAAACGAACGTCTCACAGAGTGATGATTGTTCAATTATCTCCTACTGCCTCTCATGGTGGCCATTAAGACGGAACTATATTTATATATGTTATATATTATGTTTATTATTTCTTTATACTTATTTATTTTTCATTTATAGCATTCCTTTATGGTTTCCATAGTAGGTAAACGTGATAATTTCTTTTGAGGAAAGGCGGACTACCGCCCCACAAAGTGATATAACACGTTAATGCCATATGTTGGATGTATAAATGATAGAATTAATGATATTATATATTATATTATACTATAGTTATAAGATACCCATGTATCATTATGTTTTAATTCCATTAGAGTACAAAATAGAAATGAAAGTAGCATTCATGCGTACGTACGTCATACGATCTCCACGAACGGTGCATTTCATTTCATATATCCAAAAGATATGTACTCATATAAATACACATATATACTAGATATATAATATATTTATGTAATATAAATCATTAATATCATTCTGGAGATAATTTAGTTTTGAAAACATGGACAAATTGTAATTATAACAAGTTCATTTTTAACTCAAATTCTGAGCATCGAGTAAATGTCCGATATTTACTCAGATAATTAACTAATTGTTATATCAATTTAATAAGTTATGTAAAAGGAATAATAAAGTTTAAAAACGTTATTATGTAATTATAAATTACCATAAGTTTATTATTCATGATGAACTCAGATCATATGAGTCAACTTGGACATGAGGTAAGTGATTTCTTATCTCACTGTCAATTCTGTGAGATTACCATTGTTCATCACTTATTTGTTACACGTGGTGTATTTTTTACTTCCATTTGATAAATATTATCATGATTATATATATATTCATGGTATTTTTTATTCATTTGGTGGTTATTAACTTTTGTTCCAATGACTCGATTGATTGCAATGCGGTAAGGGATTTTCATCTCACATTTTATTCCCCTGAGATTCATGTTATGTTTTCCACAATTTTTTTCTGTGGTGTATTTATTTCCCATAATTGTATTCATTGTGTATTATACATAAATTTATGGGTATTTAAATCTTCATTTTATGATCCTTCTTTCATGGGTTGTAGGTTTCTTAAGACACCAAATCAGTAAGGGAAGCTTTTAACACTATTTACATTCCATGTCGTAATCTTATAATTATTAATAATGTCTTGATATGATTATGTGTGGAATCAATATTTATTTATTTATGTTTTAATTTAAACTCCCCTTCATGTGGATATACTTTTGATACGCATAATGACACCATTGATAAATTTTCAAGTCATCGATATGAACTTGATAAGACTAGTTTTAACTCAATTTTTATTCATTGTGTTAAACATCCAAGTCATTGGTTTTGCCTTAAAAGGAACATGTGTGAATTTCATATGATTTAGTTACATATAATATTCAATCATACTTAGTGTATTTATATTTTCCTAATATTATTATGTAATTGATTTAAAATTAATCTAAGTATACATTTTTTATAAGGGATTTTGTCTTAATTTACATTCCATTGAGACGTCATTATCGTTATGAACAAATTCACTTTTATACTCTGTATATACTGTCCTTCTACATATTATATCATGAATCCCTTTATTCTAATGATATTATATATTTTTGACTGAATTTTATTCCTTAATTATTTATATTCATGCATATCTCATTTGGCTAAGAACACATTAGCTAAAATATTTTCTTAAAGATTTATTCTTCAAGATCATTAAAATTAATTTCCATGTTTTCAAAATGGGTTTCAATATTTAAATAATTGGAAATTAATTTTATAAAATTTTAATTCCTTTTAAAGCTTCAATGTTGTATGGGAGACTTTGATTAAAAAATCTCTTTACTAAATGTTTTAAATGGTTTTGAAAATGATTTGATAAAGAATTGTTTATTTCAATATCTTGATTGGATATATTGTGAATGGAATGTGGAAATTTTATCTTTCCATTATTCGTGTGTTATGTGTTATGAATTTATTATTTCTATTTGTTATTTTTTACATATATGGGTGGTTCGGTGATAATCCTAGGGCGGGTGAGCTTGAGATATCTCTCCAATGCACTGTGTAATGTGACGGAGGTAAACATGAATGTTTCTCCTAACATATTTAAAGAATATACTATGATGGGTATTCCAAATGTGACTCCAATTTTAGCTGTCATTTCTACAATGTAATTATGTTATGAATGGCATAAGTTATCTTTATGATCTTTGATTCATATGTGTTATTCATAAATCTTATGATTTTGTAGGGTCTGTTATGATTGAAAAGTATGGATTCATTGATTTGTATTTATTGATGGGATAATGTTGTCCTTCCTTATTTTATAACCTTTACTGAGCTTTTTATCCTCATCCCTTATTTTGAAATGTTTTTCAGAGGACATAACGATGAATAGGGTGAAGGATGGGATCATGGAAAAGACTTGGGGTCTAAAACAAGGAACTAGACATGTTTTTTTAAGAGTTTTTATAATATAGAAAAGGGATACTGAGTAGTAGTGTCAACATGTAATATTCATGTTGTTATGTAATAGTTATGGCCTAATTCTCTAAAACTCTATTCAAAAAAGGAACCCCAATATAAATTTTTGACATAATTAAAACTATGTAATGTTTAAGGTTAGGTCCTTACAGTTGGTATCAAAGGTCGATTTAGATAACATTATAGGTTAGGGTTTTATTTAAGATTTACTGACATAACCAAAATGGTTAGAATATTAGAATGAGTCGTAGTAATTTTACATAAATTTAATGAGTTTAAGATAACATGGATAATTATAACTTAGTATTTACCATCCTCATAATATATTATATGATGATTATACTGATATATTCTCACCGATATTTTGGTTTTAGTAAATGGTGAGATCTAGAAGGCACCAATTCTATAGTAGATGTGATGAAAACTGTGACAGTTTTCTGAATGAGCAACTTAATGAAATGATATTTGTTATGAGAACTATTTTGGTTATTTTTAACCAACTATATAGAGTCATGATTGAAAACCTAAACCTTAGTGATTTTTATAAGGCATCTTATTCGAGAGAAACAAATCCCTAAAGAAGTTAAGATAATAATCATACATGAAAGTATGTTCAAAAACATATGTGTCAAGGAAGTGGAAAGAAACAACTAGGAAAATTATTCAAAGGGAAGGGAAGACGCTATAGATGTGGGAGTGAATTTCATAAAGCAAGAACCTTTCATGGAAAAAAGGAATCATCTACTTTACTCTAGTAAAGGGATATAAGTTCTGCTTGAGGGATCAATTGAATGTTTTAATTGTGGTGTGTATGGTCATTATAAAAACAGATTTTCTACGAAGATGTTTCAAGAATGGGATAACCAGGATCATACAAATTTATGTTTACCAGAGCCTAATTCCATACCAATTGAGGATGAATAAAATGATAATAACCAATGAAATGTATGGATTATCTCTTAACATATGTTTTGATATTATTGAATAATAGGATATAATTCTTTTTCTTGTATATAGGAAAGAAGTATTTTATAATAAGTTGGAATGTAATGGTTAATGTATCCTGAAGTATGTTGAATGAGTAAGAAGTCAACATATAAGGGATTCAATTGTTATGGTCAATTTTAGGATGGAGAAATGTTTACAAGTATTAAGGCACATTTGATGATGTTATTACATTAGAAGAGTTTTTATAGTATGTGTAACCCTGAAGTTTGATATATGGAAATGTTATTCAAGCAATAACTATCTTTTCTTTTGTGGATATAGTTATAATGAACCATTTGGGATTATATGATCTTTGAATTTTAGGTAATTACAGGTTAATACATTTTGGGATACAAAATTAAAGTTATTAGAATCCTTTGTGGTTAAAATATGTTATTGTTAATTTTCATGAATTCAAATCTTTTTCGGAATGTTATCAAATTATATATTTTTTGAAAAATGCCAACACGCAGACTGTGTGACAACCCGTCGCATCGGACAATGTTGCAAGAATCGAACCCACAACCAATGTGCAACTGTGATTTATCACCTACCACTGGACTAATTTAATACCTTTATTAGTATGACTAATTAATTTTTGTTATATTTTTTTTGAATCAAGAATATGATTATTTTGTGTTATCTATCGAAATGATTAACCTATCAAAGAAAATATGTGATTTGGTTAATTACACTTCAGTATGAGACTTTAAGCGAAGTCTATGTTTTTGGAGATAAATGTTATCATTTTTGTGGAAGAATATGTGATCAAATCCATTTGAAATTTTGGGTTTCAATACTAGTTTGGATTACATTGAAGACTTTATATAAAGTGTTTTATTGAATCGTCTTTGTTGAACTCTGGGTATTATTAGAGAAAATTTGGCGATTAAGAGTAGCTTTTCTTTAAGTAAAAATTTATCATTTTGGGTATTATCTGATCTAGTACTAAATGTTTTTGTTTTGGTTGGTGTCTAAAGATAGGATAAATTTATAGTTCATATTTAGTGGATTATGTGATACTCTAGAAGTTGATTCCAGTGCTTTTAATGTGACTAAATCTGATTGAATACTCATAGATTGGAGACAAGATACGTTTTTGGTAGAAATTTAATAAAGGATCAATGTCTACATGAAAACTAAGTATGTCTCCTTATGTTCTTTGTAATGCTAATAAATAAATTCCTCAACATTAGGAAAAGTAACTTAAAAACAAAAACATTGTTAGTTAACTTTTCCTACTTGGGAATCAAAGACCATTTAACCCATCACATATTTGTGATTTTCTGGTGGATAACTTTCTCCTAATAATGTTTTATATCACTCTCCATCAGAACATGAATGTTTGTTCTTTCTTATATATCCATGTTTTCCTATATGGAATCTTAGTAAGGGTTATCTTAGGTGACCATTGTACTTTCTTTCCATATTTTATTATGATAGTTTTACTAACTCTTTCTCAATTTTGGACTTTTAATGAATATTCCAATCCTAGTTTTAAAATTGCGAGGACGCAATTCCCAAAAGGGGGGAAGGATGTAACATACCAGGTAAATTAAGAACATGAAATTTTAATACTTATTAATATTTTTGGATTAAGTATTAATTTTACACTAAAGGGGAGGCTATGGTTGATGGTGTACCTGATACGCAACAATGGGTTTCTTTGAAATCTTACGTTTCACACTAATAATATAATATTATTATTTATAATGATCACAAATGCCTAGCTGTTGATTTGGTGGGAATGAAAATAACATACAACAATATGTATATAAATGTTTGTTAATTGATTTTACATTTATCCAATAAAATTTGAAGGCTTAAAATAAAAAAAAATTTGATTTTCAGCATGAATAATCTAATATTCACTAAAAGGTCGATTTACTACCTTTTGATGGAGAAACCTCACAAAATCTTGTTTTTTCACTTTTATTAGTTCCATTTGGCCAAATAAAATTCTTATTTATAATCGGGACATCCAAATTTACTTTGGGTAGAATTTTGGTATTTTTCTGATAAAATTCATTTTTGGATGAGTAGTGAAAAATACTGTATTTTAATTCAAAACTACATTTTAATATAATTTATTTCTTTTGTTATATTGTCATTGTAATTGGTTTTAAATATTAATTAGATAATATTTTCCATTTAATAAAATGGTGGTCATTAAAATTAAATTCATAGTGAAATTGGACATAAACAAGTGTCAATATTTTGATAAGTATTGTTTCATAAAAATATGTTATTTTTTTACATTGAGAGTTAATTTTAAATCAATTAATTAAACATCAATATTTTTAATTTTTTTAAATATTCATCAATTTTTAATTCAGAATATCAAATATAGCTTTGGCGGAATTTTTTGTATCTTTCTAAAAACGTCAATTAATGATGAATAGTGAAACCCCTTAGTAGTAGTTAAAAACTAACATTTTCATTTAAATGAAATTGTAAGGATTCTACAAATTGAATATTTATAATACGACATACATGGTTGTTATTATTATGTAAAATTTGGTTCAATAAGATGAAAGTAATTTTTTTGGTGAATAGTTACTTTTGACTTTTACTTACCGTAGTTATAGGTAAATATGGTAATTCAAGGTAAAAAGAATAGCATAATAACACTAAATTACCTTAACACTAATTATTAACTTATTGGATGAGTCATTTATTACCATGTAAATCCTTGGATTGATTTTGGGACCCCATGGAGCGACTTGGGTGTGATAATAACACTTTAGATTAATTAATTTAATTTAAAGACCAAAATGACACAAAAAATATTTTTTAGTAAATTATTTTTTACATGGGTTTATATAAAATATATTTTAGACAATAAATATTTATTCGATAGTTAAAAATATTTCATAAATCATGGTGTTTTTTTATAATTTGTATACATAAAATAAATAAATTTATTAATGACACAAAAATGATGTAGAATTTACCTCGTTAGTAAATGATTTGAGTAAATAAAATTATAAATATGAAAATAACTTCCAAAACCTATCCAATTATTATTGTGTGAATTTATTATTACCATGAGTAATTTTATCTTTAATCTTCAGGATTTTTGGACCTTTAGAAAGTGAAAGGAATTATATAATAAACAAATATTTTTACACTTTCCTGAAGAACCCCTCCTCCCGCTTATAAAAATCCCTCACTTGAAACCCATTTCTCACACCTATAAAGCCCCTTGGCTCATCCAACCCATGCCAAATTAATATCTCAATTTCCTTATCCTCCTCCTAGAAGCCTAAACTTAGGAAGCAGTCACTTCATGAAGTCCTTTTGGTTTAAACCAATGGGAGTTACCAAAATTAAAGTTAATGGTTTCTATTTACTTCTTTTATTTTATTTTACTTCTCCAAACCCTAAACTCTTTTTATTTCATTATTTTATAACAAAAAAAATATCCTCAATATAATAGTTTGTTTTTATCAGATGTATTCTAACTACACTTACACACACCTCCATCTAATAGGTAAGAAACATACTATTTCTGTGGATGGAAAACTAACACATCATGAAGTGATGATTTTTTAATTATCTCTTACTACCTATCATGGTGGCCATTAATATGGAACTGTATTTATATATGATATATATTATGTATATGTTTTTTTATGGTTCTGTATTTTTCATTTATAGCATACCATTATTGTTTCCATAGTAGGTAAACTCGATAATTTCATTTAAGGAAGTGCGGACTACCGCCCCTTCAAAGTGATATGGGTCGTTAAGGCCATATGTGGGACATATGAAAGATAATGTTAATTATATTATATAATATATTATATTGTAATTATAATATACCTATGTACAATTATGTTTGAATTACATTAAAGTACACAATAGAAATGAAAGTAGTGTTCATGCGTACGTACGGCTTACCGTATCGATGAACGGTGCATTTCATTTCTTTTCTCCAAATGTTATGTACCATTATAAATAAATATATATACTATATATATTATATCTAACTAATTAATATAATTTTTGAGATAATGGACTTTTTACAACATGGACAATTTGTAATTATAACAAGTCCATTATAACTCAAACTCTGAACATCGAGAAAACGTTCGTTATGAACTCAAATAATTAACTAATTTTTATAGAAAAGTAACAAGTGATATAAAATAAATAATAAACATGAAAAATGATTTTATGTATGTATAAATTAACATTTTTGTATTATTCAGGATGAACCCCGAACATACGAGTCACATGGTACACAAGGTAAGAGACTTCTTATCTCACTTTCAATTCCATGAGATTTCTATTTTTTGTCACTTATTTATTACATGTGGTGTATTCTATACTTCCATTTGATAAATATTATCATGATTATATTTATAGTCATGGTATTATGTGATTAAATTGGTGGATATTAACTTTTGGTCATATGACTCGATCGATTACAATGTGGTAAAGGATTTCCATCTCACTTTTTATTCAAGTGAGATTCATGCTATATTTACCACTATTTTCTTTTGTGTGGTTTATGTACTGCCTATAATTTTATTCATTTTTTATTATAATTTAATTTATTTCTATTTAAAGTTTCATTTTATGGTCCTTCTTTGATGGGTTTTATTTTTAGTATGTTACCAAATCGGTAAGGGAACCATATAACCCAATTTTCATTCCATGGGTTAATCATCGAATTCTTAATTTTGTCATCCTATGATTATGTGTGGAATCACTACTTATTTATTTATGTTGTAATTTCCACTCCCCTTTTTGTTGATATAATTTTTATACACATAATCACTCCGTTGATAAATTCTCAAGTCATCGATATGAACATGATAAGAGCAATTTTAACTCTATTTCCATTCATTGAGTTAAATGTCCAAGTCACTGGTTTTGTATTAAAAAGAACATCTGTGAATTTATATGATTGATTTACACTAAATATAAAATCTTATTTAGTGTATTTATATTTTTAACACATTATTATGTAATTGATTTATCCTTAATCAAAGGATATAGTTTTTATATTGAATTACATCTCAATTTACATTCCATTTAGAATTCATTGTCGTTATTCACCAATTCACTTTTATATTATGTATATACTGTATGTTTCAATATAATATCATGATTCCATTTATTCTCATGATATTATAATGTTTTGAAATAATTTTATTCCTCAATTATTTGTATTCAATCATATCTCATTTGGTTAAGAACTCTTTAGATAAATAATTTTTTTAATGATTTATTCTTTAAAATCTTTATCATTAATGTCCATGTTTCCATGATGGGGTTTAGTATTTATTTATATGACCATTAATGTTTTAGAATTTTAAATCTTTTAAAATAATCAATGTGGTATGGGACACATCGATTCAAAAATCTGTTTATTAAATGTTTTAAACTGTTTTGAAAATGAATTGATAAAGAATTTTTTATTTTAATATCATGATTGGATATATTTTGATTGGAATGTTGAAATGTTATCTTTCGTTTATGCTTCTGTTATGTGTTATGAATATGTTGTTGTTATTGGGAATTTTTTACGTATATGTATGGTTCTTTCATAATCCTTGGGAGGGTGAGCCCGAGATATCTCTTCAATGCATTTGGTAATGTGACAGAGGTAAACATGACTGTTTCTCGTAATAAATTTAGGTAATGTACTATGATGGATATTCCAAATTTGACTCTCTATGTATCAGTCAAATCTACAATGTATGTATGTTATGAATTCCATATGTTACCTTTATTATTTATTATTTGTATGTGTGATTTATAAATATTATGATTTCGTAAGGTATGTTATAATTGAAAAGTATGGTTTCATTGACTTGTATTTATTGATGGGATAATGTTTTACTTACTTATTTTATAACCCTTACTATTATTTTTATGCTCATACTATGTTTTGAAATATTTTTCACATGACTTAAAGATGAATATGGTCGATGATCGGATCATGGAAAAGTCATGCTGTAAAATACATTGAACTAGGCATGTTTCTTTTTAAGAGTTTTTATTTTATAAAAAAGGGATATTGAGTAGTTGTGTCTACTTGTAATATTGACATTGTTATGTAATTGTTATGGACTAATTTTCTAAAGATCTAAATCTAAAAATATTCTCAATGTCAATTCTTGACATAATTCATGATTATGTAATGTTTAAGGTCTGGTCCTTACAAAATCGGTTTCTTATACATCATTCCATCACAACATAATCCATATAAAAATAATGGATTGCATAATAATAATTCAATCATAAATACAATAAAATAAATGTAATAATATGATATAAACATTACCATAACTCATCTTATATGGAAAATAATATTGATTAAACATTTGAACTAAGTATTAAGGCAAATATCCTTTTTATTTCAAAAACATTTTCATTATTAGTCACGAACCGAATCAGGTCGCCACCAATACTAGCACCAATCCCTACCCGTGAAAAGACACGAATGGTATTCCATAATCCCATGGCTATCACAAGTTCCTCGGTATCATTAACATAGGGTTGGGAATGATTTACCCGAGTAAGGAAGCATAAAACATTAAAAACAACCCATAATATAAATCTGAATTTTATTAGCCAAACAAGTATTATGAAATAACCAGAGTTGTATAAATTTGATTAATGAAAATAAAAGTGTTCCAAATACACATAATGATAGTAGCAGGGTAGCCCCACAGACAACACATGACAAGGGGTCATCTCCCACAAGCCGTCTCCACAACTCTGCCCCAAGGATGGGGACTAACAACCTGAACTGCCATTACCCTTAGCTTTCCCTTTAACAATGTCTAGAAAAATAAAGTCTACATACGCCCAAGGGGTGTAATTATGGTGTGAGAATAATCCCAATAGGATAACACCCAATTATTCCAAATATAATTCAATACAATATGAAAAATAAAGTAGTTTTAATACGCAAAGAAAAGTACTGATAAAATACAAGAACTGCATCTTTAAAATTGAAACAGTTTTAAAGCTTAAATTATTAGAATGTTCACAAATTTAAATAAACATGTTATATACTATAATTTACTATGAAAAACACTCCAATACAAGGGAAAAATACCAAAAACACAATGAGTAACAAAATCGGGAAAACCCCTAGGCAATAGATAGTCTCAAGCCACATGTACCTCATACTTCGGTGTAAAGAAACCATAAAAAATTTGTTCTCATTCACGAAACACTAGTAGGGATAATACCCCTAACCTAGTGGTATGAAATAATCATCCTCCTAGTTTAGATAGATTTTTTTATCAAAATTGTAAGTGAAATAGGGAAAAACACATCTTGTCCACTAGCCGTACAAGTGCACAACCACCCCACCTTGGAACATGGGCTTCCCCATTTGTGCTCAAATATTTTATGCATGCAACACATGTCCATTTTCATTTAAAACACAACTATTGGTCACATCCACCCAATACAGTATCTATACAAATTTTATACCATTTAAAACACAGAACAAAACACTTGGAGTTTCAATAAAACAAATTCTACAAATATTTCCTTGTTTTTTAACCAAACCTCATTGGAAAACCCAATTGAACACCATGTACATAATCACAATAACCAAAATAGAATTCAAATAACATTAAAAAAAATTTAAACCCATTACATGAGTTATAAAACAACCCCCAATAATCATCACATAGAATATCCATTTAAAGAACCTAATTAAACACCAAATGGTTACACAAAAACCATTCATGTAATGAATGTCACCCAAAACCAATATTGCTGCAACAACCAAAGGATAATAACATTGAATTTTTTTTTCATCCATAATATTGTTCAATAAAATCAACTAAATAATTATAGGTCATCCTTTAAGGGAAAAAAGATTTATACGTAAACCCCCCAAATTTCACATGAAATTGGCATAAAAAATTTATTGGCTTTATAATTGCCACTGAAACCAAATTTGGAAGAAAAATACAAATTAAATATACATGAAAATACTATAAAAATAGCATCTATATCAAAAATATTACATACCAAAAGGAATCATCTACCAAAGTAATCAAAACAATTTAATCACCTTGCGAAAATAAACTCACACCACCACTAGAACAAGAGGGGCTTAGAATAAACTTGATTGATCTTGAAGATATCTCCCCCAAACCCCCATATCTGAAATTGAAAATGGCCACAATTCTCATCAAATCTAGTGAATTTTAGAAACCCTATGATCTTCTGTACTAAATTGTGATTTATATGAGCTCATAAGTGGGCTGTAGGATACTAGACGCGGGGATGGGTTCAATGGGTGTGTGTGAGGCTATGAAACTCAAATAAATCCATAAAATTGAATAAGTTATTAATTAAACAAATTTTATTTTTAAAACTGGAATTGGGCTTTCGGGCAGGCTCATTCCCTTAAATAAAAACCCATAGACACTTTGGTTATTGATTTCTAATCGCTCCAATCTACAATGGTGGTGTAACTATGTCCGGGGAGGAAATTTAGGAATTGGAATGCGTGAAAAATAGTAAATAATGAAAACGTTATAAAATGAAACAAAATATATTTTTAAATCTATAATTGGGCACACTGTTTGGCCCAATTCACAAAAACTCGCCAATTCCACCATAAAAGCTTGAGAAACACCATAAAAAATAATATATGGATAATAAATGAAATCTACCTTTAATAAACGTCATTTATGTGACATTATTTGAATTCCATGAAATTTTAAAAGAGACCATATTATTAGAAAATATACTTGGAATCGTGTAGAGGAATATTACTGGAAATTAGGCATTAAGAAGACGTAAAAATTTGTTCATGTCGTATAATTAAAAAAACAATCTCTTCATACATCTACTGGAAAAGTCCAAAAGTACATCATTAGGAAAACTAAAGAGGGGTTCCATCGATACCACTTCATAAAATTTAACCAATGGGAATATCTAAATTTAAAAAATAATATAAAAATAAAAATAATATTATATATTTTCAGGAAACATTGACGTCAATGATAAATATACCCCAGTGAATACTTACATATAAACAATCTTAGATAATAATGAGATTACAAAATTATACCCCACATTAGGTATGATTTCTACCTTATGTGTCTAAAACTCTAATATAGTGGGTTTAAACAGATTATTAACTTTTAGAATAACCATAATAATATTTACGATATCACATCTGATTCACTTATGACTTTATATTAGCCATTTCGTTATCAATACCATGTTACATCAGTATTTTGGGTAATAATTTTTTAATTTATCATATGTATTTTAACATTTTATTCTTGATCGTATTACACTGATCATGGTATACATACTTAAATATTTTGAAACATTATTTATATATCATAAATAATCCATATATAAGTATATATAATATATTGATAAATGAAATAGAATACAATGTTAATTGAGATGGTTTGTCGTATTACTCATTAACACAGTATCCATTTCCTTATTGAATTTAATGGAATGAAGTAAATGATATATATATATATTCATAAATACAATATAATTATTTTGTTTTCTATTTAAATTTTATTTATTATTTATAATTTATAATCATTATTTAATGGTTAATGTGGATAATGAATTTCATCGTGTCTTGGAGATGGTTGGCCATACGTATGCACGATCGACGATATAAATCATGTAATAGTTAAATGGTATGGAATTGGATGGTACATTAGTTATACATAATAATTATCATGTTATATTGATTATTTAAATATATTATACTCATGATTATACCAATCCAAATTATGTATTGTTGAATAACAACCACCACCATGGTGTGGAGATGGTAAGTCGTACGTACGCACACATAGTGATGTTGTTATTAGTATGGTGAATTGAATGAGGAATAAATTTGACTATTACTATAAAAAAATATAATAATGTATATGACATTGGATTTATTACCTCAATATATAAACAATCTATGAAGAGGATATAGTATAAGAATTTTTTTCGAAAGAGATGATAAAATAATTACCAATTTTTTGAGAATCTCTTTTTGATGTGCACAAAAGGTATCCCTGGTAGATCTTTCTACCCATCGTGTGGCATCTAAGATGAAGTGAGTGAATTTGGTGTGTGATTGGGGAATTTTTTGTCTGATCCAAATGAGATTTCTAGGTGTGAATAAAAATATGGAGAAGTTAAATTTTAGAGGTTAGGTGAGAGTACTTTAGGAAATACTTTAAATATTAATTTATTGTACATTTATTTTTAGTTTTTAATGGTCCAAAACTCATGTTTTTAGAATATAATATAAATATGGGTCACAATCCTCTCATCAAATAAGTTTTAGACAAGTGATGTCTCAAATTGAACCTTATTATATAGTTATAACCCATAGTTACAAACATTAACTCTTACCATCACTGCTTGTATTTTAATAACATATGACTAGTATAGTTACTATAAAATTTCAAGAGAATAAAATGTGGATCAGTAATGTCATTTCTGAAAATATATAAGTTAGTTGGAATAATATTAGATTTTTAATATTGTTATATCATTTAATAAAATAGTATTAGTTTTAAGAAGACAATTATATCATTTTTTACTCTATTTAGTAACTGATTTTTGTTATAGTCCTTGAAACTTGTGTCACGACCCCCTCCCACCAAAGATGCCCCTCCTGAGCTGGAAATGGTGAAAGGGAGATAATGACCCCCCGAGTCCCGCCTCTAGTAGGCCGCGGGGTGGAGACTAGCACCGAGGGTATGAGTTTTCACAAATATGGGAGGCATTACCCTTTTTATTATTTAGGATCGGGAAATAAGTCAAGTAAACAACCAAAAAGGAAAAGAACAAGTGTATATAAATAAACCCAAACCAATCCCACATGCATGTTTAAAAAATTTTATAACAAGGTACAAGTACAAGAAATCTCAAAGTACAATACCAAAAGAAACAAGTGTACAACAACTGCAAGAACTCCAACTGCCCGACTAGTAGGGTCCCGCACGGCCCTGGTAGTCCTCATGGAAACCTGAAAGTAAAAGTAGGGTGAGTATACATGTATACTCAGTAGGGAAACCAAATGCTCTCATGCACCAGTGGGGATACATCCTAATGTCCCGTGAGAACAACAGAAGAAACCTAGAAATGTATTCTATCCACCCAACCTCACCAGCCACACTCACCAAAAGCACAATCACAACAGGTAGTAGTATATATGTAGAAAGAGTATTGGGTACCCTGAACCATTCCCCATTAGTTAGATGCTATTCCTAACAGCGAACATCCTGACTCTGCCACACTCTCCCTGCCCGCACACACCTGGGATTCACAACCACGTATCCCGCCCACACACAATTGGGCCTCACAACCTCATATCCCGCCCGCACACACCTGGGCCTCACAACCACGTATATCGCACGCACACACCTTGGACTAACAACCACATATCCCACCCTCACACACCTGGTCCTCTTCCCAATGATTCTTGGGAAACAGTAACACCTTTCCGAAGAGTCTTGTGCAAAATCCACCCCAATCGAAACATACCCGAAGAGTCTTAGGTGTAAGGTCGCCTCAAGCCATCATAGCCTAGGGGATAAGGAGCGGGATGGAGCATGTAACTATGGGAAAACACACTTTCCCATGAAATGGGAGTGTTCGACACTAAGTGATCAACATGGGTGGGGTGTGTCAAAACACAAAGATACAAATATATATATATAAACCAAACACTCACCACAACCTGTGGTTTCTAAATTGAGAAACTGAGCACGTGCCTCGGCACTTCTACCACGAATCATGAAAACAACAAACAACCCCAACCCCATTTAGGTTTTCACGTTTCACTAGAATTAGTTTTTTTAGTTCCATAACTACTGGGAAACCATCCACAACCAACCACATCGATCGTTCGTAAAACATATCCCCACCATCCACAAATCATGTTAGGAAAACACAAGCAATACAACCAAGTCCTTCTTATTAGCCAAAGATCCCCATTTATTATTATTCCTGTTTCATTACCACGCCCCACCATTAATTAACTCTTCCACTTTTATTTATTATTCACAACACATAGTCCATTCTCATTGAATCCCATCCCTGCAGCACTGCTGCCAACCACCACAACCACACCGAAACTCATAAATCATTATCCCTTTAATACCATTTATTGCAGCCCCACTGCCCATCACCAACATAGCATTCACACCAACCCACAACCAAGCCAACCATTGTTCCACTGCTCACCCGAACCACAACAACCCCCAAAAAACCCCCATCACATGCCACATTTCCAAGACAAAACCCACATGTTCATTATTCCATTTTGTTCAACCGGGGTGATCACACAAGGGTTCCAGATTTTAAATCATCCAACATTACGTGATTAACCAAATTCCACATTCCACAAGGTTTTATCCACAAAAATGGTCTAAAAAGATAGGGAAACATTTAATTGTGCATGAAAAGGCCCCGAACGACCGTGATTTTCAGTAGTTATAATCATATTCAATTCACAACATATCAATAGGATAAACAAAGATAACCATAACAACTTCTCCATCCCCATTCTTTAACCAGTTACTATATTTATTTAATAGTTCAACTGTTTCTCAAGAAAAAAAAGGGATACCCACCCAACATGATACACAAATTAGAGAGACGAAGGTAATAACCCTACCTCAACAGGTTCTGATCACAATGCTCCCCCAGATCAACTTTAGAAGATGTCTGTCAACGTCCGTCACTTCTGTCGGGTCCCGGAAAAATCTGCGTCAGGTTGAAGTCGGAAAGTAAAGGCCGAAGGAGAGACAATGGATGTAAGGTTGAATGTTCCACCTCACCTTTACGATCTTGTGGCTGCTGACGGATCGTAAATCGGTGCTCGGGTGAAGAAGTTATGGAAGAAAAGGAGCCTTTGATTCTCTTGGGAGATCTCTGCTCAGATGAAATAGGAGAAGAGGAGTGTGTTGAAATGGAGAAGGAGATATCTCCTTTTATAGGCGAGAAAAGAAAAAGTACATGGTGTGTACTTTGTGGTACACGTCGTGTACTCGGTTATTTTACATGGTCTCTACACGGCATCCAAAACGGCTCTATGGCCGTTGACTGGTCAACACACAGTTTGAGGGTAACGCATACGCGGGGAGGGACTACACGGCATGTAGTTTAGGACACATGGCATGCACCCATTTATTTCACACGGCAAGGACAATGCCTTCAATACGGCACACAACCATTGACTGGTAACGCGTATGCGGGGAGGGACTACATGGCATGCAGTTTAGGACACACGGCATGTACCCATTTATTTCACATGGTAAGGACACGACCTTCAACACGGGGTATACCCGGCGAGGGGGTACACGGCATGTACACACACTACACGGCATGTAGTTTCAAAATTCTGGAAAGTGTGGGAGAAGTCCATATTACCCTCCAGAACATTTCATGACCTTCTTTTTGACAAAGGAATGGGTCGGAGAGGTCTGGGCCATTACATCAGATACCTATTAAAACATTCTCATCCATGAGAATTCAAAAACCAACCCAGAGGAAACCCAACAAGATACCTCTTAGGGTTCTCGTTATAACAGGAACCCAACCAACAACCCTAATCATATGCGTTTGGAATTCCTTCTCCTATGTCGAGATATTATCTACTTTAGGCGGCACTGACTCACCTACACGATTTTAATCGCATCCTCATTAATGCGTCTCGATTAAGAATTGGGTCTTCCCACTTTCATACATTAGGGTGTTTCAACTCGCACTACCCCCAACACCACACAACCAACACACTGCCCGAACATGTGGTTTGAGGAAAATCCTTCTCCTGTGTCGAGACATTATCCGCTTTAGGTGACACTGACTCGACCACACGGGTTCAATCACATCCTCATTAAAGTGTCTTGATTAAGAATTGGGTCTTCCCATTTTAGTACATTAGGCTTTTTCAACTCACACTACCCCCAACACCACACAACCAACACACTGCCCGAACATGTGGTTTGGGGAAAATCCTTCTCCTATGTCGAGATATTATCCGCTTTAGGCGGAACTGACTCACACACATGGGTTCAATCACATCCACATTAATGTGTCTCGATTAAGGATCAGTTTTTCCCCATTTTTCCACTCATCCGAACATGCTTCACACTTCCATAGAGGAAGGAAACAAAAGTTCTCACAACCGACAAGCCAAGCTTTCCATATATCAAAGGTACAGAGTACAAAATCATCACAAAGATCATAAGAAAGAGGAAAAACACAAGTCAAAACAACTGCAAGTACTGAGCGTGCATTTGGGCCTCCCAATCCCATGTTCTCTCCTCAAGTCCTCCATGCCTCCACAACACACGAACCAGTGGAATGGTTCATCCACGGAGCACCTTCTCTTTACGATCCTCAATTATAACTGGTCGTTCCTCGAAGTTCAGATCATCTCCCATATCTATCTCTCCCCAGTAAATAACATGAGAGTCGTCGTGTAAGTATCGGCATAGCTTGGAGACGTGGAAGACGTCATTAACCTTCTCCAACTGAGGAGGCTGGGTCAGCTGATATGCCAACTCGCCAACTCGCCTCTTCACCTCAAAGGGTCTGATGATCCTAGGTGAGAGATTTCTCCCTTTTCCAAACCTACACTTCCCCCATCGAGGGGAAACCTTCAAGAACACATGATCTCCAACCTCGAACTCCATGGTCCTCCTCCAATGATCAGCATAAGTCTTCTGTCGGTCTTGAGCCGCTTTCATCCTCTCACGTACAAGCTGGGATTTCTTCATGGTGCTCTGTACTACCTCTGGCCCAAGAGCACATGTCTTACAAACCGCTTCCCATAAAATTGGTGAACATTATGGTCTTCCATACAAAGCCTCAAACGGTGTCATTCCAATAGTAGAGTGGAAGATGTTCTTGTAGGAAAACTATACTAAAGGAAAATGTCATACCCGTGATCCTCCAAAATCCCGAATGCATGCTCACAGCATGTCCTCCAATGTCTGGATAGTCTGCTCTGTATGCCGATCGGTCTGGGGGTGGAAAGCAGGGATAAGGCATAGCTGGGTGCCAAAAGCATGATGTAACCCCCTCCAGACTCGTGAGGTAAACCGAGTATCCCGATATGAGACGATGGTCTTTGGAACTCCATGAAAACACACCACCTCGTCTACATACCTCTATGCTAAGGTACTCACCAGGCCCCACTCCTTAATTGCTATGAAGTGAGATGATTTCGTCAACCGATCCACCACTACTGAGATAGCATCATAACCAACCTGAGATCTGGGTATTCCTATGACTAAATCCATTGAGATGTCACCACACTTCCACTCGGGGAAATCTAAAGAATGAAACAGACCACTGGGAACATGGTGTTCAACCTTCACTTGCTTGAACACTAGGCATTTCGCCACAAACTCCGCCACTTCTCGTTTTACCCCGGGCAACCGAAACTGTTCCCTCAGGCCTCTGTACATTTTTTAAACTCCTGGATGTGCCGCCAATGCTGAGCTATGGAACTCACAGAGAACTCCCTCCAGCATTGTCTCTAGAACAAACAACCATCCATGGAAAAACATCCAATGTTGGCTATCCTCTGACCATCCCTCTGGAGTGTTTCCCTGATCGACACGATTCGGCCTCACTTCCTCCTCAGAGTCCCCCCACTGAGACTCTTCCACCTGATGCAACAAGTAGGAATGAACTGTCATCTTAAACAAATAGCCTCTAACACCATGAACCCTTGCATCCAAGTGCAAGGCAGCCAACTCTCCCATCGCTTTCCAAGAATTAGTGGATTCCTAAACCACTTCCTTATGTGGCCTCCTGCTCAGGGAATCAGCTACAATGTTTCCCTTACCTTTAGTGTAAGAGATCTCAAAGTCATAGTCATGGAGAAACTTGACCCATCTCTGATGCCATAAGTTCAGGTCACGATGGGAGAAGATATAACGCAGGCTCTTGTGATCTGAGAAGACCACAAAGTGCTCCCAAAAGAGGTCATGTCTCTACAACTTCAGTGTGAACACTACTGCTACAAGCTCTATGTCATGGGTGGGATATTTACGCTCGTGAGGGCGTAACTGTCTAGACCCATAATAGATCACTCCCTTCTTCTGCATCAGAACACACCCCAGACCAAGGCCAGAAGCATCAAAAAACAACTCATAAAATAACCCTTCCTCCATAAACCAGATTATGGGAGCACTGAACAACTTCTCCTTCAAGTAGTTGAAATATTTCTAGCACTGCTCGCTCCATAGGAATACCTGGTTCTTCCTATTCAAAGAAGTCAATGGAACAGAAACTCGAGAGAAGTATGAAACTAACATCCAATAGTAACCTTCTAACTCCAAGAAACTACGGACATCTACTGTGCTCTTGGGTGCTGCCCAAGAAACAACTACCTCCACCTTTGACGGGTCCACCAACACTCCATGCTAAGAAACCACGTGCCCAAGAAAGGTTAATTCTTGCATCAAGAACATACACTTCGACAATTTCCCGTAAAGCTGGTGGCGTCGAAGGACTTCCAAGACTGCCCTAAGATGCTAAACGTGCTCCTCCTCTGATCTTGAGTAGACCAGGATGTCATTGATAAACACAATGACGAACCGGTCCAGAAACACTCACAAGACAATGTTTATAAGTCCCACGAACACAACTGGTGCATTCGTAACTCCAAACGGCATCACTACAAACTCGAAGTGCCCGTACCTGCACCTGAAATCCTTCTTCGAGTTGTCACTGTCCTCTACCCTCAGCTGATGATATCAAGATCATAGATCAATCTTGAAAAAACAACCTTCTCCCCTCAGTTGGATGAAGAGATCATCTATCTTTGGAAGGGGGTAGCTGTTCATGACCGTTACCTGGTTCAACCTTCGTTAGTCTATGCATAGCCTAATACCACTATCTGCCTTCTTCACGAACAAACCTAGAGCACCCCATGGCGATACGCTGGGTCGAACAAAACCATTCTCCATTAGATCGTCAATCTGAATTTGCAACTCCCACAACACCGAAGGTTCCATCCGATAAGGGGCCATTGAAATCAGACGAGCACCATGCTGTAAATCTATCCTGAACTCAACATCACATCGGGGGGGGGGGGGGGGTAGAGTCACAACCTCTTCAGGAAAAACATCGAGGAACTCCCCAAAAACCTCAGGGACATCCATCATCTATGTATCAGCTGGAACCACTAATAACCCTCCTAACAAGGAATGGAGAGGTTCTAGATGTCGGCTTCCCACCAGATAGCTCCTCTCGCCAACAAAAGCTACAAGCATCCCATCCACGTCGGAGAACACAAATCTTCTCCGGAAGCAGTCGATATCGGAACTAACAGAAAACAACTAGTCGATGCCTAGGACAACATCGTATGGCTACATCTTTAATAGAAGAAGGTCCCCAATAAATCGATGTGGTCCCAACATCAGCCCACATCCCCGGAAAACACAAGATACACTAGTCTGGCCTCTAAATGGTGTACTCAGTACTAGTGGTACAGAAAGTCTCTCTATGTATAGTACCAAAGAATATGCTAGAGTAGGTGTAGAAAAGGAGTGTGAAGCTACCGAATCGAACAAAGCAGAAACAAGAGTTTTGAACAAACAAATTGTACATCGCACCAGCTTTGGTCCTGTAGAAGCCGTCACCTCTGCTGCGTGCAACTGTCCATGCCCAGCTCCTCTGCCTCTATGATGTCATCCACCTCCTCGACCATGACCGGGTAAAGGTCCCTGAGGATCACCCTGAGGTCGGCATCCTCCCGCAAAGTCTTCCCTCGGAGGAGCATTGTCCTACTGCTGCTGGAAGGACCTCACCGGCAACTGGTGCTGCTGAGGTGGGCGCTGAACCAGCCCACCTCCACCGTACTGAGCCCGGGTCGGGCACCGACTCTGAATGTTCCCGAAACCTCCAAAAGAAAAACACTTTGGTCCTGGGCTCGTGAAAAAAGGACGAGGACCTGATGATCTGAACAGGAACTGTTGGGGCATGCTCCCCACTGGCCTGAACCTGGAAGGTCCTGTCGCAGGAGACCTGCTTCTGACTGCCTTCCCCTTCAATGAGCCCGGCTGGATCCCCTCTCGTGGTGCACCTCCCAGCGAGTGCATCCTCTCTACAACCTCTGCCTTCTTCTGTACTACCAAGTACGTCGGAAGGGTGAAGGGGGTAAAAACATACTGGAGCGAAGGACGAAGCGCCTCCTCCAAACGTCTCTCCTGAGACTCCTCATCCGGAAAGAGATCTGGTGAAAAGTGTAGGAGATCCTTGAACTTGATCCCCAACACTCATACTGACATACTCCCCTGCTGAAGGGAGAGTAACTCCTTCCTCTTCTCCGCCTTGATCATGGAAGAATGGAATTCTTCTCAGAATTCCATCTCAATGTCAGCCCATGGAACCACTACCTCTATCCTCTCTCTGAGGTTGAGCGTCCACCACTTTCACGCCACACCTCTCAGCTGACTGACTACTAGGGGAACCCAGTACTCCCTCGGAGCACAAATCAAGGTAAAAGCAATCCCTAGCTCCTCAATCCACCCATCCATCCCCGAATCCGAAGTACTACCCTCACACTTCTTGAGGGTTTTCCACAGGAAAGAACAAAGAGTCTTCTTCCACTGGCTATTTTCCTCCTCTCGGTCAATGCTCAACTAATCGACCACCTGAATATGCTGGGCCTCGGCCGTCTGAGCCACCCGGGGATAACGTCCAGGGGCCATAGCTGTACGGTAAACAAAGATCTTCTAAGCCCAAGTAGCAAGGAATTTCTCAAGGTTTCATTTTATCATTTTATTTCAATTTCTTTCCCAGAACACCCAAATCAAGTAAAACACAATCATGATGATGCATGTACCATCCCTAGGGTCTCTACCCTTCAATCAATGTAGTCTCACTAGGTCGTTCGGTAGGGTCAGAGTCCATGCATCAGATCACGGGGGGCCCAAAAATCTCGTGTCCTAGTCGGTCTTCCCTGGCCTATGTCATGCACCAAGATTAACTAATCATCGTTGCCCTACCATCCCATGCAATCCTCATTGTGCCTAACTCCAGACTCCATCCTATCTCTCAACCATCGCCTCTGATACCATTCTCTCACGACCCCTCCCACAAATGATGCCCCTCCCGAGATGGAAATGGTGAAACGTAGATAATGACCCTTGAGTGCCACCTCTAGTAGGACCCAGGGTGGAGACTACCACCAAGGGTATGAGCTTTCACAAATATTGGAGGCATTACCCTTATAATTATTTAGGATCGGGAAATATGAAAAGTCAACCACCAAAATGGAAAAGAAAAAGTGTGTATAAATAAACCCAAACCAATCCCACATGCATGTTTAAACAATTTTATAACAAGGTAGAAGTACAAGAATGCTCAAAGTACAATACCAAAAGATAAAAGTGTAAAACAACTGCAACAACTCCAACTGCCCGACTAGTAGGGTCCCGCACAGCCCTGGTAGTCCTCCTGGAAACCTAATAGTAAACGTAGGGTGAGCATAGAAGTATACTCAGTAGGGATACCTACAGCTCTCGTGCACAAGTGGGGAGACATCCTAATGTCCCGTGAGAATAAGAGAAGAATCCAAGCAAGGAATTATATCCATCCAACCTCAGTAGCCACACTCACCCAAAGCACAATCACAACAGGTAGTAGTATATGAGAAGAAAGATTATTGGGTACCCCGCACCATTCTCCATTAGTTAGCTGCTCTTCCTAACGAAGAACGTCCTAACGCTGCCACACTCTCCCCGCCCGCACACACCTGGGCCTCACAACCACGTATCCCGCCCGAACACACCTGGGGCACACAACCAGGTATCTCGCCTGCACACACCTGGGCCTCACAACCACTTATCCCGCCCGCACACACATGGGCCTCACATCCACGTATCCCGCCTGCACACACCTGGGCCTCACAACCACGTATCTCGCCCGCACACACCTGGGCCTCATCCCGATGATTCTTGGGAAATAGTAAAACCTGCTCGAAGTGTCTTGTGCTAATGCCACCCTAAGAGAATCCTACCTGAAGAGTCTTAGGTGTAAGGTTGCCTCAAGCCATCACAGCCTAGGGGACAAGGAGCAGGAAGTGGTTAGTAACTATGGGAAAACACCCTCTCCCAAGAAACGGGAGTATTCGGCACTATGTTCTCAACATGGGTGGGTGGCGTCAAAACAGAAAGATACAGATATATATATATATATATATATAAACCAAACACTCAGCCCAACCTATGGCTTCTAAACATAGAAACTGAGCACGTGCCTCAACACTGCTTCCAAGAAGCATGCATAAAAAAACCCAACCCCATTTAGGTTTTCACGTTTCAGCATAATTAGTTAATTTAGTTCCTTAACTACTGGGAAACCATCCACAACCAACCACATCGATAGTTCGTAAAACATATCCCTGCCATCCAAAAATCAAGTTAAGAAAACACAACAACACAACCAAGTCCTTCTTATTAGCCAAACAACCGCATTGATTATTATTCATGTTTCATTACAACGCCCCACCATTCATTAACTCTTCCACTTTTATTTATTATTCACAACCCATAGTCTGTTCACATTCAAGCCCATCCCTACAGCCCCGCTTCCAACCACCACAACCACACTATAACCCGTACATCATTATCCCTCTAATACTATTTATTACAGCCCCACTGCCCATCACTAACATAGCATTCACACCAACCCACAACCAAGCCAATTGTAGTCTCACTGCTCACCCAAACCACAACAACCCACAAAACACCCCCATCACATGCCACGTATACAAGCCAACACCCACATGTTCATTATTCTATTTTGTTCAACTAGGGTGATCATAAAAGGGTTCCAGAATTTAAATCATCCAACTTTACGTGATGAACCAAATTCCAAATTCTGCAAGGTTCCATCCACAAAAAAGGTCTAAAAAGATAGGTAAACATTTTATTGCGCAAGAAAAGGCCCCCAAAGACCGTGATTTTCAATAGGAATAATCATAATCAATTAACAACATATCAATAGGATAAAAAAATATAACCATAACAACTTCCCCATCACTGTTCTTTAACCAGTTATTATCTTTATTTAATGGTTCAACTATTTCTCATGAAAACAAAAGGATACCCACCCCGCATGATGCAAAAATTAGAGAGACGAAGGTATGATCCCTACCTCAACAGGTTCGGATCACAACGCTCCCCCGGATCAACATTAGAAGACGTCTGTCGGCGTCCGTCACTTCTGTCGGGTCCTGGAAAAACCCTCCTTAGGTGGATGTCGGAAAGGAAAGGCCGAAGGAGAGACAAAAGATCCAATCTCCTATGTTTCTCCTCGTTGTTACGATCCCGTGTCCACTGGCGGATTGTAAATCGGAGCTCAGACGAAGATGTTATGGAAGAAAAGGATCCTTCGAGTCTCTTGGGAGAGCTCTTCTCAGAGGAAAGGGGAGGAGAGGAGTGAGTTGAAAAGGAGGAGGGGACCCCTCCTTTTATAGGTGAGAAATGAAAATGTACACAGTGTGTAATTTATGGTACACGACATATACTCGGTTATTTTACACGGTCTCCACGCGGCTTTCAACACAGCTCCGTGACCGTTGACTGGTCAACACACGGTTTGAGGGTAACGCATATGCGGGGAGGGACTACATGACATGTAGTTTAGGACACATGGCATGTACCCATTTATTTCACACAGCAAGGACACGACCTTCAACACGACACATATTCGTTGACTAGAAACGGGTACGCGGGGAGGGACTACATGGCGTGTAGTTTAGGACACACGGAGTGTACCCATTTATTTCACACGGCAAGGACACGACCTTCAACACGGGGTATACCCAGAGAGGGGGTACATAGCGTGTACTCACACTACATGGCGTGTAGTTTCAAAATCATGGAATGTGTGGTAAAAGTCCATTTTACCCTCCAGAACATTTCGTGACCTTCGTTTTGACAAAAGAATGGGCCGGAGAGGTCCGGGCCTTTATAACATGATTATTTCAACTGAAAGGCAATAACTTATTACTAAAATGTCACTATCATCCAAAATTTGCTTTATGGAATTAAAATGTTCCAATTAATTTTTTCCAATATTTACAATAAAATTTAATTGAATATTTCATTAATAAGGTAATAACTATATCATCATTGTGTCATAATTAAAATAATTTTTTTTAATA
This sequence comes from Viscum album, assembly GCA_963277665.1. NCBI lineage: Eukaryota > Viridiplantae > Streptophyta > Magnoliopsida > Santalales > Viscaceae > Viscum > Viscum album. The sequence continues at coordinate 767,504,026 of OY728120.1, forward strand.
TATAATAGATATTTATAAAATATCATGATGTATGAAATTATTTATATTTATAATATATATTTATAGTGTAAGATATCATTTATATAAACCAAAATTAAACTATTTTTGTAAATAGATACTTCATTATGTTATATTTCCCATTAAATTAATAATTTTTAAAGGGTTATTCTCACAACCATAAGGTTAGATGGGGTCCTAAAATTTAACAAAGGATGATAATGGTCGTCTATAACTCATCCAATAAGATTTGGACATGTTTAGTGTATTTTAATATTAACATATATACTTTTATACCCTTCTTTACCTAATTTACCCTTTATCTAGGGAAAATAAACAAATTTATGAAGTAACAATTCATAACATCCAAAAATAAAAGGTAAATATTATAATAATCTTATCCTTTTGATAATAAAAATGCAATAAATTTTTCAAAATTCAAAACACTAAATTGGAATAAATTAATTTAAAATTAATTGTCATTTTCAAAATTGGAAAGTGGGATTTTTATGAAGTAGAAACTATCAATAGATTGACATGTGTATATATTTAATTTAAACATGAAGGTAATTCTAATGACCAACATTTTATTACTTTATAAAAACAAAATCCAATTAAATTTCAAAAACAAATATAAATGAAAATATAACTTTATCAATGAATTTGTCGAAAAGACAGTTTTGAGTTAAATTGCAGTAATTTCCACTATTCATTAAAATATTAATTTTTTCATAAAAATACCAAAAATTAATCCCAAGAAAATTTTGATTTCCATATTCCATGTATTATGGGTATTTTTTCAAATATAAAATATAATAGTGTCAAAAACTAGATTTCAAATGGGGGCTCTATCAAAATGTGGTAAAACTAATTTTTTGAGAAGTACTTCCTTATTTAAAATAATTGAATTTGTTTTTATGTCTTGTCTAGAAAATAGATTAGTTGAATTTTAATGATATATAAAATTCAAAATGCGTATAATATTATTCATAATGGCTATATTTTATATATATATATAATAATATAACAATAAATCATTTTTTTGAAACTCTGTATTGCAAAAACACAACCTATTGATGAAGGTTGTTGTTGCATGTAACGCAATCCATGTCAGTGTTGCATGTAGTGAAATATTCCTTTGGTGTTGTATATAACATAATCCAAACATAGCTAATTTATACAATGATCAAAATCTATACTTAGTGTTGCAGGTATCGTACACCAACCTAGTGTTGCATATAACATACTGCAAGTCTCTTTAGTGTCAAAGGAATGTTTGACTTAGTTCATTGCAAGATATAATTGAAAATTTAAATTAATTAAAAAATTGGTCAATAAAAACTCCGGGTGTTAAAATTATTTCCATTAATAAACATCTCATACATAAAAAACAATGTAGTAATCTTCGTAAATTACTTGTATATTCATTGATAAAATATAAATTTCAAGAGAGTAACATTTTCTGTTAATTCTAAGTTATATGGATAGAGAATATATCATTATTAAATAAATTATATGGATATATCAGAACAATAAATAATTAGATAAAATTATATGATCATTGAAATAAATAAAAATTATAATTTTTATGTTCATTGAAAAACTTATAAAACCATTCATCATTCCATTATATTTTAAATAACCCATGAAAAATAATTGGGATTCCAGATAATTTAAACAAAATGCTATCCAAATCCATCTAAAGAAATGTGTATGGAATCATTATATCATATCCCTAGTTGTGTGTAATAAAAGTAATGGATTTTGACATATATGGTTTTTTAAATCATTAAAAATATCCTTTGAATAACAAAATATAATATAATTTATATTATTTTTGACATTTAGAAATTACCTATTCCTATAATAATTAGTATATAAATTTTTGGAAAACAAATTAATATTTTAAGGTAGTATTTATATTTAAAAAAGGTTATGGTGTTTTATAAATCATTTCACTACATATATTAAAAACATTATTTCTACACATTTGTTATGTAATTCAGAAGCGAGCCATGTGATTGTTTTTTGGAATGGTTCCTTTTAAAAAATCATATAAAAAATAATTTTTAGAATGAAAATTATTTATATAAAAAATGTTGTATAATAATAAAGATACATTTAAAAAATTTATGGTCAAGGACATAGAAGGGAAAGAGTTAAATTTTTTAAAACAATGCTACAAAGAAAAAATCCATAAGGATTTTAAAATAAAGTGGAATTTTGAATGAAAAAAATTGATAATGGATTTAAAATAAAATTAGAATAAATTTATTTTTTATATTTTATTCAAATTATGTTTTATATATTCTATATAAATTAATATGTGTGTATTAATCAAAACATTTCTCAATGAATATTGTTCTAGATGATAAACTCTTACTAATTTTGTACTTCTTGTATCATAATGATTTGGAATTAAAGAAATTGTTATGATCATGTAAAAATTGATTTACTAGAAATAATATTTCACAAAAATTCATGTGGTGTTATTTAAATAATATAGTAGAATTCATGGTCAAAAATATGAAACATGGCTCATTAAATATGAAATTTATTCTAAGAACCCATACAAAGAATGTATCATGTTAAGTAGTAAGAAAATAATTAAATGATTTTATTCTATAAATATAAATTAAAATTAAATAGCTTCAAATAAAACATAAAAAAATCATAGTTCTTAACACACATAATCCAGGCATAACACAGTTAATGAATAAGTGATATAACCAAATGAATGTAAATTTAGAATAAAATCACTTTTCCATAGACATTAATCTGGATGCACACAATCTAACCTCCATTAAAATAAATTTACTATTTTATAGATCACAATAAAACCAATATTTATACTTCTCATTCATTTTAAATATTAAATTAACCATTTACTAATAATTCATTGTTAAAAACAAATGTTTATGTGTTTTTATCATATTTTTTATTCATATTTTTATCTTTTGGATTCGTTGTTTTCACCGTGGTCATTATTTATGTACCTAAATAATGTTTATTCTGATTTTATATGTATATTTTATTTAATAATTTTATTCCATGTATATTACATGTAGTTTTTAGTGGTAATTCCTTTAGAATGATTAAAAATACCATTTTTGTATTAATTTCATAGAACAAATTTATTTCATAAACACACACACACACATACAAATGTTATTATATTAAATCATATATTTATTATAATTAAATAATATTAACATAAAATATTATTAATTAATCACTAATGGCATTAATTTTATAGTAATATTCATATTGGTGTGAAATAGGCCTAAACATGAACAATTTATAAAATAAAATTAAAAATTAAATGCCTTCTCTTAAAAATAAAATCAATTTTAAAATAATATTAATAATAATTATTATATCATATATTTCATTAAAAATAGTTTTTAGAAAATTCTATTTATGGAGGTAATCGAAAAAAATACATCATACCTGAATTTGGTAGTCTACATGTACACACGAGCAATGATTTATTTTTTCAAGAATGGTAGTGAGATAGATAAAAATATAGAATATATTAATTAAATAATAGTTATATAATAAAAATATTAAATATACATTATATTCATCTGTATAACAATAAATATCATTTGTTGTTGAAAAAAGTGGCAAGTCACTTCGTGGATGTTGTAGTTTTCCTGGATGTACGCACGAGAGAAGTTTTAATTTACCATTTGTTTAGATACATGAGGTAAATGGGGGTTTCCATCAACATAATAAAATTAATTAATAATAAAATTAATCAATTAATTATATTAGTTTTTTGACAATTTTTTTAGGATTTTTAAGATGATATAAACATAAAATATCATAGTTTGGACATTTACCACTTCTTTGGAAAACATTTGGTGTATTACAACATAATCCAAATTAATTATTCCACTATGTAAAAAAATGAACTCTAGGGTTTGTAAAAGAGATTATGAGGGTTATTTTTTTAATATCTTGGGTTTTCTAGGGTTATCAATATTTTTTAGTACATGAGGTGAGGAGGTTCCCCTTCATATTTTAGAGGAGTAACACCCTTGTAAATATTATCAAATTTAAAATATACTAGATTCTTCATTAAAAAATGTACATCAAATTTATAATAAAAAATAATATAGTATAAATTAGAGAATATAAACAGTAATCCAATTAAATTTAGACATGTTTACGAGAAATTTTAATCATTATATCTTAGTTTAAATCGTTTTTATCAAAATAAACGAATACTGGCGCAGCTAAATTCTAACGTTGTAATATAATTATCATAAATAAAAATAAAATAGGCCTTATTGAAAAAATCATATATAATGATAAATAATTTGGATTAAATATTAATAAATTCAAATTATATAGTTTGTATAAATTAATTTTCATATAATTATGTAAAAATTATTGTTTTAGGAAAAAATAGTTTTTATACACAAAAACTGTCTTCCAAAAAAAGTATAAAATTGATCACTAATTAATTAATTTGGTTTCTAAACAAAAATTATATTTATTGGAATATAAAACATATTAAACCACAAATGATACATTTGAAATACTTAAATAATTTATATGTTATAATATTTTATAATACCTTATATTTCAATACTGACCTAAAATCAACCATTTTTTTGAAACACCAAAAAGTAACTTGAAGATAATTTTGATAAGATGAATTAAAAACTGAATTTAATTTTCAAAATTTAAATTTATATAATTCATCAATTTAACAGTTAAGGGAAAAAATTTACATTTTTTAACTTTTATAGAAAATGATCTCTTTTAATGGTTAGGTGTTCTTAACATTGTTTCATATCAATTTCCAATTTGTATTAATTTTTTTGTATGAAAATTACAAAATAATTGATTATTAATTTTTTATATTAATTATAATAATTTAAGATTCAATTTAGTTTCATGTGGTTTATATCACCAGGAACACAACTGGATATTTATTTAATATAATACACCGTAAAAAATTATAGGCTTTCAAAAATAAAAGATACATTTACCCGATTATTAATCTAGGATTCTAATGGTTATTTAGTTAAAACATATGCATTCATTATTTTATTATAATATAAATTATAAATATAGAAATTTTATATATTACTAAAATAAAATCCTAATAATTTGTTTTACTATAAATCTTAATGGTATCTAATTCAAATTTTCAATAACATCCATCATTATATAAGTGACGAAAACACTCAATTTTATATTATATCCCACCAACATAAAAATTTGAAATAAGAACGGATCCCGAAATGCCTAATTTCTTAATGTAAGTAATCATTACTTCAGTAATATATATAACTTAAAAATAATTAAAATTACCTTAGGTAATAAATTTTTATATTTTTATTAGTCTCTAGTCATGTGTCTTCAGAACCCTATATCAAAATAAAATATTATTTTATCAGTACTCATAAAATAATTAATATATAGAATCATAAATTATCAATTTACTTTTCAACCATATCTTCTTGGATTCGGAACAATTAGTAATAAATATATTAAAACCCTCATTATATTAAAATATTTTATAATTTATTTAATAAAATATAAAAAATTAAAAAAATTTATTAGTAATTTATGGTAATTTTATTTTTTAGATAATATGTAGATCCATGTCCTAGAATACTATATTTTTTACAAAAAAAAAGATATCTATGCATACTATTAGAAATAAAACTAGTTAAAAATTATTTCGTTAGTTAATTTTTCATTGTCCATCCTATGATTTTTAGTCTCTTACATTAGAATCTAACTATATATTTCTAGCTAGGAATTATAGGAATTTTTAAACAAGTGAAAAATCATTCGAATCACTAACAAATCATGGGTTTTCATGAAACTATAATAGTTATATTATACAGCATTATTATATTTTTATAACAATGAATAATAATCCTATAGTTCATCAAAAGAGATAATAAAATCATTACTCATAACATTGTCAAAAAATAGATTTATATGGTTTATAAAAATCAAAATCAAAATTTCCCTAGTTATATTATTAATATTTCTTCTTAATTTAATTATTATTTGAGTGAATAAAAAATCTTCCAAATATCACTATCTATGCTACATCATTTCATTCATTATAAAATTTTCATTTTTTATTTATTGTTTTATTTTTCCTTGAGGCAGTATTCATCAATTATTCAATTATTTATTCATTCATGGAATTTATCTTTAGGAGATACTCAATAATTCTTTAAATAATATTTATTAACAAATTGGACATTAATAAGAAATGACTATTGAAACAATCAATTCCACTTGGAAAATATATTAAATATAATAGTCAAATAGGCTATATCAAAATTACAATCACATTAACATTAATTTTATTGGATTCACTTATTGATTTTTTCAATTGTAATGAATATTTGACTGAATCATTTTTTGTTTTGGGATTATCCTCAAACCCTTTAACTGATCTAATATATTCTGTATTCATCAATACATTTTTAGAAAATAAATTTAAATTAAATTATTTAGTAACATATAATTGTAATTTGGAAATTTCAATATTGGTTTTTTTTGAAATCTCTTTAAAAACACATAATAGGATATTTAAATTTGATTGTTTGTTTATGAGATATCATAATTCTATTAATATCATTAAATTTATAATAAAAAATCTATTTTAAATTCATTCATCATTTTAATTGTATCATATTAAGTTTCATATGTATTGAAATTTATCTTATACAATGTAATAGTTCTGTAATTTGAAATAAAGGATAATAACCCATATATCATTTATCACAACACATTCATCAAATATCTAAAACTCATCCTCACCATATGGAAAAATAACAGAATTCATAGCTTTGATGGGATTATCATAATTTTTAAAATGGTAAAAATCTAATCCCTTAAAATATGAAAGGTTTAATCTTATTTATCTACAATATTACTCCAAACTTCAAAGAATATTACGTTTAAATTTATTTTCATTTATATCTTTTTCTAGGATTTTTTTGTTACATTTATATAAGGTGTTATATTGGATTCATTTTCTTTGTTTCATGTGGATTCCATATTACTAATAACTATATCATTCCGATTAAAATTCTATATTAATATATAAAGAAATACCATTAATGATTTCTATATGTTTTTTATTCAATTATATTTTTAAATTACAGATCAAGTTTGTGTGGCAATTGATATTAACAAATTACAATAGAAACCAAATATTAATTTAATTTTTAAATAACTATATGTTTTAAAAATAAATAATGATAAAAATATGTGATCAAAAGGTAATTTAATATTATATTTAATTATTTTATGCAATGATCAATTATAATTAAAATATTAATGACTCCATGGTAACCATTAAAATACTTATACTCAAAACAAAAAATAACTATAACTTAAATAAATGTAATCATATTTTAAGCATATTTTAAACAAGATTCCTTTTATGAAAGAATATTTGATAAAACATGTGTTATATTTAAATTATAAGAAGGAATGAATGGTAGTAGTTACAATTAAATTTCATTTACAATAACTAAAATGAATTTTGAAGAAAATATATAGAGTACTGTAAAATATATATTCCAATTAATTTTTGACCATAGTATGATACTCATGAATATAACATAACTATAAAAAAGTATAACATAAAAAAGCATTTGTAGAACTAATAAGTGAGTAAAACATAGTTCTCGATTAAAATCTATATACAAACATACCAAGGACCAATACCATGAAATACATCAAAAATATTTCATTAGACTAAATAAAAGAGTAATGAAATCATTTGAAATTATGTAAATAATTTTCAATATATAATTCTTTGGGATGTAATATATGTAAAAAACAATAATCTAGAAACCGTGAAAAAAATCTAAAAACAAATCTTTGCAGAATGACCTAAAAATTCACAATATATAATATTTTTTATATCATAATTGTTTTTTAAAATATAATTCCAAAACAATTCTGTACAATAACATTTATGATATCATCATTATTATTTCACTACATGGTCCCCTTAGTGGGAAAATATATTATATTCATTACGCATTATATTATACATTATTGAACAATATGATCTACTATGACTATATTAATGATTCAAATAACTAACGAAAGGAAGTACAAGTTCATTTCCCAATCATACCATTTCCTTATTAATTGTTTAATAAAAATATTACTTAATAAATTTTTTTAAAGATCTCTAATATTCAATGGGATCCTCATTATTTTTAATTAATCCTTACATATATATAAATATATCAACATGATAATAAATTTGATTTGAAAATAACCAAAATATCAAATTTGTAGAAATTTATTGACAACATAAATTGTGATTTTTTTGTTCATCATTATGATTTTTTTTCATATCATTTAAGATTATCCAGATATGGATTGCCAAATTTCACCAATTTTTTCTCTTTGATGTGCTACAAATTTTTTCTATAAAACAATAAATGGATGAATATTTTTATTTTGTATCATTTTATTATAAAATATGTTTATTCATTCCTATTTTCTTGATATGGCAGTTCATAAATATTATATTTTTATAATGAGATGTTTTTATAAATTTTTCACACCTATCACATTTAACCCCACCACAAATATATACGTAATAAATTTTTTTGTTAAATTCAGTAATTTTATATGTCAATATACTTTTTTGGAACATTTTCTTCAAAGAATGGTTTATTTCCATTAATGGCTCTTTCAATTTTGGTTTCCTTATCACAGAATCTCTTGTCAAGCCATTCAATAATCTAAAACATTATCACTTTAGTCCTGAATAGGATTTTTTTTTAATCATAGAGTATTCCACGTTCCAATTTCAGTACACCTATAAGAATTATAAGATTTTATAATGGAATTATATAATGACCACTCCCCACAAGGTGTACCCTCCTAGACCATCGATGTGAGTCAGGAGATAGTGATCCATGAGTCCCACCTCCAGTAGGCCCCAGGTTGGTGACTACCACCGAGGGTTTAGTATACACAAAATGGGAGACATTACCCTATAAGAGAACACATGAAAATGAGAGAGAGAAGACATAGACCAACCAACTCCAAACCAGACAACAAAATAAAATAAATTCCAAGTACATATATGAAATTTCATACAAAACCACTACAACAGAATGGGGAGAACTACAATAACCCAAAATAAAGTAAAACAAAATAGCAACAACAAGCCCAAATAGCTTCAGCAACCCCAATCTAGTAGAAACTAGCATGATCTCCAACCTACTCCATGTGTCCTGAAAACTGTTTATATAGACATTGGGTTAGTACAACAATATACTATGTTGGATCCTCCTTGGATCCTCTCATGAAAATCTATAGAAAATAAGCTAATTCTAAGTGAACAACAACTGAAACTAACTCATAACCTAAAATTTATACTATATTACCATCCTCATCATGTCTACTCTCACCATGTACCCCATACAAGAGTATTTAATAAAATAAATAATATCATGGTTACCCTGATACTTCTTCCTAATTGGTTTTCCTCTTTTCCCCAACATCAAACATCCTAAGAATCTCTCCCCAAAAAGGCTTGCCCGCATAAACCTGGATAAAACACAAAAACAAGCAAATCAGGCAAAACAAACAAACATGAACACATAGGCAAAGTAACCAAGTAGTTCCCCAGAGACACCACAGCTCGCAAAACCATTATCATATGTTGGGTATTATTCCTCAAGCCATTACCGCTCACACACTAAGAAAGGATCGTCATGCCATCTTAGCCTATACACATTACACCAATAATATTCCATAAGAAAGTCAATCCACAATATATGTGTGTAAATAACCACAATCCATTATATACCTCTACTCACATATATGGTGAAAATTAACTGATGTTCCTACCAGCACAAGCTACTACAATGAGAATATATTGGGGAAAAGTGGGTATTCATCCATCAATCCTCCCAGAAGAATTTTGGGGAAAACCCCCCATAGAACTTAGAATTTCTACGTTGTTAGTTTCCCTAACAAACAGGTTGGAGTAACATATAAAAACGAAAAAAGTAAAAACTATACTATAGCTCACAACCAGTCTATGGGTATCACCAATTCATAGACTCAACTACAACCAACGTCTCTCGGACTCTCATCTTCCACTTCTATGACTAGGTATCCTATAAGAACACCACAATTTAAGGATCTGAATTACATTTCATCATTACATTTTTATCAGTTTCACTTTAGGTTCATTAATTCATTAAACATTAATTATCTATTAACTATTTCCACATAATATTTCATTAGCATAACACCCAAAGTCTATTGTTCCTTTAAAATTTTAACCTCAACATTGTATACAAACAAGCACCAACCCCATGGGAAAACATCATGTTTTTCATTATTTTATCAACAACATTACTTTCCCCATATTCCCTTGAATTACAAAATAAATTCTAAGCTGTTAAAAATAAGGGGCTCAACACGGTGTGTAGGTGAACTACCAATCGAGTATTTTACACCTATTTATAGAGAATAGACTCATCATTCCCTAGGAATATAAACACATAAAGAAAGTGTCATACCCCACGTGTCTTTGACCCTTTTGGAAGGAGTGTATGAAAGAAAAACTTCATTGAGCAGTGGGGATGGTAAATAATATAAACCACCTACAAGAATCGGTAAGCATCCAAAAATTCACATTCAACATGTTCCATAATCTCGTATGTCCTCCTTGACACCCACATGCATAAAATATGGCATCTCACCACTCTAGGTGTCAGCTGATGCCACAACCAATTGGCCTCCAAGCCCCCAAATACCACAACAGCCTTACAGGATCACCTCATATCACAAGAAAGTGGGTAACTCAGAACCCTACAAGGATTTATCTTCTATCAAAAAACAATTTATTTAATCCACAATGAATTAACCAATTTATTATTCATAGGTTCCAACATCGAGAATCCTAAATAGTATGCTATGACAAATGGATTAAACATGTTTACTACATCAATTTGGTTAACACTAAATTACAACAACAATAACCAGATTCATTTACATGCCTGATTATCTTTAGCCAAAAAATTATCAATTAATTTGGAATTTACGTTCTTCAAAAATTTCCATCAATATTTAAAAACTAAGAAATAAATCATAAATATCACACTATATATTAAAAAAAGAGGAAATAAAATATGATCAATATCAATATATATTTCCAGATCAAATATTTAATATATAAATTCCTTTCTGATCCAGTGGGATAAAACATGATCACTCTTTTGGTGCATGTAAAATAATATTGAAGCAACAAATCCCCTACCTCAAATGGTTCTTGTAATTATTTATATGAGAACGTTCCACATAAAGGATTACGAACGCCTCCTCTTGTGACAACTGCATCCACCTGAGGATTTAGAGGCATGATTGCACCAACTGAAACACAAGAAAACTCCACTAAAAGAATGGATAACACATACCATAACATGATAAGGATAAAAAAGTGAAGATGAACCCAAAAAAACAAGGAGAAAACATACCCTATATCGATGAAAGATCAGAACTTGCTGCTTGCACCAAAATAGGGGGTATGCATGCATAAGAAATAATCATCAAGGGGAAACAATCTATGGATTAAGGTACAGCCACACCTATCTAATGGGAAGGAGGAATGGTTTGAGGATCTTTCTCAATGTAGAAAATGGTAGGATGAAATCTTGTCCCTTTATAATATTTACGGTGCAACAATTTAAGATTTTCTATATTTTCCATTAAAAAAAGATCCCATTAAACTAGATGGTTTGACCAGGTAATGTTATCCCAGAAAATATCAATATTAATCTAAGAGTATGTGATTTGATTCGTCCATAAATCCCATAAAATAAGACCATAAATGTGTTTTACGTCAAATAAAACGTCAAATCGGCGAACCGGGGAAAATCTAGAAATTTAGAAATGGAAATACAATAATATTTTGGAAACACTCTCGACACACCTTTCTAGAAACACTGTAGCCTCAATGGTCTGCAACACTATAGAATCACAAGTATGGAAACATTGTAGACTCACTTTTCTGGAAACATTGTTGGATCATCAGTTTATAAACATTTTTGACTCACCGGTCTGGAAAGACTATTCACAGAATGTCACACTAGTATGAGGCTCACTGATCTCAGAAACACTGTAGACTCACCAGTCTGGAAACACTATAGACTCACCATTTTGAAATCCTTATAGACACACTGGTCTAGAAACACTATAGACTCATTGATCTTGGACTCATAGTTCCTGGACTCTTTGATCCTAGAAACACTATTCACATAATGACTCATCGATCTAGTGTTATTGATCGCAGAATAACTCACTGATCCGATGGTACTATTCACAGAAGGATACACCGATGCTGGTTGTACTCTTCAACAAATGACACACCAATGTAATGGTACTATTCACCTAATGACTCAACGATGGAAGTATTCGAATCAGTCTCACCGATGGAATTTTTTGCATCAGTCTCACCAATGGAACTATTTCCGAAATTGGAAATTTGGAAAAGTGATGTGGATAAGACACCATGACCTCCCACAACACCTCAAATGCCAAATTGCTATAGAGGAATGGACAATGAGGTTTGATCCATTACATCAGACACCTCTCAAAACATACTCAACCTCAATAATTCAATACCCACCTAAACAGAAATAGAAATGGGGTCCAGACAACCACTCATTGAGATATCTCTCAAAAGATAGAAAACCACAAAATGCAACCAATGAAAACCATCTCATAAATATTAATGTTCTACAACCACAAAGCAATCATCATCACATGAAAAGAGATTAAAATCAAAAAACTTGGGATACTGAACACGTATATATGACTCACGTTCACATGTAATCTCCTCTACACCACTGTGTCACCACAAGACACGAACCATGGGAATTGAATGCTCACCAATCACCTACTATTTGTATTGTTGGAATTCTACTAGCTACTTCGTGAAGTTCACATCATCATCAACATCATTATCATTCCAATCGATGACCTATGAGTCATCATGAAGATAAAGACAGAGCAATGAAAAATGAAAAACACCATGTATCTCGCTAATATATGGTGGACGTTCTACTCCATACACCACATCTCTAACATGATCCAAATCCTAAAAAGGCCAAACAAATCGGGGAGAAAATAAACTCCCAAAACCAAGCCCTCACTCCCAAAGATGGGGTGTCACCTTCATAAACATTTGATCCCCAACATCAAACTCCAATGGTCTCCTTATTTGATCAGCATATTATTTCTAACGATCATGCAATGTCTTCATCCTCTCACAAATCTCCTGAACCGTCTTTTTTTTTGTATTCTGCACTAGTCCTGGTACAATAATTGATGACTCCCATACCCTAGTACATCAAAATGGATAACGACATGGTTGGCCATAGAAGTCATCAAATAGTGACATACCAATGATGGAGTTAAAACTATTATTGAAAGCGAAATACACCATGTGAAAGTGCCTCATCCACGAACCTCCAAAATCCAGGACACAAGAGCGTAACATGTCATCAAGAATCTGGATAGTATACTATATTAGACGGTCCTTCTGTGGATGAAAAGTTGGTCAAAGGCATAGTTGAGAACCCAAATCATTATAGATACATACACAAACCCTATATTTAAATTGAGGATCTTGATTGGAAATGATCATCCTCGGGACTGCGTGGAGTCCCACGACATCCTCTAGATAATGCCTTGACAAAAAATTCACTGAGCTCGACACCTTGATTGCTATAATGTTTTATGATTTCATTAAATTGTCCTCTACAACCCAAATAAAATCATTTCCTCACTGATCTCTAGGTAAACTAGTATCAAATTCCATTTATATGTCCTCATATATCCACTAAAAAATCTCTAATGGTAGGAGAAATCCACCAGGAACATGGTGTTCAACCTTCAACTTATAGAAGACGAAACATCGAGTCACAAACTCCGCAACTAAACACATCAACCAAGGCCACAAAAACAGAATCCCTAAGACTTGATACATCTTTACCCTTCCTATATGCACCACTACACGTGAACTATGGAACACTCTGTGAACCGTCTCGTGCATTTCCAATGTAACAAATAGCCTTCTGTGATACTATACTCGGGGTTGTTCATCCTCAGACCAACCATTAGGGGCCTCTCCAAAAACAACTCTGTCTCTCCAGACCTCTACCTCATGATCCCCCAAATGAGAATTTTCTACCTGCTACACCAGAGATGAATACACTATCATATGTAAAAGAAAACCTATTCTTCCTACTATTCCATATCGAGATGTAGTGTTGGCAGTTCTTCTATAACTCTCCAGGAATCGACAGATTCACACACTACATCACCATGTGAATTCTTTCTCTGTTCATCAGCTACAACATTTCCCTTTCTAAGGTTATATGATATTTCAAACTCGTATTCCTATTAGAACACCATCCACCGGCATTGCCGCATGTTAATGTTACACTAGGAGCAGACGTACCTCAGGATCTTTTGATCTTTAATCACCAGAAAGCGCTCCCCAATGATGCAATGTCTCCAAAAAATCATATTAAACACCACAGATTACAAATAATGATTATGGTTTGTATAGATACATACATGGGGATGTAACTACTGAGACCCATAAGAAACATCAAATCGTTGTTGCATCAGAACACTACATAACCCAAGATGTGAAGAATCATAGAAAACATCAAACTGAACTCCCTCTGCTGGAAGAAAAAGAACTGGAGAACATACTAACATCTCCTTTAGATACTCGAATTTTATCTAACACTAATCAGTCCACATGAATTCATTCTCCTTCCTGTTAAATGTTGTTAGAATAGTCGCAACCTGAGAGAAATCAGCTACAAACCTCATGTCGTAGCATGCATGACCAAGGAATCGTCACACCACTACCACTATCATGGGGGTTTTCCAAGACAAAACAAACTTTATCTTCAATATATCTAAAACAAATCCCTGTTAGGACACCAAATTCCCCATGAAACAGACTTTTCGAGCCATAAACACACACATCGACAACTTCCCAAATAGCTGATGATGACCAAAGTTCCAAAAATAAAGTGTAGATGCTCTACATGCTCCTCCTTACTCATGGAATACACAAGGATTCCATCGATGAAAACCACCATGAAATTGTTTATTAACCCATGGAACATCGAATTCATCAATCCTATAAACACAGATGGAGCATTCGTCACACTGAACGACTTTACTACGAAGTCATAACAACCATAGGGACAATGGAAAGAAGTCATCGGGATATTCTCATCCTTCACATGCATCATATGATTTCCTGACCACAAGTCAAACTTTGAGTACAAACATTCACCCTTCCGTTGATTGAATATATCAACAATCCATGGAAGAGGATATCAATTCTTCACTGTCACTTTGTTTATTTGACGATAATCGATACACAACCACAAACTTTTGTCATCCATATTCACGAGAAAATAGATGAACCCCACGGTGAAAAACTTGGACAAAAAACGGATCTATAATATACCATAATTATGTATTAGTAGAACTCATAACTCAGAACGAGCCGTCCTATATGGAGAAAAAGAGAAAGGATATGCTCTTGGTTGTAGCTCGATCACGATTGCAATATCTCGTCAAGGGGTAATGATAAAACCTATTCTGTAAAGACATTAGGGTACTCTTCTAAGAACCTTGGAAACTCCAACTACCGAGACTCTGAAGAACTCAATATTATATCATCCATCATGGATGGTAAGGACGGAACACACCTCTGACCCATCTCAGGGTCTCGCTCACCAACAAACTCAAGTGGCTCTCCATCAACATTGATGAACACAACATTCCTCCTGATGCAATTCATGATATCCTAAAATGAATACAACCAATCCATGACAAGGGTGATAATATATGGTTGTATCCATAAACATTTTAAATCTCCCCATCAACGGTGATTCCTGAGAACTAGTTCACAGTCTCTACAAACTTCAAACAAATCAGTTTGACCACCAACTGGCGTAGTCAACGCCAAGGAAATTGGAAGCCTTTCTACCTCATTTTCCAAAGCATGGAAAAGTGTAGGTGATGTAGAGGAGTGTGTCTCTATCGAATAAAACAAGGAATACACCATGGTAGAAAACAAGAAAAGGGTACCTCGAACGACGTCTTACTTTCCTAGAGCTGGAAACCCTAATACATGAAGGTGACAATGACCTCCTCTGGGGCCAACATGATCATGATAACAAACACCACCATGACCACTCTCTGCTCTACGGGGACACGGAGAATCACAGGGTTTTCCCCTATCTACCCCATCTACCTTCTGATGATCCAAAGATGCTGCAACCTACCACTACTACCTCAACTAGAACTGCCTCAATGAAAGAACATAATGCAGATCACCTCATGCATGACGACTCTTCTGAATGGTCGGGCACTCTCGCTACTAATGACCACAACCACAAAAAAAATTAATGTCCTGATACCTTGTTATAGTCTTGAGAGTCGATGCCCTCAGAGAAATAAGAAACTGAGAGTTGGGACCAACCCCGGTTGAATGGAAACTCTTCATTCCTATAAATTGTGAACCCCAGACCGCAGCTCTACTTCGTGAGGATTCACGACAAATCCCCTATCGTGACAAAAAGGTTTGGTCCAATGTCCTCTCAATGAAATTTTCCTTCGGTTGTACCTCAATATATGTTTTCAGCATAAACGGGGTGACCTATAATTTGATCTCTGGATGCAAAGCCTCCACGGAATGCCTCTCCCTAGCCTCCTCATCTGGAAACAAATCCGAAGCATATCATAAAAGGTTCCTGAAATGGATTCCAAACTCTCGCACAATGGAGCCCCCAGTAAAAGAGAGAAAAGATCTTGGCATCTGGACACCTACACAGTCAAGGAACAAAACTCGACTCTGAACATGTATCTTAACTCCTCCCATGAGATCACCAACTCCTCGTGATCCCCGATGAAAGAGAACCACCACTTCCTCAATGCTCCACACATATTCAATGCAAATAAGGGTATTGAGTACTCCTTTCAATAATGGGTTAAACTGAAGACTATCCTAACCTCCTCCAACCAGTCTTCTGTTATTGCATCTAAAAAAGATCCCTCGTGCTTCCGTAGAATCTGGCATTGGAAATCTCGGAGTGTCCTCTCCATGCGCCATCTTCATCAACAACTACTCTACAATGATCTACTGGCACAACCTATTAGACATCTTCTATGTGATCCTAATGGATACGTCTACCTAGAGCCATACCTACAAAATAAAAAAATAGTTGGTCCACATTAACCTGGAATATGGAAGACTCAGTATTGATTATTTAATTTTTTTCTATTATTTATTTTATGTTTACCTGTATAAGGGTCCACTCATTCAAACATACTCACAAATAAGAATGATTCAGGATCCTTAACAAGGTATCTACCCTAAAACTAGTATCAAATCATTTATTAGAAATTATAAACAAAAAGGTCCACACATCAGATCATAGGGGCCCCTAAACACCAATTTCACAGCAAGTCTGAACTGTTAAAATCACTTACCAATCATGACTGACGCTATTTCCCAACCAACCAATGCAACCCCACCTGTTCCTAACCCCAAACTCCATACTATCCCTCAACTAGAAATTTGATACCACTCTATCACGAACCTCTCCCCACATGGTGTACCCATCCTGTCCCGGAAATGGGAAAAGGGAGATAGTGACCCCCCACACCCACCCCCCCATGCACCACCTCTAGTAGGCCTCAGGATTGTGACTAGCACCGAGGGTATAATAAACACACAAATAAATGCCACTGCCCTCTAAGAGAAAACATGCTAAAGAGAGAGATAAGAAAGACACCAACCAACTCCAACTCAAACAAAAATATAAATGAATTCCCAAGTACACATATGTAATGCCATGAAAAAAACCTACAACAGAAAGGGGAAAACAACAAGTACCCAAAATAAAGTAAAAAACAGCAGCAAACACAATCCTGAACAACTCTTGCAACCCCAATCTAGTTGAAACCTTCTTGATCACAAACCTGCTCCAAGTAACCAGAAAATAGGTTATATAGCCATAGGGTGAGTATAACAGTATACTCAGTATGATCCCACTCGCAACCTCTTGTGAAAAAGTAGAGAAATCATGCTACACTCATAGTGAACAACAAGTGAAATTAAATCATCATCTAAACTGGTATACTATGATTACATCTTCACCAAGTATACTCTCACCATGTATCACATAAAAGTGTATATAAAATAATAAATAATATTAAATTTACCCCATAATAATTTGCCACATTTTTTCCATATTGCAACAGTGTCACACATCCTAAGCATCTCTCTCTAAAAATACTTTCCTGCAGACACCTAGGACACCCACCACAAAATGAACCTCATGCAAAAAAAAAATACCACATCCTGGTATGCAATATAACCATGTATTTCCGGGGAGCTTCCATTGCTCACATAATGTGCATCATATGTCAGGTATTATACCTAAAGCCATTATAGCCCACACACAGAGTAGGGATCCTCAAGCCATCATAGCCTATACACATTACACTTATAGTAGTCCATATGAAAATATATACAAAATATATGTGTGTGAATAAACAGAATCTATTACATCCCTCTACACACATATATTTAGAAAACTAACAATTGTTCCTACCAGCACCTATAACTACCCAGAGAAAAGAGCGGGGCCAAAGGGGGTAGTCCACCATCAATCTTCCAACGAGAATGTTGTGGAAAACAACCCCAAGGCTCAAAATCCCTTGTGGTTTCAGTTTCCCTTACTAACGGAGTGGATTATCGTATAGAAGAACCGAATGTTCAGAATATAATATAGCTCAAAACCACACTATGGGAATCACATAGAATTCGAATCAACTGAAGATAACATCTCTCGGACTCCCAACAGCCACTTCTATGACTAGATATCCTATATGCACAAAACCATATAAAGTATTTGATTACATTCCTTCATTACCTTTTTATCAGTTGGACATTATGTTCATTAATTATTTAAACATTAGCTATCCATTAACAATTTACACATTATATTTCATTAGCATCACACCCAGAGTCCACTGTTTCTTTAAAACTGTAACCTCAGCGTTGTGTCCTAACAAACTTCAACCCCATAGGTTAACATCATTTAGTCAATAATTTATTAACAACATTTCTTTCCCATACTCCCTTTCATTCTAGAAAAAACATTCAGGAATATATACACAATGGTATCAACACAATGAGTAGGTGAACTACACGTCATATATTTCCACCTATAGAAAGAGCGTAGACCCATCATCCCTTAGGAAGATAAACACCAAATGATTTTGGCATACCACGCACGTGTTCACCCCTAATGGAATGAGGGTAAGCAAGAAAAACTTCCTTTAGAAGTGGGGAAAGTAAAAAAGATAAACAACCAACAAGAATAAAGGAGATTCTAATCATTAAAATTCAACCTGTTCAATCATCTTTGGTGTCCTCCCCGACACCCACATGCATAAACTGATGCATCTGTAAACTCTAGGTGTTCACTTCTACCACAAATAATTTTCCCCCCTTCCCAAACATATCACAACATCCGTATAGGCTCACCTAACAACACGAGAAATAGGTTAACTCAGAACCCTACAAGGAATTATCATTTATCCAAAAACATGTTCTTTAATCCATCTTAAATTAACCGATTTATTATTCATAGGATCAATGTTTTGGAAACCTAAATAGTATGCTCTCAACAATTGATTAAACATGATTACTGTATATATGGTTAACAACATTTTACAACAAAAACTATATTCATTTACAAGCCTTTTTATCATTATCCAAACAATAATCAATTAATTTGGGGTTTACATTCTTTAAAAATTTTCATCAAGAATGATAAGCGAAAAACGAAATCATAAATATCAAACTATCTATAAATAAAAGAAGAAATAACATATGATCGATGTCAATTTATGTACCCAGTTAAAATATTTAATATGTCAATTCCATTGTTATTTAGTGGGATAAATCATTCTCACTCTACAGTTCCATGTACAAAAAATATATGAAACAAATCCCCAACTTCAAATGGTTCTGGTCGTTCTTTATACGAGAATGATCCACACAAAGGATCACGATCACCTCCTATCATGACATTTGTATCCACCCAAGGATTCCGAGGTACCACCACCCAACTGAAACCCAAGAAAGCTCCATTATAACAATGGATATCACATACTATAACATGGAAAGGAGAAACAAGAGAATATGATCCTAAAAAATGATGATAAGACACAAATTATATCGATGATGGATTAAAACATGCTGCTTGCACCAAAATAGTGATTGTGCATGCAGTAGTAAGAATAATCAAGGTGAAATGATTTTAGGATTAAGGTTCTATCACAAAACTCCAATGGGATGAAGGAAAGCTTAGAGAGTCTCCAATAATGTAGAACAAGGGAGGAAGATATCTCGTCCCTTTAGTAGATTTACGTTGCACCAGTTTAAGATACATTGGATTTTCCATTAAAATATGATCCTTTTAAACAACATGGATTGACCAAATAATGACATTCAAGGCCTTAAAAATTCTTATAGGAGCTATGGGATTTGATTCGACCTTAAATTTCTTAAAACAAGGACTTGAATGCGTTTTACGTCAACGAAAACGTCAAATCTGTGAAACATAGAAAATATAGAAATTTGGAAAAGGAAATACAAAACCATTATAGAAACATTTTAAACTCACCGGTTTGCAAAAACTAAAGACACAATGGTTTAGAACCACTATTGACTCACCGTTACGGAAAAATTGTTTACTCACTAGTCTGGAAACAATGTAGACTTAGCGGTCTCGAAACACTGTTCACAGAATGACAATCTGATCCTAGACTCACTGATATTAGAAACACTATAGAATCACCATTCTAGATACACCGTAGAATCACTATTTTGGAAACACTATAGACTCACTGGATTGGAATCACTATAGACACATAGGTATGGGAACACTTTTCACATAATGACGCACCGATCCTAGACTCATGGATCCAGGAAACACTATAGACTCACCGGTCTGGAAACATTGTGTACTCACCGGTTTGGAAACACTCTAGACTCACCATTGTAGAAATACTGTAGACTCACCAGACTAGAAACACTATAGACTCACCGATCCTGGACTCACTGATCCTAGACTCACTGATCCTAGACACATTGTTCATAGAAGGACTCACTGATATGATGGTAATGTTCATAGAACAACTCACCAGTTTAATGTCACAGTTCATCGAAGGACACACCGATGCCAGTGGTACTGTTCACAAAAGAACACAGAGATACTTATGGTATTGTTCATAGAATGACTAACTGATTGAACTGTTCACAGTAGTCTCATTGATGGAACTATTCAAATCTGTCACACCAGTGAAACAATTTGAAGAATTGTAAATTTGTAAAATTTTTGGGGATAAGTCACTTTGACCTCCCAGAACACCTAAAACACTATATTTTCATAGATTAATGGAACAAAGAGTTGCAGGTCATTACACATGTACTTAGTAAATATAGATCATAGGAGAAATTATAAACATAGGAAATGATGTGTTGAATGATAAATTGATATTAAATCATTATAATATATCAATTGTAATAACATATAATAATATTAGTATTATATTATTCTAAAATATTATAATATATTATAATATATATTTACTCTAAAAAATATAATCCACATATTAGATCTACAAATCCTTCAATTCATTTCCAGTAAAAATAATTTTTGTAACTATATTTATTTAACATTGAATAGAATATCTTATATTCTCCAATATTTGTTTTATTAAATAAAATAATCAAAATTTTAATTCTCTATCCACACCCTCACATGATGTATTTATAATTTTATTCAAATATGTATCCATGTTTGATATGATATAAACACTAATATTATATTAATATTATAGTAGAACTCCACAGTATATTGTGGTTATTCTAACTTTTTATAAAATAAAAATACCAATAAATTAAAATATAATATAATTTATTGATAGAATTTAATGACTTACTATTTGTATGAGTAATCTAATTAGTTTTATGAACTATCTTTTTGTTGATTATGTTATGTGTACCCCTTTAAATGTTTTATATGAATCGTGGATCATGATATCACATAATTCATAGGGGAACTCAATGTTGTCCCTCCAATTCAGTTATATAAGTCCTTACGAGATATTTAAGGTGGGGTCTTTGGAATATATACAGTATACTCATACTCATTTTCTTGACCAACAATTATTAGATTTCTTCTATTTTTCATATAAGAAATGGTGAAAATAATTTTAAAAATGACATCATCTTATTTCAAAACATTTACATGTAAAGGAATCATCACTCAAATAAAGAATTTTAATTATCAATAAAAAGTTTTGAAACATCGTTGTATAATCCTTAATTTCTATATTCATCTTATCCAACTGATATCTCACTCGCTAATATACATATGGTTTTAGGATTACAAGGTATATATATTAATTTAAGTAGTATAGTGTATCCTATAATTAATAAAATGACAAATTTATGTAAAATAAACATTATATTTTGTTAAAATATACCACACCATGATGAAAAATATCAAATTCATCAAGCATTAAAAGATTTATTATAACCATATTATTTTCTAGAATATGGTTATATCGTTAATGTGATTTTATCATATATAGTTGTAATCATAAGTAAAATATTGGATTATATTTTTTTTTCTTATATTGACATATTATATTCATATCTTTGTTCAATAACTCCCCAAAAATGGGTCTCTCTCAATAGTAATCATTACAAATACATGGTAGATAATTTTTATTAATAAATTTTCAACCCTGTCTAGAATTCTTAGGTGACCATGATTATTTTATTCATATTATTTATGTTCTTCTAGGTATTATATATTTCTCATATTTAATTATATAATTATGATTATATACATCAAAAATATCTTGAGTATAAAGTTGTTAAAAATTTCACTACATTTGTACTGCCTCTGCATCATTAATGTGAATATATTCATAGAAAACCTTAATTCAGTACTGGGAAATGTTTTTATATGGTTCATAAATTTTCATGATATAAGATATATACCATTTAAATTTTTCATTAGGACACATCCATTTGCAATGTTTAAAACATCACTATAAATTAAAAAGACATAACTACAAGAATGTATGGTTAGTGTATACTCACTAATGAAAGATATTTTTATGATATTAAATATTTACTTTTTCATCCACATCAAATAAAATTTCACCCCTTCCATGTTAATTTATTCAATGGTATACCAAATAAATATAATATTTTAATAAATTATCAATAATACCCATTAAATTTGAAAAAAATAAAAATATTCCTTAAATGTTTCTACATTTTACCACTCTATAAATACCCTTATATTTTTAGGGTAAGTATATATTACATTTTTTTTATTTTCTTTACCCATAATATCACTTATTTTTAACAAAAATATTTTATTTTGCTAAATAAATCAAAACTATATCATTAAATTTTGTTGGATGATATTGTGATGATTTACATTCTCAACATGTAATTTATAATATAATATAATTTCATAACTAAATAATTCCATGAAATTATTATTATAATAATTTAATAATCTATTTATCAAATAACATAAAAATCATATTGGTATTTTTTTCATAAATATGGAATGAAAAAAAACATATATTTAAATCTATATTTGAAAATTAATTTTTTTTAATATACAAATTTTCACCATTAAATAATGATAAATAGGTATTCATTCAATAAAGATGGATTACTTGACATGCATATGGTTTTAAAAAAATTATATAGTTATCCGAATATAATTCATATTCATTAAAGTAATGTTGTTATGATTTCTTTTAATAATGGAACCACCAGGACCACTACTTATTTTTTATATATTATAATGGAAAAACCTAAGGTCCTACACTATATTTTATAAATCCCTTTTTAATGTGTTCATTTCATTTTTAGCTTATCTAACACAAATAGTAATATAATATATAAATTATTTTATATGAGTTCGAGTCTAGGAAATGAATTGATTCAAAAATCTATCATGTTATCTTTGAGAGGTAAATTAGTGTAACATTTGAATAAAACATTATATTCATGGTCAATATATATGAACATTATAACAAAATAGTTTATCTTTATTACACATAATTTTAAATCATTCTTATAAAGGAAGGTACTGGTGTTGGTTCTTTATTAGACTATAAGTGGAATTTTCCCTATAATTAATGGAATTTTTTCAGTCCATAACAAAAACTAAAATATATAATTACATATAATTTATTTTATCATCATATGTCAAGAGTAATATAGTCTCATAACTATATCACATTTTATAATTGGTATAAAAAATTGGTTTATAATAATATTATACCCACAAAAATTTGTAAGATAATTTATTTTATCCATATTAATTTTATCTCTCTAATATCCATTAAATTGTATTCATAATTAGTAATATTATCACATATACCATTATATATATATTTCATTAAATTATTATTTACCATCCATATTTTTCTAAAAATCATTAAATTTAAATATAAGATAATTTAAAAGAGGTAAATAAACATCCCACATATCATTCTCCATAAATGTTATGGATCAGATTTATATTTTCCTGTTTCATGTTTTATTTTAGATCAAATCATCACCATGTTTGAGTTGTATGCGTGAAGAATGTTGAATAGAAATTATTGAAAATTCAAAAGCTATACTATTGTCCATCTGTGCCTATCAATTTTTTAAAAAATATCTAATTACAAGAATAAATATAATCCATGTTATAAAAAAGGTATAGAAAGTAGATATAATATTTTTTTTATAGAGATAAATAAAATATTAAATACATAATCAATAAAATACACAAATTTTAATTTTAAACATATAAGATAAAAAATATTAACATAATTTTTATCTATTTCACTAGTTATTAGGAATTCCACCAATTAGTTTTTCTATATTAATTCCTAAAATATAGGTGAATTGATTAAAAAACTAACTGGTCTAACATATATCCTCACTAGAACATTAGGTGATATAATAATAAATTTTTAATTTATAACAATAATTAATATATTTTAATTTCATGAACCAAAATATTATTTTTTATGTCAACTAAATAAGTTATAAATATTAAATAATATAATAATATATATTAAAAAATACCTTTATTAATATTATTTTTCCATATTTTATTAAATAAAACTTTTAAATAAACATATTTTTTTCTAAAGATTTATAAAAAGGAATACAAGAAACTCAAAAAACATTGAAATGATGTCATATGTGAAAAGTTTGCAAATTTTTGTAGATTATTAAATATGGAATAGAAATATTCCTTATAAAATAAATTTTTTTTGATAATAAACAATAATAATAATGATATATAAGTAAGATCTAAATCTTGATTTAATAAAAATTTTATCATTGTTAATTATAAATGAATCATATAGTCCATACTTTCTACTAAGATAGATTATTGTAATGGGAATAACATATTGATATCACCAAAGATATATCCAATCCATAATTTTTTTATATTGAGAAATGAATTTATATAATATTTCCCCACACTATAATGTTGGTTTTCCACAACACCATTACATAATTGAAAAATTACATTTAATGTGGTATAATACACTAATATATTATTATATAATCATTCATTCATGTTTAGAAAAGTGTATTAATGAATGTAAAAATGTGTAAAAATATAATCAGTGAACCAATATCATACATAGGATGTTAATTTTATAACATAATGGTAACCCTAACTATATTCAATTTGAGGAAGAAAATCATATATGTCAATATTGCATTAAAGGTTCGTGTAAATTGGAAACCAAATAATTCGTTGATAATTCCCAAACATTTAAGATTATGTATCCCATATATACATTTTAATAGAGATAATTAGAATTTTTTTAAATATAATATATTATGCTAGTGATTTCATATATAAAATGTCTACAAAAAGAAACATAACAATAATAATCCATCTTTAATGGTAAGGGTCAAAAAATATGATCTAAAAATCTAATTTTAGATACATTACCCTCATAAATATTAGAAATTAAAAATATAAAATATACTATAATATAAATATATAGTTTATATAAAATAAATATAATGGATGAAACCAACCATTATAGGAACTATGAATGGAAAATAATGATAAATTCAAATAATGAGTAGAGATTCCATTAGTTTTTTCTCTCTAATATTTTAACCCCTTGATAATAGAATCATTAAAGTTATTAATGATATAAAAGAATAATAAATTATAGAATTAGTCATTATTATGGATGATGAAAAATTAGAGTCTTTTATTGAAATGTAATTAGTTGGGTGGTGCAAAATTATTACAGATCACTATTAATTTTTAAATAATTTTTCTATATTTCCATTAAAAAACTAGTAATTTAAAACTTTTTAAAAGAACATTCACAAATGTTTTTGATTAAAATATTATTTACTAGTATTTTATATAGGATATTAGATATTAAATATTTTTTTTTTAATTTAAATGATTAATTTGGTTGAAAATTATTTTTTTATATTTCGGAATAATGATCTCTTAGTGATAAATTATTAATTAACATCATCATTTCATGTTATAATGATTATATAAACTGTAAGATGATATTTATAAATGTTCACATGTGTTGTGTTATATAATATGGGAAAATTATTAGATTAATACATAGAAGCTATAATTGAAAATATTTATATTGCATGATTCTATAGTCAGAAAAATATGGGATTTTTAAAATATTATTAGTTATATAGAATGTGATTAGTCTAAAAAACAAATCATTTAGAATGATGTAATAAATAATTAATTCTTAGTATAAATCACTTTTTTAATCCAATGAAGATGATTAAATATTTTATGAATTTATCAAGGGTGTTTTGTGCTCTTTCAGATCTTGGAGACCGTATTATTAGATAAAAGTATGAGTGTCACATTTGGAACATGGTTAGTATTAACCATGAAACTAAACCATGTGATCCATATATAAGTGTATCACTTTTTTGAAAAAAAATGTGAGGGAGACCACTAGGGAAAGAAAAAAAATGAGTATTTATAGTGGTTACACACATAGGCATTGCATGGTTTGAAAAACATGGACCAAGTGGTAGTTCCACATAGGATGTAACCATGCATTATTGGAAAAAAAATTTGAAAAAAACATGTGGTATAACTATGTGAGGGGTTGGTTCTTATGGGATAATGATTGTTTATTTTTGGAATAAGGTTAAAAACATTTTTTCCATTAAAAATTATTATTTTAATTTTCTACCATCTTTTCTTATATTCTATCCACCATCTTTTACTTCCCCCTACATGAATAACAACACAAAAACTAAGAGATCCCATTGCGAATCACCTATGATTCGAGATAGAATCATCATCAGATGTTTTATTCCTTAACGTCATGTCATTTATGATCCATATTGGATTGATATATATTCATCTTTCACCATTTATTTATCATTCCGAATTGAATGTTAATTCCATGCAAGATAGTTTTCCCTACTTTCATGGATTTCATCTATTTCTATAATTTCTCCTAATTTCGAGAGAATGAGAATTTGATAAAGGATTTTTAGAGTAATACCCATATAATGTAGGTTTTCTATACTATATTTAATAAAATATTTTGTGTTGTATAGCTATCACTATAGTGGCCCACATAAGACCTCTCTTATATTTCTACATAAATTTATATTCCTTAAAATTGTGTTTTTAATCCATGATTTTGACATTATAGTACCCCCAAATATATGTTTGGAGATTTTCAACCTCATCGTGAACCACCCTTGAGGTGAGATCATAAAATTAATCACAGTGGCTCCACCGATGGGATGAGTTTACCACTCCTATTAATAAATAGAACCATATCCAATATCATTGGAATTTTAAATGTTATCTAACATTGATAAAAACATTTTATATTTAAATTTATTTTAACAATAAACAGAATAATTGGTATATGTTTAATGAAATGGAAATCTATTAATATATGTTGACTATATATTTCTTATCACAGTGTCTTGTAAATTAACATGTCCCTCCTTTTTATAACATGTATATGGATTGAATTTGGAATTTAATATGATAAATATAATTGAAAAAATATCATGAACACTAACATGGTACCCTGATCTGTTCTATAATTTGTTACAAGTTATTTATTAAAGTCATAAACACTAATATGGCCTCCCACATTATTAATTAAACATTAAATCTTCAAGGAATCAAATACATAAATTAAATAGATATGGGAAAGGACACTAACTTGTTACATTGAATAGTTATATAATTTATGATTAACATTATTTCAATTTAATGAACTGATATGATGTAATGTTTTATGGAAGCAATGAATCACATTGGTATTTAAAAATTGATTCTTTGGATAGTTACATTGGATATGTTTTTCTTGAACCACCTCAAATAAACTCATTGGATCTACCCATGTCATTCGTGAGTTTTCTACAGACAAACACCTTGTAATCAAATAATATTCCATTGGACATGGTCCTTGAGTCCTATCACTTGTTGGTCTATTATACATATTGATTTATATCACTTAACATTGTTGAATTTAAGATAATTCCTTGAACATTACCTATAGGTCTTGTCCCTCATTGGTACAACTTGTTGTTCTTCAGTATCTATCATAATTTCTTGACAGATGATATTCTGGAGTATCCAGAAGCTAATTCCTTGATTTTTTTATAGTTATTCCACACTAATAGGCTAGTTTTTATATTATTTTCTTAAATACTAGTTCACATCACTTTTTTTCTCATCATTGCTTTTTTTTATATCTACATATTCCTACAACTTATTGGAACAAAATATAGTTTTTATAAGAACCATTGTTGGTATCCTATTTATTCTATATCACACCTTATTCGTGATAACTATTAGAACCGAGATATAAATCATGGTTGTCAAAAAGAAAAACGGAAATGGACCATGGAATGATTTATAATTTCATATGCAAGGATGTAGTATCAGAGAAGATGATCAATTCTATGATCACAGTACTAGTGGTGACAGACTTTTTGGAATCACTATTTTTTGGACAAAATGTATTATATAAATGTTCCCCAAAATCCTATACACCATAATCTTTTTATTTAATCTTAAAATAATATTAATAATTTTTATTTTAAAATTGGATAGTTGTATTACATTTTCCAATCAAAGATGAAAGGCTTACCATTCATCTATTTTTTAATTAAAATTTATTATTCATTTTTTTTTGTTTTTTTGATTCATATGTACCATAATATAATAATGAGGGTATTGTCTTTCCACCATACTCTTATAGACCATTTTAATTAGTGAAAATCTTCTGGCTCTTGGGAGACAACCTTGGGGTCATGTGGCCTTTGGTTCTACTATAGTTGTCGAGTGACTGTGAAAAGGATATCAAAAATTATTATCACATATTCATTATTACATTTGTATTACTATTCGGGTTTTTATATAGTATAAATGTAATATGTTGGAATTTGGAATAGATCTTACACATGGGAGTAGTTAAACCACGTATAGGGAAAATAATAAATTAATGGGAAGCATCTTGCTATTATTGATTATGACTATTAGAGTTCTATTGATTTCTCCAGTGGGTTACACACATGTTTTATAGATCTATAATTATCATTGTGTATTACATTTTCCCTAATCCCAGTACAACAAGTATGTGTAGTGTCATACCTCATTTTTTTAACTTAATGATGGCCTTATCATGTATGTGGCTTTCTCTATTTATTTTTAATACCTTCATTTCATTATACATTATACTAGTTACTATATTTCTATACATATGAAATTTTTTTAACATTTCATGATGGAAATATATAAATAAATGGTTATTATAGTGTCTACATAATCCTAAATAGTGTTTCCCAAGTAGTCTGATGGTGGACCATTAATTAACCTATTATCACATATTTTAGTGATGTGATTATGATTACATGATTTTAGATGTTATATAGAAATGATTTCATAGATTCCAATTATAATTTATAGGGATTTTAATGATATAAATTTGGAGTAATGGTCATTACAATCATACAATCATTAGAGATTTTTTACACTATCATATAATGTATAATGGTCTCGCCATAGTTCCATGACATGAAAATTTAAAATAACATGGTGTTTAAAAATATAATTTGGTAATGGAGAAACATATAAATGGACAACTATATATAGAAATGATTTCTAATTATTGAATCAAGAAATATTAATGAAATGGTTTCAATTAAATGGTGATTGAAATTTCAACCTAATGGTTTTTCCTCTATAAAATTAAATTGAAAAATATTATAATAAGAACATTGATATTAAATATAGAACCTGATTGATATGCGACCAGTGTTGTTGGAATTAGGATGTATATCATTTTGTTCCTTATAATATTATATATGAAACTCGAACCATTTTTAGGAAAAAGTAGAGGTGTATGAGTCTAATAAAGGTAGGATTTTTCCTTACCTACTATTATATATGTTATTTAAATCATTAGCCTATCATTTTTAGGAATTAAATTGGACCTTTTTTGAGCTATGACACAATGATGTCATCAAGTAATTCACTAAGAGGTTAGTTATTAAATTACTACAATGGTCGAAGGCTTTGATTCCCTGGTGATACCTATTTTAGTTCCATGTGTGAAACCTCATGTTATATCTGACCAAGGATGTGATACCCAGTTTTTAGAGGGATTATTATGGTTCAATCATAACATGCATGGAGCCCAGTGACCCACCCATTATATATAAGAGTTGATGAAATAATTTTATTAGTATCATAAGACCATGTTTTCAAGGTATGGGGGTCCACTGGTATATAGTCCTGGGAAGATTCCACACTATCTATTTTAGAGAATATAGAGACACCTCTCAAGAGGAGGTTCAATATCACATATTATATGCTCTGTGATTATTCCAAGAGATAATGGGATGTGTTATCCTTATATGTTCCT
Source organism: Viscum album (assembly GCA_963277665.1). Classification (NCBI taxonomy): domain Eukaryota; kingdom Viridiplantae; phylum Streptophyta; class Magnoliopsida; order Santalales; family Viscaceae; genus Viscum; species Viscum album. Next base: position 767,535,133 of record OY728120.1, read on the forward strand.
CATAGTAATATTGTTTATGGGGATTTATAAATGAATTTCTATTACTATTTCAATGTTGATACATTGATTAATAATAAAACCTGTGAATTTAGGCACACGAAGTAGGGTTCATTAGTAGTCATTGACTACTCCACTCCTTTCACAGTGTTTCTAATCCTCGCACCAATCCATCTAGTTAACGAGTCGTATAGGGCTTTGAGGTTTGATAATGGTCACAACATTGAAATTATATCATAGGTGAATAAGTATCATTAATACCCATCACAAATATATTGAATCAGGCCCTAATTAATGAGAATAACCAGGGAGAGGATGTGGGTGTGAGCGGGGGTATATCAGTTCCTAGACTAATCAATACTTTGATCTGTAGTAGGAATTGTCTCTTAAACCTTTATCATGGAGTCATAACTAGTCATAATCTGTGACCTCTTATCCATGTGTACTATCATCAATGTGGTAATAAGGTCGATATGAAGTCATATTTTGATAGATCTGTAGATGAATGTAGAACTTATGGTAGGGTGGGTAATATTTATAGAATACAAAGGACATTTACACTAATGACTATTGGAAGATTATCTTCTGTATATAATTTTTCCAGAATGGGATTAATATATATATTCCATCTATGATGCTGGAGAACTACTAGATGTATAGGATGATGATGGTGTTATGTATAATGGAGTTAAAACAATGATTTAATATACTATTATATTAGTCCTACATTGTAATTTCAGGCTAAGTCTCAAGTACATAGACCATGAATGATATATAATATGTTATTGATCCCTAAGTAGTAGAGTTTCAGTCGATCTATAGTCAGTGGTATGATTTCAGTATCATATAATCTTGTTTTTAATCTAGATAATATAGAATAATCTTACTCCTTTATATCTATTGTGACTGTGTATATTATTGGCCTTAATATAGAGTTTTTTTTCATGATGAAAATTAATACTCCACATGGTACTCAATTAGATAGTGTACCCCAATGTATATTATTCCCCCTTGAGTTTGGAAGATATCATTTTCTATGGTACATCTTCATCTATGAGATAATAATGTTTGAAATTACTCATAGGAAGTATTTGTTTGTTTCTTATTATGATTATATAAATTTCTATCACTTGAGGTTATCCTTCATATAACAATAGGGAAATATATATATTCACAAGGGTGAATTAGACATTGTGGAATGTCTAGCTATAACGAAGAATCGTGGTCTAGGAAGACTAATAACCTAGATTGTTATCCATTATATGGATTATCTTGGAACACGACATGTATGATTCCATCTATTAGTCACTCATATCAAGGATCCATTACTAGATGAATTTTATAGACTACCTATTGAGTGAGGTGTGTTTTTATATTGAGATACTTTTTAGAGAAGAACCAGGATGCATTCCTCCTGATAGGATGGATACTACTTAGTTGAAGGAGCTCATGAGGTATATTAAGGTTTTAAAATATAAGTGTTTCATATGTCATAGTACTTCATCAGGGTTTTTTCCTATGAATTTCCCTAATAAAGAAGATTTTAAACTAAGTATTTTCATGGATTACCATTTATTTAACAAACATACAGTAATGAACTTTTATCAACTACAATATATAGATGGCCACTTTGACTAGCTCATAAGATATAATGTTTTCATCATGAATGAATTGATTTTGGGATACCATGAAATGCATGTAATACCAGCAGATATACAATGTAAAACATAAAAAATTTATATAGATTGAATAATTATTTGGACATTCTATTTGGTCATAAAAATATCCAGTAGTATTATTGGATTTGATGAATTTGGGTGTAAATCCTTTTTTGGATTCAATTTTTTAGTCATCATAAAATACATCTTACTGTAACAAATAATTTATATGAACATTTGAAACATCATGATATCTTTTTTAAGAACACTAATATAAAAATATATGTATTTTAATCTCATCAAATGTTACTTCTTGAATTATAAAATATACTTATTGGGTTATATTATCTCAAAAACATGATTATCTATAAACCCAGAGAAGGGGAGAACTTTTGGATACAGAGAGTATAGTAAGAACATCATTGATATATGTATTTTAATGGGGTTTTATTGATTTAATAAGATATTTATAAATTATTTATAATTACTTGAATCACAACTCATGGTATCTATAATGAAGTGTGTAATGTTTATAAGGTCCAAAACATGGAAGAATTCTTTCATGAGATGAAAGTAAGATTGAGATCAACACAAATCATGATTTAACCTTGTCCTAGAAGTGGGTATATGGTTTATTGAGATGTATTAAGAATCATACTAGGATACAGTTTTATTCAAGTATATATAGTCATCGAATATGGGAATCATCTATTGAGTCCTCATTAGTATAATTACCTAAAATATGATATTGATTTGGTATTTGCGATTCTTTAATTATGTTGTTGGAGACATTACATTCTAGGAGATAGATTTTCTGGGGTATACTGTAATAACCCACGCATGCAATGAAATATGTATTTTCATATCTATGTCTATTTATGAATCAGATAGAGTTTTAGAGGCTTAAAATGAGAATAAATCCAATCTTAAGCATGGAATACTCTAATAATTTTTAAAAGATTGTTTTACTGCCTTTTGATGGAAACCCATTTTAAATATAACTATTGACAAATTTATAAGCTCTATTTGTCAAAATAATCTTTTTATTTGGAATTGGGACATTGAAATTTACTTTCGATAAATTTTTGGTATTTTTCTGACAATGTTCATTTTTTAATGAATAGTGGAAAATACTGGAGTTTTCTTCAAAACAGCTTTTTCATCTAATTTTATTATATGGATAGATTATCCTTTTAATTGGTTTTAAAGTTTAATTAGAATATATTTTTACCATTAAATACAATTTTGGTCATTTCAATTAATTTCACATTTGAATTGGGCATAGTCAAGTGTCAATCTTTTGATAGATATTGTTTAAAAAATACCCGCTATTTGTTTTGACAAAAAAAATTATTTTTAAATTAATTACTGCAATTTATTTTTTTGTAATTTGGTAAAATAGATTCCATATTTGGAATCCATAGGTCCAAATTATATAATTAAGGCCATTTTGTTTATGGACATTATGAATAGTAACGATGGTAATTATCTTTAATTATCATGATTAATTTGTAATCGGGTAGTTAGGGATAATAAAATAATATCATAATAATATAAAATGACCCGAAAATGTGTCCTAATGCTACTGGTTCTGTCATTGGAGACCATGGTATTCCTTGTTCCAACATAGGGACCCCATGGAATCACTTTTGGGTGATAGTGACACTTTATCAATTTATTTTTAAAGAAAAGAGAATATAACAAAAGTATGTAACACCTAAGTAAAAAAAAATTAGTTTTGTCTGCGTAAACGGTATCTTAAACTATAAATATTAATTGCATAGTCAAAAAGATTTCCTACATCATATTATTTTTTTATAATTTTTAGACATTAAATTAATTAATTTATTTATGACACCATGATGATGCAGTGATTACCTCATTAATGAACGATTTAATTAAAATGAAACGATAATGTAAAATATAAGACTTACACTTGTCAAAAACTTATTGTATGTGTTTATTTAGAACCCTTATCCCCTTATACTCGAAATATGTCATTTTGGGACCTTTAATATCCGAAACCCATTTTAAAATAAAGTAACATTTCATGACATTCCCAGAGTGCCCCTTCTCCCTCTTATAAAGGGCCCCCACCTCTACCCCCTTACCCACACCTCTCAAGCTGTTGGATTGGCCAAACTATTCTCATTTTATCTCTCCACATCCCTTTATTCATCATAGAATCCTTACCTTTGGCAGAAATCTCTTCAAGAAACTCTTTTGGTTCTAACCAAGGGAAGTTACCCGATTTAATTGCAATGTCTTCTCTTATGTACTTTTGTTCTATTTTGATATTCCAACCCCCTAAAATCTTTTTATTACATTCTTCTTTTAAAAAAAACAGTATATTCAATATACTAGGATGTTTTTATGATAATTATTAGAGCTACACTTACACACACTCCCGTCTAATGTTTAAAGAACATTCTGTTTCTGTGAATGGCGAATTTCTGCCTCACGAAATGATGATTGTTCAGTCTTCTTTTAACACCATTCATGGCGGCCATTAAGATTTCACTATATTTATATACGATATATATATTAGTTATGTTTTATTTATTATTTTTTATTTTTCATTTATGGAATACCTTTATGGTTTCTATTATGGGTAAACGTGATAATTGCATTTTTGAGAGTGCGGACTACCACCCCCTCAAAGTGATTTGATTCGTGAATTCCATATGTGGGGCGTATAAAGGATGGAGTTAGTTATATTATATATGATATTATACTAGAATTATAATATTTTTTTATATCATAAGGATTTAATTCCATTAAATACAAAATAGAAATTAATGCACCGTTAATGCGTACGTACGACTTACCATCTCCATGAACGACACATTTCATTTCTTACCTATAAATGTTATGTAATATTATAAATTCATGTATATAATGGATATATATGATATATATGATATCAACATAACGAATAGAATTCTGGATATAATGGATATTTTACCACATGAACAACTTGTAATTATAAGAAGTTTATTTTTGACTCAAGTACCAATGATTGAAAAAATGACTATTATTAACTTAAATAGTTACATAATGTTCATAACATGGTAATAAGTGATATAAAAGGAATAAATAACATGAAAAGGGTTCTTAAGAAAGTAGAAATTAACTGTAGCTTATTATTCAGGAGATTAAAGAATGACTGAGTCAAGTCGGACACGAGGTAAGGGACTTCGTCTCAATATCCTTTCATTGAGGAATATTTTGTTTTATACACCACTTTATTTTGTACGGTGTATAACCCCTTTGACTATTACTTTTATTCAAAAATAATATTTTTGTATGAAGCGTTTTACTAAATGAAAAAAGGTATTTTTTGTCATATGTATGCAGTGACAATGACTTCTCTGCCTCCGTGACCATTATATGAGTTTTGGATTACTCTACAAGCCATAACTATTTTTTAAATGAAAAATAAATACCATGGTTTAATTTTCATTTATTTTGGTACATAAAATGGTTTTGATAATGTTTTGATTATTTAAATGTATTGTATTGATATCTTGTGATTGAAATGTGGAGATGTTATGCTTTCTTTATGCATGTTATATGTGATACGATTATGTTATGGTTCTTGGTCATTGTTTATGAATATGGGTGGTTCCCTGATAAAATAATGGCAGGTGAGCCTGATATAGCTCTCCAATGCATTGGGTGATGTGAAGGGGTTAAACTCAAAGGTTTCTCCAAAGAGATTTAGGTAATATACTGTGATGGGTATTCCAAACGTAACCATGTGGGTTACTCCCTACGTAATAATGTTATGAATGCCTCAAGTTACCTTTATGTATTATGATTTCTATGAGTTATTCATGAATATTATGATTTTATTTTGTATGTTAATGTTCTTATGTTTTATGAGTAATGTATGATTTCATTGAATCTTATGAATACATGGACTATTGTTTTCATTCCATATTTTTATATCCCTTACTGAAATTTTTATGCTCATCCCATTTTTTTGAAATGTTTTTCACAGGTCAAGGGAAAAGTACACGATGTGATGATAGTGTCGAGGAAGTGTCAAGAAAGAATCCATGTTTTTTAAATATGTCTCCTTTTATGAGTAAAATGAATACTATCTTTTATGTAACCACCTTGTACAAATGTGGAATGTAATGCATGAATTATGATCTAATTATCTAAAAATATAAACCTGAAAAGATCCTCAATTTGTATTCTTGTAATAACTCAAGATTAAGTAATGTTTAAGGCTGGGTCTTTATAGTTGGTATCAGAGGTCAATTTATATAATGTTAGGAGTTATAATTCTATTTAATGATTATCCAAAAATATTTTTTTGTGGTCAAATTGAAAATGATATAGCATTTGAAGATTACCATGTTGCTTAATCTAAGACATGTTTGATCAGAATGGTTTTCCGTAGAGGAAACAGGGAAGCAGTGCTAGGAAGGCATACCGAAGGAAATGGCCTTCCAAATCAGCATCCTGAGATATTAGGAATTGGAACTAAACAGTTTGTTGCAGTAATTTGGTAGTTTAATCAAGCGATAAATGGTGGTGGTATCCATGCATGAGATCATCCAGATCAACCGCAAAGGAACATTTCAGTGGTGGATCATTTCATGAGGCAACATCCCCCATCATTCAGAGGTTCATCTGACCCTGTGTTAGCTGAAGGGTGGATTAAAGCACTGGAGAAGATTTTCAATGTCGTGGGGGTGTTCAGACAATCAAAAAGTTAGTCTTGATGTTTACCATTTGGAGGGTGAAGAAGATCAGTGGTGGCCGATGGTTAAAAGTATCAGGGACAATGATGAGATTGATGCTCTTGAATGGGATGAAATCAAAAGTATGTTTCTGACGAAATATTTTCCTATGGTTGTTCGACTTAGGATGGAAAAATAATTCTTGGAATAGAGGCAAGGGGACGACTCAATGGCTTCTCATGAAGAATGGTTCACTCTATTGGAAAGGTATGATCCAAATTTTATCTGAGACATTGAGAGTAAAATAAATCGTTTTCACTCAGGATTGAAGCCAAAATATTGAAGGGCATTGGCTTCTCATGAGTTCAAATGTTATTAAAATATTGTTCGATGTGCTTCAAAGGTGTAAATGGAGTTTGTCAATAATCAAGTGTTCTATGACAACCAATAGAAGATGAGACCGAGGTGGCAGGAGAAAGGGATGAATTCTTCAAAAAGGTATAATGGTAAGAAAACTAAATTTTCAATTTTTGATAAATGTGGTAAAAAAATGTTGTGGAATGTATTTTAAATTTTGGAAAGTGATACTGATAGGGTAAGACGGGACATAAGGCTCGTGATTGCACTTGAAAAGATCAGGGTGATGGTATGACCAAATTTGATTTACAGTTAGTGAAATGTTTCAAGTGAAATGAGATGGGTCATTATGAAAATGAGTATTCGAAAATGAGATTGAATGATGCGAAGAAATAAGACTACAAGAAGAAAGGGGTGGTGAAATCCTTTTCAACTACTTAAGCAGATGTTGGGCCAAAAATGAAGTTGTATGTGGTACTTTGTTCGTTTTTTCAAATTATGCCAGTCTGTTGTTTGATTCAGGGTCTACACATTCTTTCATATCTGAAAAAGATTCTACTAAATTGGGAATACCTTCTCAAGAAATGACTCCTGAACTTTTGGTATAAACACCTGGGGGAAATGTTGAGGCAAAAAGAATTTATAAGAATCTTCCTATCCTTATCCGTGGAAAGAACCTACTTGCAAAACTTATTGTTTTACCTCTAGTAGTGTTTGATGTTATCATGGGTATAGATTGACTCTCTATTTACCATGCAAAGATTGACTATAGAGCTAATGAAGTTTATTTTCATAAATAATTTCAGTTTTTGTACAAGAATGAACCCTTACTGTTGATAACATATCAAGAGGCTGAGAAACATATAAAAGATGGAAATGAATGTTACCTTGCACATATTGTTGAAAACAAAGGAACCGTTCATATTAATGATGTGCCAGTGGTAAATGAGTATCCTCATGTTTTTCCTGATGAGTTTCCTGGAATAATACCAGATCGGGAAGCTGAATTTACTATTGACTTAGTTCTTGATGCCAAGACAAATTCAAAATCCCCTTATCGAATGGCTCAAATTGAACTTTTAGAGTTGAAGGAGAAATTTCAAGATTTATTAGATAAAGGTTTCAATCGACCTAGGACATCATCTTAGGGTGCTCCTATCTTATTTGTTAAAAATAAAGATGGTTCAATGAAACTTTTCATTGATTATAGAGCCTTGAATAACATCACTGTTATGAACCAATATCCTTTTCCTCATATCGATGATTTGTTTGATCAGCTCCAGGGAGGTCAGTATTTATCAAAGATTGACCTGAGATCGGGGTACCATCAGTTGAAGGTAAAGGAATAATATATTCCAAAGGCCATGTTCCGTACAAGATATGGCCATTATGAATTTGTAGTAATGCATTTTGGGCTACCATTGCACCTGTTGTATTCATGGACCTTATTAATAGAATTATCCATGAGTTCTTGGATTTTTTTGTGGCTGTTTTCATTGATGATATTTTGGTGTTTTCTAAATGTAAAGAGGAGCATGAAATACATTTAAGTTTTTTTTTTGCAAACCTTAACAGAAAATAAATTGTATGGGAAATTTAGAAAGTGTGAGTTTTGGTTTCAAAAAATTTCTTTCCTTGGTCACATTATTTCTAAAGATTGAATAACAGTTGATCCTACAAAAAAAGGTTGTTGAAGAATGGCCAAGACCCACAAATGTAAATGAGATTCATAGTTTTCTTGGTTTGTCAAGCTATTTCCAAAGGATTGTTAAAAAAAATTCATGGTTATCTAGTCCAATTACTAAGCATACTCAGAAGAGTTTTATGTTTATTTGGACAAAAGAATGTGATGATTGTTTTTTAAGAATTGAAAAGAAGAATTGTGAATGATACAGTTTTGGCACAACCTTCCAGGAATGGTGAGTTTTTTATCTACAATGATGCTTCATTGAAAGGACTTAGTTGCATCCTAATTAAATAATGATCAGGTAATTTCTTATTCTTCACGTCAGTTGAAAACTAATGAGGTAAATTACCCTACACATGATTTGGAATTAGCTGCTATTGTTTTCGTTTTAAAATTTTGGAGGGATCATTTGTATGGAGTAAAGTGTGAAATATATACCAATCACAAAATTTTAAAGTATATATTCACTCATAATGAATTGAACATGAGACAGAGGAGATGTCTAGAATTAATCAAGGATTAAGATTGTACAATTCATTACCATCCAAGAAAAGAAAATAAAGTGTCAGATGCTTTGAGTCGAAAAAGTAACGCTTCATTAACAATGTTACATTTGGAACGTGATCCTTTGGTTAATGATTTGATAAACTTTGGCCTAGAAGATGTTGTTTCATGCTGTTCTTCTGTTTTGTTTCAGGTATCAATGAAATCTTCTCTACCACAAAGAACTAATCAAGCACAGAAGCAAGACATTGAGTTGCAGAAAAAGGTAGACATGGTTCAGAAGGGTAAGTTTCCTGAATTAAACACTGATAATAATTGTGTTTTGAGATTTGGGAAGAGATTGTGTGTGCCTGGTGATTCACTGTTTAAGAGAGGGTTGTTATGTGAAGTTCATAGTTCTCCGTTTTCAGTTCATCCAGGTAGTACTAAGATGTATTGAGATATTCGGGAGTATTACTGGTGGGACAGAATGAAAAGAGACCTTGTTGATTTTACTATGAAATGTTTGACTTGTCAACAGGTTAAAGCAGAGCAGTAGTTACCGAAAGGGATTCTTAAGCCTTTCCCAGTGCCAGAGTGGATATGGGTGAATATGTCCATGGATTTCGTTGAGGGATTGCCAGATACACCTCGAGGTAATAATGCAATCTGGGTTATTATTGATCGTTTGACTAAATCTTCTCATTTCCTTGCATTACGAGATACTTCTTCCCTAGATAAACTTTCTCATTTTTTTCTTAAAAAGATAGTCAGGTGGCATGGATTTTCCCTCTCCATTGTATCTGATCGTGATCCCAGGATTACTTATATCATTTGCAAAGGCCTTCAGAAGTCGTTGAGTACTGAATTAAATTTTAGTATAACATTTCATCCTCAATAAAATGGGCAGTCAGAACGAACAATTTAGACATTGGATGATATTATATGTGCTTGTTCGATGGATTATTAGTGATGTTGGGACCAACATCTTTCTTTGGTTGAGTTTTCTTATAATAATAGTTTTCATTCCAGTATACAGATGGCACCATTTGAGGGATTATATGGGTAGCAGTGTCGAACTCCAGATTTTTGGTTTGAACTGGGTGAAAGGAAGTTGATGGGACCAGAATTGGTAGAATAGTAGGCAGAAAATGTTCAGTTGATTCAGAATCACATGAGAACAGCTTAGAGTTCGCAGAAATGTTATGCAGATAACCGTAAGAAGATTCTTTATATTGAGGTAGGTGATCATGTTTTTCACAAAGTATCTCCATAGAAAATTGTGCTGTGATTTGGTAAGAAAGGAAAGCTTTTTCCAAGTTTCATTGGACCATATGAAATTATGTAGAGATTTGGATCAGTTGCTTACTGAGTGGCTTTACCTCCGAGTTTATCTCAGGTACACAATGTTTTTCATGTTTCATTGTTAATGAAGTACATTCCAGATCCATATCTCTACATCCCTTGAGGGTAAATATTTGGGAGATTTGGTTGAGGAAGAAGAGGCTCTTCAAAGAAAATGATAACATTGTAACAGGCATAGGGGAAATAGTGGCTGGAGGTAATGGTAATAATCTGGATAAGAGCATCCATACCATTATTTCCAACCCTTATAAATTTTCTTCTACCTCTAGCAAAGCATCATTGAATGAGAATTTTTGTAGGGACTTGGAGAGACCAAACTTGGTTCCTTTGGAACTGAATGGTGCCTCTGATGCTGCTAATATACCACAAGCAGCTCTGGAAAAAACTTTAGAATCAAGTATTTTTGTGCAACCCATATCTATTGCTAAAATCACTACTCATACTCCTAAAATTCATGTTCCGGTAACTCATGCTATTAATATTGACAATACTATGGCTCATATTTCACACACTTTACATGTTTCACATGCTGAGTCTTCACACTCTCCTGCTATATGTCCTATTAACAGGGTGGTGCTCAACCCTACTATTGACATGCAGAATTCTTCTATGTTACCGCCTATTTATGCAATTTTTACCCACACTTCTTTTTTCAAAGTTACCTCTTCTACTACTGAAATTGTTGCACATGCTGTTAATAATAACACTGCTTCCACTATTATTGTACACAACAATTCACACACCCATCAGGACTGCACTGCCCTTCTCCCTGACACCACAATTACCTCCCCTACTTCCCCCTCCTTATGTTTGGATCAGTGCTCACCAAAATCCAAGGACCTGTCCAGAATTGAGAACCCTCCTCCTTTGGAACAGCCCCTATTTCTGTAGATGTACAGGACCACTCACTAGAAACCACTATTTTAGGTACTCAAGTTTCTGACCTTAAATCTAATTCTTCTTTGATAATAGATGCTACTCCACATTCTGAAACTTATGAGAGAAAAAAAACCTCCTTCCTCTCCCATGTTTATGAGATCCCAAGGGAAGAAAGGAACTGTAAAATCTAAAAAGAGAAGGGTTCTAACCCAAAACGCAAATAGAAATGAATTTCCTCTATTGGAATTAGCAAGGCTTGGCCAAAAATGATACCTCTACAAAACATAGGAGGTTTTTAAACACACATAAGCCTCATCTCTTTTCCATTTCAGAACCTAAAGTCAACTTCAAGATGAACTTCTTGAGATTTGGTTCTCTTAATTATTGTTTTCTAGGCTCTTGCAAAAATGGCCCTCAAACTGACTCCATGTGGATTTTTTTATCACAATACTCTTCAGAATATCAACATCTATAAAAATATTGAGCAATAGCTTACCTGAAATTTCTTGTGGAATGGCCAGAATACCTTTTTCACTATGGTTTATGCCAATAATGGAAATCAAGAATGAATATTTTTGTGGAATGAACTTTCTGATATGGCCAAATCCATTCAGAATCCTTGGGTTTTTATGGGAGACTTCAATTCCATTCATAACTCTTGCGGAAAAATTGGCCCCTCTCATCTTTCTATATCCTCTAAGTAATTCAGGTCTACTATTGAAGACTGTAACATTTTTGAAGTCACTCTTACTGGTGCCAAATATACTTGGTAAAGAAAACATTATAACAAAATTGTTACTAGTAAGCTTGACATGGCTTTTTTAACATGAAGGCTCTTGATATTTGGGATTGTATATCCAGTTTTACTCTACATAGGCTTAACTCTGACCATCATCATATTTTAGTTAGCTTCCTTATGAATGACCGTAAGCGTTTACTTCCTTTTGAATTTAATAATGCATGGTCTTCAAATCCCGATTGCATCAATTTTATTCATAACACTTGGAACTCTATGAATCATCACAAGGATTCCTTTGCCTGTATGTACAAATTGAAAATCCTAAATCATGCCCTTATTGGATGGTGTAAAACTGAAAATTCTCATATAGACCTAGACATTTCCTCTCTTGAAAATGATCTTAGCCACGTCCAATCTCAAAACACTAATTCATATTTTAATATGGACCCTCATTTTGAAGAAAAAATCTCCTTTAAACTTAATTCCTTGCTCACATTTAAGTATAATATTCGTAAGCGAATGCTTAAGACCCAATGTCTCACTGATGGTGATCGTAATACAAAATTTTATAATTCCCTTCAACGAATCAGAATGGCCAATCATCCTGTTTCTATGTTTATTCATAATGATTTGATCATTGACTCTGAAGAGGCCATAACAGATCATGTTATCTCGTACTTTTATGACATTTTTAATGGTCCGGCAATGGATATTGATCTCAGACCTGATATTATACATTTAATGGTAGATGAAATAGACAATGAGTCACTTTTAAGCACTCCACTTGAACATGAAATTAATGATACTATTTTTGGCCTTAATCCGGATAGTGCGCCTGGTCCGGATGGGTTATTATAATGGTCCCTATCAAAAGAATTGGGATATAATCCAGAATGATGTTTGTAACCTTGTTAAGACCTTTTTCATTTATGGATCTCTTCCTCATCGAATAAATGATCAATTTATTACTTTAATTCCTATGGATGAAACTGCCTTAGAGAGCCATCAATTCAGACCTATTACTCTGATTAACATTCTCTATAAAATCATCACCAAAATTATTGCAAACAGAATTTCACCTATTTGCAATAAAATAGTATCATGGAATCAGTTTGGTTTTATTAAAGGTTGGTCCATCCAATACTATATTTGTCTTTCCTCTGAATGTACCAATATTCTAAATAAAAACACTATAGGGGGATTTTTGGCCATTAAACTTGATATCATGAAAGATTTTGACACCATAGATTGGAACATTATTTTCAAAGTATTAAAAAAATTTGGATTTCATGATTATTTCATTGGAAGACTAAAATTTTTATTTCTCTCAGCATTTATTTCTATCCTGATAAATGGAACTCCTAGGGGGGTTTTAAAATGTTGTAAGGGTGTTAGACATGGCGACCTACGCTCATCCATCCTCTTTGTTATTTCTTAGGACAACCTAAGTAGACTACTCAATAATATGGTTGATCAAGGTAAGCATAAGCCTATACAAGCTGCCAGAAATCTAAATACCCCTACCAACCTTCTATATGCCGATGGTATCATCATGTTTCTCAAAGTTGATCAAAAAATTATTCATGTCTTCAAGAAATATCTTAATCACTATGAAGAAATCTCTCGACAAGCGATTTCTTGGAATAAGTCATCCAATTTTTTTGGAAAGAGATTCCATGTTAGAAGGAATTATAGCATTACCACCTCTCTTGGAATTAAAGACAGCCTCATACCTTTCACTTATTTGGATGTCCCCTATTCTGGGGTTTCCCTAAAGCAAGATACTTTGCTAATATCGCTGATCACATCCTAAACCAACTCTCTACTTATAAGGGGAAATCTCTCTCCATGGATGAAAGAATATGTTTGGTCAAATTGACCATTGTCTCAAAAATGGTCTACTCTCTTATGATTTATAAATGGCCTATCTTAATCTTCAGGAAACTCAAAACTTATATTAAAAACTTCATTTGGATGTGAAATATTTTTGAAAGGAAACTTGTCACTATCCCTTGGAATTCATGTTGTAATCCCCTTGATAAAGGTGGCATTGGTATAAAAAATTTAATGATTTTCAATAATTCCCTTCAAGCCTATATTACTTGGCGTATTATTAATTTTACCTCTAATTCTTCTGATATCTTGAATCATATATTCTTTTTAAAACTCTTGAATGGGAATTATAATTACATGAACTCTTCGATCTGGCCTTCTATTAGGTACTCGAATCAAAAAATCATGGAAGACTCTAGATGGATGGTTAGTGCAGATTTTTCCATCAATTTTTGGCATGGAAAATGGTGTGGTAACCCCTTGATTTCTTTGTTACCTGATAATATTTTTCCAGAAGATACTAGTCATTCTATAAAAGATGTCCTTCAATTTCATAGACACGACCTTCCTGACAATATTGTGCAAATCATTGATAATCATCCTTTTTCTCCTAATGGTGATTTCCTGGTTTGGGAACCTACACCAAATGGCATCCTAGACTCTAAAAACTACAATAAGCGTTAGTTTTATGGGGATTAATCTAATTGTCAATGGGTGAGTCAATTTAACAAGACATAAATAAAACCTTCTAGGCTCACCCATATTTGGTGAATTTCTCACAATAGATTACCCACTGAAACTTTCCTGCAAGCTTTTAACATTCAACTCTTCTCTAAATGTCACTTGTGTAATCAGCACAGGGAGGATTCTGATCTTCTTTTTTGACTTGTGAAACAGCCTCTACTTTATGGAATTATGTTCTCAAATTATTTAATTGCAGATGGCCCTTATCTGACTCTATTTTTTTGTTTTAAAAAAAATGCATTAGATATGAGGCCTCTCTACAGGTTGAAAATATTTTTCTTGCATCAGTGGCGGAACTCCTATATGAGATCTGGTACGCTCGTAATGATCTTATTCAAAACAATCACTTATTTAGCCACAATTCAGGAAAATCTTGGATTCGTATTGTAATTCATGATGCTGCTTCAATTCAAAAAGTCTCTTGCAATAACTTGGTTGGTGACTTTGAGATCCTTCATCATCTCCGTGTGCCTGGTATATACCCAAATCCAAAGCGCTTCATGGATGTTTTTGGGAAATCACCGATGCCGGGATGGATCAAAGTGAGCGTGGATGGCCATTCCAAAGGCAATCTAGGGCCTAAAAGTTGTGTTTCCATCTTCGGAGACTCATATGGCCAGTGTCAGGGCTGTTTTTATGTTGGATGTGGTCTTTCTTCTTCTCTAGAGGTTGTGATGTTGGGGGCCATCTATGATGTTGATTTTACACTTCAAAGAGGTTGGAGAAAGCATTGATTGAAATTGATTCTACCAATATCATTCATACCAACTTTAATGGCGTCACTCATCTTTCCTAGCCACTTACCACACTTTGGATGAATTTTCTGAACTCGCTTCATGGGATTGATTACATAGCTACTCATGCTTACCGCGAAGCGAATGTTTTTGCAGAAGCACTCGCAAACAAAGGAGTTCAATAGTGCATGACATGGCTTCACACTCTTCCAGATGACTTATTATATCTATTTTATAGAGATTGTAATAAAATCCCATCTTTCCGACTTTTTAAATCCTTTTTCTTATCAATAAATTGTGCTTTGGTCTTTGACCAAAGCATTACCTTTAAAAAAACAAAATTATGTAACACCTATGTAAAAAAAAATTAGTTTTGTCTGTGTAAATGTTCACTTATACTATAAATAGTAATTGGAAATCTAAAAAGATTTCTTACATCATAGTATTGTTTTTATAATTTTTAGACATTATATAAATTAATTTATTTATGTGACCATAATGATGCAGCGATTACCTCATAAATGAACTATTTAAATAAAATGAAAAGATAATGTAAAATATAAGACATACACTTGTCAAAAACATATTGGATAGGTGGACTTCGAACCCTTAACACCTTATCCTCAAACTATATCAGTTTGGGAACTTTAAAATCCTCAACTCATTTTAAAATAAAGTAACATTTCATGACTTTCCAAGAGTGCCCCTCCTCCCTCTTATAAAAGGCCCCCAACTCAACCCCTTACCCACACCTCTCAAGCCATTGTCTCAGAAACATTCTTCACATTTTATCTCTCCACATCCCTCTGTTCATCATATATGCCTTACCATAGGCAGAAAGATCTTCAAGAAACTCTTTTGGTTCAAACCAAGGGGAGTTAACCGATATAAAGGTAATGTCTCCTCTTATGTTCTTTTGTTTTATTTTGCTTCTCCAGCCCACTAATATTTTTTTTAAAATTATATTGTAACAACACCAGTATCTTAATTATACTATGATTTTGTTATGAGAAGGATTTGAGCTACACTTACACAGACTCTCGTCTAATGGTTAAAGAACATACTGTTTCTGTGAATGCTGAATTTCTGCCTCGCGAAACGATGATTATTCAATATTATTTTAACACCTTTCATGTTGGCCGTTAAGATGTCACTCTATTTATATATGATATATATTAGGTTTATGTTTTCCTTATTATTATGTATTTTTCATTTATGGCATACCTTTATGGTTTCCATTATGGGTAAACACGATAATTTCATTTTAGGAAGTGCGGACTACCTCCCCCTCAAAGTGATTTGATTCAATAATGCCATATATGGGACGTATAAGGGAAGGGGTTAATGATATTATATATGATATTATACTGGAATTATATTATACCTTTATATAATTATGATTTCATTCCATTAAATATGAAATAGTAATGAAAGTAGCATTCATACGTACGTACGGCTTATAGTCTCCCTGAACGGAGCATTTCATTTCTTACCTCTAAATGTTATGTCATATTATAAATTCATGTATATACTGGATATATATGATATATATGATATCAACATCATGAATATAAGTATGGATATAATGGATATTTTACCACATGAACATCTTGTAATTATAAGAAGTTTATTTTTGACTCAAATACCAATGATCGACAAAACGACCGTTATTAACTTAAATAATTACAGAATGTTCATAACATGGTAATAAGTGATATAAAAGAAATAATTAAATTGAAAAAGATTCATAAGAAATTGGAAATTAACTGTAGTTTATTATTCAGGAGATTAAAGAATGATCGAGTCAAGTCGGACATGAGGTAAGGGACTTCATCTCAGTCTCCTTTCATTGAGGCATATTTTGATTTAAACACAACATTATTTTATACTATGTATAAAAAGCTTTGAATTTTACTTTTATTCAAAAGGAATATTTGTGTATGAGGAATTTTACTAAACAACAAAAGGAATGTTTTGACTTACGTATATGGTGACAATGACTTCTCCTCCATCGTGACCATTATTTGAGTTTCGGATTCCTCTACAAGCCATAACATTTTTTAAAATGAAAAATTAATTCAATGTTTTACTTTTGTTTTATTTTTGTATTGAAAATGGTTTTTATAATGTTTTGATTATTTCATTGTGTTGTATTGATATATTGTGATTGAAATGTGGAGATGTTATGCTTCCTTAATAAATGTTTTATGTGATACTATTTTGTTATGGTTCTTGGGAATTGATTATGAAGACGGGTGGTTCCGAGATAAACAAAGGGAGGGTGAGCCCGATATAGCTCTACAATGCATTGGGTATCATGAAGGGGTTAAACACTAAGGTTTCTCCGAAGTTATTTTGGGAATATATTGTGATTGGTATTCCAAACATAACCATGAGGGTTACTCCCTACGTAAGAATGTTATGAATGCCTCAAGTAACCTTTATATCTTATTATTTCTATGAGATATTCTTGAATCATATGATTTCATTAGGTATGTTAAAGTGATTAAGTTTTATTATTAAAGTATGATTTCATTTAATCTTATGTATACATTGACTAATGTTTTCATTCCGTATTTTTGTAACCCTTACTGAGATTTTTGTGCTCATCACATGTTTTTGAATTGTTTTTCACAGGTCAATGGAAAAGTACATGATGTGATGATAGTGTCGAGGAAGTGTCAAGAAATATTCCACATTTTATTTTAAATATGTCTCCATTGATAAGAAAAATGAATACTATATTTTAACTAACCACCTTGTTTAAATGTGGAATGTAATGCATGATTTAAGATCTAATTCTCTAAAACTCTAAACCTGAAAATATCCTAAATGTGTATTCTTTTAATAACTCAATATTAAGTATTGTTTAAGTGTGTGGCCTTATATATACATACCACAAAATCCTCATGTATATTTTTACATGGGGTAAAATGATTCTTTGGTAGTGTATATGTGTTAAATAAATATAGTCATTTGATTTTGAGGTTTCATATAATCATGGGAAATAAAATTCTATTTTTCATTATTTGATTTTGAAAACTCATAAATATAGAGTTCAATATGTAAATAATGAGTAACTTATGATTGAAAAAAATAGATATGCACCTATAGGATCAAGACCATAATTGATATCCTATACTCACATCATTTTCAGTGACCTATTAACTTCTTCCAACAATGAATATAAGGGAAATCTATGACCATAAGAGATTGGTCTTCTGTCAGAGTGTTTTATATGTAGACCATTGCCCTGTTGGATTGTTAGTTGGGTATAGATCTTCCTCAATCATGGTTGTTTCTAGTTATTGATTGAATTTTGAGTGTAGTTGATGTGAGAGTCTCATACTACTACTTGGGTGGTAAATCCTAGAAGTATGATGATTCCCCAAGATTTAAACAGCATGTATTGGGGCCAGATATGAAAATTGGAGATACATATTATTTATACACAAAGTTTAAGTTAATTTTAGGTGATGGTAGAAATCAAGTGGTTATAATGGATTTTATTGGAATTTCCAATTCCTGAGTTGAAATGGGATAGACTCATTATAGATTTTGTGATCAGATTACTTTGGTCACACTAGGGCTATCACTAACTATGGGTAATAATGAATAGATTAAGAAAGGTAACTAACTTCATACCTATTAAAAATACCCTTTTAAGGTATGATCAATAAATTATATGTGTTTGAGATATCTTACACCTTCATAGAGTTCAACAAAATATCATATTAGACAAATATTCTTGATTCAACTCATGATTTAATAAAGGGTTGTAGATAGTACATGGTTCGTAGGTAGTGATGAGTATACTATATCCCCAACATACTAACAATTACTCTTATCATCTGATATAGGTGTTATATGACACACTTTAGGAATTCATCATATATTTATGTGGTTTTTGGGAGAAGAAAACCACTTTTTTATTCTTTTATATTAACGTATTCATGGTGACAATACATTTGGCACTTATGAATATTTACATTATATGAAATGTTATCCCCCCAGTACTAGTTAGTGGAAGGAGTGGAATCTCACCTAATACCTCATATCATTTAGGAGACTTGGATCCTGTAAAGTTTATTCAGAATTTTATGGATTCAACATAGTCAAGAGAGAAGTATTTCACCGACCACTATGGTCGACCACTAGAGTTCACGGTTATGGGTGGTGTAGTATTCATCTGTTTTACCTAGAATAGGAAAATGATAGATTCAATGACTGGATATGATTTCCCATTAATATATAATTCCATTCAATATTATAGAGAGATTCGTGTTAGTATCCTAATGGCTACATTTACCTCAGAGGTACCAAGCAATGCACAACATCATCCATGGATCATTGATTCATCATTACCACTCTTAATTATATAATATTCGGCATCCTTATGATGTTTTATCAGATTTATATTAATCATTCAATGAGCATATTATATTTATTGTTGATCTAAGAACAACAGATCGCCAAGGAAGGTTAGTTCCTAGAGTATGGGTGATGTGGTATAATAAAATTGCACTGGACAAGGGCTGGAAGTGAGTTTCTAATGTACATTCTTAGTGTCCTGGGTTATCATCATTTGGTATTTTAACTCCATTATAAAGGAATCATGGGGATGAGTTTTCTAAATAAGGGGATACGATATGAACCTACTGTTTCAAATTTGGTAATAATACATTAATTTTAAGTATAAATAATTTTTTCTCAACTGATGAAGGTGAATAAATGTTTTAAGAAGGGTGAAGAAGCCATAAAATCTCATTAAGAACCCATATATCAATTTTTTAGATAAGTAGTATGAGGAAAAATATTAGTAGAAACTATTTTAAAAAATTGTGTGACCCATATATAGGTTGATCCCAATTTTTAAACCATACGAGGGATGCTTTATAGACTATTGAAAATGAGGAGGATTTTTAGAGGTGACCTGATTAGGTTGTAAAGTGTTTTAAAAAAGAAATATCTTAGACACATATGTAGAACCACCAAGGTACTAACCCACGGAGTTGGTACACAGTTGGAAACAAAGTAAGGTCTACCTATGAAAGGGGTTTGTTACATTGGGATAGTGTTTCCACAAGGTTGGGAAAACTGTGTAGCCCAAAAATGATCACTTAAAAAAATTAAATTCTAATGTTACCCATATTGTCTTATATTGTGTCAAACTTATTTTCCTACATCCTCTACGCAAAAAATCTCTATGACTGAGAGATCACTTTTCTTTACATAAATGATTTGAGCAAGGATCTTCTTCGAGTGTATGATTCCTTCAACCTTTTTCATAGTAGATATGTACCAGTAATATTTATAATATTATTTAATCCTTCCACCATCTATCATTATATATGGAATTATAGATCCATGTGAGATCATTTTCCCAATTTTCAGAGAGTTCTTATATTTATTCAATTTCCCCAAATATGGATTGAATCACGTGATCATATTCAATGAAGAGAGTTATAATTGACTAAGGTAGGTGGTCTATAACATTCCCTAATTTTGGATTTTTATATAATTAATTATAATGTCGAATTCCAATATTTCTAGGAGTTTCTCTATAAATTAATATATCTTAAAATTAGAATATTAAAACAATATTTAAAATGGTTATTACCCCCATATATTTGTTAGAGGATTTTAACCTCAACTCGAACCACCATTGGGTGATATTGTTCTATTAATATCATTCTATCCATCCATTGGGTGTGTTGATCATACCCCATATTAAAGGGATATATATCCAAATTTAATGAAATCATAAAGTTAAGTATGTTGGCCAAAACCTTTTTATTTTAAAAATAAATTTTAAACAAAATGGAATAATTTTTAGATGTGGAATGAAATGGAATCCCACTTAATTTATTCTCTTTATATAATTGTTTATTGAATCAGTGAAAAAATTAACCTAGACCTACTTCTTATAACATTCATGTGGATTAAAATGATAATTTAATATTATAAATTCAACTAAAAAGGGCATGGAGACTATTAGGACCCTTGAATCTCTTCTTTGATTTTATAAAAGGAATTGATTAAAGTATTGGACACTAATATAGCCTACCACCTTAACACATATATGTTAAATGGTTTCTGATTAAATTATAATAAATTAATTTTTTAATTTCATCGACACTAACATATTCCCATGAATTATTAAATGAATTACGATGAAATGGATTTCACGGTATGGAACCTCTATGATATAACACATAACAACCTTGATGACTGAATTATATTGTAATTAACCAGGTATTTATAGAATAATAATTTTTTATTTATATTAATATGTATTAATAATTTATTAAATTTATATTAAAGAGGTCACTTTTTCGGACAGCGTACTAGACCCACAATAATGGGTTTTTTTGAAATCTTGTGTTGCACACAACATTAAGTTATACTGAAAACTATATAATTATTATTGTTTTAAATTACAGTTAACGCAGATCCATTGGAATGGTGGGAATTAATAGTCATAACTAAAATTTCAAATATTGTTTACACATGTTTAAATATTGATTCATTGGATACCAAATTTATTATAAATAGAAATATAAAACAAATTTAATATAAAGGATGAGTTTTTATGATAAAAAATTTAAAAGAAAAAAATTTTATTTTCATATAAAACATTATAGGATTTTATTGTATGAAAAATTAATTATATATATTCAATCCAATGTATAAAATTTATATTATATTTTTTATTCATATTATATAAGAACAAATTCAATATTTCAGATAAAATAAGTTTTTTTCTAAAAATGCAGATATACCACCTTTTAATGGAAAACCCTTTTTAAATCTTGTTTTTATCACTTTTATATGTTTTATTTGAAAAAAAAACTTTTTTATGGTATAGGTATAACAGAATTTACTTTGGTAAAATGTTTTTTATGTTTCTAGTAATGTTCATATTTTTACAAAAAAATAAAAATTACTGCAATTTAAGTAAAAACTATATTATCATCAAATTTATTTATATATTTAGATTTTCTATTAAATTAGTTTGAATGTATAAATATAATATATTTTTATAATTTAATCTAATGATGGTTGTTGGATGATATTTCATATTTAAATTGGACATAAACACAATTCAATGTTTTGATTGTTATTACTTCTTTAAAACCGTCTTTTTGGATTTGACAATGGGAATTAATTTTAAATTAATTTTTTCCAATTTTTTGTTTCGAATTTGGAAAAATGAATTAAATATTTTAAATATGGAATTCAAAATATTGTAAATAGTTATATTTTATTTTTTAAAATTATGAATAACAACTTCATAAATTATTTTATTTAACATGGTTAAAGGGTAAATCTTTTAAATAATTTAAAAATAATATTATAATAATAATAAAATACATGAACACATGTCTTAATAAAATTGGATGAGATATGTCTGAAAATGGACATCTTTGGCTGGATTTTGGGACCCCATGGAGCCACAAGGATGTGAAAATGACATTTTTTAAGAAATTATTTAATTTAAATAAAAAAGTAGTATAAACATGTATCATTTAATAAAAAAATAGTATTTGGGGTTATATAAGTCATCTATTATATTGTAAATAGTCATCAGAAATAAAACAATATTTCCCAAATCATGGTATTTTTTTTATAATTTTTAGACATTATAGAAATAAATATATTTATTACACAATAATGATGTTGTGATTACCTTATTAATGAATGATTAAAATAAATGAGATTATTATCATTGAAATAAATTTATTTTAAATATTTTTATGTCATATAATTCCTTCGAGATTTAGAGCATCTGATATATTTTAGGATATCATCAATGGTTCATGAAGGATTTCCTAAAGTTGGTTTCACCTTTGAATGCTATTACAAGGAAAGGGGTGAAATTTTGATGGGATGCTTTGTGTATGTCTTCTTTTTTGGATGAGCCAACCTAGGTTAACCATATACCAGTTACACAATATGACCAATGATAAGGTCCAAGAGGAATTATCAGTCCTCCTGATCTAAAAAATAGTATTGGGAATCCGAAATAATTTAGTGGGGAATAATTTATCTAGTAAATTTTTAATGAATAAACTAATGGATAAACATAAATCTGCACAATAATGTAATTACTATCAGTATAAAAATACATAATGAACTATAACCTGTAAATCCATTTGACATCAAGGGTCACCTTTAATCATATAAAAATACTTCAATAGCATATAATCACTGTTGGGTGGAAACTAAAAATGAAAATGATAAATAGTATCGGAATGATCATTACTATTCCCAGTATGGGTTACAAAACCTAAAAATTTCGCAATGATGTACCTTTATAGAATAAATAATTTCACAATAGTTTGAAAACCAATAAAAAATTTGGTTTCAATTCTATTTTAAATAAGTAACACTTTGATGTTTCTGAAAAACTGTCTTTTCATTATAATTCATATATAAGTTCAAAAAATGTGAAAAAATTTCCCCAAACCATTTTTTAAGAAGATATATAAAATAAAAGAATAATTAAATGGTAAGAATGAAAAAAATACATCACAATATGCTTAAAAACAAGTGAAAAAAGAATACATTTTAGTATACAAATATAAATTTTTTTCTTATTTAAGCACCACAATTATATGTATATTAAAAAATTGTTACCAAACATGAAATAGTAGAATACATGTCAACTGGTGAACACGGGATATTTGTAGACACCAAGTGATGAATCCCCAGATTTTATTAGTTCAGAATTCATCTATTGACCTATCGATGTGGTCAATAGTTAATAAACTAGATAGCTACTCTCAAGTAGCCTCACCATGGGAACAACCCACATGGCCACTATATGGGATTCCATCACATCTAATTGAGACTAAATATAAACCATATTTTTACTTTCACTATGATGTATATGATACAATGATTTCGGAATATTGGAGAAATGAGGATTTCATCAAACACTTGACAGTAACGAGGATTACAACATGGATTCCTTTCCCACTTACCAACATTATCCATGTGGCGAACATCTCTAGATAGATGACAACTGTGGGGGTTCCCATCCTATATTGACCATTTTAATTATTATAACCTATCCTTCACATCATGAGAGTTCAAAACCTTTTTCTAAAAAATTCATAAAGGTTCCCAATGAGAATTAAATGTTTTCATATAACAACATTTATCAAATCAATCAAAAATTAAAAAATATAATAAATGTTATAATAAATTTTTTAAACAATACAATAATGTGAAACCCCGCGTAGAATGTTTAGGTAAATTATGTTAAATGAAAAAAATACAATTTCTATGTTCCACAACTAAACTAAATATTATATATATATACTTCATAAAAATCAAATATATTTTATACACCCAAAAAATCAAAAAATTCCAATTAATGGTTATAAAAAAGGGAGTATACCTCAAAACGTATTACCTCGAATGATTAAAACCCAGAATCCACATAAATGGGGTCCATTAAAGAAAGGGAGGACACATGGTTCATTGGAAAAGAGGAACACTCTTTTACACATACACACACATGTACCTATACATATATTTATACCCATATAATTAATGACCATATTCCCCTCTCCATTAATTACTATTTTCAAGGAGGATAGATATATATACACTTTATCCCAACATATGTTTTCCTGTCTTATACCCAATTGATTCCCAATAAAACACTAATAAATATATGAGAAATAAAAAAAATTAAAACCCCTTAATTAAAAATATTCTAAAAATGTATAATGTATGAAAAAAGATTTTTTTTAATCCATTTTAAAAATATAAAATACTGTTAAGTCAATAAAAATAAAAATTTTCACTTTAAAACCCATCACATGTATTTCTCAGGAAAATGATTTATAGTTTTTATAAATGATATAGGAAACCTAAAGGATAATAAATGGAATACCACGTTCAATAATAATTTCATACTTATAGATTTCACAATCAAACATAATAAAAATAGTATTTATGAAGAAAACTAAATTATAAAAACAAGTTAATAAAAGAATCTAAGAATAAATTGTAATTCCATATGAAAACCACTAAGAAATCAAGGAACTAAAAAATGTTCATCTTCAATAAAATTGATCCAGAATGACTCTAAAAATTGATCACACCAAATAGTTGCGACAAAATACACCAAAATCGGTCAATCCTCTGCTTAGGGTTCATTGCATATGCACGACACACGATAAAGTAATCAATGGGAGGAGAAAATACAAAATTTGATGAAGATAGAGTAATAGAAATGCGTACCTAGGTTTTACACACACCAAAATGTGGGGTGATTTTAGGAATGGAATCAATCCCAAATAAGGGGTTGTATGCCATCAGGGGGAGATTTGCACATAACGTGTGAGGGATAGGGGAGCGGGGTTCATCATGAGTGGAACAAAGATGGGGAAGTATTTTAGATTTAGATTTTTTATTTATTAATAAAAATATTAGTGTTATTGTTATTTATATTGTTATAATTTATTTATTTTAAAACCAATAGTGGTTGTCATGTTCATGGAACACCATTTACAATTTGGGTGCTGATTCTATTACACTTATTGGGAACATAGTCCACTTTCATGGGTTGGTCACATGGATTAGAAAACCATGCTCCAACCCTGAGAAATAACTCTAGGAATGTGAGAGATTCCCCAATATGGTTTCCTCATGGTTCATCAATCTATACGGTAATACAATATGATAATATGAGGGATAAAATTTGTAAATTTTATTCTAAATTATTATACCAAAATCATATATCAAAACATATAATTAAGAAAATAAATAAATAAATTATTAATGAATATTTGGGGTTAAAATTTTTACACGCCAACACATTTTCATTCCCAAAAAAATCACCATACTCTCAAAGGAAGTCACACAGAATGAACATTAACTGGAAAAGGAAACCACCAAAAAATTTCCAAACCACTTAAATTTTGAATTTAAACATAATGTATGACCAAAATGATAAACTATTGAAAAATGATCACACTAGCATTGGATATCACATCCATTTAAGGATTACTCTTGAATGATGGGTCCACAAGCGAATGGTAATAAATAATAATTTCTACAAAACACAACCCAAACTCCCAATAAAGGGAGTTAAAAAGATTATATGTCCAAACATTCACAATAAACCCCCATCTAATTGAACTACAATTTTCCAACATTCTTGAAAAAGGATAAAAACAAACATTACTACTAAATCATGAGAGTTGAATAATGAGAAATAGAAATAGTCATATTGAATAATGAATCAAAAACATTACCCATCCATTATAAAAGAATATAAAAACTTAAGAGTGAGCTAATAATTCGAAAATCAAGGTCCACCATCATTTTCATCCCCACACTACTACCCAGGGGTGAAGGACATAGAAGTAAAAATCAGAAACAATATTATTCAAGGACGTCATGGCCCCCTTTTATTTCAATAATAAAATCAGGATGATATATGACCTAATATCCAGACAACCAATGATGATGATCTCAATAATAGGGAAACTAACAAGATTCCATGTGACAAATCTATTGTTTTTTAATCATTCCTAGTCACATGGAGCACCCACTTAGGGATTCCAATGTATATTCAATAAAAAAACTCACCACAAACCATATCCCATAAAAACCACAAGAATCGTATCCCCACTGACGAGTTAGAAGAATAACCAAAAATCATCTCAAACACAACAATAAATCAAAGAGGGACCCATAAAAACAATGCCATGATTGAATTTCCTTTTTAACTCATCCAATCAGGAATCCACAGTAGGATATCTCAATGTCCAAAAAACACTCATATATTTTTTTCGGAACGGAAATACAAAAAATATAAAATATTAGTTCTAAAGAACAAAAATTTCATTACAATAATAAAAGATAATAATCTTTTAAAAACACAAATTTATATCTCAAAAATCCTAGAATTTTAATGAAAACATTTTTTTATTAAAAAAACCATTCAAAAAAATCGATAAAAATAAAAAGCATTTAAAACACCACAACCAAAAATTAAATCAGGTTAAAAAAACAATCAATACATATCCCCAGAAAAAATAAAAAATAAACCTACAGAGCCATTACTTCATCCCTAAAAATCATCTAAAAACCCCAAATGTTAATTTAGAAACCATTATTCCTTACTAAAAACCCATTTAGTTACTTACATACCAAATTATAAATAATTTGTACCAACTAAATAAAATTTTAATTATCACAATTCCATTATTAAAACAACAAATATCTATTTTAAATAATATCAATACATCAAAAGTTATTTTCGAAAAGTTCTCATGGGTCATTTGACAAATAATTCATTTGAATTTATATGAAAGAAAACCCTCATTATCCATTTCAAAACTAAAATTGACCATTTAAAACATAATAAAATTTTAAAACATAATTATAAATCAAAACAAAATATATATTTTGTATCACTCAAAATATATACAACAAAAAAAATCCTAAAATAAATTTCCCAGAGGGGTAGTGGAATTTTTTTAGAACACATGGGTTAAATGACCATAGGAAAACAATACATCTTCTATAAAGAGTGTCATGGAAACATCCATAGTGGATCTACATGGTTTTTGAGGTCATGAGTGAAACCATTACCATATGTTAGACAATTTGTTTACTAAAACAAATCTCAAAATAAAAAAGAAAACCAAAAAAATCATGATTACTTGTTATTATTAATGAGTAGTGGTGACCAGGCATTGAACCATGTCCTACCTCCTAATCCAAAATTATATTATCTCCATATACAATAAATTACCAAAAAAGGATAATTGGTTATTCTACCATTTTTTCATAAACCAACCTCATTATACCATAAAAAAGTCACAGAATATGGCCCACAAAATGTCCTGAGAGGCATTCCTGACCCTCCTATGAAGAAAAATAGTTCTAGGGATCATACAAATCTCAATTATGAATGATTTAGAGTGTAAATGTTATATTAATAAATAAATTTATACATAAAACTAAATAATAATGTTAAAAATATTTACATAAATTTCATAAAATACTATGAATAATTCCCCCAAGTGACGTCCTGATACACTTATAACAATAGAACCTGGTATCTTTATTAGAAAATAAAATATTTGAGGAAACATAAAATGAAAATGGTAGAGTAGAGGTTGTGGCATTAAAATTCTCAATAGTAATTCTATAATAAAAACAAATCCACATTTAATAACATTAATGATGAATCCATTCCATGATTTTTTATGTAATCTAATAAAAAATATTTTTTCATTTCACTTTTAAACAATAACACTATGATTTTACTAAAAAACTATTTTCCCTTCATAATTCCCAAACACATTCCAAAAATGTTAATGATTTTACAAAAACCATTCTAATGAAAAGACATAAATTAAATGAATAATTATATGGAGAAACAAATAAACATGTTCTCTAAACCAATGGAAAATATAATACATTTATTTAAATAAATATGAAATGGTTTTCCTATGGATGAAAATTTGATAAAAATATTTTAAAAAAGTCAGAAAATGTAACAGCCCAAGATTTTATAAAAAATATTCTTTTTAATTTTATTAATGTCTTGTGTTGTACGCTACACCAAAAGGAGCTTGCACAACACGCATCCTTGACTTGCCTTGCATTACACGCAATCGCGGCCTTCCTCGATAGCGTGTGTAATACGCAATACCGAGTTTCACTAAACAACGATATGCTATTAAAATATTATTAAAACTAGCCGGTATGAATAGTAATAACAACTTTTTAAAATTCTGTAAATCTTAATGAACTTCATTTTTGGATTCGGAGTATCGAATTTAGCCTAAGGTGAAATTTTGGTACATTTCGGATAACTTTCATATTCTGATGAATAGTGAAAATTACTAAAAAACAACTTTTTTAATCGAAATAATTAATAGTGATAAATTATTAATTGGAGTAGTTTTAAAGTATATTTAGAATATATTTTTACAATTTAATACAATGTTGGTCATTGGATGTAATTTCACATTTAAACCAGACATAATCAAGTGTCAATCTTTTGATAGATATTGTTTCTTAAAAACACACTATTTGTTTTAACAGCGGGATTTAATTATAAAAATTAATTAATGAAACTTTCATGTTATGAATTTGGTAAAATAGACTTCATTTTTGAATTCGGAATATTAAATATAGCTTAGGATGAAATTTTGGCATTGTTCTAAAAAACATCAATTTTTGATGAATAGTGAAACTACTAAGTGGTAGTTAAAGAACTGAATTTTTCATAAAACTTAATTTTACCGCTTCTGTGAATGGAATTTCAAAAATCCGAGAGACAAGGTTGATTTCAGTAAGTAAAATGTGGTTCAATGAGATGAAAATAATTTTTGGTGAATAGTAACTTTTTACTTTTATTTACCACGGTTAAAAGTAAATAGGGTAATTAAGGGTAAGAATGATATTAATATTACCCTAACACATGTCCTAATTCTATTGGACAAGTGTATCTCGACCAAAAACAACCTTAAGTGTAAAATATTATCATTTAGGCCCACTTGGATTAGATTAGGACATTTATTATTATTTAATTCAAAGAAGAGTTAAAAAAGTAAAAATCAAAGTTTATTCACTAAAACATTTTTAATATGGGGTAATACATAAGATAAATTGGACTATAAATATTCATTAGAAAGATAAAAAGATTTCATACATAATGATATTTTATTTATAATTTTTAGAGTTAAAATAAATTAATTTATTAATGACACAACGATGATGCAGTAATTACCCTTTTAAGGAAATATTAACATAATTGATGTTATAAATACTCAAATGAATGTAATTTGAGTCTTTTTATGAATTCCACTACTTTTCTAGGTTACTATGATATATTAGTGTTGATTTAATCAACTTGTTTCGAACATATAATTTTGTTATGACTTTCACAAAAAACATATATCAAATAGTGTCAAAATTGACACAAAATAGTTTTTAAATAAAATATTATATTATTAATTGTTCTTTTATTCCTAAAAATATAAGGTTAGGCCAAATTACATAGATAAGGATATATATATTAATAATAAACAATTTAAGGTTCGTTTGGCATGTTATAGTAAGTGTATTAACCATATAGTGAAATAAAACAAAAAGACACGGTAAAAGTTAAATTATTTAACTTAGAGTTAAATCTAATTGATAAGGTTAAAATAAGAACCTAAACTTGTCTAAATCCTATTGGTTGATAGGATTTCGACCCATCCCCACTTTATCTTTTAAATAAGACCCTTTGGAACCATTATAAACCGATTTTTACTTTAATATAAAATAATATTTTGAGATATTCCTAAGGTGCCCCTCTCCTCCCTTATAAAAGGGCACCTCCTCCCCCTCCTCCTCACACCAATTTGAGCACTCAAGCTCGGCCAACCCCTGCCAAAATCTCTTCTCCACTTCCCTAGAAACATCCTAGAGGTTCTGGTCTTCCTCAAAGACCAATTTTAGTTCCCTAAGAGGAGGTCTCCAAAAGGCGCTTCTAAGAAGAGGTAATTACCGTTACCAATTCTTTCATCTTATTTCTTCTTCCACTTCTTCTTCTTAGGTTGTTTCATTATGAAGTAATAACATCAGTATCACTCATATACTGATAAGTTATTATAAGTATGAAACAACCCTATTTCACCATCTATCTATCCTACGGAAAAATAAATCACCGCGCGTGCGTACGTACGGAATACCGTCTCCATGCCGTGGTGTAATCTATTTTCCACCACCACCTTACATGGATGGGTATAATGGTGTAAAGAATAACTATACATAGTTATTAAAACATCATATTGATTCTGATATATTGTATAATCCACTCAAATTCAATTCAATATTTATAGAAATGATATCATCGCTCGTGCGTACGTACGGACTACCGTCTCCACGACGCGATGAGATTCATTCTCCATGTTAACCATTTAAGAATTATTACAAAGTATATATAAGAAATAATAATAAAATATATGACATTATAAAGCTACTGGATTTATGTATATATATATGTATGTATGTCATCTACTTACTTCCATTCAAGACAATAGGGAAAGGAAAACAACGTTCATGCGTACGTACGGACTACCGTCTCCATGAACGGTGTTTTTCATTTCATTTATCTATCTATTATATATATATATATATACTGAATATATATGATATATAAATCATATTTTATATTCTGGAAGTAAGTAAATCATGATATATGTAATAATAATGTCAAGAACAACAAGTCAAAACACCTACGATAAAAGAAACGATTTTACCCAAAACGCTTCTTTAACATGGAATTTACAAAAGAACGGGTAATATAATGTCATAAGTGAACCATATATGATATCATAACAATGAATATGATTCTGTAATAAGTCAATGACATTATTTAAACCATTATACAGGAGCTTCGGACACGTACAAAGCAAATCGGACCTAAGGTAAGGGAAATATTACAATCTCATTTTTATCCGAGATTGTTTATTCGTAAGTATTTACTGGGGTGTATTTTATCATCCACATGCATGTTTCATCAATATGTAATATTATTTCCATCCACCTACAATTGTTTAAATCCATTTTTACCCTTCGGTGAGTTTTAGTAATATGTATGAAAGGAATCTTTTGTCGTTTTTCGTACGAGGTAGTTTTTGACTTTTCCGACAAAAGTACGAAGAATGTTTTTTTTAACTTATACGGCATGAATGGATTTTTAAAACATTATTTCTAAGAAGCTTCCTTTAAAAGTTTTCAAGTTTATTTTTAATCAACTTCTTTTAGTTTATAATTGTATGACATATTAAGAAAAGAAAAGTGTTTTTGAAGAAGAAAGGATATTTTCCTCAAGAATAGAGTTCAAGTGTTTTATCAAAATTATTTTCCATCAAAGATAATAAAGGTTTCTGTTTTTATCTCTATTATTACATTGATTTGATCATGTTGTGATGGAATTATTTTTATGAATTCATTTATCTTATATGAATTTATTTATGATTTCATGATGTTTCAAGAATCCCATTTTTGTTACATGTGTTTTGCGATGATGTATGTTTTATGATTATGTGGCACACATAAGAAAGGATTCATTATGAGATGGGTGGGACCTATATATCCCTCCAATGCATTGGGTAAAGATTTTATATCTCATGAGATAGACAGGGCTGGAACGGTAGGTTATACCGGTTCAGTGAAACAGGACTGAAACGAGGGTTACTCGATTCAGAAAAGGACTTTGTCCTCTAAGATAGTCTTGGCAATTAGTCTTTACTAACAAGAAATGATTCTCTATGATTATGTGTGTATGCCACAAAGTTTCATGTTTTATGTTATGATTATTGGGATTACTTTTTCACTGTCATGATTTATCCCATGATTATGAAATTATGCTCTCTTTTGCAGGTTATGATTTCCAAAATGTTATGTTCTTATGAATATGATGTGATTGATATTTATTTTGTTTACCCTTACTGAGCATTTGAGCTCACCCTTTTATGTTTTCTTTTCCCCAGGATATAAAGAAAGGTTTTAGGTAAAAAAAAGGAAGATTTTATGGGAGATTTTGAAGATCTTTCACAACGATTAGAAGATTATAGTCCAAGTTTCCAAAGACACTAAACTATTACGGTCCTTGTGTGTGTGTTTTTGTAATGTACTAAGTATTCCTCAAAAGTATTGTAATGTCAATGTACGTCAAGATACGGGTCTCTACAGTTGGTATCAGAGCAAAGATTTAGTCAACCTTTGGAAACTAGGATGCGAGAACTTTAGTGAGATCCCTAGAGATATTTCTAAGGTATGTCTAGGGATGTCCTTAAGGTTAAGTATACGTATAGGTTATAGTACTAGAATTACGCTAACGATCATAGAAATAAACCTAAGATGTTAGATATTGAAGGTACTTCCCCTTTATTATGTTGTTTTCCCTAGCATGATTTTTTCCTCTCACACTATTCTTTTTGGGTTTTAGAAAATGGCTGGAAACAAGATGATTCACGATAATAGAGGATATGATGGACAATGGAATGATATTCTTCATAATGAAATGGGATTTGGAAGTCCAAACATAATTATTATGCCGAATCAGCAATCTCATAATATGATCAATAAAGTAAAATTTGGTAAGTTTCCTGACTCGGCTAATAAGAGAAAGATGGAGTTTCATGATGATCATAGAGGAAAGAAAGCTAAATTTCCCCTATGTAATTCATGTGGAAAGAGGCATCAAGGAGAATGTTTCAAAGGAACTGGAAGATGCTTTGAGTGTAGAAAAGAAGGACACAAAGCCAGTAAGTGCAAAGGAAAAGGTTCAGTTAACACCAGGGATGAGGATAATGGTATTTCTACGACATCAACACTGGTTAAATGTTTTAAATGTGGAATGTACGGGCATTATGCAAACCAATGCCCTAAGGGAAAGTCTCATGAAGAGAATCAATATGGTCGTATGGGAAGTATTTATGTTGATGATGATGAAGAAACTACAAATGATATGTGAGATGAAAGAAATGTTGAAGCTCTGTCAATGGTCTAAGAATGTAGTGGAATGATTACATGTTTATCATGTGTAATGTTGTATAAGTAATCTCATGGAATAAGGAGACATCTAAGGATTGTTACATTGTTGTCTTTCCTTAAGTTTTTAAAGTGTATGATGAATGGTACCAGTAACCATGAAAGGTTATTCAGATACTTTTGGAAAGTAGATGATAAGTGCATAATGAAAGGATAAGAAGATAATGAGATGTTTGATTGTATTCATGAGCTCATGATTGATATAAGGACTAAGTGATATCATGGTTTGAGTATATAGAATTTTGAGGATTTTGGTATGTGGAAAGTGTTAACTTTTAACTGCATTCAAGTTTTCACTAAGGTTCAATGGGAATTCAAAAGAGTACAAGATTAAGGCCTTTAAATGTTTGGAATGTGTCCAACAAGATATATCTTATGATATATGGGGATCAACGATGGTATTAAATCTCTGGTAATCGTTTTCACTATGTTATGAGAATGGACTGCAGTATTATGGATAGGACTAAAGATTGGAATGGATTATGTTGGACATAAGTTAGTATTGTTTAAGGATAGAAGTTTTTTCGATATTATTTATGGGATGTTATAGTAATATAGTTTTAGAAAAAGGACAACCTGCAGGACGGGTGACAACCCATCGCTTCGGACAAGGCTGTGGGAATCGAACCCACAACCGAAGTGCGACTGGCCTTTATGGCCTACCACTGGCCTACAGGAAGTCCCTGTTTAGTAGAAACTAGTTTTATTATATTAAGCAGTATGATATATGAAGTATAAGTCCATTTTAGGAACTATATATGATTAATCTCACTATAGATCGACTTATGTATATAATTTTTTCTAACCTTTTGTTTGAGACAGATAGAATGACCCGTCATTCTATCACATGATCTGCTAACACTTCACGAATAACAAATACAACTTCATTTATTTAAGAGATGAAGTGGAAATTGTTCTAGGCACGAACAATAGTGAGATTGTACCAAAATAAAGAAAGTATTTATTCCAATTCAAATTTTCAACATTAGGGAAATGATCTTGAAAACCAAAAATGTTGTCCTAGTGATCTTATACCTGATGAATCGGATGGTACCTTAGATCGTCACAAATTTATGGATTTGTGATTATTGGCTTTTCCATAGCCATGTTCTCTACCACTCTCCATCAGAACATGATGGTTAGATTTCTCTTCCATATCCATATTTTCACCTATGTGGAAACCCAATGATTAGTTTATTTGGGTTACCGTTACGTTTCATACTTTTGTTTTTAATGATTGGTTTTGATATTCATTTTTACGATGTGGGTTTCTATTAAAGAAACTTTCAAATAGTAAACCATTTATAACCCCAACGAATTTCGAGGGCGAAATTCATTTTAAGGGCGGTAGAATGTAACAGCCCAAGATTTTATAAAAAATATTCTTTTTAATTTTATTAATGTCTTGTGTTGTACGCTACACCAAAAGGAGCTTTCACAACATGCATCCTTGACTTGCCTTGCATTACACGCAATCACGACCTTCCTCGATAGCGTGTGTAATACGCAATACCGAGTTTCACTAAACAACGATATGCTATTAAAATATTATTAAAACAAGCCGGTATGAATAGTAATAACCACTTTTTAAAATTCTTTAAATCTTAATGAACTTTATTTTTGGATCCGTAGTATCGAATTTAGCCTAAGGTGAAATTTTGGTACATTTCGGATAACTTTCATATTCTGATGAATAGTGAAAATTACTAAAAAATAACTTTTTTAATCGAAATAATTAATAGTGATAAATTATTAATCGGAGTAGTTTTAAAGTATATTTAGAATATATTTTTACAATTTAATACAATGTTGGTCATTGGATGTAATTTCACATTTAAACCAGACATAATCAAGTGTCAATCTTTTGATAGATATTGTTTCTTAAAAACACGCTATTTGTTTTAACAGCGGGATTTAATTATAAAAATTAATTAATGCAACTTTTATGTTATGAATTTGGTAAAATAGACTTCATTTTTGAATTCGGAATATGAAATATATCTTAGGATGAAATTTTGGCATTGTTCTGAAAAACATCAATTTTTGATGAATAGTGAAACTATTAAGTGGTAGTTAAAAAACTGAATTTTTCATAAAACATAATTTTACCGCTTCTGTGAATGGAATTTCAAAAATCCGAGAGACACAGTTGATGTCAGTAAGTAAAATGTGGTTCAATGAGATGAAAATAATTTTTGGTGAATAGTAACTTTTTACTTTTATTTACCACGGTTAAAAGTAAATAGGGTAATTAAGGGTAAGAATGATATTAATATTACCCTAACACATGTCCTAATTCTATTGGACAAGTTTATCTCGACCAAAAACAACCTTAAGTGTAAAATATTATCATTTAGGCCCACTTGGATTAGATTACGACATTTATTATTATTTAATTCAAAGAAGAGTTAAAAAAGTTAAAATCAAAGTTTATTCACTAAAACATTTTTAATATGGGGTTATACATAAGATAAATTCGACTATAAATATTCATTAGAAATATAAAAAGATTTCCTACATAATGATATTTTATTTATAATTTTTAGACTTTAAATAAATTAATTTATTTATGACACAACGATGATGCAGTAATTACCCTTTTAAGGAAATATTAACATAATTGATGTTATAAATACTCAAATGAATGTAATTTGAGACTTTTTATGAATTAAACTAATTTTATAGGTTACTATGATATATTATTGTTGATTTAATCAACTTGGTTCGAACATATAATTTTGTTGTGACTTTCACAAAAATCATATATCAAATAGTGTCAAAATTGACACAAAATAGTTTTTAAATCAAATATTATATTATTAATTGTTATTTTATTCCTAAAAATCTAAGGTTCGGCCAAATGACTTAGAGAAGGATATCTATATTAATAATAAACAATTTAGGGTTCGTTTGTCATGTTATAGTAAGTGTATTAACCATATAGTGAAATAACACAAAAAGAGACGGTAAAAGTTAAATTATTTAACTTAGAGTTAAATCTAATTGATAAGGTTAAAATAAGAACCTAAACATGTCTAAATCCTATTGGATGATATGATATCGACCCATCCCCACTTTAGCTTCGAAATAAGACCCTTTGGAACCATTATAAACCGATTTTTACTTTAATATAAAATAATATTTTGAGATATTCCTAAGGTGCCCCTCTCCTCCCTTATAAAAGGGCACCTCCTCCCCCCTCCTCCTCACACCTATTTGAGCACTAAAGCTCGGCCTACCCCTGCCAAAATCTCTTCTCCACTTCCCTAGAAACATCCTAGAGGTTCTGGTCTTCCTCAAAGACCAATTTTAGTTCCCTAAGAGGAGGTCTGCAAAAGGCTCTTCAAAGAAGAGGTAATTACCGTTACCAATTCTTTCATCTTTATTTCTTCTTCCACTTCTTCTTCTTAGGTTGTTTCATTATGAAGTAATAACATCAGTATCACTCATATACTGATATGTTATTATAAGTATGAAACCACCCTATTTCACCATCTATCTATCCTACGGAAAAAGAAATCACAGCGCGTGCGTACGTACGGAATACCGTCTCCACGCCGTGGTGTAATCTATTTTCCACCACCACCTTACATGGATGGGTATAATGGTGTAAATAATAACTATACATAGTTATTAAAACATCATATTGATTCTGATATATTGTATAATCCACTCCAATTCAATTCAATATTTATGGAAATGATATCATCGCTCGTGCGTACGTACGGACTACCGTCTCCACGACGCGATGAGATTCATTCTCCATGTTAACCATTTAAGAATGATTATAAAGTATATATAAGAAATAATAATAAAATATATTACATTATAAAGCTACTGGATTTATGTATATATATATATATGTATGTCATCTACTTACTTCCATTCAAGACAATAGGGAAAGGAAAACAGCGTTCATGCGTACGTACGGACTACCGTCTCCATGAACGGTGTTTTTCATTTCATTTATCTATCTATTATATATATATATATATAATGAATATATATGATATATAAATCATATTTTATATTCTGGAAGTAATTAAATCATGATATAAGTAATAATAATGTCAAGAACAACAAGTCAAAACACCTACGATAAAAGAAACGATTTTACCCAAAACGCTTCTTTAACATGGAATTTACAAAAGAACGGGTAATATAATGTCATAAGTGAACCATATATGATATCATAACAATGAATATGATTCTGTAATAAGTCAATGACATTATTTAAACCATTATACAGGAGCTTTGGACACGTACAAAGCAAATCAGACCTAAGGTAAGGGAAATATTACAATCTCATTTTTATCCGAGATTGTTTATTCGTAAGTATTTACTGGGGTGTATTTTATCATCCACATGCATGTTTCATCAATATGTAATATTATTTCCATCCACCTACAATTTTTTAAATCCATTTTTACCCTTCGGTGAGTTTTATTAATATGTATGAAAGGAATCTTTTGTCGTTTTTCGTACGAGGTAGTTTTTGACTTTTCCGACAAAAGTACGAAGAATGTTTTTTTAACTTATACGACATGAATGGATTTTTAAAACATTATTTCCAAGAATATTCCTTTAAAAGTTTTCAAGTTTATTTTTAATCAACTTCTTTTAGTTTATAATTGTATGACATATTAAGAAAAGAAAAGTGTTTTTGAAGAAGAAAGGATATTTTCCTCATGAATGGAGTTCAAGTGTTTTATCAAAATTATTTTCCATCTTAGATAATAAAGGTTTCTGTTTTTATCCCTATTATTACATTGATTTGATCATGTTGTGATGGAATTATTTTTATGAATTCCTTTATCTTATATGAATTGATTTATGATGTCATGATGTTTCAAGAATCCCATTTTTGTTACATGTGTTATGCGATGATGTATGTTTTATGATTATGTGGCACACATAAAAAGGATTAATTATGAGATGGGTGGGACCTATATCTCCCTCCAATGCATTGGGTAAAGATTTTATATCTCATGAGATAGACAGGGCTGGAACGGTAGGTTATACCGGTTCAGTGAAACAGGACTGAAACGAGGGTTACTCGATTCAGAAAGGGACTTTGTCCACTAAGATAGTCTTGGCAATTAGTGTTGACTAACAAGAAATGATTCTCTATGATTATGTGTGTATGCCACAAAGTTTCATGTTTTATGTTATGATTATTGGGATTACTTTCTCACTGTCATGATTTATCCCATGATTATGAAATTATGCTCTCTTTTGCAGGTTATGATTTCCAAAATGTTATGTTCTTATGAATATGATGTGATTGATATTTATTTTGTTTACCCTTACTGAGAATTTGACCTCACCCTTTTATGTTTTCTTTTCCCCAGGATATAAAGAAAGGTTTTAGGTTAAAAAAAAGGAAGATCTTTATGGGAGATTTTGAAGATCTTTCACCACGATTAGAAGATTATAGTCCGAGTTTCCAAAGACACTAAACTATTACGGTCCTTGTGTGTGTGTTTTTGTAATGTACTAAGTATTCCGAAAAAGTAATGTAATGTCAATGTACGTCAAGATACGGGTCTCTACAGAAAATTTATATAATAAAGAAACACTATAAAAAAATTTAGCCGGGATATTACTTGGGGAATAGTGAAAATACCATAGAGGGACTAGGTTCATAATTCATTCACTAGACTATTGATGTGATCCACAAACAATAACAATATAGACAATTCCCAACTGCCCTAAATAGTATAACACCTACATGGAAACTCCCTGGGGATCAAGTATGTATAATCCGGACTACATAACAACTATATCATGAATCTCTCATATGATGCCTATTATCCCATGTTAGTAGAAGAAAAGAGAATTTAAGAGGACATCCCCTGATTATAACTAACATGGGTCCAAACATACATACATTTTCTACTTCCTCAATCCTTCCATGTAGATACACTTTGTATCTATAGGATACCCATGGGGATTCCCAACATATAGTTAATATTTTGAAACTGGAAACCAGGAAAACAAATCATGAGTCTTCAAAAACAATTTCCATGAAATGATTAATGTATCCAAATATACCATAACAATTTTAATGAAACTAAATTTAAAAAATCAATTAACAATTGAAAATACATTACATTTTCCTATAAAAGGATAAATCATATATTAACAAGAAAAAATAACTATTATTGTTTATGTAAAATATAAAAAATGAATTAAATTACCATTATCATGTTACAAATGTATTTTTATTGTTTATAAATAAAAAATAATAATAAAACATTTTTTTAAAACACAAAAGAAATAACGGAATCAAATTAATGGATTAGAAATAGGAAACCGACGTCAAAATATGTTTTATCTGATGATGAAAACCCTAAATACACATTAATGCAGTCCACATAAGCAAGGGAGGCTATGAGGTACATTGGTTATGTAGAACTCTCCTCTATAATTACTCACATATGAGCCCCCCTCCCCCCTCACACACACATACCAAGAGATGCAGTTCAGATATTCCCATCATCATGATAGAATATTTCCATGAGTATATATATATATATACTTCTTACCCAATTGTATGTGTGAAAGTCACCATCATGAATGGAGGCCCAAGACACACTAGTGAAATATGTGAAGTCCAACAATTAAAATATCCATAATTAAAAATTATAAAAAAAATTAGAATGTATAAATACATGTGAGTTTAATAAAAATAATTTAAAAATACATAAAAACTATATATAAATAATATGAATTTAAATATACGTAATGTCTCATTAAATACCATTAAATTTATTTATTAGGTGAATGAAGAAAATATTTTTAAAATGTTGGAGAAAACCAATATATAATTTTTGGAAGACCGCATTAAAACTGAATTTCAACTAAATTCATTTTGCAAAAAAAATAATTAAAAAATCACAAGGCATTAATAATAATAAATTAAAATACTATGAAATCAAAGGGTTGAAAATTTAATTTTCATGAGTGGGTAAAAACTATCAATAAATTGTGGCCATTAAAAAATTATCAAAACCAATACAATTGTCCAACAAGACATGTATATGGTATCACACCACCTACACAAAAAAAAATTCAAGAAATAATACAAACCTACACTTAGTGAACATACCATATGAATTATCCACTAAGAGGGAAGAAATGGTAGGGGAGAAGAGAAAAGATGAGGATGACAGAGGATGGAACGAACTTAATTAAGAGGATCCAAAACCAAAATGGTTTACCAATTGATGAATAGAGGCCATATCATGGGAGGGGTTTCATTCCATGGGGGTGTTCTTTGAGATCTGGGGGGGGAGAGGATGTGGGGTACATCATGAGGGGTTTGAGGGATGTGGGATTAATTTAAGGTTTCATATTTTTTATAATTAATAATAATAATAATATAATTATTATCAATGAATTTGGGACTCACACAGTCTCATAATAAGGTTTATAAAATCTTGTACCGACTGTACACCATTTTCTATATACATAAGGTGCCTAGTGTTGGATGGATTCATGGTTTTATAGACTATACACAAACTTTGTGAAACCAGCCTGCCATTGTAAAATATTCACTGAAACGGTATCTAGATGGATTGTTAAACCTTTCAACCAACTCATGGGACACTCTAAATTATTAAAAGTTATAATAAATCCCATGTAAATTACCATATCCATTGAATAAAAAAATAATAAATAAATAAATTAAATAATTATTAAATAAGGTTCAGGGTCTGACATATTTCTTCAAGGCGAAATCATATCTAACATATACTAAAACTTTCATCTTACCTAATCATGGTAAGGGTTATCTGGTTTTTTGTCATTCTACTGGTACAGTTTTGGGTTGGTTTCTTATTAAGGAAGGACATGTGGTGGATTAAGTCACTCACTAACTTCATCCAAATGAGAAGAATTGACCTAGTAATGATTTATTGGAAATAGTGGTTATGCATTCACATAAGTTTTGATGAAAATATATTTTGGGGGAAAGGCTCATAGTGTTTTTCACTATAAGATTGTGAGCTATACATTTTACTAGAAATTCATGAATCAAAGAAATAT
The DNA here is from genome assembly GCA_963277665.1 of Viscum album. Classification (NCBI taxonomy): domain Eukaryota; kingdom Viridiplantae; phylum Streptophyta; class Magnoliopsida; order Santalales; family Viscaceae; genus Viscum; species Viscum album. Next base: position 767,576,940 of record OY728120.1, read on the forward strand.
ATTGTGGGGGATAAAATTAGAGGATTTAATTCCTTATTTCGTTCACCTTGAGGAATGGTAACATCATTGGAGGTGATATCATCATGAAATTACAATCATAGGTTGTTCTTGAAACAAAGGAATAGTAGAACCATATTGAGCTCTTAAATAAATTTCATCTATATTCACATAACAATGTTTTAGGGATGGGTTTCTATAAAATAAAGTCACCATCATCTCTCCTTCAGTATATAATTTTGATCATTCATTAGTATGATGAGTTCATATGAATTGGAGGATACCATTATCGTTTTAAGACTATTTTTAGTTGTTTTCTCTCTTCAAGGGTATTCTACATTTTGGGAATATGTTTGTCATATCTGCATCTCTGAGGATCTTATTTTAGTTTTATGTTAATATTTAATAATGTTTAATTATTTAAGGAAAGAAATAGGTGTATTATTAAATTAGAAAATGAGGCTAGTTTTCAGGAATGAATAATTAAATTCTAGATTATTTTTCCAATTTTTACAATTAACAAAGGATAATGGGATGTGTTATCCTTGGATGTTCCTCATCGTGATATTTTTTCGGGGGATCTATAAATGAATTTATATGACTATTTCATTGTTGATACACTGAGTACTAATAAGACCTGTGAATTTAGGCACAAAAAGTATGTTTCATTAATAGTTATTGACTACTCCACTCATTTCACAGTGTTTTTAATCTTCACACATATCCATCTAGTTAACGAGTCATCTAGGTCTTTGAGATTTGATAATGGAAATAATAATGGAATTAGATACTAGGTGAATGAGTTTCATTAATCACCATCAATGAGTTATTGAATCAGGCACTAATTAATGAGTATAACCAGGGAGAGGACGTGGGTGTGATCTGGGGTAGATCAGATCCTAGACTGATCAACACTTTGATCGGTAGTAGGAAGTTTCTCTTAAACCATTATCATGGAGTAATAATTAGTCATAATGTGTGACCTCTTATCCATGTGGACTATCATTAATGTGGTAAGAAGGTCCATATGATGTTTAAATTTGATAGATCTCTAGATAAATGTTGATATTCTTGCAGGATGGGGAATATTTATAGAATATAAAGGACATTTTCAATAATGTCTATAGGAAGATGATTTTCCACAAATATTTGTTCAGGAATGGGATTAACATCTCCATGCCATCTATGTTGCTGGAGAACCACTAGATGTATAGGTAGATGAGGGGGTTGTATATAATGGAGTAGAACCTATGATTTAATATTCTAGTATATTTGTCTTACCTTGTAATTTCAGGCTATGTCTCAGGTCTATAGACATTGAATGATATATACTGTGTAACTAATTCCTAAAATGTAGAGTTTCATTCGATATTCATTCTGTGGTATGATTTTAGTATCCTATAATCTTGTTTTTACTGTATATAATAGAGAATAATCTTACTCCTTTATATCTATAGTGGAAATGGATATTTTTGGCCTTAATATAATCTTTTTTTATGATGAAAATTAATACTCCACTTCGTACTCAATCAGATAGTTTACACTAATGTATATTGCTCCCCCTTGAGTTTGGAAGATATCATTTTCTGTGGTACATCTTCATCCATGAGATAATAATATTTGAAATTATTAATGTGATGTACTTGTTTGTTTCTTATTATGTTTATATGAATTTCTATCACCTGAGGTTATCATTCTCATGACATGAGGGAGATATTTATATTCATAAGGGTGAATGATATTTTGTGGAATGTCCAGCTATAATGAAGAATCATGGTCTTGGCGGACTGATAAAAGAGATTGTTATCCATTATATGGATTATCTTGGAAGGCGCCATGAATTTTTCCCTCTATTAATCACTCATATCAAGGATGTATTCCTTGATGAATTTACTAGACTACCTATTGGATGAGGTGGGGTTTTATATTGAAATACGTATTTGAGAAGAACCAGTATAGGATGGATACTACATAGTTGAAGGAGATCAAGAGGTACATATAGGTTTTAAAATATAAGTGTTTCATATGTCACAGTACATCCTCGGGTTGTTTTCCTATGCATTTCCCTAAGAAAGAAGATTTTTACTAATGATTTTCATGGATTACCATTTATTGAACAACCATACATTAAATAACTTTTATCCACTACCATATATAGATAGCCACATTGACTATCTCCTAAGAGATAGTGTTTTCACAAAGAATGATTTGAGTTCGGGATACCATCAAATGCATGTTATACCCTCATATATATTGTTTCAAACATTCCAAATTTATATAGTTTGTATAATTATTTAGTCATTACATTTGGTCATACAAATATCCAGTAGTATTTTTTATTTTGATGAATTGGGGGATCAATCGTTTTTAAGAATCATTTTTTTAGCCTTCATTAAAGACATCTTAGTGTACTCAAATAATTTATATGATCATCAAAAAAATAATGATCTAATTTTTAAGAACACTAAGATAGAAATATATTTATTCTAATATCACTTGATATTACAGTTGGAATTATAAGGTCTACTTACTAGGTTATATTATCTAAAAAATGATTATCTATAGACCTAGAGAAGGGGATCACTTTTGGTTACTTAGATTATATTATGAACATCATTGATATATATATTTTCATTGGGTTTTATTGATTTAATAAGATATTTATAAATGATTTATCATTACTTGAAACACAACTCATGGTATCTATAATGAAGTGTGTTATGTATATATGGTCTAAAGCATGGAAAATGTCTTTAATGAGATGAATGCGAGATTGAGATCACCACAACTTCAGATTTCTCCTTATCCTAGATGTTGTTATATGGTTTATTGTGATGTATTAGGAATCATATTGGGAGCCATTTTGAAGAAAGGATATAGAGTCCTGGAATATGGGTATCATCTATTGAGTCCTCATTAGTATAATTACCTGAAAGATGATATTGATATGGTATTTACTATTCATTAATTATGTTTTTATAGACATTACTTTCTAAAAGAGATATTTTTGGCTTATAAATAACACAAAATCCTCATGTATATTTTTACATGGGGTAATGTGATTCTTTGGTAGTGTCTATGAGTTAAATAAATATAGATATTTGATTGTGATTTTTCATATAATCATGGGAAATAAATTTCTACTGCTGATTATATGATTAATAAAACTCATAAATATGGAGTTCAGTATGTAAATAATTAGTAACATATTATTGAAAAAATAGATATGTACCTTTAGGATGAAGACCATAAATGATATCCTATACTCATATCGTTGTCAGTGACCTTTTCACTTCTTCCTACAGTGAATATAAGAGAACTCTAAGACCATAACATATTGGACCTATGTGAGAGTGTTTTATATGTGAACCACTACCCAACTGGATTGTTGGTTGGGTTTAGATATTCCTCATTCATGTCTGTTTCAAGTTATTGTAAGACATTTTAGTGGAGTTGATGTGATAGTATCATACTACTACTTGGATGGTAAATCCCAGCAGTATGATGATTCCCCAAGATTTACATAGGTCGTATTGGGGCCTTATACGAAAATTGGAAATAAATATTTTTTATACACAACATTCAAAATATTTGTAGGTGATGATAGAAATCTAGTGGTTATAATGGTTTTTATTGGAATTTCCCATTGCTGAGTGGAAATGGGATCGAATTACTATAGATTTTGTGATTGGATTACCTAGGTCACACATGAGATTTAACTAAGTATGGGAAAACATGAATAGATTAAGATAGGTCACTAACATCATACCTATGAAGGATTCCTTTTTATGGTATTATCAATAAATTATATGTGTTTGAGAGATCATAGACTTTCATAGAGTTCTACATAATATCATATCAGACAAATATTCCTGATTCATCTCGTGAATCTAGCAATGGTTGAAGATGGTACATGTTTCGTAGGTAGTGATGAGTATACCATATCCCCCACATACTAACACTCACTTTGAGCATCTGATATAGGTGTTAGAGGACACACTTTAAGAATGCATCATATATTTATGTGGGTTTTTGGAGAATAAAATCACTTTTTTTATTCTTTTATATTAATGTATTCCTTGTGACAATACATTTGGATCTTATAAAGAATTACATTATATGAAATGTTATCGCCCCAATACTGGTTAGTGGATAGAGTGGAATATGTAACACCCGAGACTTTTATGTTATATAAATCATCAAAGGAATATTTTTCTACACAACACTTGCTTGGCTTGCTTTACACGCAATCGCGACCTTCCTCGATAGCTTGCGTCGTACGCAATACCGAGTTTCACTAAACAACAATATGCTATTAAAACTAGCCGTTATGAATAGTAATAACCACTTTTTGAAATTTTATAAATTTTATTTTTCAAAATGAACTTCATTTTTGGACTCAGAATATCGAAATTAGCCTAGGGTGAAATTTTGGTATTTTTCTGAAAACTTTCAATTTTTGATGAATAGTGAAACCACTAAGTGGTAGGTTAAAAACTAAATTTTGCATAAAACTTAATTTTACCGCTTCTGTGAATGGAATTTCAAAAAATCCGAGAGACACGGTTAATATCAAGGACTAAAATGTGGTTCAATGAGATGAAAATAATTTTTTTGGTGAATAGTAACTTTTTACTATTTTTACCGCGGTTAATAGTAAATAGGGTAACTAAGGGTAAATATGATATCAATATTACCCTAACACATGTCCTAATACTATTGGACAAGTGTAATTCGACCAAAAACAAACTTAGGAATAACATATGACCATTTAGGCCCACTTGGATTAGATTAGGACATTTATTATTAATTTATTTAAAGAAGGGTTAAAATAGTTAAAATCAAAGTTTAATAAGTAAATATGGGGTTATACATAAGATAAATTCAATTGTAAATATTCATTAGAAAGCTAAAAAGATTTCCTACATGATGGTATTTTATTTGTAATTTTTAGACATCAAATAATTTAATTTATTTATGACACAAAGATGATGTAGTAATTATCTTATTAATGAAATATTGACAAAATTGATAATATAAATACCAAAATAAATGTAATTTGAGACTTTTTATGAATTCCACTAATTTTCTAGGTTACTATGATATATTAGTAATGATTTAATTAACTTGGTTCGAACATATAATTCTGTTATGACTTTCACAAAAATCATATATCAAATAGTGTCAAAATTGACACAAAATAGTTTTTAAATTAAATATTATATTATAAATTGTTATTTTATTCCTAAAAATCTATGGTTCGGCCAAATGACTTAGATAAGGATATATATATTAATAATAAACAATTTGGGGTTCGTTTGGCATGTTATAGTAAGTGTATTAACCATATAGTGAAAGAAAACAAAAAGACACGGTAAAAGTTAAATTAATTAACTTAGAGTTAAATCTAATTGATAAGGTTAAAATAATACCCTAAACATGTCTAAATCCTATTGGTTGATAGGATTTCGACCCTTCCCCACTTTAGCTTCGAAATAAGACCCTTTGGAACCATTATAAACCGATTTTGACTTTAATATAAAATAATATTTTGAGATATTCCTAAGGTGCCCCTCTCCTCCCTTATAAAAGGGCACCTCCTCCCCCTCCTCCTCACACCAATTTGAGCACTCAAGCTCGGCCAAACCCTGACATTTTCTCCTCTACACTTCCCTAGAATAATCCTAGAGGTCCTGGTCTTCTCCAAAGACCAATCTTAGTTCCTTAAGTGGAGGATTCAAAGAGGCGTTCCAAAGAAGAGGTAATATCCATTACCGATCTTTTCAATTTCTTTCTTCTTCAACTTCTTCTTCTTTAGTTGTTTCATGATAAAGTAATAACATCAGTATTACTTACATACTGATATGTTATTATAAATATGAAACAACCCTAATTCACCTTCTATCCATCCTACGGAAAAATGAAATCACCGCGCGTGCGTACGAACGGAATACCGTCTCCACGCCGTGGTGTAATCTATTTTCCACCATCACCTTACAAGGATGGGTATAATGGTGTAATGAGTAACTATATATGATTATTATTAAGTAATATTGATACTTAAATAATATATATATATACTCCAATACAATTCCACGATCATAGGGACGATATCATCACTCGTGCGTACGTACGGAATACCGTCTCCACACTGAAATAATATATATATATACTCCAATACAATTCCACGATCATAGGGACGAAATCATCACTCGTGCGTACGTACGGAATACCGTCTCCACGATGTGATGCGATTCGTTCTACATGATCTTCATTTCATAATGATTATATAAATGAATTGAATGAATTAATATGGTATATACTACACTAATACCATTCTGGAAATGAATTATCTATAACCTAAAGATAAGAATAAGAATTTATTCAACAAAACACGCATAAGAACAAAAAGTTATAAAAACCCGAGTAACAAGTAACAATGAAATATTACTAACAAGAAGCTAATAATATGACCATATATGTTATCATATGTCAATAAAATTATTTAAACCATTATACAGGAGCTTCGGACACGAACAAAGCAAATCAGACCTAAGGTAAGGGAAATATCACAATCTCATTTTTATCTGAGATTGTTTATTCGTAAGTATTTACTGGGGTGTATTTTATCATCCACATCCATGTTCCCTCAATATGTAATATTGTTTCCATCCACTTGAAATAGTTTAAATCCAATTTTACCCTTAGGTGAGTTCTTAGTAAAGAATATGAAAGGAATCTTTTGTCGTTTTTCCGTACGAGGTACTTTTTGACTTTTCCGACAAAAGTACGAAGAATGTTTTTTTTAACTTATACGGCATGAATGGATTTTTAAAACATTACTTCAAAGAAGCTTCCTTTACAAGTTTTCAAGTTTATTTTTAATCAACTTCTTTTATTTTAAAGTTGTATGACATGTTATGAAAGGAAAAATGTTTTTGAAGAAGAAAGGATATTTTCCTCAAGAATTCAATTCAAGTGTTTTATCAAAATTATTTTCCATCTAAGATAATAAAGGGTTCTGTTTCTATCCATATTTTTACATTGGATTGACTATGTTGTGATGGAATTATGTTTATGAATTCCTTTATCATATATGAATTGATTTATGATGTCATGATGTTTCAAGAATCCCATTTTTGTTATATGTGTTATGCGATGATGTATGTTTTATGATTATGTGGCACACATAAGAAAGGATTCATTATAAGATGGGTGGGACCTATATCTCCCTCCAATGCATTGGGTAATGATTTTATATCTCATGAGATAGACATGGCTGGAACGGAAGGTTATTTCGGTTCAGTGATACAGGACTGAAACGAGGAGTGAACTCGGTTCAGAAAGGGACTTTGTCCACTAAGATAGTCTTGGCGATGAGTCATGACTAACAAGAAATGATTTTCCATGATTATGTGTGCATGCCACAAAGTTTCAAGTTTTATGTTATGATTTTGGGGATCTCATTTTCACTTCTATGATTTATTCCATGTTAAGATATTATGATCTCTTTTGCAGGTTTTGATTTTCATAAAGATATGATATGATTTTTATTTCCTTTATTTGCCCTTGCTGAGCATTTGAGCTCACCCTTTTATGTTTTCTTTTCCCTAGGTCAGGAAGATGGATATTAAGTAGAATATGCTAAAAGGGACCCTAGATATGATGAAATAAATGGGAGACACTGTAGAAGATTTATGAACCAGTTGTTTATGTTTCCCAGTTTCTAAAGACACTATACCTATACGGTCCTTTGTGGTTTTGTCATATGTTGTAATAAGTGTGCTTCAATTTTGAAGTACTAATAATGCATGTAAAGTGTGGGTCGTTATAGTTGGTATCAGAGGAAAGGTATAGTCAACCTTTGGAAACTAGGATGTGAAAGCCTTAGTAAGAACCCTAAGGATAAGTCTAAGCATAGAACACAATCTTAGTGTTTTAGAAATGGCCTTGAATAACCTAGGATAAGACCTTAAGCATGAAAATTTTATTCTTGAATTATGTGGTTTCCTATTATAATTAGTGTTGCTCACACTATTCTTCTTGGTTTTAGTCAATGGCTGGAACCCGAAGGAACCGTGTTAATGCGGAATGCGATGGGCAATGCAATGATTGTCCCCCTGAGCAACCAAACGATATGGGAGCTGGAATGCAAAATCTTGTAGCCATGCTCACACAACTTTCTCAAGCTATGAATCATGCAGGATTTCCAAACGAACAAAGAAGGGAGCAACATTCTGTTGAATCCTTCATGAGGCAGCGTCCACCATCTTTCAGCGGGTCTACTGATCCATTAGTTGCTGAACAATGGATTAGTACTACTGAAAAGATATTTTCAGTTCTTCAATGTTCTGAGCATGATAAAGTCATCCTAGCAGTGTATCATTTGGAAGGAGATGCGGATCAATGGTGGAATCTTGTTAAGAATACGAGGCAAAGGGATGAAATTGAGTCTATGGAATGGGACGAGTTCAAGAACTTATTTTTCAATAAGTACTTCCCTCGTATTCTCCGAACAAAGATGGAGAAAGAGTTCCTTGAACTGAAGCAAAGGGATGATGAATCTGTTGGTACCTATGAAGCAAATTTTACAAGACTTGCAAGTTACGCTTCTGGTATTATTATCCAACCTGAGAGTAAGATCGATCGATTCTTTAGTGGCTTAAAACCAAGTCTTCGAAGGGCGTTAGCCATAAGGGACTTCAATAGCTACGAAGAAATCATTCGATGTGCTCTCAAAGTCGAGATGGAGATTGGAGTAACCCATCAGTCACATGGGTTTGATAAGAAGAGGAAGATGGAATTCAAAGAAAAATCTAAAGAGCACACGGAAAAGAAGATGAACTTTCCCTTATGCTCAAAGTGTGGAAAGAAAAATGGAGGGAGTTGTCTTAAAGGGGCAAGTAAATGTTTTAAATGTGGAAAGGAAGGTCATCGGGCATTTGAATGCCGTGATAATGGGAAGAAGATGTATAATGACGCAAACAAAGGAAGGGATACACAGAATGAACCTACAACACTTCAATGTTTCAAGTGCAAGGAGATGGGGCATTATGCCAATCAATGCCCAAATCCAAGGGTTGATGATGATGGTCGACGTCAACAAACTCTTAAGGCTAAAGACAAAGGAAAGTCACATGCAATTTCTATCAGCGATGTGGAGTACGATAACGATGTGGTGAAAGGTACACTTACCATCCACTCTAAAGTAGCAAATGTTTTATTTGATTCTGGATCCACCCACTCTTTTATTTCTGAAAAATTTTCTAAGGGTATCACCGTATTACCTCAACAATTAGATGTTGAGTTAGCTGTGACAACACCTAATGGCACATCAATCGCATCAGAAGTTTATAATTCTTCTCCGATCGAAGATTGTGGGAAAGTGCTTCCTGCAAATCTTGTGATCCTTCCTTTAGTGGAATTTGATGTGATTCTTGGCATGGATTGGCTTTCTCTACATGGAGCTCATATCAATTGCCAAAGAAGGGAAGTCACATTTCATATTCCAGATCAACCTACGATCGTCTATCAATGCAAGGATGAACATAACCTTCCAGTGGAAATTTCTTCCATCTTATGGGTCATGATTCCACTAAATGAAGGTTATTTATCTCAAATGGTTGGAGAGAAACTTACGATTAAGAATATGCCCATTGTACGGGAGTTTGATGATGTCTTTCCGGAGGAATTACCGGGTCTTCCACCAAATCGTGAAGTTGAGTTTTCAATAGAACTCGTACCGGGTGCTTTGCCTATTTCAAAGACACCTTATAGAATGGCCCCAATTGAGTTGCAGGAATTGAAGAAGCAACTCCAAGAGAATCTTGATAAGGGATTCATACGCCCTAGTGCGTCACCTTGGGGAGCACCTGTTCTATTTGTTAAGAAGAAAGATGGATCAATGAGACTCTGCATTGATTATCGAGAACTTAACAAGATCACTATCAAGAACAAATATCCTCTCCCACGCATTGATGACTTATTTGACCAACTACGCGGAGCTCAATACTTTCCAAGATTGATCTTCGTTCAGGGTATCATCAATTAAGGGTCAAAAGGGAGGATATACCAAAGACGGCTTTCCGTACAAGGTATGGACACTATGAATTTATAGTGATGCCATTTGGTCTTACTAATGCCCCTGCTATCTTCATGGATCTAATGAATAGAGTCTTTAGAGACTATCTTGATCAATTTGTGGTAGTCTTTATAGACGATATTCTTGTCTATTCAAAGAGCAAGGAAGAGCATGAAGATCACTTGAGAATTATATTGAAGACCCTGAGAAAGGAGAAGCTTTATGCCAAATTTACCAAGTGTGAATTTTGGCTTCAAAAAGTTGCATTTTTGGGTCATATAATCTCAAAAGAGGGGATATCTGTGGATCCAGCAAAAACAGAGGTTATCGAAAGATGGTCAAGACCAACAACAGTAACTGAGATCCGAAGTTTTCTTGGTTTGGCTGGATATTATCGACGTTTTGTAAAAGATTTTTCACGATTATCTAATCCACTCACCAAGTTGACTCGGAAAGGAGTTAAGTTTGTCTGGACAGAGGAATGTGAAGAGAATTTCAAGGAGTTGAAAAGAAGGTTATCCAGTGCACCTGTGCTCACACTGCCTTGTAGTGGAGAAAGGTTTGTGATCTACAGTGATGCATCCAAGAAGGGATTGGGGTGTGTTCTTATGCAAAATGATATGGTGATAGCTTATGCCTCACGACAGTTGAAAATCCATGAGCAAAATTACCCAACACATGATTTGGAGTTGGCTGCGGTAATCTTTGCATTAAAGATTTGGAGGCATTACCTTTATGGTGAAAGGTGTGATATTTATACTGATCATAAAAGTTTAAAGTATATTTTCACACAAAAGGAGTTGAATATGCGTCAAAGAAGATGGTTGGAGCTGATTAAGGATTATGACTGCTCAATCCATTACCACCCTGGGAAAGCAAACAAGGTGGCAGATGCATTAAGTCGACAAGACCATGCTAGTTTATCCATGATGAGGATCACAAAAGATCCAATATTTATGGATTTACAAAGGATGGATCTTGGAATTATAATGGAAAGGGAAAAATCTTATCTTTCCCAAATGAATGTTCAACCATCTATACATGTGAAGATTAAAGAGGCACAGAAAGAAGATGTCGAGTTACAAAAGAAGGTGAGAAATGTTCCTGAATTCAACCTTGATTGTGATGGGATAATAAAGTTCAGGAATCGGGTTTGCGTTCCTCCCATCCCCGAATTAAAGAATGAGCTGCTGGATGAGGCTCATAGTTCATCATTCTCTATTCATCCTGGAAGCACGAAGATGTATAGGGACCTGAAAGAGTACTTCTGGTGGGATGGCATGAAAAGAGATGTTGCTGAATTTGTCTCTCGATGCTTGGTTTGTCAACAAGTTAAAGCTGAGAGACAGAAGTCTAAGGGGATGTTACAACCATTACCCATACCCGAATGGAAATGGGAAAACATCACTATGGACTTTGTCACAGGACTTCCTAAAACATCCAAAGGCAATAATGCTATCTGGGTCATAGTTGATCGTCTTACAAAGTCTGCACACTTCATTGCTATTAGAGAGGATTTCTCTCTAGATCAGCTTGCCAGGATATATGTAAAGGAAGTGGTAAGATTGCATGGAGTACCACTTTCTATTATATCTGATCGAGATCCGAGATTTACCTCGAAGTTCTGGCGAAGTCTTCAGCATACTCTGGATACAGAGTTGAGTTTCAGCACTGCTTATCATCCCCAGACAGACGGTCAGTCTGAGAGAACAATTAAAACCCTAGAAGATATGTTGAGAGCTTGCTCTATGGATTTCAAAGGAGGTTGGGATCAACACCTACCTTTGGTGGAATTTTCTTATAATAATAGCTTTCACTCCAGTATTCAAATGGCTCCTTATGAAGCTCTCTATGGAAAGAAATGCAGGACTCCAACTTGCTGGGATGAAGTTGGGGAAAGAAAGCTATTAGGACCTGATCTCGTTGATGAAATGGCAGAAAAGGTTAGATCTATTCAACAACACATAAGAGCAGCTCAGAGTCGACAGAAAAGTTATGCCGACAACCGAAGAAAAGACCTAGAGTTTGAAGTGGGCGATAAAGTGTTCTTACGAATATCTCCCTGGAAGAGGGTTATGAGATTTGGAAAGAAGGGGAAGTTGAGCCCTAGATATATCGGTCCTTTTGAAATACTGGATCGTGTTGGGAAGGTAGCTTACCGATTGGCGCTTCCACCGAATCTCTCTCAAGTTCACGATGTGTTCCACGTATCTCTCCTGAGAAAGTACATACCAGATCCTTCACATGTACTCAGCTCAGAAGTTGTACCGCTGGAGCAAGATCTTTCTTATGAAGAACAGCCGATAGAGATTCTAGATCGTAGCGAAAAAGTCCTACGAAACAAGACCACTCGCTTGGTGAAAGTTTTATGGAGAAACCACCAACTTGAAGAAGCTACATGGGAGCTTGAGGATATGATGAGGGAGACGTATCCTCATTTGTTTGTTACAAAGTGACGAATTTCGAGGGCGAAATTCTTTTTAAGGGGGGTAGAATGTAACACCCGAGACTTTTATGTTATATAAATCATCAAAGGAATATTTTTCTACACAACACTTGCTTGGCTTGCTTTACACGCAATCGCGACCTTCCTCGATAGCTTGCGTCGTACGCAATACCGAGTTTCACTAAACAACAATATGCTATTAAAACTAGCCGTTATGAATAGTAATAACCACTTTTTGAAATTTTATAAATTTTATTTTTCAAAATGAACTTCATTTTTGGACTCAGAATATCGAAATTAGCCTAGGGTGAAATTTTGGTATTTTTCTGAAAACTTTCAATTTTTGATGAATAGTGAAACCACTAAGTGGTAGGTTAAAAACTGAATTTTGCATAAAACTTAATTTTACCGCTTCTGTGAATGGAATTTCAAAAAATCCGAGAGACACGGTTAATATCAAGGACTAAAATGTGGTTCAATGAGATGAAAATAATTTTTTTTGGTGAATAGTAACTTTTTACTATTTTTACCGCGGTTAATAGTAAATAGGGTAACTAAGGGTAAATATGATATCAATATTACCCTAACACATGTCCTAATACTATTGGACAAGTGTAATTCGACCAAAAACAAACTTAGGAATAAAATATGACCATTTAGGCCCACTTGGATTAGATTAGGACATTTATTATTAATTTATTTAAAGAAGGGTTAAAATAGTTAAAATCAAAGTTTAATAAGTAAATATGGGGTTATACATAAGATAAATTCAATTTTAAATATTCATTAGAAAGCTAAAAAGATTTCCTACATGATGGTATTTTATTTGTAATTTTTAGACATCAAATAATTTAATTTATTTATGACACAAAGATGATGTAGTAATTATCTTATTAATGAAATATTGACAAAATTGATAATATAAATACCAAAATAAATGTAATTTGAGACTTTTTATGAATTCCACTAATTTTATAGGTTACTATGATATATTAGTAATGATTTAATTAACTTGGTTCGAACATATAATTCTGTTATGACTTTCACAAAAATCATATATCAAATAGTGTCAAAATTGACACAAAATAGTTTTTAAATTAAATATTATATTATAAATTGTTATTTTATTCCTAAAAATCTATGGTTCGGCCAAATGACTTAGATAAGGATATATATATTAATAATAAACAATTTGGGGTTCGTTTGGCATGTTATAGTAAGTGTATTAACCATATAGTGAAAGAAAACAAAAAGACACGGTAAAAGTTAAATTAATTAACTTAGAGTTAAATCTAATTGATAAGGTTAAAATAATACCCTAAACATGTCTAAATCCTATTGGTTGATAGGATTTCGACCCTTCCCCACTTTATCTTCGAAATAAGACCCTTTGGAACCATTATAAACCGATTTTGACTTTAATATAAAATAATATTTTGAGATATTCCTAAGGTGCCCCTCTCCTCCCTTATAAAAGGGCACCTCCTCCCCCTCCTCCTCACACCAATTTGAGCACTCAAGCTCGGCCAACCCCTGCCATTTTCTCCTCTCCACTTCCCTAGAATAATCCTAGAGGTCCTGGTCTTCTCCAAAGACCAATCTTAGTTCCTTAAGTGGAGGATTCAAAGAGGCGTTCCAAAGAAGAGGTAATATCCATTACCGATCTTTTCAATTTCTTTCTTCTTCAACTTCTTCTTCTTTAGTTGTTTCATGATAAAGTAATAACATCAGTATTACTTACATACTGATATGTTATTATAAATATGAAACAACCCTAATTCACCTTCTATCCATCCTACGGAAAAATGAAATCACCGCGCGTGCGTACGAACGGAATACCGTCTCCACGCCGTGGTGTAATCTATTTTCCACCATCACCTTAAAAGGATGGGTATAATGGTGTAATGAGTAACTATATATGATTATTATTAAGTAATATTGATACTGAAATAATATATATATATACTCCAATACAATTCCACGATCATAGGGACGATATCATCACTCGTGCGTACGTACGGAATACCGTCTCCACGATGTGATGCGATTCGTTCTACATGATCTTCATTTCATAATGATTATATAAATGAATTGAATGAATTAATATGGTATATACTACACTAATACCATTCTGGAAATGAATTATCTATAACCTAAAGATAAGAATAAGAATTTATTCAACAAAACACGCATAAGAACAAAAAGTTATAAAGACCCGAGTAACAAGTAACAATGAAATATTACTAACAAGAAGCTAATAATATGACCATATATGATATCATATGTCAATAACATTATTTAAACCATTATACAGGAGCTTCGGACACGAACAAAGCAAATCGGACCTAAGGTAAGGGAAATATCACAATCTCATTTTTATCCGAGATTGTTTATTCGTAAGTATTTACTGGGGTGTATTTTATCATCCACATCCATGTTCCCTCAATATGTAATATTGTTTCCATCCACTTGAAATAGTTTAAATCCAATTTTACCCTTAGGTGAGTTCTTAGTAAAGAATATGAAAGGAATCTTTTGTCGTTTTTCCGTACGAGGTACTTTTTGACTTTTCCGACAAAAGTACGAAGAATGTTTTTTTTTAACTTATACGGCATGAATGGATTTTTAAAACATTACTTCAAAGAAGCTTCCTTTACAAGTTTTCAAGTTTATTTTTAATCAACTTCTTTAATTTAAAAGTTGTATGACATGTTATGAAAGGAAAAATGTTTTTGAAGAAGAAAGGATATTTTCCTCAAGAATTCAATTCAAGTGTTTTATCAAAATTATTTTCCATCTAAGATAATAAAGGGTTCTGTTTCTATCCATATTTTTACATTGGTTTGACTATGTTGTGATGGAATTATGTTTATGAATTCATTTATCATATATGAATTGATTTATGATGTCATGATGTTTCAAGAATCCCATTTTTGTTATATGTGTTATGCGATGATGTATGTTTTATGATTATGTGGCACACATAAGAAAGGATTCATTATAAGATGGGTGGGACCTATATCTCCCTCCAATGCATTGGGTAATGATTTTATATCTCATGAGATAGACATGGCTGGAATGGAAGGTTATTTCGGTTCAGTGATACAGGACTGAAACGAGGAGTGAACTCGGTTCAGAAAGGGACTTTGTCCACTAAGATAGTCTTGGCGATGAGTCATGACTAACAAGAAATGATTTTCCATGATTATGTGTGCATGCCACAAAGTTTCAAGTTTTATGTTATGATTTTGGGGATCTCATTTTCACTTCTATGATTTATTCCATGTTAAGATATTATGATCTCTTTTGCAGGTTTTGATTTTCATAAAGATATGATATGATTTTTATTTCCTTTATTTGCCCTTGCTGAGCATTTGAGCTCACCCTTTTATGTTTTCTTTTCCCCAGGTCAGGAAGATGGATATTAAGTAGAATATGCTAAAAGGGACCCTAGATATGATGAAATAAATGGGAGACACTGTAGAAGATTTATGAACCAGTTGTTTATGTTTCCCAGTTTCTAAAGACACTATACCTATACGGTCCTTTGTGGTTTTGTCATATGTTGTAATAAGTGTGCTTCAATTTTGAAGTACTAACAATGTATGTAAAGTGTGGGTCGTTATAGAATATCACCTAATACCTAATATAATCTAGGAGTATTTGGATCTTGTAAAAGTTATCCAGATGTGTTTGGATACATCATAGACTATAGAGAAGTCTTTCAATGACCACTATGATCGACCAATAGAGTTTGAGGTTATGGATTGAGTATTATTAAAAAAAATTACCTAGAATATGGAAGTGATAGATTCAATGACTTGATATGATTTCCCCTTAATATATAATTCCATTCAATATTATGGAGAGATTCGTGTCGGTATCCTAATGGTTACATTTAACACAAAGGTACCGAGAAATGCATAGCATCATCCATGAATCATTGATTCATCATTACAACTCATAATGATATAATATTCTGCAGCCTTATGATGTTTTTTCGGATTTATATTAATCATTCAGTGACCATCCTATATGAATTGTTGATCGAATAACAATGGATCTCCAATAATGGTTACTGCCTAGAGTATGGGTGATATGGTATAATAACCGTGCACTAGGAAAGGGCTAGGATTGAGTCGCTAATGAACATTATTCGTGTCCTGGGTTATCATCATTTGGTATTTTAACTCCATTATAATGGAAACATGGGGATGAGTTTTCTAAATAAGGGGATACGGTAAAAAACGATTGATTCAAATTTGGTAATAATACATTAATTTTTAGTATAAATAAATTTTTCTAAACCGATGAAGGTGAATAAATGTTTTAAGAAGGTTTACAAAGCCATAAAATCTCATTAAGAACCCATATATCAATTTTTTTGGAGAAGTAGTATGAGGGTAAATATTATTAGTAACTATTTTAATAAATTGTGTGACCCAAATATATGTTTATCCCAATTTTTAAACCATATGTGGGATGCTTCATAGATCATTGAAAAATGATGAGGATTTTTAGAGGTGACCTGAAGAGGTTGTAAATAGTTTCCAAAAAGCATGATCTTAGCCACATATGTAGTACCACCAATGTACTAACCCACGGAGCAGGTACACCGTTGGAAACAATGAGAGATATACCTATGAAAAAGGTTAGTTACATTAAGATAGTGTTTCCACAAGGTTGGGAAAACTGTATAGCAAAAAAATGATCCCATAAAAAAATTAAGTTCTTATATCACCCATATTGTCTTATATTCTCTCAACCCTGTTTTCTTAAATCATCTATGAATAAAACCTCCATGACTAAGAGATCACTTTTCTTCACATAGAGGATTTGAGCAAGGATCTTCTTTCAGTGTACGGTTCCATCACCCATTTTCATAGTGGATATGGACTAGTATTATTTCTAATAATATTTAATCCTTCCCCCATCTATCCTTCTATATTTAATTATAGATCCAAGTGAGATAATTTTCCCAATTTCAAGAGAGTTATTCTATTTATTCAACTTATCCAAATATGGATTGAATCAAAATATGATATTGAATGAGGAGAGTTATAATTTCCCAAGGTAGGTGGTCTATAACATTTCCTAATTTTTGATGTTTATATAATGAATTATACTGTTAAATTCCAATATTTATAGGAGTTTCTCTATAAATTTATATATCTTAAAATTTGATCATTAAAACAATATTTTAAATGGTTATTAACCCCATATATTTTATTAGAGAATTTTAACCTTAACTCGAACCACCATTGGGTGAGACTGTTCTATTAATATCATTCTATCCACCCATTGGGTGTGTTTATCATTCCACATATTAATGAAATATATATCCAAATTTAATGAAATCATAAAGTTGAGTATGTTGGATAAAACCATGTAATTTTAAAATTAAATTTTAAAATAATGGGATAATTTTAAGATGTTGAATGAAATGGAATTCCCCTTGATTTATTCTATTTATATAGTAGTTTGTTGAACTATTTAAAAAATTAACTTGGATCTAATTCTTAAAACATTTATTTACATTAAAATGATAATTTAATATTATAAATTCAACTAAAAAATGGCATGGACACTACCAGGACCCTTGAATACCCTCTATAATGTAATAAAAATAATTAATTAAAGGATTGGACACTACTATAGTCTCCCTCCATGACTCATATATGTGAAATGGTGTCTAAATAAATTATAGTAAATAAATTTTTTAATTTAATAGACACTAACATATTCCCATGAATCATTAAATGAATTTTGATGAAATGGATTTCATGGTACGGAACCTCTGTGATGTAACACATAATAACATTGATAACCGACTTATATTGTAATGAACCAAGTTTTTATAGAATAATAATTTTTTATTTCTATTAATATTAATGAATATGTTATTAATTTTATGTTAAAGAGGCCACTTTTTCGAATATCCTACTAAACACACAATAACGGATTTCTTCGAAATTTTGTGTTGCACACAATGTTGAGTTATACTGAAAACTATATTATTATTATTTTTTTAAATGGTAGTTAACGAGTATCCATTTTAAGGACGAGATTCAATAGTATCATCTAAATTTTGAAATATCATTTACACATGTTTAAATATTGATTCTTTGGTTTCCAAATTTAATAGAAATAGAAATAAAAAAAATTAATATAAAGGATGAGTTTTTATGAAAACAAATTTAAAAGGGAATAATTGTATTTTCATTTATCACATTATAGGTTTTTATTTTATGAAAAATATATGATATATATATAATTTAATGTTTTAAATTTATCTTATATTGTTTCTTCATATTATATAAGAACAAATACAATTTTTCAGATAAAATAAGTATTTTTCTAAAAATGCAGATTTACCACCTTTTAATAGAGAAACATTTTTAAATATTGTTTTTGTCACTTTTATATTTTTTATTTGAAAAAAAACTTCTTTTATAGTATAGGTACACAAAATTTACTTTGGTAAAATTTTTGGTAAGTTTCTGGTAAAGTTCATGTTTTTAACAAATAGTTAAAAAAATATAGCAATTTAATTCAAAATTGTATTTTCATCCAATTTATTTAAATATTTAGATTGTCTATTAAATTAGTTTCAATGTATAAATAAATTATATTTTTATATTTTATCTAATGTTGGTTATTGGATGAAATTTCACATTGAAAATGGACATAAACACAAGTCAATCTTTAGATTGTTATTACATCTTAAAAACCTCTTTTTTGGTTTTGACAATGGGAAGTAATTTTAAATAAATTTCTGCCAATTTTATGTTTTGAATTTGGAAAAATGAATCCCATATTTTAAATCATGAAGTCTATACTGTGCAAATACTTACCTTTTAATTTTTAAAATTATGAATAGTAACTTCAGAAATTATTTTATTTACCATGGTTAATGGGTAAATCTTTTAAATAATTGGAAAATAATATTATAATAATAATAAACTACACGAACATGTGTATTATTACTATTGGATGAGATATGTCTGACCATGGTCATCCTTGGGTGGATTTTGGGACCCCAAGGAGCCACACGGATGTGAAAATGACATTTTATTAGAAATTATTTAATGTAACAAAAAATGAAACACAAACATGTATCATTTATTAAAAAATAATATTTGGTGTTATATAAGAGATATATTATATTGTAAATAGTCATTATAAATAAAACAATATTCCCCACACCATGGTATTTTATTTATAATTTTTAGACATTTGATAAATAAATATATTTATGACACAATGATGATGTTTTGATTACCTTATTAATGAATGATTAAAATAAATGATATTATTATATTTGAAATAAATTTATTTAAAGTCTTTTTATTCCATATAATTCGTTTGAGATTTATAGCATCTGATATATTTTAGGATATCATTGATGGTTCATCAAGGATTTCCTAAAGTTGGTTTCACCTTTGAATGTTATTACAATGAAATGGGTAAAAATTCGATGGGATGCTATGTGTCTGTCTTCTTTTTTAGATGAACCAACCTAGGTTGACCCTATACTAGTTACACAATATGACCAATGATAAGGTCCATGAGGAATTATCTATCCTCCTGATCTAGAAAATAGTATCATGAATCAGAAATAAATCAGTGGGGAATAATTTATCTAGTAAATTGTTAATTAATAAATAAATGGATAATCATAAATCAGCACAATAAATAATGGCTATCAGTAAAAAATAAATAATGAAATACAAATTGTACCTCCAAATGACCTCATGGGTCACCTTCAATCATATAAAAATACTTATATTTGATATAATTAGTGTTGGGTGGAAAATAAAAATTAAAATGATAAACAATATTGTAATGTTCAATAATATTCCCAATAGGGGCTCCAAAACATAAAAAATTCCCAATGACATACCTTTATAGAATAAATTATTTCACAATAGTTTGAAAACAAATAAAAAATTGGGTTTCAAATCTATTATAAATAAGTAGCACTTTGATGTTTCTCAAAAATCATTTTCCCATTATAATTCATATATATGTTCGAAAAATGTGAAAAAATTTCCCAAATCTAATTTTTAAGAAGATATTTAAAAAAAAGAAGAATTTTATGGTAGGAATTAAAATAAAAGATATCACAAAATGCTTAAAATAGATGAAAAAATGAACACATTTAATTATACAAATATGTAATTTTTTCTTATGTAAGCACGATGATTAGAATTAAATTATAAATTTTTTACCGATTATGAAATAGTAGAATACATGTGTACTGGTTAACATGGGATATTCATAGACACCATGAGATGAATCCCCAAATATTATTAGTTCATAATTCATCTTTTGACTTATCAATGTTGTGAATAGTTAATAACCTAGCTAGCTACTCTAAACTAGCCTCACCATGGGAACAACCCACATGGACACTATATGGGATTCTATCACATCTAATTAGGACTAAATATAAACCATATTTTGACTTTCACTATGACGCATATGATAAAATGTTAGTAGAATTATGGAGAAATGAGGATGTCATCACATGCTTGACAGTAACGTGGATTACAACATAAATTCCTTTCCCACTCACCAACATTATCCATGTGTTGAACATCTCTAGATATATGACAACTGTGGTGGTTCCTATCCTACAGTAATCATTTTAAATATTTTAACATATCATACACATCATGAGAGTTAGAAACCTTTGTGAAAAAAGTTCCTAAAGGATCACAACGATCATTAAATATTTTCATAAAAAAACATTTATAAAACCAATAAAAAAATTAAAAAAAAAATATTAAATATTATAATAAATGTTTTAAAAAATACACTAACGTGAAAAACCACATAGAATGTTTATGTAATTTTTGTTAAATGATAAAAATTAGCATTTCTATGTTCCAAAAATAATTTAAATATTATACATATACTGCATAACTATCAAATATATTTTAAATACACCCAAAAAATCATCTAATTCCAATTAAAGGTTAGAACAAATGAATACACCTCAAAACATATTTCCTCAAAAGATGAAAACCCAGAATCGACATCAATGGGGTCTATTAATGAAAGAGAGGCTATATGGTTCATTGGAAAATAGGAAAAGTCTTTTACACATACAAACATATGTACCGATACATATATTTATACCCCTATCTTCAATGAACATATTTCACATTCCATTATGAAATTTTTTCATGGAGGATATATATATACACTTTATCCGATCATATATTTCCATGTCTCATTCAAAAAAGATTCCCAATAAAACACTATAAATATATGAGATATCAAAAAATTTAAAACCCCATAATTAAAAATCTTCAAAAAATATAAAATGTATCAAAAAGATTGTTTATTTTTTTAATTCCATTTTAAAAATATAAAAAACTCCTAAGTCATTAAAATTAAAAAAATTAACTTTAAGAACCATCGCATGTATTTCTCAGGAAAATGGATAATAGTTTTTATAAATGCCAGAGGATACCTAAAGGATAAAAAATGTAACATCTTGTTCAATAATAATATAATAATTATATATTTCACAAACAAACATAATAAAAATATTATTTATGAAGAAAAATAAATTTTAATAACATGGTAATAAAAGAATCTAAGAATAATATGTCATTCCTGAAGAAAACCACTACGAAATAAAGGAACTAAAAAAGGTTCCTATCCAATACAATTGATCTAGAATGACTCTAAAAATTGATCCCCTCAAATTGGTGGGACAAAATACACCAAAGTCGGTCAAACCTTCACGTAGGGTTTATTGAATATTCATGACACACAATATGGTAAACAATGGGAGGAGAAAATAATAAATGTGATAAATAAGGAGTAATAGAAATGTGTACCTAGTTTTAAGACACACCAGACGGTGGGGTGAATTGATGAATGGAATCAATACTGAATAAGGGGTTTCATTCCATTAGGGGGTATTCGCACACGACGTTTGAGGGATAGGGTAGTGGGGTTCATCGTGAGGAGTACGAGGTTGGGGAAGGATTTCATATTTTTGTTGTTTTTTATTAGTAAAACTATTATTATTATTATTTTTATTATTATTATTATTTATTTATTTTAAAACCAATAGTGGCTCTCATGTTCTTGGAACACTAATTACAATCTGGGTGTTGATACTGTTCCACTTTCTGGGCACATAGTTTACCTTCATGGGTTGGTCACATGGTTTAGAAAACCATGCTCCAACCATGATAAATCACTCTATGATTGTGAGAGATTCCCCGACATGGTTTCCTTATGGTTCATAAATCTATCAAGTAATACTATATGATACAATGAAGGATAAAATTTATTAATTTTATTCCAAATTAATATACCAACATCATTTAGGAAAACATATAATTAATAAATAAATAAATAAATCATTAGTGAATATTTGGTGTCACAATTGTATACCCACCAAAACATTTTATTTCCCCAAAATACCACCAGGCTCTCAAAGGAAGTCACACAGAATGAACATTAACTGGAAAAGGAAACCATCAAAACATTTCCAAACCACACAAATTTTGAATTTAAATATAATAAATTTCCAACATGATCAATGATAGAAAACTGATCACACTTGCATCAGATATCATAACAATTTAAGCATTACTCTTGAATGATGGGTCATCAAGAGAATGGTAATATAAAGTAATTTCAACAAAACACAACCCAAACTCCCAATAAAGGGTGTTAAAAAGATCCTACGACCAAACTATGACAAAAAACCACATCTAATTGAACTAAAATTTTCCAACATACTTGAACAAGGATAAAAACTGACATTACTACTTATTCATGAGAGATGAATAATGATAAATAGAAATATTTATATTGAAGAATGAATCAAAAACATTACCCATCCATTGTAAAGGAATATAAAAACTTAAGAGTGAGCTAATAATTTACAAATCAGGGACGCCCAACATTATCATCCCCACACTTCTACTTAGGGGTGAAGGACAAAGAAATAAAAATAACAAACAATGTTATTAAATGATGTCATGACCCCCTTCTATGTCAACAATAAAATCAGTACAATATAGGACCTCCAATCCAAACCACCAATCATGAAGATCTCAATAATAGGGAAACCAAATTATTCCATTTGTAAAATCCATTGTTGTTGAATCATTCATATTCACATGGAGCACCCACTTAGGGATTCCAATGTATATTCAATAAAATGAAAAACTCACCACAAACCGTGTCCCACAAAATCCACAAGAATCGTATCCCCACCTATGAGTTAGAAGAATAACCCAAAATCATCTCAAACTCAAAGATAAATCAAAGAGGGACCCATAGACACCACACCTAGATTGAATGACATTTTAATCTCATCTAATCGGGAATCCACAATATGAAATATAAATGTCCAAAAACACTCATGTATTTTTTTCAGAAGGCATATCCAATTAAAATAAAATAATAGTTCTAAAGAATATTTTTTTCATCCCAAAAAGGAAAGTTAATAATTCCTTAAAAAAAATTCAATCTTTAAAATGTTTTCATGAAAACAATTCTTTTTCATAATAAAACTATTCCAAAAAATCCATAAAATTAAAAAAACATTTAAAACACCACAACCGTAAATTAAATCAGGTTAAAAAACAAAAACTCAAAACACATCCCAATTAAAAATTAATAAATAAACATAAATAGCAATTAATTCATCCTTAAAAATCATCAGAAAACCCAAAATTTTAATTAAAAACCCATTAATCTTTACTGAAAACCCATTTACTTACTTACATACCTAATTAAAAATAATTTGTACCAACTAAATCAAATTTAAATTATCCCAATTCCATTCTTAAAACACAAAAAATCAATTTTAAATAATATTAATACATCAAAAGTTCTTTTCTAAAAGTTCTCATGGGCCATTTGACAAATAATTTATTGTAATTTATTCGAAAGAAAACCCTCATTAACCATTTAAAAACATACATTTACCACTTAAAACATAATTACATTTTAAAAGGTAATTATAAATTAAACCAAAATATATCTTTTGTATCACTAAAAATATGTCCAAAAAAAAATCCTTAAATAAATTTCCCAGAGGGGTAGTGGAATTTTTTTTGGGAAACATGGGTTAAAGGACCATAGGAAAATAATTCATCTTCTAGAACGAGTGTCATGGAATCATCCATAGTTGCACTACATGGTTTTTGAGGTCATTTGTGAAGCCATTTCCATATGTTCGAAAACTATTTTAACAAAAAAATGTCAAAATAAAAAAAAATTAAAAAAACTTCATGATTAATTGTTTTTTTCATGAGTAGTGTTGACCAGGTACTGATCCATGTCCTGCCTCCTAATCCCAAATGATATTATCTCAATACACAATAAATTCTAAAAAAGGGATAAATGGATATTCTACAATTTTTTCCTAAACTAACTTTGTTATACCCTAAACAAGTCACCTAATATGGCCCACAAAATGTTCTGAGAGGCGTTCCTGATCCTAATAAAGAGAAAAAATGGTTCTAGGGACCATATAGAACTCAATTAGGAATGATTTAGAGTGTATGTTTTATATTAATAAATAAATTTATTATCATAAAACTAAATAATAATGTTAAAAATAGCTACACAAAATTAATAAAATACTATAAATAATACCTCTAAATGACCTCTTGGGTCATCTATAATAATATAACCAGACGTCTCCATTAGAAAATCAAATATTTTGAGGAAACTGAAAATGAAAATGGTAGAGTATATGTTGTGGCATTAAAATTTCCAACTGTGATTCTAAAATAAAAACAAATCCACATTATATACCTTTAATGATGAAACCATTACATGATTTTTTATGTAATCTAATAAAATATAGTTTTTCAGTTCACTTTTAAACTATAACACCATGATTTCACTAAAACAATATTTTAAATTCATAATTCAGAAACACATACCCAAAAGGTTAATGATTTTACAAAAACCATTCTAAAGAAAATACATAAATATAATGAATAATTCTATAGAGAAATAAATAAACATGTTCTCTACACCAAGGGAAAATATAATACATTTATTTAAATAAGTATGAAATGGTTTTCCTATGGATGAAAAATTGATAAAAATATTTAAAAAAATGCCACTAATTTATATAATAAAGAAACACTATAAAATAATATAGATGGGATATTCCTATGGAAAAAGTGAAGATACCATAGAGGGAGTAGGTTCACAATCCATTCACCAATGTATTGATGTGATCCACAAACAATAACTATCTGGACTAATCCCAACTGGCCTAACTGGCCGAACACCCACATGGAAACTCCAAGGGGATCTAGTAAGTATAATACGGACAACATAATAAATATATCATGACTCTCCCATTTTATGCCTATTATCCCATGTTAGTATATGAAAATATAATTTAGGCGGTCATCCAATTCTTATAACTAACATTGTTCCCAACATACATATATTTTCTACTTCCTCACACCGTCCATGTAAATACACTCTCTAGCTGTAAGATACCCCTAGGGATTCCCAACATATATTTAATATTTTGAATGTGGATACCAGTAAAACACATCATGAGTATTCAAAAAAAATTTCAATGAAATTATTTATGTATCTAAATAGAACATACCAATTTTAATGAAACCTAATTTATAAAATCAATTAACCATTGAAAATACATTACAATTTCCTATAAAAGGATAAATAGTATATTAACAAGAGAAAATAACTATTCCAGTTTAGTTAAATCATGAAAAATTAATGAAATTACCATTATCATGTGCCAAAAGTATTTTTATTGTATATAAATAAAAAATAATAATAAAACATTTTTTTAAAACACAAAATAGATCATGGAATCAAATTAATGGCTTAGAAATAGGAAACCAAATTCAAAATATGTTTTCTCAGATTCTGAAGACCATAAATACACATTAATGTGGTCCACATAAGTAAGAGAGGCTATTAGGGACATTGGTGAAGTATAACTCTCCTATATAATTACTCACATATGAACCGCCTCCCTCTTCACACACACATACCAAGAGACGCAGTTCACATATTCCCATCACCATGACAGAATATTTCCAGGAGTATATATATTTATATACTCCTTACCCAATTGTATGTGTGAAAGTCACTATCACGAATGAAGGCCCAAGACACTCTAGAAAAATATGTGAAATCAAAAAATTAAAATATCCATAATTAAAAATTTGGAAGAAATTAGAATTTATAAATAAATGTAAGTTTTATTAAAATAATTTAAAAATACCTAAAAAATATAAATAAATAATATGAATTTAAAAATATTTAATTTCTCCTTAAACACCATTAAATATATTTATTAGGTGATGTAAAAACATATTTTTAAAATGTAGGAGAAAACCAATAGATAATTTTTGGAAGACCATGTTAAAAATGAATTTAATCCAAATTGAATTTACAAAACAAAATAATTAAAAAATTACTAGGTATCAAGAATAATAAATTAAAATTATATGAAGTCAGAGGGTTGAAATTTTAATGTTCATGAGTGGTTATAAACAATCAATAACTCATAGACATTAAAAAATTATGAAATCTAGCACAATTTCCCAACAAGACATGTATATGGTATCACACCAAATACACACACAAAAATACAAAAACTAATCCAAACTAACACATAGGGAACATACCATATGAATGATCCACTAAGAGTGAAAAAATTGGAGGGGAGAAGAACAAATATGAGGATGATAGAAGATGTAACACAATTAATTAGGATGATCACATGCCAAAATGTTTTACCAATTGATAAATAGAGGCCAGATCATAGGGGGGTTCTTTCCATGGGGGTGTTCTTTGTGATGTGGGAGGGAGAGGATATGGGGTACACCATGAGTGGTTTGAGGGATGTGGGATTAATTTAAGGTTTTATATTTTTTATAATTAATAATTATAATAATAATATAATTATTATTAATCCATTAGGGACACACACAGTCTCATAATAAGGATTAAAAAATCTTGTACTGACCGTGCAACCTTTTCTAAATATATTAGGTGGGAATTATTGGATGGATTCATGGTTCAATAGACTATACACCAACTGTGTGAAACCAGCCTGCCATTGTCAAATATTTTCCAGAACAATTTCTAGATGGTTTGGTACACCTTTCTGCCAACCCGTGGGACACTCTAAATGATTAAAAATTATAAAGAATCCCATGTAAAATACTAAAACCATTGAATAAAAAGACAATTAATTAATTAATTAATAAATTAATAAATAAGGGTCAGGGTGTGACATCTTTCATCAAGACGAAATCATTTCTTACATATACTACTATTTTTATCTTACCAAATCATGGAAAGGGTTATATTGTTTTTTGTCATTCTACTAGTACTGATTTGGGTTGGTTGCTTATGCAGAAAGAACCTTTGGTTGATTAAGTCTGTCACTAACTTCAACCAGATGAGAAGAATTGACCTACTCATGATTTATTTAACATAGTCGATTTGCATTCACATACGTTTTGATAAAAATATCTTTTTGGGGAGAGGTTCATAGTGTTTTTGACCATAAGAGTGTGAACTATATATTTTACTAGAAATTCATGAATTGAAGAAATATTTTGTGGGGGAATAAAAATAGATGATTTAATTCATTATTTCCTTCACCTTGAAGAATGGTAACATCATTGAAGGTGATATCAGCTTGAAATTATAATCATAGGTTATTCTTGAATCAAAGGAATAGTGGAACCATATTGTACTCTTAACTCAGTTTCATCTATATTCATAGAACAATGTTTTAGGTTTGGGTTTCTGTAAAATAATGTCACCATCATCTCTACTTCAGTATATAATTTAGATCATTCATTAGTATGATGAGTTCATATGAATTGGGGGATACCATTCTTGTGTTGAGACTATTTTTAGGTTTTCTCTCTCTTTAGATGGTATTCTACATTTTTTGAAGATGATTATCATCTCTTCATCCCTGAGGATATCAGTTTAGTTTTATATTAATATTTAATAATATTATATTCATTTAGGAGCGAAATAAGTGTAATATTACATTAGAAAATGATTCTAGTTATTGGGAATGAATCATTAATTTCTAGATTATTTTTTTAATTGTTTCACCTACCAAAAGATAATGGAAGATCATCTAAAACTAACTGTTTTCACCATAATCTTCTATTTTATGCGTGGAAATGGAAAGAATAGTCTATTGACATTGTTATTGGATTTTGACAGAAATATTATGAGTTTATTTCTATTACATTGGTTAGTTGTCGATTGAGAAATTCCTATAATTTCCTTACAATCAGGATCATCAAGAAAGAAATATATTAATGTATGTCATATATGTATCATATCTTGATGTTACCCATTGATAATTATTCCATTTATTTAGATATAGACCCCATTTTTACATTGAGGTTATATAGGATTATTCATAAGGTGATGAGGACTTAGTGTAGGTTGGGTATATCCTATCATCCATTATTGGATGGAATGGTAGAGCATGATATTCTGATATTGGAGGATATTTTATATGCTAGTGCCTTGGAATTTAAGAGATCCTGTGATATCCATTAGTTATAGGTTTTGTTTTATTATTGAAAAAATTATCAGTCATTGATCATAATGGACGCCTTCAATAATTATGGATACAACATATATTTTACTATTTGATCTCAATCAATGACTGGAGCTATTTTTTATGGGCTGGAATTGTTGTTTTAGTTGATCAGGATTCACGATGTTTTACATATATTACAACAGAAAAAATTTCATCTTGATCCCACTCATGTTTTTATGGGGATGATATTGACTTGGATCTTGATGTTTTTTTCATATAGGAACTAATGTATATTTTTGACTCTCAAGGGAATGTTATGCATCGGAAGTTGACTCCTTTGTTCAGAGTGTTATAGAGGAAAAAATTAGATTATCATGTGACTTGGGAGTGGGAATCGTTATTGAGGGAGTAGTGGCCTCACAAACATCTAGAAATCATTCTTCTACTTGAAATCCTTGGTTTAGATACTATTATTTTCAAGATATTTAAACATCATAATACCCACTTTCATCATCTCATTCCATCATTTCATTTCCCTCTTTATTTGTGTGAATTTTAATATTCATTAGGTGGATATCATTTTTTGGGGAAATATACCAAATGATTGGGGATATTTGTTTATTTGAATTAATGGAGGTAGGATACAAAGATGTTAAAGGTATTTTAGGGTTAATCTCGTGTTTGGAAAACACAACTGGTTTTTAGGGTTTTCATGAAGAATCTATAGATTTTTTACTGGACTATGTGGTTAGGCACCATATAAATTATTAATCACTATGAAATGTTATTAAATGGATTTCAAATGTTCGTCTCATGTGTTGATCAATAGGATGATGTCGTAAACTAGTATAATACATGAATCTATTACACAATACAAATCTTATTCATGCTATGTAATGAACACATATAGGAATTGGTTTATTGAATTATGGTTTAATCCACTATTAAGATATTACTCACCGTGAAAAACAGAAAAAAAAATATTTTTAATCCATCATAACACATTTTAATGTTTTTCTATGGTTTTAGTATTATAATATGTGGAAGGGAATTACATGTGGTGTAATCGTCATTGATTTTTCTTCTAGGAAACATTATAAATAATATATTCTTTTTCATCTATTTCTTCATCGCTCTGTACCTAGGTTCTCTCCAAGGTGATTTTGTAGTCCTTCGCTACTTACCAATTGGTTCATTTGATGATCGACCTCTATTACAATTATGGTTTGTTTCTATAAGTGATTAATCATTATACTTCTCTATTTATGTTTAATGTTTTGGAAATATTGTTTTTTGTTGGATTCAGTGATTTTTGATAATAATATTCTTCATCATTTTTAGATCTATTTTTCCCTTCCCCTATAGTCCAGACCTTGTGTTTGTTGTGGTGAAGAGTGCATGTTTTATTGAGGTAAGTTTTATTCTATTATCTCCACCATGATATTTTCTATTATAATTTATTTTGAGATATAAGGATTGATTCTAGGGCCTTATGATTTGGCTATTCATTCTTCGATGTTAGTGGAACCTATTGTGGGAGTGGGGCATAAATTTTATATAGGCGATTCCACATCTAGCCAATTTTTGATTAACTATATTTCTCTGATTTTGATAAATTATATTATAAATTAAATTTCATGATTTCATAGATTATTTTTATAAGGGATGAAATTTATTTTTGAGAAATGATGGTATTTCCGTTGTTTTAGTAAAATAAATGGTATTATCAAATAATTGTGAAATGGATTTATGAAATGGTTTTCATATCATGGGTTTTTTTAAATGTTTTATAAATATTGAATAAGGGAATACATGGGGACTTAGGTTGAAGGTGTAGTAATATACCTCATCTATTAATTATGGGGTTCACTCATGGGGTGATCCTATGTTCTCAAGGTTTATTTTTCTTGGCTCTTGGTAGATTATTTTCGAGGATCACTTATTATTGTGTTCCATTACAGTACAGATTCTATGAATATATTTAATGGGAAAGATCTCTTTATTGTATTTGTTTAGGTACATGTGTACTAGATATCTGAATATGTTGTGATTCATTTCTTGATATTCCAGGTATATTGGATTGTGAAAATTTTCCATGTAATTTCATATACATAAAATTAGTCTAAAATATTTTACATTGGTTTGTAAAATTTAAATGGTTTGAAATTGAAATATTTTACTAAATTTACCCCTTTTAAAAATATCATTTAATTATATAAAAAACAACCAATCTAATAGTATTGAATTTAAAAACATTTTCGAACCCCAAATATATGATTCCAATATATATATATATGCTTTAATATTATCAAATTCACCATCGTAATTTAAAAAATTATTTTCTACTAGAAAAAATAATATCAATAAGTATTTCAAAGTGATGAATTTTTAATAGGAAAAACATATTTCATTCATAGAAATAAAATAATGTGTTAAAAAATGTTTTATTCCTCCAAAATCACTAATTAAAATATTATAAATCATTCCTAATAATAATGGTCTTCAATCATATCAATTTTTTTCTTTTAACACAAATTCTTAAAGGATCATTATATAAAAATACACGTGTTTTGATTAAAATTTTAAATAATTTATTATCATCAATAATGGTAAAATAAAACTATATTAATGAGGATACTATGAATAAATGTAAAAATGAAATACTTGAATCAGTTATATCATCTCTAATACATAAATAAACAATATATAATTCAACATGACATATTTAACCATATTATAAAAATAAAACTAAGACATAAGTTTTGTGGATAAATGATTAAAACAAATCTAAAATAGTATGGTAAACAAAATTACAGTGTGTGATAATCAGAAATATTGTAATGAATAACCTTCTATAGAAAATTAAATAATTATCATCCCAAAAAATAAAGGTAGTTCTATGAAAAATATATTAATTTTTGACCAAGGAAACATGTTTTTTCACATGTCATGTTTGGGGTATATCTCACATCCACCACCAATCCACATATTATCAACCACGAGATTCATCAGTCAGGTATTGGTTATTTTTGACCCTCCTACTATAGAAAACAATTTTTTAGAATAAATATAGTCATTAATGGTTGTTAATTGTTACCATGGATTATAACCCATTTATCAAATGAATATTTTACCACACATATTCTCATTAACAAGCATCCAATTTATAGAAGAGATAAATATTCCCCAAAAAATTATTTAAGATAAAATAATTCCAACAGACCAAAGAGTGTTATTAGAATGGATATAATAGTTATGTAACATAGATCAATATATAAAATGATATCCATGGATCCCATGGGTTTAATAATTAATGATAGATAGGTGTGAGTCCTAAAAATGGGATCAATCAATCAAAATGCATCAATAATTTAATGGTTTATTTTTTCAATCATTAACTTGACAATATCCCCATTCAAGTTCTAATATGTTTACATTATATATGTATATAGCAATAAATTATATCATATATTAATGTGAAAATGTTGTTTTGGAATCAATTCCTGAATGGGAACATAGAAATGAAATGGGAAATCACTCATGTGATAGTTACCTTTAATAATTTAATGAATAAAAATTTCAAGAAAATATAATTAGAGTTAAATTACTTAACTTAGTAATGATGAAGAAAATCTATGTCAGTATAGATAATATATTATATCATTTTCCATTTAAATATTTTATTTTATTTACCTCGTTGATATGGACTTCCATGTTAAAGAATACATTAATTAATATTAATCCTATAGTAATTATAAAAATAAATAATAAAAGTACATATGAAATATAGCTCAAAAATGACCCCTCACTTCAATTGAGTAGTTTCCACACTATCAATGACATGAAATAAATATAGTCAAATAAATTATAGAATGAATAAATTACTAAGGGAAAAGATATATATCTATACTGAATTTAATTACATTGGGGGGAATGATGGTTGTTCATATGAATTGTTACTATGAGAAATGATGTTAGATAAAACCATACATACTGTAGATAAATGATTCTTTCATTGGATGTATCAATCGTCAAAGAAAAAATTGAAAATGTGAACATAATATTAGAATTTTATTTAAATCATTTAAAAAGAAAAAGTCATAATTAAAAGTTTCATGTAAGAAAAATACCAACAAAATATGACTTAGAAAAATAATACAAACATTTATACCTAATAAGTCATCACTAAAATAAAAAGATGATAATATATTTTTCCTCTCAAAATGTTCTAAAAAACATCTTGAGATAAAAAAATAGAAAAAATATTATTTAGAAAATTACACTAACATAAGGGTCCACAACATCTTCTAGGATCCATAGGCAGTTTCCTCTAGTTATAATGGTTTTTATAGAGGATTCACCACCTAAAAAACATTTAGACAAACCCCTCATGTAGAAACCAGATCAACCAAGAAGGTGCTAGATAGTGCTCTCAGGTAAGTATGTGTATCTTATATAAATAATTAAATACCAAAATGTGATGTCCAAAAGGAATACAATAGTTTTCATAAAATTTGATAGTTGAGGAAGTTCATCTAGACATAAAAAATAGAACAAAAAATTATAATGATAATATAAGATAACAATTTTCAGATATAAGTGTTTATCTATCCCATTGTATAATTTAGATGATATTATATTGGTGCATGGTCTACATGAAAAATATAAAAATAACTATTAAATCATATCATTAGAGGAATACATGGGAGAAAAATGAGAAGAGTTGGAGGAATCTCTAAAATACGCACTGGTGGCCCCCTCATATTTGTTGGGTGGATGGATCTGACTATTCATGTCATTATCTGTGATAATGGAAGTCTATGGTGAACTAAAATCATTAATATGTTCCATGGTACTTATATTGGGAACAATGATCACTAATTCTTATGATGTGAAGATCCCTATCGGTGGAATGTGGATGGAAACTAGATCGTTAAATGGAACCTTAGATAAAGTTGGATATGTATGTTCCATTATTCGTACTGTGTTCTCAACAAAGAAATACTTTTCGGTAGTATGTTATATTATCTTCGGTGGAAGCTCGACTAGGGTGGATGATGGTGAAATGGTGTATAGGGCATAGATGGAACCAGAGGCCATATCGATAAAATAAGATGAAAATTTGGTGGATGGATATAGTTTAGGTTGTGTAGTGGAAGGAAATGGTGAGGTATCAATGATAGGGAGTCCAGAGTGATGGAATAACATGAAATTAATTATTAAAATAAACTATATAACTATATTTTGGATGAAAAATTCATCCCAAATATTTGATTAAAAGTGATATTTTGATATGAATCATAAACCTTTGGTCTAGAAATAGTTTTTCGATTAGTGGGAAAAAATTTTATTCCTGAAACACTAGGAATATGTGTATCATTGGCTGACTCAACATACATAGGTTCCCAATCATAGTGACTACATATATTCCAAATAATCCTTATATTATTGACAAATTTGAGTTCTATGGATCCCATCAATATGCGGGATGTTACATATCGGGATGCATTGAATATTCCAAGGTGTATGTTGAGATGAGTGATGAAGGAACCACCCATATGGATTACCCAATTCTGAATTTAATATTTTTCATAATACAAGTAGAAAATTTGATGCATATTCAAATATAGGGTTCCTATGATAGTGAAATGAATTTTCACCTTAGTCTTTTTAAAATGATTATTATAGTCACCTCATGATAGTTTGGCATAGACTAAATAATGATGGATGATCAAGATAGAGAAATCCTTTAGATGGGAGGTCTTCATGTTTAGGGGAACATGAATGTTCATGTGGTCACATAGAATTATCCTCGATAACTTTTTTGCATCCTTCATTCTCATATGAACACACATGGTTGTATGGGCCAGAGAGTAATTCATATCAAATCAAAAGATTTGATGCCCAAACATGAACTCACCATGTGTAGTCTCCAATCACAGTCATACCAAAAATTGGATTATATTGACGACTTCCATCTCAAACACAGTCATGAACTCATTGAAGATATCCCATTACATCTCCTCTCTAATCACAAAAATGTATGAGTGTTTTATCCATCATAGGGCCATTATAAATTCAATATCATGAAAGATATTATGAATAATGACCAAACTTAATTTTTTTAGTCCTCATTTGATTTGACATAAAATTGATGAATAGTATCTATTTATTAGTATCTTAAAAAAATAGGTATGGAAGATCCATTATTGGATGAAAAATGGCCTAAAATATTGGTATTTAGAGTGTTAATAGGAAGAATATGAGAAGGAATGTGGGGAGGTATCTTCTAGTGGTGAGGGTGGTGGAGAAAAAAGTTAAAAATTTTATTCCAGGGATAAACATTATTTAGTGGGAGGATTCATTACCAATCATGCACTCTTGGATGTAGTAAGACCCTCACCATTAGTGTGGATCATGGATTATAAGAGGTGACTAGAGAGGTGTTGAGGCTGAGGGTATGGATTGGAAGTGAGGATGATTGGTTCCATAAAACAAATGAATAATGGTAAACTAGTAGGTCCACACAACTTATTGTGTAAATTTATCATTTTCGAAGAATGTTTTTCTAGTAACGTTTTTTAAAAATAATGGATTTATGGAGTGTAATATTCTTTTATGAATGAATTATTATTATATTTATTATTTTTATTATTATTTATAATGGTAACAATTCTCAATAGTCATCCACCATATGTGAAAAACGATATTTCAACAATACTAATTTACTTATAGATAAAATTCCATTTCTTCCTCACAGTCATCAAATAATTTTATAGGAAGACATAGACATCCCTAAATCAATTGATTTTGGAATCATTGACACACTCTTCATGAAATGGTTCCTGGTAAATTTATAATTATTATTCCTTGATTTTAATGGATGGTACATATGAATATTGAATTTATATAGTTCTGTATTGCTATAATATTATAACATAAAACGGACTCGAACATCAAGATTGTAGTTTTATATTGAATAATTTAAAGTTTGATAACAAAAATATAAGCATGTCCCCCAGTGTGAATATCTATCAGACAATAAAATCATCAATCCATTTCTATTTTTTATCTTTGTAAATTTCTGAATTCTATTAGAAGTACCATCTTATTTCTTCTATCATAAATGGTTTAAATAATATTGGTTTTCCCAGTTTTTGGGATTCATAATTTGAAAATTTAATTTCCTAGAATGAGTGGTGTTCATATTCCAAATGTATATGATAGGGTTTCCAAAATAAAATTATAAAAAGAGTTATACTAATAGGTGTATTGAAAGTCGATCAATATCCCCATTTGTTTTATAAATATTGATACTCAAATACATATATCTTGAATGGATTTTCCATTCCAAAATCAATTTGATCTCCAAATTGGTTGATTCCACCGTCTCACTATATTAGTGGTGGTATGGAGATCCAATATTGCGTTTAATCTTATACTTCTGAAGAATCCCATTTATGGAATTATTATTAAATTTCATTCTCCAATTAGTAATGAATACATATGGATTTAAATATTAGTAAAAATATTTTCCTTCTATAATTATAGGACTAATATAGAGATTTCATGTTTTGTAGGATCTGTTTATACAAACATTCAAATGTAGTCCACATGGACAAAAATGTATATATTTCCATGGTAATTGGAAAATTGGATTTGGAAATGAATTCCCATATGTAAAAGATTTAATCTCCTATGATGGAATTATGGGGAATTTCATTATTTTTAATATTTTTCTTGTCCACTAGTACTGATCACACCATTGTGTGATTGTTCTTACATCATGATGAATCTTTCGAAAAAAATACACATTGATTTCTCCCATGGTAAATTCGGACCCATGATATTCACCAATGGGGAACGAATGGAAAAATATAATACACATTTAATACCATCCATTGGAATACTTCAACAAATTAAATCATCTGATAGTGATTGAGTAGGAGGGTTTTGTTACATTAATAATGTGACACTTCTGATAAAATTTTCATTCATTATGGATAAGCTATATGGGGGTACTGGGTTATATTGGCATGATATATTTCGATTTTAGGAAATAATGGAAATGGTTTCACATCCACATTGATGTCCTTATCATTAAAGAATTAATCTACAATTAGGATCTCTACATCATAATCAAAATTTCGTACCTAACATTTAGACACACAGTCAGTCATAAAATTTTATGCCCCTTTTATTTATTTGATGATGTTGTAAAACTATGTCAGTAAAAGGATCCAATGTATCTACCATGGTTAGGAATCATTTTTAATTTGAATGTATTTCAATGCTCCATAGTCACTGTAAACCAAAACCATGGAGAGGAATTGGTAAAACATAAATTATTAAGACACAAAAAATACTTCTAAAATATCCTTATATGTTGATGTATAATTAGTTTCAGCATTAATGATAGTTTGTATAGAATAATATATTGGATAAAAAATATTTCCAACTCATTGTCCTAGAATTACACCTATTGTGAAGTCACTGGAATCACAATTCAACTCAAAGTCCTTTTCCCAATCTGGTGAGATAATGATTGGAGAAAATATCAATTTTTTAGAGAATCAAAATACCATTAACATTCAATAGTGAATTTAAAATTAAGATACATGGATTGTCTATTTTCTAGTGGAAGGGATATTCATGAGAATACATAAAAAAACAACGATGATAAAACCATGTGCCTCCTTGAAAAATCATTTTTCCATTATTTTTTTATGTAAATTTTTTTAAAAAAAATTACTTCCTAAGCATAATTCAACTACATGTTTTGAAATTTCATTATCAATTTCTATGCCTTAGTGAACTAGAAAATGGTATTTCTCTAAATTTTCCACCACACATTTAACTTCAAAGTGTTCAGAATATTCAAATTTACCTATAATGATCTTCCATAAATGGAGTAATAGTCACATTATATATACCAAAACGACACCACCATCTGAAGAATGATATGTATCATGTACCATTGGACTATTTTTTATGAATTAAACATTCTGAATGATATAATTAAATAATAAAATTATCTAACTATAAAAGTGACCCTTGTTTTCGAATAATTAATTAGCTCATTAGTTATATAACTGTATAAGGAAAATGGGTACATGAAAAAATATAATTCATGAAGAGGAATTATCTCAATCACTTGATCTATGAATTGGAGAGTGCGGAGTTCTTTCAAGGTTGTTATATGAATATTTCTATAAATGACACAAAGTGATCATCTGTCATAGATCTAAGTTGGGATTAATTATTTTTAATTATATTTTATTATATTTTACCATTAATTATTTTGTACTAATTATGTTTTGATAACACATTAAAAAATTGAGATTTAAAAATAATATGAGAATCAATATTATATATAATTTCGTTTTTAAAGCTTCTTTCATGTGGGGTAAGTCACTTTTGAGGTTGATATTTTGGTTTTATGCCTTCTTCCATTAGAATTTTGTGGTTATATGTCTTGGATATAATCCCCTTGAATATCATATACACTCTATGTGATTGGTTTTTGGTTCCTTTTAAGTACATTAATATGTTTTTATACATTTTAGTGATTTAGATGATAGATTATGATGTCCTATGATAGATATAAGGTATAAAAAATAAATAAATAATTTTTTATCAATAAGGGAATTAATTATTATGATAGTTCCTTTATAAACAAGGGTGCAATATCTAGGAACAAATCTCTCATCAGAGGTTTTATTCATACTATATTTTTAATTAAGTGATATTGAATCTTTCAATTCTTTTGAATCCATAATCTCTCATTCTTTAGTAGTGGGAATAATATATTGACACTCTTGTTAAAATAATCACTAATTTGATAAATAAACTATATTATAAGATATTTATTTACTTGTAATTCATCCATATAGAACAATCCAAATATATCCTAGATGTGGATCAATGTTATAGAATTACAATATTTGATTTTTCATTTTTTTTCAAAAATTTACATTCATGGGTCCAATTTTTTTAACAAATTTGGTGTGTATATTTTAATGATTATACCACTAAGGTCGGGGATTGTTTTTCTATGTAGTGGGAGCTCGATGATATTCTTGTTTTTGGAGTAGAAACTACTATTCCATATGGCTGAAGGGTTGTCATGGAATGATTTTATGTGGCTGAGGATATCATTTTTTAGGAGTTTACCCATAGTTTTCCATTAATTCTTGGTGGAGAAATAAAAACACTCTATTAAAATAACCCATGACTTAGTTATTTCTAAATGTTATTCTATTGGATTTAATTTCCTTGAAACTAATTTATCTTTTGATTGTAATGCATATATTTATAATATTCATTAAAACTTTCCTCCAATCCCCTCTTTACATTCCCCATATTGGTCTAGACCTCTACACATTTCACATATTTGATTCTCTATAGAAGGGTCATGTGGTGGGGTTTTTGGATGATCCATTTTAATGTGATCAATGTTTTATTAAGGTTGTATATATGGGTTGTAATGTGGGGGCCTCTTCTACTTAGTTCAACTCATACCTTGGGGGTCCTCAATCAATTTTCCAAGTTACTGATTTGGGAAAATATCATCTAAATGGTATCTTTTTACAATTTTTGTCATCGGGTTGAGTTCCCCCATAGCATTGGATTCTACCATGGGTAAAGAATCTACTAGAAATGCATTATAAAATATTTTAATATGGTAAAAAATATAGATTTTTTTCTGTTCATATTCTTGTCAATTCATTAAATATACCACATTCCACCTAGGATGATTCATAATCTTATAGAGTTAAAATATTAATTTCAATCTTCAACTTATAGGTTTTTATGGATAGAAATTAACTATCAATTAATTACCTATCATGGTTAACCATGTCATAATATATTGAGGTTCTTCAGTATTTATCCAATATTTTTCCCTATCATGCAACACAAAGGGAAATAACCAAATAAGAATGTAATCATTCGATACAACTAGATTTATAATAGTTTTAAATACCACAATTAAATCCAATAAATTCTTATACAGGTTATCACATTGAATCCCACTAAATTTACTCATGTTCTAGATCATGTGTATGAGGCCATATTTTACATTTTTTGTTTGTGTCTACATGTGGAAGAAAAATGTACTAGGTGCATCACCACTGATGGACAATAATATACAATCTTTGAGGGTGATCTCCAGAAGCATAGGCCAAACTCCCAACTATTTAAATTACATGAATTGGTTATTTTGTGGACTCTGGGATGTGTGATTATTGTTCTTGGTGATTTTTGTTAACAGTGTGTAAAAATATACCACAATATTCTGTAGTTTAATGAAAGTAGTTCATGATGATCATCGTAGTTTTAATATTCAATGAGGCATATATTATGCAACAGAATCATTATAATAGATAAAGAAACCAATATGTGTGTGAAATTATATTTATTAAATGTAAAAGGGATTATGTTTTAGGAAATCCATTGTTCGTGAAAAAGATCAATGTTCTAATGAAATTAATTAGTCACTAGAAATGACATAAAATTTATGAGGCCCACGCAAAATCATTAATTCTTCATCGGTGTGAACATATAATAAATTTATATTTACAAAACAAGAAAAAAATCATTGTAATTCATAAAAGTTGATGTATGGGGATGAACCTATATGATGGGGTCATAAATGAGTCTGTAACCTAAAAATCAGAATCTAGTGATGGATTCCACACATGAATACATGAGGTTCCGGTTTAGGCTATGAAAATTAGATTTAACATTCGTTGAGGAATGAAGTGTTCAAGACAAAATAAGGTGATCCAAGAAAATTTTTATCTTTAAATATTATAATGGAAGGTGTATTATCTTAGAATATATAGTTATTCTAGAAACACTAACATTTCATGTGTCCATTAAAATGGATATACCTATATTTGTATGAAATATTTGTTCTAGATGAGGTTTCCAATCGAGATGATTTAGTATCTTCTTTAGGTGTGGGGAACATAACAAACTATTATTCCATGTTTGGTTCATTCTAATTAGGTTAGGGTCTTTCCATTATAATTCCAAATATCTAGTTCAATCAAGGCAATGATATAAGAATTGATTATTTGCCATAATTTCCTAGAAAATAATCTACCCAGCTGTATATTTCGTTAATCATTAAATAAAATCTACCTCACCCTTGA
Organism: Viscum album; assembly: GCA_963277665.1. Taxonomy (NCBI): domain Eukaryota; kingdom Viridiplantae; phylum Streptophyta; class Magnoliopsida; order Santalales; family Viscaceae; genus Viscum; species Viscum album. The sequence continues at coordinate 767,618,189 of OY728120.1, forward strand.
TCACTTGGCTTATGAAGATTAAATGTGAATGAAAATTCAATAATTCAGCAAGGAAAAAAATAAATATAATTTTAATAGACTCGACAACAACATAATTAACACAACCATAACTGAATGTGATAATATTTTGAAATTGTAACCAAATAAACATATGAAGATAGTAACAAATAAGAGGTGGAATATTGAAAAAATAAATGAAATTTATACATCTTCAAATAAATCATAATTCAACGACAATAGAATTAAAAATGATAGAGTAATGGAGAAACTAGGTTAAATGATCGTGAAAATGGAGAAAAAGAAGAATATTTTAGAAATGTTAGACTAATTGGAATTAAAATTGGAAAATGGAAATAAAAACATAAATGAATTTTTCACATTCACTCTTATTGAGTTACTTTATGCACTGTACATTTACACACAATGTCATAGTTTAACATTGTATGTGTAGGATTTTAATTCGATGGAATTATATATGATTAACCTTTTATAGATTTAATTAAATTTTATAGGTATTTAAGCCACATTGGATTTACAGAATGGATTCATGGACAATTCCTTCAAGTGATTTATGTCATAATATGATATTAATGGTGTGAAATAGGTGAAAATCCATTATTTTACAAACAACACACATTTTCTTCTTCATCAACAATTCACTAAAAGCCAAAAAAATCACAATATCAATATAAAAAGGTGTAAAAAGATAAAATAAATAATTCATATATATATATATTAATTAATATTATCATGAAATAAAAAATTGGATTTATGATTTCTCAATTTGAAATTCATATGGATTTTTCTAACCAGCTCATATTGTACATAAATTCAGTGGGTGGGTGACGAGTAATAACTGTAAGTATATCATGATAAATAACAAAAGATATATGAATCGTTGAGAGAGATATTTAATAGTTGATTCCTTAAATTAATATATTATATAATTCTAAAAATTTAATTCCTATATTGAATCTTTATATATAATAATACAAGGACTCATTTTTGTATTAAGCATCCTAATAGTGTTTCAAAAGATCACCCAACAGATTGAGAGAATGTCCATGTACAAATTAAAATATATATATATGGATATTTTTTATTTAACTAGTATAACCACACTCCTTTAAATTTAAATATTATTTTATCAATATTATTCTATATTTATTTCCTCACATTAATTATTATTATTATATGAATGGTACATCTAAATGCAATTTAATTGATGTAACAAAATCCATATAAATTATGTTCAGAATAGTTATTTTTAGATGAAGTGTAGACTTCATGTTTATCTAATGTAATTTCCATAGGGATATGACTTGTAACATCAAATTTAATGGGGTTTTGTGACCCATTGTATTTATAGGGGTGTTCTTATAAAACCTCAAACATTAATTTTTTGGACTGATTATTAGAGATAATATATTTCAATTCATTGATGTTAGATATAATTTTATATTGGAAAACGAAAAACATGTGTATGAATCTTTTATCCACACTCAAATATTTAAAAACATTGGTCATACAACATAATTTTGGATATATCTACAAATTTTATTTTTATATTTATATATCTCTATTATTATTAGACATCAATTATTAATTATTACCCCAGATAAAATTATTCTTTCTAAAAAAATAGAAGCATAAAAATATTATAAGTGAATATTAATTTTTCTATGAAACATAAATTAAGTATAATATAATATTAACATTTTTTATGAAACTTTCTTATTTAGTCTCCAGTAATTTTATAATCTTTAAAAATTCAAAGGAAATTTTAAAATTATCTGATAATTTATTTGCAAAAAATTCGAGAAATTGTGGCATAAAGGGTCCTCATTGGTATTATATACAAAATTTAAATGGTATTTCTTATATGAATGCATATACCATTATGTTATATTTCCTCAAAAAAGGTTTTTTGGTCCTTTTAATGGTTTAAAAGCTATTAAAATAAGGTAATGATTCAGTTTCCATTAAATAATGGGGAGGATAAGTAATTGAGAACTCAATAAAGTGGAAAACACATTTGACTCCTTAGATGATATCTATAGTTCATTTATAAGTATATTTCATCAAACACCATTGATGATAGACATAGGGAATGGATTTAAAAATACATTTCTAAATTCATGATGTTCAATTCCATGAATCTTGTTGGAGGTTTATATAAACATAAAAACAATATCGACACCACATGTTTCATTCCATTATACTTAAGAAGCTATTTTATAGTCTGTGTATTCAACTATGGTAGACTATTTTGGATATCACAACTAGTTGACACTATATATTAGAAAATAAGTAGGTATGTAATATATTCAATATATTTGAATCTAACTAATGATAAAATTTTTAAAAGTGGAAATTGTGGTACTACTAATGATGTGTCCATATCATATTTCTATAATTTATTTATTATATATATTTAAAATTAATTTAATGTGATGATTATCTATATTACATTGAATTTATGGGAATTTTGTTTTCATGGGATGATATGATACAATGAAAACAACTAAATTAATTTTCACATAGAAAAAAATCATTTTATTATGCAATAAATGGAAAAATAATGTTATATGCACTACTACTTATAATGGTTACAAGTTATGTCAAATTCATTACCTAATAAATACTATATCTGAGGGAAGAAAAATTTAATATTATCTTAATATGATCATGGAAAATTTAGGCTAGTATCATAGTAAGTCTTTCAAAAAAAACATCAATGATTTTCATATATTCTTTTTCAAACAATAGTTTAAAAAACCCTTGGGATAATCCCACTATTTTTTAAAATATAAATAATTATCTAATATTTGATTAAACAATCTTGAAAATTTTCAACATGCTGAATCATGGATGGATTATTATATATATATATATATTCATTTACACTACCTAAATGAACTTCTCATACGGTTACCAATATATTTGAAAATGTTTCTAAAAATAATTTGGAATGTACCAATACCATAATTTAATATTAGTGAAATTGGAAAGGTATTATAATGTGAGGGACAATGTAATGCTTCCAAGTACCATATATGTAAATATACTTTTTTTTATGAAAATAAATACTAAATGTATTAAAATAATGAAAAAAGTGTTTAATAAAAAATAAAATGATGGAGAGGAAAAAAGGATGTGGTGAGTCAGGTTTTTCCCAAATGCTAATTTGATCAAATTTTACATTAAATTCCCGGAGAAATCTATAAGGATATGATATAAAATTAATTATTGTATATAACCCCAAAATTTTATTTTTTGGTCTCAATGAATCACTGGTGTAGTGTTTCACGAGGTAAAAATTGTTGTATATAATAAGATGTCAAAGGTCTCGATAACATTAGTTAAGATACAAAAATATCATTATTTTGGGAAAAAATATATCAATGTATCATTGAACCATTTTTTTAGGTGATTGTGTTTGTAGACAAAGCAGACCTGCATGTTGTGATTGTTGAAAGATCAGATCACAATGTCCAATTTGATGAAAAACGAGGTTTAGATAGTGATTTGTCTTGTTCAATATATATTGTTGACAACCTATGTTGACAAGGAAAAATGACAAAGGAATGGACGATCTGGAGGCCTTACAAAAAGAATAAATATATGGTGGTGCCATTTTCCAATGTCTTCCATATTTTTGAGCCTGAAAATCATAAAATAGGGAAACATGTTTTTGGAAAAGGATGTTGTGCGCAAGATCTAGGGTGGTTTGAAAACATTCGTGCAAGGCGTGTTTCGAGGTCAGAATGTTAATATATGGAAAATTCATATTACACCCAAATATTTGATTATGTGCACGAAAGATGGATTCTTACAACGGAAACATTCATACAAGGCGTGTTTTAGGCACAGAATATCTAAACATGGAAAATTCATGATGTGCGTGAAATATTTGGAAATGTGTGCGAATGATGAGGTTGTGGAAAAAATCCTTTACACCCAATGTGATTTCAAACGGGGTTTTGTACACATGAAGACAAACATGGGTGAAAAAATTTGAATCTTCCATGAAAGGGTCAGCAATTCCAATAAATAAGAGGTGACCCCCCACATTCAGTAGAGCTCAAAAATTAGTGAAAATCTGTGAAAGGATCGTGTAAAAATTTCGTGAAAAGGGAGTTATGCAAATGATTTTGGGTTGCGCTCAAGCTAAAAATGTTGCACATAAGATTTGAGTTGTGAAAAATATTGATGTTTCATGCAAGGTTTGTTTTGCAACAAAATTGGAATCTTGGGTGCAAGGCATTAATGTGTGCGCAGGACATAGTAAGGATTATAAAAACGATTTGGAGTTTCCTGGTATATCTTATCCATAGAAAGATTCATTATTGGGGGAATGGTGGATGTCAACATTGAATCTGTCAATAGTTAAGGATTCAGATTTTATTAGAGATAATGAAGAGACCTACAGGTCTATAAACTGTGAGTTGATCTTCTGAGGAATCAGTGAGCACACATTGGTTGAGATGGTAGTGAGCTTTCATATTGGGATTTGTTTTTAAACAGAAGGGACAACGAGTCTACTGTGAACATTGTAAACAATTTTTCACTTATAGTGAAGTTGGTACACCATCTCATCTTCGGTGTATGATCCTTGGATGTCACCCAATGAGGGTGAACCAATGTAAAATTGATATTTCATGATCATGATTTGATTTCTTTTTATAAATTTTTATGGGAAATAGTGAGAAGAGTGCTTTGGATAATAGCGAAACAAGCTCAGTTGGGGTAGTTGTTTTAATATGTCATACCCTAATTCACCCCACCAATCATAGTGAATCTAACCTAGTGGACGTATAACATTTTCATCCCCACGTGTGGAATCTTTAGAAACAATATTTTACTCATTAATAGATTATTTTACTGAAATAACGACACAATTTTTTTTTATAGAATGTGGTTATCAATCTATAGGTGGTATAAGTATTATCAAACTAAATGAAAGTAGGTTTATCCAACTATTAAGGATTGATTCAAATTTTTTAAAGGATGTTTTGAGAATATTAGTTCTTAACATATTTGACTTTATATCTCCAACCCTTGAAAAAATGTCTATAAATATATGTTATGAATAATTTTTGGGATAATCAAAATAAACCCATTGTATTGTTTTCTTTAACTAAAAGTAAATATTGGAGAACAATTATATAAGGACACCTAAAATTATATATCATTAGGATAAGACATCATTGTAAAATTAATCAAGTGATATGAGAGGCTATATTTATTGTATAATACACCTCATTATTTATTCTTACATCATTCATAAATAATATCTTGATTAGGTAAAAATATGGAATCATGTTATGAATTTAATATATTTAATAAGTCATATAAATTTATGATAAACAATTTAAGGAAATTATAAACATATAATGATTATAAATATTTTTATTCGAATAGTTAGCTATAAATTTTGTTTTTATATTATATAACATATTTTTAATGTATCGAAGAATTAATTTTTCACTACTTATTATTTGATTTATAATTTTGGTTTCATTTTTGTAAAATTTATTTTCACATGTATTATACATCCTTCATTACTCAACCTCTTTAATAATTCACATTCTACATTATTTAATGAATTCTAATGTTAATACATATGTGTTTACAAGGATTTCAACAGACCTCTGGTTTTCTTAATTATTTCCAATTTCATTAAAATTTTATATAATCATTGTTTGAAATTGGTACCCATAATCCCATTCTAGTTATTTTTGGAAATCACAGTCCCCATAGGGTACTCTAGGTTGAACTTTCCCGTAATAGGATTGTGGATTCAAAGAAAAAAAATTTAGTCTGGTGCCAGTAGGGTCATTTGTGAGAATGGGATGATACTAATATGTATGGAATGAGTAATCATAGTTTATAAGGGTAGTGTTATGATAAATGATTGAGGTTGATTTCTTGACTTCTATAATCCCTAGTGTCGATTTACAAGAGTAATACTACCAACTTGAATAGTTATTTTTGTTTGGGATGTTAGCGATTGATGTCGTCAAATCTTGGTGCATAGAAGTTATATTATTAGTCTTCCACATCTAAGGATAGTTGTAACTATTAAGGTGATGATATTTGATGGGGGTAGGGGTCGGTGGGATGGGGGATATAATGTTTAACAAAATTATAAAAATGAAAAATATATTTGTGAGGGGATATTTAGAGAGATAAATCTATATGACTTTTTTTTGTGTAAGAAAACCATCATCATCGTCAAATAAAATTAATTTATATAGATAAAATTAATGATAATAATAATAATAATATGATTTCCATTATGGCATGATATATTGTTCACGAGAACTCACCACTAACATCAACACCCATGATACTAGAATTTGAATATTGGAATCCCCTTAGGAGATTTATAATGAAGGAATTAACATAGGTTTTCATTGATTCATAGTGGAGGCATAATAGTGGAACATAAAATAGTACATACCCATTTAATGGCCTTTAAAGAACTATTAGTTCGTGATAATCATGTTAATGGGATTTCTATAGATTTTCACAACCCATTGAAGGAGTTGTGCATGTTATTTCTGGCCTGTGGGTGATTGTATTCTATCATTTTCATGTAACAACCACGACCATAGACAATTATCATGATTTTTTTTCACTAATATATGATCATATTATGATTTCATATTCATGATCCATTAGTGAAATAGTATTCGTGATAATGACATAAATGATTGAATAAATATATTAACAACATAAATCTGACTCATGTAATGTTTCCTATGTTTCATCACACAACACCTATTATGTGGGTCACATTTAATGAAATAGTTTTAAATGAGTATCCATTTTATGTAAAAAGATAGACCATCATAAATGTGATTCAATATAAATGAAAATAGTGTGGTATATTTGGTCATATGATGTTGTTTTAATTTCAAAATAAGAATAATTAGAAATATATCAATATTAAAATAATGTTGGGGTTATAGTATAATGATCTGAGTAGACACACTCAACAAGTGAATTAAATATTCCCCCCATTCACTGGGGTCAATGAACCTCTATCTGTTTTTCATATTATAATTAGAGTCTGTATTCCTCCCACATACATGGGGATGATATCTTTTATCATTGTTTTATTACTCCATCTATTCAATATCTCATTTAGGGATGAAATACGGTATGGGTGTGTGTATCTTAATATAATAAGGTGTCTTCTATGGATTCCCATATCATCTAATATAGTTTAGATAACATTATGTTGGATTCTTAACATTAACATCTCATATGTTTAATTGGAGGTTTTGAATTTATGGACTGGGGTTTGATACTCCCCTACTAGAAAGAGTACTTCAATAATGAGTAGTATCCCCATCATGGGTTATATAAATGATCTCGTTTCTATATGTTCGTGATGTGAGGTCCATAAGGGTTTTGATTCCACATAATCCTAACGGTTTCCAAAGTAATACAATTTATAATAGGTTATCTCCATTAGTATTTTTAGAGTCCTTAGTGTTTAAATCAGCCATATATACTCATATTATATAAAATTATACAATTGGAGTAGTTATGACCATGAAATAGATTTATCCCTATGACATATAATGAATGAGAATATTTTTATTTTCATCTCATGTTATTTTTTTATTTACCTTAATATACTATAGTATGGGTTATTTTTTTCCTTTTATCCACAATATTACAATTCAGTACCGAGATTTTTGCACTAAATTCCCTATGTACATTTACAATTTCTTAACCTAGTCTCCCCATGTAAAATGAATTTTAGCAGAAATTTCATAGTATAATAACTTTATGATTTTAGTGCATCTATATATGTATATTTATACTCACCTGTGCATGGACTTTTTTATGAATTATATCGAGTATGTGTACATGACAAATTGAATTCATTGTGGAATTAGTTGATATATATTTAAGATGGTTTCATTAGAGAATATGTTTGATAATTATATATATTTAATTAAATATAATAATTCATCTTGATTGAATATTGGAATAATTTTGTTGGAGATAATTTAAGGAGTTCACATAAGGAGTATTTTTTTTCTAATGTCCCATTCCTTTCAAATTTTTATTTATTTTTTATTTCAAATTCTATAGGAATTTTTCTATATGAGATGAAATATTTTAATTTTTAATATATTTTTATTTTTTGTAATATTTATTTACTCATACATTTCTTGTGTGTGTTTATTATTTTACTCTAGATATATGTGTTTTGGTAAGTTTATTTAGTCTAAGGCCACCCATATTGTGAGATTTTTCCTACTCAATGTTAGTCATCTATATTAGTCTTATTGGGGAATTATTAGGGTGCCACTCTTGATATAATATAATCCCATTCAAGGAAAAAATGTTTTAGGATGAGTTAGAGTTGAATCAGAGTGGCTATTTCAAAGGGATAGTGTTTTGATTTTGTATTCATCTACGGTTTGGTTTGAGAATTTTGAGGGAGAATATTAATGGGGTATAGGCTTTAGTTATCAATATTATCCCACCATTGTATCTATAGGGGTACATTTTTCTTTATGAAAATATCCTAATACATTTTTTTACAACATGTAACTCTATTATATCAATAAGGGTTATAATAATGGTGGTACACACATTATATAGTTATCAATTACGGTCCTTCACATTCTTCCCATGTCAAATAATCTGGGTATTCCCAAATTATATAGTGTTTACGCTTTTTATTAAATGGTATTACATACAAATATATATTATCTATTTGTATTTTGGGGTCATGATCCTTGTTGAAATGTGTTGAGGTGTTTTTTTATTTGACTCAGATGGGAGATACAATTTCCTCATGAATTGAGGTATTTATCACTCAAATTTTGTTATGTTAGTTATTTGGAGTTTATGGTATTCCCCATGGTTGTATTTGAGACTATATATATAATGGGTGTCAGTTATGGTTTATGAGATTTGAGACCATATGTATTTTTTGGACAACATAAACCTTAGGTGAAAAACATTATTTTTTTGGGACTCATTAATTTACTGTTTAATAGAATGTTGTATTGACAATTAATTATGGAATTATGATCCATTAATGAAATATTTTTTTCTCAAACACATTATGTGATTTAACCGCTATAGTTGGAGTTTGATCCATTTTATTATATTGTTTTTATTTAATATTTGGTGACCCTCAATATGGTAGTGAAACCTTTTTCTTATACACATCATGATGTTTTGGCTTCTTGATGTGTTCCTTATAATTTTTTATTTTCATGAAGTATTAATTCTCAATGATGTGGGTGGTGAATATATCAAAGGATTTAATTAGTTATTTCTTTGCTTCCAAATAAATAGTTCTAATTCTTGGGTCTCTTATTCAGGTGATGATAAACTGTGATTTTTGGCAGATGCACCCCATATTTGGGAGGAAACTGGATTTTTAATGAAATCCAAAAGTGATGTAAATAGAAATCCATTTAAATGTAGGTATGAGACCCATGAACTCCTTATTGTAGGTATTTTTTCCTAATGGGAATATATTTTGATGAATATACAATTATGTGATATTAGTTAAGCATGGATGATTCATATATCCACTCCCATGAACACATCCATAGCCTAGTTCTTATTAAGTTACTTTTAGTGCATCCAAAATATGTACATGATGGATGAATATGGTTTCTAATTAATGGGTAAAATTCATAGTTTAATTCATTTCTGTTCTTCAAGTACACTCATACATCTTTATATAGTCAAGAGATATTATTTCTATAGTATTTTTTGTGTGTTAAAAATTTCATAGGAATATAATTCCATTCATTGGCTTGATAGAATGATTCCATCGATTTTAATTATCTTCCATTTGTTCCTATCTCATTATGTATTTGGATGTTAGTGATCATTATACATGATGAAGGAAAATTTATGAAGTTAGGTGATGTCTACCCCATGAAAAGAAATAGATACCCTTAAGGGTAGAATGAATATACCACCATTATTAATATAAATGGATCTACCCATTAGATGATAACCGACACATTATACACTAGGTGCATGGGTGAGAGTTCAAATTCAGTTAATGTGTAAAAAATAATGAATTCTTATGATAGGAAAATCATTGTTTTCCCTCGATAGGAGACCAACACATCCATTGACTTGAAGACATGATATGATATTAAAATATTTCAAATTAAAATGGTGATCCCATTTTGGAGGTTATAAATTGGAAGTAAAAAAATATTTAATTAAATTAGATGATGGAGGTTCTTATTTGGTGGTCAATGGAAATTATCTATTATTAAAATGTGTGTATCATTTATCGAATAAATAATTATAGTATAGGATTTGGATTCATGGAGTGATGTTACCCTCCATGAATTTTAGAATGGATTGATCGATGAGATCAGTGTGGATTAATGAAATCCTGGTTTTTTCCTTTTTAATAATAGGAATCTATATATATATTATGGATGAGGAACATGTGAAACTTTCTTAGGAACAATTACATTATTCATGGATAAAGGGAATTTTTTTCTAGTAAATTGATAGTTATAAACTAATTAATATTTCCATATGTGTGAGAAGCATGTAGTGTTGTTGTTTACTTAATGTTCTAGTGAAATCATATATTCTATGGTAATAGTCCTAACGAGGTTTATAAGGTGTTGGGAATAATGAAAATTTACTATTGAAGAAGGGTTTTTCCTAGATGGTTGTTATAACAATTACGAGGTACATCCTCACTGGATACCAGACATACAAAGAAATACCCATAACATAAATAATTCAATTAAAATTTTTTAGGTGTAATAATCCCATAAAATCACTTCATACTCTATGGAGGAGGTGGGGTTTGTAAGGGATTTTGGATTTTATCCACTTATGTTGTTTAAATATTATGGTCTAGAGTGAAAACTGTATGGTCATGAATGTGTCAAGGCATTTTCATATTATAATGTGGAATAATATTCCACCCTTTGGATATTTATGTAATGATAATAGGTTTGAATATTAAATTGATATTCCCAATTTTCTCATACATATCTATTTCCAGTTAGTGAATAAAATGAATCCAGCTTATGATTGGTAGTGGATGCTGATATGTTATCGATTTATATGCGGATGAATGATTAAAATGAATTTTTAAGTTGATGGATAATTCTAATATCCCTTTTATGTCAAATTCTACTAAAATAGGTTCATATGCCTTTAATACTAGACTGTTTGGGGATGAGTGATGATTTATTGTGGTTTATATATTTCCATGTGGTGTAATGAACATTGGATGAATGGTGTTTCAGGTTCTGAGTCCTAGAATGAATCACTTAGATCAAATATATGTATCCATATAGTTTTTTAAAAGGATGGATCCATAAAACTTGGGGTGTAAGAATATTTTTCCTTCATTATTTGTTTAGTAATGATAATTTTTACAACAGTTACCGTTGTAGGTGAACATGGAACAGGATAAAATTATTGTTTCCTCATAAAATTTATTGTGAAATTTCTTTTTAACAAATCTCATGTGTTTAATCTTATGGTTAATAATGGTTCACAAGGTGGGGAGGACATAGTGACTCTAGTATTTCATAGAAATATCCATTACAATTTTTTTAATATACTGGGACTTACATTTGGGTAAAATAGTAATCATACTAAAGTTAAAGTCCCCAATAAAATAATCTAAGGTATCAATATATCCATGTTGTGGTTTTTACATCATTGATAAGTGATAACTAAAAAAATAAATATAACAAGGATTTGATTGAAAAATTTAATGTATGAAATTATTATTTGTTGGTTGCACGTTCGAAATCATGAGGGCTATTCTCTTCCACAAAAAATGGAGTATCATTCAATTATTGAAACACCATAGTTTAATCTAAAAAATTATTTTCCCCATATGTGTGGAAAAAAATATATTTTTTATAAGATACACAGGGTTTGGTTATAATGGTTGGTTAAGTGATTATTAATAATTTTTATGAGAAGAATAATGATTTCCATTATGGAAATTTTATGAAAAACACTATAAAACCACAATATAAATATATGTTTAAACAATTATAATTGAAAAACACATGAAATAATATATATTGTTTTAAAAAATATAGAGTAATTCCTTGAGAATGGTCGAAGAATGACTCCTTGGGTTTGATTTTACACAGCATATAACCTTATGAAATTAATAATTTGAAAGAATGGTATGATTATTGTAAATTTTTAATAGATCTCATTTTTCATTCGTCATTCCTTGAAAAATTATTTTTTTCATACGGTATGAATATGGAATAGAGTCTTATAAATAATTTATTTAAAAAATATAATAAACATAAGATATTAAATTTGAGAAAGTTATTTTACATGAAATGATTATAAATATTCCCATTTTAATATTTGATAAATATATTTTGAATACATTGATTCATTTAATATTTATATATTAAATCATTATTTGATCTTAAACATTTTTTAAATTTGGTTTTATATGTTCATCTAAATTGGATTCTGTTTTCCTTGATAAATTCATCATTTGATATTCGATATCTTTGTTGATTTGGATTATATACTCTTTAACACCATCTGAAATTATTCTAAATTTCATGAGAAAAAAATTCTTCCAACCATTTCCTCACATTGTTTTTTTCAATTTAAACCTTTTTTCATTCGTTCTTGGTTATTGATGGAATACATAATCCCACAACAGTTTTTCTTGGGTAATTGGATCATAAAAGGAGGAACTTGGTTGGGTGTTTCATAGTAGTTTTGTGGGGTTTCATAGATAGTAGATCAGGTAATGTACCCATTATGGATATGGTATGAATATGATGGTTTAATGAGTGGTGACATGATCTTTCTATGATGAGAGTTGAGGTGCTAAAATAGATATTATTGATGGATAAAATTATTGTTTCAATCCTAGGTGAAGGTTGACATGAGTCTGATTCTTATTTTAGCTAGATTGTAACAAATGAGAAGCAACCACCGATGAGGATAGTGCTATTGGTTAGGATATGACCTTCTTCGGCCACATCTATAAATTATATGTGACAATAGTAGGGAAATAATATTATGGAGCTAGTGTTATAAAGTTTAAAATGGAATAATAATAATGAATAACAAAAGGGGTTGGTTTTAATATAGGGAGAGGTCCCAATGTGTTCATTCCACCGATGAATTCCACCACATCAATTGTAATGATTATATAATCAAAATCACCCCAAGGAATGAGTTGGGAACCCAAACCATTAAACCATCAATATTTTAATGAAAATGAGCATTACAATGATAGAACAATGTACAAGGAATTTACACCATCAATAGGATATTAAAAATAAAATAGATATAAAAAAGAGTATATAAAAAAATTATATAAATTGTAACCCATCACATCAATGATCCTAGGTTTCATTCCAAAATAAATCAGCGCACAGAACTATAGACATCAAATATCATCAATATAGGATACATTATCCTCATAAATACATCTCTTTTAAAAAAATTATCAATAATGAGACAAAATCTGAGACACCATAGTGTCATTGAATATTCATTTTAAAAAAATATGTTTAACTAATTTATTTATAGGAATCCTTGAGCTTAAGGGAACACCGATATACTATTAAAATATAATAATTATATTTTAATATAATTTCCTTACCGTTTGATTATTATGTGTAAAATTAAATAAATAAATTATTAAGAATATGTATAATGTGTATCCTTGACGCATTTTTTAAATATAATTAAATAAGTACAAAATTTCTTATATAATATATAAAATAATGTTATATAAAAGATTTATATTATTCAATGTATTGTGTTTTTATAATTATTAAGTACATTGATAAATAATGAACTACGATATTTTTGTAACATATTTCTGTTGAATGTAAAATAATGATAAATAACACATATATTTATTATTAATTACTTATATGTGATGATGAGATAATTTAAGTGAAATTAATATTTATTTTTTAAAAAATAAATTTTCCTTCCACAATTTACTTTTATATTAGAAAATAAAATTACCACATTTGATAACATATTTTAATTAAATATTTTGATAATTAAATCAATTTTTTTTTTAAATTCATAAAATGGTTGTTACTTTGTAATTAATGTGAATAATTTCAATTTTATTCATAATAATACATTTTTCTCTAAGAGTGGATTTTACGTATTTTGTGTGTGGATATTTTAAATAATTTATTAAAAATTAAAAAAATTGAATATTTTAAAAAGGATTTTATTTTTACAATATAAAAAATAAATATATTAATCCACATTAAGATAATTTTTATACGTAAAGAATATTTACAAATGTAAAAATTTTGTTACCAAGGTAAAGACTAAATGACTTAAAAATGTTGATAACCTAAGGGATAAAATAATTAATATAAAAAAGTATTTGCATAATTTAATTAGATTATTTTATTTTAAAAATTAGAGTTATTATCTTTTATGATTTTCTAAATTTTTATCCACTATCCCATGTAAGTTAATATATTAATAATCGGTGTATTTAAATTTATTTCACCCACTAAATGTATAAAATCACAACTCGTTTTCTTAATTCCCCACACCACATGATCCTTTTATTCGGAACAATATTTAATCACATAATATCACCAAAAATATATAAATGCCTATAAGATAAAATATTCCTAGATTATATATCTGATAAGAATTATTGTCTTTTTCAATGGAGGATACCTAAAGATGAGGTATATATAATTTCTTGACTTGTTTATTATTTGTTCTCCATAAAACACTACAGAATCATATATAACCATATAAAAATAATTAAATAATTATCATTAATTTACTTCTATGTTTTTATGTTAGTGTTCAAACAATTTTATTTTCAATTTATTCTTGTGAAAATAAAAGACATCACTTGTTGAATTGTATGATTTATTGTCTCAATGAAGTGATGTATTTTATTTTTTCCCCACCTATTTAGGATTGATATATATATATATGTGTATTATAATTTTTTATCCTATTAATATAATTTGGTAAATATAATATATTATCTAACTACATAACATATCATCAATTAGGTAACAATAATGTCGCACATGTGTACATGTAGACTACCATCTCTACAATGCGATGTTATTTTTTCCATTTTTTCTTTACATACATAGAAATAAATATATAATTAACTAATAAGTAATATTAAATTAAAATGGAATTAAATATTTTATGATATATTTTAACATGGTTTGGAAATATATTTATAATAAACTTATATTTAGTATACAGAAGGATTGAACACGTAGGAAGCAAGAAAAGACACAAGCTAATAGTTTATTTTATTATATAATTTATTCTAGGGATTATATATGATAAATTTTCATTAATAAAAATATTTGGTCCTATTATTTTTAACTCTCTATATATTCTTGTAATATAGTCATTTCTTCTATTTTTGGGTTTTCCTTCTATTTTACAAACATTTTGTCATAATTTTATTGAGATTCTGTTAAAAAAATAATATTTCTTCATTTTTGAGTTGAGAATACTCCTCCCCCATATCCATAGAGGAAAATATTATATAGTGGATGATGTATATTTAATTATATTTTAACGATAATGTTTTTACCTTCGGCTTTATTAACTAATTATTAAAAATAATCCTTTCAATTTTTTTTCTAAATGGGTCATTTTAGACATTATTTACAGAAATGTCAAAAGAATCCTAGTTTTATCATTTACCAAATCAATATATTTCATAACTATCAAGATGTTTGATTTTTTTAATCATCCACATAATGTTCACATATTAATTTTCCAGTAAAATATTTTTCTCAATATTCTAGAAATGTTTTGTTTTTCAAATTTCATCGATAAAAAACTATTTTCTAATATTTTCAAATCAAAATTTTAATGTATTTATAAAAGTGATTTTTCATCTTTATCAAAATCAATGAATGAAATTAATTCTTCACTAGTGAGTTGATATTATATTAATATTTACTTTTTTTCTCTATATTATTTATGTTCATTATTTTTTAAGGATAATTCATTGAAACTGTTTATATTCCCAAAATTTGATCAATATTTGAAGAAATTAAAATTTATTCTATTTTTAGAAAATATTTTACGATGAATGATTTTATTATATTAAGGTTTTTATTTTTTTTGGATTTCATTATTTTGTTGGGGGCCTAGAATTTTATATCCCTCAAATGTGTTAAATAAATATTTATGTCTCATTATATCTTATTAACTAGAATGAGTAGGGAATGATGTTTAGTAAATTTTTCTATACCTTTTTATAATATTAGCTCTAAATCAACTCCATGTAAATGATTTAATGAGGATTGAAACTACTAAAGAAAATTATTTTATATACTATGATTGTCTTGGTAGTGAGGTTTGACTAAATAAATTAATTTCTAGGATTTTATGTATGACGAATAATTATGTCTGGTATTTGTTTTGGATTGGATGGATCATGATTTATTATTAATGATTCCACCATCTAATGACTCATGTAATTTTTAAACAAAAATAATTATACCCTGACATATGATTAATTACTATTTATTTGTTGGGTATGAAATTAAAATGTTATAATAATGTTTTGATACACTAATCCTTTTCATATGACCACTTATTATCATTGACTATAATCTTTAATTTTTAACTGTAACAAGAATCCATGATCACAAATTATTTTCATTTGTTTCCTAATGTTATAAAAATTATTATTATATAGTGTATTTATTAGAATACTACTATATTAGATGAACGTTAATTGTGATATTTAAGATATTTCATGAATCATTTTTATTTTTATTAGTTATAAAAAGAAACTAAACCATTATGGTTCTTGGGTGTGTATTTTAAAGAGATGTATTTAATATTAATCTTATATAATGTTATATTTTCATATATAATGATTCGGTCACCTTAGTTTGTATTAGATCATGGTTGGGTTATTTATGAAGGTTAGTATTTCAGAAAAATTGTGAAATCCCTCATGATTAGTGTATTTTTAGGATAATATGGTGATGTTTTGTGAATTAAAATATTTAGTTAATTATTTTAAATTGAATCTCTATCTGGTTGTAAACAAGGGGATGTTGTCTCTAACATAAATTCACCTTGGGGTTATAAACATGAAAATCCTAGTTTGGTATTATCTCAATATTCATGTGGTGAGTGAAAAAAGGGTATAATTTCACATCTAGACTGACACTCCTAAGAGATATAATTTTCATAATAAATATTTTATTTTTAAACCTATATAATGTATGAATAGATTGACTCTATGACTACCTATGATAAATAGGTTTGATACAGAACGGTTAAAATAAATTCTCATAACATTATACATATCTAAGGAAAGTCTCTTTATAAATTTATTTATTACACTAATTATTGTTTTATTATACACATGCTAATATTTTTTGTTTCAATAAATCTAAAAAGACTGAAAAAATCTTCTGCATTTTTTTTATTGTAAATGAAATCAATTCCTACATAGGATCCAAATTAAATCCCAGCTACAATGTAAATAATTTTGGTTATTCCTATTAATTTATCCTAAGTTGTGATCAATATACTAAATCTAGGAGAGGCCCCTAGTGAAAAAATATGAGGTAAATGGATTTATATGAAAATAATTGTGATATTGTCTGTATTGGGATAAAGATTCAGTATACAAAATTTCATGAGTGTGGGAAGAAGAGTTTAGGGAAATTTTTAAAATAAACAATTGATATATTATTTTTATAAAACAAGGATATATAGTTAGATATATTTATGAAAAAATGAAGCGTATTATGAAGGGAAATATATTTCATCCTATGGTTCCACTAATAGTTCAATGACATAAATGTGTGGAATATAGAATTTATCTATGTTAAATCCATAATAGTAGTGAAAAATCTTATGAAAATATAATAAGTAAGGTCTAATAATATATAAATCACTGAAGTGGATAATTATAATTTTGGAACACTTGTATCCTCCTCTAGATGTGTGGTTTTCAGTGTTATTTTTTAATGGAATGTTCTTCTATGAAAATATTATTATATTTGTTTGTGACCACTTATTAAATCTCTCTACATAGACCCATATTAATTTATACAATTTCTAAATCACATTTGATACCTCTAATTAATATATGATAATTTATCAATTAAAGGATTCATATGATCTTCCGAATCAGTATTACTACCTATTCATGAAGGACTTATTTTCTAATGATTGGGAAGAAACAAATAATTTAATATTTTCCCATTGTTTGGGAATATGTTGATGTATTTATAGAATAAATTCATATTCATAACATAAATCATGACGTTGGTTTTTCAATAGAAACCATACATGGTGACATAGATATTTCAATGGCTCAATATAGAATGTAGGGGTTATTGTTTTTCGAATTGAATAAGCTATTATAGGAGAATTATGATATTGAACTCATATTACCCATTGTGTAACATTGAGGTGTAAAAATTTATTAAGAAAAAAAAATCATTGTATCAATTAATGGAATATTTAGAACATAATATGACCACCACTATTAACAAGTATCATATAATTTGTATTGATGTTTTCTTTGATCAACTGCACAAATATCACTACTTTTTGATGGTTTTCCATTATTGGGGATATCATTACATGATAGACAAGATGAATGTTTTAACCATGAATTTCAATTTTTTTGTTGTAAGGATATTATGAATATCTACTGATTCTATTTTGACTTGAAAACAACCCCTATCTCTTCATGGATCTAATAAATATATTCTTCAAAGAATACGTTGATGTGTTTGTGGTAATATTTTTAAATTATATTATTAAATATTCAAAGTGAAATAAAGAGAATTAAGATTATTTGTGGATTGCGTAAAATAACCTATGTAATGTGTTGAAATTTGAAAAATTTACCATAAATAAATTTTATCAACTGAAAACATTACTCTTGAGAAATATATTTCCAATAAATGGAAAATTAGTGGTTCTATAAAATTATGATGTTATTGACAAATTTATCATTCTGAGTATATTGATTGAGATCAATAGTTTTATTATGTGTGTTGGGTACAATTGATTCCTTTCTATAAATTTTCCTTTTATATCTTATCAAATTTCCCCGTTGATATTAAAGGGATACAAATTCCTTTGAATAGTTGAATTTGGGAAAAACATCAAGCAGAGTAAATAATGGTTAGTCATTATATTAGTACTAACCCTTCCATTTATCGGAGAAGTATTTTTGGTATATAATGAGTCATAAAAGATGGGATTGAAATGTTTTATAACACATAATGGCATAGTAGAAGCATATTCCTCATGATAATCTATGGTATAATAAAAGAATTAATTAATTCATTTTTCAGAGAAAGAAGAAGTAATTGTATGATTAGAGTTGTTGAAAAATTATTTCTATCCTGAAAAGTGTCATATATATAGTTATAATAAAATATTTTAGTATATATTCACTTAAAAAGTGTCTAATATGTACCAAACGAGATGGTTTGAGATAATTAAATATTTTTTACTAAACAATTAAATAACACCCTATGAAGAAAAACAATGTGGTTGATGATCAAAATTTGATTCGCCATGATTGTATCTGGATGATTGAGTTTAAATGAAAAAAATATTTCTAGAGTTTCATATGATAGATTTTATAATCATGATTAAAATTAATATATCCTAAAACTACCATGTAAATTTTCCAATATCCAACCATGTTAGGATTATAAAGATAATGATAGTGAGCATTGATCTTCATAAGAAGGTTATGCATGTTGTTGAGTTGAACAATGATTTTAATTGAATAATTGGTTCAAGATCCGAGAATGTGTCCTATTAGTACTAGTCTTATCTATGGAGATGTTGGATGAATCCCGTAGTTTAAAATTCACAGTACCTCCTGTATGTATGATTATTTATATATAAATGAGAAAGTGAATTATTTGGGGATAAATGAAAAGTGATGGTGTAATGTATGTATCTAAATTCATGGTATGTCATAGATGAAGGTTTTAGAGAATTAAGGCTATGTGAATGTTACATCGATTACCCATACATGTATGAATATAGGAAAAAATGGTCATGGATTCCATCATTGAACTCCCCAAAAACATTTAATTGCCAAAATTTTATTTGGGTTATATTTGATCTCCTTGTCATGAATGAAAATAGACATAGTATAAAAAAATTCTATTAATCAGCATTCTTGGATATACATTAGAAATGAGGTAAGATTACAAAGAGTTCCAAATTATATTATATATGATCAGGACATATGGATTACATAGATGTTCAGGATAAGTGTTCAGAATGTCTCAAATGGAATATTTGTATTTAGAACCACATTTCATCATTATCAGGACCCATTCTAGTGGGACTGATGCCACGACTCCCTAAGCCCGGCTCCAATAGGCCATGGGCTAGTTACTAGCACCGTGTAGGAATATTATTAACCTGGGAGGCGTTTCCTATGTACATACACACACACACACACACACATCTCTAAGCCGATAGAAGTTGAAAATGAGGAAACCACTAACAAAATGCATGCATAAAACTAAACCCAACCAAAAGAGTACAATAATAAGTAAAATGAAGAATATATACTAGCCCAGAATACAAACCAACTAAAAGAAAGAATTTATAAAATACAAATTCTAACCACTTAGTAATAAATAGGTATTCGGATAGCTGCTCAAAGCAGTATGGACACTTCTTCCACTAAGGATTCTCAAAATGCTCATTCAGGTCCTGGTCCTCCATATACTCCATCTAGAGGCCTCCCTCTAGCACAAGACATGACATGTGTGGGACAAGCTCACACATGGGTGAGTATAACAATACTCAGTAGAGGAACTAAAAAACCATAAACAAATATGAAAATTAAAGGCATTGTTAGCTCTATATATTATATAAATATTGAACATAAAACAAGAGAACCATATCTAGATATACATAAAACCCAGACCTCGAGTATAGAGGTATGTCCCAATGACCACATACCCTTTCTAGGGATTCATTTCGAAGATTCCAAATAGCACTCATCTAGATGAACTCATTCCATGAGTCTGATATCTTTGATGACATCCATTCATGATGTACATTCATTAGGAAGTGTCATGGGAGAGATAGGCACACTGATAGATCTTAATAGAGAACAAATATACTCATTCTAGTAGAATCCACTCCTGAGTGGGGAAATATAATGATCCACAGATGATGATCACTACCAAGGAATTGGATTATACCACAAATCATTTGGAATCACCTGATAAGTAGAGGATTAGCATCCTATAGCATTGGCCACGTTGATACCTCACTCTACATGAGGCCAATAATGGAAAGAGGATATCTCTTCGGGCTTCTCCAAGAGATTCCTACATTATCCAGAAAGTCCTACCAAAGGGGGTCATACTCCTTTGGATGAAAAGGATACCCTTCATTCAGGGGAATATGAAATAGCGAACTGACAAAAATGAAACATGTCCAATGTATGGTGGAAAAAGAGATCACTCCAAGTAGAAGAGAGTACACAGTGTGTAGCAAGGTCACATGTTGTGTCCCATGTCATCCGGTACTACCCATGTCCTGCAGCCCAAGTCAGAAGAACATGTTATGTAAAAAGACATTACAAGGAATGTAGTAATAATCACATTCCAAGTCTGATTATCTGGGGTCTGGTCCGTCTATGCTGGCCATGATCCCATACATGGCTTCAACCTGTGTATGACATCTTGTGTACTTGTACATGGTGTAACCTGTGTAACAGACCCGGTATGTCCATGTGGTTGAGTACACTGCATGTACTCCACCCCATGTCTTTGAATCGCTCGAGATAAATGTTGAGTCATGTGCAAGTACCCACATGCCATGTAACAACAGTCACGAGCTGTTTCATCGCTTCTTGTCACCCAAAACACAAACTACCACTGAGAGGGTCCCCCACATCATGTACACTATGAAACATGTTGTGTTCATTGTCTACTATAACACTACAACCACAGAATCCCCTGATCTAGCCCCACACATCGTTTCCTTTATAGAACCCTCTGACTTCTTCTCGTTTTTTTAGAATCTAACGTACTTCATTTGGCACATTGGTTGAAGCTCTAATTCTCAAACTCACCATCCGATAAACATGAAACTCAATATTTAAGGTCATTTCATAACTTCAAGGTTTATTCCATTGGTTATTGGTGTCAAATCGGCCATTAAAATGAGTTTTAATCATAAGTGCGAAGAATGATCGAAGAATGATTTCTTCTGATCCATGTCTTTTCTTTGTCCTCCATAGTCGTCGCACCTTATCTACGTTATCCTGATGTCGGATCTATAATTAGGGATTTTTTCATTGAGAAACGTAAGTCGAATGATCTATTTTTTACAACCTCGTGAAGAACGTGAAATGTGGGCTCCAAAAGGGAGAAGATATCCAAAAAAAATGGAGGAATGAACCTATGAAGTCATTCATCATGGCTTTGATACAATCCAGTTATAAGGATCAAATAGAAAAAAAAATATAAATCAAATCAAACAAGGATAAATTCACCAAAATGAACTCGATAAAATACCCTCTCGCATGTGAATGATTCACAGGTAAACCTATTCATGGGATGATACATGTTCATTGTTTTATCATAGATCAATGAAAAATAAATCAAAACAATAACCTCTATCTCGATCATTGTCAAATAGGGATAGAAGTCATCATTTGGTATTTGATCTCAATATGCAATGATCTATGTGTCATTGTTCATCATTGTTCACATATTATTCTCTAGGGTTTCTCCTCTCAAATGTACCAAAGGATTCCTGGGAAGGCGTCCAGGGTTATGAGCCTAACTATGGTCTCCAGGTCATTTAAAACCAAATAACACATCCCTGTGTCAGATAAATGTTTAAAATAAAATAAATTATTAATTTATTTTATTTCTTTTAAAATTTCCCAAAACTAAATTATGTGGCCAACCCATATCTAAAGATGTTAAGACGTTCCAAAGGTAATTTCGTGGCTCTGAACGCAACAGTGACCACAAATTTTTTATCCAGGAACCCGTTCAAATGTTATTCCACTTTTTCTAGAAAACCCCTCGTGTGTGCTATTTAACTATGTAATTTATTTCAAAAACTTATTTTGGGCACTTAGGCCCCGGAATCCCACACAGTCACAAATCCTAGTCTCGTAAAAATTCACTATAATGTTTAAAAATAATACACAAAAAATATAATACATTACACTCTCCGTGCATTATGGTTTTACAAACCCTAAAATCCAAATCAATGTCTACTCAAATAGATGTGGGTACTGAATAGAAATATGAGCCTCGAGATCCAACATTCATTAAATATGGTTCCCATTCTACCACTGTACAAAAACCAATGGAATCAGTCACCCACGAAGGATCATCTTCTATTGATCCTCGATATCCACTAGGTAATATGTGAATATTACTTCATTGTTTATGTCCAGTACTCCCCATTCGGAGACGTGCGATGTGTCAGTCATGTACCTCCTCACTTGTAACATGTGGAAGAAATCATTTACCTAGAGAAACTATGGTTTAAAAGTTATGTGGTACACCACCTTGCCATCATTGCTTAGTATTTGAAATGTTTTGCTGAATCTCAGAGATTATAATTATTCTTAGAAAAAATCACTAATACCCTTGTCTAGGTGAGACAAATAGGAAGACATGATCCGCATCATAAAAATACGGAGGTCTCCTCCATTAATCAACATACGAGTTATTCTGGTTTTATGTATTCTTCATCTACTTGTAGATAATCTGTACCTTCCCAGTGGTAACTCGCACCATCTCTGGACCCATGAGTTCTAGCTCTCTAGGGTCAGTCTACAAAAGTGGTTACTTGTAGGGTCCCCCATATACATCCTCAAACAATGTCATTCCGATTAGGCAGTGGTTGTTTTAGTTGTATGAAAACACCACAAGTGGTGGGTGGTCCTCACAGCTACGACCAATGTCTAAGATATAGGCTTGCAGCATATCTGCAGATCCTGAATGCTTCTCTCAGTCTGACAATCTGTCTAGGGATTAAACACTATGGTCAAACATAGCTATGTCTCAGACTTCATCGGAAATCCCTTGAAAAACTTTTATGTGTAACAATCATCACAATATGAGACTATTATTAAATGGATTCCATGAAGCCGAACCATCTCCAGTAGGTAGAGGCATCCAAAGCATTCTATAGAAATGTGCACTTTGAAAGCTCGTATGTGGGGTGACTAGGTGTGTCAATCAATAATCACCCATATGTAATCATCTCCTCTATATTTTTATGGTAATCATATCATGAAGTCTTTCAATATTCCATCCCACTTCAACTCTGGCACTTCTAGGGGTGATATAACGCCATAGAACCTGGTGCTCAGCCTTTACCTATTGGATTGTAAGGCATGGAGAATTGAACTATGTTACTGCCTTCTTTATACCTATCCACCAAAACTGAGGCCATAGGTCCTAGTAAAAATTTTCTACTCTTGGATGTACCACCATGGGGGATGTATGAAACTCCCTCAAAACCCCCTCCTGTAATGCCACTGGAACAATGGTGTGTCCTCTGAAAGGGAAGACATTCTCCCTACCAGTTGGAATATCTATCAAGAGAATGTCCAAAGGATTACTGACAACATAATGTCTCGTAGTCAAAATATCTTTTCTATACCACCCTGATTATCTGTACGAGTGGTGGGATAAAAACCATCGACTATAGATAAGCTTAAACATCTCCATCTACGAAGGATAATTGTAGGGAGGTCATCTCCTCTGATGTTCGGGTTAGTAGATGTGAACATGATATCCAAATGAGAGCCTCATTTACTATGTTACCCTTCCCAAGAGTGTATATGATATAAAAGTCATAATAATGGAAGAACTCTAGCCATAACCTTTTCCTTAGATTCATTTCCTACTATGAGAAGATATATTTTTGTCCCTTGTGGGAAGAGTAGACAATAATCTATTTTTCAATTAGGTTGTTTCACCGCATCATCAATGCAGAGACTACCTCTACCAACTCAAGATCATGGGTCAGGTAGTTATGTTCATGCAGACATAGCTAGTATAAAACATAAACAATTACCATCTATTTATACATCAGGATGCAGCCATACTCGTTCCCTGTTGCGTTACATAAAAATACGTACTCGGAACCCTCTTTATGAAATCATAATATTTGTGAAAACTTCAAAATCTATCTCATCTACTAGAACTCCCACTGGCACTTCTTCATCCATATAAAAGTCTTCCCCTTCCAGGACAATGATTTCATTATTGTAGATATCCGGGGGATATCAGGGATAAATCCCCCATAGTATCATGCCAACCCAAGGAAGTTCTTCACTTATATCACACTCTGAAGTGGATCTCATGATAACATCACCTCAACCATGGTTAGGTCCACTGCTACTGCATCTACAGAGATACGATGTCCTAGAATATAGACCTCCTATATCCAGAACTCACAATTTAAGAGAATCCCATAAAGATGGTGCTCTAGGAGTACATCTAGAACCATCATTAGATATATCATGTGACACTCCTATGACGCCTAGTACACATGTATTTTGTAGATGACGACCAAAAATAACCAGTACAAGTTCGGCAGAAAGATCTAGTTCATAAGTCCAATTAACATTTTGGGTGCATTCATCATGATGAGAGTCATTACCAAGTATTCTTAGTGACCGTAGTGGCATCATAAATCAATCTTCAATATATCGTCACCTCTTATTCATAACCGGTTTTATCCCAATCGGAATTAAACCATTAAAAACCAGTGTACCCCTCTTTACTAACTGAAGATGTCTTTGATCCTCAATAGTAGATACATGTTCTTCACCATTACCTGAATCAGGCACCGGAAATCTACATACTACCTCAAACACCTATATTCCTTCTTGGTCAACTAAACTGGGGCTGTCCATGGTTAAACACTGGGTATTATGACGCCCATCATCTGGAAATCCTCTAGTTGTATACTCACCTTAAGATTCACTACAGGATCCATCTGATATAATGGTGAGGATATCAGTATCATCTCAGGGAGCAATTCAATGAAAAAGTCGATTTTTTGGGGTAGGGGGGAGGTAGTCCTTGTAAAACATCTCGAAAGATAACCTCATACTTTTCTACTACTGCTGGGAACTGAAAGCTCATAGAATTAGTCACTCCTATTGTAAGGATATCCAACTCATGAGTGATCGGCTACACCCTCCAAAGCATTAGCTTGTTCTATGATGATTGGGTTTCCTTTTCACCAAAAAAGGAAAAAAAATTCCATCATTGCGGACACGCCATACTCTTCTCCTAAAGCAGTCAATTTGTGCATGGACTGAAGATAATTGTTACATACCGAGTATGGTGTCATAAGGCCTCAACGCTTCCATCATGTGGTTTCAAATGAAACTATCACCTCAACGGGTATTATCACATCATTGGAAAATGTGTGTGATCCTAGAGTCTCCGCCCCTAGGTGCCTCCAATAATAAGGGTCAGGACAACAACTCGTTTGAAATATCAAGGATTTTCATAAGACAAGTCTCATGGAAAGAATGACTGTAACCTATTTCTATAAGTATGGTAGTAATGTTAGAATTGACAGATATCACACCTTAGAACATCCATGGAGTCCCTTGGTCATACTCCTCAACTGTATGTAGTTTCCCTAGCCCTTGTTCCCAATCTCCATGAGCCTGGTGTGGACCTCCTAGGGGTGGTGGTGGAAGTAGGCTAAATCATATACAACCGCATACAGCTCTCCATGCTCCCCTGTCACATCCGTCACCTAGATGGTATGCCTTCTCCACACTCATCCACTGTCGCTTTGGTCTACCACCACCTCCCTATCAGTAGTTTGACGGTTTCAAAAATCTCTAAGTCGATGAACCCAGCTGTCACACGAATAGAATCACCTCTCTATAGGATGACTGGATATAGAATGAGTGCCCTGGACCACATATCCCCTATCCTATGACCCCATGTCAAATCTCCCACATCCCAATCCTGGTTCCTAATGTCGGCTCCCTACTACCGAGGTCTCTAAACCTATCATCTTACGTGAGACTCCCACTAGTTGTCTTTACTCATACATGAATCTCTAGACCACAAAATCTGACTCGACCACACTTGCATATGTATAAAAACATAGAGGCTCAACACTATCTCATATGTCCCATCGTAGACCTCACATGACGGTCTGACCTCAGAAGTATTGATCTCTGACCATATCCATTGAGTACCTGGCATGTTTTATGAACCTTGATGAATAGTCAGACACTATAAAACTGCCATGATTGAGTTAAAGAAACTCCTTGATACACACTTTCTTCATCATAACCGGAGATAACTCTTACCTAATGATTCATTATAACTTATTCCACTAAATAGTCTCATCCTCAAACGTCTACATGGAAAACCGGAACCATAATCTCAAAAAACAGTGAAGATGGATTTCTCCTAAGATCACTATTTACTACACTTGTGTTCTCACTAAATAATATCATCATAAAGTGTCTATATGGTAAAACTCCACCATCGTCTCACCAAACCCTAATGAAGGATCACTCCTAAGATCTCTATTTACTCCACCTGTGTGCTCACTAAAAAAAATGGTCACCATATCAAGCCAGTCTACATACTCCTAAGGATCGGGCTCACCTCAGAACCTAATGGGTCTCTGTCTCTGAAACTTAGGAAGTGCACTCAACCTACACTCATCACCTTCAAGTGTTGTAGGTACCACATGATACTCCTCTGGTGGTGGTATAGCAAGTGCACCACCTAGAATTAATTCGTGGGGAACTGGTCCCTAAATATAAGCCTCGTCATTGATGGGGTCATCCTCATAATCGAATCGCTAAATCCTATTTGGTATACATCACATAAGCATCCAATGGAAACAAGATGTACCATGGTTAATGAGTATATCTATATAGCTAACACTAAAATACATGAAAATCATAACCCATTCCAATATTTTGAAATTACCATATTTTTGTTTCCTTTCAACTAGTGTTCTCTTGTATGAAGTCGACTATAAGGTTACCATTGTCCTAGTATATGGATATGTCTACCACCCACACCAACACTAGAGTCTCAGGCTTGAATTTTTATGTTGATTAATTAAAAATATTTCCACAAACCAACATCACAAAATATTGGTTTTATTGTAGTACCCACCACCTCTGATACACTCTATCATGACCCGTCCCAGTGGGCCTCGTGCCCAAACTCTCTAAGCCTGCCTTTATTAGGCCATGGGCTGGTGGCTAGAAATGAGTAGTCATATCACTAACATGAGAGTCATTTACTATGTACTTTTACAAACACATACATCACTAAGACCACAAATGTCGAAATGTTAAATACTAGTAACGAACAAAATGCATGCATACAACTAAACCCAAACAATAGAGTACAATTTAATTTAATATGTGAAAAGTAATCTGGGCCAGAATACACTCCCACCACAAGAAGTATTATATATTCTTCAATATCCAACATATAAGTTAGAAATAGGTATTGGTACTTCTTCTCATAGTCAAAGGAACACCTCGACCTAAATGAATACTCCAAAATCTCGTTCCGGTATTGGTACACCCTACACTCCATCCAAAGGCCGCTTGTCTTCCCAAAACATGACACATATGGGTAATTCTATTCCAGGATGAGTATACCAATACTCACTAGAGGACACCGAAAACCACAAATAAAAACACAATGTAAATTTACAATCATCTCTACATATTATAGTCTACTAAACATATAACCAGAGAATCATTTTCATATATACTTAAAACTCAGACTCATAGTCAAGAGGTAAGTCACAACGACCACATACCCACACTAGGGATTCAATTCGAAGATTTCGTGTAGTCCTAAACAAGGAGAAATCACACCATGTGTCTGATATCCTTGATGATGTCCATACAAGAAGTACTTTCATCCCGAAGTTTCATGAGAGAGATAGATGCATTGATAGATCTTAAGAGAGAACATATACAATCATTGCTGGATATCTCCCTCATGAGTGGGGAAAGATCATGTTGCATATATGAAGATCACAGAATAGACACTGGCATATACCATGACTCATCTAGATTCACCTACTCTGTAGAGGATAAGATTATTTTAGGGTTGGTCATATCGACACATTACTCAACCTAGGGACACGAATGGATTGAGGATCTTGATTCAGCCACTTGAAGGGATTCCTACTCTATCCAAAATGTCCTGTGAAGGGGTTCATACACCTATTGATGGAAAAAAAATATAGTAAATTAATGGGAATGATCAAAGCGGAACTAAAAAAAATAAATAATGTCCATGGTAAAAAGGAAAAGGAGATCAAACCATCTATAAAAGAGTAAACAGTGTATAGCTTGTCCACACACTATATCCATTGACTTTGAGTACTTCTTATGTGCAATAGACCATGTCCGAAGAACATGTCATGTAAAAATAGAATACATGGAAAATAGTTACATTCACACCCAATGACTGACTATCCGGAGTCTTCTCCATGTAAGTATTATATGTGCCCATTCATGGATTTGACATGTGCATGAAAACCCATGTTCCAATACAGGAGGTAACCCATGTAACCTGCCCCGTCTGGTCGTGTGGTGGAGTATATGTTGTGTACTCCACCCAGTGTCTATGTATCTCCCAAGATACATGTTGAGTCCCATAAAAGGACCCACACCCAGTTGATATCTATCAAACAACATGTCATCGCTTCCTATCTCTTGAATCCCTAGCCACAGATGATATGGGCCCCATGTTGTGTCATTCTAGAAACACATCATTTTATTCAACTTATGCAGTGATTCACCCTAGATTCCATTGAGCTAGCCCCACATGGCATTTCATTAAGATAACACGTCGTGTTCTTCATGTTTTTCTAGAAACCAAACTTCTTCATCTATGCTTCAGGTGATTCTCCTAGTCTTGATCTAGCCCTCCAATCACCTTGAAACTCATGATTCTAGGTCGTTTCACCACTGCAAGGTTGATTCCATTGGTTTCAAGAGTCTGATCAGTCCCAAAAATGTGTTTCAATCATTTTTGTTACGAATGTTCAAAGAAAAATTTCTTCTGATCGTTGATGAATAATCATGCGGCACAGTTTCTACACCGCTTCTAGGTCATCAAGATGTCATATCTCCAATTTGGGACAGTTGTGTTGTGAAATGAATGTGTAATGATCAATTTTTTAGAACCTCGCTACGAAAACAAAGAACCCAATGTCAAAATAGAGAATAAATCCAAAAAATGAGGAACGAACACTATCAATCATTATTCACGAAATTTATCATCTATAGTTAGAGACATCAAATGGGACAAATAAAATAAAAATCAAATCATGCATGGATCAAATCCCCAAAATGAACCCGAGAGAATACCCTCCCACATGAATGAACCATTCATGTGTCAACTTGTCCATCGATTGATCTGAATTCATTGTTTAATCCATGAATGGGTAAAACATAATAAAAACAATAACCCATACCTTGATCATTGATGATGTGGGAGACATGAAGTTGGCTGCGTAACAATCCACATGATGTCATTCTTCAAGAATTCTCCACGCTGCCTCCTCTTCAAAGTTCCTGATGATTTCAGGGAATGTATCCAGTGTTAGGAGACCAACCCTAGGCTTCTGGTCATTTAAAACCAAATAATGTATCGTTGTGTTATGGAAAAGGATTAAAATATAATAAATTATTATTTTATTTTATTTCATTTAAAATGTCTAAAAACTATCTTCTACTACCAACCCATGACAGTCAATGTTAGGCATCACTTATTGTGATGTCGTTACTCAGAATGAAATGGTGGACTAAAATTACTGGTCTGGAAACCCATTTAAATTTTATTCCACATTGTTAGGAAAATAAAATGCATGCACTATTTAAAAGATTAATTTATTTAGAACATTTACTAGGGGCACTCTAGGACTCTAAATCACATGTCATCACAGATCCTAGACTCGTAATAATTCTGCAAAATATTTAAAAATAATATAGAGAAAATATGATACATTAGAATCCTAAAATAGTTTTTTATTCATAGATCACCATTCATACCCCATAAGATATGTTTATACCAAAATCCAAATATATCAACGGTGTTTGGGATCTACATGAACATTAATTCTAATTTTATTAAAAAAATATGTTTCACTCAAGTATTCAAATAGATTCTTATGAATACAACCATAGAATAATGTGAAAAAATACAATTGGTTGGGATGAAGATAAGGAAAGAGATATTTTGTTTAATGAGATAGTTATGAAAATTACGTATGATGTTACATTCATTTAATATCATATTAGGTAATCTTAGAGTCAATAGAGAATACATACTGAGAGTCCAGGGTGACATCTAGAGATAAAAGTTGGTTTTTATAGGGAACCACATATTCTCACTTATCCAGACAATTTGATTTGTTTAGAACAAACAATAACTTCCCAAATTCCATTAGAAATTCATTATCCATTAACTGTTGTTGATTATATTCCCAAATACCCCTCAATAAATCATTGATTATCATTCCAAAGGAGGAAACCTAAAGAAGAGTTATATGTTCTTAATGATATTATTTATATTTCCTTCACCATAAAACTATTTAAACTCTAAACTAACCATATTTAAATTATTAATAATGTATCAATAAATTATATATATTTTTTTATATCAGTGGTACCACAATTTTATATCTTTATATAATATAATGGAAAATAAAAAAATCACTCTTATGTACGTATATACTACCATCAACATATGGATATGAATTTTATTTTTCATCTCCACCTCCCAAAGACAGTTATATAGATATATTTAAGTTTTATATAATAATTTTATGAAATTATTATCATTTTTAATGGAAAAAATATTATATACCTTCTTATCTTCTCATCTGTTTAGAAAGTATAACATCTCACATGCATATTTGTAGACTACCACCTATATAACCTAATGTGATTCATTTTTTCTTTCATTTTAATGCGGATTTCAATAAAAATACATTTAATGAATATATATATATATATATGTTATATTAGTCATAATTATTATTCCAGTGTACAATTATTATTAACCTTTAATTTTTCCATTTCAATGAAATTTTAAAATGTCCCACATGCATATGTACTATCTACAATCACTACAAATTTTTGCAATAACCTTTTGAAAATCATCATATATAAATGGGCATTATTTTTATATATCAAATAAATATGATAATTTTTATTTAATTTACTATATGTAGATAATTAATATATAACCAAGGTGAAAGGACTAGATGTGTTGGACGAAAACATGCATGAAAAATGAAAAAATTTTCACATGAATAATGATTTTACAGAAGAATCATTGAAATAATAGAATAAATAGATATTTTAATACAGTGATATACAATATGATATTTAGCTGTAGGGTAATGGAAAATATGTTTAATAAATAAATTATTACTAAAATGTAGTTTCAAATGTGTAAAATTTATGCGATGAATTGTATTAAGGGTTTATGTTATAATCTAATTTTTTTTATTTTCTATCATAAATATATATTATTTTAAATTAAGTGATTATTATATTTTATTCCAAGATAATTTTATTATCATATGGTTAATTATTTTATTTTCATGTTTTCTTTAAATTTTACTCTCTTATATAATCAAAATGATCGAGAGAATGTTTTTTGGGAAACCTGAAATCATTCATCTTATCAACATGGTAGTATTTCCCCTCGTTGTCCATATTATTAATAAAATTATAAAAATTTATATGAATAAATTATTTAGTGAGAAATATTATTTTTAATTTCATTTAACTTATTTATTAATTATTCAAAAATATTTTTTTAAAATATCTTATATAGATGTCATTTTTTGATTCTATTTTAAAAAGTATGAAATGAATCATTGTTTTATGTTTTCCCGAATGAAAATATTTTCCCTCAGTCATGGCCATTTTTTATTTTAATAATCCATCCAATATTTCCAGGGTTATTTCAATGGAATATATTTTTCTCATAACCCATAAATTTTTAATTCTTTATAAATTGTATCCAAAATAGAACTATATTATTTTTTCATTCTCCCACGATTCTTGAGTTCTATTTTATGACCTAATTTGAAATGAATTAACACAGTCTGTCATCTTATTTTTGAAAATGTTATCACTATAGAGGCTAAAGCACATTTTACATTCATATTTAATAATCCCTCAATGCTACATCCTAAATGTAAAAAATTCATTCAAGACACATGGAACTACTTAATTTATAAGGATGATTCATTACCATGTGTTATGAAGTTAAAATTTCATTAGACAAGATTCATAATTTGGAATAATGATAACTTTAATCACATGAAGGAAAATATCAATCATATTTAATCCTTAAATCATATCATTCATTAGAGTGTTTCTAGTTATAGTTTTTTAATAGGTCTTGAGAAGTATCAAATGATTATAAAGAATCTAAATAATCATCAATATTTCCAAAAATGTGTCAAAATAGATGTATTTAATGTCAATTGGTCAATGTAGGTAATCTGATCACCACATTTTCTAAATCTCATCAATCTTTCTAGATGAAAAATATACCCCTAGATATTCTCATTGATAATTGCTTATTTTTTAAAATAAGGACTTGTACACTCCATTATTTTCATTTAAAATTAATATTTTGTGTTGGACAATTTGTTTTATATATCTTATGGTGGGTATTATTCCCATAATTTTCAATGATGAGGATAATTCAATATTTATTGATCTATCCCTTGAATTTTATATTATGTATATTCATTCTTGGTTAAACACTAGAATCCTTATCAGTCCATATAGGTTCACAAATTTTTTTTAATATTATTGGGTGATTATTCATTATGATTTTCATAGGATTTCTAGTCATTTATTAAATATTTGGTAGTTAACCCATTGAATTAATTCTACATTTATATCTCTTATTCATAAATTGGTAAATGATAACGAGATTCCGCTTTTCAATCGAGTGTCTCTTATTACGACTATTCTAAAAATAATTAGTGATATTATATCCAATTGACACTTTAATATTTCCAATACTATTGTGTGTCCAAATGATTTTAGGTATTATAAATGTTAGAACCATTTTCTATTAATTTAAATCTACCTCTATATGCTGAAATAATATTTGGAAATCCACCAGTGGGGTTAAAATTTCTCTAAAGATTGATGTTAAAAAATCTATAGATGATTTTGAATATGGAATCAGCAAATATTTTTTTGTAATTTCCTATTTGATGAAATATTCATTGTTCTGGTTTGAAATATCTTGGGTTTATCACATCTCTCTATCTTGTTAAATGGCACTATTAAGGGTTATTTTAGATATAAAAGAGGTTTCATGAATGGTGATCCTCTCTCAGATATTTTCTTCTCAATTACAAAATATTACCAATGTATGCTCATTCTCAATATGGAAGTGAAAATAAATTGAAGTCTATTAAAGATTATAGAGGACTTGTTTCCCCCATGATCATTTTTTTGGTTGATGACATAATTCACTTCACACAATGTGTTGAAAGAAAAATAAATATCATCAAATATATATTTCTTAATTATTAGAATGTATTTGGAATGGAAAAAATTTAGAAGCAGTCTATCATATATGTTAGAAAAAAATATCACATCATCTAGAAAATATTACATCATTTGAAATTGGGGAATTATAGAACATGTGTTTTTTATGTTATCTTTTTGTCCCTGGGTTTTTGAGAAAAACATCAGATATTTTTCTCAAATTATTAGTCATGTCATAAATTTGAGGGATTCCAAGAAGGGAAAGACACACATGATGGATGGGAGAGTTTTCCATAGAAATCCTATGATCATATCAAAAAATTAGTTTATATTTGATGTTTTCTACATTTCTTTCATATCATAAAAATACTATAAATACCTTTATGAAAAAATTGGAGTTGAATTATTCTTTAGAGAAAACCTGTGACAATTCCTTGTAATCAACACATTATACCAATTGATTAGGTAGGGCTTGGAATAAAAAATATCTTCAAATTCAATTAAACTTTGTGTGATCATTTCATGTGGATATTAATTAACATCAATTCAGAGCCACTTTATTTATTAAATTTCATATTGTTCAATTGGATTAAATTCAAGATCATGAAATATTTGGATACATCTATTTAGCTTGATATTATGATGACTTTATCCATAATCTCTATTAATTATCAGTGGTTATAAAACAATAATTTAACCATTAATTTTTTTGGATAACAATATAGGTATGCCTTTTCATAAGTAAACTAACTATAAAGATACTTCTTTGTACCCAAATGTGTCAATCATAGATCAGATAAAAATTTCCTTGTTTTTTTATTTACTTTGAAATAATGTTTTTGTTTTTGAACTATGAATTCATGAATGGTGGGGATAATCTTGTTTTATAACCGTCATAAAATGGGAGGAATTCCACAAAATATTGTTATCCTTCTGTACTGAAATGACATGTCTATAAATGTGAAATGGATTTCCGAATAATTTTTATTATTTCGTCCAAATTATCTTTTATCTAGAGACTCATGTATTAAAAAATACCAACTAATATTTTTTTTTGGTTCTTGGTATTATCCTTTTGTCCATTACTACATTATTTCATAAACATAGGGACTACATTGATCATAATTTCATAGTATGGGATACTTAATCTGTACTATATAATTCTATATAATTATTTTATGAAATCATAATTCCCAACACATTTAGAATTTAGGATCACAAGGTTGTTTACATTTTTCTACCAATTTAATATAAGATATAATAAAAATTTAATTTTTCTTGTTTTTAGTTTATTCAATATATATTTTATATCCAAAACAAAATGATCCATGTGTAAACTACAGTTACTATTTAATAAAACTCAACCCTTATTTTCTATAAAATTAGAAATCAAAATGGAATCCAAAATTGATTTTATGATAACTAAATACATGATTTTTCTATGGAAAATAGTTTTCGAACTAAAAGATACTATCATCCTCCTTCTTAGACCATGATTTTCATTTGGATTCATCTATTTATGGGCTAGATCCAATGTCAAATGGATTGTACCTCAAGAGGATGTCCATACCTGTCTAGATATGTGGTGACTTTTATAAAATATTTCGTGATGTAATGTGATGATTTTCTAGTCTTTATTATATAACCACATACCTTGATACTTAAATTTTCTACAGTATCAGTGTGGTGGTGACTAAAAATAATTAATGATTTCTATTCATTTGTAATGGCTATGACTCCAGTAATATTTACAAACAATCACTAATGGTAGAAGTCATCTTAATTGGAAATTCACTACGAGATGTAGTAATTTGATGTATGTGATTTTACCTATAAAATATGTCATTACACACACATATTGTGATACAAATTATTTCATTGATTGGATTTCTAGTAAAGGGGTTATTATTCCTAAGTTGATGTGGTGAAACAATATACCGGATGACCACCCTACATAATTGAATTTTTTTTGAAAAAAAGGTTCGTTATGTCTTCTGTAATAATTTCATATTTAATAAGAAATAATTTTCCAATTGGAAAATATCAGATTATAATAGAAAAATTATGTTTTCTATCATTATAAAAGTATATTTTTACTGATATTATAAATTATTATTTTTTATTTCTGTCAAAATACATTAAAAATTATTATGTATCATTTTGGAAATGAAATTATGATATTATACACATTTTTTTCAAGAGATTCTATGATGATGGTGTTTTATGGAAGATTCTATGAGACACATTACTTTCTCATAGGTTAATTATATTCTATTGTAATCTTAATATAACCCATTTCTCTCATGAGATACTCTATGATGAATGTTTTTATGATATTTTATGAAATATATATATACATATATTTTTTTTATGTGATGTGTGGGCAAGAAATTATATTTCCCTATAATGTATTGTGTAATGATTTACATCTCTTGACATAACATAATATTGAATGAAGAGTTAAATTAGTTCTGTACGGTACTCTTCCGAATATGATCATCTAGGCCATGAGTGTTAACTTATGAAATGATATAATGGGGAGTGAGTCCAATCCAATATTTTACATATCTGATTTTGATAATATTTTACGTGATCCTTGAAAAATGAAATTATATTTTTTCTATTGTGTATTCCAGAAAAAATTATCAAAATATATATTTATAGGGATAATAATTAATTATTGATGATTCAAGTCTCTTTTAAATTGTGTATTTTCTAATGACTAAGGCTAATTCCATGACCCATGGTTACTGAAATTTGTCTTCTTTTATATGAATTTTTAAACATATGATCATGTCCTCATTACCTAAGGATTATATTTTTACCAATTATGTTCATTGATTGATATCTACATTGTTTTACCATACAAATAATATGATATTAATCAGTATTTGGTTTACTTTTAACATGTAATAGAGAATGATTTTAGTTATTTTTTGTCTAAAAAGGGTAATATGTGAAATCAAAATTATGGCAGTGTTGAATATATTTAATGAAAATAATTCATTATGATTATTGTATCCAAATAAGATAAACCAATATATATATAAAGAATGTATTATTAGGATATTTATTTAATAATCAACTAATATATTTTAATAAGTATGTAGATAATGATTGGATTATATAAAAATATATCAATATGTTTTTATCTTAAATATAATTGGACTTTCAATATAGAAATTTATCTAGCATGGTAATGAGTAATATCTAAATGGGTTTTTTGTTAATTGTGTTATTACTAAGACGTC
The DNA here is from genome assembly GCA_963277665.1 of Viscum album. NCBI lineage: Eukaryota > Viridiplantae > Streptophyta > Magnoliopsida > Santalales > Viscaceae > Viscum > Viscum album. The sequence goes on from OY728120.1 coordinate 767,656,019, forward strand.
TGCATTTTGTGTATAATTTTAATTTTTTTTTAATTTTTGATACACCATCTAATTGTTCAGAGTATACAAGTTATTATTCACATGAATGTTTAAGAATCATTCGACATAAAATAAAAGTGTTTCTATTCTTCAAAATCCATTTATAGATCAATGTACGTTGTCCCAAATAATCATAAAATGAAATCACAAATTTTATATATTCTGAGTAACCCAACTCACATAGGTTCGTCAGATCTGTAATCATAGTATCAGAATTCAAATAACTTTTATATCCCCATGCTTCAACATCCACGTAGAGTACAACCCCATATGAAAACCCACACCATTTAATGTTGATTGAGACTTCTAATTCATCAATAAAATTCAATTCGCACTAATAAAAATCATCATTAGATTACCACATATCAATTAAAACATCATTTAAGTCCTTGGAGGTCCCTTAAAATTATATCAAATGAATTTCCAATGTGAAAAATAAAAATTCCTGATTTTTAGGAAAAATATAAATCATCCACATTTTTAGTATATTCTTTTTTTATAATGATTCTATCAAATCAGCTGGATTCTATTTTATATAATATTATATATATATATATATATTACAAATATGTATTGAAAATATTCTATCCATTAATGTATCTGATGATAATTTATTAAATGAAAAAATGATTCTAAGAGAATCCCATCAACCTTGACATGAGTAGCAAGACACTATTCACCATTAAACTCTTCGTAGAAAAGATTTGGTTCATTTCCAATAAAAAATAATAAACTACGAAAGTGGATATAATCTTTAAAGAACACTGTGTTATTTCATAAAATTTACGATAATAGTTAGTAATTACATATTATCATTGATTTTGTAAATACACAATGTCTCCCAATACAAGTTGAACCAACCATTACTGAACTAAAAATAATGAAGGATTCCTCCATCAATTTAATGTTTCCAAGTATGGGCTGAGCTACCACATCAGTATCAAAATAAAATTGTACTATATAAAAATTATTTTCTCTACCAACTAACAAGAGAATAAAAGTACGTCTATAAAATTCAATAATCCAAAGGAAAAAGAGAGTCCATCATAATGTGAATATCTAGATTCAACATAAATAAAATTTAATGTGTAAGTGGTATTCACAAGGATATCGTTAATCAAAGACCTTTTTCATCAAGAAAATACTATTTTAGTTTTACTAAAACACTAATCCTAGGGAATGGTTCGTACTTAATAATTTATATTCCATTCCAATTCATATAAAATTTTTAAAAACAAATAAATTCTATGATTAAAGATTCATACATAGGATTCAACTATTTTAATATAGTAAAATAAAACATATTTGGTTAATAAATTGGGAAGTAAATTTCTTTTGTGAGGCCCAACTTAAAAACATTAGTCTGATTTATGAGGTTGTTTAGATATTTAATAAATTTTTCACTAGAGGATACGCAAGGGATATCAACAATAATTTGAGAGGATATCCTCTTATGTAGAATTATTTGTGGAAAGTATATAAATTATTCAAAATAAATATTAGCTACTTAAATATGAATTACAGAAGTATTATAACATAAAATCATGTAATTACTATCAAGGGTGTAGAGATGAAACATGTATTTGTCACTTGATTCAAATTTTATGTAAATTAATTTCCTATACTATGTATTTTTCATTAGTGATAACAATGAAAAATATTATTAGAACATCCAATTTTTTTAGTAAGGTGATCCAACTAGAATTATAATTTTATCTCATTGGGGATGATGGCGTTGTTATAATATAAAAATTAGAGCATTCACACCCCACATGTTTAGTTGTTATATCCCTCAAATTCATAGAGAAAAATATTTGACCCTATATTTAAAACTAGAGGGAAAGTCAATATTACAACCACACACATTAGGTTGGGATCATATGTTAGGGTAGTTAGTATTTCCCCAATATTAGTTCTCATTCATGGTGAGAACCAGCACTGGAGTCAGTATTCTTTCAACTGTGTTGTCTTCTTGTAAGGATAGGATCTTCCAATACCATTCAGGTGAGGTCATTCATGTTTCATTATATTAATAATTTATAAGTTTGGTTTCATTAAAGGACCAGAGTGTGTGTTATTCCATTGAATAATGAGAAGAAATTAGAAATTAGAAGGATCCCCTTTCTGGAATATAACAACTGTGTGGTTATTAGATGTTGGTAACGTTTATATTTATTCATCTATATTGAACCCTTATCAACCTAAGGTAGTATTCGAGATATAATATCTTTTCTAGAAATCAATATCTAAATTGGTGAATATTTAGTGTCTCACTATCTCTTGTTCACTCATATGATATGACATTAAAGTATTTGAGTTGAGATGACCAATACTTATTTATGTCCTCATATTTATAGTGATTGATCATATATGTATTATATACTTCGATTATCCACCAATTACTTTTCTAATGTATATTATGAGATATTTATTAAATATGTTTTTCTAAAGATACATTATTACCTATACCATTGAGATAATATGGTGTTGATGATTTCATTTGGAGTCCTCTTAGTCACCTCATGTACTAGTTGTTTGAGATGACAGATTATACTGTGTTTCCATTGTTATTTTCAGGTTTACATGTAACACCCCAAGCTTCCACGGTACATTTCTCTTTTAATAATACAATAGCGTGTGTTGTATGCAACTTCGAGTTCTAATAAACCACAACCAATCAAACATACCATTATGAATAGTAATACCAACTTTTTAAAATTTTATAAATTTTATCTTTCAAAATCGACATCATTTTTGGTTTCCAATTTTTAAAATTAGCTTAGGGTGAGTTTTTTGTATTTTTATAAAAACATTCAATTTTTGATAAATAGTGAAAATACTGTGTTATAGATTAAAACCAATTTTTTGTAAATAATTATTTATTGTATTTAAATTTATTTTAGGTGAAAATAGATACATAATACCTATATAAGTTCAATGTAATTCATTGAATTCAATTTATAATAATTTTAGTTATATAAAAATTTTATTCAACTTTTTACCGTCTTTTACCCACCTCATATGAGTATTTGAAAATTACATAACATGTAATTTTATCACTTTTTTGAGTGGAATTTAAAAAATCCAAGAGACACGGTTTATATCATAATGTATAATTTGATTCAATTAGATGATAATAAATTTTGGTGAATAGTATCTTTTTAATTTTATTTACCACGGTTTAAAGTAAATAGGGAAATTAAGTGTAAAAATGATATTTTTTGTACCCTAACACATGTCCTAATTCTATTGAATAAGTATAAATAGACCAAAAACTACCTTAGTAAGAAAATATGAACCTTTTTTCATCTTGGATTAGATTAGGACATTTATTAATATTTTATTTAAGGAAGAGTTAAAAGAATTAAATTCAAAGTTCAATAACTAAAACATTTTTAATATCAGGTTACACACAATATAAATTATACTATAAATATTCATTATAAATATAATAAGATTTCATACATAATGGTAATTTTTAAAAAAATTTAAACATTAAATAATTAAATTTACTTATGACACAATGATGATGCAGTAATTATAATATTAATGAAGGATTTTAATAATTGATATTATAAATATCCAAATAAATCTAATTTTCGACTTTTAGTGAATTAAAATAATTTTCTAGGTTAATATGACATGTTTGGTTGATTAAATGAATTTATTTATTAGTAATAATGTTGTTATGAGTTTAACAAAAAGCAATTGTTAAAAAATGTCAAAAATGGCATAAATCAGTTTTTAAAACAAATATAATATTATTGGTTGATATAGTAATCCTAAAAATATAAGGATCGTCCAAAAGACTTATATAATGATATCTATATAATTATTGAACCGCATGGGGTTCTCTTGGATGTTTATTGTATGTTTATCAACTATATAAAAAAATATACATGGTAATTTTCAAACTATTTAACTAAGAGTTTATTCTAAATGATAAGGTTAATATAGTGACCCAACTAGTCTGAATCCTATTGGTTGATATTTTTTAGACCCATACACACCTTTTAATTTAAATAATTTATATTTGAGCCATTAGAAAGAGAAAATAATTTTATTATGAAATAATATTTCTAGATTTTCCTAAGGTACCCCTCACCCCTCTTTTAAAATGGAACTTCCCCTTCTCTCAAATTAACACCTTCAAAGCCATTTGTCTCAGCCAACCTCTACCAAAATACCCTCCCAACTGTCCTCCATTAATCCTAGAGCTGTTTATTTAGTTATAAAGCCATCATATGGATCCCTTTTAATCAAATCAAAAGGAAGAACCCAAAGAAGAGGTAAATATCTCACCACCTCTTTCATGTTTTTTCTTCTTTCACTTCTTCTTTCCTTGTTGTTTCCATTATAAAATAATAACTATAGTATCATATATATAATGTGGATTTATTATAAATATTATACAAGCATATTAATTATTCTATCCATCCTTTGAATGACATGTCACCTTACGTGCGTATGTACGGCTTACCATCTCCACGTCATGGTGTAGTTTGTTATTCGAAAACTTCATCATTTGGATGGGTATAATAATGAGTATAAATGATGTAAATAATAAATATAACAGGATAATGATTCTGTATATATGGTATACTATCCATGTATATTCAATTTTAATATAAAATGAATGACATTGTCCCTATTATTTACGTACGGATTACCGTCTCCACGAACACGATGAGATTCATTCCCCATCATATACATTCAAGACTAATTTCCATTAGATGATTAAAAATAATTTTTAAATACTTAAAATCATACTTAATATGAATAATATATATCCTAACCATAACCAATATTACCTACGTAACAAAGCATATAAAGGGAAACAAATCAGTTAACACCTGAAATGAAGATAATACTAAAATATTAATAAAAATAATTTTTAAAAGATAATATATGATATCATATTAATGTATATTATTATTTTATAATTTAATAACAATTAATTCACTATTATACAGGACGTTAACCTACCTTAGACCAAGAAAAAGTACAATTTAAGGGTTAATTCAACAACCTCTTCATTATTCATGGTTGTTTGTATGTAATTATCTATTGGGACCTCTTTATCATCAACATCATGGATTTCCTAAAAGTATTCCAAAAGTTTTTTACTACTTACTAGAATATTGTTTAACGTCATTTATTCCATTATTTGACCTTATATGTTTTGAAAAGAATGTTTTCATCATTTTCCAAACAAGTTACTTTGTAACCATTTCATCAAAATTAAGGGAAGAATGTTTTTTTAACTTATACGGAGGGTGCATCTATATTCTGCCATTATAACATCATCAATGATTCCCTTAAAATCATATAAGATTATTTTCTTATAAAATGTTTTATTTTATAATTATGTATCATTACATGATTTCAAAAAAAAGAATGAGATGTTTATCTCAAACAGTTTTGATTTCATCTATGTAAAAATCCTTTAATGGATTTTAATATTATTTGATGTTGATTTATTATGATACAAACCATCAATTTTGTATTGAATATTTTGTGATATGTTTTACTGTGGATTTATTATTTTTCTTCCATTCATGGTTTATGGATAATTTATTGCAATTTAGTATGCTAGTTTTAATACGAATGTTTATGTTATGTTTAAAACATTCCATTTGAAGAATGCATTGGAATTAGTATGTGATGTGTGGAGCCTACTATAGCTTCTCGATGCATCGATAGGTATCATGAGACAAACTAGTGTTTTGGCATAAGGCCTTGACAAATTCTTTTTTGTAGTCTTGTCACAAGGCCTAGACAATATGGTTTTGAAGTCTGCCCTTATACATTCCATTATTATAAAAGTTGCTATTGATATTGCATGTCATTATTCAACTAGTAGAATTTTTATATGAGTAAGTAAATGGAATTATTTTGATTTGTATTTTCCATATTATGATTTATTTTATGTTGAAAAGGATTTTGTTTTAGTTCTGTAAATTTCTTTAAATGTTTATGATTATTTATAAAATCTTCCGCTTTATTGTTATCCTTATTGTGCATCTGAGCTCAACCCTTTCTATGTTTATTTTTCCCAGGATGCAAAAAAGTATATTATTACTGACCTGCATAGATAGTATATTGGATATTAGTGTTGTCTATGGAAACAATGTTGTTGTATTTTTCCATTTTATGATGTATTTTAAACCTGATGAATATATCTAGTACTTCCAAGGCTACTAATATAATCGGTCTTTCGAGACATGATATTTTGTGATCATGAAAATGATTCATAATCATGCACAGAATCTAGGCTTTTGGGATCGAAACATTATAGTTGGTATCAGAGAATGTTTAGTACAATCCTTGGAAGCTAGATTTAGAAAAACTCTGATTAGAGAACATTTCCCTAATATAGACATTAAGGATTAATATAAAAGAACTTCCTCGAATTTTGGTATATTAGAGATTTTTTTAGTTTTCCAGGCAATACAACCATGTCTGGATATGAGCAGGTAGAGGCAGCTCTGGCATAAATGTACCTAGGGGTAAAACCCGGAAACAATGCTTTGAGCTAGACTCGAACGGGAACTGGTGCACAACAACGGGCATTGCTGCACTATTGTTTACGACACTCTTTAGGGATATTCTTTGGATAATCTATATTTTCATTACTAACCATTTTGAAGGATATATGATAATATACCTCCTCAAAGAAAACATTTTTTATGATAATGGATTATATCCTTTAACATTTTCATTTATGTTAAGTATGTAATATATTTTGAAATATGTATTGCAATTCATAAAATTATCTAGTGTATGTCGTTGTTTAAAAATGGTTCCTAGTGGAAGGAATATAAACTATATCAATGCACGCACTCCATGTAAGGATTTGCCTCCTGCTCAAGATAATTCTAGTGGAATTGGTGATGAAAATGGTGCTGATTAACTTATCACAATACTTGGACAACTCACTCAGGTTATGAATACAAACCTTACCCGCATTGAGCACCCTGATCCACAGCATGGAGGATCAATGTTAGATCGCTTCATGAGGAAACAACCACAATTATTACATGGGGGTACAAATCCATTAGTAGATGAGCACTAGATAAATTATTTAGAGAAAATATTCCACACCTTGGGGAGTGGAAAATGAGAAAATGTTTTCATGGAAATTTACCGCCTCACTGGATATGCTGATCAATGGTGGTCATTGATTCAAATCATAAAGGAAGAAAATGATGTATCAAATAGGGAATTTTGGGAGTTTAAAGAATTTTTTGTAAAATTATACATTCTTCATGACCATCTAGCGGATACGGAAGGACAATTTCTTAGTCTGAGGAAAAAGTAGGATGAGAATGTTGAAAAGTATGAAGCTATCTTTACCTGGTTAACAAGGCATGCTGCAGATTATATAGGTAACCCAAAAAGTAAGATTGATCATTTTTTGACGGGTTAAAACCATTTCTCCATCAAGCATTTACATCAAAATCTTTCTCATCGTGTGAAGATATTGTCTCATGTGATATCAAGACATAAAAAGAATTCACTAAGTCTTACAATTTAAAGAAAGGAATGAGAATAAGAGATCAGTAGAACACTCTAGAAGTGGAAATCAGGGGAATAAGGGAAAAGTTGAATATCTATCCTGTAGTAAATAAGGGAAGAAACACCCTAGTACTTGTATGAAGGGAATGAGAATCTCTTACAAGTCTGGTGAAAAAGGCCACCAAGCTCGTGATTGCAAGGGGAAGAAAGAGGTTGTTAATGTTGAATTCTACAATTGTAGAGAACGGGGACATTATGAAAATGAATGTCCTAAGAGTCATGGGAACATACCTCAAAAAGGCCAAGGGATCAAGGCCAAGCATATTCCATCACTACTACTGAGGTTGAAGCTCTGAAAGACGTAGTGGCAGGTAAATTAACCATTTCCTCAAGTTTATACATTGTTTTATTTGATTATAGATCATCACATTGCTTAATTTCATCCCAATTTTCTACGAAACTTAGATATTTCCAATACGATTTAACAAGGGATTTCTCAGTAAATACTCCAAAGGGAAGTATCATTACAACAATTTTTGTGAATGGGTTCCCATTAAGGAAAACAAAAATTAATTATCTGTTGATCTCATCATCATACCCATGATTGGATTTGATATAATCCTCAGTATGGATTGGATTTCAGACCATGATATGAAAATTTATTGTAAGAAGGAGGATAAAATTATTGATGATGATAAAGAGTACCTTATCTTTAGAGTAGAAACGTCACCACCTAATTCTTTTCTAGATCCACCCCTAGTAGCTCAAATAAATTCAATTATTCGGGAGGAAGATAATGAAATAATTTTGGGTGAGGAATGGAGTGTTCAAATAGTGGGGGTACCTATAGTGCAAGAATATGTTTATGTGTTTCAGAATCATTTACCTGGAAATCCTCCAGAATGAGAAATTGAGTTTTCCATTGACTTAATTCCTATTTAAAGCCCATATCGAAGATCCCTTATAGAATGGTCACTTTGAAATTAGTGGAACTAAAGATACAACAAGAGGAAAAGATTAATAAGGTATTTATTCACCCGTGTGTTTCTCCATGGTGAGCCCATGTTCTTTTTTTATGAGGAATGATAGATCAATGAGGTAGTTCATTGACTACAGGGAGAACAATGCTATAACAATAAAGAACAAGTGTCCCCTACCTCACATTGATGATTTATTCGGCCAAATCCAAGGATCTCAAAACATTTCAATGATCTACCATCAATCTCGATATCATCTATTTTTTGTGAAGAAGGGAGACATTCCAAAAATAGAATTACAAACCATGTACCACCATTTCTGGTTTTTAGTAATGCCTTTTGGATTAACTAATGCACCCTCTGTCTTCATGGATATAATGAATAGAGTTTTCAAGTAATTTCATGATGACTTTGTAATGGTGTTTATTGATGATATTTTTCTATTATCCAAATTCAACAAAGATCATAAAAAACACTTGAGCATTATTCTAAAGACGCTTAGATGACTTGAATTATAATTGATTTTTAGCAAGTCTGAATTCTGGCTTCAAGAGATATCTTTTCATTTCCATATTTTTTCTAAGGATGGAATCTCTGTTGATCCTTCTAAGACCAAGGTAATCCATGAATGGCCAACAACAATGAGTATAATCATTGTACAAAATTTTATCGGTTTAGCAGGTTATTATCGACATTTCCTCAGGAATTTTGCCTAATTGGCTAACCCATTAACAAAGATCACACATAAAGGGGTCAAATTTGTTTGGAAAAAATAGTGCGAAAAATGTTTTGAATAATATAAGAGAAGATTAGTCAATTATCCTATCATGACTCTACCATCGGGAAAGATGGGTTTGTTATTTATAGTGATCCATCAAAGAAAGGACTTGGTTGTGTCCTTATATAGAATGATAGAGTTATTTCTTATGCATCACGACAGCTAAAAAGTCATGAAAAACACTATCCCACTCATGATATTGAGTAAGAAGCTGTAATCCATTCTCTGATGATTTGGATACACAATCTCTATGGTGAAAAAATAGGAGATATATACCGATCACAATATTTTGAAATATATTTTCTCTAAAAAAGAACCCAACATGAGGCCAATACGATGGATTGAACTACTCAAAGACTATGATTGAACTATACACTACCACCTAGGGGTTGAAAATAAGGTGGTAGTTGCTTTATGAAGAAATAATCATGGAGATCTGAACTAGATGATAGTTGAAAAGGATCCTATATAAAAGGATCTAGTAATATTAGACATGGGGAAAACATAGAAGGTGAAACATCAATACTTTTTCAAATGGTTTCAAAACCATCATTACAATTATGGATAAAAATTTCATAGGATGATGATGAAGAGTTTCAAAAGGTGATTAAAGCTATGAATAATGTGAGATTCAGTGACATTGTGTATGAAGATGGAATTTTGAAATTTTGGGAGAGTCTTTGTGTTCCCGATTTACAAGACCTAAAAAGGGAATTGATAGATGATGCTCATAGATACAATTTCATTATACCCCCTGGTATCACTAAGATGTATAGAGATTTGAAGGAACTTTTTTGGTGGGATAACATGAAGAGGGAGAATGCTGATTTTGTTTCAAGATGTAGGGTTTTTCAACAAGTGAAAGTTGGAAGGAAATATCCTGGACGAGTATTTCATCGTCTTTCCATACCTGAGTGGAAATGGGATAATATTATGATGGACTTTGTCAAGGGACTACCAAAGACTCTTAGAAGGAATGATGCAATATGGGTCATTGTTGTTCGTATTACCAAGATAACACATTTTCTTTCTATAAGAGAAGATTTACCACATGAACGTTTAGAAATATTATATATTAATAATGTTTTTAGACATCATAGAGTACCCCTATGGAATGTTTCTAATAGTGATCCACATTTTACATCAAGATTCTAGAAGAGTATTCAGAAATCGTTAGATATTAAACATTGTTTGAGCACTACCTACCACCCCCAAACTGATGGACAATCAGAACAGACTATTCAAAACATATAGAACTTTTTGAGATCATGATCACATGACTTTCAAGGTATGTGGGATCAATATTTACATTTACAATAATTTTTCTATAACATTTGATCCATTCAATTCTTCAGATGGAACTATATGAAGCGTTGTATAGAAAGAGATGTCCCACACCAACCTGTAGGGTTGATGTTAGTGAAAGAAAACTCATAGGCCCAAAACATGTGCAAGAAACTATAGAATAGGTGAAGGTAATCCAAACCCACATCAAAGCAGCTCAAAGTAGGTAGAAGAGCTATGACGATAACCGAAGGAAGGATTTGGAATTTCAGGTTGGAGATCATGTTTTCATGAAGGTATCTCCACAGAAGGGTGTTATACGATTTGATAAGAAGGGAAAATTATGTCCCAGGTACATCGGACCATTTGATGTTCTTGAACAAATTGGGGTTATAGCGTACCATTTGGAAATGCCTCCAATTCACTCCAATGTTCATGATGTGTTCCACATATCACTGTTGGGAAAATAAATGCCTAACTCAACACATGTACATGCCTGTGAGAATTAGAACTGGAACCCGATCTATCTTATTGAAAAGAGAATGTTATGGCTCTTGATACAAGAGAAGAAGTGCTGAGAAACCAGACGACTCATCTGGTGAATGTTCAATTGGGAAACCATAAGATGGAAGAGGAAATGTGGGAACCTGTGGAACTTATGATGAAGAACCGCACGAGTATTTTTATGCACTAATATTCTAGCTATTGTGAGGATTAAATTATTTGAAGTAGGGAATAATGTAACACCCCATGTTTCCATAGTATACTTCTCTTTGAATAATACAATAGCGTGTGTTGTACACAACTTCGAGTTCTAACACACTACAACCAATATAACTAGCCATTATACATATTAATACCCACTTTTTGAAATTTTATAAATTTTATATTTCAAAAAGGACTTCATTTTTGGATTCAAAATATTGAAATTATCTTAGGGTGAATTTTGGGTATTTTTCAGAAAAATTTAAATATTTTATGAATAGTGAAAACAATGAGTTATTGTTCAAAACCTAATATTTATTTAAATAATTATTTATTTTATTAAAATCTTTTTAGGTTAATATAGATACATAATACCTATATAATTTCAATTTAATTCAGTAGAGTTAGTTTATAATAATTATAGATATATAAAAATATTATTGAACATTTTACAGTCTTTTACCCACCTCCTAGGAGCATTTGTAAATTTACATAAAACCTAATTTTACTACATCTGGGAGTTGAATTTAAAAAATATGAGACACACAGTTGATATAAATAAGTAAAATGTGGTTCCATAAGACGAAAATAATTTTTGGTGAATAGAAACTTTTTTACTTTTATTTACCACGGTTAAAAATAAATAGGTTAATTAATGGTAAATATGATATTATTATTACCCAAACACAAGTCCTAATTCTATTGGATAAGTATAATTCGACCAAAAACAACATTAGGAATATAATATGACCCTATTTTGTCTATTTGTATTAGATTAGGACATTTATTATTATTTTATTTAAAGAAGTGTTAGAAGAGATAAATTCAATGTTTAATAATTAAACCAATTTTAATATAGTGTTAAAGAAAATATAAATTCGACTATAAATATTCATTAGAAATAAAAAAATATTTCTTAAATAACTTTAATTTATTTATAATTTTTAGACTTTATATAATTTAATTTATTTATGAGGAAATGATGATGCAGTAATTACCATATTAATGAAAGATTAAATTAATTGTTATTAAAAATAACCAAATAAATTTAATTTGAGACTTTTAAATAATAACACGAATTTTATATGTTAATATGATATGTAGAAGTTGATTATATGTATTTATATATAATTAATAAAGTTTTTAGGGCTATAACAAAAATCAATAAATAAATAATGATAAAATTGACATAAATGAGTATTTAAAAAAAATACAATATTATTGCTTGATATAATAATCCTAAAAATATAAGAATCTACCAAAAGACTTATATAATGATATTTTTATCATTATGGAACCACTTGGGGTTCACTTTCATGATTATTTTATGTTTATTAACCATATAATAGAAAAATACAATGATACATGGTAAATGTCACACAATTTTACTAAGAGTTAAATCTAAATGAAATGGTTAATATAGTTACCCAAACCTGTATAAAACATATTAGTTGAGAGTTTTTAGACCCATACCCACATTATCTTTTAAATAATTCATTTAGATGCATTATAAACCTAAAATAATTTTATTATAAAAAACATTTTCTATCTTTTCCTAAGGTGTCGTTCACCCCTCTTATAAAAGGGAATTTCCCCTTTTCTCTAATTAACAACATCAAAGCCATTTTTATTGGAAAAACCCTACCGAAATACCATCTCAACTGTCCCCATTTCAAACTAGTGGCTTTTCCTTAGTAAAAAATCCATCATATAGAGTCCTTTTTATCAAATCAAAAGGAAGAACCCGAAGAAGAGGTAAATATCTCACCACCTCTTTTATGTTTTTTCTTCTTCCACTTATTCATTCCTTATTGTTTCCATTCTAAAATTATAACTCTAGTATCTTCTATATACTGTGTTTTTATTATAAATATGTTACAACCATATTCATTTTTCTATCCATCCTTTTAATTACATGTCACCATACGTGCGTACGTACGGCTTATCGTCTCCACGTCGTGGTGTAGTTTGATATTCAAACACTTTATCATTGAGATGAGTATAATAATGAGTATAAATGATTTAAATAGTAAATATAACATGATAATTATTCTTTATATATGATATATCATCCCATTATATATGATTTTTATATCAAAAGAATTATATTGTCGCTCGTGCGTACGTGTGGATTACAGTCTCCACGAACAAGTTGAGATTCATTCGCCATCATATCCATTCAAGAATAATTTCCATTAGATGATTAAAAATAATTTTTAAATACGTAATATCATTTTTAAAATGAATAACATACATCCGTTCTATAACAAACATTACCTGCATAAAAAATCATATAAATGAAAACGAATCAGTTAACACCTGAAATGACGATAATTCTAAAATATTATTAATAATCAAATTTTAAAATATCATATATGATATCATATTAATGTGTATGATTATTTTATAATTTAATAACAATTATTTCACCATTATAAAGGAGGTTATCCTAACCTCAACCAACAAAAATTACAAGGTAATGGTTAATTATACAACCTCTTCATCATTCAATGTTGTTTATTTGTAATTATCTACCAGGACCTCTTTATCATCAAAATCTGTGATTTCCTAAAAATATTGCAAAAGATATTTACTAATTACAAGACTATCGGATAAATTCATTTTTTCCTTTAATTGACCATATATGTTTTGAATGTAATCTTTCTGTTGTTTTTCAAACAAAATACTTTATGTCCTTTTTGAAAAAATTAACCTAAAAATGTTTTTGTAACTTATAAAACGGGGGCAGCTATATTAAACCATTATAACATCATTGAATATTACCTTACAAGATTATAAAAATGTTTTCAAAATAAATGTTTTCTTTTATAATTATTTAACTTTAAATGATTTCAAAAAAATAATGATATGCTTCTCTTAAATAGTTTCGATTTCATATTTTTCAACATCCTTTAATGTATTTTAATCTGGTATGAAGTTGATTTATTATGAAAAATATTTTCCATTTAGTATTGAATGTTTTGTGATATGATTGTCTGTGGATGTGTTATTTTTATACCATTCATGGTTTATGGATAAATTATTGACATTTCATAAGTTAGTTTTAATATGAATGTTTATATTATGTTTAAAAAATTTCATATGAAGAATGTATTGGACTTAGTAAGTGACAGTTGAATCTTTCTATAGCTCCTCGATGAATCGGTAGGTCTCATGAGACAAACTAGTGTCTTCGCACAAGGCCTTGAAAAAATATTATTTGTATTCTTGTCACAAGGCCTTGACTATGTGTTTCTGAAGTCTGGGATTATGCATTCCATCATTATGAAAGTGGATATTGACATTACATGTGATTATTCAACCATTAGAATATCCATGTGAGTAAGTAAATGGAATTATTTTGATTTATATTTTCAATATTATTCTGAAGTTTATGTTGAAAAGGCTTTTATTTTATTCTTATACATTGCCTTAAATGTTTATTCTTATTTATGAAAGTTTATGGGATATTATTATTCTCACACATTTCTATGTTTTATTTTTCCCAGGATGCAAAGAAGTATATTATAACTGACCTACAAGGATAGTCTATGAGATCTCAGTGTTTTCTATGGAAACAATGTTATTGTATTGTTCCATTTTATGATGTAATGTAGACCATATGAATGTATATAGTACTTCCATGTCTACTAAACAAATCGGTCAATCAAGGAATTATCCTTTTTAATCATGGCAATGATACGTAATAATGCACCGACTCTGGGCTTCTGGGTCGGGGCATCACATTACAAACAATGTATGATAATAGTTACACTTGGATGGTATTTTTTCCCACATGTGTATTCATTTTATAGTTTAAACACATGTATATTTTGGGTATTAATGGATGTAGAGTTGGTGTGGATTCCTTGGAGAAATTTTCAGTTGATGATTGGTGGAACATTATAGAGAACTATGATTCTGTACTATAGAAATGACTACTATAGATGGGGATCATTTTTGGAGTACCCTTAGAAATAATTATCTCTGTAATGTTAAATAGTATTTAGATTCAGAGGATTTTAAGTTTTATAGTTTAATTTTTCATTCTTTGTTTGGGGATTACTAGTATTTGTTGTATCATTCCTAAATTTTATGTATATATTATTTATTTTTATATTTAATTTGGTTATTGATGCAAATTTTAATTCCATGAAGATATGTTTTCCTCAATGTTCATTTAGGTTAATACCTTGCATGTTATCACATTTTCTTATTGAGTTCTGGTCACAAACCCTAATCCAAATGATGTATAATGTGGTGTGGTATAATTGTATTACATCTAGTATGGGTGGGGTATCTATATACTGAGTCATGTAAAAGGATATAAAATTAATCTATATAAGGAAAAATATTAAAAGGAAGGGACAATAAAAATATGAAAAATAATGAACCGGATTAATTGAAATATGTTTGACTCACTAAAAAATCGTGACAAAGGAAAATAATGAGAGGTTCGGAAATAAATAACAGAAATTTTTAAACCTAAGACAAATAATAATGAGAATAATCATTTAAGAGTAATTATAGTATTACCCAATGAAGGATTAATACCAACACCAATTATAAAATTGTTTTTCTATTATAATGGTTTTGGTAATATTTGGATAAAAACCTCATGATGTTTATACTGCTTTTAATAATTATGACTATCAACATGTATTTTTCTATGTCATTTGAAAATATTATATTATATGTAATATTTATAAATATTATGTATAAAAAATATATTTGAACTATTTTATATTGTTCCACAGAGTGGGGAATGTAATTCTATTATTCTATTATTTTTAGGAACTTGGTTTACCTCATAATGAAAATAAAGGATTAAAATGACCCAAAATATGAATTATTTTAATTTTTATTACAATATTTTTAAGAGAATTATGTTAATTATTTTATAATAGGGATTCTTCTAGAAGAATATTCCATTAGAAATTTCTTTCATCCCTCTTACATTTGTAGTGACCTATAATTGAATCTCAATTGGGTATCCAATGTAGTGAACCTATTCTTTATATATTTGACTTCTCCACTAATCATGTATTCATTATTATTATTTTTAATCCATACTCATTATAGAAGTCAGTCATGATGGATGAATCCATTTATTTGGTTTGTATTATATCATAGTTATTTTATATTTAAGGGACTTTAGTTTTCTTCATTTTCTCGTACGTAGTTTTACTCAATAAAATGTCATTCTTTTATAATAGTTTATGGATGTGTTTTCTATATAGATTCATTTAAATTGTCATAATACATGTTCATATTTATAAATTTTGTTATAATTTTTATTAATTTAAAAAAAATCATTATATTTTTTTATTTTATGTTTTCCATAAAAGGGTTTCAAATGGTTTCTAATTACTATATTTTATAAAATAATTTCCATGAATAGAAATTTTTTCTAAAAAAATTCTAATATTTTTTTAGATTTGAATTAATTTTTAAAATATGATTAATTCTGGATTGAGTTTTTTAAAAAAAAGCATTGTAATGGGTTAAAATTATTTCAAAAATTTTAAAGGTTTAATTTATTTCATTTTCACAATTAGGTTTTACTGCGAACCCCTTTTATTTTTTCCCCTTGATTTTGTAGTTATGTATATTAAATTTTCTAAATTAAACTTTACTTTAAAAAAATTGAAGTGGGTATTTATTTGTGGGGGTTTTAAGGTGAAATAAGGTTCATATCTACACATATAACTTTATGAATTTATTGAAATTGGAATATATTATATTTATTGGGGTACCTTGATTATCTATTTTAGAAATTTATGATGATTATTGAATTATTTATGAATATACACTCTATAGTTTCACCCAAGCCTAGTTCAACCCTTTGAATGTGGACATCCAAACAATTAGGATAATATGGTGAAATTTAGGTCTCTACCTGTAAGAACACATTGTTCGGAAATATATAGTTCATCAAGTGAGGTCTATGTTTTTCATGATGCTCTCACTGTATTCATACCATTTTGTTATTTAGTTTGATGTTTTTCTTTAAAATTTATATTAATTTACCATTTTATATATGTTTAAATTTTCTATTTAGATTCATTTTATATCTCATTTGTTTTAATTACATCGTAATTAAATATAGTTTAGAAATTAATGTATAATTTTATTTTTTATTATATATATGTAAAAAAATAATTTTCGTTTTACATATAAATGAAATTTTGAGTTTTTCCTATAAAAGAATTAAGAGTATTCATTGTTGTATCCAAATGGACCATATATTTCACCCTACATATAAACTATCATGTGAACTAAGAATTGTTTTTTTAAATTGTTAGGCGAAAAGGATCTCTTCTTTTATATTTGTTTCGTATTAATATTATTCACAAGTTAATGATGGTGGTGATATGGTGGTGACATTGGCCATGGAAGGGAAGCTCATATAGTATTTTTTTAGAAAATTAATTAACACTATATATCATATATAATTCATCTTTTTTACTTTCCCATATGCATTGATGACTTTTTTATTATAACAAATCTTGTATAATTTATTCATTTCATAATTCATTATTTAATATATATTTATTTTTTATATTCTTATGTATTATTTGGTTTCAATAATTATTTAAATATATTAATTTAATCATATAGATCTATAATGTGTGGATACATCCTGATGGTTTCTCAATAAGGTTGAATTTATTTATTTATCCAATTTAGTGGGTAGAAACATTCCAAAAGTGTATATCTGAAAAAACTTTCATTATTACTAGTAAATAATTATTAGGAAGATTCATGGGTCTTATCTGGGTCTGGATTGGGTTATATGATTGGTTAACATAAGAATATTCCTTAAATTTGGTATTATATCTCACATTATATTTAGGGTTTAATTGTTAATGAGTTGCATATTTTTTTCATTGCTTTAATGAAATAATAAATAATATTTTTTTAGAAATTTTTAAGGGGTTTTCCTTAGTATTCCTAATTTTGGATGTCTTGGGAATAAAAATATGACATGAAGCATATATGAATTGATTTGAAGTCAATACAGTATTATTTATTAACATGAATAATTTTGATATATATAACAGATGTTTTTTTTGATTTGATACAATACATAATGTTGAAGAAAAAAATAATTTAAAATATTTTCCTATTATTTTCATTGGGAGGATTGAGAATACATTAGCAAAAAATGTAGTTTCTATTGGTAACATAATAATATGGTCCTTGAATACATTTTTATAATCATATTTCATAAAAATTTATCATTATTACAACATTATGTGATCCTAAACCCAAGGGATATATCAGATCCAATGTGGAATATCTATAATCATGAACCTAAACTACCATCTCAAAGAAGTATAACATTCATCATAATGATATTACATCACTAAATGAGATATTTTCATACATAATATAATGAGGGGGAAACACAAGAGATTATAATTTCATTTATATTAGATGTTTTTATTCTTAATAATAGAAAATATATTTTATGTGTGGTCATCCATGATCATAATACTACATTATCAACAGAAAATAACAGATGTGGTTGTACCCTATCTCCCTGAAATGAGAAAATTCGAAGACATTTGTGTATGTTCTGTGGGCAATGCTAATGATTCAGAAACCTATGATAGTAATAACAATAATTATATGTAAACCTGGTTCTATATATACATTCAAACCACATTAGAAATCATTATAATAAATGTTGTATATGATTGAACTTCAACATAGTATGCAGGAAGTTATATTGAACACATATTCTGGATCCAACATCATTTAATGTTCAAATATCATATTTATAGATTTAATGATATAATTTTATTGTTACATTGTATCACATTTATTGATTAAATGCATGTTTATAAGTGTTTTCAATGTCTAAGAGCATGAGATAATGGTCATAATTGGTGAATTTAAAAAAAATGAAATTTGTGCATTGTGAAATTTTTATTAGAAATAATGAACTGTAGAAGGCCATCAATAATTATGGGGAACATGGGAATACTTATAAAGTACATTCAAAAATATTTAGGTTAGTATATAACATGAAAGAAAAATTGATGATGATCTATGGGGAGGATAAATCAATACACATGGGAAATGGATGTGGACCTTACCCAAGTGTTTCAATATTGTAAACCAATATGGTGATCCAATCTCAGGAATGAATATGTGGATTGTTCATGTAAATAGAGGGAAATTATAAGAGACTGTTCATATATATATTGGGAATGATGTTTTAAATTTTTTATCCCTACATATCTAGAGGATTAATAGTGAAGTCTCACTAAAGGATCTAAGACATCACCATTATATAAGCTTTTCCACTTCATTTATTTTATTTTTATAATATTAGAGGGAACAAATTTATTCCAATAAGGGATTTAGATGAGGTGGATTTTTAAGGAGTGAAAACAAATGAATGAATATCATTTTTTTATCATTATTTTCAATTATTATTTTGATGCTACTATAATAACCTTGTTTTTTATCCATATGGTTCGGCGATGGAGTTATATATGATGTCTAACCTATAAAATTAATAATGGACATAGTTCAATGAAAATTATAGTTTCAGAAGAGAAAAAGGCCAAAAAATGAAAAATAATATTATAAATTGCATTTTGTATTTTTTTCATAAATGAAATTTTTTCAACATTACAGTTATACTAATGTTTTGATCAATAAATCATTGGAAAACACTGAATAATTAGTGAATGTAATGACATATAATATATTAATTAGATAAAATGATGTATGAAATAGTGAAACCAATCATAGAACCCCCACTATTTCAAAATTAATTCACATAAAAAAACTTTTTCATCAGGTCTTATCTCAAAATTAATATATTCTAGCTACTCTTTATCACACTATTACATGAAATAATACAAATACACCACTAATTTTTAATTTACCTTAAAAATTATTTTATCAGTGTGATTTTACATTTTAAACATTACTGAAATGTCTTTGATAATGCCATATTATTATTTTACATCACCCTACCAAATTTTTTGCCTATTGTGTGTTGAACTATATAGTTTCAAGTACAGATTCTTTAGATTCATTTAATATGTTATTGGTTTAAATTTAAATTTTATGTATACAATTAAAAATGAAAATATATAAATTTTCACATGAAAATCACACATAATTTTTATAAAATGAAAATATTTATGTCATATAAATATATTATGAATTTACTTATTAATACAACTATTTGGTTTTATTATGGTTCCACATTAAGTTAATTCTTAGGGGATAATTTTATCACCCAATTTAGATAACTAGGGACATATAAACTTTAGTATGGAATGAACTAAATTGTTTATGAAACAATCCAATATGGATAGCTTGAAAGTGATATGTTATGATCAAAAATTTTAAGTAAATTTTTTATAGAGAATCCATATCACCCATGAAATAGTATTTTCATTTATAAAAGTTCATTTGTTACCCTTCATATATTTTAATAACCCCAAATGAAAGAAACTAATAACTAATTAATTATCTTGTTCCTTATATACTGATTATTAGCGGGATGACATTATAAGATGATCTATCCCAAATTAAGGATTTTATAACTACTATGAAATTCTTCCCATGAAATAAATTAATAGAGGATGGACTCAATACGAATTGATTCATGTAGTCACTCATGTAATATGTAAGGTAATTTATCATACATAATGTGAAAAAAAAGCATTCAATATAATGGAGAAAATCCACAATTATTTTCTTATAATATTGTACTGAGCGCATTGTATTATGTACATGGGAACCAAATCCTAAATGTATTTGTAAATTGATCAAGAATCATTATATAAGGAATGATAATGGTTTATACACTATTATCAGTAATTTCTAAATCGCAATCTTTTAATGACACTATTGATGCAATTTTCTAATAAAATATTAAAGGTTGTGTGATAATCATTGGTAGATTAAATAGTTATAGGTTAGTAAGTTGATAAGAAAACCAATGTTCTCAAATATATAAACAATATTTTAGATGAAAATTATCTATTAAAATTCATAAAATTATGAAGAACCAATATTAAAATGATAACATTCAATAATGACATAAAAAATTGATTATAAACATGTAAATATAATGTGTGGTTTTATATTAAAGAACAAGGGGACAAATAATAAAGATGAATTAAAATAATTGTTTTCCATAGTTACAAAGATTGTATTCATATTGATTTGAAACACCATAATCAACATCAAACTCGATTGGGGTTTCATGCTTGTTGTGTAACTATTAGAGGTCACCATTGTGAGAAACATTTTTAATATATACAATCTTGTTTGGAAGATTATTCTAATCCCCCATAAAAGTATAAAGTAAATTTCTTGAATGGATCATAATCAATATTTCATACAAACCAATACAATAATTATCAGGTAATAAATAACTATCGATATTTTGGAGACTATTCTTATACATAAAAAATATTTATTTAACCACTGGAAATTTTTGGGAGGATTTTTGAGATATCAAGGGACATCAAATAATTATATATGATTTTATTCTAGGTAAAAAAATAAAACCCTTAAAAATTGATCAATAGATACAAATAGACTAGGAATTCATCCAAAGTCTCAAATTAAATATTGGGTTGGTTGTTAACAAATGTATCATGATTGATAAGGAAATTCATCTATACCGTGGAAAACCTAATGAAATATATAATTTTATGTAATTTATAAATAATGTTTATAAAATAATTCATTTTAATGTAGATTAGATGATTTTGACGTCTTAGTGGAAAAAAATAACAATGGTTACTATTAATATGACATAGATGGAATCGTGCGGTAAAAATTGTAATGATGCTAAAATTTGGTTGAAAAGAATATAAAATAAAGGTAATGTAAAAAAAGTATACTATGATCAAGATAATGAAAATTAATATTAAGGGTTCTGACCCAAAGGAAAAATTTCCATAGGGAGAAAGGGAGTCTAACATAATAAACACTGTTTTATTAAGTGTATTAATTAGATATTAATGAATATAAATGTGGATAATATAAATCAAGAAGAACTATAAAATGGAATCAGATTATTGGTCTCTATAGTACTTAATTTTAAAACAATCAGTCCAAAAGTGGTTGACAAGGTTACACAAATAGAAAATAAATGTATTATGATTCATAAGAATATTATATAGAATATCATTGATCTAATGCATTTAATAAATTCCTATTAATTTGAAGGAAAAATTAATTTTCAGGTACTTGGTGGATTTGGGAGAGAGTTTCAATATGATTCCACTAGAAGTATATAAGAATAATTCTATATAAAATATTTTTACAAAAACTATTATATTTTGACTAGAAACTAAATCCATCAATTTTCAACTATAACTAACTATCAACAATTGGAAAATTAATTCTACCATCTGATTTCGTGGTATTTGATATGGAATGTGATAATGTGGAACACATTATCATTGGACGAAAATAATATACAAAATAGGTTCAATTATTTTTGTTCCAAAATGGAAGATAAATTAATAAGTTGTTGAATATATTTATATTTTTAATTTATTTTAATCAATGAAGAATCGATATAGATTATGTGACTGTTTTAGAATAGATTTCATTAATAAAAGATAAATATTAGTTATATAATATATTAAGATACATATTACATATGAAATATGATATACAATATATAGTGATTGATCTGACTAATTAATTTGAAGAAAATAATTAAATACCCATAGTTATAGAAATTAAAAAATGATTTGAATAGTGGATTATGTGTTTATATAATGATCTGGGAAATAAATAACATCTCAATAATTAATTTTAATTCATTTCAAATTTATATATTTATAAATATGAGGAAATGGGAAAATTCTGATCATTATATCAGCTAATGTAGAAGACAAATAAACACTATGAATTCTAAAGAAACTTATGAACCACACACTTCTATATAGTGGATGTTTTTGGAATTTCAAAACCAATGTTAGGGTATTAATATTTATGATTTAAAAAATTATATGTTTTAAATAAACATGGAATTTCATCATAAATTATGATAGCTTTACAAGGATTAGAAATTTTGGGAGAAGATAGAAGATTCCCTAATAAAGAATTCTATAAGAAGAGATATTTTATTTTTGGTTATTGAACTATATGGTACTCGTCCCCAAATATGATTGGGATGAATATATTTTTGTTGATTTTGATTATGTGACCATGTTGGTTTAGGTGGGTTCATTTTCACATAAATATGTTTCTTATATATTGAAATTATATATAAAATACATATATATATATATATATATATTTGTAATTCCAAAGGCCACTATCTTTGATTTTTTTTCACATTCAAAAAAATTTATCTAGTGATTTGAACGAGTAATATAGTTTCATGCCTAAGATGGATGCTACCCATAATATTAATAATTTTAAACTAGAAAATGTATCAAATATGGTTTTTAAAAAAATTCATAAAAATTAAATTAGAATCTAAATAGGAATTTTTAATTACAAAATTGTAGGATGCACACTAATCTAACAAAACCACATATGAAACTCATAATGAGATATTTGTTTAGATGGTATGTGAGTATGATATACTCTATAATACCAAATGTAGTATCAAAATAATATAGATACTGAATAATGTATCCAATGATTCTTAATATACAAGAGGGGTGGGGGGGCTAATTGTATTCTTCAATTTTTTTTAAAATTTTAAAGAGGATTGTGTTTAACAAGGTTAAACAAAGTAATTAAAAAAACCCATAAGTTCTATACACTTGCTAGATTCTTGAAATATGATTCCAAGAAAGTGAATCTGGAAATATGGTTCCGGAAAATGAAACTTAATGAAATTTTACAATGAAAAAGATTTTACCTTAACGATTTTATAATCTTGCTAAATCAGAGTACCAGTATAAGGAAGTACAAGATAGTTATACTTTCCTCAACAAGAATAATGCCACAGAAAACTTGTAAGAAAACAAGAAACAAGTAGTAAAATTTTTAAATCAAAGAGAAGGGTATCCAATAACCATGGATAAAGGTCCCTTGATTTATACATTCTTGAAAGTCTGTCTTACCCACACTACAGTAAGCCCACAATACGAAGATCAAAGTCTGTCTTGTTATCCCTACAATCCCTCATCTTCAAGGTAGTTAGCACCTCTATCTTCCTCATCAAGGAAGCCCTCAACTTCAAGGTAGTGGGCACCTCTGTCGTTATATTCCCAGAAGCCCTCAAATGTTCACAGCCATAATCGCAGTCGCACAAAGAAAATCTGAACAAGAAGTTCAGTATGTACAAGGCAATGAGAGTCTCTCTCTAGAAATCACTTCAATAGAATGTAATATCTAGAGTCATGGAACAATGTTGTACTCTTTTCAAATGAGCTCCTATTTATAGGCACATCACCAATGGTTGTCTTCCTCCCCCAACAGTCATATTTTTCCATGAATTTCGGAGGAACCTGTACATGTTTCACTTAAACAATAGTTAGTTAGTAACTGAAAGAACGACATAGTTTTATAACAAAAATAGTGTTAGAAAAAATATGGTTACATAACCAAAGTCCATTATTCGGGGATGTAGTCAAATAAATGTTTGGAGTCTAACCATAATTAAATTCAAAGTCTATAATACAAGGATATTCATACTCTATTTTATATGAATTCGGAACCTAAACTCTATAGAATTCGAATGTCTAAATTTCAACGAAATTCTAAATCTAGATTCACAAGAATTTGGAACCAGAACCATCAATGATTAGAATCAGAGTTCATGAGAATTTGGAGTCCGAACTCATAAGAGGATGGAGTCTGTATTTAGAGAACTCGGAATCAGAACGTAGAGAAGTTCGTAACTAGAATTTGTAATAGGAATTCGGATTCGGATCTCATAAGTTGTTCATAACCAGAATTTGTAATCATAATTTGGAGTCAGAACTCATAAGAGTTCGTAACCATAATTTGTAATTAGAATTATGAGAATTCAGATCCAAAAATAGAATTCTTCATATCTAGGTAATTATAGTATTCTGATGGTCTGGATTCAAAATGCATTTTTCACATAGAAAAATTATGATATGAACAAAGAATATAAGATATGGGTATATTTTATTGGGGAAGGAAATTTTTCCTTATAGAAGTAAATCATAGGGTAAAAAGAGATTTTCCTTGAGATAAGGTGTTTGTGATTATCAAACCAAGAGGAATTGTAATGTCAAAAGGCAACCTTAATGTCTCCAAAATCACCCATAAGTATGAAGGAATGGAAAATTCATAAGGAAATACTTATTTACCCAACAATAACCCCATTTTTGGAAAGCACAAACATCCATACAAAAAATATTATAAGGGCTTAGAAAATTTTTTCTAGACTTTGAAATAAAACTAATATCTCATTTCACATTTGCATAGATGAATTATACTAAATCCCACTTAGGATTCGGAACAATAAGGATCTTATTCTAGATTTCCGGAATGATTTTTTCATTATCTTGAGTACTTAAATATCTGTATTAAAACTACCCCTTATATAAAATCCCCATTACTTAGGGATATTTCTTCTTTACATGGATTTCTTTTTCCTTCTCCCCCTTTGTGATTTTCAAAAATAGTTTGAGCGAATGGAAAAAATACGGTACCAAAAATATTTGTACAAACATCCAAAAAAAAGAGAGAAACCACAATTTCATTATGATTGAAGGAATTTGAACAAGTAAAACAACAACAGAATATCAGATTTATTTTAATTCATTTTCCTTGGGTATGAATTTCATCACAATGTTTTATAGCTTCTTTATCTCTATGTGATCTTCCTCTACTTGCTTCTCTAAGGCTTTTATTCTATAATCTTGATCCTTCAGAGCCTTTTCCTGAGCCTTTAATAAGTCATCTTGCTTCCCTAAATTCTCTTCAATCTCGATCTGGAGATCCCTTTCTCTTTTCCATCTTTGAGAAACATAGTTCAGCTTCTCATTCGGATCCTTAACATCTTGAATCCGAGTATTCTGCTCAAGGTTTAGCTTTTCCTGAAAGCAATTTGCGAGATCCTTTATTTTTCTATCTTTAGTATCAAAATCATCCATCACAACATCTTGAAACTCATCAATCTCTATCAAATCTTCAACTATACTGTTTGATCTGCTCACCATTTTCTTACAAGATATTTTGTGGAATTCATAGATGATAAAGAAATATTTGAAATCTGTCTCCATCATGACACACTTGTTTATCTCCATGGACACTATATACATTTTTTGGTTCAAAGTATGTGGAAGCATCTGAAATCGTGAATATATGCTTGGAAAAATCAGAATTTCCCCAACAAGATTCTTCATGGATTGGAATACGAAATCATGTCCTAGAGAAGATGATTCTGGATCCAAAATATTGCATGGTTATGGTTCTTCCTATAGCTCGATCGTCGTTCTTCTAGAAGATACACCTGCTTCCTTCTTCCTTAGAACAACTTTGGTTATTGTGTTAACAACTACCTATTTTACCTTTTCAATTTTCTTAATAGCTTCCTCATCCGGAGACTCATGATCACTTTCAGACAACTAAACTATTCTATCTTCATAAATTTTTTCTTTCTTGATTCCTACCTCAATATCCTCAAGGTGTATGAAAATATGATTATAACTTTATTCCTTAGATAAATTGATCACTTTATCTTCAGCCTTCTCATCAACTCCAGGAGTAGCATGTTTTGAAGATCCTCATGAGAAGTCTAGATTGATAATTTCTTAGATGGGGTTTCCTTTTCATGAAAGTCTTCAACTTGTTGAGCGATGTCTTCTATGTCAGCACTGCTTCCATGTTCTTGCACTACTTCTACAGCTTCTTTCTCTTTAACAACCTTCTCTTGGGCATTTTCTGTAGTGGGAAATTTCTTCCCTTGTGTCTCAGGTAATTATTCTCACATGAAAAATTGTGGTACCAGAATATTCTCAGATGCTATTTCAGTAGCCTTCAAAAGAGATTGGACTATTTCGGATTCTGATATATTCTTCTTCTGTTTATTTTTTATCTTTCTTCTCAAGATCTTATGCTATATTTTCATTCAAAGCCTTGGACTTAGTAGGATCCAATCTGAATTGTGGCTCTCTTGCCTTCCAATTCTTTTCGTCTTCCCTCCATTTGTCTACAACCTCATCAAGATTGGCTTTATACTTATTGGGATTTAGAGGTGTGGATTGAGTTTCTTTGGCCTTAGGGGATTTCTCTGTTTCTTCCACTTCCTTCTGTTTCTTATTCTTTATATCCCTCTTCGACGGTTCATCCTCTTCTGTAGTATTCGGAACCGCTTCTACTTTTTTCCAATGGTAGATCATAAAACTCACCTAACTCATTAGAAAAAAATACATTCATTATTTTTAATGTATCATCGCTTACTAACAGGAATTTTCAATTCTTTGGCATGAAACTGCAAGGAATCATGATGGAATCCAGACATCAGACAATAAACATTGATATTATGGCATGATACATTATTATCTATGATCTCAAATTCCCATTCGTGATATTCTCTATCATAATGTGATTATGATTCATAATATTCATCTTCTTTAGATTTACCAAAAAATCCAATATATACATATCACTTTTCTTTAGTGTGTCCGTGTCACCATTTCTCTATACTATAAAACCCTAAACCCATAACTCAAGGTTCCAATTATTGGTATTCAAGTGAGAAATCTATGCAGTCTTGACATTTGTATGTCCAAGACACTCCATAGCATTCACCTTTACAAAACATCCTTGAATATCTAGCAGCTTCTGGGAACAAAACTCAGCTTCCCCTTCAAAATACAACCCCACAATGCTAGCAGCATTGTTGTATGATATGGAATAGGTTTTTCCATAACTATTGAATGAAAACATACCTATCCCTTATTCCTTAAAGAAACAAATTGACTCATAAAACTCAATGAGTAGATCCAGATACACCAGGTCTTGAGCTCCAGGTATTTATCTGCAATCACATTCCCATCCATTCAGCATGATGTTCTTGGAGATAATGGAGTCATACTTGTTGATGAAATTTTGAATCACCGGCCTTTATCTGTATAGTTTCCACTCTACAAACGTCTTGAGAGAAGACATATCATGAGATGTAACTTCACAAGACATTCAGAAATGAGAATCCTTTAAAAATCTAGAATGGTCTTTTAAATTGGGGAAGATCTTCGACACCCAAAATCTTGAAAACCGATGTGGTTCATCCTTTGGGGTTCCCTTTTAGGGGTGTTGATGTGATGATTCATGTTCCCATCACAATCTAATGGATGATAATTTTTCTGATCAGATTTGACGGTTGAAATGATAGCTATAATGGAAAAATTCGGTAGGTTTAGATATTTTGAGGTTTTAAAGAAAAACATTCTGATTTAAGGAAACTAGAATCCGAAAAAATTTTAAAAACAAAAGAACGTATTAGAAAGTAAAAGGTGAATATGAATAATCAAGAAATAATCATACCTTTTGGATTTTCAGGAAAATTATTCGTATTGAGGAAAATTCTTCTTGAATGACTTTAGATTCTGAAAAAACATGAGTATGGGGAAAAAATGAGTAAGAAGATCTTCATTAGGAAAATCTTCATTACGGAAATATTCATTACGAAAATTTTCATTACGAGGAATGTGAAAAACATCATTATGATAAGAGAAAAAACTTCATTATGAAAAATATGAAAAACATCACTATGATAAATATGAAAAAAATCATTAAAATAAAATATTAAAAACATTAATATGAAAGATATTAAAAACTTTTTTACGAAATATATGAAAATCTTCATTACAAAAATATGAAAAACATCATTACGAAAAATATGAAAAACCTCATTACGAAAAATATGAAAAACGTCATTACGAAATATATGAAAAACCTCATTACAAAAAATATTAAGGAACATCATTACGAGAAATATGAAAAAACATCATTATGAAAATATGAAAACAAACTTCAATACGAAAAATATGAAACACATATGAAAAAATTTACTCCACCTATGAAAAGGATTTTATTACTGTAAGGAGATTTGTTCAACATAAAGTTAATAAGGAAGATTAACTTAAAGTAATCATTCCTAACTTATGTTTAATGTATTCAAATCTATTGGAGGATAAAGATTTTGTGAAAATATCAGCAAGTTGATCTTCTGTTCTAATAAATTGAAGAGTGACATATCCTTTAAGTGTGTGATCCCTAAGAAAGTGATGCATAATATCTATGTGTTTTGAACGAGAGTTATGTGAAGGGTTTTTACTAATGGAAATGGAACATGTATTATCACACAAAATTTGTGGTTTATAAAACTCATACCATAGACTATGAGTTTGTGTTGCATCCACAACACTTGAGCACAACAACTTCAGTTGATACATATTTAGCTTTAGCAGTGGAAAATGGTACTGAGTGTTGATTCCTACACGACCAAAAAACTAATGAATCTCCTAATAATTGACAAGTTCCATATTTACTCTTTTTATCCATTCTACATCCACCAAAGTTAGCATCTGAAAAACGTTTCGAAACCAAATCATTTCTAGAAGTACATAAAAGTCCTAAATCTATGGTTCCCTTTAAGTAGCAAATTTTTTTCACAACCCTTAAATTAGATTCCTTATGATTTGATTGATATCTTGCACATAATCATAATGAAAACATTATGTCTAGATGACTAGCTGTCAAGTAATGTAATGTTCCTATCATACCTATAAAGGATGTTTGATCTACTAGTCTCCCATCTTATCAAGATCAAGTGTGTTTGGGGTACCTATGGGAGTACTTATAGCATCCCGCCATTTTAAAACATAAACTTTCATTTGATTACACGGAACTGAGGATTGTTAAGGTTTAGTGTCTTGGAAACAAGGATCATAATACATAAAAAAACATAAAACATTCTTCTTAAACACATGAAAGGATTCTCCTTTAGTTCATCCTATGTTAATTATGCATCTCATAACCCGGGGACATACATCAAAAGAAAGGGTGAGCAGAAGGCCCAGTAAGGGAACAAGAGAAACATTTTACAAGTGAACTTGAGATACTTCAATAAGGACATGAAAAGAACTTTAAGGCATGAGAAAGAAATCATGAGATACATCATAATAAAAACAATCATTTTTCATAACTTGAAGATGTGGCTACAACATTTAATATTGACAATCGTTTCGTTTCACCAAGGTCCATCCCCAAGGTGTCGTTAAAAATTACCAAGGCTATTCACCAAGGCGTCGTTAAAATGGTCATCTCTAGAGATTAAGTCTTTACCCAATGCATTAGAGCGCTATCAGGGCGCACCCTTAAATTTGTCTTTATTTTCATGTGATCCACATATATCATCATCAAACATTTCATAAATAACCCATATAGCATAAAATAAATGGGTTTCATTTCATAATCATAACGTTTTAAAAACTGCTTTAAAGACATGATCTTTACGTTACTTTAAACCCACGGAAAGGGAAAGCGGGTATCATGCATGTAAATCCCAGAATTTAAAATAGAAAATTTTTATATATATGTGAATACCCCTTTAGAAATAGGAGCTTTGAGTATTCACTTTATAACATAAAATAATTTTGAGAAAAGAGAGGCATTTTGAGACGAAAATTCTGCAGCATAACGGCTATGTTACAAGGTTTTAGAAACATTGAAAAGAGAGGGGACATGGTTTGAACAATCATAATTGACCTATAAAAAGGTAGAGGGACAGAATAAGAAGGATATATGGACATGGTGATTCAATTTCAAGGACATACCAATTGAAATGAAAAACATGGAAGGAAGACAAAAATTTGATTTCTCTTATGAAAATTCGGCAGCCTTACGGCGTCACTTAACTTTAAAAGAAAATGATTTGACAAGATCAAATAGGGTCCCTCATCATATGATCATAAGAGATCAGTATGATAGATATAGAGATAATACCCCAACATAATAAAAAGGAACTTGAAAGACTTGACATGAAAATCGAACTTGGAAAATGAGAAGGGTGAAAGAATCCCTTAAAAATTCGGCAGCCTAACGGCGTCACTTAAACTTTCATAAAACGAAATGATGAGAGTAAGGGGGGATCTCTCATCATATAAACATGAAAGACCAGTAAGAGGAATATAAAATAACATCCTTTCACATAAAAACATGGAGCATAAAAGGAATGACATAAAAGAGATTACATGAAAAGAAAGAGAGGGGTCAGATCCCTTACCTTAAAACGTGACTCTTGAAACTCAAAGTATTGGACCTTGAGGGCTTGGGGGCAACTTGGAAGGACTCCTTGGAAGGTAAGAAGACCAGAACTTCGTTGGGGAAGAGTTGGGAGTGAAAACCAAAGGAGGAAAGGGTGGGTATTTATAGGGAAAGTGAGGGGACAAAGCATTAATGGCCAAAGGACACCTCACATGTGCTTTTCTCAAACCCATGTGCTCTCCCTTGGCATTTATCATGGAGTTAGGCCACATGGGGCCCCCAAAACAATAATTCACCACCCTTGGCCGGCCAACCCTCAAAAGATCTCATGACATCATCATGACACCGTTATGATGTCATTAAACATACTGAAACCCTAAAACTGTAATTTTACTATTCACTGAAAATTTAACATTCTCAGAAAAATCCCAAAATTTCACATTAACCAAATATCAATGCTATGATTTCAAAAATGAACTCCATTTTATAAAAATAATTTTCTAAATATTTTTAATTATATTTTTAAATAAATACACCATTCACCGAAAATTCATTTTTTTTCAGAAAAATCCCCAAAAATTACCATAACATAATATCGATGCTCTGAGTTCAAAAATAAATTCATTTTTATAAAAATAATTTTCTAATTATTTTTAATTAAATTTTTAATTAAAAAACACTATTCATCCGAAAAAACTAATAGTTGGATAATAATTTATGAAACCGTTATTTAACCATTTTATTGAATCACATTACATAACCAAGGTGTCTAAATTATATTAAAACTTTCTTTGAGTGAAAATTACTAATCCATTTGGTCACATTACTAATCCTAAGCGTAAAATCACTATTCATAATTTACTATTCATCAAAAATTAAGTTGATCTTATTAGACTCCAAATTCCTTACTGAACACTTTTGTAGAAGACCATTTTTTGAAAATCATTACACATCATTAGTTATTTAGGGTTTACATAAATATTTCAAAATATCCCTTTTCAAAATTCATCAATAAAATACATTCTAAAATTATCTAGGCATTTGAAATTTCACAAACATCACTAAAGGAAGAAATCTCAATTTATTCACCCGAGAGGATTACACAAGGAAACTAGGGTCTCATCACATAGCCCCTTATAACACTGGAATAAGACCTAAGTGTAAGGTGTGATATGGTGAGAGAATCTGAGGGAGGCTCAGATAACATTGCCCTAGTAGCAATCTCCACTAACTTGAACTTCTCCTGCAAGCATTTTCGTTCAAGCTTGACACGCTGGAGCTCGGCTTGGGCTTGGTCCAAAGCGAAGCCCACAGATGCTACCTCCTTCCCAAGCTCTGATAAGTGGTCTTCGTAAGGGTTGAGTCTACTGGATGAAGCCATCGACTCCTCTTTCTGCATTAACCATTAACATCTTATTAAATCAATAAGAGTATGTTAATATACTACTCAAAAAGATTGGGTCTTTACATTCTTCCCCCCTTTAGAAATTTCGTCCCCGAAATTTATACTTGAGGCCTAGTCGAAAAGGTGAGGGTACTTTTGCTTCATTGTTTCCTCAGGCTCCCAAGTCGCCTCTTCATATTTATGATTCCTCCACAACACTTTCACCAGGTGGGTAGTCTTGTTTTGTAGGACCTTGTCTCTACGGTCTACGATCTCCACTGGCTGCTCTTCATAAGAGAGGTCATGTTCAAGTTGTACCACCTCTGGGTTCAGTACATGCGAAGGGTCGGGTATGTACTTCCTCAAGAGAGATACATGGAAGACATCATGAACTTGAGCTAGGTTCGGTGGAAGTGCTAGACGATAGGCCACTGCTCCTATGCGATCAAGGATTTCATAGGGGCCAATGTACCTAGGGATGAGCTTCCCTTTCTTCCCAAACCGCATGACTCTCTTCCATGGAGAAATTCGAAGGAAGACTTTGTCACCAACACCAAACTCCACGTCCCTTCGACGATTGTTAGCATAGCTCTTCTGCCGACTCTGAGCAGCCTTTATGTGTTGTTGGATGGCATGAACCTGTTCCGTCATCTCTTGCACGAGATCAGGCCCAAGAAGCTTCCTCTCACCAGTTTCATCCCAACAAGTAGGAGTTCTACACCGCTTTCCATATAGAGCTTCATAGGGTGCCATCTGAATACTCGAATGGAAGATGTTGTTATAGGAGAACTCAACTAATGGAAGGTGTTGATCCCATCCACCTTTAAATTCCATTGAGCATAATCTCAGCATGTATTCGAGTGTCTGAATAGTCCTTTCAGATTGGCCATCAGTTTGAGGATGATAGGCCGTACTAAAATTCAATTCAGTATTCAGAGCATGTTGAAGACTTCTCCAGAATTTTGATGTGAATCTTGGGTCACGATCAGATACGATGGATAGTGGTACCCCATGCAACCTTACCACTTCATTCACGTATATCTTGGCAAGCTGATCCAGAGAGAAATCTTCCCGAATAGAGATAAAATGGGATGTCTTGGTGTGACGGTCCACAATAACCCATATCGCATTGTTTCCTTTGGATGTTTTTGGGAGACCCGTTACAAAGTCCATTGTGATATTATCCCACTTCCATACTGGTATGGGTAGTGGTTGTAATACCCCCATAGGAAGTTGCCTTTCTGCCTTTACTTGCTGACACACCAGGCACCTAGTAGTGTAATCAGCAATCTCCCTCTTCATGTTATCCCACCAATAATGATCACGAAGGTCTCTATACATCTTAGTGCTTTCCGGTTGTATAGAGAATGTAGAGCTATGGGCTTCATCCATCAATTCTTTCTTTATCTTCGGAATAGATGGAACACATTTTCTTGTACGAAATTTCAATACACCTTCTTGATCAATATTGAAATCAGGGAACTTCCCATCCTTTACAGCCTCAAACTTCTCCTGCAGTAAAGGATCTTCTTTTTGAGCCTTCTGGATCCTCTCTAGTAATGAAGGTTGAGAAACCATTTGGAATAGGGTTGATGATGTCCCTTTCCTTATAATTCCCATGTCCAGTTTTACTAGATCTTTAATCAAGGGATCTCCTAAGATCCTCATTGTTGCCAAAACAACAGGATCTTTCCTTCTTAAAGCATCAGCGACTTTGTTTGCTCTTCCCGGGTGATAATGAATTGAACAATCATAGTCTTTAATAATCTCCAACCATCTCCTTTGTCTCATGTTCAATTCTTTCTGTGTGAAAATATACTTTAGACTTTGGTGGTCAGTGTATATATCACATTTCTCCCCATAAAGATAGTGCATCCATATCTTTAGAGCAAAAACAACTGCCGCCAGCTCTAGATCATGCGTAGGATAATTCTGCTCATGAATCTTCAACTGTCGAGATGCATAAGCAATTACCTTGTCATTCTGCATGAGGACGCACCCAAGACCTTTCAGAGATGCATCGCTAAAAATAATGAATCCTTCTCCGATAGAGGGTAGTGTTAACACCGTTGCAGTAACCAATCTCTTCTTCAGCTCTTGGAAACTTTCCTCGCATTCCTTTGTCCAGATGAACTTAACCCCTTTTCGAGTCAACTTGGTTAGTGGATTAGAAAGCCGTGAAAAGTTTTTCACAAACCTCCTATAATATTCCGCTAAACCAAGGAAACTACGAATCTCAGTTACTGTTGTGGGTTGAGGCCACTCCTCCACAACCATTGTCTTTGCAGGGTCAACCGAGATTCCTTCATTGGTTACGATGTGCCCCAAGAAAGCCACCTGTTGTAACCAAAACTCACACTTGCTGAACTTCCCAAAGATCCTCTCCTTCTGCAGAGTTTTCAATATAACCCTTAGATGATCTTCATGCTCCTCACGACTTTTTGAATATATCAAAATATCATCAATAAAAACTACCACAAAGTTATCAAGGTAGTCCTTAAAGACTCTATTCATCAAATCCATGAAAATAGCAGGAGCATTAGTCAAGCCGAAGGGCATAACAGTAAACTCATAATGCCCATATCTTGATCGGAAGGCAGTCTTTGGAATATCTTCCTTCTTCACCCTCAGTTTATGATAACCAGATCGAAGGTCAATCTTAGAGAAGAATTGAGCCCCGCTAAGTTGGTCAAATAAATCATGAATTCTTGGAAGAGGATATCTGTTCTTCATTGTATTCTCGTTCAGTTATCTATAATCAATGCATAGCCGCATTGATCCATCCTTCTTCTTCACAAAGAGAACTGGTGCTCCCCAAGGAGACACACTCGGTCGGATAAACCCCTTCTCCAACAAGTCTTGGAGTTGTTTCTTTAACTCTTCTAGCTCCACATTTTCCATTCTATACGGAGTCTTTGATATCGGTTGGGACCCAGGTACGAGTTCAATGGAGAACTCTACCTCTCTTTCTTGGGTAGGTCCAGGTAACTCCTCAGGAAATACATCCATGTATTCCTGAACAATTGGAACATCTTCAATTTGTATGCTCCCTTTCCCTTCTTCCTCATCACCGATTAACTCCATAAAGAAAGCTATAGGAGGTGATTCTAGATTGGGATCAGTTCCGGATATCTCTCCTTGGAAGATAACTGTAGGCCGTTCATTCAAGACTACTGAGATTTCCTTACTCCTGCATTTGATCTTAGCATTATACTTTGAGAGCCAGTCCATCCCTAGTATAATGTCTAATTCCATCATGGGAATGACTACTAGATTTGCGATAAGATTGTGCTAACCAAAGTAAACACTTGAGTCTCTAAATACTGTTGATGTAAGGATAATCCCACTTGGAGTCTTGACAGACAACTCTACCTCTAGATGTTTGGGGGTTGATTCTATATTCCTTGCAAACTTAGAGGAAATAAAGGAATGCGTAGAACCAGAATCAAATAAAGTACTTGCTAGTTTTGAGAGGACGACAAGAGTACCTGCTACCACATCGTTCGGGACTTCAACTTCAGCTGTTGTGATAGCGAAAGCACTACCTTGCTCTCTTGGCCTCTGCTGAGGTTGGTGGTGATTTCCCTCCACCGCCCTCGGATTTGGACATTGGTTAGCAAAGTGCCCAAGCTGTCCACACTTGAAGCATGTGACTTCGGGTAGGGCCAGAACCATCTTTCCTCTTTCGTTAGTGTTGGGAAGCTGAGGCTTCACCTCACTATGACAATTCCGAGCAATATGGCCTCCTCTTCCACACTTGTAGCACTTGCCACTTCCGTTCAAGCAGTTCCCCAGATGATTCTTCCCACATTTATTGCATGTGGTAAGTTGCATTTGCTTTCCACCTCTTCCCTGATCAAAAGACTTCCCTAAACTGGGCTCCAACGATCTCTTCTTTCATTTGGCTTATGAGACCACTGTGTCTCACCAAACTCCAGCTCCACTTTCATAGCACTTCGAACTATTTCTTCATAGCTATCATAGTCCCTGTTGGCTAGATTCTTCCGCAGATGAGGTCGTAGTCCGCCAAAGAATCTATCAACCTTCCCATTAGGGTCCATGACAAAGCTTGAGGTATAACGGGAAAGCCTTGTGAAGTTCATCTCGTAGCTTCCGACAGATTCGTTCTCCTTCTGCTTCAGCTCGAGAAACTATTTCTCCATTTTCGTTCTCATGGAATGAGGGAAATACTTGTTAAAGAAAATCCCCCGAAATTCTTCCCACTCCATAGCTTCCATCTCTCCTCGTGGCTTCGTGTTTTTGATCAGTGACCACCACTGATCAGCTTCCCCCTCTAGGCGGTAAACAGCAAGGGTGACTTTTTCTTGTTCCGAACAATGAAGTACAGAGAAGATCTTTTCAATGGAGCTTATCCATTGTTCCACAACCAATGGGTCAGTAGATCCACTGAATGTTGGCGGTCGTTGACGCATGAAGGACTCAACAGAGTGTTGTTCCCTTCGTGGTGAGGTCGGCCTCTCAGCTTGATTCAAGTTATTACTCATAACTTGAGTCAGTTGGTTCATCATTCTCATGAATGTTTCCATTCCGGCTTCCATCGGAGGGCCGTCAGCACATGGTGCATTGCGGTCACCATCGGCACGGTTCCTCCTATTGCCCGCCATTTTCTAAAAGAATAAAACCATAGTAAGAAACTTATTTCATTTATGAATCTTTTAACTAAGACTTAATGCTTAGACAATTACACTTTTCTATAATTCCTTCATAATGATTCATAAAAAGCTTGTGATTAACCAAACATATCCCCTGGGAGTGTCGTAACCAAGAGTGCAGCAAGGCCCGTTATTGTGCACCAGTTCCCGTTCGAGTCTAGCTCAAAGCGGTGTTTTCGGGTTTTACCCCTATGTACATCTGTGCCAGAGCCGCCTCTACCTGCTCGTATCCAGACAGGGATGTATTTGTTTGATAAACCACTTACTCAATACTTACCAAAATACCAGGATGTTTTCCTATATTTAAACTTTTCTATAGGGTTCTTCCTAAAGATTTTATATCCTAATTTCCACAAATAACTAAACTCTCCTTTGATACCAACTATAGCATCCCGCCATTTTATAACATAAACTTTCATTTCATTACACGGAACTGAGGATCGTTAAGGTTTAGTGTCTTGGAAACAAGGATCATAATACATAAAAAAAACATAAAACATTATTCTTAAACACTTGAAAGGCTTCTCCTTTAGTTCATCCTATGTTCATTATGCATCTCATAACCTGGGGACATACATCAAAAGAAAGGGTGAGCAGAAGGCCCAGTAAGGGAACAAGAGAAACATTTTACAAGTGAACTTGAGATACTTCAATAAGGACATGAAAAGAACTTTAAGGCATGAGAAAGAAATCATGAGATACATCATAATAAAAACAATCATTTTTCATAACTTGAAGATGTGGCTACAACATTTAATATTGACAATCGTTTCGTTTCACCAAGGTCCATCCCCAAGGTGTCGTTAAAAATTACCAAGGTTATTCACCAAGGCGTCGTTAAAATGGTCATCTCTAGAGATTAAGTCTTTACCCAATGCATTGGAGCGCTATCAGGGCGCACCCTTAAATTTGTCTTTATTTTCATGTGATCCACATATATCATCATAAAACATTTCATAAATAACTCATATTGCATAAAATAAATGGGTTTCATTTCATAATCATAACGTTTTAAAAACTACTTTAAAGACATGATCTTTACGTTACTTTAAACCCACGGAAAGGGAAAGCGGGTATCATGTATGTAAATCCCAGAATTTAAAATAGAACATTTTTATATATATGTGAATACACCTTTAGAAATAGGAGCTTTGAGTATTCACTTTATAACATAAAATAATTTTGAGAAAAGAGAGGCATTTTGAGACGAAAATTCTGCAGCATAACGGCTATGTTACAAGGTTTTAGAAACATTGAAAAGAGAGGGGACATGGTTTGAACAATCATAAATGACCCATAAAAAGGTAGAGGGACAGAATAAGAAGGATATATGGACATGGTGATGCAATTTCAAGGACATACCAATTGAAATGAAAAACATGTAAGGAAGACAAAAATTTGATTTCTCTTATGAAAATTCGGCAGCCTTACGACGTCACTTAACTTTAAAAGAAAATGATTTGACAAGATCAAATAGGGTCCCTCATCATATGATCATAAGAGATCAGTATGATAGATATAGAGATCATACCCCAACATAATAAAAAGGAACTTGAAAGACTTGACATGAAAATCGAACTTGGAAAATGAGAAGGGTGAAAGAATCCCTTAAAAATTCGGCAGCCTAACGGCGTCACTTAAACTTTCATAAAACGAAATGATGAGAGTAAGGGGGGATCTCTCATCATATAAAAATGAAAGAGTAGTAAGAGGAATATAAAAGAACATCCTTTCACATAAAAACATGGAGCATAAAAGGAATGACATAAAAGAGATTACATGAAAAGAAAGAGAGGGGTCGGATCCCTTACCTTAAAACGTGACTCTTGAAACTCAAAGGATTGGACCTTGAGGGCTTGGGGGAAACTTGGAAGGACTCCTTGGAAGGTAAGAAGACCCGAACTTTTTTGGGGAAGAGTTGGGAGTGAAAACCAAAGGAGGAAAGGGTGGGTATTTATAGGGAAAGTGAGGGGACAAAGCATTAATGGCCAAAGGACACCTCACATGTGCTTTTCTCAAACCCATGTGCTCTCCCTTGGCATTTATCATGGAGTTAGGCCACATGGGGCCCCCAAAACAATAATTCACCACCCTTGGCCGGACAACCCTCAAAAGATCTCATGACATCATCATGACACTGTTATGATGTCATTAAACATACCGAAACCCTAAAACTGTAATTTTACTATTCACTGAAAATTTAACTTTCTCAGAATAATCCCAAAATTTCACATTAACCAAATATCAATGCTATGATTTAAAAAATGAACTCCATTTTATAAAAATAATTTTCTAAATATTTTTAATTATATTTTTAAATAAATACACTATTCACCGAAAATTCATTTTTTTTTCAGAAAAATCCCCAAAAATTACCATAACATAATATCGATGCTCTGAGTTCAAAAATAAATTCATTTTTATAAAAATAATTTTCTAATTATTTTTTATTAAATTTTTAATTAAAAAACACTATTCATCCGAAAAAACTAATACTTGAATAATAATTTATGAAACCGTTATTTAACCATTTTATTGAATCACATTACTTAACCAAGGTGTCTAAATTATATTAAAACTTTCTTTGAGTGAAAATTACTAATCCATTTGGTCACATTACTAATCCTAAGCGTAAAATCACTATTCATAATTTACTATTCATCAAAAATTAAGTTGATCTTATTAAACTCCAAATTCCTTACTGAACACTTTTGTAGAAGACCATTTTTTGAAAATCATTCCACATCATTAGTTATTTAGGGTTTACCTAAATATTTCAAAATATCCCTTTTCAAAATTCATCAATAAAATACATTCTAAAATTATCTAGGCATTTGAAATTTCACAAACATCACTAAAGGAAGAAATATCAATTTATTCACCCGAGAGGATTACACAAGGAATCTAGGGTCTCATCACATAGCCCCTTATAACACTGGCATAAGACCTAAGTGTAAGGTGTGATATGGTGAGAGAATCTGAGGGAGGCTCAGATAACATTGCCCTAGTAGCAATCTCCACTAACTTGAACTTCTCCTGCAAGCGTTTTCGTTCAAACTTGACACGCTGGAGCTCGGCTTGGTCTTGGTCCAAAGCGAATCCCACAGATGCTACCTCCTTCCCAAGCTCTGATAAGTGGGCTTCGTAAGGTTTGAGTCTACTGGATGAAGCCATCGACTCCTCTTTCTGCATTAACCATTAACATCTTATTAAATCAATAAGAGTAAGTTAATATACTACTCAAAAAGATTGGGTCGTTACAGTACATATATTTTTAGTGTTGTCATGTCCAAATCTATGTGAATATCTTTAATATACTTATGTTGGGATATATAGATTACTTCTGGTTTTTGAGTGATTTGAAAACCAAGGAAAGATGTTAAATCACCCACAAAACTCATTTCAATCTCATATTTCATTAGATCCGCAATGGAATCAGTTAATGATTGCTGAGATAAACCAAATATAATGTCATCAAAATAAATTTAAATAATCAAAAAAAAATTCTTATCATTATTTATGAAAAGGGTTGGATCTGAATTTCCCTTAACATAATTATTTTAAAGTAAAAATCATGTATGTCTATCATACCAGGCTCAAGGAAATTTTTTAACTCCATATAAAGCTTTGGTATGTCTAAAAACATGACCAGGATGTTTATTATCATCAAAACAAGGAGGTTGGTCAACAAAAAGATTCCTCTTGTACATAACCATTGAGGAAAGAACATTTCACATCCATTTGAAAAGGTTTTAAATTGAAGAATTCTGTAAAGGTGAGTAAAATATGAATAGATTCTAGTCTGGCTACTAGAGAATAGGTTTCTTCATTGTCTATTCCTTCTTGTTGATTTTATCCTTTAGAAATTAATGTATATTTATTTCTAAAAATGATTCCATTTTCATCACACTTATTTCTGAAAACCCATTTTACTCCAGTAATAGATGTTTCCTTAGGTCTTTTAACTTTGGCCTACACTTTATTCCTTTCGAGTTAATTTTTTTCATCTTGCATGGATTTAAACCAATCATCATCACCTAATGCTTCATCAGTGATTTTTGGTTGTAATTGGGAAATAAATTCTAAATGATCAACTTCATTTCTTATGGAACTTCTAGTCCTTACAGGTTGATTCACAACACAAATGATGCTATCAATAGGATGATTCGTTAGAAAGAACTGATTTGGGTTTTTTAAAGAATGTTCATCAATATAGGGTAGGAAATATTCTATTGTAAATATTTCAGAGGTATATTCTTGGACATTTTCCTTATCAGAAGGATATTCAATCAAAGGATGAAAATTAGTTTTTAAAAACACATTTGAGGATTTAGGTTGGGGTTGTTAAAAAACGATCAGTTTCATGAAATTTCACATGTACTGTCTCTTCAATAGTACAAGTGTTTTTATTGAATACACTATAAGCCATAAAAGTTGCGGAGTAGCCTAGGAAGATTCCTTCATAGGATTTTGGTGCGAATTTACGTAGATTGTCTTTAGTATTCAGGATGAATACCTTGCATCCAAAAACCTTGAAGTAGGAATGTATAGGTTTTCTACCATTCCATAACTGATAAGGAGTTTTATTAAGAAAAGGTCTAATCGAAACATGATTTATAGTATAACAAGAAGTACTTATAGATTCATCCCAAAAATGTTTGGCAACAGAATACTCACTCAACATGGTACTTGGTATCCCTTGAAGAATATTATTTCTTCGTTCAACAACACCATTTTTTTGAGGGGGTTCTTGGTGTTTAAAAGTTGTGAGTAATTCCTTTTTACTAAAAAAAGATTCAAAATCAGATTTTTGAAAATCTCCACCATGATCACGAAGAATAGTATTCAATGGAAGGTTTTTCAGATTTGTAACATGGGCTCTAAAACTTTTGAAATAATAAAAATATAAAGGCTGCTTTGCTAGAAAATAGACCCATGTAAATCTGGTGTAATCATCAACCAAAAAAAATACATAATACATGCCTCCAATGCCTCCAATTTGTGTAGGACCAAAAAGATCCATATGCACTAGCTGTAATGAATCAGTAGTTGAGACTTCACTGACTGATTTAAAACATGATTTATGTTTCGTTCCATGTTGACAATGGTCAGACTCTTTTGAAGAATCAAATCGAAGCCCTTGTATATCCTTAACTAATCTTTTCATAAAAAGTATTCATAGGTTATTAAGGTTATAGTGACCTAACCATCTATGATAAAACCATGAATGATCTTCCATTGCAATATGGAAAGGTAGATCTAGGCTCTTAAGGTATACTATGTTTAATATTTATATATTCTCCTGCCTATGGGCAGAAAGAATAAACTCTTCCTTGGAATTATGTACTAATCACATATCATTCCTAAAATTCACAAGGTAACCTTCATCACATAATTGACTTATGCTATTGAGGTTGTGATTAAGACCCTTAATGAATAAAAAATTTGAAATCAATGTTTTTCCAAGAAGAACGTTGTTACCTATACCAATATTTTCTCCCTGAGCATTATCTCTAAAAGTTAATTTTCCTCTTTTCATCTTGATAATATTTTCAAAATATTTTTTTTACCAGTCATGTGTCGGAAACATACAACATCCATGTACCATGTATTGCTACTGGTACCTTATATATTTTCCTAAAAATAAGAAAAAATATTGGTTTTCAGAATTCATATTTTCATGGATCCAGAAATCTCAGAAAGAAAAATATTAGTCACCCATATCTTTTTATAAAAATATGATTTATTTA
This sequence comes from Viscum album, assembly GCA_963277665.1. Lineage (NCBI taxonomy): Eukaryota > Viridiplantae > Streptophyta > Magnoliopsida > Santalales > Viscaceae > Viscum > Viscum album. The sequence goes on from OY728120.1 coordinate 767,699,329, forward strand.
ATCCTAAAGCCTGAGTATTGATTAAGAAAAAAAAATTCACAGTGTCCACCACCCGAACACTTAGTGCAGGATGGAGCACATTGAGGAACAAAATAATTGTTACAAAAAATTAGTTTAGAAGGAGTATAACCAAAACCAGTACTATTCCATAGAGGTCAGATATGAGAATACATTTTATCTAAATGTTCCTAACCTAAATTAATTTTTGAAAAACACTTCCTCATGGAAAAAATTTCAGATTTCAGTTCTATAACCATGTTCTAGTCTTCTAAAAAATTTCCTGTTGAACTAGAGTTAGGATCAAAATTATTTTTCTTAGAAATTATGTTTTCTAGATCATTAGAAAGTTTATTCTTCTCAAAACATACTTCCTCAAGATTTTTTGAAATATTTTCAAAATCAACATTATTCTTGTCCTGATATTTAGAAAGATATGATATTTCCGATAAACGAATATTATTTGTAGAATTTTCCTTATGAAGTTTTTTCATGAGCTTTGAATTCTCAATCTCGAAGAGATTAGGAAACCTAGAAAATTCTTCATAAGAACGTGAATTATTATCTTCATCAGAAGAAGATTCTTCATCCAATGAGTTATAATATTTATCATTATTATAATTTGAATTTAAAGAAACATTGGTCACTGATTAATCATTGTGTACCTTATCCATTAAGAAATGGGTTTCAATAGGTAGTCTGGCTATTAGACCAAGATTCTTCTATACAAAATATTAATAATCTAAAGAGTCACCACCACTGGAACTCCAAGTGTCATTAGCTTTCAAAGAATTCTTAGCTTTAGCATTGTAATACTTCTGTCTATTTATATCAGAATTATTTTCCTTTCTTTCTTTTCTCTTAAATATAGGAAAATCAAGCCTTATATGTCCAGCTCTCTTGCATTCATAACATGTAACTTCTGAATCTTTCTTGTCTTTCATTTATTTCTTATTTTATCTAGATTGAATGTTCCTATGTCAAGCAATCATGTTCATCCTTCGAGAAAGATTTTCTAACTCATTCTCAAAGGATTCGCTTCCACTAGATTCAGATTGGATAACAACCCTCTTGTACTTGGATCTAGTAACTCTAACAGGAGTCTTAGTTTTCATATTCTTTAAAGTAGTTTTAAAAGAAACACATCCATTCCAATTCTTCTTCTTTTCATTTTCAGCATCTCTCTTCATTGTAGTCTCATATTGAAGAAGAGCTCAGAACAGGTCATCAAGAGAAATATGAGAAACCTTTCTTTTCCCATCTATAGCTATCTTCTGCGATTCCCACTCAATGGGCATGATGTCTATGATCTTATCAACAAGAGATTCATCATCTATTCATTTATCACCCATGGATTGTTAACTATTCAAAATAGTCCTGAATCTCTATTTCACCTTACATATGGGTTCTCTATAAGGAAAGTAAAAGCCAAGATATTCCGCTCTAAGAATGGATTTTCTAGTTTAAATAACATTGGTTGGTCTAAAGTGAGTAACTTCATGTTTATTCCAAATAAAATTTGCTACCCTACAATATGATATTTGGATATATATATTTCTAGTCATGGAGCGAGGAAAAGTATTGCGTACCTAATAATTCAATTGATATTCATTATTTTAGTAATTGGTGAAGGATCTAACATATTTGTGAGGGATTTTATATCCTCCAGTAAGCATAACAAAATTATCATCACCAGTATTGATAATGAATGTCTTCATGAGATCTCCGCTATAATTGTAATCATTTCCATCAAAAATAGGTATTCTAGTCGGATTGAGATTTTTTATGGAACCAACATTGATTCCAGCTATCCTAATAAAAATTATTACCACAAAAACATGTTAATAGAAATTTTTTGTAAACAAGGAAAATATTCCAAAGTATGGAAAATTTAGAACAAGAGTTTCTCTAAGAAAAAATGAATCTGAACTATATGAGTATCAAAAACCGATTTCAGAAAAGAATGAGACAAATTCTATTCTGAATCAAATCGTGAGATTAGTTTAGATTAAACCAAAATTCTGAAACCAATTGTTAAATTGTTTCAAGATACATGGTCACCTGATCTGATACCAATTGTTAAGATGGTATGTGAGTATGATATACTCTATAATACCAAATGTAGGATATAAATAATATAGATACTAAATAAAGTATATAATGATGATCAATATAAAAGAGGGGGGGAATTGTAATCTTTAAAAAATTATTTTGAAAAATTTAAAGATGGTTGTCTTTAATATGGTTTAACAAGGTAATTAAAAAAACCTCTAAGTTCAATACACTCACTAGATTCTGGAAATATGATTCTGAGAATGTAATTCTGGAATGATAGTCCCAGAAAATGAAACTTAAAGAAAGTTTCCAATGATAAATATTATACCTTAATGTGTATAGAATTTGGCTAAATCAAAGTTAAAGTATAAACAATTATAAGATAGTTATAATTTCCTCAACAATAAAAATGCAGTAGAAAACATTTAACAAAACAAGTAAGAAGTACCAAATCTTTTAACCCAAAGATAAGGGTATCCAAAAACCTTGTATAAAGGTCCCTTGATTTTTACTTTCAAGAAATTCTTTCTTACCCACACCAGGTTAATCCCTCGATATGATGATCGAAGTCTGTCTTGCTATCCCCGCAATCCCTCAACTTCAAGGTAGTCGGCACCTCTATCTTCCTATCCCCAAAAGCCCTAAATTGTTCACAACAACAATCAGAGTCACACAAATCAAATCTGAACAATAATTTCAGTAAGAACAACGCAATTAGAGCCTTTCTCTAGAAATCGCTTCAATAATATATAATCACTAGATTGATAAAACAATGTCTATATCTTTTCAAATGAGCCCCTATTTGTAGTCACAACACAAACGGTTGACTCCCTCCTCCAAAGGTCATATTTTTCATTAAAATTTGAAGGGACCTATAAATGTGTCACTCAAACAATGGTAAGATAGTAACCGAATGCATGTCACCTTTTTATAAAAAAAAGAGTTAGAAAAAATATGGTTACATAACCAAAGTTCAATATTCGGAATTTAAGGAAATAAAAGTTCTGACTCTAACCAAAAATTAATTCAAATTCTATAAAACAAGGATATATAGATTCTGTTTTCTAGGAATTCGGAACCTAAACTCTATAGAATTCCGATGTCTGAATTTCAAGGAAATTCAGAATCTGGATTCAAAAGAATTCAGAACCAGAACATTCAATGTTCGGAGTAAGAGTTCATGAGAATTTGGAGTCAGAACTCATATGAGTTTGAAGTCTGTATTCCGAGAACTCTGAGTCATAACTCAGAGAATTTCATAACCAGAATTCATAATTAGAATTTGGAGTCCGAACTCATTAGAAGTTTATAACCCGAACTCATAATCAGAATTTGTAATCAGAATTTGGAGTCAGAACAAAGAATAGTTTGTATCCATAATTCGTAATCATAATTCTGAGTATTTGGATCCCAAAACAGAATGCTTCATATATATATATATATTTAATTATAGGATTCCGAGGTTTTGGTTTCAAATGGAATTTTACACTTAGAAAAATTAAGATATGAACAATGAAAATATGATAAGGATAAATTTCCTTGGGGAAGGAAATTTTTCCTTATAGAAGTAAAACATAGGGTAAAAAGAGATTTTCCTTGATATAATGTGTTTGTGATTTTCAAAAAAAGAGGAATGGTAAAGTAATAAGGAAACCTTAATGACTCAACAATCTCCCCTAAGTATGAAGGAATGGAAAAGTCATAAGGAAAACCTTATTGACTCAACAATATCACCATAACAAAATATTTTTACAAAGGGTTCTAATTTTATTGGATATATTGTGAAATAGTATTTTTGGTATTTGATTCACTACATTTGGATAACATTAGTTCTACTGATAATAAAATATTTTACCTTAACTTTCAAGAGGTAATGTTATGGGAGTCTAATTAGAAACCAAAATTTTAAAGGAAATCCTAAACTTGTTTAAAATATCATCATCAATTTATGATATTTTATAAAATTAAAATTTATTATCTTATTTAATTCTTAATTTATAGTTTTTTAGGGAAACTAAGGTCCATGTTATCTATACCATTCAATTTACCCGAATTTAACATAAAATTTCATATAATATCAGTAAGAGAATATGGAGATACATTTAATATGAATGAATAGAAATTGAATGTATAAATTAAAGATATAACATGATAATACACCAAAATGTGGCCTATTAAATGAATATTTGAAAAATATTTGGTAGGTTACTATAAACAAAGTACTCTTAGAAGGAATCCCAAACTATTGATTTTTCCTATTTTTTTAATAAACATAAATTAAATTCATTCATTATTACACTATGGATTTTTTTAATGATTAAAAGATGATAAATTTATTGTTAATTTAAGTTACATAATCCACTAAAGGGGATCCAATAATGAATGGGTAAATTCTGCTTTTTTTCTTTTTATTATATATTATGTCTTTGATAATTATTCCATCCATCAATTTTATAATATTTTCATCATATATTTAAAAATCATATAGGGAAGATTTTTTTTGACATTAAATAAAACACTTCAGAATATATTCATCATATCTATAGTAAATAGATAAATTTTAAAATATAGAGCATATATTTTATTGAAATGGACAATGAAGTCCAAAATGAAAAGGTTTTAGGTGAATTTTTCTAATATGCAGCCAGTAAAATTTTAAACATGAAATTGAAATAATTATTTAAAATATAAATATAATATCTCAAGGAGATTTCAAAAATAAAATTATGGTAATCCCTTTTAAATAGAGTTAAAACAAGTAAGTAGGGAATGTGCATGAAGTTTACTAATATATGTTTTCCTTGTGTATTGAAGGAAAACAAATTAATGTATAAATATTTAAAAAATAATATATATATATATATATGGATCCTATAGAAAAGTATAAATACATTGGATATCATAATTAGACTTAAATATGTTTAACTCTATATTTTTAATACTCAATAAATAATATAAAATAATATGTGATGTCCGAAAAAATTAATGTGCCATGTTTTCAAAAGAAAATGATAGTGAGGGAAATAAAAATATCAAATGTAGATGGAAGAAATTAATAAATACAATTGTCGTATAAGACAAATCATGTAAGTGTAAAACTGAATAGTAAGTAAGAACGTTGATAGAGAAGGGTTCATGATCATATAAATTGTTGGAATAATAATTAACATTATTTTTTTCATTTAACGTTAAATTACCCCTAGATTAAATATGTGATGAAATGGAATTTTTAAAAAACATATTGAGAAAAATTAGTTATGAAAAATAAATAACTCATCTTTTGTAAAACATACATTTCATAGATATATTTTTTTAGGGGAATAATAATCTATGTTTCTTTTGTAATTTATATTTTTCTTATGAAATTTCATGATTATTTTTAGTCTAAGATTATTAAATATAATGAATCATTCTTGATTTAATTTTCATTTATAAAATATGTCTTCATTGAGATGATTCATTTATATAATTGTAAAGTTTGTTTTGGTGGTATTTTATATAAATTATGAAGCTATATATTAGTTAAAAAATGAATGTAAAAGGTTTATGTGACTTTCATTAGATTTTTAAGAGAGAATTAAGGGAATATATTTACACTATTAGAAAAAAAAAATTATTCCATATATTATTATACCTTTTCCAAATGATTAATATAGATTTAATATGCTAACATAATGTGATTCCTAAACCTTTAAAGTCATTAAATTCAATATTGCTCGGGACCATTCTTGAGACTACACTACCATATCAATGAAGGTTTGTTTTCATAGTGATGATATCACACCCGTTTACCAATAGAGAACACATTAAATAATTAAGAATTCTTGACCCATAATTTATTTAGAGGGAAACACATGGGATTACACTAATGTGAATTCCACAAATTATAACAATTAACAGTATTTATTTATACAATGAATGCTCATCCATGAACATGATTATATGTTCTCAAAATAATGTATTTGTTTTTTAAAAAATCTAGTTTCAAGGGTATTTTAGAAATATATAATATAAAAATATTTTATAATGAATCATATATTTAAAAAGAATCTTATTTTTATTTGTGTTATCAATTTTAGAAATTTGACTGAACCCCCTCTATGTTTTTATTTATGGTTTAATCCCATAGACTAGGCCTTTAGGTTGATCGATCTGTTAGTTTATGGAAGGTTGTTGTGTGGGGAGGACTAGTTATAAAACCAATAAACTGGATAAATTTGTAATTCATGATGTGTGTTCATCTAGGTAGATCATTTAACCCAAATAATTCATGACATGAATTATAAAATCATTACATGAATTGGTCTAGCATGACCCCTAACTTGAGTTTCCTGAGATATTTAAAAATTTACCTGCATTGTTAAAAACTTTTTTATGGGGAATAACGCTATTTTTTATTCCATTGACACACTCCTCTCTTTCTCTTTCACAACACAAAGATCACAAGAGGAGATAATTCCTTATACAGATCTTTGATTTGATCCCATCTCTCTGTAAAAACCTTTATTTGAGACCCATCTATCATATTGGAAAACCATCGATAACATCTCCATTCATTTAGAACCTCTTGCTATTTGTATTTTCTTAAATAGAGTTAATTTTGTGAAGTCCAATATCCCTATTTTTAAGGTATTTCTATTTTTCTATATTTTCTTCCAATATTTACTATTTCAAAGGCTATTACTAGAATATTTGAGTACTAAATTCTTATGGATGGTGGTATAGGACTTTTCCGTCAATGTCTTTCCCATTATAAATTGTTGTCGTCATGCGCTCACCATATTAACCTTGTGTTGCTTCTAAAAATTCATATAAATTAATTTAAATTGTCTAAATTGTTAAATAATTCCTTATTAATTAATATTTATGTTGTTCGACATTGGGAACTCAAATCAAACTACCGTTGATGGGCATGTACCGTGTTATGCCTTTTAACCTATTTTTGGATTATAGGGAATGCATTTTAGGTGTGTTTTATTGAACATTGACTAAACAAGTTAATTAATTGAATTTTTTAAACATAATTTTTTTAATGTAATATGTTTATTCATATGTTTCTATATCACTTGGAGTTTATCCTTAATAATTAAGTTGAAAATTGTTTTCAAGTACTTAATTTAGCATGTCATGTATGATGAAAGGTAATGAAATTAACTTAATTAAATTGTAATTTGAATTAGTATTACATGGAAAAAAATAAATTATGATACATATTAAAATATATAAGGTTCTTATTGAAAATGGATATTTCTCTCCTTTATAAGAGTTTTCATACTTTGTCCACCATTGGTTTCCTAAGAGAATATTTTCACCACTCGTAGGATTCCATTCTGATTCATGGTGATGGTTTCTATGTGATATACCAACCATGGAACAAGGTCATATTATATTTCTATATTCCTATTAATAACCACTAGAGTCCTATAACATTATATATATAAATCGAATTGCATTAGACACACTCCATGGATTCATATTGACTTAAAATGATATGTGATGCCTTCGATCATTATCCTTGGGTCCACTCATTCATAGCATGGGGTTAACATTGAACTTGATCTAATGATTCAGTTTAACACTCTTTAAGTGTAATGACTTTGTGGTACCCTTTGGATTACATAGAGTCCGTTATTTTAGGATTCCTGGTAGTATATCATGAGTTATCTCGACCACCTAGGGTCATATATTATTCAATTTTACCTTAGAGCCTATATTATTATTTTTATATTTTATAGTACATAAGGCTCATTTATATGATTTTATAAATATAAATTTAATTGTAATTAACTAAATAAAGCATTTTTTATAGAGTAGTTAAGGCTGTCAAAGGTATGGGTTGTTATCATTCACATTGTTTCAGTTTTTATATAACTGCACAACATAAAATTTATATTCAGTTACTTGATGTTTATAAATTTCATTGGTGGAAGCCTACATAAATTTATCTCACTCCCTATCCCTGACGATGTTGGTACCCTTGATGATTATATGATCATAGGTGTAGAAAATGTGATGAAATACCATTTTGGGCACCTAACATCTTGATTTGGGATGGGTTCATACAAGCAGATGATTGAGCCAGTTCCTGGGAATCGTGGATTGTTTTTTCCCTTTTTGAATATTTTTTATATCAAGTGTTATACAATCTGCATACAATTTTGTATTCATATTTTCATTTTTTGTAGAGACATACCATCAAATTTTTATTTTTTATAGTTTTTATGACCATTTACTTCATTGGTTATTATACTTATTTTTTATACATTATTCATAATTACTAATATTCCTCCATTTAATATTCTTTTATCCAAATTGTGTTCCACTCAATCTAGAGGGAATAGAATCTATATAGTCACAGATTAATACTTTGCTTCTATGATCATATCACTGAGTTCAACATGAATGAAATTGATTTTATAGGAGAAAGAGGTCCAGTTCCGAGATATGGTATTGGTTCTCTAATAAGCATGAAGAATCTCTTTGAGGATCCTTATCAATATAGTGGAAAATAGACTATCCCCACTGTTAATCCTTTATAGGCCATCAATATGGAAGATAGGGGAAAGTGAAGAAATAGTGTGATAGAGACCTAGTGGAGTGTAATGCATGTGTCTGTATGAGTCAACATCAAAGGTCTTGACAAGTCATTCAGTATTATTCAGGCATAAGAGGACCCTCAACAACTCCACCTTCAGGAGTAGGATTAGTGGCCCCACATTTTCTATGTTTATAGAGTATAACATGTTGAACATGTCAGGGAGTAGGTTGTGGATAATGTTTATAGACATATTTTTTTAGCACAAGTATATGGTCCATTCTCAAGTTATTCTGCCTTTAGATCAGGGATATGGATCTGGCCAATTTCACACAATATAGCTGATACCCAAATAAAATAGAGAAATAACATCTATTGTGTGAGTTATTATCCTAGAATCATATATTATTTTATATTCTTTGTTCGATACTAGTTACTAAAACACTTTTATATCTGTATCAATCATGAACCATATTGGACATGATGATCTGTAATTGTTTTCTCTTCTGACCATGGACATGTCATTTGGTGTTAGTCAGAGGGTACATTCCATTTCATGTAAAATCCTCTTTATTTTTGGAATTTATCGATTCTTGTGGAATTTTTTACCCTTGAGATGGTAGGTTATTATGTATTAATTGTGGTTGATTAGATCATACAACTTCGTTCCCACATTTACCTTCATTATAAAATGGTTAATTCTCCATCACTTGAGGGTGCTATATATGTAAATAAGGGAAAATTGGATTTTGTAGTCGGTGGAGTCTGACTGGAGGATCATGGTCTGGGAGGAGTGACAACCCAGAATTCCATATCTTTCCTAGGAGATTAGACTTTGTGTCTGACCGATTTTCTGATGATTGTGGATTTCCTTAAAGATGTTTTCCCAAATTAATTCTTTATACTACCTCCTAGGGGAGTGTTGGTGTTTACAATAATTATTTTCTAGGAGAAAATCCATTATATATTCTTCCATACAGTATGGAATCTAGAGTGTATCAAGATATAAAGTGATTATTGGAGGATTTAGAACCTAATGGTTTTATCTGACCTAATACATATACATAGGGTTGTTATATACTTTTCCACTATAATTTTGATGGATCCCACTTACATTACATGGATTATAGACGGTTTAATAATCATATAGTTAAGAACTAGTGTAATTTTCCTTAAATATGTGATATTTTCAACCTGCTATAAGGATCTAGAGTGTTCTCAATGATCTCCCTGATATCATTCTATAATCAGGTGTTAGTAGTGGATTTAGATATATAATTAATGAATTTATAAATCCGTTAACATACATATGATTAAATAGTTATGTTGTTCGGTTATATGAATGTACTAGTCGTGTTAATGGCCATGAAAAATTTGGTTTTCAATAACTAATTGGATTTCTTTTTTCCTGTTTCTTTAGGATAACTTCCTTATGTATTCTCATACTCTTAGAGACGATGAAAAATATTTTGGGTTCATATTTAATACATTGAGACAGAATAAATTATTTTCCATTGTCTAAAAGTTGCACTTTTGTATCGAAAATGATACTTTGTGGGTAGGTTGTCCCAAAAGAAGAAGTCTCAATTCACACAACGAAGGGGACTGTTGTTGTTCCCTAGGAGTATCCCATGAATGTGCCCACAATTTTGAGATTCCTAAGAATGATTATATACTAAAAAAAATTTATTTCACTTATCATGACACGTAGAACATATTACCAGTATTACTAATAAGGATGTGATATTCTTGTGGGATGAAGCATGTGATAGACCCTTTCAAGAGATGGAAGGATTAAATACTTCAACACATATCCTTCTTTTTCATGAACCTAGAAAATGTTATTCAATATTTTCTAATGCCTTATGAATTGTGATATGTGCTGTTGTAATTAAGGAAGATCACACTTTTTTATACAGGTATCGAATCGTGAAACCTATTTATTATAAATACCTAACACAAAAAGATAGATTTTATTGCATTAATTAATTAAGTGTGTTATTAGAGACATTATATTATGGGAGTGAATTTTTTTGGAAATTATGTATAATAAGAACCTCAAATAATTTTTATGTAACACGACATGAATCTTTGATAGTGGTGATAGGACCAATACCTTCAGTATTTGGACAATGGGAATACCTATTGACCTAGAAAGAGAATCATGATAGCTTATACGCTGAGATAGAAAACTCTAAAATAAGCCATCAAAGAATCCAATAATGGATTTAAGTTGATGAACCTATTTTATGAGATTCATCTGGAGTTTCTAGTGAGTCATGAGTTGAATTATCTTGCATAATTAGTAGTAACATTTTCAGTCCTTCATATGGGGATGTGATGGATGTTTTTAGAAAATTATGGTTCTTTCATACATGAATGTATTTCTGGAAAGGATCCAATATATTATTTTTATTTAAATGGAGATGAGGTCCTTCCAATTCCTGGATGTATCTAGGATCCTAAATATATGTGCTAGGTTTTGTTTAAATAATGACATGATTATTATTGTGATGTGAAACCCAGAATCTCCATGATTTATCATGGTATGTTCCCTAGTATTGAGATCCTGGGAAGAAAAATAAATCATTGGATTTATCACTAGGTGTTCCACCTGTATGTAGTAATGGAAAAAAAAATCATTTTCCAAATTTATATTTATGAACCGTAATTTCCCTATAATGGTATTGGGATAACAGTGTGATCGATATTAGGACTATTTTACCATGAGTACGTCATTATATTGATATATTTGTGGTTGCATTTTATAGAATTATATAGGTATCCCGAATTCATCTACCTTATCTATAGGAAATCTAGGACGATTTAATGTCCATGATATTCTATGCTATATAGTGTACCTCATACTATCAATTCAGATAGGGACCCTCATTTCAAATAAATTTTTTAGAAATGGTTATAGACATATTTGGGTATAAAGGTGCTTATGATAACTTACTTTTACCCTCATATCAATGGCCTATCGAAACAGAACATACAACTACTAGATGAATTTCTCCAAACATGAACTCTCAATTTTGAGGAATCAAGAAAGAACTATATACTTCTCGTGATGTTTTCGTAAAATAATATATTTCCCCCAAATTTTTTTTTATATTTTTATTTTTCCTTATATGGTAGGCCATTCTGTTCACATATGCGCTATCTATATGTTTGGAAGGATGTTTTAGTAGGTCCTCATCTCATGATGGGGACATTGGATAAGGTGTAGTTGATCAGAAAGTTAATGGATACTACCGAGTCTATATATAAATGATATTTTGACTACCATATATGACTTTTAAGGTTTGTTTTTGTGGATTATGTTTAATTTTGATTACTACTATCACTACCTCTCCAACATCAACATAGACTATATGTTAATAGATTTGCTAAATTATAAGGACCCATATGGAGCTATATGAAATGTTTTATAAAAACGACTATTCTATGAATACTTGATTAAGGTTATATGTTTCTTCCATAATACACTGAAATCAATGATTCATGTTTGGAGCATGCCCCGCAACATTTGAATGGATTTTCCAACTATCCATCGGTCTACAGGAACATACCAATCTCGAAGGGACTTCTTCATGTAATCAATGGTAAAATGGGAATACTCCAAAAATGAAGAATTTTCATCCAATTTAACAACCATATGATCAAATAGTGGATGGATACTCATTAGTATTGAAAAAAATCATGTGCTAATTTCCATTGACAATGTATGGAGAATTAGGTCATGGATTGTGTTTACTTGTGGGTATCACATAGGTTTGGGCATAGGATGATAAGAAGGAGAGGGAATATTTTTACCCTTATTTTCATGAAAATTGATATAATGGATAGATTCAACCAATTATACTATCGGTTACAAGTACATCATTTGTGTTGTTCAATGTATGACGACTTCCATGTTTCGCATCATCAATGTTAGCATGATGGAATTTCTAATACTTTTGATACTGGTGATGTAAAATTGAATGGAAATGCTTATTTCGAGTGGTATCCCATTAGTATCATTGACTGTAGAATGAATGATCATTGATTTGTGTATGTTATTATAGTATAGGTGTTATTTCAGAAAAACTATTTACAATTCATGACATGTGAGGGAGGGGGAAATATGCTTGCTAAGTGGTCGATGTATTTCATTGATGAAGAATAACCACCATTGGAAGGGAAACTCTATGAATAATTGATTTATGGGTGGATACTACATGAACATTGACTTTCCATGAGTTATGAATCATTAATATTTTGGGAAAGCCTCTTTGATTTTTTTTCAAATGAATTAGACTATGAAACCATGCCATTAGTCTAGTCTGCCAATGAGATTTTGAAAGTTAGTAGGGGGATGGAGACGAGTAGAAGAATAAATAAATGTAATTAATTTTAAATTCATGATGTTTATTAATCATTTTAGGTATTATAAAATGATAAACTCATGACATGAATTGGAATGTCTAGAATCATGTTCCGAGCATTACATGAAAAGTAGAAATTTACATTTCGTGAAAATGTCATGAATTTTTTAAATGGATAAAAGCCCATTAATTTTTTCCATACCACTCTACACACATTCTATTTCATAAAAATAATACACCATAGGATTTATTTCTGTGGGCTAAGCTTGGATTTGATCACATATCTATTTTCATAAACTGATTTGAGGTTCGTTTTTCACGATGGATATCCATCGGTATACTATCCATTCGTTCACCTCCAACCATCATTTACCTTTCCTTATATAGAGTTATTTTGGTAAAAATATAACATGACCAATTTCATTGAATTTTTATATTCCTATATATTTTTTCCAATATGTACCAAATCAATCAAAAATAATTGATGACGTTAGTATTATAGGTTTAAGGTATGTGGTCTATGAAATTTCACTCTATGTATTGAAATTTATAAATTTTAATCCTTCTGTATATGTAGGTTTCACAAGGAATTGCTTCTAAAAATCCAACATTCTTAAATGAAATATTTGAAATTTTAAACTAAGGCACTAGTATGAACATTTAATGAATTTGTATGTTAAGACCCAAACTCCAACCACCCATTTAGGGTGGGTACTATATCATTAATTCTATCTTATTTTTTGAATATTCGGCACAACATTCATGTGTGATTAGTTGATGTTCGGACAAAGTCGGATGATAATGTTTTGGATGAATGAAGTATTGTATATTTTTGTCAGACGATGCTTTTCAGATTTGTATATCACAAATATTATATGTTAAGAGATCTTATGATGTGAGCCTTATTAAGTACAGGGGGAGTAATGGGAGTGTTAGATGTATATAGTTTCGATCGGAAGGAATGATGCTTCTAGAAGACATGGATGTTATAATACATTCCATGGAAAACTTGCCGATGCTAAAGGTGTTCGATAAAGACTATATATCATGATTAATATGGCTCATGATTATAGTTTTTGTTTGTTGAATACATTTGATGATAATGAAGTGTCACTAGTGTTCATTAATAAACATATTTTAAGGAGTCATTGTTTCCTAATGTTTTCCATTTTTTTGGGATGAAAATTGGGGGATGGAGATTGGAAGAGGATGATGCACACGATTTTGTTGTTGGTTTAGTATGTTGCATTCAAGTGTAGTTTCATGATCTGAACATCGAAATATTACAATAGAGAGGCTTGTATGAAAGATTGTATGTTGCATGCAAATTTTATGGGAGTTGGGAATGTTTTTTGTAAGGCATGATATTAGGTCCAACATTCGAAAAATGGAAAAGGAATGAAGTGAGAGAATGATTCATGAAATGCATGATAGATTCAAGAAGTGCACCAAAGATATGGTTGGCACAAAAGATTATTACGCTCCCAATGAGATGTCAAATGGGGTTTTGTGTGGCACATCCAGATCCTGCGCAAAACATCAATGTATTTGTGTACCGGGGTTAATGGGGTCTATAAATAAGAGGTGACCCCCTCAAATTTTTAAGGCTCAACACATAGAGAAATCCTAAGGTCTCAAACAGGAAATAAATTTATGTAATGTGAGTTGCAGGAATGAAATAGTGTTGTGAAAAAAAAGAGATTTTCCCGCAATATTGAAGTTGTGTGCAAGAGGTGTTCCACAACAAAGGTCAAATCTTGCTCGTGTGGAAAAAATTTTTGTGAAAGGCACCTAAAAGGTTCCATGAAAGATTTTGGTTCTTCACACGTATTCTATTAAGCACATGGGATTTCGTTCCAACTTCTGGGTAGGAAAGTAATGATTTGTACATCAGATAATACACTTTCTCAATTGTAAAGAATCATTGAAATACTGTAATTCTCTATTTGTTCTAAGAGAGTTCACACACACATGCATATTTTTTCCATGTCCTAGACAAGTGAAATGGTATAAGATACATGTTGTATTCCACTTCAAAGGACTATTTTCTAGCATATTGTGTGGTACTATATTATTTCCATACCATACTAAGGAGGTAGATACTCTTGTATAGTAGTGAACGTTTTAAATCTTGTATTCATGTGGTTGTGTCTGATCATCAGGGTAGAAACTCTTTAATAGGAAGAAATGGTTATTTCAAAATGAAGAAACATATAAACAAAAATATATCACTAATTCACCCCTTCCCCCTCTATGTGATAATTAGAATATAACTAAGAACAACAATTGGTATATGAGCAACTGGTTCCCTTCATTTGTTCTTTTTTTATGTTCTGTATAGTCATTTTGATGGAGAATATGAATTGCATGAATAGTAAAGGGAATCCGATATTTTATGGGAAGAATTACCATATTTGGAATGATAGAATGATTCCTTTACTTATGTCTCTGGGTTATGATGTTCTTGAAACTACAACAGATAGATTTCCTACTAAGGATGAAAAGGTTCCTCTAACAGCTGTTGTTAAAAAGAATCTAGAGAATGTTGGAAAATCCAAATATGCATTACTCTCAGTTATTTAGGAGAGTGAATATTCAAGAGTGACTGTCGTCACTACATCCAAATTAATTTGGGATAAATTGAAAATCATCTATAAAGGAAATAAAAAAATTAAAGAATTCTAAACATCAAATCTGGATGCAGAATTATGAAGACATAAATATGGGTGAGCATGAATTAGTTTTAGAATTCATTACTAGGATAAATGATATTGCCAGTACAATATTATATCTTCTTGTAAAGATGGAGGATTCTATAGTTACTGAAAAGATCTTGAAAATTATTCTCGAAAAATTTGATTCTATTGTATCATCACTTGTAGACATTAATGCTAAAAAAATTTCACTAGATGAATTCCATATAAATCACATAACATATAAAATGAGAATGGATAAAGAAAATAAACAAAAAAAGAAATGATAATTGATAAATCTCATTCATGTCTATAACGAAAGAGAATCCAATGAAAATTATTATTAAATATAAAGCTGGTGAATCAAACTCTGAAAATACGGTATGTCAAAATTTGGATGAAAATTCGTCCTTGTTTTATGAAATTGTGAAAAGATGTATAGGGAAATAAAAAGGAAAACAACCTTTGAAATAATTTGAATTTGGAGAAGTTGACCACTTTTTGGTTTATTTCCCCCAAAAAATGGAATGATGAAGATAATGATAAAGAAGAAAAAATACCAATAAGTTCATGGGGGAAATAGGGTGGAAAAGATAAATATTTTTGAAGAGGTAAGGTTACAATGTTTATCAAATCAAAAATAAGAAGCTTCTTGTCAAACAAATGCAGAAGATGATGATATCAAGACTTAATATGAACAATCAGTTGCTGAGAAGGAAAAAGAGAGTACATTTTTTTCAATAGCGAATAATTATGATTATATGAACAGTTACTACTGATGAAGAAGAAATCAACTATAATAGAATCTAAAAGAAGAGAAAAATGAATTTTTGAGAATGATCGGAACTCTTGAGAAAAAAAAATAAAATTTACAAATAAAAACTCTCCATGAAATGACAAATAATTAATTCCTGAAAATATAAATAAATATTTGAAATGGATATTTTTGATCTATAAATTTCTCTTGAGACTGAAAAGATTCATAAATATCATCTGTAAGTAATGAAGAAGGAAAAAATGATGAGTTTGACCATGTCCAAAAAACATTCTAAAGCTGATGAAATAAACCCAATGTTAGAAAATTCTATTACAGAATTTGATGAATGTTCTACTAAGAATGAGCCTAATAAGGTCAAAAACAATTTCCTTCAAATGTTGAAAATAATGATGGAATGGTTACTGATAAGTGATATTTTTCAAGGGATACATATGTGATCAAATATATAAATACTCTAAAATCATAAGCATCTTAAAATATTTAGTCTGGGAAGATGTATACAACTTCTAGTTCTAGTAAGACTAAACATAAATCTGATCTGAAGAAAAAAGTTACAATTGAAAATATGAAGGCTAACAGGCAACTGAATTCTGGTAAGAATACTGTCGAGAACTGTTTTCACAACTCAGGTCAATATGGATCTTTCTGAGGAAAATATTCATTCTCTGGCTATTGCTGGTATAGTGGTTGATTTGGACACATGGAAAATATTTGTCGGTTCAACCAACAACATTACAACTATTCCACATGTTTTTAAAGAAAAATGTTTATGGGGATTCAATCCATTGAAAAGGAAAATTCACTAAATAAATGTTAGATGATTTTTGAGAAGGTTGGTGTAGATGTTGATAATAGTTTCCAACCACTAGAAACTTTTTGTTAAAGATGTGATCGACCTGGATATATTGCTAAGGGATTCCAGTTTGTGTTACCAGAGAAAAAAATATTTCTTAATAATATTTATAAGCTGGTGGTTTTAAAATCTAAAAGGTATAGGTCTTCTATATCAAAAAATAATGAGTTCATGTTTTTCTGGCCAGAACACATTGACTTGGAATGGAAATTGGAGGAAGCACAACAAAAAGTGGCAAAAATATGAAGAATAAAAAGCACTCATTGTCGAAACTGCTTTGAAAGCTAAAAAAGGAGATCGACCATGGATTCTTGATAGTGGGTGTTCCTATCATTTGGTATGATACATAATGTTGGTGAAAAATGTGAATGACTTCAAAGAAGTAACATTGAAAATTGGAAACAATAAATCACTAATAATCAAAGGTGTTGGAACATCCATCATCGAAAAACAAAAGATGACATCCTGGAAAACACGATATGTTGATGTGATGAAACATAACATGAAAATTGTGTCACAACTCTGTGATGAGGGAAACAATGTAATCTTCAAAAAATATGGACTTGTTTTGAATAGTGATGTTGATGGAAATATTGTTACAAGATTCCAACATACAAGAGGGAATTTGTTCCAAGTTGGTGAAGTGCATTACTCTTGTTACATGGGTTTGGTGGATGAAAATAAGTTATGGAAGAAAAGGCCAAGACATATTTTTGAGAGAAATATGAGAATGTATCTAAGAGAGATAGTGTCCGAGATATGTTTAATTTATCAAGAAGAAGAGAATGGTGTTTCACTATTTGTGAAAAAAGGAAGATTACAAAATCATTGCATAAGTGAGTTGAAATTTTTGGAAAAAAGACCCTTATAACTCATACACTTTGATATATGATGACCAATGAGCAATAAATCTACAAATGGAGATAAGTACATCATTACCTTCTTTGAAAACTTTACTTGCATTACTTGTGTTATGTATATGAGACCTAAGTTAGAGGCTCTGACAATATTTATGAGTTTTTGGAGGAAATAAGAGAAGGAATTTGAGTATTCAGTGATGAATTTGAGAACTGATAATGGTAGTGAATATAAGAATAGAGAGTTTGGATTTAATATTTAGAATCATTTAATTCGGCATGAGTTCAGCTCACCATACACATGTCAACAAAATGGGGTAGCTGAACGAAATAATCAATGTCTGGTGGAAATAGGGAGAACTATGTTACTTGACCATAATATTTCTCATTATTATTGGAGGAAATCCCTGATAAATATAGTTTATATTCAGAAATAATGTTTATATAGGCTAAACATAGATACGAATCCCAATAAAATGATCAATGAAAAAACACCAAGTCTAAAACACTTAATTGTTTTTGGGAGTCTGTGCATTATAAAGAATGAAGTTAGAAACCATGGAATGATTTAGCAAAGAAGAGATGATGTAATTTTTCTTAGATATGCTCCATAAGGATGAGAATATAGATTTCTCAACAAAGAAACATGAATAATTTTTGATTAATCAGATGTAAAAGTTGTTGAAAATGTTGATAAAGAAAAGAAGACATATGTTAATGTGGATGTTGTGCAGGATAGAGAATATTTTGTTAACAATTCTGATAATGCTGTAGACTATGTTAATTCTACTCAAGAAGAGGAATATGATTTCGTAATCTCGAGTGATGTGGTTGAAGTTCTAACAACTTATCCTAGGGTGAGAAAAAAATTGGAGTTTCATAACATAATTGGATATCAACATCAGAGGGTTCAAACAAGATGAACAACGAATACTGTTACACATACTTCTCTTTATTCAAAAGTTGAAATGAATGATGTAAATGAAGAATTTTAGAATCTATAATGGGTTCAGGCTATGAATGAAAAAATGATAGTAAAGAGAATAATGATACTTTGAAACATTTACCCAATCCGGACAATAAGAAAATTAATTCTACAAAGTTAGTTTTCCAAAAAAATATGAATGAATAATTTAAATTAATAAGAAACAATGAATGATTTGTTTCCAATGGTATTTACAAACTAAATGCATTGATTTAGATGAAACCTTTTCTCTTGAGGAATGATTAGAAATAATCAAAATCATTCTTTATATTGTTGCATAAAAAGGGTACAAAATGTTTCAAATTGATTTAAAATCCACATTCCAAAATAGTGACCACAATGATGATGTTTACATTGATAAACCTTGTTGACTTGTTATTTGGAAGGATGAATGTTATGTGTGTAGGTTAAGGAATAAAATTTATTCACTAAAATAGGCTCCAAGGGAATTGCATTATAAATTAGATACTTTCCTGAGGAAGATTAATTTTATGAATGGTAGAGTTGACAAAAATCATTACACCATGGAGTGTCAGGAGTTTTCACTGATTGTAATTGGTTATGACGATGGCATTATCTTTGTTGGGAATGATGAAAGATCATGTGAAAGATTATTTATGGAAATGTATAAGTCATTTGATATGTCCATGCTATGGGAAATGAAATAATTTCATGGGATACAAATGTCACAGAAGAAGAATATAGATTTTCTATCTAAGGAAAAGTATGCTAAGGAAATTTTGATGAAGATTGGCATGGAAAATTTGAAACCATTTTCCACACCAATTTCAGTGGGAACAAAGTTGTCTAATGATTGAGATGGCAAGGAAGTTGATCAGAAAGGGTTTCAACAGCCAATATGATGTTTGTTATATTTGAATGCCTCAAGACCTGCCATCTTCTACGCAATCATATTATGTGCATGATTTCAGAGCACTCCTAAATAATCACATTTTATTGGTGGAAAAATTATTCTCAGATATATCAAAGGGGGAAAATTTTTGGAATCAAGTATGATGGATCAGGAAATATTGATCTATTCGAATATTATTATGCTTATTAGGAAGGAAATGTTGATGATTAAAGATTCACATATGGAGGTGTTTTCTTTCTATGGAAAAGTTAGGTTAATTGGCATACACTGAAACATAATTCAGTAACAATTAGCATGGCTGAATCTAATTATGTGGATTCTACTCAAGATGCAACTCAAATATTGTGCATAAAGACTCATTTGGAATATCTACTTAATGAAGTTAAGCTAAACTTGAAATTAGGTTGTGATAATCATAGTATGATCAATATTATAGGGAATTCGGTACAAAATTGTCGTTGAAAACACATTGACCTAAAGTAACAATTCATAAATGAGAATATAAAGAAGAATGAATTAAGGCTAGAGTACATTCCTATATCTAAACAGGTTGCTGATATATTCACAAAACCATTACTTAAGGAACCATTCTCTAAATTCAAGAAGATCATAGGTGTCCAACATCTTTCTCGTAAATGTTGAGGTACGTGTATCTATCCCCACTCTCATATTACCTTTTAATAGTGTTATTAGGTGGGATAATTGTTTCATAAATCTATCCATATAGAAGAAATATTAAAGGGAGTGTTTCAGGTAAGTTGAGAATCTCGTATGTATGTGTGTGAACTGTTGTAACGGTTTGTTAGAGTTGTTGTTGGAAACAAAGTTTTTATATTCTAGGAATGTTGAAGAATAGAAGATTTCTAAAGTAGAAGCATGAAAGATGTTCTATAAAAGGATGAGGAGATATGATCTTGACATTTAATAGTCACTACTTTTGGACAGTATGGTCTTGTAGTAAATAATTTGCGTTTCCTAGAATGAGTTAGCACATGTGGGCATAGAAATGTTGATATGTGACCCACTGCACAATTTTTTAAAGTTCAGTGATTTTTGAATAATTCATGACAACAAATCCTAGATAGGGAGATTGTTGGGTCTATATTGGCTAAAAAAATTTTCAGATGAATGACGTATTGTATTTTTTTGTCAAAGAAGATTGATATGGATGAATATCACTTAACATTGTATACATGGGTGAGGATAGCCAAGAATTTTACAATACATTCCAGGTTAAATCAGATGATGCTTTTCTGATTTTTTTTTAAAAATATCATATGTTAAGGGATCATATAATCCAAGACCTATTAACAAATGGGGGAGTAAAGGTGTTTCTAGTTATATGATCTTTTAATTTGAAGGAATGATGCTGGTGGACGACATGGAAATTATAATACTTTCCATAGAAAATATGAAGATGTTAAAGGTGTTCAATCAAGACTATATGTCATCATAATTAGGGTTTGTAATGAAAACAATATATCTTGGAATACAATCGATAATAATGAAAGAACACCGATATTATTGCCAAAACAGATATTAAGGTGGCACCATTTCTAAATGTTTTCCAAATATTTGGGGCTGAAAATATAGAGATGGTGAAATGTGATTCTGGAAAAGGATAATTCGCACAAGTTTGAATATTTTTTTTGTATATTGCATTCATTTGGAGTTCCATGATCCAAAAATAAAAATCTAGAAAAGGAGAGGCTTTCACGAAATATTGGTTGTCGTGCACAAGTTTGAAGGGAGAGTAGAATGTTGTGTGCAAGGCATGATATGAGACCAGATCACTGAAAAATGGAAAATGAATGAAGTGTACTAAATATTCACGAATTGTGTGAATGATTCAAGAAATTCAAGAATAATCGGGTTGGGTTGAGAGATAATTACACGCCCAATGCGATGTCTAATGGGGTTTTGCACGAGGCTTCAGGATCTGGAGTGATACAAAAAGGTTTCGGTGCGTAGGTGTCGAAAAGGTATATAAATAAGTGGTGACCCCATCACATTTGTAAGGCTCATCAGTTAGGGAAATCATGAGCTCTGATGCATGAGATAATTTTATGTAAATGTATTTGCGCAAATGAAATAGTGTTTCATCGAAGATGGGAGTTTCACACATGATTGAAGTTGCACGCAAGAGGTGTTTTAGGTAAAAATTTAAATCTTGTATGTGTGGAATAAATGTTGTGTGCAAGGCACCTAAGAGGCTGCGCAAATGATTTGGGTTCTTTGAACTTATTTAGTTATGCACATGGGTGTTCTTACCAACTTTTGGGTATGAATGTGAAAATTTGTATTTCATAGAATGCACTTGTTCAATTCTAAAGAAGCATTGAAATACGATACTTCCGTATTTCTGAAAAGAGGGCACACATACACTTGAGGATTGTATTCCAAGTGAATCACGAGTGAATGGTCATATCCTACTCATTATATTCCACATCAAAGGATTGTTTTCTAGTGGATTATGTGGTACTGGAATATTTTCGTACTATATGAAGGACGTAGCTAATCTTGTTGAGAAGTGAACCATGTAAATATTTTTCTTCTGGTTCTGTGTGTTCAATAAGGAAAAAACTCCTTATTAGGGGGCGAAGGTTGTTTTAAAAATAAGGAAACATAAAAATAAAAAGATATCATTGATTCACCCGTATCACTCTTAGTGATACATAGATCTTGACTGGGGACATCTGTTGACCTTTTATTAAATAAGATATTTAATTTAATTAATGGAATATAAAATTGTTAAATTGAATGTGTATATGAATATTAATAGATAGATCATGGCCTATATCCTTTATAAATAAAGTTAAAATTTGTTTCATTTCCTTATTTCAGTTTTCCAGGTATGATGAAAGGTAACTAAATAAACCTAATGAAAATGTAATTTACATAAGTATTACAAGGACTTATATTAATTATGATGTATATTAAAATTTATATGGTTCCTATTGTATATGGAACTTTTTACTATTTACAATAATGTTAAAATTAGATCATTCCTTTGATTCCAAAGGGAATTCCTTAAGAATATAGAGGATTACATTTCAGTTAATTGAGTCGGTTTCTAAGGGAGATAATAACCTTGGATCATGGACTTTTCCTATTAGTGTATTCCTAAAATGGCTCCTTGGGATACATTCACATATTCTATATAAAAATATAGTTCATAGTATAAAATCCTTTGATTCATCTAGATTTCGACGAACATGTGATACATTAGATCATTCTCATTCAATCTGGTCATGTGCGTCTAATAGTTTACTCTGTATGTTCTCCATATAAATGGTTAGAAAATCATTTAGTGGAATTCCATAGGGGTTCCCCTTGGATTACTCCTTGTTTCTTGTTCTATGCTTCATTGTTATATATTTTGATTTGGATTAACCTTATCAATTTATAGATTCCTTAGGTTTACCTAAAATTTTCAATTGTTATCATTATATTTTAAAGTAAAATTGGAAAATTTATATAATCTTCTTATAATAAAATGAATTTTAATAACCTTAATTTTAATAAATTAAAGAAATTACTTTTTTGAGACAAGTTCAAGTAGAATCATGTAAGTGAATAATAAATTCATAATGTTTTGTTTTTGATAAATATGAACCCCATATATATATTATATTCTTATAATGGGAATTTTTATAGGCACCATGGGTGTTGGACTACTATGATTTATCTCCCACCCATTTGGGGATATTGTTTGAACCCGAAAAGATATTGTGATCACAATCATGGAAAATGGGATCCCATTTTGGAATCATTTCATTTTTCGTTATGATGGGATCTTGGATGTGGATTACTGAGCCATTGATCGGGATGATGGGATTGATTTTTCCATTTTGATTATATGATATATAAGATATAGTTTTATTATGAATGTATCCATGTATGTGTATTTTCAATTATTTGTAGACACATTCCATAAAATGTTTTATATTCTATAGATTTTATGATCAATTATTGTGTTAATAATTATTCTTGTTTCTACTGCATTATTATTAGTATGCTTCCATTTTTCAATCATATATTCCACCACTATTATCTACAATGAAAAGATTGAATATTCATTGCATGGAAACAACCTGGGACCTTGCTTCTAGTTGGAAACCTCTAGTTAATGGGGAGGTACACAAGAGGCCATATGTCCAACTGAGTTGAGTTACTCTAGAGTGAACCATGCATGTGTTGTCATAGATGAATTAGAATCCAAAGGAAAAGGTGACACCAGCTATATCTCCATCCACCCTTGGGGATATCTTTGTATCCAAATTTATAATGTGGTAATCAATAAATTATTCATTATTATTTAAATATAGTGTAGGGGAATTCCTTTTGAAATTACATCAAAACACCAACAAGTTCAATTGTACAAATATAGGATCCCTTTTCATATACATATGGTTAGGGATATAAATTTTAAAATGATAAAAATCTACATGTTCATTTAAATAAATGTTTTAAAAAAATCAAGTGACCAAAAACTCTATAGAATTGTATTAAATGGGGAATTTATAATTAAAGAAGTATGAGTGATAAATACAATCTATTAATTAGAAATAGAGTATCATAGATAACATATATATCTTAAAGGGAAAAATATAATCCCCAATCATTCATGTAAAAAAAATTAGGAAACAAATTAACATGCTGTATATATGGGTATTAATAATGGAAGAGATAATTCAATGCCCATTGGAATGGTCTGTATATATTGAGAGAGTGTTTTTGGTTACTTGATAGGTTGTTAAATCCAATCACTGGTTTTTTATAGGGATTGATCATAGAATAAGAGAAGAAGTAAAATAGACATATCCCTTGCATTGAGGGAAGGCTATATGATTTTTTACAATCCATTTTACATTGGAGGAGAACAATAATTAGTGCAATATAGGAGCCCAACCATCAAAATTGATATATTATTTCATACTCATTTCAGAAATTATTATAATATGCATTTGGTTTATTATATATATAATTAGGTTTGGGTTAGGTGAATTAGTTTATTTCTATATAATCTTGAATGAATATTTTTCAAACCATTTTTTTCTTATATTTTAAATGAAATAGTAGATTTATCACATAGTGTTCGAACCTCTGGGTTCATGAGATAGTGTGACAGTTTAAATCCAGACCACTAACATAACAAGTTAATTAGTTTTATAAATCATAAAAACAGTCTAAGAGGACATGGACAATTAAAATAAAAACTTATAATTATTTATCTATTTAGTATATTTGTTACAAAAAATAGTAAGGGTACCAATAGTTTTAATTAATGTAATATGTTCTTATTGGGACCGAACATAAAAAATTGATTCAGTGTGTTAGTAAAAAACATATGAGTAGGAAAAAATAAAAAATTCAATAATGGAAATAACCCAAAAACAACATTTATTTCCAAAATTAATCAATTAAACCAACATTAATGTTCATGTTCTTATATTGACTTTAATTAGTTCATTTTACACTATAAATTTTTTAAAATTTATTATACAAATGCACATTTAAATTTCAATTTCCAGTCAAAAAATAACCATATGTATGATGTTACATTGAATCCCCTGTAGAAATGATATAGGTTACCCAAATTTAATTTTATATGTCTACCTTTGAATATGTTGATGTTTTATGTATTTGAATGAAAACAATTCCACATAAAAAAGTGGAATGGGGATAAAATCATTGGAATATAGTAGGTACAATATAGGTAGTGTTTTTCCAAGTCTTTCTAATACCAAAAAATTAGTTTCCATGGGATTTTGGGATATGAATATTTAATTATTATTATTTAATTTATTTTGGGATATTTTTATTCAAATTAGTTTTTTTATAGATTAATTGGATGTTTTATTGGTCGTTTGAGAATGAAAATTTTTTAAAGACCATATTATTTCGAATTATAGGGCTACATTATTAGAACATATAGGAAGAAAATTGTCAATTGTAACCATTTGACCAGTTCTTTAAATCTATTTGATATATATGATCAATTACATGGAATTCTGAACCTTATAGTCAATCCTCCATCTATTAAAAAACTCATTACATTGAGTGATTTGGATCCTTATTATTTTAACATATAATCAGTATTGTTTATTACTTATTTGAGATAAATTGAGGAGTATATTTCTCATGTATTATTATTAAATGAAGGTACATTATGTTAAACCATGTTTTTAATGTTTTATATTTATTAAAAAAATACCTCCATCATGGAATACTATGATCTAATGGTAAGAAAATTAGGTTAAATTTGAAAACAGGGCTATCATCAATCCAAACCATACTGAGTTAGGTTTATATACCTTACATACCTAAAATGGAAATGTGAAAAAGGAAAAACATTAATGATGGATCATACATTAAAATTCACTAAATAGAATCCACATTTCTTTTATATTGCATACCTTCCTCAATAAAAAAAATATTATCTGGGGGAAATTGAATATGTCAATGATTTTCATCGAATATCCAAGACATACAAAATAAACTTATCAATGTATATATTAAAGGGTATATAGTTACAGTGTCAGGAGTTAGTTGTGAAAGCCGCATTCAGAAATATAGCCCATTAATGTGTTTCAAAGATATATTGTGTAATTAATTCTTCCTAATATACATAAAGATATAAAATAACATATATTTTTGCACTCATATGAAAATTAAACATTAGGTGTTCGGGTATGTCAGTCACAGAGATAAATATTTCCATTTTACACTATCTTTTTCTAAAAAGGAACTATTAAGGGTCGTTGGTTTCATATGGGTTTGAGACCTGATATTACATTAAATTATTTTATTTTCACCCTACAAATATTTACTAATGTGGACAATGTGGATGTTAAATATAAAGTAATTATAATTGGCATTGTTTTTTTGATAAGTGTCTTTGTTTTTTTATCAATATGATGGTCGTATTAAATTTAAAGAAGTTAATGTCGAGTGTCTTGGTGGGTAAGTAGAAATATTGTTCAAAAACATTCAAATAAAATTATTAATGACCCAATAGGTTATAAATAGTTGATTTCATTCGGTCAGGTATTTTGAGCCATTTTGAGATGAGTTTTGCAGAATACCTAGTAGTTATTAATAATTATGAAATGATAGATCACCTGGAATATTATTATATATTTCATTCTTTCTAGGGAGAATATTTTTTTATATTTTACCAAAGGAACTTATATGGACTTCAATACATCAACAAGAATAGTTAATAATTCATTTATATGAGAAAAATGATTCCATATAAAAGGGGATACCCAATTAGATCGGAATACTATTAATATAATATTTTCTAGGAAATTATATGATAATGAGAATGTAAATATATAATTTGATGTGGTGAAAATAACATTTTGAAGGCATTATGTTTATTTTTTTCTCAATGAATGAGGATTTTTATAACATGAGTGCCTAAAAATACTTTTTATTTATAATATGATTCATAAATTGAGTTTATGAGAATATATTATGCCTTATGTTATTCATATGGATAATAGTGTAGGGGAAAATAAGGATAAATGATTCAAATTACCTTCTGGTATTATGGTAATTGTTTATGGTGTATTTGTTAGGGGTTGAATTACTCGTAACCTAGACATATTAAAGATAATTTTTTGTATAAAAAGATGATTTACTCAATTGTCTGTATTGATAGCTACATATGATGTTCCAGTGTCAATATTTAGATAGAAATTCATATATCCCCTAAGGTGATTAGGATAATTTCCATTTTGAGAAAGGATAATTTTCATTAAAATTAAGACTATCTATTGATAGTTATTTAGAAGCTTCTATGTTGATATTTTAATTAATTATATGTATTTATTTACTAGGGATGTTCATAGTTAACTAGTGGTATTTCCTATTGATATACATATAGTAGATAAGGTGGTTAAAATATTTATTAGTAATACTCCATGAGTGAGCACCATATCATTAAATTTATATTGAGTAGCTTAAATATATCTAAAAGGGGATAAATCTCAAATGTAAGTATTTGAGAGGGATAGTTTTAATCACATAGAAGATTCTCTAAGTGTTGGGATAGTTCTATTAGTAATGAATGAATTGAATGTCTCTAAAATAACATTAGTTATCAAATATTAATACATTTTACTATAGATATTATTTAATCATTGACTCCTATTGTTGGAAACTTTAAAAATATCATGGTAAAATTATAGTATTATAAAAAATCTCTTTTGAAGAACTATAACTAGTTAATGGGAAATTAATATAACATTATTAGGAAATAATGTAGAATTTGATATATACAGAAGTTGTGTCACATAAATCCCTTTTTATGATTAATTACCCTCTAATTTTTATAGCCCTGAAGAATCATATATCCTTGGGTACTGTGTTATAATTTAATTTTCATATTTTTATATGAAATATACTATTATTATAATATGAAGGAGGACTATGAGAATAATATTGGTAATTTTATAATAACATTAATGGAGTATCACCTATATTATTATTTTAATTAGTTTTAGTTTATAATTTAAGAATCAAAATTCAATATTCATTTCCTTTTTTAGAAAGGTATATTTTTGGACTGTAAGAGAATCAGAGTGGTTACATCTTAAGGATTTCAGAATAATGTGTTTAAAACTACAATATTTTAGGGTCATGTTAGATATTTTATGTGTTTCTTGTAATATTTTTAAATATAGTAATCCACCTTTATTTATCATATTAGAATGGGGGATAAATAATAATTGAATGATGAGAATAATAAATCATTTTATGTATTAAATAAATAGTTTATGTTAAACTTTTTATTGATTCTTCCAAATCATTATAAATGCATTTTTTATTAATTTTATGCCGCATATAAGGATTATGAGAGTGTTTTGTTACATAAGTACCTTGTTTTATAGTATTAATCTCACTAGTAACACCCTCATGAAATTAATTACCGCACCCTAAACCTATATTTTGAAACAATGATGTATTCCTTGGAAGCATTGAATTCCCCCTTATCAAAAAGAGGCTTATATTTTATATATTTTATTATTGTGATAGGTATGTTAACTCATATAATAACTTTTAAATTTTGTAGAGACCTTGGGCAATGTTTTATCGGTCAACTTGTAATAATGTAAATTATTCTTCAGGTAATGAAAATGTCATTTTTGAAGCTCATAGTTAAAAAGATCAAATAAGGAATATGAACTAATTGGATGAGGTTTGGTTCTTGATATACATTTTTATTAAATGTAATTTGTTATAATTAAGGGGTATAAATATGTTTCTAGATTTATTTTTCAGGAAACACCCTCCTCAGATGATAAAATCAAAACAGAACAATGGAGGATCCATATTTTCACAACACTAGAGAGATAGTAATTGTAGATAGAGATTTAGAGATTATCCACAGACTCTTGACTGAGTGTTCTATTAAGAGAAGTGATTAGTGGTTCCTTTTTCATTGATGAAATTAGATATGAGAGGGATTCACCTTTCTAGTTGTGTTGATCAACTTGTTAATATTTAAATTTTCTTTCATCTCAAACAATTATAATAGTTTTCATGTACGAGGTGTGTTATTAATGATTGTTTTAATCATTAAATCACATTTATAATCATGAAATATGAGCATTAACTATTTTATTGTTTTCACATTCACGTCCCATTTTTCATGAATTTAGGATATACATTATATAGTGTTTTTAATGGGATTTACATTTTTAATTTGGGGAAAGAAACATAAATGGTTCTTTAATAACTATTTGATGAAAGTTTCCAATGTTATCATTAAATTGGTGTATACTATGGTATTTTATTTTGGATTTACAATTTTTCCTGAGATCATGATGATATAGAGACTACCATCTAATTTTATATTGTAATGGGTTCTTATTTTGTATCTCACCTAATGAAGGGTCTGTAGAAAAAATGGACACTTTCTTTGAAATTGAACATTATGTATCATCCATAAATGTATTGTATGATTGATTAGGAAATTAATATTCTTAAAAATATGATTCATTCATAAATATTTGAATTTTTAGGTTCATGGTGAAAAGACATGATATTTATTGAGTTTTCTTATAACAATACATATCAATCATTTACCAAGAAGGCCAAATTTCAGGGTCCTTATAGCCAACTACGTTGGTCCTATTTCTATTTGGCTGAGATGGATAAATAGTATTTATCAGGACCAAGTACAGTTAAAATGACAATAAAAATATTAATTTACTTAAAATATGTTTAATATGGTTGAAAGTATTCCAAAATCATCTACAAATCAATTTAGTCATCTCTTGGAGTATATGGTTGGTGATCAGATTTTATTTAATGTCTCTCCATGAATGGTACATCATAGGATGATTAAATACACTATTAATATTTTGAGGTATTTTTGACCATTTAAATGTGTGTATAAAATTGAAAAGTTATAAAAAATTGGGGTTTCCTCCCATTTTTATCTGGATACGTGATATATTTTATATAACATAGTTAATGAAATAACACAATTCATCTTATGTTTTTTAATGAGATGATTCAAATTTGGATCTCATTGCATCAGTAATGGATTAACCAGTTTATATTATGTAAGATCAAATAAAATAATTATGGACAAAATATTATTTTTTAGTTAATGTGATCTAGAGGCTTGAAATGGATTTCAATGAGATATTGTAGTAGAAGAACATGATAAGGGAATATGGAATTATCTTTTTTGAATCTATAACATCAATGAAATTAAAGGGGAGTAATTTTGGCTTTTTAGGATAATTGTGACTCCCATTCTATAACTCTTTGGTCTGTAATTTATTATTTTATTTTTAAAATATTTATTATGGTATTTGGGTTCAAAATTGAAAATTATATGTGTCTTTTAGGTTAAATAGCTATGGTACACAAATACCTAATCAATTATTGGAATCGTTGTGGTGTAAATTTTTATATCTGGTTCCTAAACATGGTGAGGTGTGTAGTTTTATAACCATGTAACCTTACCTTAAAACATTCCATGAATTTATTTTTATGATATTAATTTCACTTTGTTATCTTAATCCCCCATTTCCATCCAATTCCATTTAGTAAAATGCTATGGGAAAACACTTTATCAAATTCTTCCTCTTCGAATTTTACCATAGATCTCTAAAATTGAATCCTTTGTGATTTTTAAGTCACTCAACTAACATAAATTGAATTTATATTCTCCTCCCCTCTCATATTATTCTTATTTTATGTTCATAAACAGTTCTCTATAAAGATGGCCTGGGTGGATGAATCCATGTCCAGGGTATGTTAAAAATAATGGTTCTTTTGTTTTCAAGCGATTATATGGAAATTATCAAGTACTTACATACCATTAATCTAAAAATTCACAACGATTGTAATATTTTAATGTATGTATACCTATGTAAATTATATTATTTTATTATACTATTGGGGAATAGAATTTCAATGTTTTTTCCCTATCAATATAGATCTTGTATAAGTGATATTTTTTGAAATGATAAATTTTTTATAACATTATTCAATATTATATATTTGAAAAAATGGATTTATATGGGGATTCAATTTTTAAATTTCAAATTCTAGTTCTCATATATATATAAGCATTTGATGATGTTTTTTAAGGATTATTTGACATGAATTGATTTATGAAATATGTTTAGAACATTATAAATTTTAATCCAAATAATTTGAAGATTAAACATTATGTTACACCCTAAAAATGTTGTGTTTTTTTATTTTAATTATTATTGAATTTTATGGAAAACATTTATTTATTCCGATAAATGTAATTATTGTGAATGATAAAAATTTTATATTTATTTTAATATGATGATGTTAATAAAGGGGACGTCAGTAGAAGGGTAATTCAATGTGATATTGATGCTTTATTGGAATATATAATTACTTATTATATGAAGTAATTATATTTACATTGGGTATTTGGGTATCAATTCTCAAAATTAAGAATCTATGTCATAGAATTTTAGAATACGCATAACATAGGGCCCCCTTTGTTAATTTCAAGAATTAGCTAGTGTATTTCTACTAATGAGGCTAACAAATGAAAATTAGGGTTTATTCCCATTTGAATGCTTCACATGTTGGTATATTTTTTAATTAGAGATACCATTCGAATTACTAAATCACTCATGTTTTTATCCCATAAAATTAATAAATTTGATATTTTGATTTATGTTATTTTGATTTACCAAGACATATATGTTTATACATATTGTTATGAAACTTTTTCTATCAAATCTTTTTTTATTAATATTAAAAAGAATTATAGTTTTAAAAAAATATTGAAATGTGTTTTTATATCATTATTAAAAAGTTAAAAATGGCCATTATAGTTTCATTATATAACATAATTTTCTTTTTGAATTGTTTAAGTAATTACATAGATTCACAGTTGTATCTATGTATATATTATACCAAACCCAATATACATAATCTAATGTGTTTGTAAACTTGATTTTATTTTATATAGGTAATGGAAAGATATTATACTATTGATTTTTATTACATAGAGACATAAATTTTACCTGATGATGGAGATGCTCTATTTATGACATCAGGTCATACGTGCATGATCTTAATGTATTTTTTAGTAAATATGGATCATTAATATGTAATATGTCGAAATGATATAATTATTGACATATTTTTTTCAGTTATTAAATCTTTAATATCATATATAATTTTATTGTATTTTATAGCAATACCCTTCTAATATGTCTAAGTTATATTAGTTTCTTATGATCTGAATAGCTTGGGTTATTATTTAAAATTGGTTTGAGGGGTAAATGTGTATCCAATACATGGAACATTAATTTCTAATTCATGGAAAGGATGAAAATTTTCATTTATCATATTTAGAAGGAAAAATATTTCTCAAAGTATTTGTATGATATCATTTGTGCTATAAATTTTCTTATGGGGATTAGTAGTACTCCTTGGGCCCTCTATCACTGTTATGTTGTGTTATATAATCGATAAAACTGTGTAACCTCATTCTAAGGTGATTAATTTGATGAATTATTACAAAATCAATAAAATATTATTTTTATTTGTAAGAATAGACATGGTCTTCAGCATTGTAATTTATTTTTTTATGGAGGAAAAAATAATTTCTTTAGGGAAAATTGTATTAAAATATATAATTGAACTGAAAATGAAAAAAAATTATATATAATCTTCCACATCCTATTTATATAATTATATAATTGATATTCAAAGGGATTATTTTTTTACATATGTGATTCCTCGAGTATTTGAAAAAGAAACCAGAAACCATGTGTTCATTATTAATAATGGATATGAAGTCAAATATTAAAAATAATTTCATCCAATCTTTTCAGATATACGAGAAGGTGGTAATATCTAATACATTATTAAATTAATTAGAGTAGGAATTAACATGTATAATAATTTATGATGATATTGAAATTCCATATGGTTCAATGCATTGAAATCTAAATGTGTAGAGATAATATGTAATACACTATTTTAGTAAGTTATTTAATATATGATAATTTTATTATTCTACAATAAATTAAGATATATTTATTGTATTATATGAAATTAAGAAATATATATGACACCTAATATAGGGAAAATTATTATTTTATACATACCATTAAACTATTAAATATATTCTCTCATATAAAGAGTAAATCACAATGATCATCATTCTGGTAATCCTCTTATAAGAATTTGAAAATAAGATCATTGTCCAGAATGGGTGTGAAAATGAAGTAGAATACCATTTATCTAGGATATAAGATTCAATATATAACCATATTAAATGAATATACAAGATGAAAATTACTTTTAATTAAAATTTAGGGGATTCATTGAGTTTTTAGATTTATAACTATTATAAAACAAGAGTGACACCCAAAGCAATTTCATCGATTAAAAAGAATAAGATGAATGATTATTCAAATTACCATTTATAGGAATATCCATTATAAATTATTATATATTTTTTGTAGTTGGAATAAATTATGAGATAGTGAGTGTATACATTTCAATTTAAACCCATTTTTTAACACCTATAAATTTTATATGTATTATATTGATAAAAATTCCAAGTATTTGATAACTTATTATAACTAATACCTAGAGTTTAAATGAACTAAAAAATATTCTGGCCATTATTGCAAATTTATTTAATTAACTTTAATCAATTTGAAAATTTAAATTATTAAATATATATATATATATAAATTAATTCCCTAATTGATAAATCTAGTTTACCACTTAGGAAAAGAATAATAATTTTTACTGAAATCATTCCATGATTAAAATATCTATTTTTCTGATGAAATGTATTTTTATGAGTGGTATAAAGTTTTATATAAATAATGACTGTAAAAAATGACTAGTTTATACTAATTAAGTTATTTGGTAGTTTATGAATATTTATTTATAACTTAGTAATCAAATGGTTTGTAACAATGGAGAAATCATTTTATAATAAAAAAGAAAAATATTTCAAAAAACTATTTTAATTAGTGAAATTTGTTTTATCCTACCAAGTAAAATATATCACTAATGAATAATAATTATATTGGAACATGTTTATTATAAACTCATATAATAATTTCAAAATTCATATAATATTGTTTATAGGTCATGTAATGAGTTTAAAGTCAAATTTATGTATAAAAAATTATTTTTCTAAAATTATTTTCAATTTTTAACTAAATTTAAGTGTAATTTTTTCTAGTTATTTAAATTAAATTTTATAAAATATATTAACTATTTGGAATAATATTTTAATAATTTTTGAGTTATTCCACTTTTTTTATTGGTCATAATTAATAGTAAAATTATAGAAACATTGCACGGCTTTGGTTAAAATGTGTTAGTGATGGGGGTTACTATAATAGTTATAGTTAAATTTAAAAATTTCAAATAAACTTATATAAATATTTTTAAATGAATATAATTCGACCTTATATTATATTTAATTCATATTATTCTATATCGTTTCAAAATTTCCCATGAAAATTAATTTATATTTTTGGAATATTTTATGTACTTCTAAGTGTGTCAATCTCTTAACTTATAACAGGAAACCACTTATCATCCCTTATTCTAAAACTTTCATGCCTATATATCAAAATGTAAATACCAAAATCCATTATAGAGTCCCTGATTTCACTCTTTATATATTTTTATTACCCCAATACAACCTTATGATGGCTTACGGAGTATGCCAATAGAGGGATATCAAAAAAGGGGTAATCATCACACATGAATCTTTGAAGGATTATTTGTTCATCTAATTTTTAAAATATGAATTATGAATTATAACATATTTAATAAATAATAATTAATATATTTATATGTTATTAGGAAAATTTTATTACCAATTTCTACCACAATTCTATCAGATGATAAACAAAATAATTGCTCATGTATGCATATAGATTTCCATCTCCATAATTTGATGAGATTAAGTTTTTCATTGCCATATCACATAGATGGTTAAATAATTTTATTAGAAAATTATATATGATATTAATTATTAAATTATTTTCTTATATGTCTGAATTATTATTTACTGTTATTTCATTCTATCCATTGATATGTGGAAACATCACTCATGCATACGTAACATTTACCGTCTCCACGAACATATATAATTAATTTTTTATCAATGATTTATATCAATTTTTATAAATTAAATATATAATATATCTATTAAATTTCTATCATTATATATAGGATGAAACCATAATAATTATTCAAGGAAGAAAACTTTCTAATAGAATACTATATGAAAAACGAATCAATAAACAGATAAATGATGGTAATAATGAAACATTGTCAACGAAGGAGGGATAAGATGTTATAAGTAATCCATAAATGGTATTATAATTATATAAAAAATTATTTAACTTATGAATAAAAATTTAAATATATTGTAAATTAGAATAGAGTTCATACAATGATTTTTAGACTAGACTTATGTGTCTTTATTCTCACTGTTTTTTCAGTGAGAAAAATGTTATAATCATAAAAATATTATTTAATGTGGTGTATATATAATACCCCATTGATGTTTTCAATATTTAATATATTTATATTAATGGTAATTTAAAATTTATTTGATATTATTTAATTCATGTGATTTATTAATAAAGTATTACAAAATAGTTAAGAAATTTTTTGTAACAGTCTATATTTTTTGCTGGTATTATTTATTATTGGATTTTATGTTATGAAATTATATGATTAATATCTCTAAAATGTTATATATATTTTTTATCATATGGTTATTTATTAAATTAATTTTCTTTTTTATCTCCCTCTATGGAATCAAATTTTAATAGAATATTTTTAATTAAAGAAGAATTTATTTTTATACTTGGTTGGGAATATATTTCAGTTAGGTCAAAAATTTAAATAAATGAATTTTATAAAAAGAATTACTAATATATAATAATTTATTAAATTAATTATTATATTTTTTTGATTTCAAAAGCTTTTTTTAATATAATTATTTTAATCCTTTTCAATTGAGGTACATTTTATCAAAGATATTAATGATATAATAGTCTAAATATTTACATCAAGATTGGATTTTCCCACCATCATGAATATTCATTTCATTAAACCATCCATTACAAGTATTTATGGTTTTTTGAAGAGAAATTTATTTTCCAACTATTGAATAAGTTTTTATAATTTATCTATGTGATTTCAAAATTAAAAGGTTATTTTAACCAATTAATTTTTTTATGATATTTTTAATTCATTTTCATCTATTAATAAGTCTTTTTTTAAATATGATTCACTAGGGATATGATCAAATTATAACTTCAATTCAAATTCACTACATGGTTTATTATTAGAATAATTAAATTTTAAATAAACCTATTTTCTATTCCATCGGTTAAGAAATGATGAAATGGAAAATATATTCATGATCTTATTTAATATATAAAAATGAATTAGGATTATATATTGTTTTAGTCCATTATAGTACCTTAAATCATTAGAGAAATATTAATGTTTTATGAGCTGAAAAGGAACTTGGGTTGTTATCTTATGCTAAAAATAAAGTATGTAGGTGGTCATCACATCCAAAAAAGGATATAATAGATTTTATACTAATCTCGAATTATGTACTAGGGTCATTATCCCAAGCCTGAATTTTGTGGAATATATTGGTGGGTGGCCTTGAGAAATAAAAATTATTTATAATAATTCCAGACTTTTTAGGACACTATGTATGACATATTTTTATTTTTATGATATGATCTAATTGGACATGTTATTTTATTCATTTATTATTTATGTCATGTGATCGTCCAAATCCATATACCATCTTTGTTAAATATGAATTTAGGGGGTATTAATTTCAATCATTATGCTAATATTTGATTACCCATATTCACAAGTTATCCATTCATATGATCATTTATTTATATGTCCCATGTTTTCACTTAATGACCATATGATATTTCCCATTATTTTGTTTTCTTCACCATGGGAATAATGATGTTATATTGGTTATGGCTAATTATTTCACTAATTATGATGAACCATTTAGAAGAGGTTAAAGATCATTCATGTAAATGGATGATTTTACATCTACTCCTCAATGAAACTATACCATTATGGATTTAGGTCATGTACTTTTTTTGATAATTTTTTAGTATTAGTCTAAAATCATGGAATATTTATATATGAAATGTATGGGCCCATGAGTTGGTATAAATGTTGGTTTTAGTTACCTATAGATATGATGATTAGGGGTAGTTACTAAAAACCCTAGGGAAAATTATAATTACCTGACAACATACTATATATTTGGTAAAGTATATACAGTTTCATATACATGAAAATATATTCTTCTCTTAAAAATACCATGTGGATGTGTCTCTACCATATTGAACCTGGAGATGGAAACTCTGAAATTAGTATATTTTTAATTAACTCAATCATTATTTATTCACTCTGAGTTGTCTAGTGGCTAAATTCCTAGCTATCCACTTGCATGGTATATGATATCATTATTTCTAATTTTATCTATGAGATATTATGATTAATTAGGGGTAAATTTTATAACAATCTATGTCATCAAATATTGATATATGTCGAACAAAAAATTTGATAGATTGAAAATATGGTTTCATCACTTAGACCTCCTAGGAATGTTTTTTTATAATTATATTATTACTTCTTTTTATTAATCATGATCACATTGTACTATTGGTTTGTAGGAAATGGAGGGAACAATGGGGAATCTTGGTAACAATTTTTGTGATAGAAAATGATATTTAGGTCATCATGACAAACCAAATGAAATGAGTGATGAAATATATATTATTACGGTTCTTCCAATACATTAATAAACGTATATGGTAAATAAAATCAATATTTGTGAGCTTCTTAACAAACATGAAAAGATAAAAATTGGTATTCATGGGATTTTATTTGAATAATTCCATAAATGGATGATGATTTAGTTTCACCCAATTCAAAAATGTGGGATGAAGAACCACGTGAAATTTCTAAATTGAATAGGAATATATTGTTCATGTAGATCAAAAGGGAATAGAGAAAGAAATTTATATAAAAATTGAATATATTGATTGAGGGAAATATTGTAAATCATATGGTTCAATTTATATATCATTTTATTATATGTGTAGAACATGGGAATTATTGGAACAAATTCTATGATATGAGGCGACCTCATAGATTAAAACAGATCTGTTGATATGTCAATCATTTATATGGGTCATGATTATTATAGAAAACATATCCTCCAATCTAATATTTGGGATTTTATGTTATTGTTTGTGATAATGTTCCCTTTTTAAATGTTATTACTAGTCATTTTTTTAATTTAATGTGATTTTGAGTATTGATTATCTCAATCTATAACGATCCCACATCAACATCCAAGGATTTTAAGTTACATTTCATTTTCTAAATGAAATAATGAACATTAATAAGATTGACGATGAATATAAGATTCAAATAGAAAATAAATCCATTTTATGGGTCTCAATTCCTATTCATAAAGGGTATTCTTTTATAGTGTTTGGGTAAATTTTAAGAATTCATGATCTTCATTTTGTATAAGTGTTTTTTATATCATTATTGATGAGATTCAATGAATTACTAAAAATTTACATGTTGAGCTTTCAATATAACTAGTTCATGGTGTTATAACTTTTTTATGACTTCTAATATAATGAACCATGTTGAGTTCTTGGAAACTAAAAAAAATACTCCATTAAAATTTAAATAAGAGAATCATAATTCCATGTTCTACACCATAGGATTCTCAATATCCTTTAAATATAATGAAAAATGTGACAATTTACATCTATTATCTGGAATATATTTATAAAATGATATTTAATTAGTGGCATTTACACCATGATGATGAATTGTTTGATCAAATATAAGGAGAAATAAAAGGTTTCCAATATTTAACATCATTACTGATACTATCAATTCAGGTTCAAAAGTGATGACATACCAAATAAAATCTTTAATATGAGGAATTGAATATATATATATATATATATAGTGATTTTATGGGTACAATCCAATTCCCCATCAATCATCATGTATTTAATTAGTAATGTCTTTAAATAATAACTTGATCAATTTCTGATAGTATTTATTAGTGTTATTATTATAAAATATCGGATAAAATAAGAAAATTTATATCACATGAAAAATGTATTGATTCCATTGAGAATATATATATATATATATATATATAATTCATTATGTGTGAATTCTAGTTATAAAAGTATCATTATTGGGACATGTGATCATAAGATAGGGAATATATTTAGATAATTGGAAGATGTAATTCATTGAAAATTTACCCAAAAACCCCACATTTACTAGGATCTATAGTTTTCATGGAATGGTATGATACTATCTACTATGTGTGAATATTTTCCTAGGTATTAATAATCTAATCACCAATATTACTTAGAAAGGAGTATACACTATTATCATAATGACTGTGAAGATTTTTTCAAAGAGGTAAAGAGAAGGTTAATCAGTTCTATTATACTCATATTAATATATAGTGGAAAATTATTTGAGATTTTTAGAGATGTATCAGAGATATTTTTAGGTTGTGTTATAACCAATAATTTCTTGGTGATTGATTATGAATATCACCAATTAATTTATCGGGAGAAAATTTTATTAAACCATGAATAATATATAGTGCTGATAGTTTTTTATATAACATATAGGGGTAGATTAATTATTATGATGTTAATAATATTTATTCTGATCATAAAATTTTATGGTATATATTCAAACTAAAAGAGTTGAATACGCTCCAGAGATGATGGTTAGAGGTGATGATTTGTAAACAAATTCATAATGAACTGAGTAGAAATTATGAAGATGTCTTATCAATTATGATGTTTAGAGAAGACCCAAAAATTATTGATTTAAAATGGTTGGGCATTAAACTATTTAATGAAGTGGGTAAAAATATACTTGATCAAATGTTTTTTATCTATTTATCCATTTTATTGATTAAATAGTAACAAAAAGAAGATATTGAACTATAGAATAATGCAATAAATATTCTAAAACTCAACCATGAATATTATGGAATGAAAAGTCTCAAGAAAATATTTTTTCCCTCTTATACTATCAATGAACAAGGTTATGTTGGATGAATCTCATATCTCATCATTTTTTTAATCATGGATGTAAAAATATACACAAATACCATAATGATTATTTCTGGTAAGAGGACATGAATTGAGAAGTTACAATGTATATTTAATGATAATAGGTATTCATGGAATTAAGGATTAGTGTTATATGCCTAAATCACGTTTTTAACCATTACTCATAGAAATATTGAAATGGTAAAATATCACCATGGATTTCGATATTAGAATCCATAAGAAGGCCCTTATAAATAGTTATATTTTTTTTTGATCACCTAATGATGTTAGAAAATTTAATTAAACCCCTATAATATTTATATCTAGATCATATTACCGATATATATATATATATATATTACGTAAGTCATTAGTAACATGGATTACAATGTCTTGTTGTACCTTCTCATGATATGAGTTTTACCATAATGTTTTAGAGAAGTATTCAATATTCTTTTGATACAATGTTCCACCTCGGTACTACATATTATCCTTAAATAGATTTTTACATTGAGAGAAACATTCAAACCCAAGAGGATATTCAAAGATATTATTATCTTTATTTTAAATATAGTCACAATCAACACCTTCCGCTTATGAAATTTATTTACAATAATAGATTCACATGGTTCCTTATGAACACATTTATAGATTAATGTGATGAAAACTAATATATTTTCAAAAATATTGAGAAAGAATGTTATTAGGCCCTATGAATGGTGAGGAAATGATTGATAATGGCAGAACCATTCCATTCCACATTAAGAGTCCTCGTAGTTGTGAAAATAGTATTATTATCCATTTTCAGCAAGATCTAGAATTTCATGATATTGAGAAGTTATATCTAATATT
The DNA here is from genome assembly GCA_963277665.1 of Viscum album. Classification (NCBI taxonomy): domain Eukaryota; kingdom Viridiplantae; phylum Streptophyta; class Magnoliopsida; order Santalales; family Viscaceae; genus Viscum; species Viscum album. The sequence goes on from OY728120.1 coordinate 767,740,859, forward strand.
TTCACCATGGAATAAATTATTATTATCAATATAAAAATGAATTTTCCTCCCTATGTATTTTTCCCTTTTAATAATATTAATAATGTTGGAATGGTATCTTATCGCTTAGAATGTTCACAAAGCATCTCTCCATTTCATGATTTGTTCCACATATCTCTCTTAAGGGATTATATAGTTTTTTATTCACACGTAATGAAATTAGAGGTGGAAACATTTCAATATAATAAATTTTCAAATAAAAACTCGAAAAAAATTTTATTTTATGGATAATATTATGTTGAGTAAGACTAATCCCCTGGTTATTGTCATTTAGGGGAATAAAAAATTCTAAGTAGCTATATAGGAAATGATGAATTTGATGATATAGAAGTACCCCCATTTGTTCTAATTAGTGTGGAATATTTCCTATATAAATTTTTTTTATAAGTTGGTATAATTTCACACCATTGGATTTTATATATATTCTATTGAAATTAATTTTATGTACTCAATAAATTTATTTACACGCAACTAAGAGTATAAATAAACCCAAAAATATTTTTTCTTTTATAAAATAGGGATTGTATTGGAGAGTATCAATATAGTAAAAACATTTTGATATATATATATATAACCATTAATCCAAATGTTTCCATTAATGACTATTATGTAATCATTAAATTTTAATAACAACATTTAATGATTAAAAACATATTTTCTAAAAATAATTATTTTTAAATATGTTAAATGTTATATAAAAAAATATGTATTGATCAATATAAAGAGTGGATTTAATAATTGTTCATAGATATTTATAAATAAAAAAATTATACATTATTTATCGAATTTTTAGTAATGGGGAAATAATTATTTGAAGGTAAAAATACTTATTTTCCACAAAATATTTTTTTATGTGAAAGGTATTATAATCTTACCAATTATGTAAATACATTTTTATTAATGATAAAATTTTAATATTAATATTCTATTATAAATTTAATATTGTAAGATAAATTTTATAGTTTTAAAATGAGTTGAATGAATATAAATTCATATTTATGAAAAGAAATTAATATTGATAAAAATGGATTTTGTTTCGTTTTGTGAACTTATTTTTCAATTTAAATTTTAAATCATATTGAAAATTATGTTGATATAATGGATTCAATATTTTGAATAATGATTTATAATTTCGTTAACGATTCGAAACCACCAAAACGTTATTTTATTACCAAGAAAATGTACAAGGAAATATCTACAAAGGGTTTCTCATAACAAAATTACATGAAATAGTGATGTCCATGAGAATCCTCCCTATCATGGTTTATCACATCAGGAAAAAAGGACCCAAGACACGAAAAGTATGAAATATGTTCATCTTTGTGTCACCATTAATTCTAGGGTGCCTACAACTCCATTCCCTTCATTCCATGAAAGTAAGATATATGTGAGGATGTTCATAATCCCCTTGATTCTTTAGATAATAAACCTTATTTATTTGAGAATGGATTTGATTCCTCGTAAAACATTATAAATAGTGAAATAATTTTCCCCAAAAGGTCCAAGGATAATATTTCTCTGGTTTAATAACCACATGCCAGTGCATATTCCCAACTCTTCATATTGATGAGAATCACCTCTTAAATGTAAGGGAAAAGACCATAATGGACATTCTATGCTTATAATGGGTCAATCCTCCACCTTACATGATACCCATGTAGAAATCCCTATCATTGTTATTTTTTGGGCCTTTGTGATGAGGCTGCCAATGAACCCACTACACCTTTCCCTTTCTCATGGCAATATTATGGGAGGTATAAGAGGTCGTAAGGGGTCTTAGATAATGTTATATCCCACTGTACTTAAAAATCCTAATTATATCCCATATTATGTTCTTAGATTTAATGATAAGACATGTTATTGTACCATTGTTGTCTTTTTTTCATGCATCATTCATCGTTGTCTAGCTACCCATGAAACCTATAGAGGTAATTTATGTCCTTTATATTTTACATGTGTTATGGTTTCCTGCACCCTAATACCATAGATGAAGAATGTTCTAATTTCATTCCTCTGGGGAATCCAACCTAGTGAACTCCCATGAACTCACACCACATCAAGACCAACCATTTTATTTCAAAGATCATTTTCTCAGAAGTTTCATCCCTTAATTCCCTAAAACATTGACACCATGAGGAATGACTAAATCATAAAAATTTGATATTATCCTCAATGGGATGAACATTGTTATTATCATTCTATTGTATTATATTGATTTTTATTAGAATATACTTTCACCAGAACAGCACTCCCCGAACATCATGTTCATTAGGACACATATGCATTCTATTGGAAACTTTTGGGGAGAGGGATCTAGGAGAAGTACCAATGAAGACACACTTGTCAATATTATATTTTAAAAAAATGTTATCAAAAAGGTCCCATTAATACTCATCTGGGATATTGTTATCAATCTAGGAAGATAAGATTCTTTTCTTAATGTGATTTCTAGAGTTGGTTAACCCAAAATCCCAGTTTCATTCCCACCCAATTATACTGTCAGAAATTTATATCTCCCGCTCATATAAACAAACATTTATTCTATTACAGGAATTTTAGGTAAGGTTGGATCATTAGAAGAATAGATAAAGGGTCTTTTTTTCATGGTAACATGAATTCCCTACATTCCCTTTATGTGCCTCCAAAAAAGAATCTTCCCATATATACCGATTGATGATAACTTTGAAAACAACCCCTTATAGTCTTTAAGGTACTCTTAATGCTGATACCCAACATGTATATTAGTCTTACCATCCACTAATATGATACCCAATTGGGGTTTCCATCCATATTTCATTCCATAGGAAGATAATCATCAATCTCACCATGTTAGTTAAGACCCTTTTTGGAACTTTAAGAGCTATGAGGCCATTCTTTGGTATAAAAGAGAGAACACTCTTATTGAGGGTAGTTATCCCTCAAAATGATAATAAATTGTTCCCACAATTCAAGATACAACCCATGATTTTATATACTACATTTTCAAGGTGGTGAATTTTGAGTTTTTTGGAACACTAGGGAACCCAAATAATCCATTAGGAATGTCCCTTTTTGTAGGTCCTTCCTACTTTCCAATGCTCTAATCCTCCAGTCTAAAAATAATCACACATCATAGAAGTACCTATTATCTTTATTTAAAAATTCCCCACTCAATATAAGATATTTCTCAAGATTAGTATTGATCACATAGATAGGTATAATACAAACATTAAAAAAATGATTGTATCATCGACAAACATTAGGTGATAAATAAAACCCACCATGTTTCTTTTATGATAGGGGGATTCTTCGCAATCCTGTGATTCATTTGATATAGCATCATAGAAAATCCAGGGTGAGAATAAATAGTGTAGGGGAGAGAATATCCTTATTCCTTAGATCATATATTTCCTTGAATAATCTAAACTACTTTCCAATAACGGATGTAGATAACCATGAAAAATAAAATCACTAAAACAAAAGGTCAATTACCTATGTTGAGAATCGCCTATAGGATAGAAATTTTTTAATGAAATTCCATTTGACACTTTCATAAAACTTGTTTATGGCCAAATTGATTTCAAAATTAGTACTAATAGTATTTTTATTATTCTCAATGATCACCTCTTGTTCGACATCGATCTCACCTTGGATCATTCTACATCAATAAGAATATTATGTTCTTTAGAAATCCTCCTATGGTGGTATAACATGAGGCCCTATAGAAGGATGATGGGAAACCATCAGGTTCAAGATTTCTTTCTAGGTAAATTTTATATCCCCCATCACCACTCTTCTTCTCTTTAGGGACATCCCTCATACATTCGTTGTCCATATCTATTACCTTGTTTGGAATGGAGTCAAAGAGCTCCACAAGACCCCATATATAATCTCATTTAATGTGTAGGTTGTTTCCTAATAAAAGGTATTTAATGTATTCATCTCCCATTACCCCCCATGAATTTAAGATCATTTGAGAAAGATACATCTACCATTAGTATGTTGGGTGTCTAAGTTCGATGATTTTATGTAATGATAAATTGAAAATAGATGGTGTTAAGTTCATATTCTTGTAACCATTTTATCCTAGACATTTCTAAGGATATAAATTAATTATTAAAGATAATTTCATCCAATTAATTATTACTATTTATGAGATCTCTGAAATAGGACACAAACAAATAATTCACCAAATTATCCTCTAGCCATTATATATCCCAATTGATTCGATGTGGGTACCCATACTAACATATAAATGGGTACTTATTTATATCCCTTTTTCAAACAATATAATCCATCTCTGTCATCTAATCTCTACCCCAAAACGAACATATTTTTATTACATTTTTTATCTCTTATTGATTACCTAGAGTGAGGATTTCCTTTTAAACAAAATATTATATTATTTTTAACTTAAACATCCATTAGTTATAACCCAAATATCTATAGTGCAAAGGATATGGGAGATTATGTTCATAATACATCCATGAGAGGCTAAAATAAATATTTAAATTTTTTATCCATAATTATATCTCAAATCCATTTGATCTCTTAAACAACATATGATAACTTGCAGAATAAATAGACCAACGTGGAGATGTTAAAAGAGTATAATAATTAACATGATATGGATGCATAAATTTTGATTCTAATTAATAACATAATATTATCAAAGTTATATATAAATAGTAATTACATTGTAGAATAACATAAATAAAATTGTATCATAATATCAGGGAATCATAGTAAATCTGATATCAATATTAAAAATGACATTAGAATCTGTGATGGCTACATACCGAGACAAAATCACATGGAGGAAAATTACCAAAATGGAATAGGTTCACTTTCTAATCCCTTACAAGATTTTCAATGAGACTAAAAACATTACCCGATTCATTATAGAGATATATAATTCTGGTACAACCCATCACATTCATTTCATGTAAATTTATATTTTTTAAAACATTTGAAATTCAATCCAAAGGTATAAAATTAATCATTACCCCTGTAAATAAAATGTGTTGCATAATGTTGTATTATATAAATGTCAAATAACATTTCTAAAAGAAATCATTTTAGTACAGATTACATGGAATGTATTTATCCATTAATATAAAAGGGAGATAGATACTTATATATGTAAGAGATATATATATATATAATTAATAATCAATCCATAACATTAATGGTTGTTTTCATTTATGAATATAATCACTTTTAAATGTATAAAAAGAAATATGGATGAAAATAACCTTCCCACTTTGAGATTCACTTTTGTAAGACTAAAATTTCCCAATTTATTTTCAAAATAAATTTATTTTAAGATAAATATTTAACATAATATAAGATGATTTAATTAAAATAATATACATGATGAAGGGTACTTTGATACATATAGAGTACCTTGAAATAAGTATTCTTTTCATAATTTTCTAAGAAAATTAAAATGGAATATCATTAAGAAAAACATGGAAGATTTATTTTTTAAAATATATTAGAAATTAAATCATTGGGAATATTTTCATTAAACTTTAATATTATAATATTTAAGTCATTATTGAAATTATTTTTTTGGAAACCAATTATTTATAAGAATAAATATTACTAGTAAAAGAGAGTAATAATGACAAATAATCATAAAAATATTTTCACTATAATTTTTTACAAAATTTATTGGAATAGAACTATTACATAAAAATTTAATTATTTACAACATTATAAAAAAATTTAATTTTTTTTATAAAATGATCTAAAAGTTTCATTTTTTTTAATTCAACCTTTTAAACCACAATTAAAATGAGGTTGAAGCAAAAAACCTAACCACCTTTGAAACTGTTGAATCATAACCCCCAAGAATGATGTTTGTAAATTGGAAATAAAAATACCTTAAATATGAATTGTTTATTATATTTTATAAAAAGGGGTTTTATATACAACATATGAAATAAATTAGGCACAGTATAGAATATGTGTCTTCTCAAATCCAATTTTGAGATGGAAACATTTACCTCCAGTCTAGAATTTTTCATTTATGTATTCTATATTCTATTTTGTTTTCCATAGGTCCTTATACATGTTTAGACCCATATTATTAATTCAATTATTATATATATATATATAATTACTTATTTAGTGATGTCCTTGTTGGGTGTTATTCAGACACTATGTTTATAAATTCAAAACATCATCGATGTTTTGATGGTTTTCAATACAATCATTATTACATAATCTAAAAAATATTAAGAATGAAATATTTATAATTTTTATACATCAATTATAATGTAAAATCAAATATGTAATGATGTTTATACAAAATATTTAAGTTATAATTATGGAGAAGATATGTTAAACGTACATATGAGTAACATTTCGATTATTGATAAATTAGGTTATAATGATGGTAACGGTTATGTTTAATTTAAATAATTATTAATATATCATAAATAACATAATAAATAATTAAACTCATTTATGTATTACACCATTATTAGTTCTTAAAAGAAAATGAACCAGTTCACTTCACGAGGTTGTAATTTGCTGTACACAGGAAAGATATTACCATTTTTAATAGAGTATAAGGTAGAAGTTAAATTATATATTAGTTTCACATAATCATTAATTTTTTAGTAATATAATATTAAAAATTATATACATATAGAACAATGGATGTGATAGATTATGATAGAAAACAAATCATATTATATAGCGAGTGTTTATTATGTTGTACTCTCAAATAATAGATTCATTTCCCAATTGATTAAACTGAAGAGATATTTCTGGAAGAAAAATTAATGTAATAAAATAACATTATATAGTTGAAAATTATAATTTTATATCATCACGATTAAGTATAATTCAAATTAGTTTTAAAAACAAATAAAATAATGATACTTTGTTAATATTGATTACTATTATTCAGGACATCCATTTATGTTTACACATAAATCCTCCATATATTTTATTTATGATACAAATGGCCTCTAGAACATGATAATGTAAATTATGGAATTATTTTTTTATCATATTGTATAAACAAATTGGTTTTGTAATTGTGGAATAGAGAGCAGTGGGGGGTTTTCTTTTATATGGGAAGATGAGTGACATTCTTGAAAACACCCAAAACAATTTGAGAATGGGAAGTCACTCAAAATCTATGTCCCTAATGAATTCATATGTAAAGGGGTGTATGAAAAATAAGGATTATAAAATCATCTACCATTAAATATTAATATGTTTTCAACATTTCATTCAATTTTCCTATTTACATTAACCCTTTGGAAAATATGTTTTTACATTAAACGTGGAAATAAATTTTTATTATCATTACTATTAATTAAGAAAAAAATTAAGTTGATAATATAAGATAACAATAATTATTATGTTTCAAAAGATGTTATATTTTTTGTATAATTATATACAGAAAAAAATCATAATGTTATTTAAAATTAATCCTACACAGATGATTAAAAAATAGTTTTTCATGTAATACATATTTCAAGAATAAGATGATCTTATAAAAAAAATATGAGAAGAAATAATATTTAAGTCAATTTAAATTAAAATTTATATATATATAATATATAAATTTCATAGAAATAATTCCTCATTAAGGGTAATTATGATAAGTTAATTTGTATTATCAATATGCACATTAAAAATAGTTGTTAAGAAAATTTGTTTTGAATCCTAAAAATAAAAATATATTTGAATCCTAATGAAGACAATTAATAAATAATTAATCTATATAAATAACATTATATATATCTTATAGTACATTTAATTAATATTTAATTAATAAATATTATTTAAAATTACACTATTTATTTAAAATAAAAGCCAATTTTTTAAAATAAAATTATATTTTTCACTCTTCACTAAAAACAAATATTTACTAAAAATCAAAAACATCACCATAAGTTAATATTTCTATGATAACTCCCAAAAATTATGATAATTTTATAAAAAAACTATATAATTTCTAAAAATTAACAATAAAATTTTATCAAATAAATAAATAAATAGATTTTTAGATGAAAATATATTTTTTGAGAAATATATAACCTAATTTAAAATTAAATTATTTTTACCAAAATAGTTCTTAATAAATTATATTTATTATTAACATTATATATACTGCATAATTTGGTTAATATAATTCATATATTCAAATTTATCATAATGTTTATATTAGTCATATTTATTTAAAATATTTCAATATTATATTGTGGATCGTTTAAATAAATTGTTTCAAGTTGATTACACTATAGAGAATTGTTTTATTTTAAAATCTCATGGTGTAAAATATCATATGACGTTTTTAAGAAAATTTAATGTGTATAAGAAAGGTGGTCTCTCAAAGAAAGTTTAATCATCTTACTCAACACATTCAAATATTATTTATTCTCACACATCCTGTAAATATGTCAGATCTGTCCTAACATATTGAATATAGTATCCTAATTATAATTATATGATTATATGATTATTTTATAATTATTTTTCACTGCTTTTACATATGTTAAATGACGGTATCATTCATTCATAACTATTCACTACCATCTTCATGAAGTGAGGTGATTCATTTTCCATCATTCCCACACAAGAGTGGATATGATGAAAAATTTACTATATATATATATACATATATGCAACATTCTCTATAGTTATGGTTCTATAAATTTTATATATTTAAATTCATTAATTTATTTAATCCATCAAAAACATGAATCATCATTCATGAGTATGTATGAACTACCAACTCCATGAGGCCATGTAATCAATTTTCCTCATCATTTTGTATTTTTTTATTATAAAAATTATGTAATAATATATTATTTAAATAATTACTATTGTGGAGATTAATAATAACTAATATATATTCAAGGGCCAAAATATCTAAATTGAAACATTCATTAAAATGTGGATGTTGACACCCAAAATTATAATGTTAACAAATGATTAATAATGACCATGTGATAATATTTCATAAGTAAAACCATTATGGTATATTAATGATTTTTATTTTTAGTAAATATGTATAATAAATTAATATTTATTTTATATTAGGATATATCGTTTTAAAATAATTTCATACTTGGGGTAAGTATTTCTCATCTCATAGTTGGTTCTGTGAAACACATGCCATATTCAACACTTGTTTCCAATATGTGGTGTATGTTGGTCAGAGTGGATACTCAAGAGGGGGGCGAATTGAGTTCCAATTAAAATTTTTGTTAAAAAAATTTTGGATTAAAATCCCCCAAATTAAAACAGCCCAGTCAATTAAGGCAGTAGAGATATAAGTGACTTATTTTTCAACATGTTTCTCAAAGATATATTACTCCTCAGTGAAATCAGTACGTAAACTAATTTGACTTTTGAAACAAGTTTACTAAACAAATTAAATATACACACTAACAAGAACTAACTATCATAGTTAATGTAAAAATAGATTTCTATCGTTGAAATTATAAGGAGCAGGTAAATGTAAAACAGTGTAATGGAAAGATGAACACAACAATTTAAAGAAGAGGTTCAGTCTTAAGATATAACATAGTCTTCTCCACATGGTGATCACTTTCCACCAAGAAATTATATTAAAAAGTGATGCACAGCCTGTATCAGGCTTTACAAAAGTTTTCACAAATGTTCCAGATTTTGCAACCTCTACCACAATTATACGTGGGAAAAATATAACTACCAAGACACACCAGGATTCTTCCATAGTTATACATGGGAAACAAATGTTAAGACAGTTTGGTATGGGGATTTTCAGTATTTCTCAGTTCAAGCACAATAGTCAGTGTGTGTAACACAGACACACAACTCACAAATGTAAATTATTTAAACACAGTAGAGATAATGATAGTAGGGATCAGTTTAGAATGCTATCTTGTGTTGGAAAATAAGCTCGGGACTCGTTGGAATGAAGGAAATGATGTTTCGGTCATTATCTACTAGTTTCCTCCAAAACACAGTGTTGCAACTTCCTAGTTCTAACTTTCAGATGTAGAGATAATCAACTTCTTGTGTTTGAAGCTCTTTGCAGGACACCACTACCTCTTGAAAAAGGTTCTTTCAATAGATCTTTGTGAACCTCTCTGTTCTTCAGAATGAGTGCTTGAGTGTTATTGTTCTTCAGATAGTGTATGTTTCCTCTCTTATGAGTGTTCTGTGTATATTCAATGTGTCTACGCTTGTCTCTTGTTTCTGTGTCTTCTCTGTATCTGTCTCTATGTTAATTTCTTTCTCTATTCATATATATATATATATATACATTTCCGGCTATGTTTTTTTCATTTGGTTCAGCAGCGGCCGACAAGAGAAAATGTTTCAACCACGTGTAGTCTTCCTCGTACATCGTACTATCTCCTGATATGCCTATAATTAACATTAAATAATGGCAGGTGCATTAATTTGTCCAGAAATTACCGTTATAATATTATTAATAAAATTGGTATAGAAAAGAATATAATATCATTATACTGGTAGCAGATGCATGTCACACGGTAGACTTCAACGGTAGTCTTTCCAACTGTGAACTTCATCCGTAGGCTCTTTGTCTGTAGGATTGTAATGGTAGATGTTACTCTAAGTAACAATAGCTCCCCATCAGTGGACTTCATCGGTAGGCTATTCAACTATGAGCTTCATTAGTAGGCTTGATCAGCAGTAGATTCCAATAGTAAGCTTCTTAACAGAAGCTTTGTAACATCATAATACTTCAACAGAGACCTTTTCAACTGTATACTATCTCAATAGGTAATTTCATTAACAATGGGGTATTTCCATCATTAGACTTTGAAAAATTAGTTTTTCAACAGAATACTTGAGAAAGAGTCTGATAGGGAACTTCTAACAGAAGCCCTGTCACAGCAGTTACCTTGTGACGGTGACTCTTTGTCCGTGAGCTTTGATAGGAAGATCATCGTTAGACTTGTGATTGTAACCATATATCGGTAGCCTATTTTAGTGACACGAAAATCATAAACTGTAACCTTCTAGGATCAGTGACATATAGTTATAGTGAGCTATAACGATGACTTTGAACAGTATACTCTAACCAGTAGCCTTTAACAGTGAACATATATTTAGATAAATGTAAACTGTAAGCTGATACAGCAAAGTCATGAGACTAAGAGTATACATTTTTCAGGATAAAATAATTATAGATACAGATTAAAAAGATTTATAAAATGACTTAATATATCATGATCAATATTTTAACATGATTTGGGATTATCAAAACAGGTGATTCCAACAATATCCCCCTTTTTGATAATCACAAATTTTTCCAGTATGAAGATAGATATCTTATATAATACAGTTTCTAAAAATAGATAAAAAGTGTCTCAAGTATCAGAGATAAAGTAAGAAGAGATTAAACATAGGATCATATTAGAACATTATCATTTTTCTCAACAATCACAAGATTAGTCTAGAATTAACACAGTATTTCTCCCCCTTTGGGATTAGAAAAAAGATGTACAAATAGAGAGAACAAAGAAAGATTGTATTAATAAAAAGTACATTACATTACCCAAAAAGAATACAGAGTCCCTATCAGAAGACATAAAGAGACTAAATCCACATAAGCCTCGGGAAAGTGAACTTTCCCTTTGGAAGAAGATGATGGAGGATGAGCTGGTGGATCAGCAGGTTTAGGAATTACTGCAGGAATGACTAGAGGGGAAGCAACATAAGCACCTGTGGGTCTTTAGTGGGTAGCTCACTGAGGGATCACTAGAGTAAGGCTTCTGATAGCTTCAGCAGGAGACATCGTAGAAGAACCACTAGGTTGAGATGTAGGTAAGGCAAGAGAGATGATTACAGGGGTACAATCCACATGGAGAAAGGGTAGAAGATGCATTCTGAAATCCATATTAATTATTCCTCCTATTTTCATAGTAGATAAAAAATAATCTTTATTCTCCAAAAATATATCCAAATAAAGGGTCAATTTTTTCAGTTTGCTGAACTACTCCATGAATTCCTGATTCACTGGAGGTAGCTTTATATTCTCTATCAAAATCTTGAATTGGTTGGTCCTTTGGTGATTGGTATAGATCTTCTCAATATAAGAATCTACCTTGTTATTAATGGCTTATTGAGTAGCAGTAGCTTCTTGAAAGTGTTCTCGAACATAACTGTTTACTTCCCTGGTGGTAGAAAGTACATGAGAATCAGAGGATCCACTTGTAATGGCCTTATCAAGCTCTTCCTAGATCACAGTTATGATCTGGTCAATGTTCACAGAGGAGCTAGATGAGGGAAGGGGTTTGACTGAGAAGGCTACTATCACTTTGAATGACTGCGTCAAGTTACCAATTTCCTTCTGATCAAGTGCATCATGAGTGTTCATATTTTCTATGAGTGATATCTTAAAAGCCTCAAAAACGTCCACAAATTTCTTGACTACCTCTTTGATATATCAAATCTTAGAATTCAATTGGTTCTGAGAACTGATCATGGTAGTCAATGAAGCAAATGATTGACTCGGGGCCTTTTTCATTTCAACTTTCAAGGACTCAAGGTCCTCCTTGGTTGCCAAATTTTCAGCCACAACGACGGGAATACTTTCACGTAGGATAACAAAATCCCTTTGAGGCTGGTCTTCCTCATCATAATATCCATAATTGAGTCCATGTACCATGTATCCTGGATCTGATGACCAACCCTCTATGTCATATAGCACATAAACTGAACCAACATGCTCCATCTCACTTAGTGCTCTCTCTTGAGTATTATCCTCTTCTTGATCTTCTCTAGGTAACTCCACAGCCTCCTATGCAACTCCAGCAGATTCAACAACAGTTTTCTCTATTGGTTTATCAGTGGGGTGAGTCACAGCCTCTAATGTGTCATCTATGACTTCCATATCAATGGTATTAGATGCCACCCCTTCTTACTGATCACACATTGCCTTGTCTGTATTATCTATCAGAGGGATCAAACTGAGCTCATCTTCTTCATTGTCCTCATTATCAGCTTCAACAACAGTATCTTTTCCTTCATACTTATCACAATATTCCTCTACCTCATCCTCTTCATATGTGTCCTTAACAATAATCTGATATGCATCATCTTCTTCAGTGGTCTTAGTGTCACTGTCCTTCAGAACAGTCTCTCGTTTTGGCAGTTCTTTTGATGGGATAGCTACTATGAAAGCTACTGTCCTTACAGGACTGTGAGGAAAATCAGGATCACTCGCATTATCAATGGGGGTGTTTTCTCTTTTAGGGTCCACAACATCTTCAACTTCCTCCTCCTCATCTGAATAAGCCGGTTCTGGCTCATCAGGCTTCAAACCTAGATCTCTCTGGTCTTTTGGCCTAGTTAGATTTGTAGTAGGGTCACGCTTTTCATATACCATTCCTTCATCATTCACCCATGCATTCTTCTAGGGATTCCTACTAATTTTCATGAATTTTCAAATCTCATTGGATATACAAACACTGTTCTTGGCCACTATCATCTCTTCTTGATTTAAAGCCAGACCCATTACCTTTATCATTACTGAAAGAAGCTTGGCATGGAATATGGCATTGGATTTTGATCTTGTCTTAGCCATATCCTCCAATTGTTCCATCAGTAACCTACAGAGGTTAATCTTCTTTCCATTCTTCATAAAGTACATCAGGAATATGTCCTGGTACTTCAGCACTACAAAATCTCCTCTCCTGGGAATAATTACATGATGAATGAATTTGAATAAAAGCATGTCTTCTCCATTCATTTCAGCTACAATGATCTTCCTTGAATTTCCATTTCCTATCAGTTCATCCATAGATTTTTCATATTCAAAAACATCACTGTCCGAAGGAGCCACTCCAGAGTAGTAATCATATACTCCTTCATTAGGAACTCTCAAACAGGAATCCCACTCAGCGGAAGAGAAGATGACTTCATTTCCATTGATTCTCGATATTATCTTATGCACATCATATTCCAATTAGAACTTAAGATATTCATAAAATTCATTCACAGGAATCATGTAGTATGGTCCATTGTTTTTGGAAAAACATTCGGTCCATCCTTGGGAATCTAGTGCTTCCACCACTAATGACTTGCTTCTCAGAAAGGATTTCTCTCTTGTTCAGATTTGGGTTGACAGGTCCTGTCGGAGTATTACTGGTCCCACTAGATTCGGTTCGAGTCCTCTTTGGCCTTGGCGCATCCTCATTGACAGTCGTTTGTCTCTTAGTTCTGGTCATGGAGATTGAAGGAGGTTTTAGGGTTTAGGTGAACGGTTAGGGTTTAGGAATTTTGAGAGCAAGGTTCGAGATTGAGAGAGGAAGGTGGATTGAGATACAATCATCACCTTTGGATTTATCATTTAGGGATTAAAACAAAATAAAATAGAAATAATAAATAGGAAAAAAATGGTTTGAATTCTGCAAAAATAATGACAAACAACGAGGTATCCAAAAGTGAGATGTACCATTGAGGTACACTGGTGAGGTGAAACGGTGTTGTATAACAGTGAGGTCCAACAGTGAGTTCTAACTATGAGGTCCAACTGTGAGGTCTAACATTGAGGTATGACTGTATGGTCTAACTGTGAGGTCTGACTATGAGGTCTAGATGTGAGGTCCGACTGTGAGGTCTAGCAGTGAGGTCTAACAATAAGGTCTAACAGTGAGATTTAATAGTGAGGTTTAACAGCGATATTTAAGAGTGAGGTTTAACAGTGAGGTTTCCTATTCTAATGTTAATCATACCTAGCTCATGTTTGATGTAATTTATCCTTTCATAATTCAAAGGATTTGTGAATATATCATCCAATTGATGTTCAGTGCCAATGAATTCAAGAGTGATATCACCCTTTTGATAACGATCCCTCAAAAAGTGATGTCTCACATCAATATGCATTGTCCTAGCATGAGATACTAATTTTTTTGAAATGTTAATAACACTTGTATTGTCACACATTATAGAGACATGTTTGAATTGATATCCATAGTCCTATAATGTGTGTTTCATCCACAGAATTTTAGTACAACAACTACCAGCAGCTATGTACTCAACTTCTGTAGTAGATAATGCAACAGAGTTCTGCTTCTTACTACACCAAGATACTAGTGACTTGCCTAAAATGTGACATGTCCCATAGGTTCTCTTTATATCTATCTTGCAACCGAAATAATCAGCATCAAAATAACTCAACAAATCAAATTATTCTGCTTTTGGGTAAAATAGTCATATGTTGGGAGTATGATTGAGATTTTTAAAAATCCTTTTAAAATCAGTTAAATGAGACTATTTTTGATTTTCTTGAATGCGAGAACCCATGTATACACTAAACATGATGCCAGGTCTGCCAGCTATAAGATAGAGTAGACTCCATATCATACTTCTGTAGATGGTTTGATCCACTGGTTCTCCAGCTTCATCAATATCCAAATTACAAGTGGTACTCATGGGTGTGTCACTAACTTTATTATCATCCAAAGAAAAATGTTTTAAAATATCCTTAATATATATACATTGATTCAAAACTATTCCATTTTTATTTTGAATGATCTGAAATCAAAAGAAAAATTTGAGTTCTCCCATTCAACTCATTTCAAACTCATTTTGCATCATTTTTTAAAAAGCAGTACATAATGAATTTTTAGAAGATCAAAAAATAATATCATCCACATATATTTTTACTATATATACATATTTAGAAATCCATTTAATGAAAAGAGTAGGATCACCTATCCCTTTCGTAAAACCTTTTGAAATAAGAAAAGAGTTCAGCCTATCATACCATGCTCTTGGAGCTTGTTTTAAGCCATATAAAGCATTAGATAGTTTAAAAACATGATTGAAAAAATGGTGATTTGTAATACCAGGAGGTTGTTCAACAATTACATCCTCAACTATATAACCATTAAGAAAAGAAATTTTAACATCCATTTGATAAAGATTGAAATTCATATGAGCTGCATATGCAAGTAGTATCCTAATAGCTTCTAGTCTAGCTACAGGTGGAAAGGTCTCCTCATAGTCTATTCCTTCCTCTTGACTATATCCTTGTGCAACTATCCTAGCTTTGATTCTAACTATATTCCCAGACTCACCAACTTTGTTCCTAAACACCCATTTAGTTCCTATGGTCAAAGTGTCCATAGGTCTTTCCACTAATTCCCAGACATTGTTTCTTTCGAACTGCTTTAGTTCTTCTTGAATAGCCATTACCCAAAATTCATCATGTATAGCATCATTAATATTTTTGGGTTCAAGATGTGAAATAAAAGTTTGATGTTCAACCTGGTTTCTTTGAGAAGCACTATTTTGTGTTCCTCTATTTAAATAATCTACAACAGTATCTAGAGGATGATTCATGAGAGTCCTAATACCTCTAGGAACGGTTGAACTAGATTCTTCATTTTTTTCTGTTTTTTTAGAATCGGTAGGATCAGATTCTGGAAAATTTCCAGAACTGGATATTTTTATAGGGGATTCACTATCCTTATCATTAAATTTCATATTTGACAAATCTTCCTCAACATTTTGAAGAATGGTTTTAGGCTCATGTGGGTCAGTCTCATTGAATTTTACATGAAATTATTCTTCCACATTTGGTTTTCATATTGAACACTCTATAGGCTTTACTTGAGATAGAATTACCCAGGAAAATTCCTTCATCACATTTGGGAAAAAATTCTTCATGATTATCATTAGTATTAAGAATAAAGACATTGAAACAAAAAACTCTAAAGTAATTAATATTAGGCTTCCTATTATTCCAAAGTTCATAAGGGGTCCTTTTTAGAACATGCCTAGTTAAAACTCTACTGATAACATAAAAAGATGTATTTATAGATTCAGCCCAAAAATAAACAGGTAAGTCATACACATTAAGCACAGTCCTTGCAATTTCTTGAAGGGTCCTATTTCTTCTTTCTACAACTCCATTTTGTTGAGGTGTCCTAGGGGTAAGGAAATTGTGACTATATCCATTGTGTGAGAAGTAAGATTGAAACACATGATTCCCAAACTCTCGGCCATGATCACTTCTCAAGGTTTTAATCTTGTTACCACTATGTTTTTCTATAGACTTCGAGTATTTGAAAAAATAGGAACAAGCTTCACTTTTGTGAGAATGAACGTATACCCATGTATACCTAGAGAGGTCATCCACAAGAACATAAACATAGTACTTCCCATTTAGACGTGAAACTCTTGATGGTACAAACAAATACATTTGAACCAACTCGAGTGGTTGAGAAGTTGAAACTTCATTCTTTGGTTTCAAGGAAACTAGGTGTTTTTTCCCTTTTGACAGGGATTACACACGTTATCAATTGGGAATTATAATTTAGGTAAGTCTCTAACTAAAAATTTATCAGATATATTCCTAAGTGAGTTCATATTACAGTGTCTTAATCTTTTATGCCACAACCAAGTCTCATTATGAAAAGCATTTAAGCAGGAAACTTTTTGTTTGGCTAAAGAATGTAAATCAACAGTATATTCATTCTCATTTCTACATGTAGTGAAAACTAAATAATCTTTTGAATGAAAAACATTGCATGAATCATTTTAAAATTTAACATTAAAGCCATCATCACATAACTGAGATATGCTAAGTAAATTATACTTTAATCCATCAACAAAATGTACATTAGAAATTAATATTGTATCAGGGTTACCAATCTGGCCTAAGCCGACAATTTTTCCTTTTGCATTGTCCAAAAAGGTGGCATGCCCACCATCATCATTAATTAGACTCTTGAAGAATGAATAGTCTCCTGTCATATGTCTTGAACATCCACTATCCAAGTACAATAGAGTATTACATGAACTCTTTAAACAACATCCTTGCAAAACAGATTAGACATGGGGTAATTTTGTTTTCTAAATCGTCTTGGGTCCAGAAAGGTTGGCCAATAAAACATTGGGAACCCATATTTTCTTTATAGGTTATCTAAAAACAACAAACATATTTTCAGACATAAATACTTTGTTTGGACCTTTAGAAATTTTTTTCTCAAAATATTGTCCAGAACCAGCAGTGAACTATACAGATTTTGGAACAAATTTGGTTTAGCTAATTTTCCTCTGTCTAGGATGATATCCTAGACCTATTGTATATTTTGGAGTAATATGTTTTCCAAGAAATTGTGTCAAGGTATCCTTACCAGTAGTGCACTTCTCAATATCCTTTCTTAATTTTTCATTCGATAATTTTAACTCTTTATTTTCCTTTAGTAGTGTAGCAAATTTATCTTTTTTCTATGTACAAACATGACTTGTAATTCGCATTTAAAGCATGATGACTTTTTAATGACTTATATTTTTCCTTCAGATCATTAAAAGTGTCCTCAATCATTTCGAAATATTCAAATAATTCTTCCATATTCATATCTTTATTATTATGAGAGTCACATTAATTACCAGAATAATAAGTATTATGCACAGGGGAATTAATTGTTACCTCAGATGTCTCTTTCATAAAAAATAGATTGGCATGTTTGTTCTGTTCTGTGTCTGAAGCATCAGATTTACTAGAACTGTCTTTTGAAGCACTCCAGGTTGCTTTCATAGCCTTTTTATACCTTTTTCTATTATAATCATATTTATTTTTGAATTTTAACTTCGGAAAGTCAGACTTGATGTGTCATTTCCTCTTTCATTCATAGCAGACTATATCATCTTCCTTATCAGATTTTTTCCAATCCTTCTTCCACTTACCTTGTTGATCATACATACCCTTGTAATTTGGTTTTCTGAAAAACAATTTCTTCCAATAGAACATATTAAATGTCCTGGCTATTTGAGAAATTTCTTCATCACTATCTAAATCTGAATCTTCACTTGTTGGACTTTCAGTAGGTACATGTATTTTATCATTGTCTTTTCTCTTTGAAGCATCAGACTTGAATGATACAGATTTTCTCCTGGGTTCTTCATCTTCTTCTTTGTTCACCTTCAGTTCCTCTTCATACATCATTAGATTACCAATCAACTCCTTGACAGGTAGCTTGCTGATGTCACACGACTCTCGAATAGACACTGAAGTGCCTCTCCATCTGTCTGGCAAACATCTCAATATTCTCATGATCTACTCCTTCTCTGGAACAGCTTTTCCCAGTGAACACATGGTGTTGACAATCTCATTAAACCTGAGGTACATGTTAGAAATTGGTTCATTAGGTCTCATCTTAAAATTATCATATTTAATAGTATAAGTATTTAATATCATTTCCTTCACATTGGTTGTTCCTTCATGAGAAACAGCAAAGGTGTCCCAAATTTCATGAGCTGTTTTACATGCAGAAATTCGGTTAAATTCCTCATCTCCTAAATAGAAGTAAAGGGAATTCATAGTATTACATTTATTTTTATAGTCAGACATTGTAGCATCATCCTAAAAAGATCTAGCTATTTTTTGGATCTCATATTCTGATTCTATAGTAGACCAAATATGAAAACCAAAACATTCCAAATGAATTTTCATTTTAATTTTCCATTGAGCATAATTCACACCATTAAAGAAAGGTGGAATGTTAGTGGCAGAACCTTCTAGTCTATTTTCAATAACTATATTTTAGACAATATATTAATGATCCAAATGTTATAACTAACAAAAATTTATTATCTCTAAGATAAAAGTAAAATCATGGTTTGTAAAACAGAGGGTTTGAATACTTTTTATAAATAACAATGTTCCTATAATACCAATTTTTGGTCAGAGTGGAAACTGAAGTGGGGGGGGGGGGTGAATTGAGTTGAAATTAAAATTTCTGTTATAAAATTTTAGGATTAAAATCCCCCAAATTAAAATAGCCCAGTCAGTTAAGGTAGTAGATATAGAAGTGACTTATTGTTCCACAGGTTTCTCAAAGGTTGATTACACCTCAGTTGAATGATTATGATAACTAATTCGACTTTTAAAACAAGTTTACTAAAAAAATTAGAAATACACAGTAACCAGAACTAACTATCAGATTGAATGTAAAAATAGATTTCTGTCTTTGAATATATAAGCAGGGGATAAATGTAAAACAGTGTAATGGAAAGATGAACACAACAATTTAAACAAGAGGTTCAGTCCTATGATAAGACATAGTCCTCTCCACTTGGTGATCACCTGCCACCAAGAAATTATACTAAACAGTGTTACACATCTTGTATCGTGATTTACAACAGTTTTCACAAACTATCTAGGTTTTGCAACCTCTACCACGGTTATACGTGTGAAAAATATAACTACCAAGCCACACCTGGCATCTTCCATAGTTATACATGGGAAAAAAATGTAAAGAGAGTTTGGTATGGGGATTTTCAGTATCCCTCAGTTCAAGCATAAGAGTCAGTGTGTGTAACACATACACACTCCTAACAAATGTAATGTATTTAAGCACAGTAGAGATAAAGATAGTAGAGATAAGTTTAGAATGCTCTGTGGTGTTGGGAGATCAGCTTTGGACTCGTTGGAATGAAGGAAATGATGTTTTGGTCCTTCTCTGCAAGTTGACTCCAAAACAGAGTGTCACAACATCCAGGATCTAACTTCTATATATAGAGATAATCAGCTTCTTGGGTTTGAATATCGTGGCAACACACCACTAAAGCTTGAAAAAGGTTCTTTCAATAGATCTTCGTGAAGCTCTCTGTTCTTCAGAATGAGTTCTTCAGTGTTCTTCATCTTCAGATAATGTATGTTTCCACTCTTATGAGTGTTCTGTGTATATTAAATGTGTCCATGCTAGTATCTTGTTTCTGTGTCTTCACTAAATATGTCTCTATGTTAATGTCTGTCTCTACTCATATATATATATATATACTTTTCTAGCTGAGTTTTTTTCATTTGGTTCAGCAGGTGACGACAAGAGAAAATGTTTCAACCACGTGTCGTCTTCCTCGTACATCGTATTGTATCCTGATATCTGTGCAAATAACATTAAATAATTTCAGGTGAATTAATGTTTCCAGACATGACCGTTATAATAGTATTAATAAAATTGGTAAAGAAAATAATATAATATCATTAGACTGGTAGCAGATTCATGTCACATGGTAGAATTCGATGGTAGTCTTTCCATCTGGGAACTTCATTGGTAGGCTCTTTGTCTGTAGGCATGTAACGGTAGTTGTTACTCTATGTAACAATATATCCTCATCAGTGGACTTCCTCGGTAGGCTATTCATCTGTGGCCTTCATCAGTAGACTTGATCTGCGGTAGATTCCAATAGTAATATTCTTAACGGAAGCGTTGTAACATCAGACTACATCAATAGGGACCTTTCCAACTATAGACTATCTCAACATGTAATTTCATTTATTGTGGAGTATGTCCATCAGTATACAATGAATAATGAGTTTCTCAATAGAATACTTGAGAAATAGTCTGACAGTGAAATTCTAACAGTAGCCTTGTAATAGTAGTGACCTTGTGACAATGACTCTTTGTCTGTGAGCTTTCATAGGTAGATCATCGATGGACTTGTGGGAGTATCCTTTTACTGGTAGCCTTTATTATTGATAGACGATATTCAACTGTAACCTTCTAGGATCAGTGACCTATAGTGACAGTGAGCTATAACGGTGACTTTGAATAGAAGACTCTAACCAGTAGCCTTTAACAGTGAACATATATTTAGAATAATGTAAACTATAAGCTGGTGCAACAATGTCATGAGACTAAGAGTATACATTGTTCAGGATAAAATAATTATTATTAATAATTAGAAAGAGTTAGAAAATGACTTAATATATCATGATCAATATTTAAACATGATTTGGGATTATCAAAATAGGTGAGTCCAACAGTGTATTTACTTCATAATTGGTATTTTATATCATGAATATTTTTATTATTAATGTGTTTATAGTTTGATGTGATATTTTTTCCTTCATTGTAGTTTTGAATCAAATGTTTCTAAAGGTGTATTAGTTTTATGTTACAATCTTTCTTTTAACTGAGATTATTTTTGATTAATTTCTAGATATTACAATTTTGATGTATATATCTAAAAAATATTATCAATTTTTTAACCTATAGTACATTTTAAATTGTGATGGTTTTAGTTTCCTTCTTGTACCTTAATGGACTCAATAGTCTGAATGAATTCTTTTACAGATAACAATGATTATTTTTCTTCATTTTCGATAATATATTTATTTCATTACTGAATTTTAAAAATATTATTGTCATGAATATTTTTCATATAATCCAATGGATTGGTAAATTCATTTTTCTACATTTTTTTTCTATAAATGGATTAAAAGAAATATTTTTTTCTGAATAATGTGCATCTTTCAAAACAAGTGAATAGAATCATTATTTAACATGTAACATGCAAAAAAATTTCCAACCAACATGCATCTAATTTGACATTAATATTACATTAAACATTTATATAGTTATTTTCAAAGAAATTTTTTTTATAATATTCAATAAATCATAATATTTAATAAATTTAATTTAAAAAATTAAAAGGGTATTTTCCCCATGAAATGATTAAGTTCTCTTTTATAGGAATTTTTATATATGGTGGTATCCATTGATATTACTTATAACTAACTAAGGTTATGATCAAATGATATCATATTTATTCATTCACTAGATGGATTATGATTATGATGAAAAATTATTTCTCAAACCCATATTATTTTCTAATGGATAAGATATATAAAAATGAAAACTCCATCATAATATTGTGGAAGGAATAAATAGATTATTTTCATTGGAATGTTTGATTCTCTTGTCTCACTATAATTTATTTTTAAATGAGTAAATTTTTATTAACTCGATAGTTATAAATGAGGTTAGAAAAATACCAAATGAATTTATACATGTCATTATCTGAGCCTAAAAATTCTACATAAGTGGATATCCTAAGAATGAAATAGTTGGATAAGTTTTTATCTAATGCCTAAAATTCTATGAATGTCTCAGTGGGTAGCCCTGAAACATGATTTCTATTACTATTAATTTTCACACAAATTATACCAATCTATATGGAAATTTTTTTATTAATAAATGATCTCCTATTTTATGATCTTATATTCTTAAATAAATAATGTCTTATGATCTTCATAGGAATTATTCTATAATTATGATTAGTGAATTTATTGGTATGATTTTCAAATATTAATATTATAATCACATACCTTAATTCTCATATTATTATTTAACATTATCAGGGAATCATATCTCTTTTTTCCCAAGAAAATTATTTGAGATCATATTATCTTATCTTTTATTTCAATAGATTATGAAAAAATATTTTATGTTGTATATGACAAATATAGTATGATTAAATAATAACTATGGGTAACATGATAAATATATTTATGAAAAAAATATGACTATTTATCTGTTTTTTATGTACACTATTCGTTTAAGGTTTTTCAAATTTATGGTAATGATATTTATTTTATATCGATCTAAAATATTGTATTAATTTTATATCTAATTTTTGGATCACCACAATTTTAATCTACAACCATGTTGTTGAATTCTGTAACGAAGAAAAATATATTAAAGATGGACAATTTTTCTTCGGAATAATCATTAAAATTATTTTAGAAAATATATTATATTTACTGATAAGTATTATTAAATTATCAATATAAGGTGAATTTTAAAGACACCGAAAATAAAAATAATAGTGTTTGAAATTGTTTATGTAATATTATTTAACATCATAGATCTATATAAAAATCCTTAGAAAAACTACAGTTTATGTTGATAATGCAAGTATGGTGGCAGATGTTATTACTTTACACAAGAACATGGCATATTTAATAACCAATTTCATGGGGAAAAGATATTTTTTTGATTCAATGTTCCCTAATAAATAATTAGTGCTAATGGTCTATGTTTCAAATAATTCACCTTCAATCCCACCTATATAATTATGGCTAAAAATAAAATACAGGACCAAACTATAAAAAAAATATTAGTTGGGAACCTATGGGTTTTAACAAATAAATGAATGTAATTCATAATAATTCACTGATTAATAAGGGGAAAGAGTATAAATATAGGCGTAATGCAAGATTATGGGCTCACATGACTACCAGTAAGACTCCAATTTGGATATTTCTATATAAATTTTCATTTTATAAGGTTTTTCACCTACATAAAATGGATGAATATAGTTCTTTCCATGTAATAAGAAAAGTGAATTTATACTATATTAATGTTACTAAGAAGAGAATATATTTTTCAATTAAATATGGGGAATATTAATACATTCATATTAATTCCTTTCAAATAAAATGTGGAGGGATATTATTTTTTTAGATATAAGGATTTAATAAAAGAACATAACATAATAGAAACAAAGTTTTTTATTAAAGGATGAAGGAAATTCATAGAAAACATAAATCAATGTGGTTGGAAACTATTAATATGGTAAAGGATAATTCAGTTAAATCGTTCCAAATATCTCGTGAATAATGATAACCATACATTGATTAATGGGTTATGGATGAATACTAATTATAGGTTATTCCACATGGATTACTCCCCCACCAATATTATAGAATATTAATGATAAAAATTATGTAAATACTATAAAAATAACCCTTATTATGTAAACATAAAGTATGAAATTAATTTATTAAAAAATAAATAACCATTCAACGAAATGGTGGTATCAAATTGAATTTTCAATGATTTTACCATAAGAGAAGATAAAGAGATCTTGGGGGGAAGAGACACAATAATTTCCTAGAATGAGAAGAAAAAGGGATCATTTTATCATCAACACATACCAATTTTCTATATTAATAAATTTATTACAAAATAAATTATTGCATCCCCCTGTTTGTAAAGATAATGTAAATATGATGAAAATTAGTTATATGTCGGTGATGGGGGTGTAGTGTGCTTTGATATGATTCTAAAACCAGTTGGGTAAATTATATCATGAAAAACAGAAGTGAAAAACTCTCCATTAGTCTATTGATTTTCAAATTTATGGTACTTGATCATTGGGGACTAGGTAAATAGCTGAAAAAAAAAATTCATTTGAAAATTTTATTAACAGAATAAACATTTATTAACATGTTTAATGGGAATAGAAACAATTTCAATGATTTAGTCTAAAAATTATTTTTATAACATAACTTGTATTATTATATTTTTATATGTTATAATCAAAATATAAATATCATATGAAAACATTGTGAAGGGATTGAATGTAGAAAATATATAAATAATTTTCATAATATATATGGGCTATAATTTTCCAATACTATATAGATACCCTTATAATTGTGATTAATCATAAGGGTGCATACAGATTACATTGTTGAAGACCCATATTTTTATAAATCAAATCATTAATATATTTTGTGAAGATGAACTGGATTATAGGAGAAATATTTATGCAATATTTTTTTCATTAATAAAGTAAATAAAAGTAATGTTCACTAATAAAACATATAATGAAGATGGAAATGAAGGCCTTAGAAAAATTTCATTGGGGTGCTTCATTAGATGATTGAGATTTATCATTGGGAATAAGTGATTGAGTGTGAGGGATCTAATAATATGTTATCATATAGAAACAATCATTCAATTAATCCCTTTTTATTATAACATTCAATGACCTATGTCCAATATTTGAGAAGAAATGTGTTCTCTTTAACATATTGGTGAGATTTTATGCTTGAGGATATGTTAATTCTGATGTTTAGGATCATGTGATAAACAAAAAAATGTTGTTTTTTCTTATTTTAGTACATATATATATATATATATTGTTTTTTCTATAACAGTTCATAAATAAATTATACATTGATATTTAATATTTTATTAAGAAAATTATTATGTAGATAATTCATGGTGGAAATATATTTTTTCCATATCCATTGCGTGTATAAATATACACATATATTTTTATCATTTTCACAAGTTTGTTTATGTTTTTTGGTGGATAAGGGAGAGATGAGGATATAAGGGACAGAAATAAAAATTTTATGGTTATTATATTTTCCCCCATGTTACGAATGATTACAAATACTAGGTACAATGAAGATATTAGACCACAAAAAATGACAATTATATCATAGAATGATTATTTTTATGAGTATAATGAAGTATTATAAATAAAGATACTATAACAAAGACATATAATAATAATATATTAACATCATCTATTAATATTCTATACATTATGAAAATGACATGGAGTTTCCATTAGCTATATTTCAATCATTATCTATTATTTTCTGATGTTGCTACAGATGATAGTGTTCTCAATATAATGTAATTGATAAAGGATTCAATCACATTTTAATTATAATGGATTTAAAATAATTCATCAATAATAATGTATGGATATCAAAATTATATATGAATCCTATCAAATGATATAATAATTTCACAATCGATCTATGATACTCCCTTTTAATTATTTTTACAGGGGGTAGGAAATTTATACCATCATATATAATGTGAAGACTATAATAGAGGTGGTGATCGGTGTTATAACATATCAGTTGTAATGATAATGTGATATTTTCTTATGAGTATCGGTAGTATATTCTTATAATTTCTGCTGATAACTTATCTAAGATATGAATTTATTATTTTCACAATAGGAAAAAATAATATTTTTATACAATAATAAATGGATTTATTTTACTGTAATTCTAAAAGGATTTTATCTTTATATCTAATGAAATAATTACAAAAAAATGTGTTAGATATCATATAAACCACATTGATATTTAAATTTCATAAATCTATATAAGGAAATGTAATTTAAATTTCATCTTTATTAAAATTAATCAATATATGATTATAGTAATCCAAAAACAAATCAAAAACATATTACGAATATTCAATAAAAGTTAGTAAATTTCATGAAATTTGAACAATTGATGGATAATCATAATTAAAATTGAAGGCATTCATGAGGATAATATTTTAGTTATTATCCCCAATTTATTTTTAAAATCAAACTAACTATGTATATATATGGTATTATATCCATGCGAAATAGAACACTACGATGTGGTTAGGGATGTATATATGATAACTAGTTGATGTAGAATGATATATATATATATATGAATATATGGATTATCAAATGGTAGGATCTGGGAATATTTTTCTTATGTGTTTCCATTATAGAAAAGGATAAAACTCAGGTAAAGATGATAACCAAAAAAGGAGGCTCTACTGAGGAAACAATTAATCTATACCACAAGGGATTGTTTTAAAGGTAAAGAGGATATTAGAAATCCATTCTATCATAAATGGGAAAATTCAATGCTCATTATATGATTTTTTTTTCTATTATTATTATTCGTATCTAATATTTTATTTAGGATAAGGGGTTTTAGAGTTTATTATCTCAATGAACACTCAAAACCATGAAATTATATTTTAATCTTATGTTTTTCATAAAATGATCCCTTAGTAATCAAACCTAGGTGAATCATGTAAGGGAAAATTAAAATTCATTATGAAGAATAATGAATTGATGAATTAGTCATAGATAATGATATTCACTAATGGATTCCGGACAAAAATAGATTAAATATTTTCAAAAATTAAATTAACATAGTGAATCTGACCTTGAATGCATATAGATGTGTAATGTTGTACAAAATTCATTAAGAATGTTTGAATAGTGTACTCAATGGATTGGTAGATTTTGTGGGTATGATTCTAGAATTTTAGTAACTGGAATCATAATTAACAAGGATAACCACAGTACCCAGTATTTTATTCCATTTTTCTCTATACATTTTGGCATTACCTTCATTAATAAAATAATTACTATTTTTTAAGACTTATGATTTGTCATAAATTGAGGATAAAAAATCCAAAAAAAAATCTCTTTACTTTTCATATTTAAAAAAGAACACTAAATGTAGTGTTTTTTCAGAGTATATAACCCAAATCTCTTTGTTTAATGTAATGCAATGACACCAT
This sequence comes from Viscum album, assembly GCA_963277665.1. Classification (NCBI taxonomy): domain Eukaryota; kingdom Viridiplantae; phylum Streptophyta; class Magnoliopsida; order Santalales; family Viscaceae; genus Viscum; species Viscum album. The sequence continues at coordinate 767,768,776 of OY728120.1, forward strand.
TCACTTACTGGGATGATTTTATCACAACTCTCAAATTACAAAATTTTATAACATTTAATTGGAGCTATACCATTTGGATGATAAAATCCAATCTTTTAAATTTTGTTAAATATTTTAAGGAACAAAATAAAGAATGGAAATTCAGTTTTTAAATGTTTAATCATTTATTAGAAAATGATACTTACATTATTTATTTAAAAAATTCTATTTAATGTTTGAAAATTAAATATTTTCACCATCAAATTGATATTATATCATAAAAAAGTTAGGCTATATTGTTATTTTCCAATAATAATTTTCTATATACCATATTGTTTTGAATTCTATAACATATAATCCACCACCAATTTTTTTTATTAATAGAAAATTTATTTACATCATTCTTGTCTAATTTATATACCTCATTTCTTAATGAGAATTTTATTTTACAGATTTCAATATCCACATATAAATAATTATTTTATTTATAAATATATAATTACATTAAAAACCATGTAACTAGGGTAAGAGACATCATTAGACCATTAAAATAAATATTTATTAATACTATTGTAATGAAAAAATTATATTATATTTATTCAATTCATAAAAATTTATTATATATTTAAATTTATTATTTAAAATTGATTAATTGAATTCAAATTGACAAATAATAATTTCACAATTTTTATCCCCTATTGTCATAAATTGGATTTCCATAGTAGTTATATAATGACTATCTACAATGATCACATTGTAGCTACCACCCCTTAGGTTACATTCCTTTAAATATATCATAAAAAATAATAGTTCTTATTTTTATTATTTTCCTCATGTTAAATTTACCCTCTCATATTTTTCACATTGATGAAAATTGTCATTTTTCTCTAATTTACATTTCTTATGTTCCTCTTAATTATTAAAAATTACTCATGAAAATATTTTCTATTTTTTCTGATTATATTTTCATTAATTTCATTTTCTACAAAGTAATAAAAAAACTTCTTAATTTTCCATTATTTGTTATATTAAGTTATTAAAATGTAATATTTACCTTCTTTTAGTTATGGTGAAGAATAAGTTATATTTATTTAATTATATATTTATTATATTTAAGAATTTTAATTAATGTTTTTCACATAAAAAATAATTAATCAATTTACATTTTCCATAAAATAAATTTTATGGAATTCATTAATCATATAAATATTTTCAAAATTCATTTAATAATATAGAGAAGTAAATATTTAATCCATTAATTACTTGACTAAAAAAGAGTATGTTACAAATCACAATTCAATCTTATTAGAATACTAAAATATATTATATAATATAACAAAATTAATCATTCCTTGTGAGATATTATTTAACTAACAAGGGGTTATTTGACCAAGTTTATATATATTTTCTGCAAATAAGTTATTTTACAACAAATTTTGATCATTTTATATATTTAAAAGGAAACAATATTAGATATAAAATGGATTGAGCCTTTAATAAATTCCATGTATTTATGATCCTCTATTAAATTTTTTTTTCCACAGGTTTAAACTAATTTTAAAAACGTTTTTACTTTGTCATTACCAAATAAAATAGGAATTTTTATAACAATAATTAAATTAATCTTATGTATTTATATGATATATATATATATATAAATAAATTGAATTATTATTCAACATAATCCCAAATGATATGGAATTATTTTTAAAAATAATGTTTAACCAAAAACCATAAAGGATTTTATCTTAATGTAATATTATAGAAAATTAACTGGAACCAAGGTGGATGTGATAACTTAATCATACATCAAGGATGTTTGAAATTTGATTGATTAGAGTCATATAATAAATTATTATAAGATTAAAATGGTCCATCAATAATAATATTAACTTTAATGGAAATTTGATTAATGTTAATGAAAACCCAGTTTTCAATCATTTCAATTAAAATCCTTGAATTAAATATCTACGTACCATCTCACCAATTTATATATTTATGTCCACCACTACCATTCTATTTATTATTGAATTGTATTATTATTAAATATATCAATTATCATCCCAAAAAATCTATCCTTATTTGGATGTCACTAATGTATGTTTTTACACACCAAAAAGGTTTTTGATCCTTATAACTCTATAAATATATGAAATTTTAAAAATATTATATATTTATTCAATGAATTTTTTTAGATATATGGAAGTTTTTTAATAATAAATCAAATAAATTTTCCATTATAGGTGATAAATATCCCAATGTTTATAAATGAATTGGTGGTAGGGAAATATTTATTATAGGTTTATACTAATAAATTATTTATAAAGTATAATATATATCTATTGTGGAATTCAATATAATCTTATAGAAATATAATTTAAAAATAAATGACATGATTACTTAATGAATAATTAATTTATAAAATACTAAAAAAAATTATTCATATATCCATATAGAGGTCAACATTTTTATCCTTAATACAGGTTATTGTAAATATTAAATCACTATTAAATTAAACGTTTTTGTTTCTACAATAACAAATAAATATGATGAAACATTTTTTATAGAAATTATTTGTATAAGGTTTTTGAATTAAATTTTAAAATAGATATTTTCCTAAAATAATGTATTATGTCAATCCCATTTGAGAGATCAACATATTCATCACATTAGTAAGAGAATAATCATATCATCAAAAAATAAATAATTTTTAAATCCCATAAAAAATTCATATAATAATACTTTTCTAATTTTTAATGATTATTTATAAATTATTCAATATTCAATAAATTATTATTCTGATTAAATTGAAAAACATTGATAACAAACTTTTATAGTTGAATTATGATAGAGAGTTTTATTTAAAATAATGGGGATGTTTAAAATATAATGAATATTTAGAAAACATAAAATAAACCAATTTCATGAACAACCTTATCTTGAAAACCTCCTTGGAAACCTGTGAATAAATGTGTGACCCTTGAGGCATGGACATAATATGCAATAAATTGGTGACTAGTAAATTAACATCCCCTGATCTTACTCTATGACATGGCAAAATCAGATTGGTTCCTAAACCACATGCATGCCTCCCCATATGATATTATCTACTGACATGTAGTGATGTTTAAAATAATATAGTACAGAGACTTTTCCCCTTGGTATAGATATACATTACTATGAAAACAAACAAAACAATAAATATCTGATTAATAGAAATAACATAAAACGTACAGAATACAACTTTAAGGAGAAGGTAGAACAAGTAATCGAAATTATATAAAACCATGTAATGTCATTATGAAATATATTATAATGATAAACTATAAGTAAAAATTATAAATTACCGAGAAGAAATAGTAACAAAAATACCCCACTCCAGAACCCCATGTAGGTCATGACCCAATCTTCCAACATATCCAGTCAGAAATAGTCAACAATATTATATTTTTCCCTAATATAAAGACACATATAGGTAAAGATAATTGGTACCAATATACTACCAAAATATGGTGAGAGTAATACATAGTTTTTCAACACCAATTTTTCCAAACAAAACTAGTTTGATAATAAATGAATTTAATATATAAATAAATAGGTGAATGATTATCAAATTATTGTAAAATAACAATCAACATGATTCAGAACCATTCTATAATAACTCTAAGAATTTATTACAATCATGGAAACAATAAATAACTATGACATAATAAAAAACTAGGAAAATAACTCTACATATGAATTTCTTCATTAACGACAAGCCCCCCCCCAATGTAAGAAATTCAGTGTCCAGGCCAAGCCCTCCAAAAAATAATTTTTGTATATACGAAAAACCCCTTTATATAATTATTTCATCATCACTTGTTATATCCAAATGTAGTTTTATTTTATTTTTACAAGGTATATACCACTATATAACATTTTTTCCATAAAAAAACCACAGATTGTATAACAATATTAACACATATAACTTCATATAAAAATAAATAATGTATAATTCCACTAATTACCATTAAACTAGAAATAACCCATTTCATTTATCATGCTTCACTTTTTTACATTAACATGTTTGATTACACACAATCATATCATATCAAAAGATAAATTTTCAACAATTAATTTAAAATTTTACCAATATGAGTAAATTATAATAATTTACCTGAGTTATAATATCATGCGAAAAATCAAAAATCCAAATCCAATTAATAAGTTTTTTAGGGATGACCCTCCATAGGGGTTCCTATAATCCAATTATAAACATCACTAAATTCAAAAGGATCTAGAAAATAATACATCACATGTGATTTTATAGTTATCCATTATTCAACTAATTAAAATTCATTTTGTGTCATCAAAAATAAAATAGTTTACATACATAATAATTAAATAGATCATTGGTTTTTTTTAGACCACGAAACATTATATGTAGATCAAGTAAATGCTTCTAACTAGAAGTGCTAAGAATAAAAGTGGTGTTAAAGATCAAAAAAAGAAAAATTTCTCCCAAGATCAAGATAAACAACTATTTTCATAGTAGTCACATTACTACTCCATGACAATTAGATAAATGTATAATATAGGTTAAAAAAAATTGAACCCACTTATGAGAAATTGATCGCTCGATATGTATGTTATGAATGGAAGATGACACACCAAAATACGTAGGAAATATCCTAGGGATTGAGAGAGGATGTATACATGAAAATTAGGGAAAAAATAACAAAACTCATATTATAACCACTGATTACATGAAATTAATGTTCTAAAACATTTACGTGGTGTTGAAATCATTATTTATGTGTTACATATAAAAACGTGTTGTATTAGCTAAACATAACCTTTCTCGAACATTACACGGAAATAATTGGTCACAACATGTATTTATTTCATTTAATGAACCCATTTTATTGTATATTCTGGGTGAAAGCAACACATCATGTAACACATTATCAATATGTATCTGGAATATTAGAAGCTCCAGGCCCATCTTACGTAGAATAGCCCGATCCACTTCTAATGCCTTCAAAAAGCATAAGAATCCCCAAAAATTCCATTTAACTTTTATATACATAGACTCCATTAATCAGAAACACATTAAACCATAAACACGTGGACATTTCCCTCAAAAAACATTCTCCATCTTCAAAAGAAACATACCACGGAGTGTTAGTGAAGGAAAATATAAAAACGAAGTCTAAGGTAAAAACTCAAAAATGGATGTTCCAAAAAATTTGATCATACAGTGTCCCAAATATATAATATTTCATCCCCTATCAACACTAATAATCATCATGGGGTATTAGAGATGTTTTTTGGACATCGTACTCAAATATTAGATTATGTCTCTCAGTTCTGTAATCTACAAGATTGTGCTTCCGTTATACTCGAACAAGTTGTACGATGATTCCCCAATGCTACTAATCACTATGGACCAAAACATATATCAAATTTTATTAAAAAGATGAATCTAAACAATATTATCATCCTTAACATATTCCACATGAGAATATTCTGGATGATATCTATGAAGATGTGATAAGGAAACAACATCATGTGTGGAAATGTAACATTATTGAATGGATAAATTATATGCCACTGACCAAACCTTTCCACTACTAAAAATGGCCCAAATAACCTGGCACTAGCGTTCCCTCTTTACTGATATGTAATTCCCAAACCAAGGAAACACCTATTAATAAAATAATTTTCAACCTAAAACTATGGAGGTCACCTCTGGTGGTAAGTGTTAGATTTCATTCTACTCTGCACAATAATTTCCTCCAAATAAAATGTCCTTTCTTTGATTAATCCTATAAAAGTCATGGTTAAATTGGAACTAACTTACATAAATCTAACCAATAATGAGTTTAATGTAATTTAAATTCTTAAATTTCATTATATGGATCCATCTGGCATGACTCCGAGATTTTGTTATTATATAGATATTCCACTAGATCCCTATGTTTCTCAAATGACCTAAAAAATCTAAAATATTGGCTAATAGAATATCTTCAAGAATATAAATAGTGTAATAGAATATACATTATACATTTGATTAATAGGCTATGCACAGATAAACCTCTGATCCAAAATCCTTCTAATGACCCTCCCTAAACTGAGAGGTGATACAAGGTTGACAATCAGAAATGATACTTCTCATAACATCGGGAAATAAAACATCCTCCCACATGTAAATACTACCCAGATCATCAAGAGTAATGGTAACCCTAATAGTAACAAAGTGGTATAACTTTTATTTCATTCTATGACCAACCATACCACAAAATTCTTGAGAGGTATCCTACGTAATCGTATCCCAAAATCCATAGTGACCTCATCCAATTTCCCCTATGAAATGGGAGAGGTTGTAATAGCACAATAGGGATCTGAATATCAGCCATAACATAATGGATGGTTAAACATCTATTATCATTTTATTATACCTACTCATTCATTCCTAGACACCAATAATGTCTTAATAGATCTATATAACTTTGTCAACATATTGGTGTACCACCCATCTAGAAGAATTAAACTCTCTCATAAGCTCCCTGGGAAATCCAATGGGAACCCACACTCATAAGATGATAAAACAAAACATCACCACTTCCAATACACCATAAATATTATCTCTCAGATCTATTCCCTCTAGACTATATTTTTATTTTATATACTTAAGAATAAATGGAGTAAATGATGTTAACGATAGAGCAACTAATCGCTGTGACTCTTAAATATTTAAATGCATGTATGAAAAGAGTTCAATTATAAAACACTAATCACTAGACTCCGACACTCCCTATATTTATGTTTTATTTCTTATGGAATAAATAATGATGTTTCACATTCCCATGGTTTATGTTAAATCAATTTTGAACAAATACGTACACTTGATCAACATCTTATACCAAAGGTTAAGGTCCAGAAGAGAAAAGATGGGAATGAGGCTCTTCTGTTTTGTGAATTCCAAAATCCTCTAACCCATAATAAAATTCATATAGCCTATTAGGGAATATACCACTACACCTTACTCAAAAATGGTGATTAGGACAATTCCTCTCATCTAAACAGAGCGATATAGGGCAATAAGTAACTAATTTCTCTCCAACTTCATAACTACCCTATGTCTAACTATAGATGCCTTATAGTACACTGTTTATGATATACCCATAATAGTTACATTGAGGATATGTGGTATAAATTCATCCGGCCTTTCATCTCCTTAAATTAACCCTCTCAATAATATAACCCAATAAACAACTATTCCCTATCTGGCAAACTAGATATTGGTGCTTCTAAAATGGTGAAGTCCTAGATAAAGAATTGATAACAACCTAAAAACTATAAATATCTGAATCTCAAATATATTGTTGGACCTGTTTCAATATATTATTTCATCAAACTTTTATTGGTCCAACCACACTCTATCTACTTAGATGAAATGGCCTGATATGGGTATATTATAAATCTAGAATGTACCACTTGTTATTGTGGATGTAAGTTGGTAATCCATCTAGGTAAAACTGATGATGTCAATCTGTTGGGAATGATCATCGGGAAACTATGAGTACATTAATATTTCATTTACAAAAACAACAATGAACTAGTCCTGAGAAGCTGGTAATATCTGATTCATCGGGAACGTGAATACCACTAGTGAATTCATCAGGCCAAACAACATCATAATAGACCCATAAAATCCATACCTACTCAAAAAACTAGTCAAGGTATTGTATGATGGTCTAACTATCCAATGATAGTACCCATATCCGGAATTGAGCTTGAAGAATATATGTATACTAATCATTTGATCAAAGAGATCACCGATGGATGGAAGGGGATACAAGTTACATATTGTCTTCTGGCACTATCTATGATAATCTAAAAACATGAGAAAAGTCCTATCACCCCTCTTTGAGAACTGATATGTATAACCCCTTGGTATAATGATTGGAAATAAAAAATTTCAACTTCTAGATCATCGAACATAACATTCAAATTCCAAATCTCTACTTGTTGAATCATGTAAGGTGTTATAGAAACCAGATATTATCCTCAAATGAAATTGATGGTTATCTCAATATCACATTCAGGTGGTAAGATATAAGAATCATAATTAAATTCATCTTAAAAAATATCTTTCCAATCGAGGAAAAGCATATTTCTACATTCCAGCCTTATCTAGTGAAAGACTTGCAGTCTTTACATGGAGATAGTCCATTATTCTATAAAGTGTTAATGCAAGACCAAAATAAATTTCAAAATCATGTTTGTGATAATAACTACCTCCTTAAAGATATATGAAGGTTACCATACTATAGTAACAATTGATATGATCCTGGATTAAGAATTACCATTCCACGCCAAGAATCAAAAAATAAACTATTGTTTGCATCATAAAATGTTCCCACAAAGTGGTAACCACCAATATATATATAACACACCGTGAAACATTTGATATTCATTGATCACACTCCTAATATTATTTAAATAGTTGAAATTTGAATTAATAATTCCAATGACATGAACAACCCATTTATCAGTGAAAATAATTAAGAATGTGATGCTCCGATATCAAAAAATGCAAGAAATGGTGGATGATACCTGATATATACCTCATGTGGTGTAAGGATATGGATCGACACTATAGAAATTAGAGTTTATATCATGTACCTATATTTCCCCATGGAAGTGGGATCTATTCTCCATTCCATGGTCTAAACCCTCTATAAGGTACTCCTTCCCTTACACTAGGTTACTATGTCCCCAGCCATTACCTGAACGTTCAATGGAACTCTAGCTACTAGTCTGTTGAGGCTTGTCGAAGTACTTTTTAAACAATGAGACCTATCATGATCCCCTTACACTAATCTATTTCAATATTCCCCAAAATTGCCTCTACAAGTGAACAAAACAACCACAAGAATGAAATTTCAATGAATTGTATGAAAATCATGGCCAATTCTATCCCATCATCCACATAGTTAGCACTATAATAGAACATTTTCATTATATGAATTATTTATTTCCTCAATAATCTAACAGATATTTACATGGGGATAAAACTTTTAGCGGCACTTCTTTACACATGAATTAGTGATCCATGTTCACTATGGTAAAACTACCAAGATGTTTGTTGGGGCGAATCGCATATTCCCTTTCATGATAAGTGATTGATTCATCACATATGAAGTACTACAATGAAGAAATATCATCTCCTAACACATGATCACATAGTGAATCACATCAAGAAAACATATAACCTTGTAAATATTTTCATCAGTAAAAGATGGCGGAAGGTGTTTAATGTTAGATAACCATAAAATGTTGTCCATCAATAATATTCTCTCCAAAATCAGCTGTGTGAACATACAATCCTTTTCATCCCTCAACGTGTTACGATATAAGCATCTCAATAAAATATCCCTTATTTACTTCAATGATAACTCATAAAAGTTTCCATCTTTCTCAATAATATCCCACCAGTTTATGGAAGGTCTATAAATCATTTTTGTAGTAATATTCACCCTCATATTTTCTGATGTTTTGAGATGCATGAAGATCGTTTGGATTGACATAATCCATAAAATAGTTTCCTAGGGTCCTCTATTCCCAATGAGTATATGTATACGTAGTAGATGTAAATACCTATTGTGAATAGTTATTGAAGGAATTGTCCAAAAGAATCCATCTCCATGGATCACATGACCCATAGGAAGTTGTAGCGAAGATGAAAACCCATATAATCTTAAAGATAAATAGGTTTTCCTAGTTCTGCTACATTAGGGGAATGGTAATTTCCACTCTCTTGATGATTAATTAAAATATAATGAGGTTTAATTTTATCTAAATGAAAAAGATTCTCCATAGAACACTGGATAAAAAATGTTCAACCACCATTAGAGACAACAATATAGAACCAATAACTTCGTGTCTCTCTAGAAATGTCGTACATGTGTTTTAGCATGAAAAAATAGTCAATGAATTCCATTTATCATATCTATTAGGTATATCATTTGAAATTTATAATAAAAAAAAGATATCATAAGAAATAAATAAGTTCTTATCATGGAAAACTCATTTCATGATATATGTATGTTTTTATATTATAATGCATTTGTACTCATATCACGCCATAAATGTCCATGTGAATAAATCTCAGAAAATAATAAGATTACAAAACACAAAAATGAATAAACGAGAAATACAATCAACTATAAAAATAGAACATCATGAACAAAAAAACCATCACTGGGAACTAAAATCTTCCCTCATATATGGGTTAGCTAATAACATGAACCAGATATTAACCAAGCCATAAAACATCATAGTCTCTTTATACAATTCCCAAGTATAAAATAAAATGGAAATAAAATATTTTTATGGAGATATGACATTGTAACATTCCCAAACCTGAAACAATATCAAATGGAAAAATCAACTTGTTTACTACACATAACGACACTAATTTTTTACATAACTATTAAATCATCTTAACGCTAATCAATATACAATTTTTGAAAACCCAGAATCCAAAGGATTATTATCATCGAAAAATTCATACGAAACATAAAATAATGAAATATAAACATTATTTAATTTATTAATCTCTAGAATCTCAATGGACCTTGTATTCTCCATTGTATAGCTAGTCACCTCAGGATATACATTAAATAAAGTGGTGAGCTCAAATCCTAGTAAGAGGATAGTTACGAACATAAATCAATATAACATGGGTGATTATAATCATCATCATCATAACATAATCTTCAGATCATCATAAAAATAAATAGATGATTAATTAGATAAAATGATTCAATTTGGAAATTTATAAAAAATAAACATCATGTATTAGTGGTCCAATACCAAACCGTATTGTGAAAAACGGTAGAGTAATGTTCACAAATTACATATTTCATAATAATAAAATCATCATTATGAATAAAGATTGAATCACTATCACACATATTAAAAATTATATAATGAGATACAACACATTTCTAGATGCATTGGTGCGCTATATAATTTTACGTTCACCCATCACATCATCAAATTTTCATAATCATTCTTTCCACAGAGAAGTTTTATCAACCCTGGATCTAAAGTAACCCATTGAAAAGAAAATAGGTTTCATGAGAATTCAATAAAGCATAAAATATTTAATTTTCATTTGGGATCCAATAAAATGTAATAACATACGTAGATTAAGAATCATAAATATTTACTATAGAAGTTTAAATATCAAGAGATGTAAAATATTCCTTTTTATAAAGAATAATACTTTTGGAATAATATTTTATATTTTCATAAAAATGTATTATAAATATGTATATCCATTAATTGAAAAGGGATGGAAATGAATTATATTTTAGAAAATTAAATGAACATCAATACTAAAAATGCTGTGAGAGGGGGGAAACCCAAAGGAATACATTTGGGTTCGATAATCCTGAATCCTTATGTTTAAATGCATTCATCACATAGATATCTTTTATAATCTAAATAAATAAATTAATAAAAAATTCATGAAAATGTTATAAATTTATATTATTTTTGATTGTTTATTTAGTTCATTTATATACTTTTTATGAGCTATAGAGTTCAATTTCATCATTTTGTAGTATTCTTTATCTTGGTTTTCATGATCGGTTAACTTTTTTGTTTTTATGGAATTTCATGAATAATAAAATTTATTCAATAGAATTAAAATTAGATGTTATTAATAAAAAATATAATTTTAATTACTGTTATATATTATTATTTTCTAGATATGAGAGTAATTCATTACATAAAATTTTAATTATAATCATTTTGAAAAAAATTTCGGTTTTAGATCACAATGAACTCGTTTTGTTTTATTTTATAACAATATATATAAAAGATAGTTACAAAACATAAAATTATTATAAACTAAATTTTGACCAAAATTTCAACTAATATAACTGTTTTATTACAAATCCTGATTGCAGGAAAATATAATAAAAATACATCATCCATAATGGTGGTAAATCTACCAATCACAAATGATAATTTCATTTTTTCAAATAAAAGGATTAAGAGAAGACATTTGATGATGTATTCTTCCATTAAAAAAATTAGAGTATATGTAAGATACTATAATTATTATAACACTTTGATAAGTGTATATTAAAATATAATGATAAAATAAAAGAAATTGAAATGAAATTCATATAAACTAAAAAAGGATTTTAACAGATGAATTATCCATGATAATCTCCTTATATAATTTGGTTTTGGTTTTTATTGAGTACATGGGATCTTTGATGTGGGGGTGGATCTTGGAAAGATAAATGGGTTTTATTTTTAAAAGTATCAAATATTTAAAGATGTGGGGATAAAATGTGTTGAGGGTGGTGTTTATAAGGGTGTAGAGGGGTGTTTATTCATTATTTTATGCATTAGATTATTATTTTTGCTGAAATTTTGGAATAATTTAAAAATTATCACACAATATTTTAAATAATGATGGTGAAGTCTATATTAAAATGATTAAATAAAAAAGGAATCATGGAATACTATATTTAATTTATATTGTATATATACAGTAATTTAATGTATTTTACTATTCAAAAAAATTTAATTTATTTAAGAAATATCCTAAAAACTCCACATCAATTTTATTTAATGTTTAAAATTAGAAAATTATTTCCATATTATGAAATTATTATTTTTTAAATATCATTATATTATATTTTTAATTAAAATCATTATTTTCATAAAAAAATAACGATTTTATATTTCTAACTACATTCAAAACACATTGAAAAATTAATTGAGGTCTCTTAAATTTTCCTATAAAACTAAGTTTGAAAAATACTAATTAATATATCTATTTTATGAAAATAAATGTTCTAATAAATAATTATATATAAAAATGTTTGTTTTATAAAAAAACACTTAATTAATAAATTTTAAAATATTTTATCAAATATAATATGCCATATTTATATCATATTATCTTCTATAAGATGATAAAATGTAATATGTAAATTCCTAGATGTGGTTAATATTCAATTATCTAGATTAATATTCTTAATTGAAACATTACTATTTCCAATGGTCAAACTACTATTCCATTGGTATAGACTCCATAACTTCTATAAATACATAATATTCCATTGATTAATCATTTATAATGTTTATATTTCTTCTAATATTTTATTTTATTTGATTTATCCTATATATAATAATTATTATAAGAGAATTTCCATTGATGAAATTTTGCTTCATTACACTAAACCCCATTCACACCTCCTTATATACCGGTGACTAGTGACTAGTTGAGGGGCTGTAACAAATATAATGTTGAGGCTATACCCCATAGTAAAAAAAGTTAAAATATATTGTAATTGAAAAATAAAAATAAATTTCATAGTAATTGAAATAGATGAAACAGTATAACATATAACTACACGGTAATAAGAGAAAAAATAAATTAAATAATAGAGAACCTTGTAATATAATGAGGAAGTGTAACTAATTTACATGTGGGAATTCAATGTAATTAAACAAAAATATTCACACATAACTTAATGACTCTAGTCATAAAAAACATGATGGTCACGACTCTATGATCCAACCAATAAAATAAGAAACAATCTACTACAAGAACCCTTTCCCTTATCCAAACCAACATACATTTAATTTTCTTGGGTACTAAATAGTCTCTAGAAGAGGATGTGAGTAAATATCAAATTTCCAACACGACCATGTCTAAATAGAAATAGTATAATAATAAATTCATACAATAAATTGATATAAATCATTATTCTTTAATCAATTAATTTTATACAATAGTGAGCTTATATAAGACTTATACTAAAATATCCTTGACCATTTAGCACAACCATGAAAATCACGACAAAAAACCATGGTATAAAAATTTAATATGGAAAATACCTCTATATAATAATTTTATAATATTAGATAATCCCTCAATATAAAAAATTAATCATCTCATTGATTTCATCAATATAATCATTCTAGAAACCAGGTCACGCCCTATATATAAGCATTTCATAATCACCATGAATAGCCCTCTGCATAATAATTTCAACATTACTAGGAATGGAGCACCATATAATAATTTCACCCACAACAGACAATATAGGGTATAAAAATGATAACATGTATAACATCATATAATAAGAGACAATTGTTAATACAAAAAATTATCATTTTACATTCAATTGCGTTTTCATTTATCATGTTCATCTTAAACCTTTAACATTCCAGTTTTCACCCAATCATATCATATCAATCATTTTAACAGACATAAAAACAATCCCATCAAAACATCTATCAAATATTAATATAATTATTCACCCATCATATTTAAAATAATCTATAAAACCATAAAAAATTAATATAACCATAGTTCCATAAAAATAAATATTACATTAGGAATTGATATTCTGAATCCCATACCTCAAATTGATCATAAATGATCGTTTACTAGGATTGAGAGGAATATTGAATAATGAAAACCACACTGATTTTATGGGGAACCTTCAATAACATAAATATGTATCTTTCAAAATAAAAACCCTGACCTAGAAACATAAAATGTATCAAATTTCCCATACACTAGCTTGAAAAGTGGTAATAAGAAAATGAGAATTAAATAATGATGAGAATTTTACTATAAAATGGATGATTGATCACCATAGAATATGATGAGGTCTCATAAAAAATGTTTTTTTATGATCCAAAAACAACATGATGTGTTACATAAATTGAATCTATATTCCTTGGGGTTAAATATAAATAGTTTATGTCCTAATGTGGGATTAAGGGTGTGTGAATTCATAATAAAATTCAATCGAAACTTTTTAGCATAGTCATTTCCAATTTTATATGAATCTATAACACACAATGGAAACATCATTCTACGAGTCTCATTATTCAATACATCACTAATAGGGAGTTACATGAGTCTATATCAACGTATGTTTAGATTTTACAAAATAATGGATGCATTAAATAATTTTAAATTTGTTTCATGGGACTAGTATGATATATAAGTATTCCATGCCATATACCCTGAAAATAGGTTTATTATGTACACACTCAATTCTTGACTCAAACATAAATCACAATATGGAATAGTTAATTCAAACAATCATATTTTACCCTAAAATAATAAAAAATATAAAAAGGAATATACATAATGTTTGAGTAGAACGTCAACACATCTGTTTCCCCAAAAATATATTTAATGATGTAGGAAAATATTTTCCTCATCATTAAATACTCTCGAATGATTCCTTTATATTATAATAAATATAGAACCCAATAATGGAACCTCTAAAAAACAATGTCCAATGAATAAACTTCTCAAATGTGGAAAACATTATTCAATAGATCTACTCTAATAACAATTTTAATAACTATATTATATATCAGGAAATAAACTATGAAACAAAAAATAATATTTCCCTAAATACCAATTAAAATAAAAATATTAAAAACAAACCACTAATAATATCCTTAGCACCATAAAAAATCAATACCACAAAACCAACTCCTATCTAATAAGAGATACCTTAAAACATATCAATTACATGAGAAAACTCTAAAAAAAGCCACACTTTTTAAAATAATGAATCATTATAGTAGAGAGAACGAAAAAAATATACTTCAACCCTCAACATTAACCTTTTATATTTGTTTAATTGTTCCTTTACAATAAAAAATATTCATGTTTATAAATTATTTCTTCAAATAAATATTTGAAATTAATCTATCCCTTAACCAATAAAAAGGAATTTATTTTAAAAACTAGTTAGAATATATAAATATTTTATATTTTTTTCATTTTTTTATATTTTAAAAATTAATTAATGTTGAAAAACACCATTTAAAAATAGAAATCAATCATAATGTTTGAAAAGAAATTTTTAAATAACAAAGAGAAACCATGACTAATAAAAAAATTATGAATTAAAAAAAAAGTATGTTAACAATAATATATCTGGTAAATAATAGTTTCACACACTCTTTAACCCCATTCTACATGACTAATCACATTGTACCATAATAGGAAGATCACTAGACACACACCTATTACCAATTAAGAATGAAAAATATAGGACATTCTTACTATTAGTCTCATATAATGTTGTAAAATAAAAAATTCATCACCCATATCACTAGAGATCTTTTCCTACCCAAACCTAATTTTTTTTCCCATTTATTAGATAATGCATTTACTCTTCACCATCACAAACTAAATGTCAATTGTGTCAAAGACACGTAACTATGTCACTTTAAAAAATAAATTAATCCTCCATTTTTCTTATAAAGACAATTCTTCACTTTTGAAAAAAGAATTAATTAGATCTGTTCCATAGATTATTTTATATCTCTCCATAATGAAGACTCAAAACATCATTATATCACATAGGAATTCACTAATACATATATAAAATGACTAATCAAATCCCAAATGTGAACAATGAGATTATTAATATTGGATCCCCCCTCCAAATCACCCAAATATCGTGTGTATGTTCATAAATATAAAATTGTAAAATAAAATCAATCTTGGTTATAATAAAAAATATTTCCCATGAATATTTATTTTTGTGATCTTTATTTTTCATCCACCACATCTGAGTCGCTCCTCAAAATAGACACATTTCTATGGAAACTCTGAAATATTTCATATGCACCATAAATTTAAAGTAAAATATAATATATTTTACTACTTTATTAAAATTCATTCTAGAAACAACTCATTTGAAACCCTATAATGGGTCACCTGATCTGATCTATTGGGAGACATGGCATCATGTACATGTCCCTACACACAAGATGATATCAACAAGTATTGAGAGCCTTTATAGAACTATGTAATGATTATACCTTTATCAATAGGGAAACATAAAAGTAATAACATCAATTGGTTGAATTCAAATATGATAAACAATAGAAGAAAACATAGTTTAAGAAATAATATGAACAAAACGTTCTATAAAAATGATACATAATATATTTTCAATGAGTTCAAACATAGATCCGCCCATGTGGTTGGTCAGTGTGTATAATGATCAGAAGAAAAAATGTATAAAGATAACTATTTAAAATGATATCAAATTCATTACCAACACATGAATGACTATGCTTATCCCTCAAAAAATCATCACAAGGTATGTCCCTATACATATCAAAATCACTCTCTTTAAATATAATATCTGCACTGTGATTCCCATATAGAGTATGAGTATAAAAAATATAAAACACATATAAAAGGAATCTGTCACATAATTTCAATAGTTAAATAAATGATAATGTGATAATGAATTAAAATAGGGAAATAAACACATTACCTACTAGGTCATTTTGTGCAAACCATGTATTGATGAAATCTGACTGTAACTACTTTGTGTCATTTCTAGAAGGAATGGTATAAGAGAAATATTTTAACACCAATATCACATATATTATTCCTTATCATCCATGTAATGGAATCATTAATAACACTTAAACATCCCCACTATATAATGTGATGTCCCATCAAGAACTCATGACCCATCCCCACTCACCCAAGGGAATTCAAAATCAAGTACATTGACTCATCCCCATTCACTATAGGTTGGCCACATCTACCACATAAAACCCATCCATCCACAATAAATGTATGAAACATAAAAAATTCATGAACCATCCCTATATAGTTAAGGGAGGACACATAAATAACATCATCCAATCCTAGCACACTCAAGAGATGTCACATCAAGAACATTGACCCATCTCTGGACACCCCAGGTAGGTATCATCAAGACCACTAAAACATACTTGAACACACAAGGGAGTTAAAATCTAAAAGAATGTCCCACACACACACACTAAATGGAGATCACATAAATTACACCATCCCATCCACAAACATTCAATGGATTTCACACTAAGTAGACAACACCATCATTCACTAATAGTCACCCAGAAAAGGGTATTAACAGTTTGAACCTATAATTCATTTATCAAGGATATTATATCCTTTAATTAACTAAAATGGAACATTTTAATACCAAATACTCCTGAATAAAACCCTAAACATATTCCCAATACATGGCTCACACTCTTCAATTTTATGTCACCCAAACAAGGGTATTAAATATTTGACCCTATATTTCATTTATCAAGGATATTTTGTCCCTAACTAAACTAAAATGGAACATTACAAGACCAACTACTTGTGAATAAAAACCTACACATATACCCAATACATGGATCATACTTGTCAATTATATGTCACAAAATAGATAATACAACTCTAAAGATGTACCAACATCGATACTAACCGCACCTTCTCACATTAAAACCAAAAGCTTGTGTCTCATCATGATATAATTTAACTCACATGAACATATAGTAATAAATGTTAATATGAATTCTATTGCTAGTAAATGACTTCTAACCGCACAAGTGAGTACTCTAAAACATAATTAATCAAAACCAGAACCGATTCAATCACATAGAGTCCTTAAAATTCTCCACAAAATCACCCTATTTTGGGTTTAAAATAATAAGAAACATTAATAGTTAAAAAATTATTAATTTGGATCCCATAAAGGATTAAAAAAATGATTTCAACCAAACACAATGAATGAAATTTTGATCATAGGAAAAATTAAAAAAGGAGTCAAAATCATAATAGAGAATCCCCCACAACTACCAAATCACATAATGGGTTGGAATAGAATATAGGAGGGTAAATAAGGGGGATTAGTATAATATAAGAAATTTTACAGGAAAAACAATTCCATAATAAATTCAGTGTGTGAAACTATGTTCATGTCGTGGACCATTACAGATATAACCCCAATATACATTCATGAAATTATGTTGAGATTTACTACTTCAGACAATAAACATATACCTAAAGAATCTTATCAGTTTCATGTCTGAACGACTCATCAGGAACTCAAATTCAAATTACTATTAACCATCCAAATTCTAGAAACAAGTTTAATACACATGCATAGGAAAATTTAACCCATAAAATACATGGAATTTTAAGGGAATTATACTGAAATATAACTATGATACCCGTTGTGGATAAAACCTAAGTAGGGCATCATCCATTGTTTTTCCTTATAATATTGATTCCCAACAACCCATTGATTAACAGATTACATGTATTCAATATAACATCAAAATAAACATTTTTAATTCCAATTATTCAATCAAACATAACTAGCAGGGAAACATGACACAAAAAATAATATTCATTTCCATATGACAAAAAATATCAAATAGTACCAACATCTACATAATTAAAAAATAAACCTCATTACCATTTTTAATATATTATATATCTTCCAATAATAATATATCTTCCATAATAATTCTACAAAACTAACAAATTACATATTAAATATGAAATGTAAAATCACTATAATTATTTCAATTAAAACATTACATATTTTTGTTTTGCGAAAAAACATGTCACATCAATTTAAACATATCACCACAATGTATTCAAAAATTAAATTATAAACAGTTCATACAAAATCAAATACACGGAATAAGGGAAGTATTTTACATATTAATATAAATTATAACTTTGAGAAAAATATTCCCAAAGATCAATTTAATTGAAAAATCCAATATATTTATTTTTAAAATATATGACAACAAAAAAAATCAAGAAAAAAACTAAAATTAACATATATTCAATTGAACTGAAATTATTTGAACATATTTTTTTTAATTAACTCATTAACATAAAAAAATATAAAATTTTAACCAGTTAATATATTAACTGACAATGCTACACACATCATTATACAACATGGGTAGTTTAATAAAAATCTAATGGTTCAAAAAGGAAAATTATTTATCAATATTTTATTATAATTTAATCATTTAAACAACCCAAAGTAATTTAAAATTTTAATATAATATAAATTAAATTACATAAATTTTAGAGAACCGATTTTATTGAAATTACAATGTGTTGTTTATTAAAATAATATTTCACATTAATTCATTAGTATATATATATATAGAACTATAGATAATAAATAACATGGTTTCGAGCATAACATATTAAACAAAACATGTTGAAACAACAAGGATTTTATATTTTCTACATATTTTTAAGTCAACTAAAACAATTATAACATTATCCTTGTCTAATCGATATAAATTTTCTAGATAGGATATATAATTATGAAACCATGATGTTGTAAAATATGATATTATGAAATATAAAATGCTATATTTATATCATTGATAAAATAATATAAAATATATATTTTTAAAAATATTATATAATTATTAGATTTATTTTAAAATTTAGAGGGGGTTTTTTCATTTTACCATTCATGATTGTTGTCTTTCCTTAGAGAAACTATTTTACCCTATCCTTTCCCCATTAAATAATATAAAAACATGAGAAGCATGAATGTAACCCCCTAAATAGTGTTAACACATGTGTAATTTAATAATTAATATAAATAACACATAACATGGGATAATAATGGTTATTACTTCCTATATTCATCTTGGATGTGAGTTCTCCCTTTCATAAAAGATATCATCTACCAACCTATCTATCCATTGGATGTTTCTTTGTATAAATATAGGAATGTGGTACTGAGATCTAAATCATTCTATATTATCTTATTTTTGATATTATTCATATTGTGTGTTTATATTTTCTATAGTTTGGATATGGTCCACCACTCAATGTTTTCTCTAGTCTTTCATTGTCGGTTGCATCAGATGATTATATATGCTTCACTAACTAAAAATATTGATGATCCTTGGAAATTTATTAATATGATGGAAATTAATATATTTATTAGAAGGAATTGTATGGGATTTCTTATCATATTTTAATATTTTTCTCTCCATTTTCATCATTAGGGTTTTATTGTGATTCTTTTTCTAGTAGACACCTCCTTCTCAACCATCCCATAATTTCACAGTATTTATATAATAACCTAATTATGATTGACTTTATGGTTATTAAATATATATAGGTGGGTTACAATGGAATTTTTTCTATTATCATGTGGCATTTATCATTCTTAGGTTTCCTGTCTATTGTGGTGAAAATTTCATTCTAGTGAAGGTGCATATGCATCGACATTATGTTCTAAATACAACTGTGGTTTATTGTGTAGTTTTTATATTTCTACATTATATTTAGTTTTTAGGATATTAATATTTATTTTTTAATGGATCTATTATTTATTGGATTATCCTTTAAATATATGTATTTCATGAAACTGTTACACTCTCTAACAAAGATCCCTTATGTGGCGATAGTTAATTACCATCCCTCCATGTGGTATACAGTGGATGCTGGTTTTTTTATTGGTTATTATGTTACATCTAATCCATTTCTTGTGTGAGGTTACAATATTTCAATGATATATTTTTCCATTACGTGGTAATTTTTTTGTATTCACTATTTTAAATCCAACATTAGTCTACATTGTTTTCCCTCATGGTGGCTTGGGTTCAGGTTAATGAAAACTCACTTATTCTTTCATTAATATTTCGTATGGAGAACTTGTGGTATATGTGGATAAAGTATCACATATTTCATCCTTAGTAAAAGAAATTATAAATGAAAAAGGAATATGTATCTTCATGGTATAGTAATAGATGTCTCTCATATTCTCAGAATCATACAAGATGGGTCAGGAAGTTTGAGAAGGATAACTGGTGCAAATCATAGTTTTTTCAATTTCTCTAATCCCATGGAAAATGGGTAGATCAGTTAATCCCCCCTTCATCCATATATAAATATTGTCTTTAAAAAAATGGAAAAATGATTTGTTAAGAGAAACCTATAAAAATTAAACATTAATATCTTTTTATAATATTAACATATTAACATTATCTAAAAAATAATTAGTAGTTGTATGAACATGAATTAGAAACCGAAATCATAATGAACTCCACATACCCCATAATCATTAACATTCATCATAGGAATGAGATAAATTGCTATTCCCATAAAATGGATTTATTTTATGATTATTTGAATTAATTTTTTATAACTCTAAATACTTTTCAATTCAAGTATAGTAATAATCAAACAAGATAATAGTACCATACCATGATAATTATGAAAAAATCAACAACATATATCCTTTTACATTGAAATTTTTTATATAAAATGCATTTGACAACATGAGGAAAGATTTTTTTCCTCTAGTATCCTTTGTATTTATCATATTCTAATTCTGATTGACCCAATTTCCCAACAAAACCCATGAAATCATTAGTAGTGACTAACTCTAATCTCCATCTAAACACTTAATAAAATATCTGATATCATTATGTCACAATACAACGCTATTATAACCACTCTAGGGGTAGAAATGAATCTATTTTTGAAACAATAACCTTTAATAAATAGTCCATGGTTTTGTGACAATCACGGATGGTATAAAATATGCATATAAGAGGATTTACCCATAAAATAGTAAAAATAAAACATATGAATTCATCTATTAAGTATATATATAATAAAATATTCTAAAAAACATAATTCTTATTTAATAATATAATAAAAAAAATTCTATTCAAATATCCAAACAACAAATTCTATCACCATAACACCTAAGAGACCTATGAGCATTAATAACCATAAAAGATGGAAGTGTTCATCCAATTCAGTAACAACATCATTCAAATAGATAAAAATAATATATATATATATGTATGTGTGTATATAATGTTATTATCTTTATGATTTTCCCAAATACAAATTGGGAAAATATATATGTATTATACTAATAAAAGTGTCAATGAAAAAAGAAAAAAAATATGTTACATAGACTAGCATTATTATTACACATCTACACCAAGCCTCACTCACCTATTTCAAAATGAAAAAAGAGTAATATTATAAGATGTCAAAATATGTATGATGAAAACCCTCACCAAATTTCTAACTGAATAGTTTATCCTTATTCATCGATAGCATACATTATAGTGGTAGTATCTCATCTTTAAAACATGTCACCAAATTCCACATAACTGGATTTACATATCATAACTATACCCAAATACCATATACAGGTCACTATAACATCTACTTATCACCTATAAGTGTAGTAATGAACGATTTCAATAATAATCCACTTTACATCCTCCTTCAATTTATTCCTCCACGATGCATCCAAATCACAAATAATATAAATAAAAATATAATATAGATAAATACAATCACAAATCCATACCATAAAAATATATAAACAAATCAATCATTTCAAAAAATAACCATATAAACATCATAAATTTTTATACTACTTATATATATAATCTAAATCCCCTCATTATAATAGATATTTAATTGTATTTGTGATCAAATATCATATGAATAATGAAATCAATACAAAACTATGATTCCATGTGGAACCCTCAATATCTAATATACACATTCCACTATCAAAATCTCAACAAAAAACTATCATAATATAAACAAAATCCCCTTACTATGGAATTATTAGAAGCTTCTATGGAAGGGAACTGAAGAGTATATCATATAATTAGAGGATAATCGAAAAAATAATACCTTTTAACAATATGATATTAACCAAGAAAAATAGAATGATGAAGGTCCAAAACTAATATGAAGGATCAAAAATCATGAAAATAGTCTCTTAAAGGTAGATATAAATATGACATTACTACACATGATAATAGGATGATGAAAATTTATTTTATATTTTTGATGTGTGTATTTAGTATGACCAGTGCCAATTTTAAAAAAGGGGTGTTCCACATACTAGATCCCTCACCCTCTTACTAACATTATTCCATAATTTATAAAAATATAGTTATATGGGTATATAAAATAAATATAATAGGTGACTCCACATAATATTTTAGTAAACTTTTGAGTAGATAAAATACTAGGGTTTTATAAATGGCATAATCCTGGACAAAATATTTTGAAAATTTTCCATTATGACCTCCATTATTTTATATTCCCATCATCAAATACACTATTGAGTAATTAATTTCACTATGACTTTTTACAGTTTCCTAATTGTAAATAATATCATTTTAACTCCAATTCACTTTCATAAACTACTCTAAAACATCAATCACCCTATAATGAATTAGTGTTGGACCAAAAAATTAAAGATTTTATCTGAATGGAATATTTATAATTATCATTTATTTATCATTCTAATTTCCTAATTAATTTAATAGTTTTATAAAAAATCCTTACAACCACTTTTTCAAATTTTCAGGCCACCATAATCCACTACTTCACAATTTCATCATCTTACTGCTAATTATATTCAATCATCCTCTTCGAGATAATTGTTTATTAATGAAATTAAATAAATGATCAAGGTAATGCAATTAATATTCTCCTTAAATTATTATTTTTTATTTATTCTTATTTATATCAAGTAATTATTTATAAATGATATTTAGGATACATTACTAATATGGGAGTTTTATATCAGGTGTGATAAAATAGGACTATTGTGTTATTTGTAAACATTTTTTGAAATATACTAGTTATTTTAGTGTTATTGGAAAGAAAAATATATTTTTATGGAGGTGATCTAGTGTTTTTATCATCAATTTTGAATAATAATTGTGATGTGGATATCCAATATGTATTGTTGAATTATTTGAGGTTTATTTAAATAAATTTTATTGAGTGAAATATATATATATATATATATAATTATTTATAATGTATCACACATCATGTTTTATTATTTTATTTCTTCCATAAAAAATTAATAGATTCAAAATGATGGATCATAAATTATTATAGAATTTTGAATGAATCATTTTAGTGATAAATTTATCTATTGATCATTGACTCATATTAGAGGTATTTATGGAAATATATGGAGTGTAATACATCTATATTTTTGTGAGTGTTATAGTGACTGATAATGTGAATGAATATACATAAAATAGAGGAGATATGGGTTATGAATTAAATATTCAACTGAATATTTTGAGAAAAATTTCATATTTCACATAT
The DNA here is from genome assembly GCA_963277665.1 of Viscum album. Lineage (NCBI taxonomy): Eukaryota > Viridiplantae > Streptophyta > Magnoliopsida > Santalales > Viscaceae > Viscum > Viscum album. Next base: position 767,793,764 of record OY728120.1, read on the forward strand.
TCGTACATGTGACTTATTTTATTAATAAATATATATTCTAAAAAATACCCACTTCATTTTACAATTATGAAAGGATTATAAAGTTTTCATGATCCCTTTATGGCTAATATAGCTATGTGATATATGGTGGTTGAAGAGAGATGATTTAATTGATAAATCACAGTATCTAGGAAATCCATTTTGAATAATTCTATTTATTTATGTATTTCATAATATTAAATCAGTGTAAATAATTCAATATGTACACTATGTTGTGTCTTTATAGAACAATTTTTTAAACAACAGAATAGTTTGTGTGATGGTAATCCTAGATTTATAAATTTTTTGTATTTTTCATGCACTATGAATATTTGGTTGAAAGACGTAGATGTTGGACATTATTATTATTTTGGATAATAAAATAAAGTGGATATAACTACTAGTTTACATATAGATTCCGGAATTATTGTTTTGACCTTGATTCCCATAAAGAGTAAACAACCATAAGGATTTGATTACAACCACAATATATAATCTTTTTTGATACTATCTTTCCCATTTTAACCCCAACTTTTTTTTATTTTTAGTATTCCGGGGATAACATTACAATAAATTCATGGGTTATGAATATATAACAAGATATCTTATACACATTGGGTTGGTGGGGACATAATTGTTACTTCACTATGTTTTGATGGTGTAGATTGTTTTATTCCTGTTATTAAAGATAAAAATCTACCATTTATTAATTTCATATTAATATGTTGAATTGAATTTATTATCACATATTGTATTAAGTTATTAATATCATGAATCACGTATATTGACATCATGAATATACATTTACTCATTCATGATACATTAATCCAATCATTTGGAAAATCCTAATTAGTATTAAAAATACATTGGTATTTTCTTGAGGTATATAGTGCCCTATGTTTGATCTCCTCCCCTTTCAACATTCAAGATTACATTTTCCTCATCTTCTGTTAGTGATGGAGCCCCCCCATTGTCTCTTAGTCTTAATTTTCCTCTCTCAAGTCTTGTTGTCCCTTTCACATAATCCATTTCTCATATTGAAAACACCACCTTTCATCTCAATGATTTATTTTGTTTTTTAATGATCTTATATTTTAGTTTCTATTTATGGATTTTTTGGTTCAAATCCCATTAGAAAATAATTTTGTTTTGTAAATGTATGGACTCTTACATTTCATGGATTTTTTCTGTATATTTCATTCATTGATAATTATTTGTTTTCATATTCCATTTCCATGGACAAATTCATGAATTTTGAGGAGTCCATTCTATAGGGGTTTATGTACCATTTCTTGTTTCCACTATTGATATTTGTGTCATAATGTCTAACCCAAAGTGGTAGTGGTTTTTTTATATTGATATAATAGTTACTAGGGGACTCAATCAAGCATACACCGAAAATAATATTTTCTAGGAACATTTTGGGTTTTGTTTCATCTTATTATTAGATTGATATTTCTTATTCTATTTTTAAAAAAAATTAGTGTTATTTTTCCCTTGTATAGTTTTTCATTTTCCATTCATGTTATTGTTTACTATATGTACATATTTTCCTTCAATTCACTTTCCATATTTGTTATATATTCTTTGTTTTATCTCTAATATACAAAAATGGTTTATATTTTGATTGATTTTTAGAGATAACATCTTATTTTTATATAATATTTCACTATTGTAATAAAAACATCTATCAGTTTGGTTTTTATAGGATGGGGTTTCTGCGGTTAGGGTAGAGGGTTGATCACATTTACTAGGGTCAATTAGGATGGGGGTTTTAGTTTTATCCTTGGTTCTTTCTAGTATAGTTTCATATTTTTTTGTGATAGAGGTGGTAGCTAATTCTTTCTCGGTGGATAATTGAAGATAGTAGATGAGATAATCGGTCTCGTACAATGTTATTATGGTGTTGTTTTTAATTCTTGAGACCTACGATGATTTTCTCAAAAACAATCTTCAATGGGTATTTTTCAAACACCTATACATGAAATTGGTTATCCTAGAAAATGTATCACTCGATCAGATGTATCATGGGGATCAAGGTACATGATCTTAATGATGAACTATCAGATCCTCTAATATTCCACACCTCTTCCTTAACATCTTTCATTACCTATCATTCTATATATATATATATATATTTATTTTTTTTGTATATGTTTTAGGTATGAATCATTTTTAATTGGGTTGGGAGGCCATGTATGTGACAACAAAAAATTTTGATATTTTTTTGAGATAATTTTAACATTTTCTATATAATTTTATTTATGAATCACCATGTTTATCTTGTGTTACACTAAAATTTATTTTATCATGATATAAATTAAACACTATGTTTAAATGAAATATGAAATTCTATGAAAATATTACTATTTAATATTAAAGTTATCATCATTCCAATTGAATATATAGTATGAATAGGATTAAATAAATTCCTAAAATATATGTTCAACACATAGGTACAAAATAATTATTTGGTGACCAAATAATTAAAAATTAAAATAACAAATATTGGAATATAAAGGAAATAATCTTATGAAAATTTATTTTTATGAACAGAAAGTCTTTTTATCGTAATAAATATTAAAAAAAACTTATGCTTAATTTTTTTAATTATATTTTTACATTTTATATTCAATAATATTTTTAACATTCTTCTTATGTGTTTTTCATACAATAGACAATAAATAATACAAAAATTTACATAAAATATGTATTTTTTAATATTGTTTTTTGTGTCCTTTTTCACACTTTTTGAAAAATTAATTTTTAAATCTTTTTGAATTATTATTTCTAAATACAATTCATTTTTGAAATCATAATTTCAAAATTAACATCAGATTTATTTTTTATAATTTTCTAAGGATATAATTTTATCTATAAATAGTTAACAATATTAGTTTTAATCATGAATTTTTATTTATTTTAAAGTATTCTAAAAATAAATTTGTTTTATGATTTGTGTAAAGGTAAATTTTTTGAAGTTATACATATAATAAAATAATTTATGTAAATGGAATCAATTTTATATTGTATTTCTGTATAAAAAATATAAATATTTGGATGATTTTCTATTAGGAATATTGATTTCTAATCGATACTACTGGTTTATGTTGAGATTATAATTTTACAATTAATTGAATGGAATTTTTAAAATTAGATTAAAAATTTAGAATATACCTAGTTATTATAATATAAAATTTTTAAAATGTTTTCTTACACTCTAAAAAGTAAAAACATTAGAAAAAGTTTCAGTGATTAAGGTAATATTTGTTTACTTAGGGAGTTTAAAAATAAAAAAATATGGTTTAAAATGACACAAAACTGGTAAACAACTATTTTATAGACTTATATAGAAATTATATATTCTTTGGATAAAGAATAGAACATTTTTATCCTTTTAAAATGAGAAAAATATGGACACCACTTTTTCTTTTCATAATATAAAAGTGTTCCACTCTCCTTGCCTTTAAAAGTATAACCACTATCATATTCTATTCATACAAGAAAATCCATTCTTATTGAAAATTACCTACCCAAATCACATCCTTAATTCACATATCTCTTTCTAGAATCCATGGATCTATAAACAAATATAAACCCTAAAGGATTTTGGTGTTACAAAAGAAGTCATCTGAAGAAAAGTTAATGTCTCCAACCGAATGCTATATTTGTTTCTCCATACACCTACACAAGTTTTTTTTGAACCACGTGAATATAACATCCCTTTTATCCAAAATATACATATATTTTTTTACATTAATGTAACAACATAAATATTTCTCTTCCTCAATCAAACTGGATATAAAATCATCATTCTTGGGTACATAAGAACTACATCAATGTTGGTTGATGTTTTTTATTTTCCATATCCATTTATCTTGAATGGATATAATGTTGGATATAATGTTTATATAAGAAATTTATTGTATTAATATAACATTTCAACTATAATACCACATCTACTATCATTCTTCCAAAACTTGTTGGAAAGTAATTATGTCTCTAGTGAGTTCAGCATACTACCACCTCATAAAATAATGTGATGTGTTTATTAGTTATAATTTACATGTATGGTAATAATTATATATTAAATAAATGTATATATTACTTAAAATATGAATATAATTATGTAATTCAGATATCACAAATATTATAACAAATTATATATTTCATTCTATACCTCTACCTTTATTAGATTAAAATTAATACATATATATTGAATATATATGATATTAATGTCATGGTCAAAAATATGGATATTTTTTAAAGATGATCAATTTATGGGGACATATAATACTAACACAAAACATTGTCAAAATATAAAGTATTTATTATCCACAATAATAATATAACATTTATTTTTTAATGAGATCCTCATAAAAAAGTCATAATTATATCAAATATGATATGATATATATAATTATTTTCCCATAATATATGTATAATAATCATATATTTTTGATACTCGAGCTTTGGATGTGTATGAATGAAGTTGAGACTTAAGGTATTTGTAGACTCTTTTATTATCATAAGAAGAATTAAAATTCCCCAATAATTTCTTTTTTGGGGTGTATGTACTTCCCCCATTGACATGATATATAATGAATATACTAATATTAATGATATTTAATGATTCATTTGATATTATGCTTTATTAGTGATTACGATTAAAAATATTACTATAATGGTAGTGTATTTGCATTGGAAAATTTCTTGCTTCATAAGCTTGTCATGTTATAAACATATCTTCATTTATGAGGTATTTATAAAACCATTTTTACAATTCATATATTCAATTTAGATACACTGAAGAAATTTTTTGTTAATTTTAAAATCATTAATTCTTGGGTATTATGGTTCAATGTTACCAAGGTTTTATGGATTTTATGGTAAATTCTCATATTTTATCATAATTTTTTATATTTATTCTTCTGATGAAGAAATATTATGATAATTATTTCAATAAATCAAGAAATTTATTATCTAATGGTTATGTAATGATAAAACATTTTCCCTTCATTTTTGTCTCATTAAGAACTCAATATTCAAATATATTCTTTTTAATGTGAACTGTCATTATTTCTCACTTTGGTCGAAATACCATTTTCCATACATATCAATGATTTCATGAAAATGTTTTAATAAATGTTTTTAACATTCATTATATTATTTTATAAAAGAATTTTTATCCATTTTTTATATTTGACAAAAACATTTTAATATTAATTTTTATACAATTTTTCAAACACTTCCCTTTTGGATTTCATTGAAAATATAAAAGAAAATTTTGGTTTAATTTTTATGAAGTAAATATTATTTCTTCCATCATAAGAACCCATCCTTTTAGATATTTAATTATTATTTACAATAGTTATTTCAAAATAAAATTATTTCAAAAATTTATTACGATTTAAAAAGATTTTTCAATATTAAAAAGGTTATTTTCCTCATTAACTAATTAAAATTATTCTCAAAACATAAATTATATGTTTCTAATAATATTTTTGAATTAAATTATTTTTATATTTTTTTATCTTCAAATTTTTTTTCAATGTGGATGGTGTATATTCCCAAAAAATTTCCATGTTATATTTTGACACCATTTTCTTTCTTATAAGAATCAAATTTGAGGTTATTTATACTTTAATGATAATATAAACCAATTAATATATCCATATTCATTCTCAATATGGATTATTTTTATTATGGAGAGATTTTTATGAAACCAATTAAATTTCAAACGGTTATTTTATGATTAAATATGTTAACAATACCATTTCGTTTAATGGGTTCTTATGTGAAGAGTGATTTGTTATTCTACTATATTTTCATGGTTTCAAATTTGATAAATGTTTTATGAATCCAATTTCATTTATTTGGATCTAATTTGATAAATGTTTTATAATATTTATGATGTCTTTTTATGGATTTCAAAATTATATTAGTGAGAACAATATCTCCCTCCAATAAATTTGGGTAATTATTGCAATATCTTGAGATAAATAATATGGAAATGGGATGTTAACTATGTTCTTTTAGGGTATTCGTCAACTATGGTAGTATATGGAGTGATCATTAGTTCCTATAATCATTTAAGGACTCACCCACATTCAATTTTTTAGCCTTGTATGTGATGCTTCACTACTATTTAATTTATGTTTTATTGGTTTGTGTATGACATAAATTAGTGTCTTATTAAAATATTATGTTCTTATAGTTTATATTAATTAATTTCCTTCTAATTTATATAAAATTATTATTCAATAAGTTTGTATTGACTCATGATTATGATCTTTGATATGAAGGTTATGGGTTTAAATTGTTATGCTCATGGTCTCGCCCTATCAATATAAATTTATGCTTATGTATCTCCTTTGTTTACCCTTACTAAGCATACAAGAACACCCATTATAATGTTTCATTTTCCATGGTTAAAAATAATTTTTTAATAATTTTATTTAAAAAAATATTATAATTTGGGAGTAGCTCCGGTTATTCTCATTTTAATTTAGTTTCAATAATTACTTCAACCCATCAATCATTATTTTATAACAAATTTGTTATGTGTATTAGATTTTGCACATCAAAGTATTTATTTTATATATAAATTAATTTTTATCAGGTTCGTATTGATTTTATTCCATTAGAAGGATAATAATATTATATTCATTTCATATTTTTACATATAAATCCAATTCAATAGTTTCTATGCTGCAAAAATTCACCGATGTTGTTACAAGATGCTCATATGTTATTGTAGTTTTCATCTTAAAGTCATTTATAATTATTAATAATATATTAATCTAAATTTAATGGATTAATGGGAGAATTATACATATATATATATAAATATATTATCAAAAAATCATTAGTTTATGTGGATGTATAAAAAAGATGTTTTGATACTCTAAAAAATCCCTAAGGTTTCAAAAGTAGTTTTTCAACATTATAATGAATTGATTTGAAACCCATTAGTATTTTTTTGTAGAAAGTTAAATAGATATCTTAATTTTTCCAGACCTAGGTAAATTTAAATACAATAATTTTATATATATTTCATAATTTTACATTATGGGATAAAAAAATTCTTTTGGATGGTCAATAAGTTATCCAATGTTCTGGAGTGCTATTTTATTAGCAGTTTTTCCAGATCTTATGGAATTGGTTTTTAGATTATATTAGAAGTTATAAATTTCAGATTGATTATAGTATTGAAACATTTTAATGATCAATATATATATAAAAAAGTAATTGATGTGGGTTTAAGGTTGAATTTATTGTTAAAGAGATCAAAAATTATAGTGGAATCTGATTTTAAGATGTTCAAATTTTTTTGGATACACTATTTATACCCAACATAGTAAGCCCTAATGTAAGGATTGATGCATATATCGATAATAATAAGGTATTTATTGATCCATATGTTTGATAAATTCATTTAGTTATCATTAACCCTACATTTATTAGTATTTTTATGGATCAAAAACTCTAGGTTGAATAATATTATTTTGGATCAGCAACTATATGTCTGGTGAATGATAAAAGCATGGTATATCAACCAATCATCTATTTATGGAATCACAATTCAACCCATACATTTAGAGAATGAACGTATGGTTCATCAACGCTATGGAGAGGAACCATATGCTATATAGTTCAACCCTACATTTGACTCACTACTAGAAATTAGATCTTTCCCAACACTTCTATACCAACGGTTTGCAAAAACCGTTGGTATAGGTCCCCTTTCCCAATGGTTTGGCCAAACCGTTGGGAAAGGCCCCCAAATTGGCCACTTTTCCCAATGGTTTGGCCAAACCGTTGGGAAATGTAGACCTATCCCAACGGTTTGGCAAAACCGTTGGGAAAGGCCCTCAAATTGGACACTTTTCCCAATGGTTTGGCCAAACTGTTGGGAAAGGTGGACCTATCCCAACGGTTTGGCTAAACCATTGGGAAAGGTCCCCAAATATGCCACTTTTCCCAACAGTTTGGCCAAACCGTTGGGATAGGTCCACCTTTCACAATGGTTTGGCCAAACCGTTGGGAAAAGTAGCCCAAAATTCAACATCCTTCCCAGAATGAAAATCTCAACCAAAGACCTATACCAACGGTTTTAACAACCGTTGGTATATATACTTTAATATTTTATCGGAACTTCGTACCGAGAACATTATATAAATCAAAATTTAAAATATTTATGAGAGTACATATATATATTTATGTAATTATGATCACAAAAGTCATGTTAGGTTAGTGGTTGAGTCGTTCAATGATAAACGAGGGGTCCTGGGATCAAATTCCAGTTGATGTTTTATTTTTGGAATTTATATACCAACGGTTCCATTACCTTTGGTATAGATTTCATATTACCTATACCAACGGTTTTTGGAAAACCGTTGGTATAGACCTATCCCAACGGCTTACTTGGCTACGGTTTTCCAAACCATCGGTATAGGCTATACCAACGGTTTGGAGGCCTATACCAACGGTTCCAAACTGTTGGTAAAGGTTAGATTTCTAGTAGTGACTGGTCAACAATGGAGTTTTATTTAAAAATATTATCTATGATTGATGCAATGGTCTTCCATGTATTAAATATCATTTTATATCTATTTTGTGACAACTTAAATTTATCACATGAAACATATTAAATAATTACTATTTATAAGAGATGTTATGAATCTCTTGGAATGATTTGATTTCAAATATTCACGATTAATTATGTTGTTGTTATCATGAACTATTTCTACTATATTTAATGAGTTTTGAATGTATTTAATGAGGACTTTTAAATTGTTCGTCACTGTTATTATTATGGTTGTATTATTGGATGCGTTATTAAAATTTTTAGGAATGCTTTTATTAATTATTTATTCTATAAGAATAAAGAGGCAACTGTTTTATGCTATTCTTTGGATATTTATGAGGGATGTTAGTTCTATTTATTTTGGGTATCCTAAAAATGTAGAATAATGTCACAACTGGTATATATTTATTATATATATATAAATATATGTAGGGTGAATTTTAATAAGAATTAGAGATATGGAGACAATTTATCCCTACAAATCGCGAACAGGTAGTGTTTGAAAATCCCTCACTCCACAATTCTTCATTGCTAATGTGTTTCTTGCACTAAGGAGATTGGACTCCCGTCTATCTTGGAATCATGACCATGAGCCGCAAAGATCCGTTGCAATGAACAACGATAGAAAAACAAATTATGGATTTAACTATCACACGACAAAGAGTAGAGCCCAAGGTATCTCTTTCCTTGATGCACTCAAAGTATGAGAACTGAACAAAGAACTGTTCTCAAAAATGCCACCGCTTCACAACAAGCTGGATTATGGTGGTTACTTGGTTGAAGTTGACCCATAGGTGCTTCAAAAACATGCGATGCTTTGAAAATTCTCCATAATGGGTCACATCTCATACATGAAATGTGATCACCCATGGTCTCTAACTGATTTAAAACCTCGAATTGCTAATTTTTGGGGCATATCAAATTGGAATCTACTTCCCATATGTTGTGGGTACTTTAAAATTTTATTCAACACTCAATCTAATCTTTACAGAGTATGTAAATTATGTAACATTCAACTTAAGCATTTCTTTCTTAGGATTTCAAAATGGGTTTTTACTTTTAATCCACACACCCATAGGAATACAGTGCCACAGTTTTGGGTAAGATTTCATAAACTAACCTGTTATTTTTGGCCCCCTAAGACCCAAAATGATATTGTTTCTTGAGTTGTAATACCACTAAAAATTTACAAAACAACTCTAAATACTGATTTGGGCCTATTTTCAAGGGTAATGGAAGGGGTAAATATTGTTTCTCCTCGTCCTAACTCAATAAACATCAATTACAATGATTATAAAACTGAAATTAGTATAGAATATAAAAAAATCCACCATTTTGTTAAATTTTCAATCTTATTGGCCATACCATAGAAAAATATAGGGTGATTACCCAACAAGTGGTATAACCACTATAAAATTAATTGAAGGAAATAAAAAATAATAAAAAACGTAACCCACCCCCCATGGATATTTCAGAAACATCACAAAAGAGAGATGATGTATGGGTGAAGAAGACCAATAAACCAACAAATACAAATAACACATCGAATTCTTTGAGGGATGAACTTGTAGAATAATAATAAAATAATGATCAACATATCCTTAATGAAATTAAATCCATTTTTATGGAGGTATTTAAAAAAATAGAGAACTAATTATGGAATGAATGAAATAGGGGATGTATCCTTACACCACACTACTTCTGTATCTTCTAAGCCTTCGGGCTTAGGTGAAACTCACTTGAACAAAAGCGATGTTATGTCTAAAGGTAAAAAAAATGATAATGTTTCTGGGCATCTTGTTAGTGTACTGATTAATGACAGAACAGAACACCAATAAGAGACCCCATTTTTCAACCACCTGCTCCAAGACATGGGACTGGGCAAGGAGACAAGAGCATCTCATTTAGACCCCTCTTAATACCTTAGTGCAAATCAAGTTATCTTTTTGAATGTGTCCAAGAAGTACTCTATGAACTATCATAGGAAGATTCAATGAAAATCCATACTGTATAGTACAAAGATAAGTTGATTCTCAGAACATCCATCGGGCATGAATAAAACCCTTCTCATGCCCCTGAGCATTTGGAAGCATCAAACTCTACTCTGCCCCTACACGAACCCCAAAATCTGGATGGCTCATGCTTCCTAGACCGAACTGGTGATTCAACTCAACTGGTATTGAAACAGATTAACATGTTCCTGGAGATCACACCTGTATTGCCTCCATGATGTGAACTGAATATTGATAATTACATATATACCTCTAAGTAAGGATTTTATGATGAAACTATATTAGTTATGCCATCCTTACACTTTGAAATTTAGTTAGTAGATACTTTTCAATAAATTATTCCTATTTCATGACCTAAAAATTCTAGGAAACTGAATATTCAATCTCAGAATAAACATAATTCAAGTAAAATAACTATGATTTCACCTATGAAGGGTCGTATTAAAAATGATATTTCAAATCTACTCCTTTTAAATACCTAGGTGTCCCCATCATCTGGGGGAGACCAAAATATTTACACTTCTATAAAATTTCCTATCTGGTTATAAATCAGATTTCTTCATGATAGGAAAACCCTCTTTCAATAGTAGGTAGAATCTATAATGACAAATATACTATTTTATCTAAAATGGTCTACAATATAATGGTTTACAAGTGGCCAATTGGTCTTTTTGAAAAATTAAATACCTATATTAAAAATTCTGCTTGGATAGGTAGCACAGTGGAAAGTAAACTTGTCACCATACCATGGTTAATCGGTTGTAAACCCATTGATAAAGGACACATTGGCTTAAAAAATATCAAACACATTAATGAGGCTCTTCAAGCTGGCTCACATGGGATCTCCTATATAATAATTCATATACAAGTAGCATTATTAAAAATTGATTTTCTGAAAATGTAAGAAAGGAAACTCAAAATTCCATGCCTCCCCTATCTAGCCTTCTATAAAACAGACATTTTCCTCCATTATTAATAACACCCAGTGGATGGTCTCCATAGACTCTTCTATGAATTTTAGGTAAGATAATTGGATTGTAATGCCTTTAATTTCCAGAATTTCTCCTGACCAATGTCCTGAGAACACCAACCTCTCTATAAGAGATGTCCTCTACTCCCAAAATTATCATCTTCATGAAAACATCATGAATGTCATTGATACCTACACTTTCTCCATTGCCAAGGATTTCGTATTTTATGAACCTACTAAAAATGGCATCTTTAACTAAAAAAACTATTACAAACACTTTTTTTCAAAAAATGAAAGTGATTTTGGGTGGATTAATCATATTGTTAAACCTTGAATAAAACCCTCATGATTTAACCTCATTTGGAGGCTTTCTCACAATAGGATCCCCACTCATTGTCTCCTTCAATTGCATGGTATTCAACTATATTCTAAATGCGGTCTCTGTAACCGACATAGGGAAGATTCCAAATATTTCTTTCTTTCATGTGCCACTACTAATACTCATTGGAATTATATTTTTGACATTTTTAATTTTAGGTGGTTGACTCATGACAATATCAAATATCAATTTAAGGGATATGAATAGATGGATAATTCTCATCAAATAGAAAATATTTTTCTGGCTGTTATCGTAGAACTTCATGATGTGATCTGGTATGATAGAAATGCTCTGATTCATAATAAATTCTCATTAAGTCATGTTGCATGGTTTTTGTGGATTCTCATTTCCATACGTGAAGCTACATCGATCCAAAAGGGAAACTACAACAAAACGGTGCTCAACATTGGCATTATGTGATGACTCCATATTGATGGAAATTACTGCCAAACTCATCGCACATTCAACGTTGTTTTGGTGAAACCCTCTTCTTATATGGATTAATGTTAATGTGGATGGTTCTTCCAAAGGCATCCTGATCCCCCATAGGTTGTGGTGGAATCTTTACGAATCATGATGGTCATATCCCTTGATGCTTTTATTATTGCTATGGCATTTCCTCTACTCTAGAAGCCAAAATGATGAGTATAATTCAAGATGTTTATTTTTCCAAACAACATGGATGGAAAAACCATTAGAATGAGAATGACACAACCACCATTGTGCAAGAAATTGGTAATGGTGTGAAACATCTTGCATGGCCAATCACCACTCACTGGATGAGCTATATCTGCACTCTTCATGACATCATCTTCATCATAACTCATATTTATAGAGAAGCTAATTTGGTTTCTGATAGACTTTTGAATATGGGGGATAATCGATATATTAACTAGTTTGATGATCATCCTGTTGATCTAATCCCTTTTCATTACAAAGATTGTAATATTATTCCATCATTTAGACTCTTGTATCCTATTTATTTATAATAATTGTTCCTTGCTCTTCTGTCTAGGAAACAACTTCATTAAATATATATATATATATATAGGGTCTAGAAAACATTTCCAGGGGTTGAAAATACTCCCACAATCACTTTTCATCTGGAAAGAGGCATTCCTACAAATCCAGTAAAGAGAATGGACTAAAATTGAGTTGCAAACTTTTGAAGGAACATGAATGAATTAAATTCCTCAAAGAGTTTTTAAGATGAACATCTACCATCAAAAGGATATGTATGTGGACTGTATGAACAACGAACCACTGGTATATAGAATGACCTATGTTGTGCTAGCCCGTGGAGCGATGGCTAGCAAACCCAAGCACCCACAAACTGCATCACACGGGGAATCAATCACACGAAGTCCATCCACATACAATATTGAATACTTAGTAGTTCACATAATAAGAAAATTTGAAATGTTCTGTGTCCACGACTCATGAACCACCACCTCCACACACCCCAATTGACCGAGTCTTCTGCGGACCATGATATGACTTCATGGGCTTTCGCAAATGGGGATGCATGCCCAAAGATATTATTTCCCCACTTCACTATAAAATGATCAGATAAGGAATTCAAAATGATTAATAAAGAATGAACGTAGGAGACCCTAGATGTTTGACTTACGAATTTGAAGTGGATTCCAGATTTAGTCTTGATTCATCGGCGAAGCCCAAATAGGGAACCATGTTTCAGTAGATATAACCAGTTGTGAACCATAAATCTAAGGATCATAATAATAATGGGAGAACAAAAAACCTAATTGTTGTAAACAAAAAACCAAATATTCCTTGGTAATGAACTCCCCAAGAATGATAGACCCCAAAACCATCCTTAGATATGGTGTTCTTCATAGTACATCACTATGTAGATTTAACCTAGTGTTGTGAACTGAATCAATATGCGGATGGAACCTCAAGCGTCATGACATACCATGTTCAAAATTGCATACCTATGTGGTGCACGGTGGTCCATTCCCAAGCCCGGATACCACATTGCTATGTGGAAAACACCTTTACCAGCATACCACTATGGTATGCAGAGATCCCCCATCCCTCGAATGAAAATGGTACGCAGAATGGGGTGTCATCAGGTATTCCTTCCTTTGGCTCCAATATCGCACCTCCATTGTTGTCCAGTCCTCCAAAGCCCCTATGTGAAAACACCCCAAGAATCAGGGAAAAAACCTCCTCCAAAGCCACCATACCTATATGATCATATCCTTGGGCGCATCAGCGCGCCCCTTTGAGTCTACATATTCATGGTAAGAGGAGTCACGATGGCTCTCCCCACAACAGTTTGGACTCCAATGGTGTATATATATCTATATTTCCATGGTAACCCAGATTCCAACCCTGGGACACTGACATGACCCCCTCCCCCCAAATTGTATGTATAAAGGGTGATCCATCATTTGACATTCATTGAAGAATGGTGATTCTTCAATAGAGTTATGTTTGCTTCTACATTTCAAGAGATTAGACACTCCTACCCTTTCCCAGAACACGTTTCGGGCCACTACCACTATGATAAGACCACAATTATCTGAGGGCCAGGCCACATGACCTTTATTGTCATCAAACATTAAAATGTTCATCATTGTACGCCCTAAATTGTGGTCTCCTCGGCCTCTCCCGCTGTATGCCCCCTCTCCCATCGAAAGTAGAGGAGGAGTGCAGTTGGTTTGATCTCTCACATCCTTTTGTTTCACACACTGACCATGACTCACATGGGCTTAGAAATTTGTGATGATTACAACATACACAAAACTCTAAACTATGTAAACTATAACTCCTGGTCAAACAACGATACATAGGACACCTTCTTGAAGGCTCGATCTCAATAGAGGTTCCATTCCCAAAGGATCCACCTAGCCATGTACCATCAAATGGGCATCTCCCATGCATAATCCCCATGTTTCCCAAATTACATGGTCTTGGATTCCTCTCCCATGGATATATAGAAATCCCATATTAAGGTTCATATCCATCATTAATCACCATATGTCCCCTATGGATGACGATATACATTATAGTGCCTTATTTCATGGCTTAAGTCAGCATTACCTCGGTAGCATCAAATCCATGTATACCAATGACGATATTACCAAATCAGTGGTGTCCCATGGAAAAACTCTTCATGAATTACCCTAGGATTCATGAACATATGAACACAACTTAAATATATATGATTGTGCAACAATAGGAAACCCCCCCCCCCCAGGGTGTAGTGAGCCCAAACTCCCATCCAATCGACCAAAGAAGTACTTAAGTGTTGTTGGATGAATAATCACCCAACAAGTAGCTGCCATTGGAATACAGGTCCATGAATCTAGGATACCAGGGTCGTTGGGTGATTCTGGATCCAAGGATAATCCCATTGGAGCCAATCCTATTAATTTATATCCTGAGTGGACTGATTGCACAAATAATTGACCCCATGCCATCACCTAATGGGTACAATTGACTTCAACACCTCCCCCATAATACAAAAGGGGTAAACTTCCCAGTCCTCGTAGGGTTAATCCAGTCATCTTTTAAAGGATAATGTTATAGATTGGGTTGTATCAGAGATGGTGACATCAAAATATTATATAATAACAAAGAAATTTGTGTCACTCGTTGGACAACATTTCATTTTTCTCAACCATGCACCCATGCTTCCTTTGGAGGTGAAAAAAGTGGTGAACATGATGTGAATATTTAACAAAGGTGGTGGTCTTACTCCATTAAAGCCCCTTTGTCTCGCAAAAAAAGGGGAAAAAGGCCAATATGAATCGTCAAATACGGATTTGTTTAAGAGAATGAAATTTTGATAGGTTGTTTGTGATGTATATATCATATATGTATATTTCAGGGTCCCATAATGAAATCTTATATCTAAATTAAATCCTAATGAACAATGAAGACACGTGCCTGAGTGATCCCATAGGTGGTTGGGGCCCCGATAAGGAGTAGGACACCTTCTCCTACCCAGCATCTTCAACATTGGGTATCCAACACATTGATAAAATCGTAAAACCGAAATGGTGCTCTTATTACAGTAGAGGACGATAGACAAGCCCTCCTATCATTGAAGGCTCTATAGCCACCTCCTTAGCCAAGGCCGACACCCCAGCACAAGGCCACCCCAATGATCATCTCTAACAATTTTCGGAGCCTATCAACGGATCGTATCAAAGAGTACCTTCCTTATCATAGGGAGGTAGATGATGATGATGCTAACATATTCATCTCAAATTCACATGGGTACTACTCATGGGCCTCTACTAAAGAGTTTTTCCACCGACACCAACTGACCAAGTCTCCTCACACTGAATAGGACCTTTGTCCAATGGAACCTATTTATGTCCAGAAGACTCGGTCCCCTCGGGCTGCCTACTAAGGTCAGAAAATATATTATTAGCAACATTCGATCACCCTATTTTCAAAGGAGAATGTTCTATATAAAAACAATGAATAATTATACAAGAATTCATTAAACTCCACACTTTCCCCTCAATCCCACCAAATAAATTGGTTGGAACTATACTAGCACATCCATGTTCCTGTTAGTGGTCACCTTTCATGCCGTACATACAATGTAGAAAACTACAGGAAGATGCAAATATCTATCAGTTCACTAGAATTCCATCATCCAAATAGGGTGGAATCTTTCTATATTCAGGAAAAAATACCTACTGATACATATCAATCCCATCATCCAAATAGAGTGGAATCCAGATACACACCATCACAAATACCTTCTGATGCATATCAAACCCTCCATCCAAATAGTTCAGAAGACAAATATGAGTAGAGTTAAATTTAAATGGATGAAAACAAAGACTGTGAAAAAAAATACACCGGAAAGAGAGTAGATGAAAATCCTATCTTATGAATATTAATCCCACCAGTAAAATACAGTGGAAACTAGAGAAGACAACAGATGAAAGACTCATTCATTTTTCCTGGAACAAGAGAACTACTAGTATCTACTAACAACCCCGGGGGGGGACTGGAGCAGGAACAAACATGTGATCTGACATTGGAATGGGATTTCATACCCCTTACAACCAAATATGTATCACAATACATCTTTTAAATAATGGAATATCAGAAATTGATTAAAGAATAGATCCTCCAATCACACCATGATATCATTGCATCAGCAGAAAATGTGACAAACCAGACCCACAAGCATGTTTCCATGAATGGAATGACTTACCCTCAAAATTGATCAGTCACTCCATAGTAGTAATGAATAACTAATTTAGTCCAAGAGGCTCGACGATAATATCCTACGAAACACGGGCAACCAGATCGAGAAAAAATGCTCGTTTCGATTGGGGGATATCGTTCCAATGTGGCAGAAACTACATTATAGTTATATATCTATTAAAAAACACATGATTATCATCGGTATATCTTGGAGGCATCACAAGACCCAAGAAAAAGTAGACTCATATATGATGTTTGTTATCGACAACAGGTGGCCCAGTGGCTGCAAGAGAGTGCCCAAAAATGAAATTCACCATATGAAACTAGAAAATTAAGAGCACATTTATGATACTAATCAGCTAGAAGAAGGGGTTATGGATTCCCTAAAGCATATATCATTAATGGATCAATACTTTTTCAGTCTATTAACATGTTATGGAAGTGGTAGTTGTTGTTGGGAAGGCCCTTTGTGCAATGTTTCTACCAACATCATTTAAGGCCCTCCACATAGCACACATGGGGGATTACTCTGTGGGCCAGGAATGATCTATCATGAGAGCCTACATCCTAATGTATGTTAGGGTAGACCTCCAATTGACTTAAAGATAAAATAGCATGAATTTCATCCATTTTTTGTCATCCACCCAAATGTCACTACCTAGGGTATTCGCTGCAGATATGCATCTCCCTGCAGTCAGGCAGAGTCGTGATGGTAATTCGCACCATGATAACAAAATTTGTGATGGGCCTCCATGCAATGGAGGTTCATGTGATGTCCATACCCATAGTAACATCAAAAAACAATAAGTTACACCCCTAAATTGATGTATATTGTGAAGGCCCTCTTGAGGATGTACACTGAAGAAATTTTCCCTAAATTTAGGTATAAAGTTGTTATATTAGAGTTGACAATCATAGAAATCATTGTGAAGGTCCTCCCCACAGTGAAATAATGAAATGAGATGGTCCTCCCCTCATTATAGTACATCATTAAGGCCCTACCAAGGATGCACACTATATAAATTCACACTACATGTAGGTATCAAGTTGTTGTAGTAGTCTTGGCTTTTGTAGAAGTCATATAGAAGGACCTCTACCTCCCCTCAGTGATATCAAGTAGGATGAAGGTAATTCCCTTCATTTAGCCCTCCCAGAAGGTTCTCCCTAGGGTATACACTGTTGGGACACTTCCCATGGTCATATATCAGGTTCAATGGTATCCCTCTCCATTAAGACACTGATTTCAGAGGTCCTCCCCACAATCGCAATTCATAGTGGCAAGATGTACCTCCCCGTGATAGAATAAATGTGAGAAATCCCTCCTATGCTGAGGCATTCATAACGATGAAGTCGAACATATCAAGAACTCATTCTATGATGAGTGATATATTTTCTCAACTAGAAGAAGTTCAGGGGACACACTCATCTTCTATACCACCCCCATGCTAGTCACATATCAGGAGCTCCCACTAGCCCAACTTCTTGGCATGAAATTATCGAGAAGATGTCAAGCATGTAATATCAAGTAGATGAGTCACTGAAAGTACAATAACTTTATATGATGCTCATTAGAGGACAAATAACTAAGGGTAATATACCAATGATGTATTTTCCTATGACCACTTCTCACTTTGACATACCATTGGAGTTTTCTGAAGAATTTATGCATGACATTCACCTCAATATATGGACGACTCTTCGCATGATAAAAGAAATGTTATAGCCCTGTGAAGGTTATGTGTACCATGACAATTTGTCAGGGTAGCTCCACCATCTAATAGGCTATGAAGTACTCTTATTTTCATGGAATCTACAATCATAAAATAGAAAGGAATTCCTTGAATAGGATTCCCTCCATGTGATTCACAAGTTGTGTTGCCTCATTGGTGATTCCCCAATTGGAGTTCATATTCGGGGATGGGGAGAACATGGATCTCTATGCATCACCCCATGTCCCATCCTACAGACCACCATAGAACTGAAATCCTTCAATGTCATTACCTAGAGGCTAATGTCAAATGAAATCCATGCGTAGGAAATATGTAATACTCAACAATATAACCGCCAGGAGTAAGTCTCAAATGTGTCATGTCTAATGAGATCAAAGCATCAACAATATTCTATGCTAAGAAACTGAGAAAATCCATCAGGCTCCCTGCATAAGGGAAGCTAACTATCATGAAGTGATCATGTATTCAAAATATTATAAATCATGTACAGATCCAAATCTATACTCATATCAAACATGAACGAGAGAGAATAAAATCAAAAAGGTGGAAATAGCAGCATCTACTACCATAATGCGGGAACAACCCCATCCCACAGGGATAGGGTCATTTTTTTTACTCAAAATACCACTGTTAGACCAAAAAATATAGTCTGTATTGCATCAACAGAATAATAGGAAGAACCCCATCCCATACGGATGGGGCCATTTTTTACCAAATGTTCCCACACATCAGATGCCTTTCTTCGCATGCTTTTGAAGAACAATGAGAGGAGAAGTCACTCGTTCCTCCACAACTTATGGTTATCACCCTCCGAGATGAAGGCACAATACAAGGTTATATCAGGGCTCCCTTCAGGTCAATATTTTCTAAGAGATCAAAATAATACCACATAACAGAAGGGGAAATTCCATAAAAGGATGTAGAATGCCTTCATACCATTCAGCACTGGGTCCCCCCCCCCCCCCGCCCCACCCCCCCAATGTTGTATATGTCAGTGAACATGGTAAACACCAAAAACAAAAATCTCACAGAAAATGAAACAAATGGGTCAGATGCAAGATAATATGGTTCTCTCCCAGAGGCATTTGAAACCTAGACTGAGGTAGTGCATACCTAGAAGTAGAGACCAGTCGTCAATTTCAGCTCCCCATAAGTTAATATGTCTTTACCTCCTTCACAAAACCCCAACATGGAGAAGAATAAATCACAGGTCATCTATTACCCAGCTCCTCCTCCCACTAGGAATATGTCTATCACTCTCAAGGAATTATTTTTCATAAATCAGGATGGAATGAATGAGCTCATGAAAATTATTGATGATATGCATCAAGGGGGATACGATGTGAGATATGTTCCCCCGGAGTAATGTCAATAGGTATTCCCATGAGAGGTGGCCTTGCCAGAGGAACTCATACCAGTGATTGAATTCAATCCCAAATGCCCATATATCCTAGCACATGGACCATCATCCTTCTTAAATATTTCTTTATAAGGGCTTAATGACTTTCCCCCTTTGGTAAGGCAGCTAGGGTATAATAAGGTGAACCTAAAATGGATCCCCCCAGTCGGGTATCCACTCAAAATTCACACAGCACCAGTACATCTATATTCAGCCACTACTGCACCTTCCCAGTCACAATACCTATAGGATATGCATCATGGGATCTTGAATACCATCGAGAAAATAATTTCTTGAATATAATCCATGGAGGGGTGGCGTAATCCAATATAACTAGAACGCAAACCCTACCCTGATTGGGCGAGCAGTGTTCTGACACCACTAAAATTTGGATGCCCCATATTCCCTATGTTCAATGGATTGAGAGACCCAAAAAAGCATCTAATACAATAATCCTTTTACTTTGACCCCATTATGAGAAATCTGGAGTATAAATAAAAAGAAAAATCATATGCATAGTCTGAACCCCCTAGCTTTCGCCCCTGGTATGGTATATAATCTTTCCATCTAACTCAATCACAGGCTGGGAGGGCCTCTGGAGTCAGTTTCTCTTCTAGTTTAGTTTGACATTTCCTAAGACAATTGTCAGGGATCTAATAAACCACATGCATGGAGATAAAGAAATGGTTTCATACTTCATTACCATATGGAAATGCCTGACTTATTACCTAAACTGTATGCTCCACCAAGATGAAATGGTTTCTATGTGCATCAATAACCTTCATGATGAACTATGAAAACTGCTTATCCCAGTGAGGTACACAAGTGGGTTCTGATATTTCTGTTCTTTTTCCCAAATTATAAAATACTCATTGCACCAGACCAAACTCAAGTCCCGAGTGGCCCCATCAACCCCCAGAAACAGAGAGAGAACAGTTGAAGTAGCTTCGGTCATTCTTATTCCACCACTGGAACAAGCTCTGGTTCTGAGGCCTCCAACAAACCGTGTAGGACCCCTTGGACACCAACAGCCACCCCACATTGTGTATATGAGAAAAGGGTGCTAAAAGAAACCATTTCGAGGAGTGAAAAATAATGTATACATTTTCAAAGATGTCCAGGTATATGGCTATATTATTACTGCCATGAGTTTAAAATTTCCACAACTACCATAGCCAATAAGAGCCGATGAAGTGAGTCTCAAAGACCATCCAAATTATTTTCCCTATCATGAGATACTATGACACACCATCCATGAATGATTCATTTTCATGGATCTCTATCCAAAGATTATGTATTCCTATAATGTAAAGTTGAGTCTTTCACTAGAACATGTGGTGTATGTTGTCTCCTAAAAAAGGAATGGAAAATAGTCAATAGTAAAAAGGATAAAAAATGATAGTAGGATGACCCGTAAATAATTCACTAGATTCCATCAAATCTTCCACGCACAGTTGAAATAACCAACCATGCCTGATATATCATTTGATGTAACATAGTATTCATCATTAGCACCTTAGTCCACTATGGTCCAGAAGGGTAGAAATAAGGGGTAAGAAGATGAGATGACATCAAAGCCAAATCCAGTGTTGACACATTTGGACTTCATTCCATTAGACTTGATACAATAGGTGTTTCCCCTCCATTCAGTACAATAGGCACAACCTCACCAAACGACACAAGCAGAATACAGTCGTACAGAAATATTTTTGGATCATGATTTAATCTAAGGTTCCATTAATGTCATTCACTTGACTGACACCATCTCTGATGGTGACTATGGCCACGACTGAGAATTCCCCACACCCAACTAGAGAGCTGGAGGAAGAGGCCGTAGAGGTAGAGGGTTTTCTTGAAGGCATGATCGTGGAAGGAGTCAAATTCATATCCATGAATTAAATCAAGTAATTAAAATCACAAAAACTAGTGGAAGTACCCTCCATAAGACACAATGAGAAATGGAATGTTCCTCCACCCTAGTTAGAAGTAATCTGATACAAATTATGTAGGAGTATATGTCGAAGGGAATGAAAATATCAAATCTTACCAGGCATATGGGTGAACTAATTCAGATGAATCCAGAAAGGACCACAGTGCCCCAAGCTCTTGTAGTAGATGTTGGACCATCTACATCCAAATCATAATCCATTAAAGATTCTATGAATGATTAACCCCAATAGATCATGCACCGACCTTAAGATCAGAAATATAATATTCTAATTTATTTCTCTTTAGTACAATAAAATCCATCAATCCTAGATTCATTGATTGTGTCTATATATCATAGGGATGAACTCATTGAATCCTTACTAAGACCACAAGAATTCAAGGATGAAGTAGTAGCTGTTAAATTCTATCGGATAGTGACCAATCCTGAATAATAGTACATCGTCATCTCCTTCACATACATGGATGAAGATTCCAGCATGAAAGGCCACATCAAACCCTTATATAAGTTCAGAAAGTTAAATGGAATTGATGTCTGAATGATTTTCATTATCAACTCCTCTGGAGTCAACTTCTTCCCTCTGTGAACACTTCGTCAGTTGGGCTCCGATGAGGACGGATTGACACCATCCACCACAACTCTGCAGGGATATGAAAACAGTGAGTAGAATCTATTGGAAAAAATAATGTTTATACCATGGATTAAATACCTCATGTCATATTCTGAATTTGTGGTAGTGTGGAAAACAACGACATTCAATGTCATTTCCGGGAGTCCCTAGGTAAATCATCACACAAAAATTCTGTCATCATACCATCAGTGCATCAAATATTTAACTAATGGGAAATACAGGACATTGCACGATGTTAAATCCCCAATAGAATAATTTGAGTTTCATTACACTGATACATGTAACTATGAACTGCCAATGTATAAGCATTTGACTGACAACAATGATTGGATTATTGCCCTGAATGGATTGGAAATCGTTCATGCCATCCCCATACCACACTAGGGGAGTAGAATTTATTACCCATTAACCATGTTGAATTCATATGTTCAAACCCAGAGACCAACACAATTGTATTCTAGGTTTCCATTACAGACTCCAATTCTGAAGATATGGAAGAACATGATGACTCCTAGGATGTCAGGAAAATACCTAACAATGATGCTCCTTAACCATCCATGAGACCCCAATTGAACCCCTACCTTAATCAATAAGGAAACATATGATTTCTCTCCCAACATGGGAGAGTTCATATCAAGAATCATATCTCTATCCGAAGAGGAAGTAGATGGTGACTATGATGATAATGAAGAAGAATAAGAATAATACCTCAAAGATTACCCTCTTGCATTAGAAGAAAGTGTCTCCACCACAACTGATGAAAAAATAGAGATAAACCTGAGCACAATACAATAAAAACCGGGGTTAGGGGCGGTTCTGTGGTGGCGGCTCACAAATACGCCGCTAAATGTTTTCCCTGAAAGGATTCAAGTCTCTTTATTAGAAACCGCTGTGAAACCCATAATTTTTTTAAAAAACTCGCCCCTTCCCTACCCCCACCCTATAGATTCCCCCAAACCCTCACGACCCCTTCTTCCCCTAACCCCCCGGACCTGGCAACCCCAACCGCCCGGTGACCCCCACGCCCTCCCTTCATTCCCTACCCACCCCCCTGACCCCAATGACCCCAAACCGTCTGGCGACCCCGTCCGGTGACCCGCGACCCCCAACCATCCGGCGACCCCGCGACCATCTTGATTGAGATTAATTTTTAATTGAAACACACATTTGTCACATTTCTAGCATTTTTTAGAATTAATAGAGGATTTATAAGATTTAAGAGAAGAAAGTGAGCATGATGGAATGCATCCAGGGTCTAGGAGGCCAAAAATTTCCCAATTTACCTATATTAGGTTCCAAGTGGGAGTTCTATGGGTGAAATTAATTTTTTTTGAATCATATGATACTCAATGACTCTAAACATGGTACCCGATAGATAAATTTGAAAAATTCATTATAAAAAGTTTTTTTTGGTCTTTTCAAACCCTTATTATTTCCAAAAAATTACCCCAAACATGGGATTTACTCTCATTTACACTGTTTTATGTTCTATATGGTGATATTATCGATCTAATATCCCTCTTGAGTGAACCAATATTTTTACTTATTTCTAGTTCGATTTAGTTGGACATTATAGTTCATTTTAAATGAGGATATTTTGGGTAACTCCTCTAATATTCTCTTTCGTCCTCATTCATTATGGTAATAGGGGTAATATTAACCCTTAAAATATAGGTATATTATAATATTTGGAATATATTGGATTCCATTGGGTATAACTATTTGAGATACATTTTCTAGTTGAATCTAAGGAAAACTCAGGGTTATCTTTTTTAATTACATCTCCTTATATGATAGGGACCTAAATCACTAATCTATCCACTTAGGTGGTTTTTTACATTAAATGGTGGTATCTCTCGTAATCAAGTAAATTTAAAGGGTTCTTCTATAAATAAATTGGTTAGTGTTACCCTTCTTCCAACCCTCCTCAAAAAGAGTTACCTTCGATATAATTTGGTTCTATGTGAACTTAATTAAAACCTAGGGTTAAAAAAATAATAATGTATTTTACTAGGCCTCTAATTAAAAAAAATATTTAAAGATTATATTACTATATTTGAACTATGTGATTACATTTCTATATTGTTAATTCAAATCCTTGTTTTCTATTTTTTATTTTCATATAGTGCCTATTTCATTGTTTAAATCATGTGAAACATCAATGGATAAAAATTTACATTATCCACTACTATAATTTACTATTTAATGACCTTCCATGTTCATTTTACATTCTTTACTCACTTTATATGACACATGGATTTTTTTATCACTCTATTAGTCATTTTAGAATATTTTTCGTATTATGGTATATAGATTTTATCATGTAGAAACTTGTTTAAGGATAGGTTCATGATTTCGGTATGGGCTTAAAATTCACCAAATCATTATAAAAAATCCCTCTTTTCTCTATGACGAGCAATAAGATTCACCTGAATCATTATATCGATTTCCCTTCCCCTAGGGTGGTTCACTAAAACAATGAAATCAACTAAAAATATCTACAAATATTTTTGGGTTCATAGATGTATATGTTTGTGTTATTTATTGTTACTAACACAACTTCCCACATAAAAAGGAATTGGATTATATCTACAACCTTGAGTTGAGGCTTGATAAATGTTGTAATGATAAGTACACTATCCATGGAAGGTGTTACCTTTACATAATCATTCTTATTCTTTATAAATTGAGTTGGGTGGTCTTGGAAAACTCCATTTAGTGTGTTTTGATTACGCTAGTATGTGCAAAATTATGATCGCATCGACATGCCACATGGACAACCTAAATAATTGGAATTATCCTTTCTTTCTAAAATCCTCCTATTGATCCCTCCAAAGGATCCCTTTTTACTCTCTTAGAATTATGGTTAGGATTTTCAATAACATTTTTGGTGTTCCAACCCCTCATGATTTTATGTGATCCTTTGGAATCATGTCTTAGCTAAAGATCATTACATTGCATGTGAATTATGGAAAATGGTTTATGATTATTTTGGTGATTCGTATCTATAGGAAGATTTGAAAATTAGGAATAAATGGTAAATTTAATAAGTGATGGGATTAAATAACTAATATGTCATGTAATAATATTTTAGACCTGATTGATATATACTTTCAGTGATTCATCCTAATACAAGAGAATCCACCATTTGATATGAGATTATTAATTTTCCCATATGTGTCACATTCCATGGGAAGACATAAGTGGTTATAAAATGTCTTATTATGGTTATATGGTTTATTTCCACTTCAAAACATGTTCCATGGGAAGATGTATGTAGTTATATCAATTCTAGGACTGGTGAGATGGATACTTTTTCCATTGGGGGTGAAATCCATGGGAAGATGAAAGTATTTCTATAATGTCTATACCATGATTGGATACATGAATCATGATATTGAAAATTCATCCCGATTTAAAAGAATTTTCCAGTATTTTGGGGAAATATGTCCTGATGTAGGAGGATCCCCCGCATGAAAGGGACACCCCACATGGAGTTGGTGATGATTTGGCTAACATAGGGTGTGATCCTAGAGCCTAAGAGTATGTGGGTTTATTTTATATATATAATTAATTTATTAAATTAACACCCTTGTTTATCCCTTTATTTCATACACTATATTCTCAGACTAGACATGTTCAGACACCATTAATGGTGGAATACTGAGTTATACTCACCCTATTTTTTCCACTATTTGGAACCATAGAAGATTTCATCGATGTCGAATGATATCTTTAGGAAGAAAATTTTCTTTATCACCATGGGATTCTCAAAAATGGTAGCAAATATCTTCATAAGTTCTAATTTAGTGTCAATTACTAAATATTTTAAATTTATTATGATTGAATTATGTATAAGTGTTTGTATTAAAGTTGTAAATTCATTTCAAAATAATTAATCCAAATTAACTGAGCTTAGGACATGAAATATACATAAATGTTTGAAGTAAAAATTGGACATGTCTTTTGTATTATATGAAATCCAAATTTTATGGTTTGCTTTATTTTTTTTAATATGTGTTGTTTGAAATTTTGAAGGTAAATTTTTATAGTACTAAACTCAGAACATATTTAAGTGAAAATAACATACATCATTCATTAGTTTTTAAAAGTGATTTTAATGAGAACCCCACAATGGAAATCCAAGTGGATGAATTAAAATTGCACAACCAAATGATATAGTTAATAATAATGCTCTCTCCAAATTCAAGGAAATAAGAAACACTATAAAATTCAAAGAGAGATGTAAATTCAAATAGATAGTGAAAAGATTGAAAAATATAAAGAGCGATGAAATATGACCAATTTTCAAGAACTGACCTAGTCTACCCATAATCCGGGTACCCAAGCTAGCATGCGATAAGTCTCAAAGGGTGTCATATAAGGGATAAATATTTCTAGTAATGTCGTTGTACTGATGGTATGAAAATCATGCATCTTTGGCGTTTTCAATGACATCACTTTCTATGGGATGTTGTTTGATGCAACATAAATGTGTGATCGATAGTGTTATGATAAGTGTGTAACCCGATATTCTTACTAGTCCTCAATGAGGTGTTGATGTTATCTCCTAGGGACCAGGCTTGTTCAGTTCGTCTGGGAATTCTATGTAAGTGGTAAATTTGATCAATGTATCATCTTTGTTATATTATGCATACTTTATGATCCATGGGTCATTTTTATTATATTATATTTCTGTAATCTTACACTATTGTATATATGAAACTATTTCTGTATTTATTAGTAACAAATTTGTTGTAATTTTTTTTATTATGTAGGCACATTTTGATATATATGAAATGATATAAAAAACCTCATAAATGATGCATCTGACACTGAATGATCCATATATCTTAGCATCGCAAGAAAAAATGGTGATTGTGAACTGCATGATCCATATATCTTAGCATCACAAGAAAAAATGGTATATTATGTGAATGATGTAGTGGATGAAGGTTGGAGTGTAGTTACTCGTGTATTACAAAAAGATTTGTATGATATGGGTGATGAAGTGGAAGATTTGACCTCTGCAATTGAATTTCATCAACAACATGAAGCATAATTATTTTTCCATCATGATATTGAAAATATTAGTCTAGCAAGGATGAATGAAGTGGATGAATCAATGGAGCAGGAAACTGACCTGATTGAAGGGGAAAATGATTGTATGTACAATTATTTATTCATTCAGCAACCACTTGTTTCATTTATGCAATCATTCATTATAATTGTTATATATATTTTGTTTGTTAGTACTGGGCATCTATTATCATTTTTAATTTTCTTTTCCTGCATAATTTTTTTGAAATATATATTCTAAACATAATTTTATTTGATTAAATGATAGGAATTCCAAGGAAGAAGCGGTACACTATTTCATCTCGTTCTACGAAAGATGATGATCCGTCTGTCCCCACGGCATATCAGGAACTAGCTGTCTACACCCCTACACCATCTCCCCCTGCAACATCTCTAACAACATATGTGGATGTCTCATTAGAGGATGAGTCATCAAATCCCCCTACAGGAGCCTCTGTATTGGGGCAGCGACACGCCCCTTCTAGTTCATCACGGACATTCTAAAGGGTTACAGTCATAGGTACAAATTTTAAATAAATAAATTTATTTCATTTTGTTTATACTAGTTTTTTCTCATTGTAGATGAAAAAAATGCAACCGTGGGAAAACACATAAAATTTTCAGATGTTTGGAACATGAACGGCGAGAAGATAGTCATGCCATTTGATTCTTATGGGGTCTGGACGGATGAAGCCTCGGGGTTACTTTGTCAGATTATAGGTCAGCTGGTAGTTGAGCCCATTTCCCTACCTATTTAATATGATGATTGGAGGATTATGCCTCCAAACTGGAAAAATGAAGATTTTGATTCTCAGATAAAGGTAATTTTATTACTTTATGGTTTAATTGAATGTCATGTTACTAATATGTTCAAAATGAATTTCTATATACAGATGTTCTTCCACTTTACCGTTGCTGATGTGATTACACGGAAGTGGACATTGAAAAATCGTGGTAAAAAATGGAACGATTTAAAATGGAGGTTGTGGTGTGATGTCAACGATACTTCATTGACCGTGCAACAAATGTATGTGAAGCTACCCAGTGGGGTACCGAAAGAACATTGGATAGTTTTTGTCGATAGACATCATGATGAGAAGTGGATGGTATTGAAATATATATTATTATATTATCCTCATTTTACATTTATACTTGTATATGAAGAGGAGATGAAATTGAATACCTTACTGTTAAATTGAATTTTATTTATTTCAGGATCTCTCAAGACAGAATGCATCAAACTAGGAAAAGCAAGTCATCCCACACACTGCGGTTGAAAAATATTTTCTAAAAGCCTAATTTCATTGGTAATCTTTTAATTAGTTTAAATATTTATAAGAAAATATTATCTGTTTAAGATATTAAATTTTTAATTTATCATTGGATAATGCAGTCACAAAGTTTAGGGAATGAAGCATCCCGAACTGAACTATGGCTGGATGTTCATAAAAAATAGATGGAATTTTTGTTAATGAGCCTGCCAAAGAAGTTGGGGTATGAAGTCAATTTTTTATTATTAAAACATCTTATCAGTTTTACAGTGTTAATATATATTGATATTTGATATATAGATAAAAATTAATGAAATATGGGATTCCAATCCTGGGAAATCGTACTCTATCTCCCAAGATGACCAGGGTGCTAAAGTCCTTGGTAAGGAGTATCCTGGTAGAGTGCGCGAGATGGGTTTGGGACCCGTACCATCTGAGGTCTTTGGCAGGCCACCTGGGATTCCAGCTATATCTAATCATGGTTATAGTCATTTCATACCTGAAGTTTCTCAGAGGGATATGTCTTCTCTACGAAACACAGTTCACCAGCAGGGGGATCAGATATCTTCTCTGTAGATAGATTTGCTTGAAATACGTCAGCATATGAGTAGATATGCCCGCGGTGGTAGTGCATCGACTACTGGTGAGCAGGTAAATCACAAAAAATCAAAATCATTTAGTTTCAAAACTTTTTTTGGTTTTACGTTTAATTATAAATATTAAAAAATATTTAATTTTCAATATAATGTTCTTACAGGTGGCAGCAAGTAGTGGAGATGGAGGTGGAGAGGGTGACAATGCATCATCAGACCATGAGTAGAAGTGTTGTTGATGTGTTGAAAAAATACGAGAACAGTTGGTTTCTATATGTAACAAGTATGGCACATAGTTGACACCAAACATTCCCATGTCCTAACATTTTCTTGATTTCTCATGTTTCCTTTTATGCATTTTTTTTTATTTATGATGTCTCATTTTATGTCTTTATTTCTCGAGTGTGGTATACATCATTCAATTTAGGCCTGTGTTTGAATAGGTATTCGAGATTTTGGATAACTAAAGAGTGATCCTTTTGTTATTTTGTTCTGGCTATATAAATTGAATCCTAGTAGACAGAATAGAGACAAAACATAAGAGTATGATGGGAATGTGTTTTAGCCTAACCATGTGATACGAATCATATACTCACCAATAAAAGTAGTTAAAATCAAAAATGGTGAACCTAACATGGAACCTTAAACAAAATTCATGTGTCACCCACATGTTAGGATCCTTTTTATCATTCAAAATATGATATGTGGACAAACATGGATCTGATAGAATTGATTATAAATGTGTTTATTTATAGATATGCTGATTTCATGAGGATTTCCTGTAAATTTTTCTCATAAGTATTCTGGCACATTCAACTAGAACCCCCTTTGATCCAAATGACATTTTACTACTTTAAGAACACATATGCTTTGACTACTGCACATGTTGGATCCTCATTTTAAACTAGGGCTCTATTATCAACCTTTCACCCTCAACATTGGGTCTCAAATTCACTA
This sequence comes from Viscum album, assembly GCA_963277665.1. Classification (NCBI taxonomy): domain Eukaryota; kingdom Viridiplantae; phylum Streptophyta; class Magnoliopsida; order Santalales; family Viscaceae; genus Viscum; species Viscum album. The sequence goes on from OY728120.1 coordinate 767,824,543, forward strand.
GTTTGGGAGTCGCACCTAAATGGTACCTTTCCATCTTCATAGGAAGATAAAAATTTAATTCATCTCAAAAATCCATACTAGTTGTCTACTCGACAATGACTAGGGGAACATAATTTTTTGTAAATAGTTTCCATCTCAAACCATTTCATGGTCATATCCATGGATGGAAATAACTTTCTCCACCCAAATCTATAGAGGATGACCAAGAGGTCACAGATGGACTCATCTAGATAGCATAAGGAACCCCCCAAAGGCCTCCTTCTAGCATTCACCATCACCAATGTTACAAAGCAATAAAACCTCTATATGATGTGTTTGATTACCTTGGGAGTCTGACCTATGTCTCCCTAACCTAGGTAGTCAGGAAATCCCACTGAGGGAAGTGAACAATCAACCAAGAACATGGCCCTACATCTATACAATCCAAAGAATCCCACTAACTAAATATGGTGGAAAACTATGTGCAAGAGGACACATTTCCCCACATTTACTAAGCTTGTCGGTATAATCTAGTATTATTCAAAAAAATGACCAAGAATATTTTGGTAAAAAATATAAGGAATACCCATATCCATTCCTACTGACTTCAATAACATCGTTATATACCAATATGAAATGGAGGAAATGATCAGTCCCATACACATTATCCAACAATAGAATAAGAAAATTTGCTTGTTCTGGTCACTGATGTCACCTAGAATATTCTAAAAATGGTTAAAGGGAAGACACAAAACTATTTTACCATAATTTGGGTGACTCATTAACACAATATGAGGAGATTTAGAGAAGATACACAAATTTTCTACCAACGTACGGTGTATCTAGTTGAATGTAGAGGAAATAGGAGTTTGGGTCATATCTTGCACATCTTCAAAACTTTTCCACCAGTTCCTCCTGGGGGGATAAGATCTTTACATATTCTACATTATTATGTGGGTCCTATTAATTTTTAGTAGAGATGTAGGTATAATACCACATACTACTGAGGCCAAGTTGGTAGTCGACATTGTTGATACTAGACTTAGGAATTAATGTGCATGAAATGTGATCCCACTCGGAATAGTCAGGTTGTAGCATAGAGTCATGGTATGGGAAAACTAAATGATGTTCAACATATGATAGGGAGCATAATTCAAATTCATTTCTTGTTTTAGGTACTTATCTAGTAACCTCTACTATATATTCTGCATTATTTGACACATGTTCATTATACAATGTTATATTTGATACATTTATAGAGATTCTAGTCCTTGATATAGTGTATTTATGTGTCATTAAGAATATGTAAACCTCATTGGTTATTTGATAAATGTTTGTTCACTAATGGAATTATTTTCCCCATCAGATAGGAAATTTTTATATATATAATTCATTCTTTCCCATCATGTAACTGTATGATGTAATTATTGTTATGGATATAATGCTTACCTATAGAACCATTGTTGATTATTATCACTATAGAATTATGGTTGATTGTTTTTTTGATGTCTCCAGTTTCATCATGATGGGGATACCTCTTTAGAAATAAAATTTTATTTGTTTGTATGATGTCTCCTGTTTAATTTTCTGGTTTGATTTTTTTTTTAGGCTAGTGGGGTAGTAGAAGCAAAACAACATTTTCTTTCTGGTCAGCATTTTGCGATGGTTTTAACGTCTACTAATGCTTTACTGGTCAGTATTTTGCGGAGGTTTTAACAACTTCTAATGCTTTACTTGTAAACCATTAGTGGCAGTTAAAACCCCCGCCAAATGTAATCGGTTTATATTTAGCGGCAGTTTTCACCGCCGCGAAAGAGGCGCATCAAACACCTGAATATTGCTCTGGTTAAAACCGCCATGAATAAAAAAATATCCGGCACCTATCAAACTGCCGCTAAAGTCATGAAAACCGCCGCGAAATGAGGCATCTATGATGCTTCCCTTATACCACCGCAAAATGGAAAAACCCGCCGCCAATAGATTTTTGATGCCCAGTTAAGCAGCGGTTTATGTAAACCGTCACCAAACCATATAGCGGCAGTTTAAACCGCCGCTATATGAAGAATAAACCGCCGGTAATAGCTGGTTTTGTTGTAGTGTCACCGAAGAAGACCCGTGACCCACTCTGATTAGTTTGACTATGCTTGTCGGAGAGAAAGAGCCATATACCTCCTTCCTGAAGATGAATCAATATGTGTTTTCTTTTAATTACACCAATATTCTAGGACATGATCCCGAGGTCTCAACTCATCATTTCCTTCTACAAAAAGATTACTGGGGCTATAATCAGGCATCCATAGTGACCCACATAATTCATGATTCCAAAATAGAGGCTAATGTTGACTAGCTGTTCAAATCCAAATTCATATGAGATATTCAATATCTGATCTACCTAGAAAACACATTCCCTTTCAAAAATGAGAATGGATTTATTAGATTATGCATCGACTTCATGGACCTTGGTTGGAGCCACCCAAGAGATGATTTCACGATCTCAACCATAGAATTGTTGATCGATGAAATTGTCAGATATGAGGCCCTCTCTTTCATGGATAGATATTCTGGATAAAACCTGATCTGAATCGCCCATGGAGATGAAGATGCTACTACAATTAGTGTTTCTTAGGGAGTGTTATATTGTAAGGTGATTCCCTTTGGTCTAAAATATGTCAGTTCTACATATCAATTTCCCATCCACTACATATTTAATCCCATCTTGGGAAAATTTGTCACGTTATATATAGATGATCTGGGGGTTAAATCACAATAGGGATCAATCCACATGACTGATCTCAAAACTGTCTTTAACAAACCGCAAAAAAATAGTTTAATGATGAATCCCCTAATGTGTGACTTTAGTGTTATCTATGGGAAATTCCCCACCTTCTCCATACACCATAACATCATCTATGTTGACCCAGAGAAGACAAAATCCATCCTTAGCATGTCCCCATCTCGCAGCCTCACTAAGTTGAGAGGCCTCTTGGGGAACATGGCCTACATCTAGCGCTTTATAACCAACCTGGAAGCTAAATGTTTACCTTTCACAAGGAAAATTGATAAATTGGTTGTGTAAGAGTGGTATAATGACTTTCATGAAGTGTTCAACCATCTCAAATGATATATCCTAAGACCACCGGTGCTGATGTCTCCATTTTAGGGAAGACCACTCATTTTTTATATAACCGCCTTAGAATGGTAAGTAGGCGCCTTCCTAGCACAGAAGAATGATGTCGAAAGTGAGAACAACCACTTTGACCATATCCAAACAATGATTGATGTTGAATCTTGTTATTCAAGAATTGAAAAGAATTGGCTAGCCCTTATCATCACAGTTCATAAACTCAGGCATTACCTACAGCACCATGAGGTCTGCCTAGTCTCCCACTGCAACCTGCTCAAATATATCATCCACTATGCCACACTAATTGGATGCCAATATCTGTGGGAGGACATACTAAAGTAGATTGATGTATGATACATACCCCAGAAGGCCATAAAAGGCCAGGAGTTACCAAACATAATTGGAAGAGAACCCATTTGAAGAAATAACCCCGTTGAATGCCAAACTTTGGGATTAAGAAATGTTATCCATCAGAGAGGACCCCCATGCATGGGAAATGAACATCAACAGTGCTTCCAGAATCCCGATAAGTAAATGGATGGAAGACCACAAGGTCAACAATGTGTGGATGAGAGTTATAATCATATCCCCAAAAATGTTTTCCTTTCTATACTCATTCTTGATTTCATTGGGATGTACATGTAATGAATTAGAATAAAATTCCATCATTGCAGTCCTAGAGTTGGCACTTCATGCATGATCCAGACACCTAAATATAAAAGGGGATTTAGTTCTAGCCATCAAGAATATAAATGGTGAATATGACATTAAGAAATAAGTATTGGCACCCTTTATCACCCATGTTTGAGAACTAATGGAATAATTCTCCTCAGAAACAACAGTGACTTATGTCCCCCAGTCAAAAAATGCTCAAGATGATGCATTAAAAAATTCCTCCATAGTCTTGAATGATCTAGAACAAGATGATACAGTTATTAGCATTTCCCACTATCAGATGATCTTTCCATTTATTCAGAGCAATATAAGGGAGATTAATGAGATTATCCATGTTTCTAGGCCTTATAATCACACCACCGGCTTGATGAATCCCCTTGAAAAATACATCTATATGGGGGAAATCCCTCCATGTATGGATGGATGGGAACAGATCCATAGATGTGAAGTCAATATAGTCTTATTCAATGGGGAAAACAATGAAAATGTTCTCTACAAATGTGGATTTTATGGAGTCCAGCTCAGGGGAATTAATGGAGAGGAGACTAGGGCAATCATGAAATCAGTGAATATTAGAGCTTGTGGAGAACACCAATTGGCAACCAAGATCTCTCATCAATTTAGATAGCTTTAACATGTATTAGCCAACTGTGATACAATATTGTGCCATATTCGCCATGAAGTTATATTCCATCCATGTTCATAACAATGTTATTCACCAACCCCTAGAGTTACTTTATATATCTATTTATTTCTGGTCATTTTCCACCTAGTGTATGGATGTTGTGGGACCATATCCCTCCACTATTTCCTGACAATTCATGTTCAAACTCATAAAAACTAACTTCCTTTAAAAATGGGCCAATACTATTCCCCTTAATAAAGTCATGGAAAAATCATTCTTAACATTGTGAAGGCCAACATCATTACCCGATTTGGAGTCCATCATACAATAATGATGGAAAACAACACCAACTTCTACTCTGTGGAGTTGGACAAATTATACCATGAGTATAGAATCAAGGACAACCGCTCATAATGCTACCATGCAGAGGCCAATTAGAAGATAGATGTTTCAACATGACTCTTTCTAACATACTCCAAAACATGAGAGACAAAGATAATAAAGAGTTTACAGACATGCTCCTTCATGCATTATGGGATTAATGGTCCATGACCCACAATGTCACCCAGCAAACCCTGTACTCACTAGTATATGGCGTAGTGGCAGTTTTGACTATCAAAATTAAATTTCCATTACATCATGTATCCATTTTCAATAAACAATCAATTGAAGAGAAATCCCAGAGATGGTTTGATGAGTTGGAGTAGTTAGATGAGAAATGTTTGCACATATTTCTCCATTTGGATGTCTATAAAAATCAGATTGTACGAGCCTTCAAAAAAATGATCACCTTCGGACTTTCCTTGAAGGAGAAATGGTGTTGGTCCTCAAAACCCTGATGATACTCAGGAAGAATCACCCAATGCATGAAAGCAAGTCGGAGCGACCATATATCATACATAGTGTCTATTCCAATAGAGCATGCAACTTGATATCAATATACATATCGCTCATCACGGCTCCAACAAATGCAAGGTTTTTAAATATGTACATCATTTAACAAAAAGGGTCATTCATTGTCCAAACTCAATGACCATAAACTATGAGTTGTAGTTTTATGCAGATAACATTAAACTATATGGAACTCATCCTTAAAAAATTACATTAAACTACAATTCTAGTGTCCTCGCAGCATGACTCAAAACTACATGACATAGTGTCCATGTGGCGAGACTCTAAACCGCATTGCATAAATAATCCTAATCGTATTATGATAAACTGAACGATCCCACAAAGAATTATATATAGTTTAATTCCAATTCTTCAGTGGGATATATAGTGACACCTTGTTCTTCTATATTGGTGCACCCCCACTATATAAACAATGCATTTATCATGTCCTCTACCTCCAAATATCTATGAGGGAAAAAATTGTCACTCCTTTTTTCTCACATAAAGAATAACTCATGTGAGCATAGGATATGTGGTAAGGATTCCCTTATGTAAAAAAACTATATGTAAATATTGTTGACCCAATATCTATAGAGGATGAAACAAAACTTATTATACTCATATGTCATAGTTAGATTGGTATATGGAACATTCCGAACATCGTGCGACATGATTCCTGCCTTTGAAGGATATGTAGGGATCCCCAGATTGAGCATCCAGGCCCAGCCATCATAAAAAAATGCCATCGCCTGTCCCTAATCATGGTCCAAGACTTTGTAGGAATTGTTTAGAACTTTTCAAGACTTGATTCCTACCCTTTTAGGATTTGTAGTGATGCCCAGATCTAGAAACCCAACAAAGTCACCGGAAAAAGAAAGTGCCCCTTCATCCGTCTGTATGTCAGGCTCCTACAATGAGTCCATGAAATTCCCTAACGACTTGAAAATAAACAGTGAGATTCTTCAAGAGTCACATGCGGCTGAATTCTAAATGATATGAGATCCCAAACAATACCACCACTCATAATAAGAAAAAAGATAATGCTTCCCCATATACATATGTGTTAGATATCTATGGAAGATGTGGTAGTTAACATCAAATAACAGTCTATGTATTTCTTACATTCATAGGCACATCATTCCATTTTTCAAACTCCATACTCCAAGAAATCATGGATAAAAAAAACAATCATGGCCATTTGAGATGGAAGGCCATTGTATTATGGACACACTCTTTGGACTAGGAACATCATGCCCCGATGGCTCTTTATTTGTATCATTAAAAATGGCTATTGATCAAAGGAAAATTTTCATTTGGAGTGACCTCTCCTACATCAGAACAACCAATGGATTTTAAGACCCATGTAATTCCTCATCATCCATGTTTCAAATCGGGGCTATGGTTTACACCTTTAATCATAACACATGTCTAAGGAATGTCATAACAACCCAATAAAGGTAAACTCAAAGATATTAATGATCTTTGTGACAACATAATGTCCTCACCGCCTGACTCTAAACTGCATAACATAATGTCCTCATCGCACGGAATTAAATTGTAAGGCCATAATTGTTCTTGGTGTACTATGTTAAAGATCATAGTATTGTTTTAAGCCAAATGTGATCCTTGTTGTTGACTTTTCTATATTTTGGTGGTGATCCGTAATCATCGTAAACTTGTGTTTCTCAAACTGAGCATGGCTCACATGAGATTAGGGATTTTAGAGATAGATCCATTAGGAAATCATTGACAATCAGTCCTAGAATTTGTTCCTTGTAGAAAAACCCTAAAAGGAATGTAATGGTTCCCTCCTCCATAAAGAACCCAACATCATTCCTATACGACATTAAATGATATTGTATCCCAAATATGGGATGAATGACTCACCCAACGTATGAGTCAGATCTACATATGGGATACCTGATTCATTGAGTGAATCACGAACTAATTGTGTCAATTATATCGGGATACACTCATTCCATACCTCAAACTTTGTTCTCTTAGTGATCTATAATCCTCATAATATTTCATTACCATCAGAGATGGAAGACCATTGTCTTGTAGACACCTTTGTTTCACTATGAACATCATGCATCAGTAGCTCTACATATGATTCCTATAGGTCGGTCATGAATCAAAGGAAAATTTGTCCCCAAGATATTTATCTCTTATCTCAGTATTTTGAATAGTTTCCAAGACTCGTGACCTCGCTCTTGATTCAATGGCCATCAATGTCATGGATTACATTCCCCTTTCTACCCGTATCCTGGATACTTCAGAATATGCGGGCCCGATTCACCTCTTGTATATTTTGTTGTTTCTATAAAATAAAGATACCTCATCCCAATTCATGAAGTCAATATGCATACAAGAGGGAAAAATACCCCCCACACTTATTTTTGGGTTACCCAAAAGAGTTTGGATAAATGAAATTTACTTTTTTGTTCTTAGGTGTACCATTTCCCAAAATAATTTTTCGTGATTAGAAATGTCCCAATATCCATAATCCTTCTTACCAATTGGATAAAGAAGACTCACTTCCTATGGATACCACTTTTTTACTATTCAAATCATTCCCTAGTTGTTATGTATATTTTTCCCACAATACGGACATAAATCAATGGATAATTCGTCCTCTGGAATTTCTTTTCCAATTTACAAATGCTCATATGGAATTCATGTCCTATATCACCCCCAGGATTTGGGAAACACCTCCGGATAATGGATTACATATCTTCCACTTTTCAAATTCTCAAAGAAGAAAAATAAATTTAATTAAACATACCATCCACATGCTCTCCCTTACACAAGAATGAATTCTGTGGGATGAGATTCCCTATCAACACTTAAATGAATATCCATAATACATTCAGAAATCATCACTCAGACATTCCACCCATTGTGGATCCCAAAATCAAAACAATTCCAAAGTGTTGTAAATCCTCCCAGGCCTATCGATATTGAAGGACATTGTTCCGCGGACACCATTGTTTTACAACGAACATCATACCCTAGTGGATTTTCATATTTCAGCTATGAAACTTCCATTAAAAAAGGAAAGTTCGTCCTCAAGAGAGTCCTCTCCTTCATTATTATGCCGGAAATGGCTCCCGATCCACATACTAGTAAAAAAATTACAACTTTAGGGTCATGAAAAATCCCTCATTCATGTATAAAATTTATTGGGACATTCTCGCCAAATTAATACTGAATTGGGGCCCCTACCCCATCATATTTGGTCAAATTTGTTCGACCTAATCCACTAGTAATAAGTTTGATTGGTCAAACTATGAACTGCAAGCAGAAAAGTCACTATACTCACCAGAGTGAATATACAAAAAGGATAGCTCTGAATAAAAGTCGATTATCATCTCGTTAATCATATACTATGTACGTTTTAGAAAAAAATTATGTCGAGCTATCAAAAGAGATGTAATGATTTTTATGATGAAAACCCACCAAGGGCAGCCTTAGAATAAGTCGTAGTATACCCACTAAGCCCGTGTCAAACAAGATTAAAAAAAATTAGGATAACAATGGGAAAAGAAAAAAATGTTCTGGAGGTTTTCCATAAAACCTCATAAATAGTCAAACTACGCTCACTAAGTCTTGTGGCTCAGGAAACAATTAGAGCCTAATTCGATTATTTCAATTTACTGGTTTCTAACCACTGTTTAAAAAATAAATGATTAAAATGATGTTTGAATTATTTATTTTGATCAATTGAAATGATCAGATAAGAAAAAAGAATATGTATTTTAATGAAAATTAGTTCCATTGTGTTCAAAAAAAATTTAGGGATATTCCAAGTTCAAATTCTCTCCAATGTATCAAAAGGATAATTTGTACACTTCGGGATTTGGGAATGTTACAATAAGGTCAGACTCACCCTTTAAATAGAAATGTAATGTGAATTCCGTGAGCCATCAATAGATTTTTCTAAAGAGGCTCACTAATACGCAAAAACCATGACCGTTAGGCACACCTGTTCTGTAATGTTTTTAAGGTCCTACCCTTTCTTCTAGATTGTTTTTTAATTAGCACACAATGAGACTAGTTGATTCTTAAATAATTCTACATGGGAATCATAATCCATCATTTCTTTGTATCTGGTGATTACAAAATCATGAGCATTTTACTATTCAACTGTCAGGTGATCAAATTCCTCAGAAACATCTCAAACAGTCATCGTCTGATGATGGGAATAACTGAACATGGTAATATTATCCTCACATGAATAGAGGTCTTCTCGTTCTACGATGATATGGTAGATAAGTACTTGTATGTGCTAATAATCAAATCCATTGAAACTGAGCTCGGTGAATAAAATCTAGAAGATATTTGTCTAATCAGTAAATCTATCCATATGTGTTTCCACAGTATTGACACAAAATTGACGCCATACCTGTTTTTGTACTCCCTGGTGCCCCCACGGAGAACTAGTACCTTGATCCTTCACAACTGTAATGGGTCTATAGGCAGTAAGTGTCATTACATGAGTGGTGAGGGACCTATGAAAGGTAACCAAATATGGGGTCTCTTCATACCCTCGTAATGTTCAAACATTAGAGTTGGGCGCGGACGACAAGTTGTGACTTCTTGGGTATCTGATGATATTATACAAGGGGAATTCTAATTAGGGTCATGGTAAGTATCCACAGTATGGGAGTAGCCTAAATCACTCACCACTAAGATAGGTCATAGTAATGAATCCCATTCCAGATGCTTCTGGTTGCGAATCAAACATATTCTTACCACAATTGTAGGAACAGAATCTATATTCATTATCGATATTGTGAGGATAGGAATAAGTGACATGTCCATCATACTTTTCGCAGAAGAAGGAATGTATGACATATTATTTTTGGAAAAAATGGGGTGAAGAATGGTTAAGAGATTTATCACCCGCTGAATTAGTTTTCATACCACATCGCCAGGGTAACATCCCACCCACAGTTGGGCATATTCCAATGATAGAAAAAATGATCTTGTTGTATATGGGATGAATACATCCAAAGTGGATCCTTCGTACATCATCATAAGCCATATATATTGAAGAATTAAGGGATGATATTTTCCCCAAAACAAAATAGCATGATGGAGAGTAGTTTTGTGAAGGCTCCCAAATTTCCTGGAAAACATGTAAGAGAAAAATGTATCACAAATTACCACTCAATCAATGTGAACAGTGATTATCCCATCCTGAATCATGATAATGTATGATTGTTCATAAAATGAATCACCTATTTCACCTATTAATGACCCATAAGGGGTAAGATACGGTGTAAATGAGAAGTTAGAAGTGTCATTTTGTATCCTAACTACATCGATAAGGCTTAATGTTCTAGGAAGAACAAAATAAATGTTGATAAGGGCATGTTGAATGTTGGAGTGTGGAACCCTCATAATGTATTGATATTCATAACAAGGGTGGTGTTCTGCCATCCACCCATTCAAGAATTAAAATGGTCCACTGAGACGATGTGCAATCCTACCTTCTTATATCTATCCCAAAAACTAAAAAAAATAGTGCTTGAGTAGGAGTGCCTAGTTTCATTGGTCGACCCTATGCCAGTACATCTTCTATCATCAATGTGAAGGCCTAGACCCCAGTATATACATCAATGGATGGGAAGAGCCATCCACTCAAAACCCTACTAATGAATCCTTCAAATCTAGGTACAGGAGGCCCATACTGTTGAAGCTCATATCCCCATGTGGAAGACCTTCCCTCTTTGTGGGTTGCATAATACGACCCTAGAATCTATCATGAATTACGAGATAGATGATTTTGACTTTGGTGTTGTCTTTGTCTATGAGAATTAACCAGACAAATGACCATATCCACACCTCAAATGGGATAAGAGAGAGATCCTGGAGGGGATGATCAACTTATCTCTCTACTAGTAACAGTAGGTTCCTTGTCATAGGGGACACATGGATAGTATTATCCCATATAGTGGATGCTGAGAGAAACTCTTCATAGATCTATCCAAGTATGGGGATTCCATTAAACTGGTGGGCATCCCATAAGATTATTCCCACATACCCATGTGACAAATGGAAGGTGTTGGTGCTTCAACACTAGAGGTTCAACAAATCATGAAGCATTTCACATAGAGATAAGGCTTCAAACTGAGAAACCCATGGTGCTTGATATAACATCACCACCTTCAATTAGTTAGGGGACTCTAAATAGGTTTTATGTACCTAGAATGTCGAGGCCCATTCATTAGAGATTCAACCTCTAGCTCACTAGTCCCACATAGTGCTCCACCTACCATTAGGATTTTCTAGATAAATGTTGATAATAGATGTGTACTCTCGAGTGATGTGTCTCGAGGAAGTGGTGTGACACCTGTGATCTCCTTGAGTCCTTGCTGATCTCTCTAATAGGAACACATTTTCCTAAATCAGAGTAGTTATGACTTCTCCTACTGAAGAAATACTGGCTCCATCCCATCCTTGTGGTTATTCTAATAGAATAAAAGGGGTATTGGCATCAAATAATGGTAGAAGAATGTCATCAGGAAGACCAAAGCTGTAAAGTGGAAACTGTGTGGAAAAAAGATATGCATCAAGATCTAGCATGAGGATATATTTTAACATTCTATCACAATGATCAATGTAAGATAAAAAATGGTCATGACTATCCCCCAGCATGGTTTCCCTCATCGTTGTCGATTTAGTCAAAGCCTGTGAAGGAGACATTGCATCCTGCACTGAAATATCCAAAAATACCACAAATGGTAGTCCAATATAAATTGTTGGATGAAGGCCCCAAAAAATGTATATTGGACATAAAAAAGAGTCTACATAGGGTCTGCGTACTATTACTAGAAACGGTACGCGGAAACCAATTCCCACATGGGGAATGATATATGGAAGAAATCCATGCATGCTACAAAATAAGAGGAGTTAATCCCCATATAAAATGCAGTAATCAGACACATTATACCACGTAAAACCATGGGATATGAAACACCTATGAGTTGATGTCCCACCTAGCGTCGGCCAGTGAACCAAAGGGTTCGCGAAAGCCAAATACCGCGAACCAATGCCTCACCTGGTCGATATTTAAAGTTGATATTTAAATGTTTATGTTTCGATTATTAAGGCTTAATGTTCTGTTCAACGGTTCAAACTCGGTGTGAGGGACATGAAATCCTCGTAGCATTATTCTTCACAGAGGTCTGGGATTTAGTTTCAAATTCTATAATGCAGTTCGGAAAATGGAAAACTCAGTTCTCAGGAAGATAGAATGGAGAAATGTTTTGTTCGTGGCACATATGAAGTGGTTCACGAACATGGTTATTCACAAAATTGATGGTAAGAGATGGCAATGTATGCCAATGGAGAGTGAGGATTACCTTTATCCATGAGAAATAGTAAAATACAACTAACATGGGCCCCTATATTTAGATGTGGTCCTCTCCAATAGGACCTATCTATTATACCGCAAACCATTTCAGTCCAGGACGACATCTACATCAGAATAGTCTCCTATTCATTCCGAATGGACCCCATTCCTATGGGGGCAATTTTTAGGTTCCTGAAAACATATCAAAGGGATGAAAATACTCCCACAGTCACTTTTCATGGGGAAGGAATAATTCCAACAAATATATTAAATAGAATGGACTCAAATTTATTTGAAAACATTGGAAGAAACTTGAATAAATTAAATTCATCAAAGTGTGTTTAAGGGAACCATGTACCATCACCAGGAATGGTTCGTGGATCATATGAACTAAGAACCACTAGTACGGGGAATGACCTGTGAGGTCTTGTCCCATGGAGTGATGGCTAGAAAACTCATGTCCCCATGAACTATATCACTGAGGGAATCAATCATGTGAAGTCCATACGCATATAGTCTAGTGAATTCTGCAGTACGTGGACTAAGAAAACTTGCCAGGTTCTATAAACCATGACTCGCAAACCATATCCTCTGCAAACCCCAACATACCGAGTCATCCATGGATCAGTTATTCTTATTCATGGTCTTTTAAAAATGGTGATTCATTCCTATAGATTTTATTTCCACATTTCCCTTTAAAATGACCACAAAAGTAATTGGGAATGACGGTCTAAGAAATCACGGAGGAGACCCCAAAGGTTGGAAGTAAGAATTTAGAGAGGATTCAAGACTCAATCTAGAATCACTAGATGATCCAAAATTTCATACTTTTTTTCTCCAATTATACCCATCCACGAACCATAAAAAAATCATCTTAATAATAATTGGAGAACCGTGAACAAAATTGGTGAAATCGTGAACCACATATTCTTTTCGGATGAACTCCCTGTCTACGATAGTCCCCATGACCCGCCATTAATATGGTGTTTCACATATTATATAACTATGCAGATTTAACCTAACACCATGTACTTCATAAGTAAGTGGATAGTACCTGATGAAGTGTGATGGACCTCATTCAGGACCACGTACCATTGTGGTACATGATGATCCACGCCGAATCCCATATATTGCTTCGGTATCTGGCTGAAAACTCTATCCCCATACGACTATGGTTTGTGGAGCTCCCCTAATCTTTCAAAAGAAAAAAGTGAACAAAATTTGGTGTCTTCAGGTATCCGTTCCTATAGCTCCAATCTCACCCCTCTTCTACTGTACAATCCTCTATAGCCCCTTCACAAATCGGTCCCCAAGCATCAGGCCAAGGTCTCCCCCAAACCCACCAGACCTGTATGATCAGATAATCGGGCGCATCTGTCTACCCCTTTGAGTCTACATTCCCATGGTAATCAGAGTCATGAAGGCTCTCCCCAAAACGGTTCAGACATGAGGGATGTCTATAAGTCTACATTCCCATGGTATCCTGGAGTGCAACCATGGGATGCAGACATAAACATCCCCGTTCTAGGGATTATGCGTGATCAATTTCTTTTCCATTCAATGATGAATGTTGACCAATCAATGGAATTATATTTTCTTCTCTTTTTGATGATAGTCAAAATTCCACCCCTTTCCCATAATGTGTTCTGGGGAACTCCCACTAAGGAAAGTCCCCAATATTCTGGGGGCTGAGCCACATGACCTCCAATGTCATCCCATAATAAAAGTTTCATCGCTTCGCTCCCTCTCGCATGGTCTCCCAGGCCTCATCCTTCATAGTCCCACCCTCTCCCATCAGTAGAATAGGATGTGTGTGGTTGGATTGATCTATCAAATCCTCTTGTATCTCACACCGAGAATGACTCATGTGGGCTAAGAGATTTGTGATGATTACAATATACACACAACTCTAAACTATGAAAACACTGATTCCTGGTAAATCCAGAATATTTAGGAAGCTAGCTTGAAGCTGCGACCTCAATAGGGGTGCCCTTCCAAAAGGGTACACCCAACTATGTCCCCTAAAATGGTCCTATGCCTTGAGTAAGCCCCATGTTTCCCAATCTACATGGGCTCAAGTTCCTCTACCGAGGATATGTAAGAGGCCTATATTTTGGGTCTAATACCAACCTCAGGCCACTTTCTACCCCCCATAGATGATGATAAACTCCACAGTTCCTTATTGCATAGCATAATTCATCATTACCCCTATAGTATCAAATCCATGTATGTTATTGAAGATCATGTAAAACATGGGTAGCCCATGGAAACACTCTCCGGGAATGAACCAAGGATTCGAACACATTTCAAAATATCATAAATCTATAAGAGAGTCCCGAAATTGTTAATAATCCCCCCAAGGGTTCCATGAGTCAGACCTCCCATCCTCTCAACCAATAGAGTCCTTAAGTTTCATTGGGAAAATCATCATCGAATGATCACCTAAATTTGAAATGAAGATCTATGAATCATGAATACTAAGACCATTTTGTTTTTCTAGTTTCACGAATAAAATCATTAGAGATCACCCAAGGATTTTACATCCTAAGAAGACCAATTGCCCAAATACTCCACCCCATGAAATCTCCCGCTGGGACCATTTTACATTATCACCTCCCTTAGAATATAGAAGGGATAAAATGCCCCGTTCCCATAGGGTTAATCCAATCCTCCTTTAATGGTCAATGACATGACTCTAGTTGATATAGATATGGTGATGTGAAGGTTTCTATAATAATAGATAAATTCTTCTGATTCATCTGACCATTTTTCATTTTTCGCAAACATGCACCCACGCTGCCCTCCGAGGCAAAAAAAATTTCTCTACTAGGAAATGAATATACAATTATGAATAGAGGAGGCATGAAAAAATTAAAGAAAATAAATGGATAATATATTTTCAATCTACTGCATGAAATGTTTTATGAAGAAAGAGATATATTCTTTGTATATTTTTAATCGATCAAGGTATAAAGATAAAAAAAGGATAAACAAACATCCTCCAATCTATTTAATTTTTTTTAAATATGAAGAATCATTCTCATCAATAAATATAATTTCGATGGTACTATATTTCATTACTGAAGATCATCTACATATGTCAGTTTCTACTACAACTATGAGCTAACCATGTTAACAACAAACTTCATCTCATGTATTTTATTGTGAATAGTAGCTTCTAGGAATTAGCCTTGGTGGAAATTTAGCTTCTTGAACCAAGCTATGGATATTTAGTTTCCCTTTAAAAGAACCATAATTCCCCATAAATGACTTGTAAAATGTTTGCTTCATGTACTCAGTTGTGGATGGTCTTGGGATAAGAGGACCAACCAATGGAAATAACTGATCTCTTTGAATAGAGAGTTGGTGGAGTGGACTGGGGGATTTATGTTCCCAAGATTACTATAAGTCCTTGTGATATATTCATTTATATATTTACACTTCTCTATAAACATTAAGAGTTATGGAATGGATCTCATCATATAAATATGAACTGTTAATGTTATCAATACTTTTCTAATGACACAATTAACCCCCCCCCCCCACTTGTGTCTTCATCAAAGTCATTCTGACCAAACAGTTGGTATCAAAGGGTGGAATGTTTTTGATTTTGGAATATTTTTTTGGTCCCTAACAATCCTGAGTTAATGATTTTGATAAATACAAATCTCAAAGGGAAATTTCAGAGAAGGTATGTTGATGATCCATGCTCCTGGTTATAATGGTTATAATTATGGACGATAAAAATATAGCATAGCTATCTATTTGAATAATTTTGGTCTCAATGTTTATATGAATATTTTCAAACCTTATTAAATCCCTATAGATCCAAAAAAGTGGGATTATACTAAGGAAGATGAGTATTATATTAATTCAAAATCCATTAATGCAATTGTATGTGGTCTTTATCCTAATGAATTTAATTGTGTTTCTCAATGTGATACTTATTTTGAGATGTGGATACAATTTAAGTTTCATATGAAATAACTTATGATGTCAGAAAACTAAGGTATAATACCAAAAACCGTACATTCCACACATTCAAGATACATGAATATGATAGAATCAATCAAATGAATGGATTATTAACAGAAGTTATAAATGATGTTGCTGCATTGGGATCTCCAATTCCATACCAAGATCAGGTGTTAAGGGAACATGGGGTTTTACCATCTATATAGAATGAAATATCATCTTCTATTAAACAATACATATATGTTAAATAATTAATGATTAAATAATTAATCGGAACCTTAATGATGTTTCTAGTATAGATTCAAGAAGATGCCAAAAACAATATTTCTATAAAAAAGGATGTTGTTTCTCTCAATGTTTTGATGGATGCTTTTTTTACTTAGATTCTAGTAATTCGAGTCAAAGTTATCAGATATCACATCTTGAAAGCAAAACTCAAAAAACGTAAAAAAGGAGAAATGATAAATTGAAGTTGAATAAATATAATGACGTAATATCCTACTAGTGTAAAAAATGGTCATTTGAGACATTATTGTCCTCTTATTAAAGATAAAAGTAAATATGAATAAAAATGAAAAGAAAATAAATTCATAAAGGCACCATGTAATGTAGATGAATATTCAAGTGATGAATTTACTATATACTCAGATGTTAAGCATGAAAATAAAAAGGTTAATCTATGCCTTACGGTTCATGATATTGAGGTACAATCTTCTTACTATGAATGTTATTATTATGAAATTTATTCTTATGATGAACTTAATAATAATATTTTATTCTTCCATATAAATTTTATTATTTAAATAAGGATCATAAAAATTATATAAAATCTTATGAGCCTTTTTCAAATGATAATGATGTGTGCCAAAAATAGATTTTAGATTTACATTCTAATACATCCATAATTTATTATGATCTAGATAAAACTAAAATTAAATAATTATTGTTTGATATTGATATTTGAAAGTATGGTTCATGTATACATATCAAGGGATAGAATTATTTGTTTCAAATTCATGGTAAAAATATAATTCAAAAAGGGAATCTTTGTATTTGTAGTAATGGTGAAAACCCAAAATTATATAAGAATTATTTTATTCCTTACATGAATAGAAAAATCATTTCTATTGTTAAATGTATTTATTAGGGTACTAACATACATTATGCTAATTCCTGTTATTTTTGAAAATATTAATTTTCTAGTTTCAAGCATGTTCATTATCCAAAAGAATTATCTAGGTTTAATTCTAAATTTTTTGATCAAAATAATCATATTTGTTTAGCTAAATTATTAATTGGTGACATTTACAGTACCTAAAGTATATGAGTATAAAATTAAACTTGAATTTGATAAATTGTATGTATGCACCACTACATTTCATTGTTATATCATCAAATGGCATCTTGAAAATTTGGGAAATTTATTATATTCTTATTTATTATTCTATTGAATATAATCATCATTAGAGATAGAATGTTTAATCTCCAAACTATTTTATAATAAATTTTTTTATTAATTTTAAATGCACCAACTTTTTTATAAAAAGGGATAATTTTTTATTTTTTATTTCATATCTTTTATTCCTCTACATTTAATTATTCTTATGGATAAACTATTAAATATTTTCAGACTATTATATTATCAAATCCATTAATTTATTGATGTATTTTATTAATTGAATACAATCAAAGATATATTAGAAATTTATAAAAATGTTTATCATATGTGTAAGTATGTGTTTAATGATTGAATATATTAATTAATTGCATGTGCTAAATTAATATCGTTCAATTTTTGATACATTATTCAATTATTAGAGTAAAAGTTTCTATTCATTTATTTCATACACAATATTTTAATTAATTTCTATGAAAATTCCTTAATTAAATTAATTGGAAATTCTTAATTATATTTATTATATACTTTATTTACCTTTAATTAAAAATATATATTTTAGTTAAATTACTTGATAATCATTAATTAAAATTTGTTCAATATCATCATTATTTATTCTTTGTATTCGAGGAGTAAAATTAAAAATTTATCATATGTTTAAATATTTTATTATTATGGTGTGAATTATACATTCATTGAAAACCATTTTTATTTGTCGAATAATATTTTATATGTTTTCATAGATCCTTGATTATATCTTTTTATTTTAGTAATAAAGCATGAATTTATGGAGACTTTATATTTCCAAATATATTTAGAACATCTTTTTATATTACTCGTCATTTTAATATATATTTTTGAAACAATTTATTTTTTAAAGTGTATGTATTTATAATTTTTTTGTAACATTTTAATATTTTTTTAAAATAAAAATTTTTTTTTCAGAGTTTTAATAATTTTAAAAGGGGAAATAAATTATTGTTTATAAATTTTAAATATTTTTTAAAAAATTTCAAAATAATTTTGAAATTCATATTCTTCAATAATTAGGTAAACATATTTATATACTATAGTAATCATCATTTTTATCTTTACAAAATGGGAGAGAAAATTTTGGTAGAATTTTAGGGGATTTGTAATTATAAAAACATGATATTTTTGAGTGGCTCCTTATCATTTTTCTTTTAATTTAGTTTTGATAATTACATCAAACTGTCACTCATTGTTTTCTAATATATTTGATATGTGTTTTAGATTTAGTATATTGATGTAATTATTTTAAATTTGATGTATTTTTTGATGAATTATTATGGAGTTTATTACGTGGGCAGTACAAAAAGATCATATTCATTTTAGTTGTTTATGAAAAATTACAATTCAGTTGTTTCGATGCTGAAAATATTCACTAAATATTCTACATGATGTTTAAGTGATGTTGATGTTTTTATCTTAATGTAAATTTTAAATAATAATGATATATCAAGCTATATTGAATGGATTGACAGGATAATTATTCTATTGGAGAGATAATGGAATTATCTAAACATCATTTAATTGTGTGGAAGTCTTAAAAGGATTTATTGATATGCAAAAAAATCACAGAATTTTCTGAATTAGTTTTTCAACTATACAGTGACTAGATTTGAAATCAATTTGTATTTATTTTACTTCAAGTTATAGATATATCAAAAAAAAATTGAGACCTCGGGTAATGGAAATAAAATGATTTTATGTTGAATTCATCTTTTTACATGAAATGCAAAAAATTTGTATGGATGGTCAATAAATTTTCTAACGTTATACATTGATGTTTTAGCAGTTGTTTTTCTAGATCATAAGGATTATATTTTTTATGATATCATGATTGGTAGAGGCCAGATTGATTCAATTTTTTAACCACTAGAAAGATCAAGAGATTTAATAAAAATATGTCTTGAGGTATTAACGCTTAATATGTTGTTAAAAGCCACAAAAAATTCATAGATAACTAAAATTAAGATGTTTACATATTTCAGAAAAACTATTCACAACCTACATTATTAGCCATAAAATAAGGATGGAACCATACATTGGTTGGAATAAGGTAAGGAATGAATCCTAAATTTGATTAGTGCATGTATGTATTATCAACCTTATGCTGAATATTATATGTATAGATCAATAACCCCACATTCAAAAATATACATATAGATTCACAACCATATGTTCGGTGAATGATAAATGTATGTTATATAAAACCCAAATAAATGTCTCGAATCATTGTTCATCACTTCTTTTATTATAAAAATATTATTGTAGGATTTATAAAATTATTTGGATTGTAATTATAAATGATTTATTTTATAATAATAATGTATAAATGGTTAAATTCTATTATTGGGATATTTGTGAAGGTTATTAACTATATTTATTTTGGGTATCCTATGTAATTCAAATGTTGTAACAACAAATAGATATTTATTCTATATATATATATATCTCTCTGAAAGGAAAATAATGGACCATGAATTAGAGAGATGATGTGAAAACATTGATGAAACTAAAGTGCTCAGATATTTTTATTCTTCTGGTTATCATTTAGAAGAAGATAGATAAATATTATTTGTACATTCTTTTTCATCACGGTGTTATGGAAAAGGATGCATATGAAAATATTTTATACTCTATTAGTTACTATTTAAATATGAAAAATCCCGATCAACATTGAAGATTAATTTTATACTACTACTATGAATTATTAATGGTCATCTGCATTTATTTGTTTATAGTGTGACAATGATGTAAAACTATTTCACAATAAACTTCATCTCACCAATTATTTTTACTATGTGGAATCAGATGTGATGGAGTGTCTGCATCTCATACTAAGTTGTTGATATTCATGTAGCCTATAAATGAACTAGAAGTACCTGTAAGATCCTTTTTAGGTGTCAACTTCATTTACTCAGTTGTGGTGGGTCTTTTGATAATATGACATATTGGTGAAAATCATAAATCTTGTAAATTAGATTGTTAGTGGAGTAGATTAGGATATTTCTTATCATTTAACCAAAAAATATCCTTGTGTTCTTTTCCTTTATTTATTTATACTACTATCTCATCATTATGAGATAAGGTACAGAACTCTTCATTTTAAGAGGGAATTTTATTATTATCAATATTTTCAAAAGGAAATAATAAACCCCCTTCATGTGTCTTCGCTATAGTCATTCTAACCTAATAATTATAAGGGAAGATACTTATAGCATACAATAATGATATATATTTAAATAATAATATTTTATATATTGTATCCAAATATAGAAATTCATTATGGTCAATGGGAATTTTTTTATGACAATTATTGAATATTAAAAAAAAATATGTAATACTTCTGTATATAATGTCTCAGTCATTCTAGTTCTCTCTATAAGTATTTTTTAGTTAACCATTAGACACATGGATACAAAAACATCTATGATATCTAAAGGGATATTTATAGGGACGTTTCTTGGGATATTAGTATGGATAAGCCTCAGGATGAGTAAATATATTAGAATGTTTCATATAATTTTGGTAATGGATAGAGTGTGTGGTTTCTAGGAAATTACATCCCTTTCTAATTATTATAAGTGGACCTGGCTCTGGAATAGACTTTCTTAGGGGTAATAACTTGAAAAAGGTTTCATTGAGATATTATTTAACTTCACCTAGTGAAAAAATTCACATTTCTCTAATCGTGGTTTGACACTCCCATGATATATGGTTCGAATATTCAAATATTACTCATGAACTATCGTAAAGGATTTAAATAATGACAATGAATGACCTAGGTTTAGTATAACATGTAATTTACTGAAAATAATTTTTCATGATTTAGATATCCTATAAATTTTCTTTCATGTTTATGTTGATAACCACTATGAATATTATTACTCACACTCTGTGTTTTTGTAGTCAATTTTTGGAGACATAATGAACATGATTAACATTGAATGTGATAGATAATGTGTTGATCAGAAAAAAAATGGAATGTTGGCTTGATTAATGGATTTTGTGATAATTCATAATCTGTTATCCTAATAAATGATTAAAAATATGCACATTGACCAAATATCGGACATAGAAAATATGATAACGATATAGTTTGTTGATAATTCTGGTCGTGGATACCATGGGTAAAATAATATTTAGTTTTCAGTAAAGAAAGAAAATTGGAAGAAGAACTCTTGGGGATTTCATATTAGAATGAGAATATTTTTTATATGGGGAGATTAAGGGCACATAATATGTTATTAAAAATGAAATATAAAATATTCAGTTGACATAATTGATTATAATAATGGTTTCCTTATGGAATTATAAATGATCAAATGTCATAAATTTGGAAATAATTGGAATTATATGAATGAAAACCCTTAGGGTAATGTTCGTGAAGAGAATCATCTTGGTGGTATGATAAATGGTTATACTACTCATGATGATACCATAAATAAAATATAAAGGGAACGATTTATTAAGGGATAAGATGATTAAACCAACTAATTGTTTTAATAAATATGTAGAATGATATAAATGTTTTTGTATGGGTGTATACAAATTATTATATATAAATCATGAAATATATTTAGAATTATTCGTATGAGTTTATCATTACGGATTCAAAACAATATGTCTAACAGTATTAATGAAATAGAAAACTGATATAATTGAATGGTTGTATTTTAAATAAAACACTTGATTATGGGATGATGAACCTTAATAAATTATTAATGATGAGAAAATGGTGTTTGGTTTGGATAGACTGATGATTTATATGATTAAAGTAAATAATATTTTATTGATTACCCCATATCTGATTACTTATTTATTGACAAAGTGGTATATTTTTTTAATGATGGAGCATAATTTTCATATTTTTTTAATAAATTCAATAATATATGGTTTTATTTATTGAATGTGGATTCGTATTTTTTTATTTAGTGTACTTTTTAATTATAGTCATTACAATGCTTCAAGAGAATATTTGACCAAGGTCTTCCCATATTTTGTGTCTTTTCATTAATATCACTTATTATTATTTTTGAGATTAATGTTATATTGATTTTGGTAAATTTTGTGCCATTATTTATAATTTTTTGGATTTCAATTATGGATATTCATAAATGATACATAAATATAACTATTCATGAAATTGATGAACAAGAAATATGGATGTTACTAGATAACATATGAAAAAATATATTTTCTAGAGACAAAATCATATCAAATAATACATACAATAATTAATAATTTGTGCTACATAAGTTAAAAAAAATTAATTAACGTGTTGAAAATGATTTTATAATACATAGAGTATGACATTATTTTTTACCTTTCTAATATATAAAAAATTAATTAGGGGTCTTGGTGATTTTACATTGGCTATATAATTCATAACAAATTACTATATTGAAAATTTATTCTCTTCGTATGACTATTTTTTTAAAACTTATTTTTTTAGGTAACCCACCTTGATTGTGTGATTATCTTTTTATCATTAGATAATGGTGAAAAATACGTATAATAAAAATAATTATTTAAAAATAAGGAATTAAAAATAGGATTTCTGTTTTTTACCCTTTATATAAAAGAAGACCATTTTCATATTTTAATTTTTTAATTGATATATTTTCAAAGGATTATAATGATAACTTCAATGAATTATTTAACCATGAAATTATATTATATTATAAATTTCATAATGAGAATGTGAGTCACCACAATGTCATTCTACAAAATATAATTATATAGTTTAAACATTGCCTATTCTATAAATGAATTTTTTGTATAAAATTACATAAATCTTGGGGAGTGTGATAACTAAAACTAAAATATATGATAGCCTTAAAAATATATTGGTTTTTATCGATTGGTCAATTCCAGAAATAGATAATGAAAATATTTAATTTGTTAAAATGAAATTTGTATTATTGAAAATTTATAAAAATATTTTATGGTTTTGGTAAGACATTGAAGAAACTAGCATGGAAGGGGGATAAATTTATTTTGATAGAGGAGAAAAAGGATATATTTTGTAACCTAAAATTAGTTTTTGGTAGTATTTATATACGATATATTCCTTTTTAGAGTGACTAATTTTTCATTTTTATTGATTTCTTAATCAATGTACATGGATTTGTTGTAATGAAAAACTATAATGTTATATATCATGTATCATGAAAATTTATGAATCAAATAAAAAAATTTACCAGTACTAAACTATAGTTATCTATGAATATATTTACTTTGATGATGTGGATAAAATACCATTGTCGAGAAATATGTAATAATTTTATGTGCTAAAAATTTACAAAGTATGTATTCATAAGGATTTAATTAAATATAAGAAATAGATAATGGTTAGATAAACATAAATATTCTGATTTAACTAACCATTGTGATGCCTGATAGGAAAAACATATGGCACAATCATTAATAAAAAATAATAATAGTGTATATGTAATGATAATGATTAAGAAAGTCCCATTGGTTTAGGTATTATAATGGGTAGATATAAATATAATAGGCCAATTTAAAAGGAAAAATTATAAACCATTAATTTACATATGTTTACAACATTATTAGATAAAATAATGACAATGATATAAGCATATTCTATAAAATAATATTTTAATTATAAATAGTTAAATTCATATTTAATTTTAAATTTTTCCAAAATGTGTGATAGTGTTTAACAGAATGCAACATTTATTTTACATACAATGGTATACAAATGAATTAATGTATATAGTATAAAATTTAAATTTATTTATATATTTTGAAATTATAAAAATGTATGGCTATTAGAGAGTGCACTATTGGTTGGATAAGATGAAAATATAAATATTTGATTATACAGTATTGTGTCTAATATTATAAATTATCATGGAACGTGAAATATTTTTAACTGATTGATGAAACCATCACACGTAAATGTTTGGAAATGAGATGATATCATTGTGAAAATTATTTTTTATATTTATAATACATGAAAAGGAAAAAATCATATAATTATTACTTTTGATTAGAAAAATGAGTATGACTACATGATATATATTTCAAAGGATCACCACTAAAAATTATATTTAGGATTTTTTAACTATATTGTTGGGACAACATTCAGTTCCTCTTTGAATATTGTGATATTATGATTTCTGATTCATATAAAACGTTTTATAGGGTACTCATAATATACTAAACAAAATGTTAACCAACAAAATTTATTATAATACTCATAAAAATGGAAAATTTTAAAGCATTATCAAGGTATTATGGGGTATATTAATTTCTTCCTATTTTTTAGTATTAAAAATATTGAATAAACAAATTTCATTGTGGAATTATACAAAAATAATAATATCATTTCTTGAATTAATATATTGCGATTTGAGGATACATATTAGAAGAAAATTTTAAATCCATCATGTTATGTAGTTTTTAGAGAAATAAAATTTTGAGTACTTTAATTAATACAATAAATGGTGGATACTAGAAGAAATTCAATTTTATATTAAAAAACAAAATTTATTTTTATAAGAAATTAATTGAAGGATTTAATGATTAAATATCGGGATTGTGTGTTTTGGAGAAATATTAATGAAATGGTATTGTAATATTTTATAATTATTAAAAAGTAATCCACAATTAAATTAACACATTTGAAATATTATATAAATGAATATCAATTTAACCATTTTCACAACATTTTCAAAGTTCATAAAATAATTTATGTTCTATATCTACATATTACATGTAATAATTAAATCATATAATTATTATAAAAGGGGGAGTGACTATCTCTTGGGATATTATAGGATTAAAAAATTGTTTTCATTCATTACTAAATTGAGGAAGTGTTACACAATCAAAATACTTAACAAGTGATGGAGTGATAAGGAGAAAAATATTTGAAGAGGAAGTAAGGGTAATAAACAATACTTTGAAATAAATTTTCAAAAACATTGTCTACAGAACCCAATTTACATTTAATACCATGTAAATATTTATTTTTTAATAAATTTTATTAAATAAATTAAAAAAATATTAATATAGAATGTGTTTTCAAAAACATTGATTATTAAATGTTCATAACCCAAAAAGATATGGGTGAAAAATACATTAATATTTTAGTCTTCTATATGCTAAAAATCATATGAGTTCTAGTAAAATATTAATGTATTGAGATATAGGATGCTGAACACACATGACTGGAGACTAATTATGATTTAAAATGTTTTAAAAAAGGTAATCTTGGTTATTTTTAATTTTTAAATAATAATAATTTAATGATCAAATACCTAAAGAATGTAGGTATTGTAGATTCTGTTAATATTTTATTTTTTATATTTTTAGGGGAACTAATATAAAATTTTTAGTTTTAATCAGTTATTCAATGATGTATGTTATAAATAATTTGAAAAATATACATGTAAGATTTATAGTAATAATAACAATTCAGATAATATTATATATATATATGAGAATATCTATATTTATAAATTATATTATAAAACATAAATTCAAGAAAATAGTTTTACAAAAAAATATAGAGTACCACATTTATAATTTGGGAAATATATGTGTTACTATTCTAACACCCTGAGATTTTACTATGTATTAAACTAAATAAATATCATTTTTAGTGGCTTGTGATTTTCGTAACACCAGACTAAAATGAATAATATATTATTAATGTTAATATAAAACATAAATAACCTATACAAATATAGTTTTTCAACAAAACAATTAATACAAATTAGAAATTGGTATGAAATAATTTTAAAAACACTTAACCGTTAAAAGGGTAATTTTCTATAAAAGTGATTTTATTGTTTTTTATATTTAAATGATTCATTCATTAATTTTATGATTTTAATTTAAAAAATTTAAATTAATTTTTTATTAATCTTATAAAAATTATATTAGGGTTAATTTTTTATAATTTTTATAAATGGTTGATTTTTAGGTGAGTAATGAAAAATAAGAAATTGTAAATATTAAAACATTTACTACATTTAAGTATTAAAAATGTATATTTTGGTGTTTAATTAGTTTTAAATTCCCATTGGCATTTTTTTATTTCATTACCCAATTAATTTATTGGTGGTCAATTTTATAATTGGTTTATTTGTAAAATCATTTTTTGTTCCAAAAAGGCATTTTTCAATAATAATCAATATTTATTAATTATATTAAAAATATTTTCTACAACTTCTGAAAATTGAATGTTTTAAAATTGAATGAATATTATTAATCATAATATTTTAATTTTAAATAATTTTCTATTTCAATTGAATGTATAAAAAATATGTTTCCACTATAATTTTTAGCTAACACAATAGATGTTCATATGGTTAATGAAAGTTTAAATTAAGATATAATTATTAAAATTTCTCTAAAACATGTATACAATTAATTGTTTGTCTATGTATAGAAATAAAATTAAACTATATTATAAATTTTAATAAATTTTAGGAACATTATTTGAATGATGCATCTATTATATTTTAAATTTCATAACATTTACTATGGTGTCACTCCTCTTACTTATTAAGGGGAACCTCCTCTCCTCACTTCCTAAAAAAAATTGAGCCCTTATATGAAACAAGATATTACACAATACTTACGATAATTTCTTTTTATCATCATAGAGATTTGTGTCTCACAAAAAGGAAAAATTAAGAAGGCTTAAGGTGTAAGATTGAAAATGATATCCAAAGATGAGGTAAAAGTACAAACAATGATATTTTGGGTTAATTTTTTCTTCCACATCATATAAAAATTTTATAAACATACCAATATAATTAAATTATTAGTTTTTTGTACATAAATTTTTTAAGTTGATGGATACCCATTTGACACCTCTTTTTGAAACTAATGTTAAATGAAAAACGTCTCTCATGTGTAAATGTGTACTACCTACCACATCGACGAAGTGACGTAACCCATTTATCAACACCAACCCGCATTTCTGGATTTGTGAATGGATATAATGAATATATATGATTTTTAATATAAACCTATTATTTTAGAAATATAATGTATTTTTTATTTCTCTTCCCTACCATTCATTGAAATTGGAAACGTCGCTCATGTGTACAAGCAGACTACCACATCCATGAACATTATATTTCATTTTCCATTATATAACTACATATATTATTATAAAAAAAATTTAATTAAAAAAAATATTTTTATATGAATATTAATAATATTTAAAAGGTATAGTATTATTTTAAATTAACATTTTATATCTCATTTATCCATTATTGAAGGTTCTTGTTTCGATCTGTTTCACACATACATGAACATTAATATATAATTTATTCCATTAATGATTAATTAATCATATATTCTGTTAATATTTTGTTATAATAATTAAAATACTATTTAAAAAATAATAGTCATATGGTTGTGTTTTATTGTGTGTGTTGATGACGGGAATTAGTTTTGTGAATTCAATACATCTAAAATTGGGATTTTAAATCATTACATAGAAATTATCACTAAAAAATAAACATATTAAATAATAATTAAAATTATTTAGGTATATAAATGAGGACAGTGGTGCAATGAAAGAATCCAAAAATGTCAACACGCATCGAAAATGGGACGAAAAACAAAAAAACATTTGGTTTTAACAAATAATTATTAATAAATGGGAAATTTAAAATGTTAAAGGCATGATAAGTATGTATATTATTTTCATTTAAATCTATAATAAATTAATATTTATTATAAAGGTGGTTAGAATGTATTCAACCAAACTGAAGTCTGAGGTAAGGGGATTTTTTCAAAAAAATATTTTTTACGTTTCATCACCTCTTCAATGACAATGTTACACAAATATTATATTTTTATTAAACTATGATTGTTTTGGTTTTATTTAAAATTATTTAATTTCGATTTATATATGTAATAATATATCATTTAATTAATAGATTATTACTTCAAATGATATGATATTTTTAGGGGTTCATGTTCTCAATTTCAAATTCCCTGATATGTGCTTCATATTTATCACAATGATTTCTACTATATTTTTTAATTATTACCACGTTAATTTTTTGACATAATATATATTGTAAGAAATTGTTTTAACTATTTCAAATAAATTTTCATCATTCAAAATCATTAGTATTTAAGTATTAAAAAAGTGGTAAGAATATCCCCTCTAGAATTTTCTTCTTTGAGAAATATTTTGATTAATTCCCCAGTATTAATTTATATAGAAAATATACAACCAAATATGCATAAAATATTACAAATACAATTATTCTATTTTTTTTACAAACCTTATAATTTTATTTCTTTAAAAATAATATTTTATTTTATAATCCTTATGGATTTTAGTTTATAACATTGATTTAAAATTTTTTAACTCTTTAAATTTCATGTCCTATGTAATAAATTTATTTTATGAATATGTATTTATATACATAATTTTTTATAATTATTTTATTAATACTTATTTTGACTAAAATTGTTTAAAATGAATATTTTCAAATATTTATCGTATAACTCTCGTCTAAATTTCTTTTAAAATGTCTTGAAATAATATTTTTTAATATATACTATGAAAGGATTGTCCCACCACCATAAAAATTTTTCATTTCCAATACTCTATTTAATGATTCTTTAAATTACATGGAAAATTATATTCAAATTATTCAAGAAACGATTAACTTCTAAATGTTACAAAAAATAAAAAAATATATTTCTTTTTTATTCAAATCATATTTGTAAGGATTTAAAAAAATCATCCATTTAAACATTTATTGTATATTTTTATACTTATCATAGAATATTATATAATTATTCCATCCACCATATTTCTCCACAAAATTATGATATCATTTTATGGAAATTTTATGAAAACCTATTTCATTTCCATTGGTTATTTATATATGATGAAATGAGGAATGTTTTTCTGGGTTTTGAAATGAATATGTAATATCTTATTTTTTTATTCAGATTAATTTTCTTATAAATTTAATATAATTACTTTTTTTCTAATATATCCCTCTAATTCATTGGTTGATTATATATTTTCAAGGGATATATTTTTGAAATTACCATAAATGGTATTCCATTAAATGTTTTATTGTAAGGATGATTATACCAATATGTTTACATGATTAATACCGTGTTTTTATATGTATTAAATTATTCTTAATGTAAATATATTTTTATGGAAATAAATTTATTTAAATAATGTTTATTTTCTTTATATTTTGAATATTTTTTCAAATAAAATCTAATTTCATTATTAGTTCTCATTTGTCAGCAAGTAATAATAAAGATTATTACATTCTTCTTGACTATAATATTGGTATTTATAATTATTGATATATGAAGTCCAATGTATCTAGTAAATGATTTTTGGGAATTTATTATGTTCTATGAAATCTTTTTTATGTTATTATTCCAATACAATCATCTTGTACTCCTCAATTTTTTATACTTACGTTTAACCTTAATGAGTGTTTTATATAACTTTTTTATGTATATATATCCCTAAGTTTTGTATAAAGGGATTATATATGATATTTTTATATGGTATCAGGTATATTTTAAATCTTCGGTGCTAGTGAAGACTTTCTGATAAAAATTTATTTTTGGTATAGTTGGAAAATGACAGTTTAATGGGAAAACCAACTGTTTTTCAATATAATTATGTTTTTCAAATAATTTTTAAATCTAAAACATAAATGTATAATTTTTCTATAAATTTTTAATTTTTTAAAATTATAATTATGGATGATTATGTTTGTATTTATTCAGTTCAAATCACTAATAATGTGAAATAGTGGGGTTTCCCTTAATATGGGTGTATAGGTTTGGGTGTTATAGTTTGTATCCTATAAATGGTTTAGAGAACATTATAAGTTATGATTTTTTAAAATGGGGATACATGTAGTGTTTAAGATAACATTAAGGATTAATAATTATATATCTCAAGATAATTTTAAAGGGATAAATATCGTCTTATGGTTTTATATGACCGTATATTTGGATGAATAAAGATATTATAGAATATTTTTATTGGGATGTAGTAATAGTACAAGATGAAGGTATAAAAATTCCTTAGTATTATCATGTGACTTAACATAAATGTTATTTAGGAATAGGTTTATTATATTGCGTATAAAATCATTAAGGAAAAATGTAACCCATAGTTTTATTATAATCACAGATTCTAGAAAAATTAAGAGTAATTTGGATAAAAGTTTATCCTTTTTAGGAACATTATATAGGATTAAGATGAATGGAAAATTATTTGAAAACAAGTTATTTTATGTCAAAAAGAATAATTTTATTTTAAGAACGTAGACTGAGTAATTTTTTAATATATATATAATTTTTTCCGGATTATTAACGTAATTGTTGTGAAAATATTAACAAATTTTGAGAATATATGATTTGGGAATATATATGTGAATTTATTAGTGATTAATGTTGATTGGTAATAATTGATAAGTAGTTTTATGATTAAATTTCCATTAAATATATTTTATTTTTGGGATTGGGATTTTTCCTATAAAATTTTGATGAATGTTAAAGATAATTATTTATAGAATGATTTATAATGAAATTTGGGTATTATTTTTGACATATGAGATATTAATGTATTATTCATTCATATAATGGATTAATAATATTAGGTATAATATTAAAATGTGTTAACAATAACTGTTATTTGTAACTAGCTAGAGACATGAGGAAAATTGAATCATCCTTTTTTTGATCTTGTTTTCCATTAAATGTGGATTTTAGTGCTCCATAGAAGAAAAACTAAACATGGATATTTAGAATATGATATGAAAAAAAGGTTAAAAAATGAACCAAACCAATAAAATATTGGATGAAACTAAACTTATGGAATGGAATTAAAAATAAATTATATATATTTTATAACATTCTATATCTTAATGTTTAAAAAAACCATAAAGTCAATAGAAATGAAGATGAATATATATATTGTTGTATCATTCATCTATCAAGGTATAATTTTGTAAAAATCATTGACATATATGGTTTTTGAAATATTTATTTATCATAAAATTTTTTTATCATAAACAAATATTACTCTAAAAGGATATTATACAAATATTTATTCAATTTCTTATTATTTAACTAATATTTTTAGGATGCACGGGGGTTGTAAAACCTCAATATTTTATTATATATTCCATTGAATAAGTTTCATATGGATTATATTATGATATACACAATGCTTAATTATTCTAAATAACACATTATTAAAATTTAGTCCAAACATTAAAATGTTTTGAATATATAGTATAAATCCATATAAATTAACACTTTATTTTACTATATTCATGTTGTGATTTAAAATTTATAATCTCATATTTTATAATCTTTATATGGGTTATGGGTCTCAATGTACACTTCCTTTCGAATGGTTTCATTTTGTGAAGTATGATTTAATTTATATGGTGTAAGTACTTCCAAATTAATATATATTCACATATAATTTTATGAAAATATGGGTTTTAGAATAATGATATTTTTTAAATTAATGGATTCTTGATTCAGTAATTTCAAATGTTCTTTGGGATTCATCCCAAAAACATCCACCTTTGATACATATTTTGATTGATGAATCAATATTCATTTGTATAGTGTATATGCATCCTAAATGGAATAGAATATCATGATAATTTTTTACTCATGTTATAATATATTCCACCTTATGTTCTTTATTTCAGAATTTTTTTATTTTCAGTGCCACAAGATGATTTTCTATAAAACCGTATTTTAAATGCTTGAACTCTTTCTCTTGAATTCCCATATAATTAAAATTTATTTATATAGAATTCTATTTATAATTAAAATATTTCTAAAGTTAAATTTTATCTAAATTTTATGTAACACCCCAAGCTCCATGATACGCTTCTCTTTGAATAATACAGTAGCGTCTGTTGTACGCAACTTCGAGTTCTAAAACACCACAAACAATCAAACTAGCAATTATGAATAGTAATACCCACTTTTTTAAATTTTAATAATTTTATCATTCAAAATTAACTTAATTTCTGGATTTTGAATATCGAAATTAGCTTAGGGTAAATTTTTGGTATTTTTCTGAAATCTTTCAATTTTTTATTAATAGTGAAAAACACTAAGTTATTGTTTAAAACCGAATTTTTATTTAAATAATTATTTATTTTAATTGAATTTATTTTAGGTCAAAATAGATACATAATACCTATATATGTTCAATTTAATTCATTGGAGTCATTTTATAATAATTTTAGATATATACAAATTTTATTTAACTTTTCACTGTATTTTACCCACCTCCTGAGAGAATTTGAAAATTAACATAAAAGATACTTTTACCGCTTCATTGAGTGGATTTTCAAAAATTAGAGAGAAACGATTGATATCAGTAAGAAAAATGTGGTTCCATAAGATGAAAATAATTTTCGGTGAATAGTAACTTTTTACTTTTATTTACCACTGTTAAAAGTAAATAGTGTATTTAAGGGTAAGACTGATATTATTCTTACCCTAACACATGTCCTAATTCCATTTGATAAGTATAATTCGACCAAAAATAGCCTTAGAAATAAAATATGATCCTCTTTGGTCCACATGGTTTAGATTAGGAAATTTATTATTATTTAATTCATAGAAGAGTTAATAGATTTAAAATCAATGTTTAATAACTAGAACATTTTTAATATAGTGTTACACCTAAAATAAATTTGAATATAAATATTTATTATAAATATAAAAATATTTTCTGCATAATGGTATTTTATTTATATTTTTTTATTTATTATGATAAATAACATCCATATTGTATTGAAGGTATTGTGATATGCTTGACTGTAGATGTGCTATTTTTATAACATTCATGGTTTATGGATAAAATAATGACATTTTGAATGTTATTCTTAATATGAATGTTTATGTTATGTTTAAAATTTTTCATATGAGGAATGCATTGGACATATAAAGTGACGGGTGGAGCCTATTATAGCTCCTCGATGCATCAGTAGGTCTCATGAGACAATCTAGTGTCTTGGCACAAGGCATTGACAAAATATTATTTGTAGTATTGGGACATGGCCTGGACTATGTGGTTATGAAAGTCTTTCATTATTCATTCCATCATTATTAAAGTGGATATTGATATTGTATGTTATTATAGGACAAGAAGAACATCCATGTGAGTAAGTAAATGGAACTATTCTGATTTATATTTTCCATATTATGATGATGTTTATGTTGAAAAGGATTTTGTTTTAGTTATATAAATTGCCTTAAATGTTTATTCTTATTTATGAATGTTTCCACTATATTATTATCCTTACGGAGCATCTCAGCTCACCCCTATCAATGATTTATTTTTCCCAGGATGCAGAGAAGTATTTTATGACTGACGTGCAGGGATAGTCTGAGGGTATATGAGTGTGGTCTATGGAAACAATTTTGTTGTATTTTTTATTTTTTGATGTAATGTAAACCTTATTAATATATCTAGTACTTCCAAGTATACTAAACTAATTGGTCTTTTGAGACTTGATCTTTTGTCATAATGCTAATTTTATGTAATAATGCACTGACTCAGGGTAACTAGGGTTGGGGCATTAAAGTTGGTTTTAGAGGATGTTTAGTACAAACAAAGGAATCTAGATTTAGATAAACTCTGATTAGAGAACATTACCATAAGATAGAATTTGAATATTAGTATAGAATATCTTCCTAGAATTTTGGTATTGATGAGATTTTATGAGTTTTCAATGAAATACATCCTTGTCTAGATACGAGCACGTAGAGGCAGCTCTGGAATAGATGTACATAGGGGTAAAACCAAAAAAACTGCTTTGAGCTAGACTCGAACGGGAACTGCTGCACAACAACGGGCCTTGTTGTACTCTTGGTTACGACACTCTAAGAGAATATTCCTAGGATAATTCTAATTTTCTTTAAAAACCATTATGAAGGGTTTATGATTGTATATATCCTCAAAGAGAACATTTTTTATGATTATGGTTTATTTCCATAAACTGTTCAATTTATGATAAGTGTTTTACAAGTTTGGAATTATGTAATTCGATTCACAAAATAATCTAGTTTATACCATTGTTTAGAAATGGATCCTAGTGGAAGGAACAAAAATTGTATCAATACACGCACTATAAGTAGTGATTTCCCACCTGCTCAATATATTTATAGTGGAGCTGGTGATACAACTGGTGCTGATCAGTTTATCACTATATTGGGAAAACTCACTCATGTTATGAATAATAACCTTACCCATATGGGGAACCTGATCCACATCATGGAGGATCAATGTTAGATCGCTTAATGTGTCAACAACCACTAACATTAAATGGGAGTACAAATCCGCTAGTATCCAAACAATAGATAAATTCCATAGAAAAAAATATTCCACACCTTGGGGAGTAGAAAAAGAAAAAATTTGTCATGGAAATTTACCACCTCAGTGGAGATGCAGATCAATGGTGCTCATTGATTCAAAACAAAATCGAAGATGATGAAGTATCAAATATGGAATGGAGGAAGTCTAAATATCTTTTCTTAGAAAAATACTTTCCTCATGACCATCGAGTGGATATGGAAAAGAAATTTCCTTGACTGAGGAAAAAGGAGGATGCGAATGTCGAAAATTATGAAGGTAACATTACAAGGATTGAGGTGCATGTAACAGATTATATACATAACCCAAGAAGTAAGATTTATCTTTTACATGATGTGTTAAAACCATTTCTCCATCGAGCATTAGTCTCACAATCCTTCTCATCATACGATGATATTGTCTCATGTGCTATAAAGCCAGAAAAGTAATTCTCAAAGTCTTACGACATTAAAGAAAATAATAGAATAATAGATCTAACGAACACTCTGGATATGGGAATATGAGGAATAAGGGAATTATCGAATATCCATCCTTCAGTAAATGTTGGAAGTAACAACCTGGTACTTTCATGAAGGGAATGGGAGTATGATACAAGTCTGGTGAAAAAGGACACCAAGGTCGTGATTGCAAGGGGAAGAAAGTGGTTGTCGAGTTTGAATGCTACAATTGTATAGAAATTGGGAATTATGCGAATGAATGCCCTAAGCGTTAGGGGAACTTACCTCAGAAAAGGACAAGGGATCAAGGCCAAGTGTATACTATAAATCCTGCTAAGGTTGAAGCTCAGAAAGATATTGTGGGAGGTAATTTAATGGTTCCCTCAAGTTTAGAGAATGATTTATTTGATTCTGGATCAACGCATTGTTTCATATCTTCCAACCTTTCTTTGAAAATTTGAAATATCCAATTTGATTTAACAAGGGAGTTTTCAGTCAAACCTCTTAAGGGAAGTATCATTGCTACAATGTTGTGTGAATCAGTCCCCATTAGGGCATAAAAATGTTCGTTATCTGTTGGTCTCATCATCATACCCATGATTGAATTTGTTATAATCCTTGGTATATATTGGATATTAGACAATGATGAATAAATTTATTATAAGAAGAAGGAGGTTACTATTTTTGATGAAGATGATAAATAACACCTTATCTTTAGTGTAGAATCACCACCACCTAATTCTTATCTAGATCCATCCCCACTAGCTCAACTAAATTAAATTATTGGGGAGGAAGATAATGAATTAATTGTCGGTAAGGAAAAGAATGTTCAAATAGAGGATATACCTATTGTAAAAGAATATTTTGATGTGTTTGAAAAAGATTTATATGGACATCCTCCAGAAAAAGAAATTGAGTTTTCCCTTGATTTAATTCCTGGATCAAATCCAATATCGAATACCCCTTATAGAATGGCCATAGTGGAATTATTGGAACTAAAGAAACAACTAGAGGAATCGAGTAATATGGGATTTATTCGTCCTTGTGTTTCTCTATGGGGATCCCCCATCCTTTTGTTAATATGAAAGATGGATCAATGAGGATATGAATTGAATACATGGAGATCAATTTTATAACAATAATGAACAAGTATCTCGTACCTCGCATTGATGATTTATTCTACCAACTTCATGGAGCTCACTACTTATTAAATATTTACCTTTGATCTAGATATCATCAGTTGTGTGTGAAGAATGAAGACCTTCCAAAAATAGAATTTCCAAACGAGTATGGGAATTACGAATTTATAGTAATGCCTTTTGGATTGACTAATGCACCGTCTGTCTTTATGGAATAATGAACAGAGTTTTCATGGAATATATCGATGATTTTTTAGTTTTATTTATTGATGATATCTTAGTATACTCCAAAATCTACAAAGATTATGAAAATCACCTTTGCCTTATCTAGAAGACTCTTAAAAGACAAGAATTATATGGGATGTTTAGAAAATGTGAATTCCAGATTCAAGAGATTCCTTTTTCCATATTTTCTCTAAGGATGGAATCTCCATTGATCTTTCAAAGACCAAGGAAATCCAAGAATGGACAGTACCGACGAGTATAACTGAGGTACACAACTTTATTGGTTTAGCAGGTTATTATCGACGTATTGTCCAGAATTTTTCCCGGTTGGGTAACCCATTAAGAAAGTTCACATGAAAAGGGGTTAAATTGGTCTGGAAAAATGAGTGTGATGAAATTTTTGAAGAATTTCATAGAAGATTAGTTAATGATCATATATTGACTATACCACCGGGGAAATAATGGTTCGTTATTTATAGTGATGCATCAAATTAAGGACATGGTTTTGTCCTTATGCGGAATGATAGGGTTATTTCCTACGCATCACGAAATCTGAACATTCATGAGAAAAACAATCATAATCATGAACTTGAGTTTGGAGCAATAATCTTTGCTTTGATGATTTGGAGATGCTATCTCCATGGTGAAAAATGTGAGATTTATACGGATCAAAATAGATTGAAGTATATTTTCTCACACAAAGAACTCAACATGAGGAAAAAGAGATGGCTTGAACTACTCAAGGATTATGATTTCAAGATACACTTCCACCCAGGGAAGGAAAATACGGTGGAAGATTATTTGAACAGAAAATATGATGGAGTATTGAACAAAATGAGGGTTGAAAAGGATCTTATATACATGGATCTAGTAAGGATGGATATGGGAATCTCCATGGAATGTGAAACATCAATACTTGTTAAAATGGTTGAAAAACATCTTTACTAGAAAGTATAAAGAGTTCTCAGACCAATGATGAAGAGTTTCAATAGAAGATTAACGTTGTGAATGATGGGATATTGAGTGAATTTGTGTATGAAGATGGAATTTTGAAATTTGGGAAGAGACATTGTGTTCCCGATATACCTAGTCCAAAAAGGGAATTGTTGGATGATGCTCTTAGTTTAAATTTCCCTATACACCCTAGGAGCACCAAAATGTATAGATATTTGAAGGATCATTTTTGGTGGGACAACACGAAGAGAGACATTGCTTATTTTGTGTCAAGATGTATGGTTTTTCAATTAGTGAAAGCTGGAAGCCAATGGCCAGGAGGAGTTGCGCAACCTCATCCCATACCTGAGAAGAAATGGGATAATATTACGATGGACTTGGTCTTGGGACTACCAAGGAATCCTAGAAGGAACGATGAAATATGGGTCATTGTTGATCATCGTACCAAGTCTGTACATTTTCATGATATAAGAGAATATTTACCACTTGAATGATTATGAAGAAAATATATTAATGAAGTTATAAGACTTCATGGATTACCACTATCGATTGATTCTGATTGTGATCCCCATTTTACATCATGATTCTTGAAAAGTCTTTAGAAAGCCCTAGATACTGAACTTCGTTTGAGCACTGTCTACAACCCCAAAACGGATGGACAATCAGAACAAACTATTAAAACCTTAAAATACATGTTGAGATCATTATCACAAGACTTACAAGGTATGTGGGATTAATATTTACCTTTAGTAGAATAATCCTATAACAATAGCTTCCATTCAAGTATTCAGAAGGCACCATATGAAGCATTATACGGAAAGAGATGTCGCACACCATCCTGTTGGGATGATGTTGTGGAATGAAAACTCATAGGCCCAGAACATGTGGAGGAAATAATAGAAAAGGTTATGGTAATGAAAACCCAAATCAAGGAATCTAAAAGTAGGCAGAAGAGCTATGATGACAATCGAAGGAAGGATATGGAATTTTAGGTAGGAGATCCTGTTTTCATGAAGGTATCACCATACAAGAGTGTTATATGTTTCGGTAAGAAGGGTAAATTGCGTCCCAACTACATCGTGCCTTTTGAAATTCGAGAATGAATTGGATTTGTAGATTACTATTTGGAAATGACGCCATGTCTCTCCAACATTCACGATATATTCCACATATCACTGTTGAGAAAATTCATGCATGACCCAACGCATGTACTCACCTATGAAGAATTAGGATTGGAACCTGATCTGTCTTTTTGAGAATATCCTATCAAGGTTCTTGATACAAGAGAACATGTGTTGACAAACTGGATGACTCATCTCGTAAAAGTTCTATGGAGAAACAATTAGATTGAAGAGGGAATGTGGGTACCTGAGGAACTTATGATGAAGAACCACCCGAGTCTTTTTATGCAGTAATATTATAGACATTTCAAGGATGAAATTATTTGATGGAGGGAAGAATTATCACCCCAAGCTTCCATGGTATGCTTCTCTTTGAATAATACATTAGCGTGTGTTGTATGCAACATTGAGTTCTAACTCACCACAACCAATCAAACTAGCCATTATGATTAGTAATACCAACTTTATGAAATTTTATAAATTTTAACATTCAAAATGAACTTTATTTTTTGATTCAGAATATCGAAAATAGCTCAGGGTGAATTTTTTATTTTATTTTGAAAACATTCAATTTATGAAGAATAGTGAAAAACACTGAGTTATTGATTCAAACTAAATTTTTTATTTAAATAAATATTTATTTTGTTTAAATTTATATTATGTCAAAATAGATACATAATTATTATATACCAATAATTTAATTCAATGGAGTCAGTTTATAATGACTTTAGATATATAAAAATTTTCTTGAACTTTTCATCGTCTTCTACCCACCTCCTAGGAAAATTTACAAATTCAATAAAAACATAATTTTACCACTTATGTGAGTGGAATTTTAAAAATCCGAGAGACACAGTTGATATAAGTAATAAAAATTTTGTTCAAAAATATGAAAATAATCTTAGGTGAATAGTAAGATTTTACTTTATTTTTACCACGATTAAAAGTAAATAAGGTATTTAAGGGTAAAAATTATATTATTATTACCCAAACACATGTCCTAATTCTATTTTATAAGATTAATTCGACCAAAAACAACCTTAAGAATAAATTATAAACCTCTTTGTTCAACTTGGAATAGATTAGGACATTTATTATTATTTAATTCAAAGAAGAGTTAAAATAGTAAAAATCAATGTTTAATAACTAACACATTTTCAATATAGGGTTAAACATAAGATAAATTAGAACATAAATACTCATTAGAAAGATAAAAATATTTCATACATAATGGTATTTTATTTATTTGTTTTAGACATTAAATAATTTAATTTAGTTATGACATAATAATGATGCGGTAATTACCCAATTATTGAAATATTAAAATAATTGTTATTATAAATATCCAAATAAATATAATTTGAGACTTTTAATGAAAAAAACTAATTTTCTAGTCAATATGACATATTAGGGTTGGTTAGATGAATTTTTTTCAAAGTTATAATGCTTTTATGAATTTAGAAAAAACAAAATACCAAATAGTGTCGAGATTGACAAAAAAGAGTTTTTAAAACAAATATTATATTATTAATTGATATTTTATTCCTGAACATATAATGATCGACCAAAGAACTTATATAATGATATTTTTATCATTAAGGAACAACTTGGAGTTCTCTTTATAGTATATAGTATGTTTATTAACCATATTATATAAAAATTCCAAGCGACATGGAAAATGCCAAACTATTTAACTAAGAGTTAAATCTAAAAGATACGATTAATATAGCGACCCAAACACGTCTAAAATATATTAGATGAGTGGTTTTCGATTCATCCCCACCATACCCTTTAAATAATCAACTTTGGAGCCATTATAAATTGAAAACTATTTTATTATAAAATAATATTTGTAGCTTTTCCTAAGGTGCCTCTCACTCCTCTTATGAAAGGGAACTCCACCTTCTCTCTAATTCACACCATCAATGAAATTTGGCTTGGCCAACCCCTGACCAAAT
Organism: Viscum album; assembly: GCA_963277665.1. Lineage (NCBI taxonomy): Eukaryota > Viridiplantae > Streptophyta > Magnoliopsida > Santalales > Viscaceae > Viscum > Viscum album. The sequence continues at coordinate 767,865,839 of OY728120.1, forward strand.
ACCCTATCAACTATCCTCCATTAATCCTAAAGGCCATCCTTTAGTCAGAAATCCAAGCTAAGGATCCCTTTTGATCAAATCAAATGAAAGAACATGAAGAAGAAGAAAATATTTCATCACCTCTTTCATGTTCCATTCATCTTCCACTTATTCTTTCTTTGTTGTTTCCATTATAAAATAATAACCACAGTATCTTCAATATACTATGATGTTATTAAAAATATGGTAAAACCATATTCATTATTCTATCCATCATTTGAATGACATGTCACCATACGTGCGTGCGTACGGCTTACCATCTCCACGCCGTGGTGTAGTTGTTATTCAATACATTATTAGTTCGATGTGTATAATAATTATGTATAATTAATGTAAATAATAAATATAAAATGATAATGATTCATTATATATGATATAACATCCAATTATATATTATTTTAATATCCAAATAATGATATTATTGCTTGTGCGTACGTACGGATTACAGTCTCCACAAATGTGATGTGACTCATTCCCCATCGTAATACATTGAAGACTAATTTTCATTAGATGATTAAAGATAATTTTTAAAGAAAAAATTTCACTATGAATATTAATATGTTACATCATATCCATAACATACATTACTTATGTAACAAATTATATAAAGGAAAATGAATCTGTTGACACCCGAAACGATGATAATACTATGATATTATTAACAATGAAATGTTAAATGATCATATATGATATCATATTAATATATATGATTCATGTATAATTTTATTACATTTATTTCACCATTATAAAGGATGTTAACCTACCATTAACCATGGAAAATTATAAGGTATGGGTTAATTTCACAATCCCTTTATTATCCGATGTTGTTTTTACGTAATTATCTACTCGGAGCTCTTTATCATCGACATCCATGTTTCTTAGAAATTTATTCCAAAACATTTTTACTATTTTATAGACTATGGTGTAATTTCATTTATACAATTATTTGACATTATATGTTTTGAAAGGAATCATTCCATCATTTTCTAAACAAGGTGCTTTATGAGATTTTTGACAAAATTAAGGTAAGAATGTTTTTTATCTTATATGGCAGGTGCGGAAATTTTCTTCCGTTACAACATCGTCGAAACATCGCTTACAAGATTATAATAATATTTCAAAAATTAATGTTTTATTTATAATTATATGACTTTAAAATTAATTCAAAATAGAAAGAGATATTTTTTTTATTTTTTTTATTTCATCTATATCAACATCCTTTGATGGATTTTAAGTTTATTTGATGTTGATTTATTATAATAAAAAACTTCCATATTGTATTGAATGTTTTTTGAAATGTTTGACTATGGATGTGATATTTTTATTCCATACATGGTTTATGGATAATGTATTTACATTTTAGTTGCTAGTCTTAATACGAATGTTTATGTTATGTTTAATCCTTTTTATATGAGAAATGTATTGGACATAGTAAGTGGTGGGTGGAGCCCACTATAGATCTTCGATGCATCGGTAGGTCCCAATGAGACAAACTAGTGTCTTGGCACAAGGACTTAACAAAATATTATTTGTAGTCTTTGAACAAGGCCTTGAATATGTGGTTATGAAAGTATGGCATTATGCATTCCATCATTATGAAAGTGGATATTGATATTGCATGTGTTTATACGACTAGTAGAACATACATGTGAGTAAGTAAATGGAATTATTTTGATTTATATTTTCCATATTATGATGATGTTTTTGTTGAAAAGGCTTTTATTTTAGATCTATACATTTCCTTACATGTTTATTCTTACTTATGAATGATTCCACTATATTGTTATCCATACTTAGCATCTGAGCTCACACCATTCTATGTTTTATTATTCCAGGATGCGAAGAATTATTTAATGACTAACATGCATGGGTAGTTGAGGGGATATGAGTGTGGTCTATGGAAACAATTTCGTTGTAGTTTATCATTTGATGATGTAATGTAAACCTTATGAATGTATCCAGTACTTCCAAGGATACTAAACTAATCGGTCTTTCGAGACTTGATATTTTGTGATCATGCCTATTTTATGTAATAAGGCACCGACTCATGGTAACTAGGGTTAGGGGGTTACATTTTACTTTCTGCATAAATGATTAATAAGAATACAATTATACATTCTTTTGAATTACTTTATATTATCTTCTTTGCAAAAGTGTTGAAAAAATGTTTTTTAACTTATGTAGCAGAAACCAATGTTTTAACTGTTATGAATATTTTCCCTAATGAATCATCAAATAAAATTTATTATTTTTTATAAAGAATAATATTCCAATTTTCCAAAGAATTTTAGTTTCTACATTTATGAAAAATTATATTTTTATTTTATTTTTTCAAAAATAATTTTATGAATTTTTGAAAAATAATTTTTCATCTATATTGAAATCATTTAAATGATTCTTGTGATTTAATGGGGTTATGTTATAGTGATTATATCCACAATATTACATAGGATGGAATATGATGATATTTTAAGGTAATTATCATGAAACCCATTTCTGTTGCGTGGGTAATTTAAGCATTCTTCTAAAAGATAGTATATAAGAAGTATGTTTTTATAGAAATGAATCTTGATGTTTGTGTTAATATATTTATAAATGATCAATCAATTTGTAATCTAGTTAAATAAGGATTAGTTCAGGATTATCAAAATATATAATTCCCAATGTATAAATTCTATTACAAATGAAAATAGAGAAATTATAATGAAGAGTCATTCATAGACGATAAAGATGATTAAACCTCTCGCCCATTAAAAGTTATTCAAATGTATCTATTTCAAAACTCATTATAAAATCATTTATATATAAAAAACTTATTTTTATATCTTTTTTTAATTTTAATGATAGCTAGTTATTATGATATTGTTCAAAATGGTTCGAATGAAATTATTATATTAATGTTGGAATGATTGTAATGATGATTTGATGGAATAATATAGTAAAATTAAGAAGTGATCATGCATTGGAGTATTATATTCAAGATATCGAACATTTTATCACAATAATGACTACATTCATAATTTCTCTACCCCCATATATCCTCATAAAAATATGTTAATTAAATTGCGAAAAAATATCTAAAAAATATATTAATACTTGGTTAATTTTTATTATTTTATTATTTACATTTTTTATGTATTTATAAATACTTATTATCATTTTAAAAGTCATTTTTTCAATAAATCACATTTAAATACAAATAATTAAAATTATAAACTCTTTTCAATTATAATTTAAAATATTTTATATAAATTGTATAAATTCACATTATTCTCAATATAAATAAAACAACTTATAACGATGAATGAAATTCAAATGTATTGTTCATAGATATTTTAACACCAATAAATTTTTATTAAATTTTAGTAAATGAACTAAACTTTTGGATGATTTCAATAGCATCAAATTTGAGGAGAAAAATATACACAACACAAAATCATGTATAATTACCTTGAAGATGATTTTTTTTCAAATAGAATATAAGTAAATCATCCCAAACTAATGTCTTACTAATGATTTATTTGATGAATTATAAGTAAATAACCATACAGACCCCTCACAACATGACTAACTAAGAACATAACTACCAAATACATCTATAATGCTCAAAATTAACCATTAAGATGTGTTATATTTTTTGAACATGGAATCTCAATATAGGAATTTGTTGATAAATATTGTTCAACATCAAGCTTTCTTGTCACATATTGAAAATGAAAACATCACTGATGTTATTAGTGAAGAAAAATAGGTTTAGTGTATTTAGAGACAAGATAATGTTTTGAAATTATATAAAGTACTAATGGGTTGTACTAAGGATCACATACATAAATATAACATCTTTTTACAATAATTTAAGTTACATACCTCAATAATAGGAACCATGGAATCTTATAGGATTAGTTTCTTTAGATATTATATACACAATAAACTTCTTTAATAATAGTCATCAACTTTGACCACAGACTTATTTCACATCTAGTACCCTTATTGTGTTATGATACTTAATACCATTAATTATAAAATAGGTAAAATGAAACAAATGAAGGGGTGATCTAAGATGATCAGATAAGGTAAATAGAAGAGATAAATGAATAAGGACATAAGTGATAATAATATAAGATTACATATATAAGAGAATGATAAAAACATATAAAATTTATACCCAAAAAGTAGTTAATTAAAATACAGAAGTAATGGAATAATTCTTATTCAGAAAACACGACGTGAATAATAATAGTACATAATAATCCATAATAAACGATGGCCGATGAGATCATAAAAATCATAATACATTAGGTTTTAGAATATAAATAAACATAGAAAATAATTTCATAATTAAAGGTTAACATCCAAGGATATAACAGTTGGTGGAGTCCCATATTGGATTATGTTCTCTCTGATTTTCTATAAACATAGTGGTTAGTGTCCCAGTGTGGATTATGTTCTTTCTCTATTAACTTTTCATATTATCTCATGTGATATCATGATTTCCCCAATGCGTTAATGGTATATATAATTCTAGGCCCACCTGTCACATAATGATAACCATACATTCATGTTTCATGGTAACATGAAAACACTCATATTTCATCATATCTAAATTAATCCATGGGAAATAGTGATAGGTTCTATGGAAATAGTCATTTAACTTTTTAATATTTATCCATAGAAAAGAGGTGGAATGTATAATTTTAACATATCAAATATTTAATGTAAACAAAAGTGGAAATATATGAATAGAATATTTTTATAACCATTGTATTTAATAATAAGAAAAGTATTAATAAATACCCATTTTTTCAAAATTATATTGAATTAATATCATATTTTAAACGATTTAATTACATGGGATGGAATATTCATAACGAATAATTCCTATAATGGTGAATGAATTTGTTCACACGAAAAAAATGTTATATGAGATTATTTAAAAAAATTCTTATATGGAAAATATTAAAGATATATTTTATAATATTTAACTAAATTAAATATAATTTTATATTACCTTAATGATACAATGAATCCTATAAAAATAAATCTATATAATTTATGTGGATATAGTTGATGTTTATTACATGTTGAATTGTTGAGGTGGGTTCGATTTCACTTAACGGTGTAACATTAGAAAAATTAATGAACAAAAAAAATAAAATGGGGGAGAATAAGTAAAACCACAATAATAATAACGTGATAAGAAATATATTGATTTTATAGTGAAAAGTTTCATACAATATTTCCCCAAATTTAAATTTATTCACAAAAATATTGATTTCAAATTGAGAATTGATGGAAACACTTTACTTTTTTCTTTATTTCATTAATGTTCATTAACCTCCTAAATCAAAGTCATAAATTTCATAATAAATTATTCAAAAATATTATTCACAACTACTAAAATTAGTATTATCCCATTACAACTATTCAATACACTCATATTTGTTTATTTATTATTTTAATCATTAAATGTTAGGAATTCTGATTGTTTCCCAAATGTGTTGTAATAAAAATGCAAAACACCATCATGTGATACCAACTATATTTTTAACACATTATAAGTGATATAAAAATATATTTTTTAAATATTTATGTATCCTTATGTTCAATTGATTTTATCTATGTGAATCAGACAGAGAAATGTGATAAAAGATGATCATTTTTGGGAAATTTTTTGATATTAATAGACTACAGTATCATAATAATTATATATTGGTTAAAAATTTCCAAACCAAATTCATAATTCATATTACTTCTTCATATAATATATATACATAAAATATATTTTATAACTATCAATGAAATATGGTGATGATAAATGGAACACATCATCTATGGTGGTGGTCGTACACAACTATCACGAGTAATGTTTTCATTTTCCATAGTATGGATGGATGTTATAAATTAATTTTTCCATTAAAAATCATAATATCTATTTAAAAGTAATGTATATTCACAAAATAGTTCATTTTAAATATACATTTATTGAGGATATGAAAAATGTAGTATGTCATTCCTTGTGGGGAGTGTTCACACATATGTGTTGACATGATTTTAATTTTTATAAGGATAAGGGAGGAACGTAGATATTGATTATATAATAAATATAATGACATTATTTATATTATTGATACAAATTTCATTATGTTACTATGATTTGAATAGGTTTGGATTGTGATGTATTATAATGATATAGAAAATAATGTTACAGAGCATGTGACACTAACATTGAGAGTTTGAATGTTCTCTTAAAAGGATATTTTTAATATGAGGAAATAAGGCCTATTATTGGATAAATTATGTTAAAATGATTCTATATTGAAATAATGGAATTAATATTTTTTATTTTTTAAGATGAATTTTAATTTTAGATTGTTATTAAAGGTTTATTGCATGTCTCCTTTTAAAAATGAGTTGAGTGGAATATTTCAATAACATAAATAGATAAAACACTACTTAATGGTCATGTAGATAAAAGAGTGGAAAATAAAACGGTGGGGGGATTGTGGGTCAATAAAACCCTTCACTACAAACCTATATATATGGCCTGACTGATTTTAGGATTATCTTATTACATCAAAATGTTAACCATAATAAACTTTTACACTATTACCTCTTTTTTCAAACGTTTAAATCATATTTATAAAATAATATATTACAAAAATAATATATAATTTACATAATATGATTAAAAATAAGAGAAAAAAATATAACATTTCATTTCCAAAAATTGATAAAATGCAAATCAAAAATAACATGTGGTTATTGTGTAAAAATAGTTTTCAAAAGAAATATAACATTTGTATCTAAAATATAAAATATAGGTTGATAAATTAAGAATAATATTTTTAATTTTATAATATTTCATTCGAAATACATATTATATTAGAAAAACGGTATTATAAAATTTTAATTCATTTTTATTCTTGATTTATGTTATAAAATTCCTCATAATTATTAAATTGATATGTTTTACTATTCACTCAAATTATTATTTTTTCAGAAAATAATAAAAAGTTATCCTAATATAATATTCATTTAACTATTTAATTTTTTTATTATTTGAAATTTATATTCAAAATTTTTAGAATATTATTTTTTTTATAAAATATATAATATACAATAAAACATATGTTTTTTTAGTAAACAAATATTTATCCCTGAATAATTATTATAGTGAATGTTATAATAACTTTACAGATATTCATAATTTGAATAAATTTTATTTTATTTTAATATATTCCATTTTTTAGTAAATTATTTTATTCAAAAAGTTGTGGCTGCGGGAATTACAGGCTATTAAACAAATCAATTTTATTGATGAAAAATGCATTCCAAAAATGCATTGTTTTATATACCACACTTCTTATACGATATCACTCTCAAAATATTATTTTACAAATATATACCGAGGAGGATACTTCTATCTCATAACATCCTTGTGTTTCTACGTGTCTTACATGAATTTATGGTTTCACCCAAAACATTCACCATGTTAGTTGTAATATTCTAGAAAAAATTATCTCTTCAATCAAGAATCTCCATATATGGTTCCTTATAAGAAATATCATTTAAAAACTATACATACGAAGAGTTTAGTACATGTGAATTATCATTTACTTACTTATATAAAGTTGATATATATAACACATCTATAAATTGGTAATGGTTTAGTGGAACTCACAAGTGATAAGATAACTCTTTATATTATCAAGAATCTGAAATATATTGATATATAAAGGGATATTCCTCGCCTTTATTCCATATCACATAACAATATTCCCTTGAATCATTCTTATGATAACCATATAACATTAATTGAACTATAGATCTCCCTAAAGAATATGACCGTAACTATTCCCGAAACATTAAGATTCTATAATTCTATACTAAGTGACTCTATCATTTTCTATCATTTAATTGAATGTATAATGTACCAATAGGCTACATTATATAAAAGTATCTTAGTATATTTCATCAATACACTTATTTTCATCTAGGGATCCATAAAAATACATCTAAAAGATAGTTTAAATGTTTTTTTGTATAAAAATAAAACTATATGTAGGTGTTGAGCCAAAACACCACTGATATCCATATGGAAATCTCTAAATATATCATATTTGTTTTGAATGGTCCTATAAAACTAATCATAAATATGATTGAGATATATATTGTTAAATATGAAAAATATATACATTTCTTATTGAAAGCTTCTATAATATTTTTGGTAAAACTCATATCTCTAATGGATAACATAGAGAGTGGTTTCCAATTAATCCTAACCACTTATTGGATGGGTATAATTGGAATTTTTTCATGAGGTTAATTTTTTTTCATATAAATGAAATGAGTCGACTTACTAAGGTTATAAACTGTAACCCAATATGGAATTATAACCTTTAGTAATCTTAGAATTCTCTTTGAAAAAGATCAATGGTGATGTACTCTAAAATCCATATAGATAACAGGAATAGTTTTATCACCACCTTATACAATTGGTTTTCTATAATTAATTGTTTATACGCCAATAATCTATATATATATACACTTCATTATATCCCTCTTCATGTTGTCCAATGAAAATTTCTTATAGAGGACTCTATAAATCATTTTTCAACCATGATGGATAAGGGATGATGAGTTTCATTCATCATCAAACATACCCTCCTTTAATAATAGTATTTATGGGAACCATATCTGATTCTTGAATATTATTACTTTGTAATGGTCATGTTTGAATTCTAAAATAATTTTTTCCTTCTTTTGTAGTTACAAAACATACATATGTTCCTCTTTAGAAGTCAAATGGGATTATGGTTGAACATTTATTTGATAAAGATATGATTTATCAATCATCTATTAGGATTTTATTATACATACATTAATAATACAAACATATGTAATCCATTTCAATCCTCATCATGGACATGTTGCATTTATGATTTCAACATAGCACATTATGAACCATGTTTACCTTCTCAGAGTGGTAATGAATCATTATCTCAAAATCATTTATAAACTCCAACAATATATTTTGGAGAATATTAAAATATTTATTTATGAATATATACATAAATAATTTATGATCAGAATATAGTTCATTACATTCACCATATACATAATTCATCCATATTCTGATTGAAAAAGCTACTACATTCGACTCTAAATAATGAGTTGCGATAATTTTCTCCTAAACCATCAATTTGATTGAGGAAAAAAACCACCCATAACATTTTTCAATAGAACACAATCCAATATCAATCCTAATTCATCAATGATTATCCAAATCCATTCTGTACTATAGGTTGGTGTCATCATTGGAACACAAAAAATCCGTTTATTCAGTTCTTTAGAATTTATCTCACATTCAACTACCCAAATTAACATATACCCTGTTAGAGTCAACACGGTTAGTAGATTTTATAGACACGATGAATATATAGAAATAAATTATTATTGTCCTTCTAATATAATAAAACTATGTATCTTAGTAAATGCTATTTATCTAGTTCATTAGACAATAGCCACTGTCTTTATTGGATCTAGGTATACACCAACATATGTGATTAAATAACCCATTAATGTTACATTACATAAATAGATTTCAAATTTTCCATATTTTTTTAATGTTGGACCCCTTATTAAGGAATTTAATGTAGTCCTTAGATAAAAATTATACTATTTTAATAAATTATAATATCATTTATAATGAATACTATAATCTAATAATGGTAATACGTAAAGAAATAATAATAATATCCATCTATATAGTGGAAGAATTGGTAGGTCCAAATGGTATAACTATAAATTAATAGTGTCCATACCCTATATGGAAGGTTTTATTTGGTATATCACCCCTTTATACCGTTATTTTATGATATCTTTATCAAATATCAATTTTAAAAAAATAATTACACTATGAATTTTATCAAACAATTCAACAATATAGTGCAAAAAGGTTTTTCCAGATAGCTATCTAGTTAACTTCGTTATTATCAACGTAAATATGTGTTAACCTATAGTTTCTTAAATAATGAATAGGTTAACCCCATGGTGACATAATATGGAATATAAATACCATTTACAGATTATTTCATAGTTTCTTATTCAATTACTATAACTCAATTTGGGGCATTCTATGGCGGTAATTTGAAATATGCATACAGGGAGGTATCAGTTATATTGAAAAATGAAATCCATTATTTTGGAAAATAGTAGGATAATATAGTCAAAATGTAGTGAAATATTCTAGAATAATTGTAATATCGAATGTGTTTAGTTTTACCCTAATCATTTGAGATAAATAACCCGATGAATAGATAGTAATCCCCATATATTTGGTATAATTTCTACAAGATATTAATATTCATCCCCATATCGATTGTCTATAATAAGTTGATTTGGGATATCAAATGGGTCTTCCAATATCCAAAAATTTATATGGATCTAAATTAAAAAATTAAATCCATTTCTAAAATAATATCAAATTATCCTTTAGGGAGATTGAAAATATTATCAATAAAAATTTTTCTATAATATTCAATGATAGAGTAGTTATGTAATTGAGATTCAATCAATATATCATTGGTACTTTTCACTAGTAGTTAAATATCTAAAAATTTATGTAGCAATTTCATACCCTTAGATAATTCATTATATATTGAATAATGTGTTGATCCTCAAACAAAAAATACATTTGCAGTTATAGAGTGGATGATATGAGTTCCTATCACTATTTCATTCTTACGATCCACTTAAATTTTAGTGATTGAAAAAGGCTTTCCATTTTTACATTATTATAGTAAATATTTTTTGAAATATTCCTCATAAAAACTTCTATTTTTTCACTAATTTCTTTAATTTACATAACCCTTTCAGTTGTAGATTTTTATTTCAGTGGTATCATTTGATTCAAATTACTCCTCATCATTCATTTAATATACCATATCCCTTCAATATTCAGTTTCTAAATATTCTACTTTTCAACACTCGAATAATTTATCCATCACATAAGTCAATTTCCAACATTCATTATTCCACATTTCTATAATTAATTTTTATTCCCATTCATTCAACAATGGGATTTGTTTTTTAAATTAACATAAAAATCAATTTCATCATTTTCCCACAAACCCATAATAATAATCAGAATATCTACTATCTATTTATAACTTCATATCAAATGAAAAAATTATTCATAGATATAAATGTTTCTAAAAACTATTTAAATTTTGGGAAATAGATTCAAATTGAAGATGAAATGATATCCTTTTCTCCATAGGTTAATGATAAAACGATATGTGTATCATGAAAGTCACCTGAAATTTTCTTCTAATGGTTACAACATACTTTTTCTTCAGCGTAAAGAATTCCCTCTCCATTTTAGTCTGATGATTTTGAATATAATTCACAATGACAAATAACATCTATATTTTCATTGTTCATATAGTTTATTTACAAATCATGCATCGAATTCTTGGTAAAATTACTCCATTGAGATATTTCACCATCAAATTTATAGACAACTAAAAAAATATTTTCACAGAATGATCACTTAGGATCAAAAAATATCTTTTTAATAGCATTGATCTGTTTCATAGAATTAAGTAGATTAGACAATCAATTGAAGTAAGATGGATGTTGTCATATAAAGGAATCAAAAGAAATTATCTCCTTCCTTGTTGTGTTAAGGAGCTCGACATGATTCACATTATTACAGATATCATGGTATGTTTGGGAATGAATTTTCAAATGATTTTTCACACAAGATCCCATCCCATATGGTTTCTCAATTGAGAGTTTATAATATTTTTAATCACATCCATCATTAACTTGATTAATAAATGTTATAATGATTTAATAAAACCAAAAGGCCTTCAGTGATTATCAATCCTTAGTAATCATTTTGAGAAATCATATGATATTGAAAATAATTTCAATGATATCATAATTTATGGATTTTTTATCCTATGAGGTTCTATGTTTCAATGTATAATATATAAAAATAATAATCATTCATAAATAGAATGTGAATTAATAAAATCATAAAACTATAGAGTTTCAAACCATGTTTTTAGTTATGCACATTTTTCATGAACTATGTAATGATTATGGTAATAAACAATAAACCCCATTCGATGTTACTTCCCATTTTAATATTTAGAAATTATCTTACATCAACTTATTGTATACATACATGGATGTCCTTTATATAAATAACACAAAATATATACATTAAAAATATTTTAGTTTGTTATCTTTTAATTAGAATTATCTATATTTATTTCACAAAGGTTTTAATTCCTAATCCAAAAAACAATCAAGACTACTATCCAAAAATAATGAATCCCAACATGAGTCTAACTATGGATCCATGTTGATAACATAAATAAATATTACATCATTTTAAAATGAATATAGAATACCTCTCATAATAATACATTCTCTAGTACTATATTATTTTATTTTCCATGGGTATATACACATAATCTACATATTTAATAACAACCAGGGTTATTTCCCTCATATTTGTTTCTCTTGGGAAACCCTTATAGTATTTTCTTAACTAATCCCTATTTTCATAACATGTGGAATATAATCATAACCCATGGTGATCTCGTATTAATAGTAAGGGTAAACAAGGGTGATAACCATTTATGATCATAATTGAGTATTAAATAAGATTGTTGGTATTTTAGTAAGATCCTAATATATGAAATTTATAACCAAAAATTCATAGAACAAAAATCATGAGTCGTAGAAAAATAATTTTCCTAAAAAGAATAAATGAGTCATAAGTGTGAAAAATCATCAACATTGTGTCATGATCCTTAAGATTTTTTCTTAAGAATAATACATTATTATTTTCGTACACATATGAATAAAAATAATTTCAGTAAGGATAACTATTAAATTCATCATAGTCAATAGAGCATGATAATGGATTGGGTTCACCCTCCATTCCATTTAAGCATAGTGGATAGAGTTTCATATTTCATTTAGTTTACTCACCATTCCCAATACATATTATCTCATGAGATTTAATATTTTACCCAATTAATTTAAGGGATATATATTTCTATAAACTCCTACATATAAAGATAAAAATAATTGTTATTTCACTAATAACATAAAATCATTCATATCTCATCATAGAATAATTAACTCATCTCACGGACAAAATGAACCACAAATTTGGGGGTTAATCGATTGTACTTGTTTATAAAAATTATTTTACTTTTAAATTCAAGTTATTAAAATAGTTAAATTTCAAAATCCACTCACTGAATACACATAGCATCTCTTCATTCTAAATAAATAAATTAATGATACCATCACATTGTATTTACATGTTTCGACATTGATTTTTTCTCCATCCTGTGTTTTTATTCCTACACACATGGATTTTCTAATATACACAATAGTATAAAATTACTAAGTGTTTCCAAACCCCATAAAATTATACTCTACTAATTTATATTCTCTTCCATAGTCTATTGAACGATACATGTTTCTTCAATAATAATTTCTAAAAAAATTCATTTTTCATCAGTAAGAGATCTTTCTCTATAAGAAGATTGATTAGAATATTATTGTGGGTAGAGTATTTTCATGGTCATAAAATCCATAAAAATTATTAATACTCTAGAAACTCACATTAAGTCTAAGGTGATCTGTTTCTTCATCATAACCATTGAATATTGGTAGAAATGTATCTCATCCTTTTGAATACCTATTGGATTGAAACTCATCTATCCCTTCCTCTATCTCTCTCTCTATGATACTATTATATATCAGGACATCAAAATACAAAAAAAAACACGTAATGAAAAAATATCATCCATTTCAAATATCAATATATAGAATATAAGATTATTTCGGAGTACCATAAAAATAAGAATCTTTGATTATTCTCCACTGACCCAGTTAGAATTCACTATCCCCATGGGTTGGTGACTTATACCTGGGAATAAATAAACATAGTTCACATATGGTTTCTACAAAAATTAAATATATCAATAATAGATGTATACTATAGAAACACAATCAGATTAATAAATCATTGAAACCACCTCATGTACAATGGGATAATTTGAAGACATAAGTTATATCATCACTACAAAACCCAATATACTAGTAGTTCATGACTAAACATGATGTACCATGTCAAATTAAGCTGTAATAAAATTTAAAATACATCAATGTTATATTATGAGAGCATAATATCCTAATTTAAAAACATAGTGGTTGAATCAAAAAATGGTACAAGAAGGGTGTGAGCTATGTATAATTGTTGATTTCACCAAATATATAACCATTTTACATGATATGGTATTATAAACAAACTAAAATAGTAGTGTCATATATTGAGACCAAGAAATTACATTTTAAGATGGGAAACTAAATCCATAAAAGAAATTCTATAACATGGTCATGTTTTAGAAGAGGAACACTAAATACATCCAAGTAATTTATCAAACAACAGTTAGAAAAAAAATTATCATCATTCGAAATATAAAACATTCCATTAAAATATTTGATAACCATTTTACATGATAATGTCAAATTAGTAAGTAGGATTAAGAAAATATAACTGATATTGAATTCTATATAGGATCCAATACAGTATATTCATGGTGGAACATCTCAATAAACATATCAATCAATAGTAGTACACAATAATGAATGGAAAAACCAGTTCCAAGTAGTGATAATGAACAGTTTTATTTATCAAGAACAATGTATGAAGAAGATATGGTTTCAACAAATATATTCTAGTAATTCCACCATATAAATTATAATCAATAAATCATTTGAAAAAATCATCAGGCTTATATAATATCATGAGACCCACGAAAACAAATTCCACACACCCCTTCTTTTCTAGTTTCCTGTATTTATCCTAGAACATTCAGGTTCCCTACAGATCTAATAGATGGGGTTTGATTCCATTAAAAAATAAAAAATCATGGTAATCTCATCTAACTAAATAGTTTTCCAATACTAGTCAAAATTGGTCAGTGAGATAATCATGTCATGGTAATACTAATAGAAATCCACTTCAGCATTAGTGTGGGCTCAATCCATCCACATTGTAGTCAAACTCATTTCATTGATCACTCCCCCGCTCAAACTCCCTATAAATAATATTACATTTCTTAACACCCATAAAGTGATGTATAAGAATCAATTATGTGATATAAATTGGTTATCAGAAGTAATAATCATCAACAAATTGGGAGGTTAGTCATAATCAGTATTAGTTCAAATCCACTCTAGAAAATCAACATTCAAAAAAAATTTAATCACCCCCTTCAATACAAAAATAATCACTAAATTCCAAATGGTTCTTTAAATGAATAATTTCCTTCAAAATAACCCTAATGGAATTAAAAATACGTTTCACTATTTGAGAGGCTCAATGTCCATTAAAAACATGGGTTTAAACCAAAATTATTTACTTTTTATCAATCACTAATTTAGAATCACTAAAAACATATTTTAAATACAATAGAATGGGGATTAAGGAAATTTCACAGATTCAAGAATTTGAAACATAATATATGCATTACATATATGAACACATTTCACTCATGTAAAGTAATTTAACCTTATAAATCAAAATTGGTCTTCAAACCCCACATTACACAAAAAAATATTAAAAATTTATTTAAAAGTAAATAAAAATAAATATAGAATATCATTAATATTTAATAATTCTTGAAGAATAAATATCATGATAAAATCTATCCATTCGATGTTTAATCAATATCTAAGAGAATGAAATACAATTTAATGATATAATACATGATTCACATTAATGAATCATTCATTAATCTTTACTGTGTGGGATAGATGTGACTCTTTGATAGTATCTACAAATGACCTTCATCCAAAACCTCTGTCTAAATATTTGGGTTTCGCCCCTCATTTTTCAATATATAGATATACTTCTTCATATAATTAATTATAGAATTTTAATACCCCTTTGAAAGGACCACTCTTGAAGGACCATAGAAAATGGGAATGCCATAAGATGGCAATAATTTTGATTTTATCTTAAATCCAAAAGGAACCTCATTCGTAGATTTTTTTGAGGCAACAGGTCTAAAAAACTGTCATCTTCAAAGCTTCCCCCATAAAAAAAATGATGGATGCTTCTCTAATGATTTGGATCCTAAATACCAACAACAATAGCTTAACAAGTGAATGTTCTATTTTTTAGGGGTAATTACTTATTTAAATGGGGAAACCACATGGGGTATTGTGATTCATAAGATTTGTATCTCCCAATGATAGGGTAAATGTAATTTGAAACTAATTCCTATTGGAGGATAATATTATTATATTATATTTAATACCCAAAGGGACATAATCATAATTTATAAATATTGTAATCTAAAATTGAATCATGGATTCCTACTATTATCTAAGTGGGAACAATATTTCAATTTTCATAATCATTGTTATTCTATGGAACACATATATATTGGGATCCATGTTCCGTACTAGATTTTTCGGAACCCAAAGATTATAAAAAAAATTTCATCATGTATAGGAGTTCCGATAAAAATTAATCAGCGAACCATAAATGGGGATCTTATGATGTATGCAAGAGTTATGGTTGAAGCTATTTTGGATTCAAACTTACTAGAAGTCTTTATCTTAAATCCTTATTAATATCTAGAAGATGTCATGTTTTAATATGGGCATAAACCTTTTTTGTGTGGTATTAAAGATAATTGGGAACTCCATTTCTAATTTTATGGTGATTCAAAAAATGTGACACCACCTTATGACAATGAATGGAAAAAAATAAAATTTCATAAAAAGTAAAATTATATGTTATTGAGAAATATGAGCCTTAAATAAATAATTAAAATGGTAAATGATATATAATTCAAGATAGCATTCCTACCATAAAATATATTTCTCATAAATCGTGGGATGATTTTCATGAGGTATAAAAAATTGAATATATAGCCATAGTTGATGAAATTATTAAAATTGTCTAGGATAATTTCATACATACACAATAGAAAACTCAATTCAATATTTATTGATTATGAATGAAATAACTCTTATTGATTCAAATTTAGAGCATATATCTAACTTTAGAAATGATCTAAAATCCAAATTAGTCCCCAACAAATTACCAAATTCCTCTGAGGAAGCAAATGAAGCTAGAGCCATGGATAAAATTACTAAAAAAGAAACAAATCCATATTTTTATCTTGAATTCCAACCTAAATAATAATTTATATTCAAATACCCTATTTAATGCCCTCTTGAGAAATCATGGCCTTCAATAGAACCATCTAGAATATCTAATGGTTCCAACACATCATAAGATATTATAGAAGTTAATATTGAAAGGAATGAAAAGAATCTGCAAGATGAAAACACACCATATTATTGTGACATCATAACCACTCTAATTGGAGAAGATAATAATATATAGTATCACACACAGGAGATAACACTAGTTTAGGGTCCCTAACCACTAAAATTATCACTTGTGAAGAGGAAATTACTCCCACTACTATAATGGGGGGTCAATATGACATCATTAATTTTCATGAATCTTAAATGCTCAGATAGGATGATGACTCTTCAACCTCAAGTGAAAATACAGCAAAACCAACCAAATAATCCATTAGGAGAAAGAGGTCTAGAGGTAAAAAGTGGGGGGTCCAACCGAAAATATAATATCAATGAGATATTCTTTTCAAAATCTATCAGGGTATATATAACTATGACATGATTTCTTATTTAAAAAAAATTCACATATAAACAAAAATGAAATTCTAATTATATGCGTACAAATAATTTTTATTCTATATTTTATTAGCATGAAGTCATTGGTTGTGATTTTATAATTATTAACATTAAAACTCATATAAGTAAGCTCTATGGATTTTTTCTCATTCCTCTTTAAATAATGTTTCTTCCTATAAAATTTATTATCAAGAATTCACCTATGAAATGTCCTTTAAAAATAATCATATGGATTATACCTTTTGTTTTGTAAAAAATAGTTATCAAAATGTGGTATGTCTCTAGAAGATTATGTTATTTTTTAATAATATATTTCATGATCCTTGGGTCATTATGGGATATTTTAATATAATTCATGGGCTATGTGAAAAATGGGTGTTACCACCTCCCCAAAATGTGCTAACGAGTTTAAATACTATGTTGAATATAATAATTTAATTGAGATATACCAATATAGAGCAAAATATACTTGTTGTAGAAGGAATTAAAATATTATTGTAGCTAGAAATAAATATAGAGACTTTTATAATTCCCAATCCATTGATAAATAGTATAATATCTCCATAAATACCCTTATATGATTAAATTTGGACCATTATACACTTTCAGTCAGTCTCTTTATAAGAAGATTCAGATATATTCTTCCTTTTAGATTTAATAATTCTTTCACCATTATTATTGAATGTAGAGACATTACTGATGAACCATAGAACTCTTTGAATTATAGAAATTATTCATTCTATCTCTAAATAAAATTATTATTACTACTATAATCTTTAATATATGGTGAAATGAAAAATCCAACCAAATCGATAATGAAATTTATTCTCTTGAAGATAATCCTATCAAATTCAGGTTTCTTCTTTGAATTTGGATTTTTCGATCGATACTTAACAAGAAACTAAACTCTTTAAAGAAATAAACTCTCTTATATTTTTAAAAACTAATCATAAAAAATATCATTAAAATTAAATTGCTTAATAATAGATCTTTGAATAGAAAATACTATAATTTCCTTCCAAGAGAAAGGAATGCATGCAAGAATATACCATTATAAATGTTGGAGATAATATAAATAATTATTTGGAAGGCCTTAATGACTATATTGACTAATTTTTTACATTATTATAAATCACTAGTCATTAAGAATGACTTACTACCTGATGTTATTTATAAAATGATTACCAATGATTATAACACCTTCTTGACCATTGTCCCCCTTGACCATGATATAAAATATTATATTTTTTACTTCTAATCAATGGAATGATCTAGAGCTTGAAGGATTTGATAATATATATTGTCATCATTGTTATGATATCATTCAAATATATTTATGTAATTAAGTTAAATATTTATTTTTCAATGGAACCATTCCACATGGGCTTAATGATGAATTCCACTATTTAATTCCTAAAGTAGAAAATGCTTCTGAAATTCACCTTTTAAAACACTATCTATTATAAAAACACTCTATAAAATAATTACCAAACTCCAGGCCAAAATACTATTTTCTATTTGTAAAAATATAGTTTCTTATAAGCATTTTGGATTTCTAAAATGTAGAATAACTCACGAATGAATCTCAATGGCATTGGAATGCACTATTCTTTTAAAGAAATATAATAGAGGAGGAATCATGTATATTATTATTGACATTAAAAAACACTTAGTAAAATTGTTTGGAGTTTTAGATATAATTTTCATCAATGTTTTGGCCTATATGATATTTTTACAGAAAAAATTAAAACCCTTTTTTGGAATTCATGTATTTATATTCTTTTTAATGGTTCACTAAAAGGATACTTCAACTACATTAATGGTGTCATACAATGTGACCCACTCTCTATAATCTTTTTTTCTACTATTATGGAATATTTAAGAATAATTATCACCCTTTTGGTAAACCAATGTAAATGAAATCCCATTTTTTCTCTAGACATATTTTTGTTCCTTCTGACCTATTATAAAAGGATCAAATAATTTTGTTTTTACATGAAAGAAACAAAATATCTAATACTATTAAAAAATTTCACACACATTATGAAGATGATTCTGGCAAACAAATAAAATATTGTAAATCATTTATCAACATTGTAAAAAAATTCACATTTTCCAGAAAAAATAAATATCATTAATAATGACTGTCTCAGGGACAGAACATTCACATTCACCAATGTTTGTGTCATAATTTTTTTGAAATTCATAAAAGTAAATACATTTCATAATATTGATTTCAAATAAAAAATCATAACTCCTCTTAGACAATGAAATATTTATCCATGGATGGATGAATTTTTCTTGTCAAAGTCACCATAGTTTCTAAAATGATTTATTCTATGATTGATTACAAATGGTCCATTGGAAATTATAAAAATCTAAATTACTATATTAAAAACACATTTTGGAATGGTATTACCCTTGAATGAAATATAGTTACTATCCCATTGAATATTGGTTGTAATAATCTTTCTACATGTTAGATTGGAATAGAGAACCTAAAATTAGTTATTGTTTCCATTCAGGCTATGATCACTTGGAATCTTTTAAATAACAACTCTATGGATTATAATTTACATTGAGGAGGTTTCTAATACTATATAATAATTTTATGTTCAATTATATGGAATCCTCAATTTTTCATCCATCAAATACGCATTCTCTATAATTATGTCTCGCACTAGATGGATGGTCAATATGGAGTTTATCAAAACTTTTTGTTGGATAATTGGTATGGATCCCCTCTTATATCATTGGTTCAACCCATGTAAATATGTACTAATACTAGTAATTGAAAAAATATTTCCTAAACTCTACGATTTTTTATTTACCAAATGATATTCATACTATAATAAAAAATTATAAATTATCTATGTCTGATAGTTTTTTATTATATGAACATTCTAATAATGGAATTTTCGATTCCAAACATTTCAAAAAACCCAAAATTTAATTTTGTATATCATGATTTTTCTTCTTAGAAACACATTGATAATACTTGTATTAGAATATCCTTATTTACTCTCGTCGGGATAATTTCTATTAACCATGTACCCACTAACATCTATCAACAACTATTTGGAATTTATATTTATTGTAAATTTCATATATGATACCAAAATAGGAAAGATAATGACTATATATTTCTAAATGTTTCCATCATATATTCTTTATAGAAGTATAAATATATCATGTATTAAATTATATAGCATGAAATGGACTCTACTAATCCACTACTAAAATGATATGCTGATGAAGACACATTTCCATAGACCAGACACCTTTATATGGTCGTTGTTTCTAAATTTTTTACATAATCTGGTATGAAAGAAATGATTTTACACACCATAATAAATGATTCAAATTTCCCGATGCACTACTATGGATAACCAGTGATATCGAAGATGCTGTATTGATTAATAAAAAAACTACCACAACTCCATAAAAGACATCAATTTCTGGTATTTTATGGGAATAAATGGAAGGTACAACCATCCTAGGGTTACCTTTGTTGTTTCCACGAAATCTCTCATCCTGTATGGATGAAAATAAATGATGATGGTGTCTTAGAGTGAAATATGGGTCCCTGGGGTTATGGAGAGGTTTACTTTATTAAAAAGGAATGATTTTTGGATGATTTTATAGTATATTTGGTATAGCATCCTCCCACAAAATTGAGATTTATATAGTCATTAATGTGATCATATTTTTCAAAAAATGGTGAAAAAACATTTAGATAAAAAGAAAATTCATTGCCATTGAGAAATCCAATTGGAATGGTGTGTATCCTCTTTCATGGCCCCTTACAACTCGACGTATGGACTACTTTAACTCCCTTTTCAGGACCAACTATATAATCACACATGATTATTGCAAGGTGAATTTAGTGGATGACATCATAGCCAAAAAATTCATTTATTAAAAACATCACCTGGTTTGAAGGAATTCATATAAAAATGATTTCTTTTTTCTAGAAAAATATTTTAAAATATATACTTATATAAGGATTTCGTAACTTCTCTATTAGTTATATAATTGTGACTTGGCCTTTTTTACCAAGGAATCACCTTATAGAAAATCATGATTCACATTAAAAGGAAATGTATAATAATTTAAAAAACACATATCTATAAATATTTCTACAAAAACTGAATTTTATGGGGATATAAACTTATTGAAACCCCTAATATTGATTCCTAGATACACAATTGAAAAGAATATGACATGTTTTACCCCAAATAGTGATCACTGAATCAATTAAGAGGGATGTAAATAAAAGTGATAAGAGAAAATAGATGCACAATTCTACATTAACCATCCTTTATCCAGTGAATCAAATGGCCACTATAGACTATAGTAATAATAAATCAGGAGAATATGAGAGATCTAAGAAAAATAAGAGATGAACTTACCATAACTTGCAATCCACTCTGACCACTACTTTGATCCTCTAAGAGAAGAGGATTAGAGTTTTGAAACATCTCTCTAGGGATCTATAAATCCAAAGGCTTAGATTATGTTTGGATTGGTGTATTTTTTATTATATAGGGGGAATCATGATTTTAATCACTATAAATACATAACATCAAAGTGTACCCCCATCCACCTAGACCATAGTGCAGAGAGGATGAGAAAGGGGTTGACCACGGTATAACACAAGAGGCTGTATTGTAGCCACCACCTAAGCAACATGATTCTGGATCCATGATATAGACCATACCTAAATCATATTTATCATGGGTAATGATATAGTATTTCCCACACACCATTCCATAGACACCATAAAATTTGAGGAGGAACCCAAACCCTCCCCAATAAAGAAGTCATTTATCCAAACCACAACAATAGCCAAAATGGATGTGGAATAAAACAATCCATCCCAATGCTCCACTCCAAATCCAATTACCTACAAAAACATTATAGAATTATAAGATTAATAAAAATTCATTATACAGAACCCATATTTCCCAAGGAGTATCCACTCTCACTCCATGACACAACACCACCACTATTTGGGAAAACCCCTTTCAAAAACTCCAACTATTTTCAAAAACGGCCCAACATCACTCTAATAAGAGGATGTAAAAGATAAGGAATAAAAATTCTGGAAATATGGAAATGGGATGTTACATTATCCCCATCATAGTTCTCCATGTCCTTAGAAATATTCCATCATAAAAAATATAAAAATATGAGAGAAAAATAAATCACCCACTCATCTTATGAGGAGGAGGGTCATCAAACAAGAAGAAAGTCTAACCCATAATGTTTAGTCCAGAATAAATCTATGATTAATTAAAATATTAAATATCCCTGCATGATCATCACATAATTATTAACTAGAGAAAAATATGAGACATATCGTAGGTCTTCCCACTATTTTAAGATTCTCCCAAATAAAGAAACCCCATTAGATCAAATCATTTCAATCCAACAGAGAGATTGAAAAAACATGAAATGGTTAAATATACTAGATTTTATATTGAAACCTCATGGAATTACACATCCAAAAGACCATATTTATTTTAGAAGAGAAAAATATATTATATCCCATTAATGGTCAAACATCTATAAAAATGTTATAGGACTACAAATCATTTTTTCCTATGAATGTACTTGACTGAAACAACGTATCTTCAACCACAATACAACTTCTATGATGAGATCATCAAATCTTACATCCATACCATTGGGTTCTGGATCCATTAATAATCCACAGCATCCTAGTTACATGTGTAAAATTTCATTGTGTTTCCAATTAAATCTAGAAGGGATTAAAAACAACAAGGTCATTGAATAATTGAGCATTATAGTACCACAAGTGATATCATCCACCACATCATGATTGAGTTCAAAACATCAAGGAAAAAACAAGAGGATACTAATGAAAAATGAACATTTATGTAGAAGTCTAGAAATACAAGAGTACATATACACATGGAATAACCACATAGATATTAGAAAAATGAATCAATCCTCATGATCCCAATAAAGATTTATAATATATCATCCAAAATTCTCCTAAATCAAGATACCATGATCTCAAAAAGAAATTAAGTTTCCTAATATGGAAAACACACTACGAGTAAAACTCAATCTATTTGCATTTTGATGTTAGAAATTTCATATTGGGGAAGCTCAAAATAAATATCGGGAGTCCTCCATTATGTGAAATATAAACTTTGAGGCTTATTTATACAACCCTAATATTTTAATGATTTTCTTCCTCATATTCAGGATCTGATTATTCCAGAATGAATTGTCCCCTTTTAGTATCCAAATTAATAGAACCTACTAATGTGACATAAGTGGCCAAAACATTTATAAACTCTTGGAGAATTCATCCATGAATTTTTAAAATGACAATGTGTTCCTCAACTGAAAATATAGGAAATCCCTCTTCTATCCCTGACAATGTGTTACTTTGTCAACCATCACAAGTGATTCAAAATATGAGACATATTCTATTACGACAACTTTGAATGATACATTATCAACATTCTATCTCTTTTCTAGCTCTATCTCAACTGGTGACACCCTTTTACATACCATCAGATTTGAGGTCAAATAGTTCACTAAGACAACATCTAAAAGGAATTAGTGAAGAACATTTATAAGATATATTTTTATATCAATGTAGTCAAAGACAAAAAAAATTAAGAAACATAGCAAACATGATATCTAATTTGTATACACCATGATGTATATATCATCTTGAATGAAACCCTACATATTAGAAACATTCCATTTATTCACATCCTTGGGATGCATACACTAAATAAAGGAAAATATGACTATTTTATTGGAAATTATTTCATGCCAAAAAGGATATATTCACAACATTCCACCACTCATGGATTGGTACCTCAATTAATGAGTGGATATAAATGACCATCAGATAATCCATAGTAGAGATAAATATATTTATATTCAACTTATTCATGTTATTTAATTAAATTAGGGGAACCCTTATCGTATTTATACGAAGGGGGATGACAATCCACGAATACATGGTTTGTATCCAATATCTATAAAGGAAACTGCTCTACCACTCGACTCCTAGTATGGGTAAACAAATCAATTGGAGTAACCACTTCCATAAAATGTGATAGATTAATTGTGATATTGGATCAATGAATGAACATTAAATATTTCAAATAAAATTTTGGGGCAAACATTTATATATGTCAAAAAATATACTCATTAACTCAGCCATAAAGAAAAAATCAAACAAATAAAAAATGTGATGCAAAATCATTCAAACAAAGCTTAAAGCCACAATTAGAAAATCATCACTACCATGAACACAAAATATTCCCCATTATATAAAAAATTTCTCATTCTAAAAAAAATTAAAAATCTTGATATAAAAACATTAAATTATCCAAAATAATTTACAAGGTCATGGAAATTATTCAATTGTTTTAAAATCATTAATCATATTTTATCTAATTTTCACGACCGTTTTCATATCAACCCCATTAAAAATAAAAATTTATTATTTAATTAATACAATTTCGAAATAAAAATGACTATTTGAAAATAATTTTTTCAAATCAAACATTTAATAAAAAACACTTATTGTTAATTGAATGGATTTCTCAAAGAAAACGACCAAATTTCTTTAAATCATCAATTTTTTTCCCTCAACTGATTTAAATTCCTAAAAATTGAATTAAATCTAGAAAACCCAAACATGGTAATCATTATAACCATATCAGTAAACCTTCAAAATAACCTCACATGAGTGAAAGAATTTATGAAACCAAATGTTTGGGATCCATATTCAGGTCAATGTATAACTATGAATCAACTGGTTCCGTTGCATGGTAAACCCCACAAACCCACACAACATTTTAGATTTTGGCGTCTAGATTTGAAACACAAATTCATCATAGTTACCAGAACCATAAAGAACATGAATCTATTTTTATTTATCCATTATATTCACAAAAGTCATACAACGTTCCAGAAATGAATAATAATTTCATTCGAAATCTAAATTTAATTTATCATACATAATTCAATAAATTAAAATAAATACTCATGTCACAACATTCCATAATAACCAATGTCTCATTGTGAGTATATAATGAACACGAACATTCTCGCAACTACATGTTGAGTACAAAAAAGTACTTAATCTCCTTCTACTATAACTCTCAAAAAATAGTATAAGGCCTTTAATAGAATAGTTATTTCATTAAAATAAACCATCAATAGATACAATTTGTAACTATCCAACTTGGTGTATCGTCATGATGCGCAAGAGAGTTGATTCACTATAAACCAAAAGGGAATTACCAATTTACTTGGGCTAGATACTAGCACCTAGGAGTCCATAAATAATTATTGGGGACTATTTCTCTATAAAATTATAACAATAAGAAATTTACATTCTGGAAACATCAATAGATAAAAAAATAATGAAACCACCTCAATTATAATGATATGATGAAAATAAAAAATTAAAAGCATAACTAAAAACCCCACCTTCTGATGATCCATAACCTTCAACCATTTCTATATTCACTTTTCCTTATCTAGACATACCTCAATACACAATCAAATAAGTTCCATGCAAAAGAAACTGCTATTATAATAAAATGGTCGTAAATACTCCATTGTAAAATCATGGTTTGAGCTACATTGCCTAGTAGTATTTCACTAGTGTCTATGTAGTTACATTATAATTTAATCAAATTATACTAAAATAAAACAAAATAATGTAATTACATTTATTTAAATTTTAGTAGAGGAAAATGAATACATTTTAATCTTTTTACTACAAGATCATGTTTTTGAAATTATTATTAAATATTTTAAAACTATTTATCAAACTAAAGTTGGAAACAAGCAATTCCCTCATTTAAATATAAACTGTTTTCTTGAAAATATTTGAAAATAATTTCACAATATAATACTAGGTCTATAAATTTGAGTATGAACATAAACATGAAACCACAATTTATATGAGATTCAATAAAATATAATCTTTTTGAAACATTTGAATAATCATATTGATCAATATAATTAATAAATAAATAAAAACAACAATTCCATGTAGTGATTTCAAAAATTGTCATGTATCAAGTACCAAATATAAGGATATCATGGATATAACCTTGATATGAATGTGATTCCACTATAGAAATACTAATCAATAAATCATCATGATAAACTTTCAAACATATATCTAGTATCCCATGTCTCTAGAAAACCATGTCCATACACATTATTTTCTAGCCACACATTAATAGCCTAAACTATTCATGTTCCCTAATAACCCACTAGAAGTGGTTCAATTCCACTAGAAAAATAATAAATCTTAGTTATCCCATTATTATACCCATGTTTCAATTACAAATCATAATATGAAACTGAGATAGTCATGTAAAATGTATTCAAAATGAAATCAACATCATTATCATTTTCTGGATCAATCACTCACAATTTCAATCAAACTAAACTCACATATCACTCTCCCCACTAAACTCCGTCAAGTGAATATTTCATTTTTCATCATCCTCAATTGGGAAGTATGAGAGTTGTGTACTTAATATCATGGGACTATAATAAGGGATGATTAGCATAATGTGTCAACTATTCCATCAAGAAAAGTAATAGTAAATTATAAATTAATTCTTTAAATCAAAATTCAACAAATGGTAATCATCCCATTTTTCATTAATAAGTCATCTCCAAAATACCAAACCGGTCTTTAAACCCGGTATTTATTTTAGAACATCCCTAAGTCATTAAAATGATTTTTTTTTCAATTCAATAAGCTAAAATAAAATTAAAAACATGTGTCTATTGAACTTTTTCCATTTGATCAATCACTCATTTAAAATCTCAAAAAGAACACATATTTAATATACAAGGAAAAGGGATATTAGTAATTTCCAAAACTCAATAATTTGAAGCCCTGTGAAAAGAATTAAATATCCCAACACAATTCCGTCATATCAAGGAATTTCACTTTTGAAATCAAATACTTGTATAATTCCCAAATTTATAAAAAACAATAATAAAATTAACATTTAAGGAAAATAAAAATGAAAAGGAATTAATCAATTTATAAAATTGTGATAACAATCAAGAAAATTACGAAATCTATCCATTCCATGGAAAATTCAATGAGAATATGATCAAATGGACAATCATGAGGTAATTAATGTTAAAATTCATATGATATTTATTATAATATAAGAAACACATATCTATGATTTTTCAAGAATCATTCTACTAAAAGAGTTTGAAAAATCATATAACCTGCTACATGGAATATTCATATAATGCAACCATGATTAATATGATTCGTGTCACCTTTTATGATTATCACTAAATATTTGAGGATAGATCTCGATAAAAGTGAAAATAGATCATGGGTGAAAAATACAACAGAAAAATAAATGGTACAATTAGTTAAAAGTAAAAAATATACTATCTGAATAATGAATAGAGAACAATTGAGATAACAAAGACTAACAAGAAAATAAATTTCTATAAGGGGGTCATTGGTTTGATTGGGACTGTAATCCAGCAATATAATATTTTTATTGAGAAAACAATTCGTTAGAGATCTCCTAAGATTCAACGGGTCATATTATGTTCATATAAAAATATTTTGGAGATAAATATGGGGTCTCATGATTTTAAAATCTCGAAATAAAAAATAGTACGGTGCAACCCCACATGAACCTAGTGTATAATGGATGGAAAAAGTGCTATCCCAAGGTGCATTGAAATAGATTATAAAAGATCCACCACCAATTGATCATTCTATTTGATCCATGTCATAATACATAAAAATGTTATATATATCTTCGGTAGGGATTTGGTGTGACCTACAAACCATGTTATAACCACCATTTAATTGAAAAAGGAACCTAAAGACCCCCTAGGAATCCACCATCCAAACATGTCATAGTAGGGTCTAAAATAGATGTGGTATTAATAATTCCCTCATATGGTTCCATGTCAAAGCCCCATTACTATTCAAACATCATACTATTATTGGAAGCATCCTAAAAATTCCCTATACTACCATTGTGTTTTCCATGGTTAAACCACTCCCACTCCACGTTGAAACCCAAATATTTTACATCGATTTCCTCTTTACTAAACTCCATAAATTACCAATGACTATAGAAAAAAACTTAAATAAAAATATATAAAATCTAATGAATAAAAATATTTGAATACTAGTTATATTAAATTGAAAATTCTATATATATACCAGGAAAGTCTGAACCAGGCATAAGCCAGGTTCCGCAAATTTATTAAAGGAAAAGTGCAAGTAAAGTCAGTAGAAAATAAAAATGCTACATTACATCAAAAACATATGCATCCTTCTCCCCATCATCAGATAACTCATCACCAGGATCAGCTGACTCCCATTCAAAAGATTCGTATTTTCGCATCATCTCAAGGTATATATTTTTCTTCTGAAGCATTTCCTCAGACAACTTCTCTTTGACCGGCCGTTTCCCACTGAATCCTATGTCCCTCTTCGGGGACCCTCCTCTTCTTTTTCCACTATAACCATTTGCAATGACATTTTCTTGTGACCCTACAATCTTGTGTGCAGACCTTGTCGCCATTGGTTTGGGTAGATCCGTATAGTCTCTCCTTGGCTTCCTCCTTCTTTGAGTTTTTTCTTCCACTTCCTTGCTTAGGGTCTCATGAATTCCATTCTTCACAGCATCAATGTAAGATATTTTGTGACTGTGGAGCTCTAATTCACAATCAGATCTATCCCCCCACTGCTTTTTATGGGCCAATGGAGGGTTGACATTTCCATCCTTCCCATCTTCCAGTTGAGATATCTTGATTGTGTCATCAGTGCAGGGACTTTTACCTTTACCACTCAATCAGTCCAGGCCAACAATGCCTTCCTTCTCTACAATTTCCTCTGCCACTTCCATCTCTTTTGCTCATTTGATCCAACATCAGCCAGCACTGCAAATTTATTTGTAGAACAATTAAAAATTTCATGAGAATTTACCTGCACCAGGAAATAAGTTGTGTTCTTCTATTCAGACACCACTTCCACAGGCTTAGAGCTGTCCAGAATCACAGCGCATCCCCTACCCATATACTGAATGTCAGAATCATCAGCCTTCATCTCCTCTTTATCAGGTTGTTCCATTACTTCTTTCCCCTTTCTGTTATCCATATTCATGGAGCTCTCATTTTCCTGCATTGAAACGTTCATACCTATGTTAATTTCATTCGGCAATTCTCCTGATTGGGTCTCTTGTCCCACACACATTTCTGAAGAAACCTCTACAAGGACCTGATTACTTATCAAATCATCTACCACTGGGGCCAATCCAATTTCAGGTACCCCTGGATTCAGACCTGTTTGATGCTGAACCATATCATCAACCGCCGGGACCAATCCAGTTTCAGATGCCCCTGGATTCAGATCTGCTTGAATCTGAACCATATAATCATTGCCAGTATTATTAGACACACCCAAAAGGGAAGCTGGAATCTTTCTTCGGCACTTAACTATTTCATGACCCTGCTTGAAACAATTGGAGAAAAACGGAATCCGAGTTTCATACAGAATTTTTTGAGCGTACCTGTATTCTCCTTCAACGATGATCCATACAACCTCTAGAGGAACTCTTGAGAGATCCATTTCAACACAGAATCTCACAGTGGCAGGATTTGACAAAGAATCCATTCTTTGATCACATCAAATAAAACGTCCAATGGAATTACCTATCGAGCGTAGAAGTCCTGGATTTTGAAAAGGGATGGGAAGACCCGGCAACTGCAACGAGATTGCAGAGTTTGGAGAATCACTATTCAAATGATTTTCAATGGTCCATCGAAGAAGATGGAAACTAGAATCCATCTTACTTCGGGACCAAGCCTTTCCCAAATCCTCATCATCCAAAAACAGGATGAGGATTTGTCGCGGTCCAAGAATTCCAACACGCGCAAGATTCTTGAGCCCCCATTTTTCATTTACAAACTTACCGAAATCCTCCAACAGCGGACGCCTTCTCGCAAACCTTGCAATTAGGGCATTAGTATAAGGCCCCAGCCTTAAACATTACTTAATATTGAATTAAATGAATAATTCACATTGAGGATCTTTTCAGGTTTAGAGTTTTAGAGAATTAGAACATAACTATTACATCTTAAAAGATTACAAAGTAGACACTTCTACTAAGTCTCCATAAAATATAAACTCTTAAAAAGAAAGATGTCTAGATTCAATGTTTTAGATAGCATGAAATTCCCTTGATCCCATCCTTGACCTTATTCCACTTTAAGACCAGTGAAAAACATTTCGAAAAACTTGGGGTGAGCATAAAAAGCTCAGTAAGGGATACAAAAAGAATGAAAACTGTTAGTTTTTCAAACATCAAGTAAACCATGTATACTATATCAAAGTAATACCTTCACCTTCATGAAGTAGTAAAAAAAATCTTCACTGAATAAAGTATCATTACTTACCTTTTTGTAACCAAAAGATTACCATAAAACCCATATAAATAACACATAGAATATATAAAGGTAACTTGGGACATAAACATACTTAAGTGGAATAACCATACAGTTTACTTCCACACATATCACTTAATGGAATAGCCATACGGCCAATTTCCATACATAATTAATAGAATATTCATATGGCCGACTTCCATACCCAATGCATTGGAGGTTATAACGTAACCACCTGTCCTGGTATTCACGGAACCACCCGTCATATGGTTTATAACGTAACCACCCGTTAAAATGTCCAAGTACCAATATAAAATCATAAAACATAAAACCAATATAAAGGAATGATAAAATTTCCACATTTCAATCACAATATATCATAAATATATTGACATAATAGAATCCTTTTTCAAAACCATTTTCAATACCAAAATACATAAAAGAGTATATGGTATTTATTTTATTCTAAAAACATTACGGCTTTTTGAGAAAGCCAAAGATCAAATAATACTCGCGGCGGCGGAAAAAGGTCGTTGTCACCGCGTACGTTAAAAAAACATTCTTTTTTGTCGTTTAGTAAAACGCTTTGTAGAAAAGATTCCTTTTGTATAAAATTCAAAGTCAAAGGAGTTTATACACCGTATAAAAGAAAGTTGTGTATAAAATGAAATATGCCTCAATGAAAGGAGATTGAGACGAAGTCCCTTATCTCGGGTCCGACTTGACTCGATCGTTCTTTAACGTCCTGAATAATAAACTTGAGTTAATTTATACTTGATTAAGAACCTTTTTAAAGTTCATTATTCTTTTTATATCACTTATTGCAATGTTATAAACATTATGTAACCATTTAAGTTAATAATGTTTGTTTTGTCAATATTTGGTTCTTAAGTCAAAAGTTGACTTCTTACAATTACATGTTGTTCATGTGGTCAAAAGTTCTTTATATCCAGAATGAAATTCCCGATTTGGATATAATATGTATCATATATATCCAACATATACATGTATTTATAATATTACATAATCATTTAGAGGTAAGAAATGAAATGCACCGTTCAGGGAGACGGTAATCCGTACGTACGCATGAACGCTACTTTCATTTCTTTGTCATATTAATGGAATTAAAACTAAATGAGAGGTATGTATATTTTAATTCCAGAATTATATTCATCATTTAGATATATCATTAATTATATATATATATTATATACATGTAATTTTAATAGTACATTACATTTGGGGATAAGAAATGAAATGCACCGTTCATGGAGACGGTAAGCCGTACGTACGCATGAACGCTTCATTCATTTCTATATCATACTTTAATGGAAAGAAATAATAATGATATAGAGGTATATTATAATTCCAGTATAACATCATATATAATAACTTTAAATCCATCCTTTACACATCCCACATATGGCATTAACGAATCACATCACATTTAGGGGGCGGTAGTCCGCACTTCCTTAAATGAAGATATTGTGTTTACCCATAATGGAAACCATAAAGGTATGCAAAAAATGAAAAATACAGAAGCTTAAAGAAAACATAAACATATTATATATCATATATATAAATAGTGACATCATAATGGCCACCCTTGAAGGTGTTAAATGAGTATTGAACAATCATCGTTTCGGGAGGCAGAATTTCGCCATCCATGGAAACCATATGTTCTTTAACCATTTGATGTAGTTGTGTGAGAGTGTAGCTCAAATAAATATTATAACAACATCCTAGTATATTGAATATACTGGTGTTGTTACAAAAGAAGTAAATAAAAAGAGTTTAGAGGGTTGGAGAAGCAAAATAAAACAAATGAACAAGAGAGAATGAATTACCTTTAAAAGTGTAACTCCCTTTTGATTTGAGCCTAAAGGCTTCCTTTGAAAGGATTCCGCCCAAAGGGAAAACTCTAGGATGAGGACAGGGATGTGGAGAGAGTAATTGGGCAGGGGTTGGCCGATCCAAAGGCTTGAGGAGTGTGTGAAATGAGGTAGAGATGGGGGCCTTTTATAAGAGGAGAGGAGGGGCACTTTTGGAAAGTAAAGAATTATTACTTTATTTGAAAATGTTATTCGGTTTTAAAAGGTCCCACATTGATATAATTCGTGTATAAGGTGATAAGGGTTCGAAATCCACTCATCTAGTTGGTTTTGGCCATGTGTAGGTTTTATATTTTTCATTATCTTTCCATTTTATTTAAATCGTCAAATAATGATGTCATCGCTGCATCATTATTATGTCATAAATAATTTATTATATTTAATGTCTAAAATTATAAAAACAAATACTATGATGTATGAAATACTTTTAGCTTTCCAATGACTATTTATAATCAAAATTTGGATTTGTATAACCCCACTCAAAAATTATTTTAGTAAAACAATTTATGTTAGTGTCATTTTCACTTTAACATTAAATAAAAATATATTAATGTCATTTTCCAACTAAAGTGGCTCCATGGGGTCCCCAAGTTGGACCATGGATTGTATTGGTCGGCCATGACTCACCCAATAGGTATAGGACAAGTGTCATGGTGTTTTCACATTCTTATAATACCATTTTTACCTTAAACTACACTAATTACCTCTAATCGCGATTAATGAAAAAAATTACTATTCACCAAAAAATTATTTTAATCTCATTGAACAAAATTTTACTTCATAATGACAACCATTTATGTTGTATTTTTAAAATTCAATACACATTAGTGGTAAACTTTCATTTAACTGAAAAATCAGTTTGCTTGATTACCACTTAGTGGTTTCACTATTCATAAAAAATTGATGTTTTTCAGAAAATTACCAAAAATTCACCCTAGGCTATATTTGATATTCCGAATTCAAAAATTAAGTCCATTTTAAAAAATTCAAAACATATAAGTCAAATTAATTAATTTAATAATTAATTCCCGCTTTCATGATAAATAGCGTGTTTTTGCGAAACAATAAGTATCAAAAGATTGACACCAGTTTAAGTCCAATTTCAAAGTGAAATTGATTCCAATGCCACCATTGGATTAAAAGGTAAAAATATTTTCTAATTTCACTTTAAAACCAATTAAAATAATAATCTAATCATATAAATAAATTAGATTAAAAAGAGGTTTTGAATTAAAATACAGCATTTTACACTATTCATAAAAAATGAACTTTATCAGAAAGGTACCAAAAATTTACACAAAGTAAATTTTGATGTTTGGATTCTAAAGAAGAGTTATATTTGGTCCATAATAAAGTATAAGTGTGATAAAAATTATATTTAATGACGGTTCACCATTAAAAGGTGATAAGTGAACCTTTAGTGAAAATTAGAGTATATATACCCGTAAAATTGAACTCTTTCCGTATTTTAAGCTTTTATCTTTTATTGGGTAAATGTATAAACATTTAAAAACATATCTAATCATATTTTAGTTATTTCTATCCATTCCCTCCAGTACAACGGCTACTTGTTAACTAACATTTAAAATAATATTATTTTATTACTAGTGTGCTACGTAAGTTTCAAAGAAACTCATCGTTGCGTATCGGGTACGCTATCGAACATAGCAACCCCTTTAAAATAAAATTAATATTTAATTTTTAAATATTAATAAATATGAAAATTCTTTATTCTTTATTTACCTGGAATGTTACATCCTTCCCCCCTTTTGGAAATTGCTTACTCGCAATTTTATTCACTTATCAAAATAAGTGGGGGTATTTATCCCTCATAGCATTTTCAGATTCCCATGTTGCCTCTTAAATCACATGGGTTTTCCACAAAACCTTTACCTGATGAATCACCTTATTCTGTAACACTTGCTCCCTGTGGTCAAGAATCTGGACTGGTTGTTCCTCATAAGATAGGTTCTCTTCCAGCTGAACTACCTCTGGGCTCAAAACATGAGATGGATCTGGCATATACTTTCTCAACATCGAAACGTGAAAAACATTGTGTACCTGAGATAAACTCGGAGGTAAACACACTCGGTATGAAACTGATCCAACTCTTTCCAGAATTTCGTATGGTCCAACGAACCTTGGACTCAACATTCCTTTCTTACCAAATCTCGTCACACTTTTCCAATGAGAAACCTTGAGAAAAACATGATCACCTAGCTCGAAAGATAGATCCTTCCTCTGGTTATCCGCATAACTCTTCTGCCTGCTCTGAGCTATTCTCATGTGCTTCTGAATCAACTAAACTTTTTCTATCATCTCTTCTACCAATTCTGGTCCCATCAGCTTCCTTTCACCCACTTCATTCCAAAATGCTGGAGTTCGACACTGCTTCCCATATAATGCCTCAAATGGTGCCATCTGTATACTGGAATGAAAACTGTAATTATAAGAAAATTCAACCAAAGAATGATGTTGGTCCCAACTTCCCTGATAATCCATATAACAAGCTCGTAGCATATCCTCCAATGTCAGGATTGTTTGTTCTGACTGCCCATCTGATTGAGGATGAAAAGCTGTACTAAAATTTAATTCAGTACCCAACGACTTCTAAAGGCCTTTCCAAAAGTTAGAAGTAAACCTGGGATCACGATCCGATACAATGGAGAGAGGAACTCCATGTAACCTGACTATCTCTTTAAGATACAAACGGGAAAGTTGATCAAGAGAGAAAGTATCTCGTATAGCAAGGAAATGAGCATATTTGGTCAAGCGATCAACAATAACCCAGATTTCATTATTACCTCAAGATGTCTTCGGTAATCCAACAAAAAATTCCATGGATATATTCTCCCATGTCCACTCTGGAACTGTTAAAGGCTGAAGCATCCCTTTCGGTAACTTCCTCTCTGCTTTAACCTGTTGGCATGTCAAACACTTCACAGTAAAATCAGCAATGTCTCTTTTCATTCCATCCCACCAGTAATACTCCCGCAGATCTCTATACATCATAGTACTGCCCGGATGAACTGAAAACGGAGAACTATGAGCCTCACATAACAACTCATTCTTCAACTGTGAATCACAAGGCACACGTAACCTCTTCCCAAACCTCAAAACACAAACACAAACTTATCCAAGAACTCATGGAAAACTTTATTCACAAGGTCCATGAATACAGCAGGTGCATTGGTTAACCCAAAAGGCATAACTACAAATTCATAATGGCCATATCTAGTACGGAACACAGTCTTCGGAACGTCTGCTTCTTTTACTTTCAACTGATGTTACCCCGACCTCATGTCAATCTTCGAAAAATACTGAGCTCCCTGGAGCTGATACCACTTCATTCGATGGCCCAACATCTGCTGAAGTTGTTGCAAAGGATTTCGCCACCCCTTTCTCCTGGTAGTCTGGCTGCATTCCCCCAGTTGAGTTCTTCGTTGGACACTCGTTTGCATAATGACCCATTTCATTACACTTAAAACATCTTACCGTTGGCTTTTCATTTCCTTCTTGACCATCTTCCATATAGCTACGAGAAATATGACCAGACTTACCACACCAAAAGCACTTACCAGACTTGGATAAACATTCTCCAGGATGCATTTTACCACACTTCTCACATGATGGATATTTGGTTTTCTTACCTCCTTGCTTCTTTGATGAATTCTTCCCCTTTGCCTGCCAACTAGACCTCTTATTCTGTTGTTTGTCATAGAACACCTGATCATCGGCAAACTCTATTTCCACCTTCTCTGCACATCGAACAAGTTTTTCATAACTTTTAAACTCACGAGAAGCTAAAGCCCTTCGATACATTGGCTTTAACCCTGAGTAAAAACGGTTTATTTTACTGTCAATATCTCGTATGAAGTTTGGAGCATACCTTGCCAATCGAGTGAACTTTTCATCATAAGCAGCCACTGAATCATCCTCCTGCCTCAATTCTAGGAACAGTTTTTCCATCCTAAGACGAACCACCTTAGGAAAATATTTCTCAAGAAACATACCTTTGAATTCGTCCCAGTGAAGATCCTCAATATCATCACTATCCCTTATATTTTTCACCATCGACCACCACTTATCAGCTTTACCTTCAAAACAGTAAACAACAAGACTAACCTTTTGATGTTCTGAACACCCCATGACATCAAAAATATTCTCCAGTGCTTTAATCCACCCTTCATCTTGCACAGGGTCAGATGATCCTCTGAATGATGGGGGATGTTGCCTCATGAAATGTTCCACCACTGACATGTTCCTCTGCGGTTGATCTGGCTGATCTCGTGCATGGATACCACCACCATTTATAGCCTGAGTCAACTGTGCCATCACTGCAACAAACTGTTCAGTTTCGATTCCGACCATATCAGGTTTCTTATTTGGAAGGTTATCTTTCTCTTGATGTCGTCCCAACATAGTTGCTTTGTTTCCTCTGTGGAAAACCATTCTGAACACAGAAATATCTTAGGCGAAGCAACATGGTAATCCGTAAATGCTATATCATTTCAATCATATTATAATTTAACACTTTTCTAACTCCAAAAGTTGTCTAAACCATCCTTTGATACCAACTATAAGGCCCCAGCCTTAAACCTTACTTAATATTTAATTAAATGAATAATTCACATTGAGGATCTTTTCAGGTTTAGAGTTTTAGAGAATTAGAACATAACTATTACATCTTAAAAGATTACAAAGTAGACACTTCTACTAAGTCCCCATAAAATAAAAACTCTTAAAAAGAACGATGTCTAGAATCCATGTTTTAGATATCATGAAATTCCCTTGATCCCATCATTGACCTTATTCCACTTTAAGTCCTGTGAAAAACATTTCGAAAAACTTGGGGTGAGCATAAAAAGCTCAGTAAGGGATACAAAAAGAATGAAAACTGTTAGTTTTTCAAACATCAAGTAAACCATGTATACAATATCAAAGTAATACCTTCACCTTCATGAAGTAGTAAAAAAAATCTTCACTGAATAAAGTATCATTACTTACCTTTTTGTAACCAAAAGATTACCATAAAACCCATATAAAGAACACATAGAATATATAAAGGTAACTTGGGACATAAACATACTTAAGTGGAATAACCATACGGTTGACTTCCACACATATCACTTAATGGAATAGCCATACGGCCAATTTCCATACATACTTATTGGAATAGCCATACGGCCGACTTCCATACCCAATGCATTGGAGGTTATAACGTAACCACCAGTCCTGGTATTCACGGCACCACCTGTCATATGGTTTATAACGTAACCACCCGTTAAAATGTCCAAGTACCAATATAAAATCATAAAATATAAAACCAATATAAAGGAATGATAACATTTCCACATTTCAATCACAATATATCATAAATATATTGACATAATAGAATCCTTTTTCAAAACCATTTTCAATACCAAAATATATAAAAGAGTATATGGTATTTATTTTATTCTAAAAACATTACGGCTTGTTGAGAAAGCCAAAGATCAAATAATAATCGCGGCGGCGGAAAAAGGTCGTTGTCACTGCGTATGTTAAAAAACATTCATTTTTGTCCTTTAGTAAAACGGTTCGTAGAAAAAGATTCCTTTTGTATAAAAGTAAAATTCAAAGGATTTTATACACCGTATAAAAGAAAGTTGTGTATAAAACGAAATATGCCTCAATGAAAGGAGATTGAGACGAAGTCCCTTACCTCAGGTCCGACTTGACTCGATCTTTCTTTAACGTCCTGAATAATAAACTTGAGTTAATTTATACTTGATTAAGAACCTTTTTAAAGTTCATTATTCTTTTTATATCACTTATTTCCATGTTATCAACATTATGTAACAATTTAAGTTAATAATGTTTGTTTTGTCAATATTTGGTTCTTAAGTCGAAAGTTGACTTCTTACAATTACATGTTGTTCGTGTGGTCAAAAGTTCTTTATATCCAGAATGAAATTCCCGATTTGGATATAATATGTATCATATATATCTAGCATATAAATGTATTTATAATATTACATAATCATTTAGAGGTAAGAAATGAAATGCACCGTTCATGGAGACGGTAAGCCGTACGTACGCATGAACGCTACTTTCATTTCTTTGTAATATTAATGGAATTAAAACTAAATGAGAGGTATGTATATTTTAATTCCAGAATTATATTCATCATTTAGATATATCATTAATTATATATATACATTATATACATGTAATTTTAATAGTACATTACATTTGGGGATAAGAAATGAAATTCACCGTTCATGGAGACGGTAAGCCGTACGTACGCATGAACGCTACTTTCATTTCTATCTCATAATTTAATGGAATGAAATAATAATGATATAGAGGTATATTATAATTCCAGTATAACATCATATATAATAACTTTAAATCCATCCTTTACACGTCCCACATATGGCATTAACGAATCACATCACTTTTAGGGGGCGGTAGTCCGCACTTCCTTAAATGAAGATATCGTGTTTACCCATAATGGAAACCATAAAGGTATGCCAAAAATGAAAAATACAGAAGATTAAAGAAAACATAAACATATTATATATCATATGTAAAAATAGTTACATCATAATGGCCACCCTTAAAGGTGTTAAATGAGTATTGAACAATCATCGTTTCGGGAGGCAGAATTTCGCCATCCATTGAAACCGTATGTTCTTTAACCATTTGATGTAGTTGTGTGAGAGTGTAGCTCAAATAAATATCATAACAACATCCTAGTATATTGAATATACTGGTTTTGTTACAAAATAAGTAAATAAAAAGAGTTTAGAGGGTTGGAGAAGCAAAATAAAACAAATGAACAAGAGAGAATGAATTACCTTTAAAAGTGTAACTCCCTTTTGATTTGAGCCTAAAGGCTTACTTTGAAAGGATTCTGCCCAAAGGAAATCCTCTAGGATGAGGAGAGGGATGTGGAGAGAGTAATTGGGCAGGGGTTGTCCGATCCAAAGGCTTGAGGAGTGTGTGAAATGAGGTAGAGGTGGGGGCCTTTTATAAGAGGAGAGGAGGGTCACTTTTGGAAAGTAAAGAATTATTACTTTATTTGAAAATGTGTTTCGTTTTTAAAAGGTCCCACATTGATATAATTCGTGGATAAGGTGATAAGGGTTCGAATTCCACTCATCCAATTGGTTTTGGCCATGTGTTGGTTTTATATTTTTCATTATCTTTCCATTTTATTTAAATCGTTAAATAATGATGTCATCGCTGCATCATTATTATGTCATAAATAATTTAATTTATTTAATGTCTAAAAATTATAAAAAAAATACTATGATGTATTAAATCTCTTTATCTTTCCAATGACTATTTATAATCAAAATTTGGACTTGTATAACCCCACTCATTAATTATTTTAGTAAAACAATTTTATGTTAGTGTCATTTTCACTTTAACATTAAATAAAAATATATTAATGTCATTTTCCAACTAAAGTGGCTCCATGGGGTCCCCAAGTTGTCCCATGGCTTGTCCGGGTCGGCCATGACTCACCCAATAGGTGTAGGACAAGTGTCATGGTGTTTTCACATTCTTATAATACCATTTTTACCTTAAACTACACTAATTACCTCTAATCGCGATTAATGAAAAAATATTACTATTCACCAAAAAATTATTTTAATCTCATTGAACCACATTTTACTTTTTCATGACAACCATGTATGTCGGATTTTCAAAATTAAATACACATTAGTGGTAAACTTTCATTCAACTGAAAAATCAGTTTGCTTGATTCCCACTTAGTGGTTTCACTATTCATCAAAAATTGAAGTTTTTCATAAAATTACCAAAAATTCACCCTAAGCTATATTTGATATTCCGAATTCAAAAATGAAGTCCATTTTACAAAATTCAAAACATATAAGTCAAATTAATTAATTTAATAATTAATTTCCGCTGTCATGACAAATAGCGTGTTTTTGCGAAACAATAAGTATCAAAAGATTGACACCAGTTTAAGTCCAGTTTCAAAGTGAAATTGATTCCAATGACGACCATTGGATTAACTGGTAAAAATATTTTCTAATTTCACTTTAAAACCAATTAAAATAATAATCTAATCATATAAATAAATTAGATTAAAAAGTGGTTTTGAATTAAAATACAACATTTTACACTATTCATAAAAAAAATGAACTTTATCAGAAAGGTACCAAAAATTTACACAAAGTAAATTTTGATGTCCCGATTCTAAAGAAGAGTTATATTTGGTCCAAAATAAATTATAAGAGTGATCAAAACTATATTTAATGACGGTTCACCATTAAAAGGTGATAAGTGAACCTTTAGTGAAAATTAGAGTATATATACCCGTAAAATTGAACTCTTTCCGTATTTTAAGCTTTTATCTTTTATTGGGTAAATGTATAAACATTTAAAAACATATCTAATCATATTTTAGTTATTTCTATCCATTCCCGCCAGTACAATGGCTACTTGTTAACTAACATTTAAAATAATATTATTTTATTACTAGTGTGCTACGTAAGTTTCAAAGAAACTCATCGTTGCGTATCGGGTACGCTATCGAACATAGAAACCCCTTTAAAATAAAATTAATATTTAATTTGTAAATATTAATAAATACGAAAATTATTTATTCTTTATTTACCTGGAATGTTACAATTAGAAAGTAGCGCCGAAGCCTCATAGAATTCCTGTAACATAACTGGAAGAATGGGTTGATCGGAGATGCATCCGGGGACCTTCTGGGAGACATTGATTGTTGGAAAGAGGAAGCCTGTGTCCAGCAAGGTTTGGAGAGCACCATCACTGCACTTCCCAGATTCAAGCGCAGGAGAAGATGATCCCCCTCCCCCCACTGAGGGAGGAGGGGTCGCGGCAGCAGCCATTGCCAATCCCTAGCTCAGGGTTCGCCATCAGTGGGAGATGAGAGCGAGCGCCATCCTCATTACTCAAAATTTAATTCTATATATATATTATATATGAATTTACATAAATTATTATTATTAGTAGTATGATTTTTCCACCATTATTAATTTATATAATTAATCTGAATTAATTCCTAATTAATTATTCATATTAATTCATTCTTAACATCCCATAATTATTTTTCTTCATTTTTGGAATCAATGACAATCAATTTAAACAGATATTATTCCCCTGAAAGAATGACTTAATATCACAAAAAATCTTAAATACATTCTCAAATGATCAATAAATAACTATAATGATGAATATTTACATCCTTATATAAATACATAAATGAATCACATGTAACATTCCTTGTTCATGTTTCGTTTTTTAATATAGTTATATAATCTAACTTAGACTCTCCGTAATCATCATGCAATAAAAATTCAGGTTGACTTTCCTTTTCTCATCACATTACTATGATTTTATATTCATTCGTGCATCATGATCACTCATAAAAACATATAAATATCTTGACCATCATAATTTCAATTATTTATACATGTATGAAATTATAACATCATGAATGCATATTAATCATGTGATTATCCTTCATAAATCTATCTTCATTAGAGATAACGATTTCTACATTCCACTATGTTGGAATCATGACTCGATCACTTAAAAATATTAATTATAATGTTCTACATGAATTTTTATCAAAATCAATTTATGTGTTAATAAGGGATGTATTTATTGGATATATTCATAGAATGACTGAGTTTAAATGATCAGAATATTCTTGTCTTGATTGAATTACATGTGGCAGTAGCATCAAAGTTTCTACATGCATAACTCTTATGGAAGATATGTGACATTATTATATGAATGGAAATTGTGTTCCCTTCATCATGTCTCCTCAGGGATGATAGGTTTGTGAACATTATATCATCAAATAATCTATTAGAGATTTATATATTCACCTCTTGTAAGGAAGGTCTATAAAATATTAATTCTCAAGGAATCATTATGTTCCATTTTTTATAGGAGTATCATAAAATTCTTGAAATATCATTTTCAACTCATTATAAATAGAAAATCCTCACTGAATTTTAATTTAATATTTTATTATCTTTAACATCTCTAAATATCTTATTTACACTATCCACCTCACAAAACATTACAATTAATAATATAATCACATCACAAAACTTGTGTAATTACTAGGATTATTTTCCATGCATTAAATCCAATTCAATTCATATGAATGTATAAAAATCAACAATGGGTCATCATCAACTCAATTAAGTATATTTTAAACCATTGGAAAAAATGAAATCCTTATATGGGAACTGAAATCTCACACCATTTAATTT
This sequence comes from Viscum album, assembly GCA_963277665.1. Lineage (NCBI taxonomy): Eukaryota > Viridiplantae > Streptophyta > Magnoliopsida > Santalales > Viscaceae > Viscum > Viscum album. The sequence continues at coordinate 767,909,289 of OY728120.1, forward strand.
AATGGATGTAACATAAATCATTGATATAAATATTTATCATGTATTCATTATTCTCACCATTGTAGATACTTAATTAAAATGTCCAATGTAAAATTTTTATCATCTGTTTATTTTATTTTGAAGGAACATGAGTTCACTTATCCTTTATGAGATAATTATGATACAACAATATTCCCCAAGAAAATACATCAATTAGTCTCACTAATTCTATATGGTGTAACCTAGTGTAACAAATATGAGAGATAGACCAAAGGTTTAATATGAGGTCTAAAAACTACAATTCAAGTCTTGTAATGGATAGGTATTTCATATTTATTATGTGAGGTATTTATAAAATAGATTTATATGGAATAATAAAATCCAAAACAAAATAACAAACTCCGAAATATTCCACCTGTTATATATGAATATCCCACATTGTCTCATCTTTGTATAACTAATACTCCACCTTGATGGCTGCATTAAGTGTTATCATAGTAAGGGATGGATTTTTTTTCACACCTCCTTCATCCAGTTTTTAAATATATATATAACTTTTAGATTCAGTAGAATTCTGTACAATTATAGATTTATTTCATTATTACGATCTTTAAATGGTTTAATTCCTATTATTCAATTTTATCATCGCCATTAGACACCATGAAGTTAAAACTCTTCATGTTTTCTATCATTTATAGCCTTAAACATCCTCCTTTAACTCCATCAATGTTAGAAGAAATAAAAAACAAGGTTATAGGAATAAGTAGGGAATTTTTTCCATCATAAGAATAAATTAGGATAAAATTATCTACAAAAATTTTACATTATTTCCAAACTAACATTGTATAAGATCTTTTATACATTTTTTGAAATATATTTCTAAAAGTGAAGCATTTTTATTTTCCATATATATCAATATAGCTTCACTACCTTCTTCTTACACAATCCATTTACATTTTCTATATATTTATATGTCAGAACTTCTAAATCAATAATAATTTACTTTGGATATACCATCTAGAACAAAATAATTTCCTTTGTGTACATCTCTTAGATGGTTTCAAATCATATTTTTCCCATTCTAATTGTCTTTTCCAAATTACAATTCACTCATTATTTGGATTCTAAACTTCTTTAGGCTTCTTATACATATTTTTTTTATTACTAACATTGAATTAATTTTCATTTAATATCATTAAAATTATCATCCATTTTACATTATATTGAAATTATACCTAATCAATAGTAATGTATATCATAGCATTGAGACCCTCAATTCCACAATATCAACATATTTATTACAAAAAAAAATGTGTTGATTTTTTATATCAAGTAAAAAAATTCATTACATGACTATCAATCCAAATTTAATAAAAAATTCTACCCCTTGTTACATTCCTCATTATGATCAATGAAATTATATACCATTTCGTAATAAAACAATTCACATACCTTCCATACTTCCAAAAATTCCTAGATAATTATGACCTATCATCGGGATGGTAAATAATTCCATTATATTATTGGGGTTGGATTTATTCTATATGAGAAATACTTTTAAAATGTTTGATTGTATTATTGTTATGTATATTTCTCTTTTTGTGTGATTACACTACACAAATTTCATGGTTAATGCATCATTGATTTATTTTATTAAACTTACACTAATAGAAATAATTGAACTATTTTCAATATGAATGTGCCTAAATTTAACTTACTCACATGGAATTTTGATATTCTTATATTGAGAAGATTCTAATTTATTCACCAATAAATTGTTTGAATCTTCTCATTCTTTTAATAACCCATGTTATTCTATGAAAAATATGGAATATATCTCAAATATAATTTCTTCTTTCTGTGTCAACATTTCCTCTACAATATTACACAATACTTTTTTAATCTTAATAATATTGAATATGTGAATCTTTATGTCATCAACAAATTCACTCTACTTTATAACTATATCATTATTTTCATTAAATTATAAATTTATGTAATTTTTTTCAAGATCAATGTTATTATCCTGCATATTTATATTCCATTTATCAATATTTCAATTTTCTATCCTTAGATGTAAAATCTAATCAACACAACATTCCATCATTTATTTCAAATATCACTCAGGTTTATTTCTATCTTCATAATATTCATCATTTACTGAGGAATCAAATCCCATATTTTACTATAAACATAGGATGAATTAATCTTATGACTAACTACATTATGTGTCTCAATTATTTTTTCCCCTTATAATACATCTTCTTCTTATCATAGAATACTTATTCTTCCTATCAATATTTTTCCATTTTTGTGACCTTTCATTACCCCATTCATATTTTAACTATTCAAAATACTAAATTAGGAAAATTTATATGAAAAAATACAGATTACTTTTTTATAATAATGTAATATCCTAGTTTCTCACTAAATCCATAAATTTTTTCAAGAAATATAATTTAAATTTGTAAATTAATCATCAATGGTTTCTTCATCCTCCATATTTATGTTTTCAAATTTTATCTTCCATACTTGTATTTTATCTTCCATGAATTTCATTATTTCTTCATAGGTACTTCTCATTTTATCTCATGTCCCTTTTTTAAGGCTTGTCGCTTTTGTATTGACTTTCATGGATAGGTACATCATGATTTTATTTTTATCAATTCTAAAGAGGCCCATATTTCAATTATCATCTTGAGTAATAGAAACTTATTCATCATCTCTCACATCATTGTTTTCATGACCCCCAACCTCCAATAATTCCCCTACTAAGCTAAAAATGATATAATATAGATAAATATAAATTATGACTTCCATTAATAGGCCATGTTTTGTAGATAAGAACTATTGTAAAATTGTATATAAAGATTACATGTATATCCCTTTATGAAGAAAATCAGCAAAGAAAGATAAGATAAAACCATAAAAACAATTACATAATATAATTCAATATAATATAGACACGTGTATGTTATTCTATATAGGATGAAACAAAATGAAAAGAAAAAATATATACTAGAGAAAAATCATTGATTTTGACCATCACTTCTATACAGCTCTTACAGAACATCATTATCCAACAATGTCTTGCTCAATGACCAACAAAAACTTTTATTAAAAAAAACTAATTACATATAAATAAAGGGAGAAAAACAAGTATACTGATAAGTATCCCCATCAAAGCCTCTCGGGATAAATAAAATGAAAGGATACTAAATCCCAATGAACAGTAATTGAATCTAACACATCACACAATCAGGTATAATACATTCTCATCCTCACCATAGATCTCTCACCAAGTGTTACATACCAAAAATCATATAATAACTAGAAAAATATAAATTAAGGAACTTTGATGGATCTTCCCCACTGATTTTACACTCTTCCAAAACATCGCAGATCTTGAGTCATCTCTCTCCAAAAGTATGCATTAATATAGACACCTAGTAATGAATATCAACCACAATATCTAATAATTACAACATATAATTCACCTTGATCATCACATTATCCACATATAAAAATAGAAAATAATTTGTTCTAGGAGCCAACACAGCTCATACAACAAGAATAATAATTCAATTCATCACAGACCGTACCCAAAATTCTTATAATATTACTTATGATATTATATTCAAAGATAAATCTTTTTGAAATAACCATAATCCATTACATCCCTCAACACACATATATATGGTAAATGTAAAAATTGTGGAAAAAGATCCTCTATGTACAATGGAAATAGAGTGTGGGTAATCGGGGTAGAAAGCCATATAATTTGTGCCAACCTGGTTGTTAGAGAAAACACCCTCCTAGGGTCCACTGTGTGTCAGTATCCCTATTATGTAGCATAGAAAATGACATAACAAATATAATATACAAATACATCACAACCACACTATTGGAAACAACATGTTCTTAGAAAGCTATAGATATTATCTCTCAGACACCCATCTACAAAAACTAAGGACTAGACAGTCTATAATAATAAATATATTTTTAGAAACATTCAACTAATTAAATTTTTTTCCATTACAAATTTATATAATTTTATTTACTAGCCAATTTCATGACCTCCCGAAAAAATCTTACAGGTACAAAATATTATCAAGATTTATCATCATATTTAATTCAATTTTTGAACCATACACATTGTGTTTTATTATTTAACATTATCAATACAATATTATGGGTAATTTAGAAATTATACCATTATATCCTAAAATAAGATTCATAAATCTATTGTAAGTAGTTGTATCAATTTGTGGGGAAATTAATTTGAAAAATAGGAATCCCAACCACCATACAATTAAAATGATTCTTAAAAAATAATCCATATTAAATTTTAGAATGAAAATAATATTAAATACTCATTTTTTCACATTCCATCCGTCTTGATACCATCACTGACACCGCTACACATATCACCATCAATCCCACCATCAAAGGTAAAATATGTTACCACAAACTCGGGGTATCTTCTCACATAATTCACTAAACCATTATATATCATAGACTCAATTCACATCACATGTAAAGGATTAATTTCTATAAAAAACACACAATGATGTTAATAAATAATTAATATTTTATCGAGAAACTATGCAAAAAAATCGAAATGCTTTAATCCATTAAATGATAATGGGATTGATCATCCCCAAACAAATAGCTTTATAAAAAAATGGATAATTAACATCTATAATTAATTAATAAAATCATCATATATTTCCCCCATATGTAACCTAATTAATTATATGTTAATATCTAGAATAATTATTTGAACAAGATTTTATTTACCACTTCCAATTTCATAAAAACAGAAAGAAAAAAAATGAATTTATGTGCCTCTTTTTTAATTTTTTCAAGAATGATGATCTTTAATAGGAATGAACATATTATCATTATTTTTCCATTTTCATTCATAACAAGATGATATAGCATAAAATAAATACATATATAACTTTACTAAAAAACATGGGGAAAACTATTACAAAAATGGAAATTTCATGTTTTCACTATAACAAAAATAATGGTTCCTTGTTCAATATTGTTAAATAATTACTAATTTTAATTCCACTATCACCCAAATAGATAAATCATGATAAATTTATGATTTCATATTATATATTAAAAGAAACAAATACCTAACCTCAAAAGTAACCATTCAAATTCACTACACCAAAAATATGTAAAAGACAACATGATGATTTCACTATATATATTTCAAAAGAAAATGGAATAAAGAGACTTGATATTATTTATAAAAGAAACAAAACCATGAAAAAACATTCTCCATCATTTAGTACAACTCTTTGAATAAAAATATAGTGCAAATAAAACTATTTAAAACTCCATTAACACGAATAAGTTTGATCTCATTGATGAATATGAATCATCATGGCCCAACATCAATATATTTATTTTTGAAATATAAAATAAAATTGATAGTAATTTATTTTAATTAATTAAATAAAATCATTTTATAGTTATGGACATGGTAATATTAGGAATTTTGGAAGTTAAACATTAATTAAATATTAACGTGTCTCTCATTTAATTTATGTGGAACGACCCAAATTAAAAGATTTAGAACTTTCAAATATAATATATATAAATATAATTTTAAAAAATACCATATTTTGTATTATATATGGATCTAAAAAACATATATGATAAAAAATTAATACTTATGAAATACCTTCCAAAAAAACATTATGGATGAACAAGACTATGAGACCAACATACCACTCTAAGACCGACCAACTATTGGGAATACTATTGTGACTATTACTATGAGACTAAAATTCTTTTATGAACGTTACCAGTTATAATGACTAATACTATAGTCCTACCTTCTACAATGACCAATATCATGATCCAACAGGATATTGTGACTACTACCTTAATCCAGCTAAAAATATTGATTACTATCATGACCCAAACCTACTACAATGAGGCCAACATACTACTATCACTATTATTGTGATCCATCACACTACCATGAGTCCAACATAAAAAATACGACTAAAACAGTGATACAAGATACTTTTGTGATATCTATAGTGATCCACCTATTTCTATGACTGCGAATATGTGCAAACATGTCACTGTGATACTAAGAAAAAACATGAGAATTTCATGAGGTAAAATACCCCACACACCCCCTTATAACATAAATTCTTTGGGAAAACACAAAGGGATGATTTTTAGGATATTAAGGGTCACATTAAATACAACTAAAAAATTATCATCATTGGTAAATAAATAATATCCTTTTAGTAAAAAGGAAATAATGATTGATAAATCACATTTGAGCTACCTATCATGTATTTCATTACATCCAGAATGATATAGATCATTGAAGTGACAATATATATAACAATGAAACATTATCAAATGAGTAAAATAGTCCCTTTGACTGTCATTTTATCACAAAAAAATACATAGAGAAATAAAGAAAAAACTATGCAACCATATCCTAACTATATATACCTCTCATGGAGGATACTAGAATAAAACATGGAAAAAAGAAGAGAGAACAATATTATAAGATTGAAAAACGTCAAATGAAAAAGGAAATATATCATTAGAAAATAAAAATAAGTATATCAAAACATGGGATACATATATTGTATATATGAGTCACATTCCAAGGTGGTCACGTTCATAGTGACATGTTTCCAATGGAATGGAACCAAAAAAAAAGAATAGATACACAACACCTTTTCCTACTATCCATTTATCACCATAGGATTCACCTTGAAAGTTCCATCATAATCAACATCAATATAACATAAATTGATGATTTTATATTCATAATGAAGATAGAGGAAAATTTTAACCACATGAATTAAATCATGAATCTAGCTCATATTTGGGGTATGTTCTATCTAATATGACACAACTCAAGCCTCATCCAACACCACAAAAGGAATAAAAACTGGGGATGAGGAAAATTCCAAGAATGTAACCTTTACATACCATGTTGAGGAGACTCCTTTTGAAATTAATGATGTCGATAATTAAACTCCACAAGAATCCTCCTTCAGTTAGTATATGACTTCGAACAGTTCATCACTAACTTCATCCTCTTACTAATCATCTTAGCCATCTATATTTTTATTTTCAGTAGTTTTGTCCTACATTTTTTTAATCATTGAACCTAGTCTTATGAATGGAATAATGGAATGTCTGATCATTCAATGATTCAAATGGAATCATAATTAAGGGGGAGATAAAAATTATTTTATGAATTTGTGGTCAAAGATAGGTTCCTCATCCACAATCCACCAAAATCTAGGACACATGATCGTATCATGTATCCAATAGTTTCAATAGTCCTCTCTATTAAACAATACATCTATGGATGAAAATTTGTACTAAGGAATAACAGATTTCCCAAATCATGTTGGACACTTCTCCCCACCCTGGTTGTGAAATAAGTATCATGACCATAGATGATCATCTTTAAGACACCATAAAGCCTCAAATCCACTTTGAGGGTAATCCTTGAAAAAACGTCTATTAATATAGACTCCATTATCAATATTATGTTGTTTTATTTAATGAAATAATATGTTATCATAAATATAGCATCGAAACCACCTTGGGATAGAGGTAAACTAGAGACCTTGTATATCAAAATTTCATTCAACATCTAATGTGAAAAATATAATGGATATTTAAACCCACCATGAACATGGTGTTTAGATTTTACCATATAATTAGGTAATCATCTATATAGAAACTCAGAAACTAAATGCTTCAACCCAAGACATTACAACTATCCTCTTGATTCATGGTAAATATTTATGACATTAGGATATATAGTATATGGTGAGCTGTGGAAATCGCAGGGAACCACCTCATGCATCCGTAAATGAAAAAAAGAATCCACTTAAAAAAATTTGGTTCTAATAATCCTCAGTCCATCCATCAAGGGAATCAAAATAGATAACTCAGTCTCTAGAGACCTCCACCTTAGAATCCAATAGTTTTTACTCTACTACATTCAATACTAAATATTACATTACTTCGTGGGAATAGAATACTCAAAAAAACCACTCGAGTATCATGATGCATCATGAAGAGTTTTTACACAACTCTCTAGTAATGTAGAGAATCTTTTATATCATCATTGTGTTAATTAATGCTCAATTTATCATCTAAAAAATTACCCCTTAATGGTGATTATGAAATCCTAATGACATATTTATATAATATTTCCATCTAACATAACATTCATATATTCGGTTCCTTCTAGGATAAAACATACCACATGCGTTTATAATGGGTTAAAACTAAAATGAAATCACTAATATAGAAATAACATTAAAACGTTATGTGAAACACAAATACTGACAACATGAGGTCACGGGTGGAATATTTTTTCTCATTGGGTAATAAATGTTGAACCTAATAATAAACTACCAAATAATTATACCTCAAGTTACTTCCCATGAAAATTCATGAATAATTGTATAAAACCTTGATTAAATCTACCTATTATCAATGATGAATAATGGGTGGACTAAAAAAATTATCATTTACCACTTTTAATATTCCTAACAATTTTAATCCCTTTTGAACCACGAATTTTTTTGGTTATGTCTTTCAATGGAGTCATAATCCATGATATGTTTAGTATGAACCACCTAGAGTGGCCTAAAAGACCACAGAAAATATGCACCAATACTAAAGTATAAGGAATTTCATTGTAATAAAATTTATATATAATCAATGGATACATGAGAACACAATTATGGGACATCACATTCTCGAATATGTGAACTTAAAATCTTGAGAATTAAAAATTTAGAAACTTCCTAATTATATTCAGAAGATAAAGAGCTCCCATGACTACCTAAATATATTATAAATTCTCCTCTATAAAACTCATTTATAAAAGGATTCTATTGATGAAAATAGCTATGAAATGTACAATAAAAAAAATATACATTGATATTCTGAAACCCATTGACATAGTTTATGAATTCTTCACACCAAACTACATTACAATGAACTAATAATTACCCAAACAAAAAAAAATCAATATTTTGAACAACGTCATCCTTCACCAATATCGAATTATATTATCAATCATATATTGATATTTTACAACAAAAATATATCCTTTCATATGATATAATAATTCATCAATATGTAGAATATGATATAGATTCTTCCCCATCACCTAATTTAAGAGATAAACATAGATAAACATAGATACACATATATATTCTTCCATAATCCTACATTATGAAGAATACTAGACCATTAAAAGGTGACACACTATGTTGAAGAAAACCTCACTACATGAGATCATTGATCTATATCATCATCACCTAAAATTCATAAGTTTCCATCCTATATGAATACATCATGATCAAAGACGTTATTTTATATAGACAATTCCTAAAATTAATCTACCTTCAAGGGGTAATTCCATAACATCCACTAGAATTACATCCAAGTACTCTTCGACAACAATGTAAAACCCATTTTTTGAACCTAAGAAAAACATAGCATCATCACAACTCTCACATAAGAGAAGTATGGAACATTCCTATAATCCATTATGCGTTTTCCCTCACTAATGAACATGTAAATAACATTTGTCAACAACATAGAACTGAATTTTCCTTGTTAATTAATTCATTATAAAATATACTAAATAAAACTGATACATGATGAGGATGAGGTCATATATTTTATTCCAAAACAATAGTATGTACTCTCTATAGTGGTGATAAACTAACAATAGATCATAGTTGATAAATCATTTATATAGTTAAAAATGACCTCTAACTAATACAGATAAAGAAAATGGAACAAGAAGAATCACCACCTCATGTATATAAAAATGAAATTGGGTAGTTGATATGAAGGAGTTCACTGATTTTGAAAAAAAGGTAAGAACCCATGTACTCAAATAAAAGTGTTATTATAATGATGTTTGGATCACACAGATATGGAAACCCTATAGAATGTAGCTAATCATAACATACTCTATATACTATATATCCTCGATGAAGACCACATTTGTAGTTGTGAACTACTCTATAATGACAAGAAGCATCATGGGGATATACTTTACCTGCCACATCTCTACAATTATCATCCAATTATGGAGCACCCTGATGCCACTGCATCCTTTGGAACTACACAAACCATAGAAACTGAAGTGGAACACTTGTTCCATGATGCCTGTACATAATTTATGGGCACTCCTTATAATGATGATCATGGTCTACACATGAAAATCTAGTATCTAATCCCTCTGTAGGGGCTTGATATTCCCCAACCCCATGGGAAATGAGATGATGAGGGTTGGGACATACCTTCAAAAATAGAAAAACCCTTCCATCTAAAAATCATAGAACCATGTTCCATATATATTCTACATTTATGATCATCATGAATCACCTTCATGAAAAAATTTTCCCTACCCTCATACTCTCCATAACCATTACTCTCCCTAGAACCTTGAACAATGTTTGAAGCATAAAAAAGGTATCCTATATCTAGATATATTGATGAAAATACTTCTCAAAATTGTCCTTTATAGACACCTCCTCTTGAAATAAGTCCATATAATGTCAAACAAGGATACTGAAATGGATACCAAACTCTTTCTTGTTGGTTCTCCCCAATAGATGTATAAGTATCTCTTCGTGATTGGATGTATTTTCATTTATTTAATGAAACTAAAATGTCAATTGGTAACCAAACACCCCCCGTGAGATATATAATTCCATATGACCCTCGAGGATTGAGAACCGCCAATTCCTAGATGATCCACATAGCATTGTCGCTTCCAAAAAACAAAATGCTTCTTTAAACCATGGATATAATATATTGATATCTCTACCTCATAGAACATGTCAAATATAATTGAATCCATACTAGATATATCATAATTTTACAAACATTGGTCTTGAAACTCTCAAAGTGCCCTCCCCTAAGTATCATCATCATTTACCTCAACCCAATGGTGATCTACTGGAACATCATACTGAAAATAATCATCTCGAACCTTATATGGATGTACAATTGGATCTTAACATGAAGGAATGAATTATTGTGGAATATTAGTCATATAAAATGCAATATTTAAGATTTATTATTTATTTTATTTTCAAATGAAATTCATGTTCTACATAGTCATACAGAGGCACAATGAAGAATGATTCATGATTTTTTCCATATCTATACCCTTAAAATATTATCAATTAACCTTATTATCTTTGTAAACATATATTAACGTGAACTATATCATAGGGGGATAGTAATAGATATGTCCAGAATGGTATACAGTTTCTGACACTTTAAATTATATGCACATCATCTATGAGGACGCATTGATTGTTTCCATTCATTCCCTCTTTACAACAACATGGGATACACATCACATCATTAGAGATGTTTTCACTATGATTGAAACAAGATGATGGGATGTCAGTCACCCCTTCCATGTATTTATCCTTAGAATTCATCTCCTATTCCCGGTATCCTTTAATGATTAAGTCATTGTTCATGAAACTCTTCCCAATGCCAAATCATCATGGATGTTGGTTAATTATTCTACTTCTATCAGGAAATTCCATGGGTAAAAATTAGGTTAATAGTCATTGGTCAAGATAGTAATCACATTGCGTCATTGCTGATGTGACTGGATGCTGAAACACTAGTACACCTTGCTTTTCCCTTGTCATAGGGTTTCTTGAGGGAGATAAATCATGAGGAATTCCTTGTAAAATGCGGCGAATTATATACTGAAGGAATGTATTTGATGTTTTCCATGGATTCACATGATTAACCTAGGGTATTCCGTGAGTTTAACATATAGGGGAGATGGATTGGACTAATTTGAAGACTGATGGGTGTGGATCTGATGGGTACATCCCTAGGAGGGACCACCTATGTAGTTTAACAGATGGATGGATAATAATGTCCAATGGATGGACCCTAGATATAATTCCCAAAAATGAGAGGTTTCACAATGTGAAGACAGATTTGGATGCCACAAAGGGTGGATCAGATAAGAGGATGGGTCCACGTAATGGGGACACCATGGTTTACCATTGGCTGGGAATGAACCTCAAAGAGGCTTCCTACATACACAGTGTTAAAGAAAATGATCAAAACCATTTTAGTTCGAATGGGTGAGGCATGGAATTGGGGTGTACACAAAAGAAAACACCCCGGGATAATATTGGGTATTATGCAGGGTTAGGAGCACATATGGATGGCTTGATTTCACTATGATGTGGCATCCCAGGTGAAGTTAGGATGGAGATGGATGAAGAATCAAATGTTGGAATTAATAGAGAGGGGACTGAAAAACCAGTGTGAAGGTGACAGTTCTAGGGTTGAACCTCAAAGAGGATTTCTACTTATCCTTGTGGCAAGTAATCAATGTCCATTTATTTTTGGGATGGGTAGATATTTCACATATGGAGATAACTCATGAAAATGGATGTATGGAACGAGGTCCAAAAGAAACAGAACTAACGGGTTAAGCAATGCTCATCTTGAGACACAAAGCCTAGAGGTAGAGTCCAAGATGGAACATGGATGATAGGCTTGAAACTCAATAAGCATTCCTATGTACCTTCCTCAAAATTGTGTGGGTCAATGTCCACATCGTTCATATATGTGGCATAGAATTAGGGTGTACACAAATGATAGAAACCTGATGATATGTTGGGGTTTACCCAATGTCCCCAGCTCGTCTCAAGAGGGACACTCTTAGTTGGAAGAGTATAGATGGAATGTGGGTCTTATGCATGGTTATCTACCAGGGATCTAGTCTAACACCACTAAAGGGTAGACCAAGGATGTGGGCCCCAATAAAGGAAATGTTGTTTTTTACATGTGTTTGGGGTTGAAATTTAGGGAGGCTTCTTTCTTAACCATTCTAGGATGAATGTATAAAAACCAACTTAATTCAATAGAATAAATTTAGCATCATGTGGGATAAAAGGGAATACAATTTAACATCATGATAGATGAAGGTGAACCGACATGAAGTGGTCATGACTAATGGATGTTGGTATCGAACCACAGGAAGGCTTCCTATGTAAATTTCATGAATAGGGAAAGGATCAATGTCCACATAGTACAGTAGTGAAGGGGATTGGGAATATGCGCAAAAGAATCACAATAAATATGTCATGGTTAATGCTTAATCAAAGCCCACATGAGTAATTATGGGTATGTGAAACAAGAGTCTGCAATAGACATGACGATCGTGTGTCACAATTTTCATCCACAAGGGATTGTGTGGGGCTTATGCGTGGCTAGAGACCCATAGAGGATATAGTGGTTTACTCCACGAGGGGATCTTGAGAATGACTTCATGATGTATGAGGAGTATGTCATATTCATATAAGGAGCACCATATCATGTTGGGTCAAGTATTACGTAGTGAATCCTTGAGGTTTACATGGAGATAAAGTGCAAAGGGAGAGGGGGAGTGAGATGGCACAGGTGCACATCCCCTACTCGGTCCTCTCAGAACATTTCACATATGTGGTGATAACAGTTTAAAATATTTTTTTGAGGAGGTGAGGATTCATGGAAGTTTAGATTAATGCATCTTGGACGATGAGGGTTTTCTCCTCACCCCTATGACTTCCATAAAATGTGCACATTAACCGTCGGTTAAGGGAAGGCACCAACAATGTCATTGGTTAACAGTGTTGTGGAGTGATCCATTAGGGTTCCATGTCAGTTTTGGTATTCAAAGAAGTAATAGATATTATCATTTTTCATTGAAGAATCAAAAGGTATTGAAATTCCACATGATTCACTCCATGTGGAACATCTAAATTACATCATACATTCGTAGAGTGTTGCACAGAAGAATTATTTACATGACAAGGGTGTTTTACATAAGAGGGGATCAGACATGGTTCCTTAGGGTAAGGAAGACTCTTGGAACACACGTTTTGGGGTTTGTGGAAGACTGAAACATTACACACATGATGGAAATATTTCACAAAATATAAGTTTTTGTGCACATGTTGGAACCCTACATGCAAGATTGGAATGAAACAAGAGAAAACATGCAGGAATGAAGAATATTTCGTGTGAAATTTCCTTGGAGTAATAGGAAATGGGAGGGGGGTGGTCTGACAAGAAAAAGGACCCCTATTAGACCTATCAGGAATGATCCAATACCCTAAGGCCATGTCATTCAGGCGATTGCAGAAGGGGTCAACAATCACACACATGAATTTTGGTTCTATTTCCAAAAAGGTCCCCCAGAATGAGGGGAGCATTTTTATTTATAGATGGAAAATTCAGTAGTATTGTTCAAGGTGGCATGCACGCATGTAGCCACTAACGTCACATTTGGAACTAAATATCTTGCATGTTGTATCTCTTCTTGTACCCTAGCTGAATTTCATTAGAGAGTGTCACTTGGCTACTGTTCGGAAAGCTTATTTGGAAGAATCCATTTGATGTCACATTGGGAATGCAAGATCTGGCACACAATTAACAACCTTTTGCGCAACCCATAAATCTTTCACGAACCTCCCATAGCTGTCTTGAGATAGTATGCTTATCCAGAAAATTCATTTGGTTTTCTCAAAAAATGTATATTCATGTCATTTACTAAAATAAGGAACCAAAAAGTGACGACCCCTAGAATCTGATCTAAAGGGGAACCTAATGTTTATATTTTGAGTGAAACACTAAAGAGTATAATTCTTACTGGTTGGGGAACACATGAATTCCCATTTAGCACAAAAACCATGTCCACAGACACATAAGAGAAGGTAACAACCTATAAATACGTGATGGGAGGGGGTATTCAAGGATCCAAACCTTTAAATTCCCATGATATAGGTGAATTTTATCTCATGTTAGAAAAATACTACTTTATGTGTGAATGATCTTGGATTTAGATAGATTTTTGAGCATAACTCTCTGCTCTTATGTGATACTTGCAATCTTTTTGTGCACCCGACTTATCCAGATAACTAAAGAGAACATGCATATTACGTCATCCAGACATTCTTACACACCAAAACCTTAGTTTTTCACACAATACCCTTTTTTGAATTTTAGGAATTGGTGGAAATGGCAGATGAACATACCGATGTAGGGAGGTAAGCTACTGGTGCTAAATAGAAGACAAAAATGATAACAAATTATGAGATTCTTCATGCGAGAAGGGTCATGTTTGGTAATCATATTCTTTTTAGCCTACTTAAATAATCTCAAAAACATTACATTATGAGTGATAATCTACCGATATGAAACTTCAATATTCTAGAAGAGGTTCTAATTCTAGGATTCAAGACATACATTCCACGGTCTTGGGTATCACATGAGGATGGCATACCACTATAAAAAACCATGAGAAATAGTCACCCTACTAGTGAAACACATAAATGGAAATTTACATCTAGAACATGAAGACCATGGATTATGTGGGGAGCGATCTATCTCATTTGGAATCTCCATCTCACTATGTGAGCACCTTTAGAAGATGAATTACTAATGAGACCAAAGGTTGGTAGGAATGTGAATTTGGTTCGAGGGAATCATTGTGAATGAATGGGAATAGGAATACATGGTACACCAGACATGTGAGGTGTTTGGGGAGGATTTGTGGACTATGTGGATGTTTGAAGCGTTGTGGACATCAAAGTTCCATTTCTACCATTAAGAAGATAAGGTGTCATAGATGTTTAGTCAGTGGTCCCTTGATCCAAAAAATTTCCACCTCCACCGTGGGGAAGTAGGAATTATCCTTTGGGACATCTATTGTATTGTGGGAAATCCCCTTGAAGGGTACTAGTATGACATCTTTCTTCCAGAAGAGAACATTTTATGGGATATAACGTGCCCCCTATTCAAACATTTCTTCTGTTGGATCTGGTGAATGAGATGTTGAATACCAAATATATCCAGAATCACATATCATATCTGGGATGGTTTAGTCTATTTCTGACATAGGAAGATGATGTATAAGATTCCAAGTTGAGGGATGTAATGCTAGGAAATTTCCCGTTTCAGTAAGTAGAGATCATACTGGATGTTCCTAGAGGTAGGCGATTACCGATCAAGGGGTTTCAATATATATTATAGTTGATACCTGAATGTATGATATCCTGTTTTATATGCCACATTCCTTAGTTGGTGTCGGTTACAAGTAAGGGACCTAGGGATTGGGGTCCATCCTTGGATGAATGTGATGGAAGGAATTATGGAGTCCAGGAAAAAGATCAATCAAGGGGTTCCCATGATGGCCTAGTTGTACAATATTTTGGGTCTCATTTCATGTGGAGTTATACCCAAGAAACTATGGAGACTATTTCAGATTATTCATGGCTGGGTTGCAACTCATTTTGGTGGGAATGTCTTAATGAATCACCTCAGACCTCTCTGTGATGGTCTATGGCCTTACCTACTAAATATTACTAGAATCCAGCCCTTGAAGGTCAATGAACAGGGGATCAATATCATGATCCAAAATCATTAAAACATCAACATCCATTCATTTTGGAACCTGTCTAGCTAGATGGTATATGATGGTTGGGGGTCATTGGAGTTGAGGGAATACTTTCAAAGCATCAGGGGTAGTGTGCTGGTATCTTGAATCAATGGTAAAATATTTTATAAAAGCTATGTTCCAAAAAGGATTTCCATGAATTTGTTTTAATAGAGTAGATTCTAAAGACTGTGTATACAAGGGTTCAGGAAGAGAGGAATCCATGCATCTTTCAGAAAATATGGCTCATGTTTACGATTGCTGGTTTTGGTGAAGTCAATACATTTCCTTCTATTGATGTTAGTGTTGTCCTATAAACAGGGTATACAGACTAATGTATAGTAGTGTGTCTAGAAACGAATATATGGGGACACATTAAATAGATGAAGGTGAAAAATATTTAGTTTTGACAACAACAGTGTATATGAAGTGATACTAGGTAAGTGAATTGGGAGGTGTGTCGGGAGGGTAGGCTGACACAAGAAATAACATTTGCGGTAGGAGCATCACCAAGTGTTGTTGCACCACTACCTTTTGGAGTGATTTGGTCATGTAGTCGACATCGTGGACTAGGTAGGGAATTTCATAGAAATTGGTTGATATGACTCTTGTAGTCGAATACTAATTCCATTTTCCTATCCATGTGGTCATCTTATAGGACGTTGAAACAAAATTTATGTCTAGAAGCCCTGTAGCAGAAACTAGTGTGCACTGGATTCAGCCTACCAGATCTGGGGAATATTCTAGAAGTGGATAGGGTAGACATTCACTATTGGAATGTGTATTTTATAGCTGGAAACGTTTATGCGTGCTAGCTGGGGTCTGAACAAAGAACCATATCTCTATGTGAATGGGATGCTTGGCTAGGAGAATAACCCTGAGAAAACTTCATCAGTGGATGATGATGAGAATGAAAAAGAATAAGTATGAGGAGAATAAGAATAAAGAAAAAGAAGAAGAAGATGCAAAATTAGAGGGAGAAGATGAAGAAGAATAGTGAGAAAATAATGTTGAAGGTGAGGGACCTAGAGGTGGGGTCCTCAGGGGATATAGGCACACTAGTGAATCCCACATGAGAGTTTTGAAATCATAGGCTATAAGGTAGAGCTATCCACACAAATTGAGGTGAGTCTCAAGTCTTATTTCTTCAGGTATTTCTCATTTAATAACTCAAATCCATTATCCAAAAATTTCCCCATTTAGGAACATACTGATGATGATATCTATGAATTTATCCTCATTGGGGATGTAAATGTATCAATAGATGAGGGAGGATATCCTTGTGAATCTACACAAGGAACTAAACAGGGCAGTTGATCAACCATGGTAAAAGCGGACGAAGTACTAGCCTCTATTAAAGTGGTCAATGACAATCTTGCAATATTGGCTCAAATGGAGACCATAGGGTCTCATGAAATTATCATTGTTTAGAAGGATCCAACACTGATCATTTAATTAAAAAATATTGAATCTTCTCCGAAATTGGTAGATCATTCCATGACTGAGGCACTGGATACCACATCGCTTGGATCTTGTAATTTTGTACCTTTTTTGGACCACATTTTTTATTGGGGAACTTTCTTGAACAAGATATAAATTGCCAATTTAGTGATCATAAGACTAGAAGCTCATAAAACTATCAACACTAGAACATATTCTAGAGATCTACTTGTGGTTGTGCCAGTTTACACAAAACCAATCATTCAAACTGGATAATCCCTAGCACCCAGTGAGCAAGGATCTGCAATATTGGGTGATGAAACGACTTGGGTTGAGCTATAAGAGAGTGGGGAAGAGGCCATTGAAGAGGAAATGATTCCATAAGAGGACTGTACACCTAAACTCTAGGCTTTGTTTTCTATGTACAGGCCTGCAGATCATTTTTAGATGGACAAATCCAATCCTGACATGGATGAAAAGAGTCATATGATGCCATTCAAGGAATAGAAGTTCATCAATGGCTTCTTTAGTTAGTAACAGTATGATTGGTTGAGTCTGATGGGGAATCATAGCACACTGATATGATTTTTCTTCACCAGAGTGGTGGATACACTCCTTCATCATCTAACAATCCATGATTATATACACGAAAATATGAAAGAGATTAGAAAATCCTTCGATATTTCATGGTGTTGAAAGAAATCATAGAATAACCAAAAGCTTATTGAGGATAAGAATGATGTTTGATTCCTTGAAGAGTAGGAAGAAAAATGAGCCTCATTTATCTCCATTCAATCTTAACACATTGAACAGTTGAAATCCCACCTAGAAAATTCCCCCAAGAATGTAGTACTGGAAACCCATAAAATGATTCAATTCCTTATCGATTTGGGTGGGGAATGAATGTCTAAGACAATGAGCTCTAAATTGGGGCTACTAATGAAGAAAAGGAACTCAGGGAGCAGGAGGCAATCCTGGAGGCCATGAGTCATAAAGATTCGTTGCTATAATAGACTATTGAAGGGGCTGATCCATGAGTTATGTGTTTTCTCCAATATTATGTAACATTATTTATCCCTTATTTACTCATCTTGAACATCATTCATGGACATACTAGATTCATGTTATTAATTAATGCATCTCAATCATAACTACAGATTAACTAGAAATTCGAGCATGTGATAGTGCTTGTCCTAAACAGTGTGAGACACTATGTATACTACATAATAAACCCTTTTTGCATGATAGTTCTAACTAATCATTGAAAACTCATGGTCTACTATTGATAAATGATTTCTTAGAGCATTTGGGTAAAGATAGGTCCTAACTGAAGGGTAGGGTTCCCAAAAAAATCCAACTTGTCTTTCTCAACGTGCTCTTGTGCACAAGTGGGGTAACACCAAGGACGTTAAACCCTATCCAAACTAAAGGTGGTGTGGGATGTGTGATTCGAGGTGGATTAAATTTGGAACCAATTTAATTACGGATAGGGAATACATGATAACTAATGAAATTTTTGAGACACAACACCAATATCGCTATTCTGAAATGGGAACAAAAAAATTAGGGCCAACCACTGACTATATTCGATGACATGGGGCCTAACATGAAATATTTTCTTATTCATTATGGAACATTTTCTTAAGACGGTATGTAAGACAACATGGAATGGGACCAACCCATTATTGGGTTACCTAATATTTAAAAGAGGACAAGGATAGAAATAAAGGGCACACAATTTGTGGATATTGAGTGATGATATGTTAGAATTAATAAAACACTCTTGACACAACACCACCATGATGAAAGCCCATTCTGTGTGTGCGTTGGTTTGAATCAAGATCATACCTTCTCAAGAAAGGAATTTTCTGGTGAGGGATTAGAATGCCTTGCAGTTTTAAATCATGAAAATGATGGAAAAAAGAGGGGTAGTTTTACGTCATATGGTGAAGAAGATATAAAAAATAGTTCAACATCAAATGACTAAGAGGTTGCACATATTTTAAGGTCATACATTCTGGACCATGGTTAGCTGTTTAAAGTCATGTTACGTGTAGATGGGATTCCAATTTTAGGGTCATATAATTTATACTGTAATTAGGGGTGAAGAGCATGAAGAGATACTGAACATGGGGTTAGGCCCAAGGTGAGGTGCCTAGGAATCTCAACATATCCCATGAGGGATGGAATAAGACTACAAATTTTTATTTATGGTAGTATGGCAGATGGACATTACCAAAAATAATGATATCCTCTCAGTTGAGGAAAATCAAAGCTAATATACAGTTTAATTTCATTCAAACTAGGACACTAAAAGTATTACATTAAAAGACATAGAGTTTGGATGAAAAGGGGAATATTTCCTAATAGAAAATATGTTATGTGATTCCATAAATAATCCTTTCATGAATGTGGAAAAGCTAGTCCACACTGAATTACATACTTCTAGGAGAACACAAATAGTTTAATGTTATGATACTTGTACTAGGGTAATGGAGCTCCATGTTTATGTCCATATACTATAGACCAAAAGGAAGTGTGACTCTTCCACCCTGGTACAAGAACTAACCAAATCACTAATCACACATGAGCCATGGTTGTTGTGGGAAACATTGTCCAAGAAGATCTTCTCAATCCATGAAAGCATGCTGTAGTGGATGATGGTGTGAAGTCAAAGATGGCCCCATGACACTAGTTCATCCTTTCAGCATGCAAAGGTGAATAGAGGGATGACGTTGAGGGTTTTGAAATTCTTTTTGAATATGATAGGAATGAAATATTATGTGAATCATAAAGCCAATATTTTGTAATAATGGGGAGGGCGTAATGATGTAGGATAGTCGTTGATCGTATTTGAAGCGCAGTATCCATATCGTGTGACCTGTGATGGGAACAAACCCATGAGGGTTGGCCAATGACCATATTTGCGATGCAAGAACTATTTCAAATGTCATTCAAGATCTTCTAGGAATCAGTACATATTTGGAAGCATCCTTCATAACTATTCAGAGCACAATAATCATTTGAATGAATTGATTTTGGAGTGTATGATGATAACCAGAGAACATAGGGTGTTGAGCAATAGGGTGTGTGCCTAACTCAACTAGGCAGCATTGTTGGCCAATGTCATCGAAGTGTTCTTGACTTTTTGGGTAAGATAACCAACGATAAAGGATATGGAAATACTTCATCTATATGGTTTGGTGGATGTTCATAACCTCGTCTAGGGTGATTGAATATATATTATTAAAGGAACTAGTCTTAATTGGCTAGAATATCTCTATGAAATGATATAATATGAGATTATACCACAAATATCGTAGATGTGACTCGAGATCCATCCCTTGGTTTCCTAGTTCATTGATTTTGGGAAGGTAAGGGACATATAACACCATTGATTTAGTTCGTTCCAATGGTATACTAATCGGTGGTGAGAATGATGCCCGAGCAGAAAACCCACTAAATCAGGCCCTATCATCCGGAGACAACACTAGTTGTATCACCACATCCCTATAGGACTTGGTGATGACCACTGATTCTTTAACATTGGGTCTATTCATTGGTGGTTTATCAGGCTGATGATCATCATCGGTCAGTCCCCAAAACAATTCTATGTGATATCTTATTGAGGGAGAGAATGATACTGCTGATGACATGGAGTATTTCCTAACATGAACTTGGAGAGGATCCTAAATTTCCTCCTCATTTATATATTTATGTGGAGGGATTTAGGGATCTGATGCATATCACATTCATATAGGACAATGATGATATACCTAGTCCATTTCATGGACCCCAATACAGAAGATCAGGATTAGGGTTTTATCACCGAGTTGTAATGTGTTTAAGAGTCTGAAAAGTAGACGAGAATTATAGTGATATGAGGTTTCTCAAGGTTCTTCCTCTAGTGGAACGGACTTTCCATCCTAACCTAGGATGGTTCTTCAGGCCATGATTGAATCTTTGATATGTGTAGGACCTCATCTTTTAGGATCCGAGGTGTGAGGTGCACCCATGAAGATATCCAATGGAACAAGAGGAGGACCTCCCTAGTAATAAATTTTAGAGTGTGGATGGCCTCCAATTGTGTTGGTGACCATGCGAGGAGGAAATTTGGTTTGATATCCTTAAATATGAGGATAACCTCCATACTAGAGTCCATAGGCATGAGGAGGACATTCATTTCTAGGGTTTACAATATGGGGATGACCTTCACGTGGATTGATGATGGTATTATTGGTAGAACCTCCATTATAAACATGGGAGTGGGTAAGACCTCCACATAGGATGGAGTTGGAAAGGGGAGGGACTTTGTACTGAATGTCCATGCCACAGGTCGGCCTGCAATGGCTGCTACTCATGCTGAAGACCGGAAAAGTCATCCCAACCGACCCAGTGTGAGGTTTGTATATCAATCCTGATATTGTATATTGGTGCCCCTACTCTATAGTAATAGAGAGTATGTAACACACATCAGTGGTGTATTTCACCAATGAAAGAATTGAAGATAATTCTCACAAGAGGTCATACTCCTTTGTCTATGATTCATTTTGATGTCTGGTCAACTGAGCTAGGACCGGCTATGCAGGGGTGTGGACCATCAATTAATTGGTTTACGGGACATTCTAGTGGTGCTGTCGTGGCCTGGTGGTAGCCCATCTTAGTGGTCTCATGGATGGAGTTATAGCTGGGAGGACTCAGACACTGCATACATTGTCGGCGTAACAAAGTGAGTCATTAGTGAATTCCAGGATGAGTCTCTTGAAATGATTCAAGGTCTATGTTGGGTGAACCATCTCCTTGTTTGGACCATGGGGTGGTGGGGTCAGTGGGGCATAAAAGCCTCCAAATCATGATGTTCCATATCCCCCATCAGGATGATCCATCCTATTTGTATAATTTTTCATGTGTATCAATAAACCTCCTTTGAATAATTTAAGAGGGTGATATGGGTTGTGGGTTCCCAGTAGCTGTGGTCATGGGAGGTGTCACCGAAGTGGTGAATCTATACAGGATTTCTGCATTCATATTTTCCCCACCCCTGCGTTTGTAGGTGGGAGGCAAACGGTTTTCTGCAGGTGTAGCATGGGTCCAAAAAAGAAGGAATATTCAACCATCATAACATAGAATTGGAAGTAAATTCCTTATGTCCCAATATTATTCAGTCATCTATTGGTGGATAAAAATATCCACACTAACAACTTAATAGACCATGATCCCCACCAATTAACTACCCCAAATCATGGATTGTTTCTTGTCGGTCCTAATATTTACTTATAAGGACATAACACCAGGTAGATAGATCAAATAACACCAACATATATTGATGTCCCACACACTTCTAATCCATAACATTCAGAGAATAATTTCACATTTGGTTCACCATTTTTGTTTCTGATGCTTTCACCAAGGCACGCATCAGGCGTTAGGATGCGCGGACTGTTTCCCAGCATTCCCACTTTCCAAAGGTGGGTGGAATTCATCACTTATTTAGTGATTTTTTCTCCTTAAATGAAATCATATGATGTTATTTTGGTCTCTCCTGCTATTGATTCCTCCTTATAAATCATCACCTAGTCTGGTTATCCCTAAAATATTATGTTTTTTTCATGAAAACCCTCTCGGTGTCATATCATTGTGGATACAAAATAATTTCACTGCTTCTTTAGGGACATTCCAAGGGGTGAAGTCATGGTAGTAACCTTTAGTATATAGATTAGTCACGTTTCGGCATCAATAGAGTGTCGGGAAACAAAAAAACGGTTATACCTTTAGTTTCTATTATCATATGGAATTTTTAGGGTGCGGATGCCTGAGGCATCCCACATCGAATGTTGGGAATTAATTGTCGCAGGCATGTCTCTATGGTTTTCCTTATATTACCATGTTTGACAAGGGGTATTCTACGAGTTTAACGTCTAGAGGAGACATATCATATTGAACAGAACATGGATGACAGTGGAACATATGTGTACATCATTAGCAGGGAGCACATAGAATGTTTACCATATGGATAGATCATAAAACCAACTGTGCACTGACCCTGTATGGAATTTCCAAATAAGGGAAGGTTGTAGACTGTGAGGACTAATTTTCATGAAACCATGGGGAGATTAGAGAGGAGGATGTGTCCAAAAAAAGTGGACTCCGTGGAATACCATTGGATGGGATTAAACCTTGAATAATCATCATACACACCACATATATAATGAATAGATCAAAACCCATGTATTTAAAATGGGCGTGGAATGGAATCCGAGTGTACGTCGTGAAAAACAACATGGGAGCATAATGAGGATTAAGAATGGTCAGCAAACCATATGTACGGGATGATTTCACTGGGAGGTTGGGGAATGGGTGAAGTCATTATGGGACCGGATGAACCATTGAAGGATTGAATTAATGGGGAGGGTACCAAAAACCAGTGTGTTGGTGAAGGTACTTGGATTTAACCTCAATGAGTTTTCGTACATATCCTCATGGTGGGGAATCAATGTCCACATAGTTCTGTGATGGGGTGACATGTCACATGAGGAGACGACTCATCGGAATGGACACATGGATGGGGACCTAAAGGTAATGGATCCAACTGGTTAAGGCATGATCTTCCCAAGACACAATGTCCTATGGAAGAGACTATGATGGGACATGTGAGATGGGATTGATGCTCAAGGGGGCATTCAACATAACTTGATTAAAAATGGAATGTATCAAATTCCACATAGTTCAAATGTGGGACATAGAATTGAGGTGTACACAAATGTAAAAAACCCCCAACATATGTTGGCGCTTACACATGGTTTGCATTCCATCACAAGAGGGAGAATATTTAATGGAAGAATATGAATTGAATGTGGGGTTACGCATGGTTAGAAGACTGACAACTATCTGACACCACTAATGGAAAAAACAATGATGTGGGTCCCAATAAAAGGGATTCCAATGTTTATCTGTGTTAGGGGTTGATCCTTAGGGAGTATTCCTATATACCATGTCTAGGAGACATGGATAAGAACCCACGTAGTTCAAAAGAACATCGTTTAGCATCATATAGAGTGAAATTGGAATATAGTTTAACGTCATTTAGGATTAGTTTGAACCATCATGAAGTGGTTGAGAGTGATGGATGATGGGATTGAACCTCATAGAGGCATCCAACGTACCTAGCTCAAAAAAAGAAAGGATCATTGTCTACATAGCTCATTTTTTAGGGGGGGTGGGGATTATATGATATGTCCACCCAATGAGGATATCATGGTCGAGGATTATTATAATCCCCCATGAGTCATTCTTGGTGTGAGAAAAAATAAGAATCAATAGACATGATAACTGTGTCACAAAATGTGTGTCTTTGAGATTTGGTGTGGGGATTACAAATTCATATTGGACCAAAGCAGATACAAGGGATTACTCTAAGAGGGAATCCTGATAAGGATGTACAGATCTATTAGGAGTATATGTAATTCGTACAAGGATAAACCTATCATGTTGGCTTAGGGATTTGGCAGAGACTTCCTGAGGTGCGCATGCAGTGAATGAATGGAGGGAGAGGGGTGTGAGAGGGAGTTAGTGAACATCATTTCACGGTACTCTAAGGGATTTTTCACATACGCAATGATCACAGATTAATTTCATCTATTGAGGACTTGATATTTCTTAGTATTTCAGTATCATGAATCTTAAACAATGAGGCTTTTCTACTCTCCCCTAGGACTTACATAACAAGATCACTTTAACCCTCGTTGAAGGGACAAAACCAAAATTTCCATTTGTCAATAGGGTTGTAGAGTGATCCATTGGGGGACCATGTTAGAGTGGATGTGTAAATGAGTAATAACTATTAGAATTCCTATAAGAATAAGCACAAGGTAGGGAAAGTCCACATGAATAAATCCTCATGAAACATTGAAATTACATCATACAATCCTTGAGGGTCACACGAGAGAAGTATGCACAATATAAGTGTGTTGCACGTAGGATAGGCTTAGACATGGTGCCGCAGGGTAAGGATGACAGATGGAGTACACAAGGAGGGGCATGCACAAGACATAAGGATTTCATGCATGATGAGGGGATGCATGAAATATTGATTAATTGCATGAAAGATGAGGGGTTGAGTGCAAGATGTATCCATGTGTGCATGATTGGCATGACACACGGGAAAACATGAGTGCATGAAGAATCATTTGAACGCAATTACCTGGAGTAATAAAAAAAATTTGAGGGTAAATCTGTTAGATCTGAATCTATAGATTATACAAAAGAGGGGGTGAATTGTGTCTTTTGCAATTTTTCGATAACTCTTTTCTAGAACGAGTTCTGTCCTTTATACATTATCAGATTTGATCATGCAATGGAATAAGTAAAAACAAGAACACAAAGATGTATAGTGGTTCTAGGAACAAAAGGCCCCTAGTCCACTCCACCAACACTCAACTCCACGAGCTTGGTGATTTTCACTTTCTTGTCCTCTTTTCCACATACCGGTTCACAACTGAGTATAGGTAGTTGACACCTTTACAATCCAAGCCAAAACAAAGCCTTCTGGTTCAAACATGAACCTACACAGCTTAGAACGAGAAGCTGATTACCCAAGAATAAAAAAATAGGAAAAAATTTCCATTTGATCTTCACAATTGCAACAGAATGCAATTTACAGCAGATGGATCGAAGTCTCTTGAAATATTGATCATCAAGAAGAAGTAGTTCTGAGTTTATCCAGTTGTAGTAGATATAGAGATATAGTTCATAACCTCAGTAGTAGTAGATCCACAATAGATATTAGATGTATAATAGGTGAATCTTCTATCATGGTCCTTCTTCTTGAACAAATAGAGATTTCACGCTCCTTTTGAATCAGCAGATCAATCGTGAATAGTATCAATCTCTGTATTTCACCTTTTTCAACAATAGATCAATCAAATCCTCATGTTACTGGTGTTTCAGAGAGAACATATATAATAAATCATATCTCCTACACATTTAGATCCATAAAAGTCTCCTTATGATTCATGATATTCAAAAAAATTAATTTACAAAGAGGTCGTAACTTCCCTTAAGACTCGGCATAAAAAGATCCTTTTAATTCGATCATAAATCCATTAATAAAACGGTTTTGAATCAGTCGAAGTAGTACTTTAAAAACGAATTTAAATCCGGATTGAAATCCTCCCAGAAATCAGCTTACTGATTGCTGCACATAAATATCGTCTGTCAATATTTCCGACGCCAAACGTAAGGTTGATGACATGGCCTCCAAACATAGGGTTAATAACATAGCCTTCAAACATAAGGTTAATAATGTAAGGTTGAACAAAAATGTAGGGTTGATCGTCCATACATTTTCTTCAACACTCAAACATTCGGTAAAAGATCCATACTTTTACTTGATCCATACGTTTCCAAGAACGTATGGTTGTTTACAAAAGTAATGTTGATGAACCATAATTTTGAGAAACAAACGTAACATTTATAATTTACGTACGGTTCTCCTTCCTTAGTTTGTTGATAACCAAAACATAGGGTTCCTTCCTAATGTAAGGTTCTTCTTCCATACATTACTGTAAACGTATGGTTTTTTAACCATACTTTTCTCTTATCTCAAAAAGTATACATGCTTTTTATCCTTACGCTACGTTTATCCACGTAGGGTATGACCAGTGATTCCAGAACACGCTAAAGCAGATTCCATCATATATTTATCTACATAAGATGTGAATAGTGATTCATGAACATGCTAAAGCAGATTCTGAAAAAAATAATAAATTCTCATATTTTCAAGAGTAAAATAAATTAATAAATTCCTGTACAATACTAAATAAAATCATTAGAAAATAACTAAGGGTATTTTTGAGCATCAAAATTATCATAAAGAGAAAGAGAATTATTTTCAATAATCCCCCCTT
This sequence comes from Viscum album, assembly GCA_963277665.1. NCBI lineage: Eukaryota > Viridiplantae > Streptophyta > Magnoliopsida > Santalales > Viscaceae > Viscum > Viscum album. Next base: position 767,937,123 of record OY728120.1, read on the forward strand.
TAAATAACAATAACTTGTATTGTTGAAAACAATACTTTTCTCAACAATCTCCCCCTTTTTGATGATCACAAAACCCATAAAATAATTAAAATTATTTAATCAAAATTAACTTTCAGAATTAGTTATAAATTTTTAAATAAAAACGTTTCCACCAAATAGATAATTATCAAAAAGATAATTATGAATTAAAATTTCTCATTTAATTATCTCCCCCAATAAAATGAATTCTCCCCCTAAATAAAATGTAGGTTTTAATTTTGTGTTTATCCAAATTCTCCCCCTTCTGTGATATCAAAAAAAATGAAAAAACATGGATTTTAACACGTTTAATATTTCACTGAACTGTTACTAAATGATATTATGAACTATTTGTCAATAATTAAATCTGGAGTACTGGCATATAAAAACTAAAGTTAGTAAAGCAAATAAATAAAGAAAAAAATAAACAATGAAGGAAATTTTCATTCAAAAAACAGAAGTATATTCATGACAATGATATACACAGGAATCAAGGTTTGGGTAAGATAGACAACAGGGTCTATCTCCTCTGGATTGGAGACTTGATTTCTGTAAACTATCGCCAAAGTCTCTTCATCATCCCATCTCCAAGCATGATAATGAGCTCTCTGTTCTCTTGATTTATATGAATATACTCAATTAAATTGACTCTAAAAACTCATGCATTCTTTCCTATTTTTCAATAAATACTGACAGCTCTCTGATAATTGATCTAACAGAATTCTGATCGATGGCTCACTAAATGTCAGTTGATCCACTAAGAACTTCTGATTGTCCAGAAACACTGACAAAGGAGCACTGTTACATTGAACATCTTGTATCTTGTCATTCATGTTGCTCAATGCAGCTGTGATAGCCTGAAACCATCTGATTAAATCCGATGAAGTACCTGATCCACTGACAGCATTATTTGCAACTGATGCAAATTGGTTCTCTATAAACAACTTCAGATCTGATAAATCTTACTTCATAACCATTTCAGATTTTAATTGTGTAACATCAGTAAGCATATCCTCTTTAAACATTTCATCTTCTTGCCTTGAAATTGTACACTCCTTCAGTTTTTGAAACATCAAATGTTCTATGTCTAAGGCATTTCTCAGAGAAACATTCTCAGATTCCAACTGAGATACCTTTCTGTACAGTTCTTCAACTTCTTATTTCCTTTAATCAGATGCACCTTGTACTTGATTCACATTCTCAGGTTTATGAAGCAATACCAAAGGCAATGATTCAGCATCATATTTCTCTTTTTCCTTGTCCTGAGAAGGTTTGTCCACAGATTTTTCGTTAGAGTTTTCAAACTCCTCTATAGAAAAATCCCCTTGAAGTACCTCTGTTTTAGATTCAAAAGCATGCTCATCACATTCATCTGCATCTTTGTCTTCCACTGGAATTCCAAGAATAATGTTTTCAGAAGTTTCATGAGGTCTGGCCACTTCTTCACCAGGCACTGCCTCCATATCTTGTTACTGTTGAAGTGAAACTTCAACATCAGCTACAATGTGTTCCTGATTCTCCATTTGAGCTTATTCTGGAACTCCTGATCCCTCTACTGGTTCTATTATTTTATTAACATCTTCCATGGTATTATCAACAACAGCTTCCCTTATAAAAGAATAAGAAAATAATTCTTCTATGGTTGTTTCCAAAGTAGGGGAAGTGACTTCTTCATTTACTGGTCTCTTTCTTTTTGATTGAAGCCCCTCCTAGCTTCTGTCTTACTCAACATCTTCCACTTCATAGAGAATCCTTCTTGCTACATTTCTGACTCTGGATTCATCTTGTCTCTCTTCGGACTTAGCAGGTTGAGCCTAATCACTCTCTGAGTCTTCCTCAGCTCCTACTGGAAATGTTTTTCCTTTAATTGTGCTCTAGAAATATCCAACTTTCCTCAAAGTTCCACCATTAAACGTATTACTGTGATGATAGTTAACTCAAGAATCCACTAATCTCACCATGTCTTTCTTAAACAATATTTTAGAAATAAATCTACCAAAACGGTAAAAATTCATCCTAGCCTCTCTTTGACAGCAGTATCTAAGATACCTTATCATGTTTATTGGAAAGTTTAAATTAATATCACTTAACAAAAGAAACATTATATAAATATCTAGGTACAAAATCTTTTCCATTTCTTCCATCCGTGTAGCTATTCCAGTCTGAATAGATTTGACCAAAATATTATGATCAGGCTCCAAATCCTTGAAAAACATTTTCTTTATTGTCTTCATACCAAAAAGAAAAGACATGATGTCTTTATATTTATGCACAGAATCTCCTATATTCTTCAAGTGAAAATGAAAAACACCCTCATGAGGGAAGTTGAGAATCTGACTAATCTCTACTGATGAGATTGAGAAATCCTTATCCTCTATATTAGCCATCATAATGTCCTCGGTATCTCCCATACTAAATTGTATAGATTTGAAGAAGTATTAATGTTCTACTTCATACAGAAATTACGTATTTGTATTGTTGAACATCTGTTCAAGATTCTGAAACGACAACGCTTGCTTCAACAACAGATTTGTCTGAAATAACCAGTTGAGATCAATTACCTTGCCATGTATGATTTTTCTTCCCTCGGTGTGTTATCACTTGGCATTGCTTGCCTTGGCTTCACTGTATCTTTCTATCCTTACCATTTCCATGAGAGTCTCTGATGTTTTGAAGGTTAGGGTTTCAGAGGTTCGAATGTTAGGGTTTAGAAGAGAAAGTTCGATTTTCAGATTTCAAAAGGGTTTCGATAGAATTGAAATGGATTAGAAGTCGAAAAGGCTCGGACAACCTTTATTCCCATGTAATCACTAATCATTACATATATTTAAAACAAATAAAGTTTGCATATGGAAAAAAATGAAAATCTTAAACAGTATTCAATAAACAAAATAAAATTTACATAAATAAATAAAAGTAAATAAAAATAAAAATTATTTAAAATTAAATAAACCTAGCTCCCCCTTAATAAAATCAAACCTTGCAGTGGGAAGTGGTTTAGTAAAAATATCTACTAATTGAATTTCATTATTTATAAATTCTAAAAATATATCCTTTTTAATAACATGATCTCTTAAAAAGTGATGCCTTATATCTGTGTGCTTAGTTCTAGAATGACTAATTGGATTTTTTGAAATATTAATTGCACTTGTATTATCACATAAAATACGTGTATTATTAAAATTAAATCCAAATTCAATAAGAGTGTTTTTCATACACAACACTTGTGCACAACAACAGCTAGCAGAAACATATTCTACCTCAACTGTTGACATGGAAACTGAATGTCGTTTCTTACTAGACCATGATACTAAAGACATTCCTAAAAAGTGACATGTACCTGATGTACTTTTTCTATCTAATCTACAACTTCCAAAGTCAACATCTGAATATGAAATCAAATTGATATAAGAATTTTAGGATAAAGAAGAGATTGAAAAACAGTTCCTTTTAAATATCTAAAAATTCTCTTAATAGAAGTTTGATGAGATTCTTTAGGATTTGATTAAAATCTAGCACAAAGTCACACTGAATACATTATATCTAGTCTGCTAGTAGTAAGATATAACAAGATACCAATCATACCTATATATAACTTGTTGTCAGCTGATTTCACCGTTTCATCCAAATCATGTTTTATATTAGTACACATATGAGTTGTAAATGGATTGCTGTTTTCAAGTCCAAATTTCTTAAGTAAATCAGTCATATATTTGATTTGATTGAAAACATTTCCAAAATCTTTTTGAAATATTTGAAGACCCAACAAAGAAATTTAATTCTCCCATCATACTCTTTTCAAATTCTTCTGGCATTAATTTTGAAAATTCATGACAAAGAGTTTTATTAGTTGATCCAATGATTACATCATCAACATAAATTTGAACCAATAAAACATCATTTTTCACAGTTTTCTTAAAGAGTGTTGGGTTATCCATTCCAATAGTAAAATCATTTTTCAAAATAAAAGTACTTAATATTTCATACCAAGCTCTAAGTGCTTGTTTAAGGCCATAAAGAGAATTAGTATGTTTAAAAACATAATCAGGTTTTTGAGAGTTTTCAAAACTAGGAGGTTTCTCAACATAAACTTCCTCCATTAAATAACCATTTAAAAAGGTAGATTTAACATCCATCTGAAATAATTTAAAATTAATATAAGATGCATAGGCTAAAAGGATTTTGGTGACATCTAACCTAGATATAGGTGCAAAACTTTCATCATAGTCTATTCCTTCTTCCTGATTATATCCTTTAGGTAATAATCTTTCTTTATTTCTACCTATTGTGTCTTGGTCATCCTGTTTATTTATAACGACCCATTTGGTTCCTATTATAGGATAATTCATAGGTCTTTGCACTAATTCCCAAACGTCATTTCTTTTAAACTAGTTTAATTCATCTTGAATCGCTATTATCCAGATTTCATCATCTAAATCTTCATCTATAGTCTTGGGTTCTTGTTGAGATTGGAAGGCAGAGAATTCCACTAGGTTTCCTATGTTTCTTCTAGTTTGAACACCAGTTTCTAGGATACTTATTACAGTTTCTAAAGGATGATTCTTTAGAGTTCTAGACTATCTAGGTAATGTATTTAAAGGTTCTGCAGTATCATGTTCCTATGAACTAGATTGAATTTCTTTTATATCATTTTCAAAATAATTCGTTAAATTCTCAAGTTTCATGTTATCAGTATAGTCAAGTTCATCCATTTGTTCTGTCCTTTTCTCAAAGGGATCAGATTCATCAAATTTCACATGAACTTATTCTTCAACAATCCTTGACGTATTATTATAAACTCCATAAGATTTGGAGGTAGCAGAATATCCTATGAAAATACCTTCATCAGATTTTGGATCGAACTTACCAAGATTATTCTTGGTGTATAAGATGTAAACCTTGCATACATAAACATTAATGTAATTTACTTTAGGTTTTCTATTATTCCATAGTTCATAGGGTGTGTTTTTCAAAATAGGTCTAATTAAAACTCTATTAATTATATAACAAGCTGTATTCACAGCTTCTTGCCAGAAATATATAGGTAGGCTATATTCATTTAATATAGTTCAAGCCATTTCTTGAATTGTTCTATTTCTTCTTTCTACAATCCCATTCTATTGAGGTGTTCTGGGTGCAGAAAAGGTGTGTATAATACCCATAGTTGAGAAAAAGGAATAAAAATCCATATTCTCAAATTCTCCACCATGATCACATCTCAATGAGATAATATTGAAACATTTTTCATTTTGAAAAGATTTGGAGAACCATTCAAATAAATTAAAAGCTTAATTTTTAAATTTCAAGACGAAAATCCATGTAAATATTGAATATTCATCAACTAAAACATATACATATAATTTACTAGCTAATCTTGCTACTATGGAAGGTACAAAAAAATCAATATGAATAAGTTCTGGAGGTTTATATGTAGCAACCTTATTCACAGATTTGAAGGATGATTTGTGTTGCTGGCCAAGTTGACATGCATCACAAAATCTGTCACTTTCAAATATGAGACTAGGTAAATCAGAGACTAAATGTTTCTTAGATAACGTATGTAAAACATATACATTGCAATGACCATGTCTTCTATGCCAGATCGAGGATTCACTTACTTTAGTAGTCAAGCAGTTTACTTGTTGTTTACACAAGGAATTTAAATCCAAAGAATAGACATTTTCAGTTCATTGTGCTTTAAATTTAAATCGTTTATCTTTAGAAACAATACAACAATTTTTAGTATAATAAACAGTATATCCATTATCAAAAGGTTGAGAGATACTTATCAGATTGTGTTTTAGTCCTTGTACATAATGTACTTTGTTGATTGAGACTATTTTTGGACCTCCAACAGTTCCAATGCCAATGATTTTTCCTTTGGCATTGTCACTAATGTGACAAGTCCTCCTTCCTTTTGAGTTAGTGAACAAAAATTCAATGAGTTCCCACTTATATGTCTTGAGAAGCCACTGTCCATATACCGTATATCTTTTCTTCTCTAGTGACATGCTACCTACAAATACATTCAAACAAATTGCTTTAGTACCCATATTTTGTTGGTTCTAGGGGTGTTAGCGAGCAATGATCTGGGTATCCAGATTTTCATTGTTCTTTTAAAATTAGCTGAATCATACAAGTCTTTTGAATCATAGGCTTTCTTAATACCTCAAATTTGAGGTTGTCTTAAGAAACAGTTTTTAGCTACATGTCCCTTGGTCCCACATAAATTACAATTAACCTTTTTAGAGCTACGAACAAAATAATTTTTATATAGCTTCTGTTTTTCTCCTTTACTTCCAATTCCAAATCTCTCCTTTTTAATGATAGTTTTTCCAAGAATTTTATTTAACGAATTCATTCCTTTTGTAAAAACCAATGCAGCCTATTTGTAAGATTCTACTTCATCTTGTAGTGTTTTTATTCTTGATTCAAAATTAATATAGTTAGTGTTAATCGAATTGTATTTATCATTTAATTCCTTATGTTGTTTTATCGTTGTATCTCTTTCATCTTAAACGTCTTTATGTATATTTTTTAGTGACATATGTTTCTTAAATAGGGAGTCATATCTTTCTTCATGCATATTGTAGTAAGCTAAAAGTTTGTCATTTGTGTAGCTTGATTCGGAATTTGATTCAGAGGAGTAATATGAGTGTACCTCATCAATTTTTTCCACAAAGAACATGTTTTCTTTTAGATTGACTTCTTCATTCTATGAGATTGAGTCATAAGAGCTACTAGAGTCTACAGATACACTCCTAGTGGATTTCATAACATTCATGCCTTTTTTCTCAAAGTCATTTCATTAGAAGAATTTCTTCTTCTTTGCATCCTTCAATTGTGGGTAATCTGGTCTGATATGTCCCATATTTTTTCATTCATAACATCTTACTTCCTTATTATCACCCTTAAAGGATTTTTTGAAGCCTCTTTTATTGCAGTAGAAATTTCTAAATTTTCAGGCTAACTGAGCCAGATCTTCATCTAAGTTGGATGAGTCAGACCTTTCTGATTTAGATTTGACTTCTTTGTTCTTCATCTTTCTATTCTTTTGATGTGAAGTTATCTTCAAGGAAGTATCTTCTATTTTGATAATAACTTTATGTTCATTAGCCTCATTTTGCATTTCAGCTTCATACATCATCAGTGTTCCAATCCTCTCTCTCATAGTAAGATCTTTGACAGGTGTTGATTGTCTGATTGCAGCAGAGATACCATTCTATCGAGTAGGATGTACTCTCAGTACTTTTATTGCTTGACCAACCTTCTTGATACGTTCTCCTAGAGAAGTTATGTAATTGACAATTTCTGTCAATCTCCCATTAATTTGGGTAACGCTCTCACCTTCAACCATTCTGAAAGTATCAAATTTTAGTTTTGCAGTTTCATATCTCATTTGTCTCACATTCTCTGTTCCTTCATATGCCACGTCTATTGTTTTCCACATCTCATATTTCATCGGGCACTGAGATACTCTGTTAAATTCATCTGGTCCTAGACCGTAGATAATTGTATTCATTGCCTTCGAATTCATATCGTACTCTGCATCTACTGCAGCACTCCATGTCTCAAGACTTTCAGGAATTTCATAAGGAGTTATGATCATTGAATAGACTCTATATCCGATGTTTTTTAGATATATTATCATTTGAAATTTCCAGAAACCATAGTTGTCTCCATTAAAATATGGTGCTCTAACCATCGAAATCCCATCTCTTGTATCAGTCATAATGCTCTGTTGTATAATGCTTAAATGATTCTAGCTTTCTAAGGCTATATCATAAGCTCCACCTATGATACCAATTGTCGGATCGGAATCTACAGATTATACACAACGGGGGGTGAATTGTGTCTTTTGCCGTTTTTCGATAACTCTTTTCTTGAACAAGTTCTGTCCTTTATACTTTATCAGATTTGATCATGCAACGGAATAAGTAAAAACAATAATCACAAAGATGTATAGTGTTTCGGGGAATATAAGGCCCCTATTCTTCTCCACCAACGCTCAACTCCACTATATTGTTGATTTTCACTATCTAGTCCACTTTTCCACAGACCGGTTGACAACTAAGTATAGGCAGTTGACACCTTTACAATCCAAAGAAAAAAACAAAGCCTTTTGGTTTAAACACGAACCTACACAGCTTAGAACGAGAAGCTGGTTACTCAAGAATAAAAATAATTTTCAGAATGAAATGTCTAGTTGATCTTCACAATTGCAATAGAATACAATTGACAGCAGATGGATCAAAGTCTCTAGAAATATTGATCTTCAAGACGAAGCAGTTCTAGGTTGATCCAGTTGCAGTAGATATAGGGATATAGTTCACAACCTCAGCATTAGTAGATTTACAGTAGCAATTCTCTGTAGAACATGTGAATCTTCTATCAAGTTCCTTCTTTTTGAACAAATAGAGCTTTTACGCTCCTTTTGAATTAGCAGATCAATTCTGAATAGTTGCAATCTCTGTTTTCCACATTTTTCAACAATAGATCAATCACATCCTCATTTACCTGGTGTTTCAGAGAGAACATATATAATAAAGCATATCTCCTTCACATTTATATCCATAAAAGTCACCTTTTGATTCGCGATATTCAAAAATTTTAATTTACAGAGGGGTCGTAACTTCCCTTAAGAATCAGCATAAAAAGATCATTTTAATTCGATATTAAAACCATTAATAAATGGGTTTGAATCAGTCAAAGTCATACTTTAAAAATGACTTTAAATCCGGCTTGAAATCCACCCAGAAATCAGCTTACTGATTACTACACATAAACATCGTCTGTCAAAATTTCTGACGTCAAACGTAAGGTTGATGACGTGGCCTCCAAACATAGGGTTAATAACATAGCCTTAAAACGTAAGGTTAAAAACGTAAGGTTGAACACAAACGTAGGGTTTATCATCCATACTTTATCTTCAACACTCAAACGTTCAGTAGAAGATCCATACTTTTACATGATCCATACTTTTCCAAGATTGTATGGTTGTTTACAAAAGTAATGTTGATGAACCATACTTTTGAGAAACAAACGTAACGTTTAGAATTTACTTACGGTTCCCCTTCAATACTTTCCTGATAACGAAAACGTAGGGTTCCTTCCTAGCGTAAGGTTCTTCTTCCATACTTTTCTGAAAACTTATGGTTGTTTAACCATACTTTTCTCTTATCTCAAAAAGTATACATTCTTTTCATCCTTACAATACGTTTATCCATGTATGGTATGAACAATGATTCCAGAATGCGCTAAAGCAGATTCTGCACTATATTTATCTATGTAAGATGTGAACAGTGATTCCAGAACACGCTAAAGCAGATTCTGAAATAAATAATAAATTCTCATTTTTTCAAGAGTAAATTAAATTAATAAATTCTTGCACAATACTAAATAAAATCATTAGAAAATAACTAAGGGTATTTGTGAGCATAAAAATTATCATAAAGAGAGAGAGTATTATTTTCAATAATCTCCCCTTTAAATAACATTAACATGTATTGTTGAAAACAATACTTTTCTCAAAAAAATCCCTAGTGGGACCACCTCGAAATAGGACCCCTATGAGACCTATCTCACATGATCCAGTACCTTGAGACCATGCCTTTTGCATGGTCGTTGAAGGGGTCATCTTTCCCAAATGGGAGTGACGGTTCACCTTCCACAATGATACATCAGAATGAGAGGGTATGTTTCTATTTATAGAAAAAACCATAAATGGAGATGTGAAAGGTGGCATGTGTTCAAGTGGAATTTTATATTGCATTAGGTGCACTAGATCTTGCTCATGGTATCTCTTCATTCACGACATGAAAATTTATTTAGTGATTCTGATTTTGGCCATTTATCAAAATGTTGACATGGAATAATCCTTTTTTTGTTGCATTGGGAATGAAATATCATGTGATCAATTTTCATTCTTGCATGAAAACTTTAATTCTTGCATGAACCTTCCATAGTTTTCTCAGGATTATATGCTGATCCAAAATATACCTTCGAATTTCTCAAAAAATTAAAATTTATTTCCTTAAAGTAAATTTGGTTTGAACAGATTCCTTCTTTACATCACCAAATAAACTCATATTACATCATTTCCAAACCAAACCCTATAATTCTAACATGTTCCTATCTCTGAACCATATCATATCCTTCAACCTAAACATTTTCTACCACAATTTTCTTGCCCCTCACCCCAATAGAACCCATCTGAGGTCGAAAATTGTATAAGGTGTTTAATGATGCTCAATTCCCCCTCCATGAGGTGACACGTTGGAGAAAATCACTAAGGTTATATAGTACGAATATTTGGGAGTAATTACCCTCTAATAAGAACGTGAAGAAGTAAATATAAGACAACACTACCATAAAAATTCAACTAATAATAAGATAAAATATTCCAAATTCATTAATTTAATATATTATGGACTAATACAATAGAAATATTAACGACACATACTAAAACAAATCCTCAGTAGTGGGCCTTGAATCCCAAATTTCTCATGAACAACACCGTAAGCTAGTAATTTTCTAACCAATCTTCAACTAGCTACTATAGCCCAAGAAAAATAGTTAATATATATTGGGGGTGATCATAATATTTATACCTAGTAGGATCCTACTGAAATGCTATCATGTTGTAACACCCTGAGATTTTATGAGATATAATCTTTTTAATTTATTTCATATCTTATGTTGTACGCTACACCAAAATTATCTTGCACTATACGCAACACTGTATTAGCTTTCAGTATACGGAATACTATTCTTGGATCGTGTTACACACAATTTCATGTTCGTTTGATAGTAGTTATTCTACGCAACATTGAGGGTATATATATATTCAATGTATAAATTAAATATGATTTGATTCTATTATACCCAACAAAAAGGGAGTATTTTACTACACGAAACCCTGACATTCCTTGTGTTACACGCAATCGCGACCTTCCCCGATAGCGTGTGTTGTACGCAATACCGGGTTTCACTAAACAACGATATGTTGTTAATATATTATTATGGAATTTCCATTATGAATAGTATTAACTAAAATTTTAATTTTATAACATTATTATTCATCTTATACATTTTCTAAAACATGGTATGTGAACAAAATAAAGTTTTCAGGTAAAATAAGTATTTTTTTTAAAATGCAGTTTTGTCGCCTTTTGATGGCGCACCCACATTAAATCTAGTTTTTGACTATTTTATAAGTTAAATTTGACAAAATAAAATTCTTATTTTGAATTAGGATATAAAAATTTACTTTGGATAAATTTTTCATATTATTCTGACAACTTTTATATTTTAATGAATAGTAAACACACAATATATTTAAATTAAAAACAACTTTTTTCATCGTAATAATTTATATGGTTAGATTATCTTTTTAATTGGTTTTAATGTGGAATTAGAATATATTTTTACTATTTAATCCAATTTTGTTCATTGGAATTAATTTCACTATGAAATTGGACAAAAAAATTGTCGATCTTTTGATAGTTATTGTTTCTTAAAAACACGCTATTTGTTTTGGTAGCGGAAATTAATTTTAAAAATAATTAATGCCACTTATATGTTTTGAATTTGGAAAAATGGACATAATATTTGAATTCAGAATATAAAATAAATATTAGTCAGAATTTTTGGTATTTTTCTGAAAAACATGAATTTTTGATGAATAGTGAAACAACTTAGTGGTAGTTAAAAAACTGACACTTTCATTTAAATGAAGTTTTACCAATTCTGTGAATTGAATTTAAAAAATCCCACATACATGGTTGTTATCAAGAAGTAAAATTTGGTTCAATAAGATGAAAATAATTTTTGGTTAATTGTATCTTTTGACTTTTATTTACTGCGGTTAAAGGTAAATAGGGTAATTCAATGTTAAAAGAATATTATTAAAATTCAAAATTACCTTAACACTTGTCTTAACATTATTGGATGAGTATTTTCCAACCATGTCCATCCTAGTCTCGATTTTGTGACCCCATTTAGCCACTAGGTAGTGATAATGACAATTTGGATTTATTAATTTAGTGTAAATACAAAATTGACATTAACAAAAATCTTTTAGTAATTAATTTTTATAAGGGGTCATATAAATTATATTTTCGACTATATGTAATCATTGGAAATATAAAACTATTTCCTATGTGTTGGTTATTTTTTTATTATTTTTATACATCAAATAAATTTAACTATTTATCACACAATAATGATACAGTATTTACCTCATTAATAAATGATTTAAATAAATAAGGTTATAATGATTAATATATTATCCAAAACATGTCCAATTATGATTGGATCATTTTATTTAGACCATGAGTCATCCTAACTTAATCTTTAATTATTTATGGACCTTTCTAAATAGATGATAAGTTTATAATAAAATAATATTTTTACACATTCCAAAGGTGCCCCTCTCCTCCCTTATAAAAGGGCACCTCCACCCTCTCCTCTTTACACAGTTTCGAGCCTTCAATCTCAGCCAACCCCTTCCCATTACCCTTATAAACTTCCCTAGAGACATTATATAGGGTCAGGAATCCTCAAAAGTCCAAATAATGTTCCTTAAGAGGTGGTTAAGAAGAGGCGCATCAAAGAAGATGTAATATAATTTACTGATTCTTTCCATTTTATTTCATCTTATACTTCTTCTTCTTCGTTTGTTTCATAATAAATTAATAACATCAGTATCACTCATATACGGATATGTCATTATAAATATAAAAAAACCCTAAGTCATCCTCTATCCATCCTACGGAAAAAGAAATCACCGCGCGTGCATACGTAAGGAATTTCATCTCCACGCCGTGGTGTAATCTGTTTTCCACCACCACCTTACATGGATGGGTATAATGGTGTAAATAAATAACTATATATAATTATTGTAAATTTATATTTATTCTTAAATATTATCTATACAATTCAATAAAATTCCACGATCGTGGGATTGATATCATCGCTCATGCGTACATACAGACTACCGTCTCCAGGAACGCGATGAGATTCATTTTCCATGATTAACCATTCAAGTATGATTATTAAGTATATATAATAAATAATCATAAATGATATTACATAATAATGACACTGGATTTATTTAGATATATGTTTCATTTACTTTATTCCATTTAATTCAATAAGGAACTAAAAAAACCGTTCATGCGTACGTACGACCTACTGTCTCCGTGAATGGTGTATTTCATTCAAGCTATCGATCTATCATATATATTTATATTCTCAATATATTGTATATATATATCATTTTTTACATTCTTTAATTATGTAAATCTGGATATATGTAAAAATATCAACAACAACGTGTCGAAACACGTACGATAAATGAAACGATTTTACCCAAAACGCTTCTTTAACATAGAATTTACAAAACAACGGGTAATATGAAGTCCTAAGTGAACCATATATGATATAATAACAATGAATATTATTCTTTAATAAGTCTATGACATTATTTAAATCATTATAGAGGAGGTTCGGATACTTATTAAGCATATCAGACATAAGGTAATGGATAATTTTGCAATCTCATTTTTATCTGAGATCACTTATACGTAAGTATTTACTGAGGTTATATTTTTCATCCATGTCCATAAAAATGTTCTTCATAAAGTTTTTAATATTCTTCAATTTATTTTTAAATTCATTTTTACCCCACATTGACTTTTACATTGTGTTATGGAAGGAATATTTTTTTTGATTACCATATGAGTTACTTTTTTGACATTTCCGGAAAAAGAATGAGAAAAATGTTTTTTTAACTTATACGACATGAATGGATTTTTTCGGTTTAATAATGCATTATTTTCATGATGTTTACTCTACAAGATTTAATTAATATTTTTAACAAAATCCTTTTCTTTTAAAATTTCATGAAATTTTGTGAAAAGAAAATTATTTTGAAGAAAGGATATTTTCCTCAAGAATTCATTTCAAGTGTTTTCTCAAATCCATTTTCCATATAAGATGGAATTATTTCATATGTGTATGTTTCAAGTATAATTTCTCTATGATTCAAATGGTTTCACTTTTCTTATGCTTAAATGATATCCATTTGTTTGTATGGATTTTTTAATGATTGGATGATGTTTCTGAAACCCATTTTATACATTGGATAATGATGAATGATTTATGTTCATGTTGTGGAACAAGTAATAATAATTTCATTATGATATGGGTGGGACATATATCTCCATCCAATTCATTGGGTAAAGATTTATATCTCATGATATAGACATGGCTAGAATGTTAAGTTAATCTGGTTCAGTGTTACAGGACTGAAACGAGGAGTGAACTCGATTCAGAAAGGGACTTTTTCCACTAAGATGGTCTTGGTAGCATTGCCTTGGCTTCTATGGAAATCATATCATGTTCTTAATGGTTTTCCACAATTAAATTCTTTATTCCCGTGATATTTTATCATTATTAATGTTCCTTTATGACCTTTACATTACTTATTTCCAAGATTTATTTCACAACACAAGATGTTGATATGTAAACTTTATATTAAAGTTTTGAAGTTCAAATGTATTTGGTTTTTTTTTCTCCATGCATACCCTTACTGAGAATTTGATCTCACCGTTTATATTTTTTCTTTTCCGCAGGATAAAAATATAGGTTTTAGGTAAGAAAAAAAGGGGAAGATCTTTATAGGAGATGTTGAAGATCTTTCACCATGATTAGAAGATTATGTTCCAAGTTTCCAATGACACTAAACTATTATGGTTCTTGTGTGTTTATTTTTGTTATGTATTAATTATTCTGAAAAAGTAATGTAATGTCCATGTACTTCAAGTTTGGGGTCTCTACAGTTGGTATCAGAGGAAAGGATTAGTCAACCTTTGGAAACTATGAAGCGAAAAATTTAGTGAGATCCCAAGAAATATTTCTAAGGTGTGTCTTGGGATGTCCCTAAGGTTAAGTATAAGTATAGGTTATAATCCTAGAATTATAGTAACGATCATAGAATTATACCTAATATGATAGATATTGAAAGTACTCCCCCTTGATTATGTTGTTTATCTGGTACAATTTTTCCTCTCATTTTATTATTTATGGGTTTTAAGAAATGGCAGGAAACAGGAGGATTCATGTTAATGGAGAATATGATGGACAATGGAATGATATTATTCATGAGAAACCAAATGAAACGGGATTTGGATGTCTAAT
This sequence comes from Viscum album, assembly GCA_963277665.1. Lineage (NCBI taxonomy): Eukaryota > Viridiplantae > Streptophyta > Magnoliopsida > Santalales > Viscaceae > Viscum > Viscum album. The sequence continues at coordinate 767,952,342 of OY728120.1, forward strand.
CATCGCTATTATGCCTAATCAGCAATCTCATAATATGATCAATAATATCAACTATGGTAAGTTTCATGACACATCTAATAAGAGAAAGATGGAGTTTCATGATGATCATAGAGAAAAGAAAGTTCAATTTCCCCCTTGTAAATCATGTGGGAAGAGGCATCAAAGCGATTGTTTCAATGGAACTGGAGGATGATTTGGGTGTGGAAAAGAAGGACACAAAGTCAGTAATTGCAAAGGAAAATGATCAATTAACACCATGGACAAGGATAATGGTTTTTATAAGACATCAAAAATGGTTAAATGTTTTATATGTGGAATGTATGGGAATTATGCAAACAAATTCCCTAAGGGAAAATCTCATGAAGAGAATTATCATGGTCATATGGGTAGTATTAATGTGGATGATGATGAAGAGACTAAAAATTATATATTTGATTAAATAAATGATGAATCTCAGTCAGTGGTTTAACAAGGTAGTGGAATGATTGTATGTTTATCAAGAATAATTTATGGTACAATAGAATAAAGAAAAATCTATGGATTGTAACACTGTTTTCTTTCCTTGAGTTTTTGAAAGTATATGATGAATGGTATCTGTAACCATGAAAGGTTATTCAAATATTTTTGGAAGATAGATAATATGTGCGTAATGAAAGGATAAAGAGATATTGAGATATTTGATAGTATTAATGATCTCATGAATGATATAAGGACAAAGTTATTTCATGATTTGAGTATATAGAAATTTTTGGATTTTGGTTTATGGAAAGAGTTAACTTTTGACAGCATTCATGTTTTCACTAAGGTTTAATGGGTATTCATTTTTCAAGAGAATACATGATTAAGGTATTTACATATTTTTAATTTGACCAACGAGATATATTGCATGATATATGGGGTATAAATGATTGTATTCACAGCCTCGGTAGATGACATTTCAAGTTGTTGTTTTCTTTATACTATGAGCTTGGACAGAAGTATTTTGGATTAGCCTAAAGATTGGAATGGATTATGTTGGACATAAGTCTGTATTGTATAAGGTTAGAAGTTTTTTCGATATTATTTATGGAATGTTATAATAATTTAGTTTTAGAGAATGGATAACGTATAGGACGGGCGACAACCCATCGCGTCGGACAAGGCTATGGGAATCGAACCCACAACTGAAGTGTGATAGGCCTTTATCACCTACCACAGGCCTATAAGAAGTCCCTGGTTAGTAGAAACTAGTTTTATTTTTCTAAGCGGTATGATAGATAATGTATAAGTCCATTTTAGGAACCACATATGATTAATCTCACCATAGATGGACTTTTGTATATAACTTTTTCTAACCTTGTGTTTGAGATAGATGGAATGACCCATCATTCAATCGCATGATCTGTTAACACTTCACGGAAGACAAATTCAACTTAATTTCTTTAATAGATGAAGAGTAAATTGTTCAAGCCACAAACAACAGTGAGATTGTACCAAAATCAAGTAAGTATTTCTTCTAATTCAAAATTTTCTAATTTAGGGAAATGATATTTAAAACCAAAAATGTTTTCCTAGTGATCTTATATCTGATGAATCATATGGTACCTTAGATCATCACAAATTATTGGCATTGTGATTATTGGATTTTCATAGCCATGTTCTCTACCAATCTTCATCAAAACATGATGTTTATATTTCTCTTCCATATCCATATTTTTTACCTATGATATCCTATGTGGAAATCCAGTGATTAGTTAATTTGGGTAACCTTTTTGTTTCATACTTCACTTTTTAAAATTGTGTTTTTTGTATTCCTTTTTATGATGTGGGTTTCTAAAAAAGAAACTCTCAAGTAATAATCCATTTATAACCCCAACGAATTTCGAGGGATAAATTCATTTTAAGGGGGGGTATAATGTAACACCCCGAGATTTTATGAGATATATTATTTTTAATTTCTTTTATGTCATATGTTGTACGCTACACCAATATTATCTTAAACTATATGCAACACCGTATTAGCTTGAAGTATACGCAATACTATTCTTGGATCGTGTTACACACAATTTCAAGTTCGTTTTATAGTAGTTATTCTATGCAACATTGAGTGTATAGATATATATATTAAATGTATAAATAAATATGGATGGATTCTATTATAACCAAAAACAAAGTAGTCTTTCAATACATGCAACCCTGATGTAAGAACCTGGATCATCGTTTTAGGTATGTCTTTCATTTTTCTGGTGATTTTTCGAAAATGGAGTTTCTGGAAATTTTTTATGTACACTCCTTGTAACTTATGAGTACACGTCATGTACTCTTTTCCCGCTCGAAGCCGTGTGCTGGCCATGTCTGGGCTACACACACAGTGTGTATGGTTGATGTGGAGGCCAATTTTGGCGGAGTACGGAAAGACCTAGTACACGTCGTGTACTCTAAAAGTACATGCCATGTACTTTCTTTTTTTCATTAAACATACCAGGGTCGCGCCTGATCTCCATAAACGTCTTCTTCTATGTCTTGTTCGACCGAGAGATGTCGTACGACCACGAAACTTCTCCGATTTCCCGAGCCTTCATCTGTTGGCTGATTCGACCACCGTCGATTGTGTTGGAACCGCAGCGGTGAGTTCTTCCTTCTTCTTGAGTTTCATTCCTTGTTACTTCCTCTCTCTCACCTTATTAAAGGTTGATCGTTTTGGACATTTTCTCAGATCTATGAAGTTTGGGGGAGAATCAATCATCGTGGTTCAAGAATATCGGTCTCCTAGGATCAAGGTAGGTGGTTTGTGCCTTACTGTTCAATGTACATGAGTTTTATGTGCAAAAGTCACCAATACCCATGAATGGGATATTCCGTGTTTACCGTTTTACCGCTATTGTTTTCCTGCCTTGCTAGTATGCTTGTGTAGAGGTAAATTAATCATGTTAAAGAATATTTTGTTGTGCTTGGATGTTCTTCACATGCTTTTCTCTGTTTAAGACCTTTGGGTCTTGTTAGCCATTGGTAGTTATGATTGTTTTCATGCCTCGTGTCTATAGGATGTAGTGTTTTTCATTACATGCTTGTTGCCTTGTAGACTGTTTAACCAAGTAGCTATATTGGTGTAATTTGGTTAGCCAAGTAGCTCTATAGGTGTACTTTTGACTTCTAGAATTATTATGCACTAACTGGCATGGGGATGAGAGAACCTGGTGCTATAGATTATAAGGGACAGACCGAGTGAGCTTCCCAGAGAGTCTTTGACATTATAGACTATAAGATGGTAGACCGAGTGAGCTTCCATAGGGATTCTTAGACATTATAGGCCATATGATATAGACCGAGTGATCCTCCCAGAGTGCCTTCAGATATTACATACTACAGGAGGGTAGAATGAGTGAGTTTCCTTAGAGAGTCTTACTTTGTTTGAATCTTTTTATGAACCTTCCCAGGCTAGAGGAGGAATTAACATAGTGATCTTCCTCAAAGAGTCTATGTTATACCTATGGATATATGAGGAATTGACCAAGATATCTTCCTCAGAGAGTCTCTATACCGTGGGGCTATGTAGGATAGACTGTGTGATCTTCCTTAGAGAGTCCCTGACTATCATAGACTATAAGGGAAATTTACTGAGTGTTCTTCCCCAGAGAGTCTCATAAATTTTAATGACCAAACCAGAGGGGTTAGGATGAGTGCACTACCCATAGGGTTTTGGTACTTCTTGGATAGGACCAGAGGGGATGGCTGTGAGTGCCTTCTAGAGGGTTTCCTACTTCTTAGCTATTTTCTTCACTACTGTTGTTGGTTGTGGATTGATTACTGTTTTGTGTCGTCCTGCCTTACTGCTTACTGTTTACTACCTACTGCTTTTCTGTTGTTGTTGAATTCTTTTTGTACTTTTACCTTCCATATACTCATTGATGTTAGGCACAGATCTTCGGGTGAATTCCTAAAGGTATTTAGTCTCACACCCTGTTTGGGTCATGATTTTGGGCCCAATGTTGTTGCTGGTATAGACAAGGGAAAGCGCCCTTTGATGTCTGGTACTTGATAGCTTGGAGAAGGAGTGCATGGGACCAAGATTTGGCTTCCAATGCTGAGGATCTATTTTATTTTCTTTTGTACTTGTTTGGGTAATGTGTTGTTTCCCAGCATTGGGACTTGTTTGGATGCTTTCCTAGATATGTATCATGCATCATTTCATATATACATATGTACTCCAGTTTGTTGATTTAGTTTTTGACTGTTTATATTGTTGGTTATTACTAATTCAGCTATTTCATGTTTATTTTTCTTTCCATGTGTACTCTGCCAATCAGGGAATAGTTTCCCCACTATCACACCCAAGGCCATTGCTGATAGTCGGCAACCTCTGGCATCTAGGGAAATGCGCTTGAGGCCTTGTGGAAAACCGGCTCGGAGTCCCGATTAGTGGTATCCGGGTCGGGACATTACAATTTGGTATCAAAGGAGGTCCTTTTATTTTTCTTTATTGTTTGGAGACTTTATCCAGGGATAGGATGGATTTGGAACATGGTAATAAGTTGTGCCCAGGAGTAGCTAACCTGTGTACATGGAAAATCCCTACTACCTCGTTTATTGCAATTTTCTGGTTTTGAGATTTTACAATTGATATGATTTCTCCTAGAGTGATTCGCATGGTTAGTGTAGTTATTGCTTTGATATTACGGTTCTATTTCTGTCGCAACCTGATGAGATGAGAGTATTCCATCTCATGTATCATATAGGAACTTGTTAGAAATCATATGTCATGCATTCATGACATGCCATCTAGGGTGCATTAGCGATTTCATGTTGTTGTGATAGACTCTGTGTAGATTATGTAAGATGTTCTGATAGATGATGCATATAATCCCTACTATTGTGATAGAGAAATTTATTGTGTTTTACTTTGCTTAAATGAAAGACAAATTTCGAATTGTGGGGTGTTATGGGCCCTCTTGAATTGGACATTGGTGGATCATGATCATTTTTTTCCTTATATATGATTGTATCAGATTCCAAGCATTGATTCATGGGGAGTATGGGCCCTCACGGGTCAGAATTTGTCACTTCCTTGCTTTGTTTTCTGTGTTTTCTGGGCTTATGTGCAGTTTCTGAGCTACTACCCGGAAAAACCCAGAATACACGGCGTGTACTTTCTGGATAAACATCGTGTAGTTTTCAGGCCGTGTCACTGACCGTGTGAGCAGAAACACAGTGTTGTGAAAATATCTTCAGGAACACACCATGTACGGTAGGAGAACGTCGTGTAGTTTAGAGTAGTGTACACGACCATTTAACTAACAACACGGGCCGGGGAAGCTCGAGTAGAACACGCCGAGTGGGTAAAGAACACGCCGTGTTCCCGGCCATGTCACTAACAACACAGGCCGGTGGGAATCGATTTGAACACACTGTGTTGGTAAATAACATTCCGTGTAGTTTTTTCCCAGGTACCTGGCCGTGTCACAAACAAAATGGGTCGGTGTTATCTTCTCCTATACAAGTCGTGTATGTTCAGAACACTACGTGTAAGGGAAGCCGTGTATATAGCCGTGTAACTAACAACACGGGCCACCGAGATTATGTTTAGTACACACTGTGTCCCTAGGTAGCACACCGTGTAGTCTGGTGATAGTTGGAATGTGTGGGTTAGTAGTGTAAGGAGACTTGGGCAGGGGTTTTGAGTTCAAGTACAAGCTACGTGTGGAGACAACACGCCATGTAGTTTGGGGTGATACATGACCTGTCGGGCAGGGGTAAACGCCCATGTTAATGGCTAAATAAGACACACTGTGTAGATTTTATTCACACCGTGTAGTCTTGTTTTGTAAAACATGAATGTTTATCCCACTATTCCAATTATTTACTCATGTGTTTTCAGACCTTGTTAATTCTAATCTATGGGGTGATTTTTATCTTTCAGAGCTATGCCTCCAAGATGTCCTCCAGTTGAAAGTCAGTTACCAGACGGTGATCAGTCACCGGATATGGCCGATCAGAGACCTACTGTTGATCCTCCTGCAGATCCTCATGTTGTACCAGCCTTAGCACCATCAGTTATACTAATCATGGGCACTGATGGGCTGTTCAGGGAGGATTTCATAAGGATGATGTAGACATTTCATGGAGCGCCACCTCCAGCCTCGTCGAGGGATGAGTTTATGAGGTTTATTTAGTAGTAGTATACTCCTACTTTCTTAGGGGATGGAAGACCCCAGACTGTAGAGTTGTGGTTTGAGGCCACCCTGACTATCTGCGAGTGCCTGGTGATTCCTCTGGAGAAAAGGGTAAAGCTGGCAACCTATATGCTCAGGGACACTGCCATGAGGTGGTGGCAGGTGATCTCACAGTCAGGGTGCCAGCAGGGTATGTCATGGGATGATTTTCGACGTACTTTCTATGACTACTTCTATTCGGAGACCCTGAGGGCCGACCGAGCCCGGGAGTTTATGAGTTTGCAGAAGGGTACTCTTTCTGTTATGGATTAGGCAACTCACTTCACTGAGCTGCAGCATTTCACGCCAATCCCATCAGGTGTTGAGTTGTTCCTTGCTAGGATGTTCGAGGAAGGTCTCAGGCAGGAGATCCGTTCCCAGGTGAATATCTTCCATTTGACCTTGATATCTTCTATCATCAACCAGGCGTTGATCATTGAGCGCAATCTGAGAGACGCTGGGGTAGTGACCCATGGCGGTTCATCATCTAGAGCTAGTGTTCCTCCTATGGATAGTAGGAATCATCGCCGAGTGTCTTCTCGAGGAGACCGGGTTCACGGGGTGCGTCTTCTGGTAGCCAGGTTGTATGCTACCAGTGTGGTAGGAGTGTCCATACTAGGCCTCAGTGCAAGAGGGATCCGATGGAGTGCCGGTCTTGCGGCAATATGGGCCATCTTCAGCACTTTTGTCAGATCTTCCCACCTTCAGCTAGTGGTAGGGGTTCCTCTATGACCCTGTGTTTTGGAGATGCTTCACATGTTTCCCACCAGTCCGATAACTGGAGTTCTTCCAGCCATTCGGGCTGAGGTGGAGGTCGCAGACGTGGTGGTCAGTCACTCGGTCATCAGCGACAACAGAGTGGATCATCTCAGAGTGGTCATCCAAGGGCGTAGGGTTGTGGTGCAGGCCAGTCATTCTCCAAGGAGCAGACCTATCAGGACTAGGATCTTGGACCTTCTGTAGTTCGAGGTACGATCGTAGTAGACTCAGTTTTATCTTCATCTCTATTTGATACTGGTTTTCCCATAGTGTTATCTCTGTTGCGGTTGTGGAGAGCCTTGGGCTCTGTATCTTTTCGTCTGCCGACTTGTTGACTCTTGACATGTTATTGGGAATGAGGACATCTAGCGTACGTCGGTGTAGAGAGTGCCCTCTTGAGGTTTCGGGGTGTCACTTCTTATGGGACCTCTATGTCCTAGAGATGTCGGGATATGATTTAATTCTCAGGATGGACTATTTGGTTCCTTTCTAGGAAGTCATCGATTGGTATGGCCACATGGTGAGTTTCCTATCACCAGAGGGTGGATCATTTCTTCATAGAGGCGAGTGGGATGTCCAGGCGGGTAGAGCTAGACCTGAACATAATGGGATAGGAGGAGTTACATCCCATATTGGCAGCCATTATCTCGATGACCAGGGGACTTCACAGTTAGACTTTCCCCCAGTGGTGGATCATTTTAGGGATGTCTTTCTAGAGGACTTTTCAGGTTTGCCTCCAGAGCGTGAGGTAGAATTCTCTATTGAGCTCGTTTCGGGAGTGGCCCCGGTGCCCATTCCTCTTTATGGGATGGCTACACCTGAGTTGAAGGAGCTCAAGAAGCAGTTGGAGGAGTTACAGGAAAAGGGTTTCATCCCACCCAGTACTTCTCCTTGGGGTTCGCCTATCCTGTTTGCGAAAAATGAACACCTCACCCTTCGGCTTTGTGTGGATTATCAGAAGATGAACCAGTTGACGGTCGAGAACTGATATCCCTTGCTGAGGATTGATGACCTCTTTGATCAGCTTTGAGGAGCTCAGGTGTTCTCAAAGATCGAATTGAAGTCTGGCTATCATCAGTTTCACATTAGACCATCGGATATACCTCTGATAGCCTTCAAGAGCAGGTATGGTCTATACGAGTATACAGTCATGCCGTTCGGTCTCACGAGCACGATAGCAGTTTTCATGGGACTAATGAACAGAGTGTTCCATCCTTATTTGGACTCCTTCGTTGTGGTCTTCGTGGATGATATCTTGGTGTACTCTTGTACTCGAAACGACCATGCTACACATCAGGAGATCGTTCTAAGTACACTGAGAGAGCATCAGCATTATGCTAAACTCTCGAAGTTCCAATTTTTTAAGGATCAGATTAACTTCTTGGGTCACGTCATCTCTAGGACAGGAGTTTCAGTGGACTCAGAGAAAGTGAGAGTTGTAGTTTCCTGGGAGCATCCAAAGAACGTCTTTGAGGTGTGGATTTTTCATGGGATGGCTGGATAATACAGGCGTTTCATACAGGACTTCTCGCGCCTAGAAGAACCATTGAAATGTCTGACCAAGAAGGGGGCAATGTTTTTATGGTCATATTCTTGTGAGTCCGACATTCAGGAGATGAAGGGGAGGTTGACGTCAGCCCTGATACTAGTCTTTCTAGAGCTAGGCAAGGGCTATACTATTTTCTATGATTCTTCAGTAATCGGGCTTGGAGCTATGATTATGCAGGGTGATGGGGTCGTTGCATACAGGTCTCGGTAGTTGAGGACACATAATAGAAACTATCTGATGCACGATCTATAGTTGGCACCAGTGGTTCATGAATTATGATGTTGGAGACACTACCTTCTCAGAGATCACTATTTCATTTTCCACAACCACAAGAATCTCATGTATATCATCACTCTATGTGATCTGAATTTGAGACAGCTTAGGTGGGTTGAGAATCTTCAGTCCTTTGACTTTGAGATCACCTATACGCCGGGAAACGGAAATGCAGCGGCAGATGTGTTGGGCAGAATAACTTTGATTCAGGCAGTTTAGGAGGCCACTAGTGAGTGGAAGCTTATGTCACTGTTCTCTAAGATGCACATAGAAGTGAATGACTGGTAGGGACATACTGTCCTATCTTTTTTAGCGGTTACCTCTACACTTCATGATCAGGTATGGATGAGGCAGCTATCAGATACGGGGCCTTAGTCCTGCGGGAGAGTGTGTTAGGAGGGGACCCACTTCCTGGATTGACAGTGGGTGAGGATGAGATATTGTGTTTCCAGGGATGCGTATGGGTGCCAACAGACATATGAGAGGAGTTGATGCAGGATTATCATTCCTCAAATTGGGCAGTACATCCTGGCATCACCAAGATGTATCGTGATCTACACTCCTAGTACTGGTGCCTAGGTATGAAGAAAGATGTTGTTGTTTTTATCATGTGATGTTCTACTTGTCATCAGGGGAATGTAGAGCATCAACGACCAGCAGGAATTTTAAAGTAGCTACCCATTCATGAGTGGAAGTGGAACGATGTCACGATGGACTTCGTGACCAGGTTACCGAGCTCACCTCGGGTGTGTGATGCAGTTTGGGTTGTCTTCGATAGGCTTACGAAGGTTTCTCACTTCTTGCCGATCAAGGAGACCTTTAGTGTTGATGATCTGGGATGGTTGTACATTTGGGAGATCGTACGTATATGTGGAGTTCCACACTCTATTGTTTTCGACAGCGATGCGCTCTTTACTTCTTGGTTCTAGCAGGGACTTTAGAAGGCTTTGGGTACAAAGGTACTTTTGAGTACAGCATACCATCCCAAGACTAATGGCCAGTCCGAGCGCACGATCCAGGTGCTTGAGGATATGCTCCGAGCATGCATTCTAGACTTTGGTGGCTCCTAGGAGAAGCATATAACTCTTGTGGAGTTTGCCTACAACAACAGTTTTCAGGCGACCATTCAGATGGCACCATACGAGTCACTGTACGGTAGGCCATGCCGATCACCCTTATGCTGGCAGGGGGTAGGAGAGGCAGCTTTGCGGGGACCTCGTCTTGTTCAGGAGTCCACATAGCAGATATAGTTGATTTGGAAGAGGATGGCTACAACACAGTCTCAATATAAGTCTTATGCTAATCAGTGTATATGACCTTTGGAGTTCGAAGTCGGGGATCAGGATTTCCTACGTGTCTCACCGAGGATGGGACACAAGAGGATTCAGAAATAGGGTAAGCTTTCACCGCGGTACGTTGAGCCGTTTGAGGGTTTTGAGAGAGTTGGGCTGGTTGCCTATCGATTACAGCTACCTCATAGGTATCGGGCCATGCACGATGTCTTCCACGTCTCTTAGCTCCGACGTATCTTTTAAGATCCGCCTCACGTCTTTCAGCCCGAGGAGGTTGAGCTCGAAGCGGATGTGTAGTTTGAGAAGTATCCTATCTGGATTGTCGATCAAAATATAAAGGTTCTCCATGGGCGGTCTGTTCCTCTAGTACGTGTGCTATGGCTGCATGGGCGAGTACATGATGAGACCTGGGAGAGGGAGGCTGATGTATGATCGTAGTGGCAGGAGCTGTTCAGGGTTTCTTCTTCTATGCCTCGCTAGGGAAATTCAGGGACTAATTTATTTACGGGGGTATGTTTGTAAGAACCTGGAACTTAATTTCCGGTATGTGTTTCCTTTTTTTGGAGTTTTTTAGAAAAATGAAGTTTCAAGAAATTTCTGAAGTACATGCCTTGTGCTTTCTGAGTACACACCAGGTAGCCTTTTCCTGCTCAAAGCATGTACTGGTCGTGTCTGGGCCACACACACGATGTGTAGGGGTGATGTGGAGGCCAATTTTGGAAGAGTACGGAAAGACCTATTACACGATGTGTACTCTAAAAGTACACACTGTGTACTTTATTTTTTTCATTAAACAGACTGGGGTCGCACCTGATCGCCCTAAACATCTTCTTCTAGGTCTGGTTCGACCGAGAGACGTCGTATAGCCACGAAACATATCCGGTTTATCGAGCCTCCATCTGCTGGTGGATTTGACCATCTCCGTTTATATTGGAACCGCATTGGTGAGTTCTTCCTTCTTTTTGAGTTTCATTCCTTGTTTCTTCCTCCCTCTAAAGGTATCGATGGTTGAGTGTTTTGGGCGTTTTCTCAGATCTACAACGTTAGGGGAGAATCAATCGTCGTGGTTCAAGTATATAGATCTACTAGGATCGAGGTAGGTGGTTCGTGCCTTAACTTTCAATGTCCTTGAGTTTTAGGTGCAAATTTCACCAATAACCATGAATGGGGTATTGCGTGTTTTCCCTTTTTCCCTATTGTTTTCATTCCTTTCGAGTATGCTTATGTAGAGGTAAATTAATCATGTTAGAGGATATTTTTTTGTGCTTTGATGTTTTTCCCATTCTTTTCTATGTTTACGACCTTTGGGTCTTGTTATCCTTTGGACGTTATGACTGTTGACATGCCTTGTGTCTATAGGATGGAGTGTTTTGCATTACATGCTTGTTTCCTTGTATTCTATTTATACAAGTAGATCTATAGGTGTACTTTGGTTAGCCAAGTCGCTCTATAGGTTTACTTTGGCCTTATAGAATTATTATGCACTAACTGGCACGGTTCTGAGAGAACCTGGTGCTATTGATTATAAAGGATAGACCAAGTGAGCTTCCCAGAGAGTCTTTGACATTATAGTCTACAGGAGGGTAGACCGAGTGAGCTTCCTCAGTGAGTCTTAGACATTAATGTCCATAGGGGATAGAGCGAGTGATCTTCCCAGAGTGCCTTCAGATATTATAGACTACAGGAGGGTAGACCGAGTGAGCTTCCTCAGAGAGTCTTACTTTGTTCGAATCTTTTTAAAAACCTGCCTAGGGTAGAGGAAGAATTGACCGAGTGAGCTTCCGCAATGCGTTTGTGGTATTCCTAAGTCTATAGGAGGAATTGACTAATATAGCTTCCTCAGAGAGTCTCTAGACCTTGGGGCTAAGAGGTTTAGAACATGTGATCTTCCTCATAGAGTCCCTGACTACCCTAGACTATAAGGGGAATTGACCGATTGTGATTCCCCAGAGAGTCTCATAAATTCGTATGACGAAACCAGAGGGGTTAGGCTGAGTGCACTGCCCAGAGGGTTGTGGTACTTCTTGGATAGGACCAGAGGGGATGGCGGTGAGTGCTTTCCATGGGGTTTCCTACTTGTTAGCTGTTTGCTTCAATGCAGTTGTTGGTTGTGCATTGATTACTTTTGTGTATAATCCTGCCTTACTACATACTGTTTACTGCCTACTACTTTGATGTTGTTGTTTACTACTTATTGTACTTTTACCTGACATATACTCACTGACTGTTAGTCACAGATTTTCAGGTGAATGCCTACTGGGATTTAGTCTCACACCCTGTTCGGGACATGCTTTTGTGCCCAAACTGACTATGTTGTTACAGGTAGAGACAAGGGAAATATCCTTTCAACTTTCGGTACATGATTGCTTGAAGGAGGATAGCATGGGAACACGCTTTGGCATGCGATGCTGAGGAGCTATTTTATTTCCTTTTGTAGTTGTTTGGGTTCTGTGGTGTTTTCTAGCATTGTGACTTGTTTGGCTGCTTTCCTAGATATGTATCATGCATAATTTATTATATACATATGTTCTCTAGTTTGTTTATTTAGTTTTCCTTTGTTTATATTGTTGGTTATTACTCTTTCCACTATTGCATGTTTATTTTTCTTCTGATGTGTACTCTGCCAATGAGGGCATAGTTTCCCCACTATCACACCCAAGGTCCTCGCTTCTAGTCGGCAGCCTCTGGCATCTGGGGAAATGCATAGGAGGCCTTGTGGCGAACCGGATTGGAACCCCGGTTAGTTGAATCCGGTTCAGGATGTTACACCTGACTTGGCTTGCATTACCCACACTCACGACCTTCCTCGATAGCGTGTGTTGTACGCAAGACCGGGTTTCACTAAAAACGATATATGGTTATAATATTATTATGAAATAGCCGTTATGAATAGTATTAACTAAATTTTTAATTTTATAACATTAATATTCATCTTACACATTTTTCTAATACATGGTATGTGAACAAAATAAAATTTTCGGGTAAAATATGTATTTTTCAAAAAATTCAATTTTGATGCCTTTTTATGGCGTACCCATATTAAATCTAGTTTTTTACAGGTTTATAAAATAAATTTGACAAAATAAAATTCTTCTTTGGATTCAGAATATAAAAATTTACTTTGCATAAAATTTTCAAATTATTCAGACAACTTTTATATATTAATGAATAGTAAAAACATGCTATATTTTAATTAAAAAACACTTTTTTCATCGCAATAATTTATATGGTTATATTATATTTTTAATTTTTTTAACGTTTAATTAGAATATATTTTTACCAATTAATCCAATGTTGGTCATTGAAATTAATTTCAATTTGAAATTGGAAATAAACAAGTGTCGATCTTTTGATAGTTATTGTTTCTTAAAAACACGCTATTTTTTTGATAACGAGAATTAATTTAAAAATTCATTAATTCCACTTATATGTTTTGAATTTGGAAAAATAGACATCATTTTTGAATTTGGAATATCAAATAAATCTTAGGATGAAGTTTTGGTATTTTTCTGAAAAACTTCAATTTTTGATGAATAGTGAAACCACATAGTGGTAGTTAAAAAACTGACTCTTTCATTTAAATGAAATTTTACAACTTCTGTCAATTGAATTTAAAAAATCCAACATACATGGTTGTCATCATGAAGAAAAATGTGGTTCAATAAGATGAAAATATTTTTTTGCGAATAGTTACGTTTGACTTTTATTTACTGCGGTTAAAGGTAAATATGGTAATTCAAGGTTAAAAGAATATTATAATAATTCCAAATTACCTTAACACTTGTCCTAACCTTATTGGATGAGTATTTTCCAACCATGGGCATCGTTGGGTCGATTTTCGGACCCCATTGAGCCACATGTTAGTGATAATTACAATTTGGATTTATTAATTCAATGTAAATACAAAATTGACATTAACAAAAATCTCTTAGTAATTAATTTTTATAAGGGCTTATATAAATTATCCTTTCAACTATAATTGTTCATTGGAAATATAAAAAATAATTCCTACATGGTGGTTATTTATTTATAATTTTTATACATCAAATAAATTATATTATATTTGACACAATAATGATGTAGTATTTACCTCATTAAAAAATGATTTAAATAAATAAGATTATAATGATTAAAATATTATCCAAAACATGTCCAATTATGATTGGATTATTTTATTGCGACCATGAGTCATCGGGCTTCATATTTAATGATTTTTGGACCATTCGAAAACAACGATAAACTTATACTAAAGTAATATTTTCACACTTTCCAAAGGTGCCCCTCTCCTCCCTTATAAAAGGGAACCTCCTCCATCTCCACTTTACACAATTTTGAGCCTTCAAGATTTTCCAACCCTTACCCATTCCCCTTCTCAACTTACCTAGAAATATTATAGAGGTTCTAGTCTCCTAACAACACCGACTCTAGTGCCTTAAGAGAAGGTTAAGAAGAGGCGCGTCAAAGAAGAGGTAATTTCCTTTACCGATTCTTTCCAATTTATTTCTTCTTATACTTCTTCTAATTTATTTGTTTCATCATAAATTAATAACATTAGTATCACCCATACATTCATATTTTATTATAAATATGAAACAACCCTATTTCATCTTCTATCCATCCTACGAAAAATGAAATCACCGCTCATGCGTACATACAGAATAACATCTCCACGCCGTGGTGTAATCTGTTTTCCACTACCACTTTACTTGGATGGGTATAATGGTGTAAATAAATAACTATATAAGATTATTTTAATTTTATATTTATTCTTAAATATTATACATACACTTCAATACAATTCCATGATCCTGGGAATGATATCATCACTTGTGCGAACGTAGAGACTACCGTCTCCACGAACGCGATGAGATTCATTTTCCATGATTAACCATTCAAGTATGATTATAAAGTATATATAATAAATAATACTGAAATATATTACATAATAATGATACTGGATTTATTAATATATATGATTCAGTTACTTAACTCTATTTAATACAATAAGGAAACGAAAACATCGTTCATGCGTACGTACGACGTACCGTCTCCATGAACGGTGTATTTCATTCCATTTATTGATATATCATATATATTTATATGTGGAATATATACTATATATAAATCATGTTTTAAATTCTGGAATTACGTAAATCAGGATATAAGTAATAATATCAAGAACAACATGTCGAAACACGTACGATAAATGAAACGATTTTACCCAAAACGCTGCTTTAACATGGAATTTACAAAAGAACAGGTAATATAAAGTCATAAGTGAAATATATATGATATCATAACAATTACTATTATTCTATAATAAGTAAATGGAATTATTTAAAGCATTGTAGAGGAGGTTCGGATATATATGAAGCATATCAGATATAAGGTAAGGGATAATTTTGCAATCACAATTTTATCCGAGATTGCTTATACGTAAGAATTTACTGGGGTAATATTTTTCATTCAAGTCCATAAAAATGTTTTTCTTAAAGGGTTTAGTATTATTCAATGTATTTTTAATTTTATTTTTACCCCTCTTTGACTTTTACATTGTGTTATGGATGGAATCATTCTTTTGTTTACCATACGAGTTACTTTTTTGACTTTTCGAGAAAAAGTACGAGAAGAATGTTTTTTTAACTTATAGGACATGAATGGATTTTTATGGTTTCATAACGCCTTATTTTAATGAATCTTACAGTACAATATTTAATGAAAATTTTCAACAAAATAATTTTCTTTTAAAATTTCATTGAATTTTGTGAAAATAAAATGATTTTGAAGAAATGATATTTTCATCATGATTTCATTTCAAGTGTTTTATCAAACCCATTTTTCATATAAGACAGAATTATTTCATATTTTTATGTTTCAAGTATAATTTCTCTATTATTTACATGGTTTCACATTTCTTATAATGAAATGATATCAATTTTTTTGTACAGATTATGTTATGATGGGATGATGTTAATGAAACCCATTTTATACATTGGGTAATGATGAATGATTTATGTTCATGTTGTGGCACAAGATAGAATTATTTCATTATGAGAATGGTGGGACCTATATCTCCCTCTAATTAATTGGGTAATATTTATATCTCATGAGATAGACATTGCTGGAACGTTAAGTTAATCCGGTTCAGCGATACAAGACTGAAACGAGGAGTGAACTCGATTCAGAAAGGGACATTCTCCACTAAGATGATATTGGAAGTAATTCCTTGGATACTATGGAAATCATATCTTGTGCTTTATGGTTTTCCAAAATTAAATTTTTTATTCCCATGCTATTTTATCATGATTAATGTTCCTTTATGACCAATTCCTTACGTACTGCCAAGATTTATTTCACAACTCAATATTTTGATGTGTAAATGTTATGTTCATGTTTTGAAGTTCAAATGTATATGGTTTGTATTATTTTCACCATTATTACCCTTACTGAGAATTTTATCTCACCCTTTATATGATTTATTTTCCCCATGATATAAATAATGGTTTTAGGTATGAAAACAAAAGGGGAATATCTTTATGGGAGATGTTGAAGATCTTTCACCACGATTAGAAGATTATGTTTTGAGTTTCCAAAGACACTAAACTATTACGATCCTTGTGTGTTTGTTTTTTTTATGTATTAAGTATTCCTAAAAAGTAATGTAATTTCCATGTATGTCTGGTTTGGGGTATCTACACATGTTAAATTTAAATAAATTATACTAAATGTGAGTGATAATAAATGAGGCTACTAATCACCTAATTAGTTACAGAAACATCCCAACCTATCCATGGCTCCCTAAATAAGTATAACATACATCTGATCATATAATTGACCACATAATATAAACAAATAAACCATTCTACCACTTCCCCACATGTTTTCCACAACACCCCCATGCTCAAAAACCAATGTCATCTATCTTCAAAAGTAAGATTTCCTATAAACACCTAGGAAAATGCATCATACCATGAATCTCATGTATCGCAACATTTCATCAACACCAGACATAATGAACCTCATTATTTAAATCATCCACATAACCATATAGTAAAAAATAATTTCAAGGGGCCACAACATCTCATACATAATTTATTATATCTTAACCAATCATAGCCCATACACAGAATACATATAATAATCCATTGGATACTATAACTAGAGAATCATATTTTTGAAATAACAATAACCAATTACATCCCTATATAAAAATATATATGAGATAGATAGTCATCATACATACCATCACATAATACTACCCATACAAGATAGCAAGGAAATAGGGGGTAGAGAACTATTCATTCATCACTAACATAGATGTTAGGGAAAACACCCCCCCAAATTACCCTTGGATTCAGTCATCCTTCTAAAATATGTAGAGTATTGTATAAATCCAAAAAACATGTGTGTTATACATATATCTAACAACCACATTGTGTTCAACTACCTAACCATAAGCAACTACATATATCATCTCTCATATAACCAGTTGCCACTATTAGGGTCAGGATATCAAATAATCACACAAACATTTTAATAAAAAATTAATAAATTTAATTATTCCTTTAATTATTTATTATTTCATTAATATCATCCATGTTTATCCCAATATATATAATCACATAGTTCACATAGTTTTATAAAAATTATCATCATTTAGAATTTAATTAAAGTGTTTACCCCAATGGGCCAAATTATTTAATATTATCATTCCATAATTACTGTTGCACTATGACTAATCCTAATATACTGTAAATGAATAGGTGTAAACTAAGGACAACCATCTTCAACTAGAATTGAGGAAACTAATGGAAAAATAATAAAAATGGCCATCCATAATATAAGATTATTGATCAACAAGTAATAATCCTATATTTCCTAATAAAAAACCTTTGGAAATAATAATTTTGACATATTAAATCATTCCAAATCCCACCCCAACACCTATATGCATGTTGGAATACATCCTTCTGTCACAAGTTTCAATATTTATTGTAACACCTTGGGACTATACACTAGTAAAATCATGTTTGATAGTATATATAACACAAAAAGAATCTTATATGAAAATTTAACACACTAAGACTTTATGATGTATTTAATTTTAAATAAATACATTCACTTTAATATCAATATATTTACAAAAAATCGTGTTTAAACTAAACCTAATACACTGTTAAAATATTATAATTTAAACATGAACATTGTAAGATAACCATTTTTGGTGGGTACAAATTGAAATAACTAAATAATGAAATTATATGTTTTTAACATATATTAAATATATTTAATTTATATCTATTAATTTTAAATAAATTATATTCATTATAAAGTTAAAACGATGGTTTCAGAAAAAGTTGTATTATTTCTAAGTGAATAGTTCCATCACTTCTTATAAATATATGATGATTTTGATTCCATTTTTATAAAATTTATTTGAAACAAATAATTTCCATTTTTAAATTCAAAAACAAATATTTGTAAGAAATAAATATTCTTCTGTTCTGTTTTCATTAAAAATTATTTCAATAGCTTCTGCTTCATGCAATACAGATTTCGAGGACACAATGATCTATTAATAAGTGATTTATATAACAAAGCCATTAAAATAATTGGATTGATGAGTATTTACGAAATTATGAAATTAATATATTTAACATGCATCCAAAATATTTTAATGAAATATTATAATAATGAATCCAACTTTATGAATTTAAAGGCTATAATTTTCGAATTGTAGTCTCACCTCCATTGAATGGTGTACTTATTTTAAATAGTGTTTTTGATCCCTTTAAAAATTATTTTTATAAATATGATCTTGTTATTTGAAATTGTCATATCAAAAATTAATTTTTTAAATTTTTTTGTATTGTTCTTTTAATTTTCATATATTGATTAATGGTGATAAAATATTGAATTTTAATTGAAAATATGTTTTTGTCTAAGTAATTTATAGTTTTAAAAGATATTAATAACTTTTTATGTATAAATAGATTAAGAATTTATCATTTAATCCAATTTAGGTCATTAGAATCAATTTTTAATTGAATTAGGATATAAAATAATTCAATCTTTTAAACATTTCACTTTTAAAAAGTGTTTCTAATTACATCCACGAAACTCATTAAAAATTAATTTATATAACTTATTTGTTTTGATTTTTGAGAAACGTTTTCCATATTTAGAATTTGTGGGTAAAAATTTTGTAGATAGACTCATTTTTTTTGGGAATTATTAATAGTTAATTTAGTAAAAAAATATTTTTAGAATAATTAATGGTAAAATGAGTAATTAAGTTTGAAAATTATGTTATAAATATTACAAAATTTACATAACATTTTTCCACATATCATTGTATAAGCGGGGGAAGACCCATATCATTATTGGTATGAGATTATATCCTTTTTAATGCAATTTTAAGAGAGTATGAAATTAATTACATTTTATTTAATGTGATGTTAAAGATATCATACTAATATTATAAATAATTATATCAGTTTTAATATAGGGTTATAAATGAGATTAATATAACAACAAAAAGGTTTTAGAAAGATAAAATTATTATAATCATCATTATAAATTTTTTTAATTTTTTTTGAAAATAATTACATTAAAATCATATAAATTGATTATGTAATATTTATTTAATTAATTAAAATATAAAATATATGATATTAAAAATATTATAATAAATAAAATTTATATAATTAATGTAATTCATAAATTTTTTTAATGAACTATTAATATTAGGGATTTATTAAATTTTTTTGTTTAAAGATACCATGTTGTTATAATATTTTAAAAAAAATCATGTAATCAATAGATTCAAAATTGACAATAATTTTATATTAAAATAAATAATATTTAATTAAATGTTATAAAATTCATAAAAATATCATATTTTTCTATAATATTGTTATGAAGTTAAATATGTCATAATTTATCCATTAATATGTTTTTTGTAATTTTAGATTAATTATATTTATCTTTATGAAATGACAACACATGTTGTTAGAGTAAGAGTTAAATGGATTAAATAATGGTTTAACCAAAAGGATGAGATTAATAATATTATATAAACATGTATAAAAATTATTGGGTGAGATTATAATGGCTGATACTCATATTATCATATAAATAACTCACTTTGGATTCATTAAGAATTGGTAAATAATTTATATTAACATAATATTTATAGAGTTTACAAAAGTGCCTCTCACCTTAATTATAATAAAGTAACCCGACCCTCACAATTTCACAACACATTGGACCTTATATCTTAGAAAAACCATTACAATATCTCTTAAAAACATCCTTGTAAAATATTTTTAGGTGCTGGTCTTCCCAAAATTTGAATTATAAATCCATTAAGATGATATTTAAAGGATGCCCAACAAAGAAGAGGTATTTGTTTTACCAACTCATTCGTGTTCATTTCTTCATATACATCATCTTTATTTTATTTTTATGTAATAAATTAACAAATATAGAATCATATATCTACTAACATGTTATTATTATTATTATTAACGTACAACCATATTCTATATTTTATTTGTACTACAAAATTTGAAAGCACTGTGTGTGCGTACAGACGATTTAGTGACCTTACGTAATGGTTTAATCATTTAATCAACACATTATTTGACTACGTATAATGATGAATGTTATGGATGTTAATAATAAATATGAAATTATATTTATAATTTATAATTAAGATAAAATAAAATTCTATACTCTTTTACCATTAAGGGCGTGATATTGTCGCTCGGGTTGACAAATGGTCTACCATCTTCACGTCGTGATGCGATTAATTCCCCATCATATCATATACATAATTATTGAAAAATGTATTTTAATGACCGTATATAATATTTTTTACATTAATATTATTTTTTATATATTTTATATATATCCTATTCAAAATTAACAAGATTTTTTTTGACAAAATATGGATAGGAAAATGAATAATCTACCACCAGAAACAAGTGTAATAACCATATATTATCCACAAAATGGTGATAAAAAATTATTATAAGATATACTATTATATTATAAATATGAATAAGGTTCATATAGAACATAATTAAAAGATTAGATGCATTATTAAAATGAATTAATCCCATTCAGCTAAAGGTTGCTTAAGGCAAGGGACTTCATATCAACGTCCATTCATTGATGTGTAGCTCGATGTTATACACCCATCATATAATATGAGGTTTATATACATCCTCATTGACAAATCATGTTATAAATTCATTTATAAATTTGTTATTTAATGTTTTTTTTAATTTTATTTTTTCAGTGGTACTATTATTTCAATGATAAAAGTAATATGGGGCCACTTAAATGATTAAATATCTTAATATGAAATAATTTCCACCATGTCCATATTCATCATAATATTTTACCTATTTTATAATATGTATATAAAAGGATTATATTGTAAATTTTATTTCTAAAATTAATTTCATTAAAATATTTTCAGAAGGAATATTTTTACATGGTTTATTCATAATGTTTTGACAAAAGTTAAAAGGAATGTTTTTTTCTTAACATACCCTCAATTAATGAAATTTTTACCATCGTGAATATTATTTAATTTATATCTTCCATTGAAATATTATATATTTTCTGAATTGAGAAAATATATTCCTAATTGTTGGGATTTTTTTTATTGAAAATGGTAACTTTTTATGGATTTATTTATTTTTATTCCATTTTTTCATTCATTTGGGATTAATAGTTCTTTTTCTCTTATAAATTTAAAATTATTTATTTACATTATTTTCATATATTTCAACATGATTTTTTAGACATTACGATTGATTATGGATGATCACATATGATATCATATACTATATTTTATTCAATTTTTTATGATCAGTTTGACTGTGGATGTGTTTTTTATAACATTCATGTTATTTGGTTAATGTCTTTATATTTAATTATAGAGTTTTTAAATCGAATTATTATGTTTTTTATGTTTCTCCGAATTCATTTGATTAATCAATTAGAAATATTATGCGACGAAATGGGCCCTCTATATGCCCGCGATGCATTGGTATGTCTCATGAGACAAACAAGATTGGGTATTGTTTTATATATTACCTGTTTATGTATGTTGTATTGTCCCAAGCCATGAAAGTATATTTATGATGTATGGAATAATGAATTACCTCTTTTTGAGATTATTTGTTGATATTCCTCCTCATTATTGGAATATTATAATATACATGGTTATGTTTTATAGCTCATGGAATAATTTATATGGCACTTATTTCAGTTATTTAACATGACATATTATTTATACATTAGTTCAAAATAGCTTATGATGTATTCTTACCCTTACTAAGAATTTGATCCCAAACCATTCATATATTTCAGTTTTTCTGTAGGATTCTAATAGGTATATTATGTAGGATATTCATGGTTACACAAAGTTGGAATAATGTTGGACTCAATAAAAATATTTATTTATTTTATTTTTTAAGATATATTGGGGATTTCAAGTTTGTATCTAGTTTACAAAAACTACTAAACTATTCGGTCCATTAGGAGGAGATCAAATTTTTTGTTGGAAAATTTAATAATTTAAGGCATTGAATCATGGATACATTTTTCAGGGTTATTATAGTTATTATCATAGGAATTTTTGTAGAAACATTAGAATTTAAATTTTATAAACATTAAAAAGGAATCATAATCATATGATAGAAAATTATGATATTTATAGAATAACATATTTGAATTTGGGGTTGGTATATATTATATAGGGGTCTCCCTGGAAGTACATCCTTATCTAGATAGTATATGTGGACGTATTTCTAATACAGATGTACCTATGGGTAACTACTCCAACAAGGTGTGTTGGGCCTGACTCGGCATAACCATGTGAATGAAAACGAGCCTCACAGCACACCTGGTGTGACACGCCAATGGATTATTCTTAGGATAATTTAAATTTTCATTCAAAAACATTATTATGAATATAAAAGTAAATATGTCACCAATGGAAACATGTATATGATTATGATATTATATATCCATGGATTATTAATTTCTGTTATTTTTTTATTGTTCAAAATTGTACATTATGATTAAAAGCCTAAATTATTATATTCAATTATTTACAAACTATTGAATAGTTGAATGAATGGAAATCATATAAATTCATGAAATCCATATAGGAATTTCCCCCAATAAATTTTAATGGTGTTGGAGTATGTGATGAATCTAACATTAAGAAACATATAAAAGTATTGGGAAAAAGACTATGTTTATGAATAATAACCAAACCTATATGGAGAATCCTAATCTAAAATGTGGATGAACGATGTTATAAAAATAATGAGATAAAAAAACATCTTGTAATAAAGAAAAAATTTATTTATAGTTGACCAATGGGTGAGTTACTTAGGGAATGTATTTTTTACTTTGGGAAGAAATGAAAGGTTGATGGTTGTCATGGTAGATTATCATCTCTCATGAGATACAGATCAATAGTGGTTACTAATTCAAAACACAAAGGGGGGGGGGGGGGGTTAAAAACAAAACACATAATGAAATAATTTTAATGAACTTTTCTTGAAAAATATTTTCCCCACAAACACTGAGCAGATATTGAGATACAATTTTTAAATTTAATTAAAAATTTGGATGAGAATATATCCAAATTTGAAGCTAACATTACATGGTAAGATATTCATGTTACATATTACAAACACAATCGAAGGAGCAATATTGTTCAATTGATTTATGGGCTAATACTATTACTATTAGGGCCACTGGTCTCCAAAGCATCTCAACTTATAATGACATAGATGGGTGTGCTATCATGAAAAATAATAAACTTGATTCCTTAAAATTTTAACAGAATGTAATAATTGGAGAGGGTTTTTGAATAGTTTGGAAAAGGAAATAAGGAAAAGTGTAAAAGTGAAGAGTTTAATTTCCATCTTGAAAAAATTTTGTAAATACACATCATGTAACATTCCAAGATGGGATAGATGTTTATTAAATGTGTGGAGGAAAATTACAAAATTCTTGTCATTCGAGGGGAAAGGAAGAATCTGCAAATAATCAATGTGAAAATTTTAAAGATATGGTACATTATTAAAATAACTATTCTAAGTGTCATAGAAATGATACCCAAAAAATGACGTAACTTTCCAACCCGATTTACCTAGAATCGGTGCATTATTACATAACATTGGCATTATCACAAAAGATCATGTCTTGAAAGATCGATTAGTTTAGTAGAGTTGGAAACACTAGATACATTCATAAGTCTCAAATTAAATCATAACGTGAAAAAAAACTACAACACATCTTGTCTTTATATCCCCTCATAAATTCCATGCAAGTCATTCATAAAATACTTCTTCACATCCTTGGAAAAATTAAACCATTGAAAGGGGTGAGCTTAGATGCTCAGTAAGGATAAGATTATAGAGTAAACTTTCATAAATAAACATAAACATTTAAGGCAATATATAACTAAAACAAAAGCCTTTTAAACTTTAACATCAGCATTATATGGAAAAGATAAAATGAAATAAATTCATCTACTTATTCACATGGATATTCTAATAGTCGAATAATCACATGCAATATCAATAACCACTTTCATAATGATGGAATGCATAATTCCATACTATAATAACCACATAGTCAAGGCCTTGTGCCAAGACTAAAAATAAGATTTTGTCAAATCCTTGTGCCAAGACACTAGTTTGTATCATGAGACCTACCGATTCATCGAGGAGCTGTAGCGGGCTCCACCTCTCATTTATTAAGTCCAACGCATTCCTCGTATTAACAGGTTTAAAAATAACATAAACATTCGTATTAAAACTAGCATAAAAAATGGAAATATATACTCCATAATATGTGAATGGTATAAAAATAACACATCAACAGTCAAACATTTCACAAAACCTTCAATAATATATGGAAGTTTTGTATCATAATAAATCAATATCAAATAAGCCTAAAATCCATCAAAGGATGTTGACATAGATGAAATCCAAACTATTTGAGAGAAATATTTTTTTGAAATCATTTAAAAGTCACATAATTATAAAATAAAACATTTACTTTGAAGATATTCTTATAATCTTGTAAGGGAATCTTTGAAGATTTTATAACGGCGGAAAATAGCTGCACCCACCGTATAAGTTAAAAAAGTCATTCTTACCTTAATTTTGTCGAAAATGTTAAAAAGAACCTTGTTTGGAAAACAACAGAAAGATTTGTTTATAAAAATCTTATAAAAATTCAACACAGGTATAAATTACATTTACTCATAGTCTTTAAAATACTAAGAATTATTTGAAATACATTTTTATGAAACATGGATGTGGATGACAAAGAGGTCGCAATAGATAATTACGTATAAACAACCTCGGATAATGAAGAGATTTTGAAATAAACCCTTACCTTGTACTTTTCCTTGGTTGAGGGTAGGTTAACATCATATATAATGTTGAAATAATAGTTATTAAATTATACAATAATCATATACATTAATATGATATCATATATGATTTTTTAACAATGCTTTGTTAATAATATTTTATTATTATCGTCGTTTCGGGTGATCACTTACTCATTTTATTTTATATGTTTTGTTACATAAGCGGTGTTTGTTATCCATATGATTTATCTTATTCATATAAATAATGATATAAAGACCTTAACATTACTTTTAATCATCAAATGAGAATTATACTTGCATGGATACGATGGGGAGTGAATCTCATCGCATTCGTGGAGACGGTAGTCCATACGTACGCACGAACGACAATATCATTCTTTTGATATTAAAATAATTTATAATTAGATGGTATATAATATATACATAATCATTATCATGTTATATTGATTATTTACATGAATTACACATCATTATTATTCCCATCCAAATAATAATGTATTGAATAACAATTACACCACGACGTGGAGACGGTAGGTCCTACGTACACACGTATGGTGACATGTCATTCAAAGGATGGATAGAAAACTGAATATGGTTGTACAATATTTATAATAACATCACAATATATAGAATATACTAGAGTTATTAGTTTATAATAGAAATAAAAAAGAAAGAAGATGTTGAAGAAGAATGCAACTTGAAAGGGTGTGGTGAAAACATTACCTCTTCTTCGGGTTCTTCCTTTTGATTTGATCAAAATGGCTCCTCAGGTTATATTTCTGATCAATCTAAGGCCTATAGGTTGATGTGAGGGAGGTTGATAGAATATTTGGGCAGGGGTTGGTCGAACCCAAAGGCTTTGAAGGTGTGAATAATTGGTTAGAAGTGGTGTCCTTTTATAAGGGGGAGGGGGGCTCTTTAGGAAAACGTAAAGTATTATTTTATAATAAATTTAGATTCAGTTTCTAATGGATCCAAAGTGTATTATTAAAATTATAAGGTGGGGATGTGTCGAAATCCTTTCAACTAATATATTTTAGACAGGTCTGGGTCATTATATTAACCTTATCGTTTAGTTTTAACACTTAGTTAATTAGATTTACATTTACCATGTCACTTTGTATTTTTATATTATATAGTTAATAAACATAATATATACATCCATGAAACCCCCAAATGGTCCATTAATGATACACCTATCATTATATAATTCTTTTGGACGATCAATATATTTTTAGGAATAGAATATCAATTAATAATATAATACTTGTTTTAGAATCTCATTTCTGTCAATTTTGACAATATTTAATAATTGATTTTTTTAAAGTCATAAAAACTTTATTAATTTGAACAAAATTCATTTACGCACTCCTAACATGTCATATTAACCAATTAAATTAGTTTATGGAATAAAAACTTTAAATTATATATATTTTTTTAACTTTTATAATACTAATTATTTTATTCGTTCATTAATAAGGAATATACTTCATCATTATTGTGTCATAAATAAATTTAATTATTAAATGTCTAAAAATTATAAATAAAATACCATTATATAGGAAATATGATTTTATTTCTAATTAATATTTATAGTTGAAAATATAACATATATAACCCTATGTAAAAATTGTTTTTCTAAAAGATATATGCTTATGTCATTTTTGTATTTACTATAACTTAATTAATATAAAGTGTCATTATCAGTTACATGTGGATCCAGGGGGTCCCAAAATCGACCTACGGATTCCCATGGCCTGACATGTATCATCCAATAGGGTTAGGACACGTTTTAGGGTAATTTAATATTATAATAATATTATTTCATTACCCTTATTTACCAGATTTACACTATAACCATGGTAAATAAAATATTTACCGAAGTAATTATTCAAAATGTCTAAAAATAAAAGATACCTATTTACCCAATTATTAAATCCTGATTCCTAATATGGAATCCATTTTTCAAAATTCAAAACAGATAAGTGGCTGAAATTAATTTAAAATTAATTCCCGCTGTCAAAACAAAAAGCGCATTTTTAAGAAATAATAACTATCAAAAGATCGGCAATTATTTAGGTCCGGTTTAATTGTGAACATATGTACAATGAACAACATTTTATTTAATGGTAAAAATCTATTCTAAATATACTTTAAAACCACTCGAATTCATAATTTATCAATATTGATTATTTTGATTAAAAAATATTTTAATTAAAATTTAGTAATTTTCACTATTCATTGAAATATAAGAGTTATCCGAAAAGTTCCAAAATCTCACCCTAGGCTAATTTCGATATTCCGAATCCAAAAATGAAGTCCATTTTGAGAGATAAAATTTATAAAATCGAAAAAATGGGTATTACTATTCATAATGACTACTTTGAGTAGTTGCGGTGTGTTAGAATCTCAAAGTTGCGTACAAAGCAAGCTATTGCATTATTCAAAGGAAACGTACCGAGGAAGCATGGGGTGTTATATTCTCCAATCCTTTAAATAATTTCTTCCTAGAAATTTCTAGAAAATTACTGTATAAAAAGACTCGGGTGTTTCTTCATCATAAGTTCCTCAGTTTCCCACGTTGCCTCTTCCATCTTATGGTTCCTCCGTAGAACTCTTACCAGACCAGTCGTCTTGTTCCTTATAACTTTCCCTCTTGTATCAAGAATGTTAAAAAGATCTTCGCAATAAGTTATATTGGGTTCCAGTTCTACTTCCTCATATGTGAGTACATGCGTTTGGTCAGGCATGTATTTTCTCAACAATGATACGTGGAACACATCATGAACTTTGAAGTGGCTTGGCGGCATTTCCAACCGGTAAGCTACAACCCCAATTCGTTCTAGAATTTATAAAGGTCCTTTGTAAATAGGACTCAATTTACCTATATTTCTGAAATGTATAACTCCCTTCCATAGAGATAACCTCAAGAAAACATGATCTCTTACCTGAAATTCCAAATCCTTCGGTAATCAGTATAGCTCTTCTGCCTACATTGAGCTGATTTGATGTGGTTTTAGATTACCTTCACCTTTTCCATCATTTCCTCCACCAGTTCTGGGCCTACATATTTTTGTTCACCAGTGTCATCCCTACATGTTGGTGTTTGAAATCTATTTCTGTATAACACTTCATATGGTGCCATCCGAATAATTGAATGGAAGCTATTGTTATAAGAAAATTCTACCATAGGTAAATATTGATCCCACATACCCCGAAAGTCTAGTGAGAAAGATCTCAACATGTATTATATGGTTTGAATAGTCCATTCTGATTTTCCATCTATTTGAGGGTGGTAAGTAGTTCTCAAATGAAGTTCAGTATCCAAGGCCTTCGGAAGACTTTTCCAGAATCTTGAAGTAAAATAGGGATCATGATCAAAAACAATCGATAGGGGTACTCCATGAAGTAACAAAACATCATTAATATATAATCATTCTAGACGTTCAAGTGGTAAATCATCCCTTATGGAAAGAAAATGTGCTGACTTGGTAAGATGGTCAACAATGACCCATATTGCATCGTTCCTTCTAGGAGTCTTTTTTAGTCCCATGAAAAAAATCCTTTGTAATATTATCCCATTTCCACATAGGTATGGGAAGAGGATGCATGACTCCTCCAGGCTGTTGCCTTCCAGCTTTCACTTGTTGACAAACCATACATCTTGACACAAAATTTTCAATCTACCTCTTCATGTGGTCCCACAAAAAATGATTCTTTAAATCTCTATACATTTTGGTTCTCTCGGGGTGTATAGAGAAATTGGAACTATGAGAATCGCCCAAAAATTCCCTTTTTAGATCAGGTATATCGGGAACACAAATTCTCTTCCCAAATTTCAAAATTTCATCTTCATACACAATGTCGCTCAATCTCCCATCATTCACAGCTTTAATCATCTTTTTAAATTCTTCATCATCAGTCTGGGAACTCTTAATCCATTCTAGTAAATATGGTTTTTCAACCATTTGAAAAAGTAATGATGTTTCACCTTCCATGGTAATTCCCATATCCGACTTCACTAGATCCATTAAAATAGGATCCCTTTCAATTCTCATCATCTTCAAATCTCCATGATCTTTTCTGCTGAAATCATCTGCCACCTTATTTTCCTTCCCTGGGTGGTAGTGTATAATGAAATCATAATCCTTGAGTAATTAAAGTCATTTCATTTTCCTCATGTTGAGTTCTTTCTATGAGAAAATATACTTCATACTCTTGTGATCTTTATAAATCTCACATTTCTCAACATAGAGATAGTGTATCCATATTATCAAAGAAAAGATCACAGCCGCTAACTCGAGATCATGATTAGGATAGTTTTTCTAATGAATTTCAACTATCGTGATGCATAGGCAATAACCCTATCATTCTCTATAAGGACACAAACTTGTGATTTCTTCGATGCATCTTTATAAATAATGAACCCATCATTCCCTGATGGTAGAGTCAATATAGGATCATTGACTAATATTCTCTTCAGTTCTTCAAAATATTCTTCAGACACTGTTTTCCTAAAAAAAATAACCCCTTTACGTGTGAGATTTGTTAATGGGTCAGCCAACCGGGAAAAATTCTGGACGAAACGTCGATAATAACCTGCCAAACCAATAAAGCTGCATACCTCAATTATACTCATCGGTGCTGGCCATAATTGGATTGCTCTTGTATTAGAAGGATCAATGGAAATTCCATCCTTAGAGATAATATGGCCAAGAAAAGAAATCTCCTGAAGCGAAAATTCACACTTGCTAAACATCCCATATAATTCATGTCTTAAAAGAGTCTTCA
This sequence comes from Viscum album, assembly GCA_963277665.1. Classification (NCBI taxonomy): domain Eukaryota; kingdom Viridiplantae; phylum Streptophyta; class Magnoliopsida; order Santalales; family Viscaceae; genus Viscum; species Viscum album. The sequence goes on from OY728120.1 coordinate 767,982,633, forward strand.
GGATAGTGCGCAAGTGATTTTCATGATCCATGTAGCTTTTGGAGTATACCAAGATATCATCAATAAATACCATCAAAAATTCATTAAGATATTCCTTAAAAACTCTGTCCATTAGATCTATGAAAACAGAGGGTTCATTAGTCAATCGAAAATGCATTAATATAAATTCATAATCCAAGTACCTTGTTCAGAATGTTGTCAGTATAATTTCTTCCAACTTCACACAAAACTGATGGTATCTAGATCTAAGGTCAATATTTGAAAAGTATTGAGCTCCATGCAGTTGGTTGAATAAATCATCAATGCGAGGTAGGGGATACTTGATATTTATTTTTATAGAATTGATCTTTCTATAGTCAATGCACAACATCATAGATCTATCTTTCTTCTTATCAAAAATGACAGGGTCTCCCCATGGTGAAACAATAGGGAGAATAATTCCCTTATTACCCAATTCCTATAGTTGTTTCATTATTTCAACTAACTCTACAGTGGCCATTCTATGAGAGGTCCTCGATATGGGCCTTGAAACAAGAATTAAATCAATGGAAAACCCAATTTCTCGTTCTGGAGGATGTCCATGTAAATCTTCCAGAAACACATCTACATATATTTTCACAATAGGTACATCCAATATTTGAACATTACATTACTCACCCATAGTTATTTCATTCTCTTCCACCACGAGAATTGAATTTAGTTGAGATATTGGTGGTAGATCTAGATAAGAATCAAGTGATGACGATTCTGGTCTAAAGATAAGGTGTTCCTTTTCCTCATCATCAAAAATCAAAACCTCCTTCTTCTTAGAATAAATATTCGAATCATGGTCTAAAAGCCAATCCATACTAAGGATTATATCAAACTCAATCATAGGTATGACGATGAGATAAACAGATAAAGAACATTTATATGCTCTAATCGTAATTGATTCAAAAAACATTATAGCAATGATAATTCCATTAGGAGTTATAACTGACAACTCTCTTGTAAACTCATATTGTAAATATCTAATTTTCATAGAAAACTGGGAATATATGAAACAATGAAATGATCTTGAATCAAATAATGCATTTTCTAAACTTGAGGAAACAAATAAATTACCTGCCACCATGTCTTTCGAAACTTCTACCTCAGTAGTAGTGATAGCATAAGCCTAGCCTTGATCCCTTGGCCTTTTGATGTTTTTCCCATTCTTTTATATGTTTACGACCTTTGGGTCTTGTTATCCTTTGGACGTTATGACTGTTGACATGCCTTGTGTCTATAGGATGGAGTGTTTTCCATTACATGCTTGTTTCCTTGTAGACTATTTATACAAGTAGATCTATAGGTGTACTTTGGTTAGCCAAGTCGCTCTATAGGTTTACGTTGGCCTTATAGAATTATTATGCACTAACTGGCACGGGGCTGAGAGAACCTGGTGCTATTGATTATAAAGGATAGACCATGTGAGCTTCCCAGAGAGTCTTTGACATTATAGTCTACAGGAGGGTAGACCGAGTGAGCTTCCTCAGTGAGTCTTAGACATTAATGGCCACAGGGGATAGAGCGAGTGAGCTTCCCAGAGTGCCTTTAGATATTATAGACTACAGGAGGGTAGACCGAGTGAGCTTCCTCATAGAGTCTTACTTTGTTCGAATCTTTTTAAAAACCTGCCTAGGGTAGAGGAAGAATTGACCGAGTGAGCTTCCGCAATGAGTTTGTGGTATTCCTAAGTCTATAGGAGGAATTGACCAATATAGCTTCCTCAGAGAGTCTCTAGACCTTGAGGCTAAGAGGGTTAGAACATGTGATCTTCCTCATAGAGTCCCTGACTACCCTAGACTATAAGGGGAATTGACCGAGTGTGATTCCCCAGAGAGTCTCATAAATTCGTATGACGAAACCAGAGGGGTTAGGCTGAGTGCACTGCCCAGAGGGTTGTGGTACTTCTTGGATAGGACCAGAGGGGATGGCGTTGAGTGCTTTCCATGGGGTTTCCTGCTTGTTAGCTGTTTGCTTCAATGCAGTTGTTGGTTGTGGATTGATTACTTTTGTGTATCATCCTGCCTTACTACTTACTGTTTACTGCCTACTACATTGATGTTGTTGTTTACTACTTATTGTACTTTTACCTGACATATACTCACTGACTGTTAGTCACAGATCTTCAGGTGAATGCCTACTGGGATTTAGTCTCACACCTTGTTCGGGACATGCTTTTGTGCCCAAACTGACTATGTTGTTATAGGTAGAGACAAGGGAAATATCCTTTCAACTTTCGGTACATGATTGCTTGGAGGAGGATAGCATGGGAACACGCTTTGGCATGCGATGTTGAGGAGCTGTTTTATTTCCTTTTGTAGTTGTTTGGGTTCTGTGGTGTTTTCTAGCATTGTGACTTGTTTGGTTGCTTTCCTAGATATGTATCATGCATAATTTCTTATATACATATGTGCTCTAGTTTGTTGATTTAGTTTTCCTTTGTTTATATTTTTGGTTATTACTATTTCCACTGTTGCATGTTTATTTTTCTTCTGATCTGTACTCTGCCAATGAGGGCATAGTTTCCCCACTATCACACCCAAGGTCCTCGCTTCTAGTCGGCAGCCTCTGGCATCTGGGGAAATGCACAGGAGGCCTTGTGGCGAACCGGATTGGAACCCCGGTTAGTTGAATCTGGTTCAGGATGTTACACCTGACTTGGCTTGCATTACCCACTCTCACGAACTTCTTCGATAGCGTGTGTTGTACGCAAGACCGGGTTTCACTAAAAAACGATATATGGTTATAATATTATTATGAAATAGCCGATATGAATAGTATTAACTAAATTTTTAATTTTATAACATTAATATTCATCTTACACATTTTTCTAATACATGGTATGTGAACAAAATAAAATTTTCGGGTAAAATATGTATTTTTCAAAAAATTCAATTTTGATGCCTTTTTATGGCGTACCCATATTAAATCTAGTTTTTTACAGGTTTATAAAATAAATTTGGCAAAATAAAATTCTTCTTTGGATTCAGAATATAAAAATTTACTTTGCATAAAATTTTCAAATTATTCAGACAACTTTTATATATTAATGAATAGTAAAAACACGCTATATTTTAATTAAAAAACAATTTTTTCATCGGAATAATTTATATGGTTATATTATATTTTAAATTTTTTTAACGTTTAATTAGAATATATTTTTACCAATTAATCCAATGTTGGTGATTGAAATTAATTTCAATTTGAAATTGGAAATAAACAAGTGTCGATCTTTTGATAGTTATTGTTTCTTAAAAACATGCTATTTGTTTTGATAACGACAATTAATTTAAAAATTGATTAATTACACTTATATGTTTTTAATTTGGAAAAATAGCCATCATTTTTGAATTTGGAATATCAAATAAAGCTTAGGATGAAGTTTTGGTATCTTTCTGAAAAACGTCAATTTTTGATGAATAGTGAAACCACATAGTGGTAGTTAAAAAACTGACTCTTTCGTTTAAATGAAATTTTACAACTTCTGTCAATTGAATTTAAAAAATCCAACATACATGGTTGTCATCATGAAGAAAAATGTGGTTCAATAAGATGAAAATATTTTTTTTCGAATAGTTACGTTTGACTTTTATTTACTGCGGTTAAAGGTAAATATGGTAATTCAAGGTTAAAAGAATATTATAATAATTCAAAATTACCTTAACACTTGTCCTAACCTTATTGGATGAGTATTTTCCAACCATGGTCATCGTTGGGTCGATTTTCAGACCCCATTGAGCCACTTTTTAGTGATAATTACAATTTGGATTTATTAATTCAATGTAAATACAAAATTGACATTAACAAAAATCTCTTAGTAATTAATTTTTATAAGGGCTTATATAAATTATCCTTTCAACTATAATTGTTCATTGGAAATATAAAAAATAATTCCTACATGGTGGTTATTTATTTATAATTTTTATACATCAAATAAATTAAATTAGTTATGACACAATAATGATGTAGTATTTACCTCATTAAAAAATGATTTAAATAAATAAGATTATAATGATTAAAATATTATCCAAAACATGTCCAATTATGATTGGATTATTTTATTGCGACCATGAGTCATAGAGCTTCATATTTAATGATTTTTGGACCATTCGTAAACAACGATAAACTTATACTAAAGTAATATTTTCACACTTTCCAAAGGTGCCCCTCTCCTCCCTTATAAAAGGGAACCTCCTCCATCTCCACTTTACACAATTTTGGGCCTTCAATATTTTCCAACCCTTACCCATTCCCCTTCTCAACTTACCTAGAAATATTATAGAGGTGCTAGTCTCCTAACAACACCGACTCTAGTGCCTTAATAGAAGGTTAAGATGAGGCGCGTCAAAGAAGAGGTAATTTCCTTTACCGATTCTTTCCAATTTATTTCTTCTTATACTTCTTATAATTTATTTGTTTCATCATAAATTAATAACATCAGTATCACCCATACATTCATATTTTATTATAAATATGAAACAACCCTATTTCATCTTCTATCCATCCTACGAAAAATGAAATCACCGCTCATGCGTACATACAGAATAACATCTCCACGCCGTGGTGTAATCTGTTTTCCACTACCACTTTACTTGGATGGGTATAATGGTGTAAATAAATAACTATATAAGATTATTTTAATTTTATATTTATTCTTAAATATTATACATACACTTCAATACAATTCCATGATCCTGGGAATGATATCATCACTTGTGCGTACGTACAGACTACCGTCTCCACGAACGCGATGAGATTCATTTTCCATGATTAACCATTCAAGTATGATTATAAAGTATATATAATAAATAATACTGAAATATATTACATAATAATGATACTGGATTTATTAATATATATGATTCATTTACTTAACTCTATTTAATACAATAAGGAAACGAAAACATCGTTCATGCGTACGTACGGAGTACCGTCTCCATGAACTGTGTATTTCATTCCATTTATCGATATATCATATATATTTATATGTGGAATATATAATATATATAAATCATGTTTTAAATTCTGGAATTACGTAAATCAGGATATAAGTAATAATATCAAGAACAACATGTCGAAACACGTACGATAAATGAAACGATTTTACCCAAAACGCTGCTTTAACATGGAATTTACAAAAGAACAGGTAATATTAAGTCATAAGTGAAATATATATGATATCATAACAATTACTATTATTCTATAATATGTAAATGGAATTATTTAAAGCATTGTAGAGGAGGTTCGGATATATACAAAGCATATCAGATATAAGGTGAGGGATAATTTTGCAATCTCAATTTTATCCGAGATTACTTATACGTAAGAATTTACTGGGGTAATATTTTTCATTCAAGTCCATAAAAATGTTTTTCTTAAAGGGTTTAGTATTTTTCAATGTATTTTTAATTTTATTTTTACCCCTCTTTGACTTTTACATTGTGTTATGGAAGGAATCATTCTTTTGTTTACCATACGAGTTACTTTTTTTGACTTTTCCAGAAAAAGTACGAGAAGAATGTTTTTTTAACTTATAGGACATGAATGGATTTTTATGGTTTCATAAAGCCTTATTTTAATGAATCTTACAGTACAATATTTAATGAAAATTTTCAACAAAATAATTTTCTTTTAAAATTTCATTGAATTTTGTGAAAATAAAATGATTTTTAAGAAATGATATTTTCATCATGATTTCATTTCAAGTGTTTTATCAAACCCATTTTTCATATAAGACAGAATTATTTCATATTTTTATGTTTCAAGTATAATTTCTCTATTATTTACATGGTTTCACATTTCTTATAATGAAATGATATCAATTTTTTTGTACGGATTATGTTATGATGGGATGATGTTAATGAAACCTATTTTATACATTGGGTAATGATGAATGATTTATGTTCATGTTGTGGCACAAGATAGAATGATTTCATTATGAGAATGGTGGGACCTATATCTCCCTCTAATTCATTGGGTAAATATTTATATCTCATGAGATAGACATTGCTGGAACGTTAAGTTAATCCGGTTCAGCGATACAAGACTGAAACGAGGAGTGAACTCGATTCAGAAAGGGACATTCTCCACTTAGATGATACTGGAAGTAATTCCTTGGATACTATAGAAATCATATCTTGTGCTTTATGGTTTTCCAAAATTAAATTTTTTATTCCCATGCTATTTTATCATGATTAATGTTCCTTTATGACCAATTCCTTAAGTACTGCCATGATTTATTTCACAACTCAATATTTTGATGTGTAAATGTTATGTTCATGTTTTGAAGTTCAAATGTATATGGTTTGTATTATTTTCACCATTATTACCCTTACTGAGCATTTTAGATCACCCTTTATATGATTTATTTTCCCCATGATATAAAGAATGGTTTTAGGTATGAAAACAAAAGGGGAATATCTTTATGGGAGATGTTGAAGATCTTTCACCACGATTAGAAAATTATGTTTTGAGTTTCCAAAGACACTAAACTATTACGATCCTTGTGTGTTTGTTTTTTTTATGTATTAAGTATTCCTAAAAAGTAATGTAATTTCCATGTATGTCAGGTTTGGGGTATCTACACATGTTAAATTTAAATAAATTATACTAAATGTGAGTGATAATAAATGAGGCTACTAATCACCTAATTAGTTACAGAAACATCCCAACCTCTCCATGGCTCCCTAAATAAGTATAACATACATGTGATCATATAATTGACCACATAATATAAACAAATAAACCATTCTACCACTTCCCCACATGTTTTCCACAACACCCCCATGCTCAAAAACCAATGTCATCTATCTTCAAAAGTAAGATTTCCTATAAACACCTAGGAAAATGCATCATACCATGAATCTCATGTATCGCAACATTTCATCAACACCAGACATAATGAACCTCATTATTTAAATCATCCACATAACCATATAGTAAAAAATAATTTCAAGGGTCCACAACATCTCATACATAATTTATTATATCTTAACCAATCATAGACCATACACAGAATACATATAATAATCCATTGGATACTATAACTAGAGAATCATATTTTTGAAATAACAATAACCAATTACATCCCTATATAAAAATATATATGAGATAGATAGTCCTCATACTTACCATCACATAATACTACCCATACAAGATAGCAAGGAAATAGGGGGTAGAGAACTATTCATTCATCACTAACATAGATGTTAGGGAAACCCCCCCCCCCCCCTAATTACCCTTGGATTCAGTCATCCTTCTAAAATATGTAGAGTATTGTATAAATCCAAAAAACATGTGTGTTATACATATATCTAACAACCACATTGTGTTCAACTGCCTAACCATAAGCAACTACATATATCATCTCTCATATAACCAGTTGCCACTATTACTGTCAGGATATCAAATAATCACACAAACATTTTAATAAAAAATTAATAAATTTAATTATTCCTTTAATTATTTATTATTTCATTAATATCATCCACGTTTGTCCCAATATATATAATCACAAAGTTCACAGAGTTTTATAAAAATTATCATCATTTGGAATTAAATTAAATTGTTTACCCCAATGGGACAAATTATTTAATATTATCATTCCATAATTACTGTTGCACTATGACTAATCCTAATATACTGTAAATGAATAGGTGTAAACTAAGGACAACCATCTTCAACTAGAATTGAGGAAAATAATGGCAAAATAATAAAAATGGCCATCCATAATATAAGATTATTGATCAACAAGTAATAATCCTATATTTCCTAATAAAAAACCATTGGAAATAATAATTTTGACATATTAAATCATTCCAAATCCCACCCCAACACCTATATGCATGTTGGAATACATCCTTCTGTCACAAGTTTCAATATTTATTATAACACCATGGGACTATACACTAGTAAAATCATGTTTGATAGTATATATAACACAAAAATAATCTTATATGAAAATTTAACACACTAAGACTTTATGATGTATTTAATTTTAAATAAATACATTCACTTTAATATCAATATATTTACATAAAATCGTGTTTAAACTAAACCTAATACACTATTAAAATATTATAATTTAAACATGAACATTGTAAGATAACCATTTTTGGTGGGTACAAATTGAAATAACTAAATAATGAAATTATATGTTTTTAACATATATTAAATATATTTAATTTATATCTATTAATTTTAAATAAATTATATTCATTAGAAAGTTAAAACGATGGTTTCAGAAAAAGATGTATTTTTTCTAAGTGAATAGTTCCATCACTTCTTATAAATATATGATGATTTTGATTCCATTTTTATAAAATTTATTTGAAACAAATAATTTCAATTTTTAAATTCAAAAACAAATATTTGTAAGAAATAAATATTCTTCTGTACTGTTTTCATTAAAAATTATTTCAATAGCTTCTGCTTCATGAAATACAGAGTTCGAGGACACAATGATCTATTAATAAGTGATTTATATAACAAAGCCATTAAAATAATTGGATTGATGAGTATTTACCAAATTATGAAATTAATATATTTAACATTCATCCAAAATATTTTAATGAAATATTATAATAATGAATCCAAGTTTATGAATTTAAAGGCTATAATTTTCGAATTGTAGTCTCACCTCCATTGAATGGTGTACTTATTTTAAATAGTGTTTTTGATCCCTTTAAAAATTATTTTTATAAATATTATCTTGTTATTTGAAATAGTCATATCAAAAATTAATTTTTTAAATTTTTTTGTATTGTTCTTTTAATTTTCATATATTGATTAATGGTGATAAATTATTCAATTTTAATGGAAAATATGTTTTTTCTAAGTAATTTATAGTTTTAAAAGATATTAATAACTGTTTATGTATAAATAGATTAAGAATTTATCATTTAATCCAATTTAGGTCATTAGAATCAATTTTTAATTGAATTTGGATATAAAATAATTCAATCTTTTAAACATTTCACTTTTAAAAAGTGTTTCTAATTACATCCACGAAACTCATTAAAAATTAATTTATATAACTTATTTGTTTTGATTTTTGAGAAACGTTTTCCATATTTAGAATTTGTGGGTAAATATTCTGTAGATAGACTCATTTTTTTTGGGAATTATTAATAGTTAATTTAGTAAAAAAATATTTTTAGAATAATTAATTGTAAATTGAGTAATTAAGTTTGAAAATTATGTTATAAATATTACAAAATTTACATAACATTTGTCCACATATCATTGTATAAGCGGGGGAAGACCCATATCATTATTGGTATGAGATTATATCCTTTTTAATTCAATTTTAAGAGAGTATGAAATTAATTACATTTTATTTAATGTGATGTTAAAGATATCATACTAATATTATAAATAATTATATGAGTTTCAATATAGGGTTATAAATGAGATTAATATAACAACAAAAAGTTTTTAGGAAGATAAAATTATTATATTCATCATTATAATTTTTTTTAATTTTTTTTGAAAACAATTACATTAAAATCATATAAATTGATTATGTAATATTTATTTAATTAATTAAAATATAAAATATATGATATTAAAAATATTATAATAAATAAAATTTATATAATTAATGTAATTCATAAATTTTTTAAATGAACTATTAATAATAGGGATTTATTAAATTTTTTTGTTTAAAGATACCATGTTGTTATAATATTTAAAAAAAAATCATGTAATCAATAGATTCAAAATTGACAATAATTTTATATTAAAATAAATAATATTTAATTAAATGTTATAAAATTCATAAAATTATCATATTTTTCTAAAATATTGTTATGAAGTTAAATATGTCATAATTTATCCATTAATATGTTTTTTGTAATTTTAGATTAATTATATTTATCTTTAAGAAATGACAACACATGTTGTTAGAGAAAGAGTTAAATGGATTAAATAATGGTTTAACCCAAAGGATGAGATTAATAATATTATATAAACATGTATAAAAATTATTGGGTGAGATTATAATGGCTGATACTCATATTATCATATAAATAACTCACTTTGGATTCATTAGGAATTGGTAAATAATTTATATTAACCTAAAATTTATAGAGTTTACAAAAGTGCCTCTCACCTTAATTATAATAAAGTAACCCCACCCTCACAATTTCACAACACATTGAACCTTATATCTTAGAAAAACCATTACAATATCTCTTAAAATCATCCTTGTAGAATATTTTTAGGTGCTGGTCTTCCCAAAATTTGAATTATAAATCCATTAAGATGATATTTAAAGGATGCCCAACAAAGATGAGGTATTTGTTTTACCAACTCATTCATGTTCATTTCTTCATATACATCATCTTTATTTTATTTTTATGTAATAAATTAACAAATATAGAATCATATATCTACTAACATGTTATTATTATTATTATTAACGTACAACCATATTCTAAATTTTATTTGTACTACAAAATTTGAAAGTACTGTGTGTGCGTACATACGATTTAGTGACCTTACGTAATGGTTTAATCATTTAATCACCACATTATTTGACTACGTATAATGATGAATGTTATGGATGTTAATAATAAATATGAAATTATATTTATAATTTATAATTAAGATAAAATAAAATTTTATACTCTTTTACCATTAAGGGCGTGATATTGTCGCTCGGGTTGACAAATGGTCTACCATCTTCACGTCGTGATGCGATTAATTCTCCATAATATCATATACATAATTATTGAAAAATGTATTTTAATGACCATATATAATATTTTTTACATTAATATTATTTTTTATATATTTTATATATATCCTATTCAAAATTAACAAGAAATTTTTTTGACAAAATATGGATATGAAAATGAATAATCTACCACCAGAAACAAGTGTAATAACCAAATATTATCAACAAAATGGTGATAAAAAATTATTATAAGATATACTATTATATTATAAATATGAATAAGGTTCATATAGAACATAATTAAAAGATTAGATGCATTAAAAAAATAATTAATCCCATTCAGCTAAAGGTTGCTTAAGGCAAGGGACTTCATATCAACGTCCATTCATTGATTTGTAGCTCGATGTTATACACCCATCATATAATATGAGGTTTATATACATCCTCATTGACAAATCATGTTATAAATTCATTTATAAATTTGTTATTTAATGTTTTATTTTAATTTTATTTTTTCAGTGGTACTATTATTTCAATGTTAAAAGTAATATGGGGCCACTTAAATGATTAAATATCTTAATATGAAATAATTTCCACCATGTCCATATTCATCATAATATTTTACCTATTTTATAATATGTATATAAAAGAATTATATTGTAAATTTTATTTCTAAAATTAATTTCATTAAAATATTTTCAGAAGGAATATTTTTACATGGTTTATTCATAATGTTTTGACAAAAGTTAAAAGGAATGTTTTTTTCTTAACATACCCTCAATTAATGAAATTCTGACCATCGTGAATATTATTTAATTTATATCTTCCATTGAAATATTATATATTTTCTGAATTGAGAAAAAATATTCCTAATTTTTGGGATTTTTTTATTGAAAATGGTAACTTTTTATGGATTTATTTATTTTTATTCCATTTTTTCATTCATTTGGGATTAATAGTTCTTTTTCTCATCTAAATTTACAATTATTTATTTACATTATTTTCATATATTTCAACATGATTTTTTAGACATTACGATTGATTATGGATGATCACATATGATATCATATACTATATTTTATTCAATTTTTTATGATCAGTTAGACTGTGGATGTGTTTTTTATAACATTCATGTTATTTGGATAATGTCTTTATATTTAATTATAGAGTTTTTAAATCAAATTATTATGTTTTTTATGTTTCTCCGAATTCATTTGATTAATCAATTAGAAATATTATGCGACGATATGGGCCCTCTATATGCCCTCGATGCATTGGTATGTCTCATGAGACAAACAAGATTGGGTATTGTTTTATATCTTACCTGTTTATGTATGTTGTATTGTCCCAAGCCATGAAAGTATATTCATGATGTATGGAATAATGAATTACCTCTTTTTGAGATTATTTGTTGATATTCCTCCTCATTATTGGAATATTATAATATACATGGTTATGTTTTATAGCTCATGGAATAATTTATATGGCACTTATTTCAGTTATTTAACTTGACATATTATTTATACATTAGTTCAAAATAGCTTATGATGTATTCTTACCCTTACTAAGAATTTGATCCCAAACCATTCATATATTTCAGTTTTTCTGTAGGATTCTAATAGGTATATTATGTAGGATATTCAAGGTTACACAAAGTTGGAATAATGTTGGACTCAATAAAAATATTTATTTATTTTATTTTTTAAAATATATTGGGGATTTCAAGTTTGTATCTAGTTTACAAAAACTACTAAACTATTCGGTCCATTAGGAGGAGATCAAATTTTTTGTTGGAAAATTTAATAATTTAAGGCATTGAATCCTAGATACATTGTTCAGGGTTATTATAGTTATTATCAGAGGAATTTTTGTAGAAACATTAGAATTTAAATTTTATAAACATTAAAAAGGAATCATAATCATATGATAGAAAATTATGATATTTATAGAATAAAATATTTGAATTTTGGGTTGGTATATATTATATAGGGGTCTCCCTGGAAGTACATCCTTATCTATATAGTATATGTGGACGTATTTCTAATACAGATGTACCTATGGGTAACTACTCCAACAAGGTGTGTTGGGCCTGACTCGGCATAACCATGTGCATGAAAACGAGCCTCACAGCACACCTGGTGTGACACGCCAATGGAATATTCTTAGGATAATTCAAATTTTCATTCAAAAACATTATTATGAATATAAAAGTAAATATGTCACCAATGGAAACATGTATATGATTATGATATTATATATCCATGGATTATTAATTTCTGTTATTTTTTTATTGTTCAAAATTGTACATTATGATTAAAAGCCTAAATTATTATATTCAATTATTTACAAACTATTGAATAGTTGAATGAATGGAAATCATATAAATTCATGAAATCCATATAGGAATTTCCCCCAATAAATTTTAATGGTGTTGGAGTATGTGATGAATCTAACGTTAAGAAACATATAAAAGTATTGGGAAAAAGACTATGTTTATGAATAATAACCAAACATATATGGAGAATCCTAATCTAAAATGTGGATGAACGATGTTATAACAATAATGAGATAAAAAACATCTTGTAATAAAGAAAAAATTTATTTATAGTTGACCAATGGGTGAGTTACTTAAGGAATGTATTTTTTACTTTGGGAAGAAATGAAAGGTTGATGGTTGTCATGGTAGATTATCATCTCTCATGAGATACATATCAATAGTGGTTACTAATTCAAAACACAAAGGGGGGGGGGGTTAAAAACAAAACACATAATGAAATAATTTTAATGAACTTTTCTTGAAAAATATTTTCCCCACAAACACTGAGCAGATATTGAGATACAATTTTTAAATTTAATTAAAAATTCGGATGAGAATATATCCAAATTTGAAGCTAACATTACATGGTAAGATATTCATGTTACATATTACAAACACAATCGAAGGAGCAATATTGTTCAATTGATTTATGGGATAATACTATTACTATTAGGGCCACTGGTCTCCAAATCATCTCAACTTATAATGATATAGATGGGTGTGCTATCATGAAAAATAATAAACTTGATTCCTTAAAATTTTAACAGAATGTAATAATTGGAGAGGGTTTTTGAACAGTTTGGAAAAGGAAATAAGGAAAAGTGGAAAAGTGAAGAGTTTAATTTCTATCTTGAAAAAATTTTGTAAATACACATCATGTAACATTCCAAGATGGGATAGTTGTTTATTAAATGTGTGAAGGAAAATTACAAAATTCTTGTCATTCGAGGGGAAAGGAAGAATCTGCAAATAATCAATGTGACAATTTTAAAGATATGGTACATTATTAAAATAACTATTCTAAGTGTCATAGAAATGATACCAAAAAAATGACGTAACTTTCCAACCCGATTTACCTAGATTCAGTGCATTATTACATAACATTGACATGATCACAAAAGATCATTTCTTGAAAGATCGATTAGTTTAGTAGTGTTGGAAACACTAGATACATTCATAAGTCTCAAATTAAATCATAACGTGAAAAAAAAACTACAACACATCTTGTCTTTATATCCCCTCATAAATTCCATGCAAGTCATTCAAAAAATACTTCTTCACATCCTTGGAAAAATTAAACCATTGAAAGGGGTGAGCTTAGATGCTCAGTAAGGATAAGATTATAGAGTAAACTTTCATAAATAAACATAAACATTTAAGGCAATATATAACTAAAACAAAAGCCTTTTAAACTTTAACATCAGCATTATATGGAAAAGATAAAATGAAATAAATTCATTTACTTATTCACATGGATATTCTAATAGTCGAATAATCACATGCAATATCAATAACCACTTTCATAATGATGGAATGCATAATTCCATACTATAATAACCACATAGTCAAGGCCTTGTGCCAAGAATAAAAATAAGATTTTGTCAAATCCTCGTGCCAAGACACTAGTTTGTATCATGAGACCTACCGATGCATCGAGGAGCTGTAGCGGGCTCCACGTGTCATTTATTAAGTCCAACGCATTCCTCGTATGAACAGGTTTAAAAATAACATAAACATTCGTATTAAAACTAGCATACAAAATGGAAATATATACTCCATAATATGTGAATGGTATAAAAATAACACATCAACAGTCAAACATTTCACAAAACCTTCAATAATATATGGAATTTTTGTATCATAATAAATCAATATCAAATAAGCCTAAAATCTATCAAAGGATGTTGACATAGATGAAATCAAAACTATTTGAGAGAAATATTTTTTTTGAAATCATTTAAAAGTCACATAATTATAAAATAAAACATTTACTTTGAAGATATTCTTATAATCTTGTAAGGGAAGATTTGAAGATTTTATAACAGCGGAAAATAGCTGCACCCACCGTACATGTTAAAAAAGTCATTCTTACCTTAATTTTGTCGAAAATGTTAAAAAGAACCTTGTTTGGAAAACAACAGAAATATTCGTTTATAAAAATCTTATAAAAATTCAACACAGGTATAAATTACATTTACTCATAGTCTTTAAAATACTAAGAATTATTTGAAATACATTTTTATGAAACATGGATGTGGATGACAAAGAGGTCGCAATAGATAATTACGTATAAACAACCTCGGATAATGAAGAGATTTTGAAATAAACCCTTACCTTGTACTTTTCCTTGGTTGAGGGTAGGTTAACATCCTATATAATGTTGAAATAATAGTTATTAAATTATAAAATAATCATATACATTAATATGATATCATATATGATTTTTTAACAATGCTTTGTTAATAATATTTTATTATTATCGTTGTTTCGGGTGATCACTTACTCATTTTCTTTTATAAGTTTTGTTACATAAGCGGTGTTTGTTATCCATAGGATTTATCTTATTCATATACATAATGATATAAAGACCTTAACATTACTTTTAATCATCAAATGAGAATTATACTTGCATGGATACGATGGGGAGTGAATCTCATCGCATTCGTGGAGACGGTAGTCCGTACGTACGCACGAACGACAATATCATTCTTTTGATATTAAAATAATTTATAATTAGATGGTATATCGTATATACATAATCATTATCATGTTATATTGATTATTTACATGAATTACACATCATTATTATACCCATCCAAATAATAATGTATTGAATAACAATTACACCACGACGTGGAGACGGTAGGTCGTACGTACACACGTATGGTGACATGTCATTCAAAGGATGGATAGAAAACTGAATATGGTTGTAAAATATTTATAATAACATCACAATATATAGAATATACTGGAGTTATTATTTTATAATAGAAATAAAAAAGAAAGAAGATGTTGAAGAAGAAAGCAACTTGAAAGGGTGTGGTGAAAACATTACCTCTTCTTCGGGTTCTTCCTTTTGATTTGATCAAAATGGCTCATCAGGTTATATTTCTGATCAAACTAAGGCCTATAGGTTGATGTGAGGGAGGTTGATAGAATATTTGGGCAGGGTTTGGTCGAACCCAAAGGCGTTGAAGGTGTGAATAATTGGTTAGAAGTGGTGTCCTTTTATAAGGGGGAGGGGGCTCTTTAGGAAAATGTAAAGTATTATTTTATAATAAATTCAGATTCAGTTTTTAATGGCTCCAAAGTGTATTATTAAAAGTCTAAGGTGGGGATGGGTCGAAATCCTTTCAACTAATATATTTTAGACAGGTCTGGGTCATTATATTAACCTTATCGTTTAGTTTTAACACTTAGTTAATTAGATTTACATTTACCATGTCACTTTGTATTTTTATATTATATAGTTAATAAACATAATATATACATCCATGCAACCCCCAAATGGTCCATTAATGATACACCTATCATTATATAATTCTTTTGGATGATCAATATATTTTTAGGAATAGAATATCAATTAAAAATATAATACTTGTTTTAGAATCTCATTTCTGTCAATTTTGACCATATTTAATAATTGATTTTTTTAAAGTCATAAAAACTTTATTAATTTGAACAAAATTCATTTACGCACTCCTAACATGTCATATTAACCAATTAAATTAGTTTATGGAATCAAAACTTTAAATTATATATTTTTTTTAATCTTTTATAATACTAATTATTTTATTCGTTCATTAATAAGGAATATTCTTCATCATTATTGTGTCATAAATAAATTTAATTATTAAATGTCTAAAAATTATAAATAAAATACCATTATATAGGAAATATTATTTTATTTCTAATTAATATTTATAGTTGAAAATATAACATATATAACCCTATGTAAACATTGTTTTTCTAAAAGATATATGCTTATGTCATTTTTGTATTTACTATAACTTAATTAATATAAAGTGTCATTATCAGTTACTTGTGGATCCAGGGGGTCCCAAAATCGACCTAAGGATTCCCATGGTCTGACATGTATCATCCAATAGGGTTAGGACACGTTTTAGGGTAATTTAATACTATAATAATATTATTTCATTACCCTTATTTACCAGATTTACACTATAACCATGGTAAATAAAATATTTACCGAAGTAATTATTCAAAATGTATAAAAATAAAAGATACCTATTTAGCCAATTTTTAAATCCTGATTCCTAATATGGAATCCATTTTTCAAAATTCAAAACAGATAAGTGGCAGAAATTAATTTAAAATTAATTCCCGCTGTCAAAACAAAAAGCGCATTTTTAAGAAATAATAACTATCAAAAGATCGACAATTATTTAGGTCCGGTTTAATTGTGAACATATGTACAATGAACAAAATTTTATTTAATGGTAAAAATCTATTCTAAATATACTTTAAAACCACTCGAATTCATAATTTATCACTATTGATTATTTTGATTAAAAAATATTTTAATTAAAATTTAGTAATTTTCACTATTCATTGAAATATAAGAGTTATCCGAAAAGTTCCAAAACCTCACCCTAGGCTAATTTCGATATTCCGAATCCAAAAATGAAGTCCATTTTGAGAGATAAAATTTATAAAATCGAAAAAATGGGTATTACTATTCATAATGACTACTTTGATTAGTTGCGGTGTGTTAGAATCTCGAAGTTGCGTACAAAGCAAGCTATTGCATTATTCAAAGGAAACGTACCGTGGAAGCATGGGGTGTTATATTCTCCAATCCTTTAAATAATTTCTTCATAGAAATTTCTAGAAAATTACTGTATAAAAAGACTCGGGTGTTTCTTCATCATAAGTTCCTCGGTTTCCCACGTTGCCTCTTCCATCTTATGGTTCCTCCGTAGAACTCTTACCAGACGAGTCGTCTTGTTCCTTATAACTTTCCCTCTTGTATCAAGAATATTGAAAAGATCTTCGTAATAAGATAGATTGGGTTCCAGTTCTACTTCCTCATATGTGAGTACATGCGTTTGGTCAGGCATGTATTTTCTCAACAATGATACGTGGAACACATCATGAACTTTGAAGAGGCTTGGCGGCATTGCCAACCGGTAAGCTACAACCCCAATTCGTTCTAGAATTTATAAAGGTCCTTTGTAAATAGGACTCAATTTACCTATATTTCTGAAATGTATAACTCCCTTCCATAGAGATAACCTCAAGAAAACATGATCTTTTACCTAAAATTCCAAATCCTTCGGTAATCAGTATAGCTCTTCTGCCTACATTGAGCTGATTTGATGTGGTTTTAGATTACCTTCACCTTTTCCATCATTTCCTCCACCAGTTCTGGGCCTACATATTTTTGTTCACCAATGTCATCCCTACATGTTGGTGTTTCAAATCTCTTTCTGTATAACACTTCATATGGTGCCATCCAAATAATTGAATGGAAGCTATTGCTATAAGAAAATTCTACCAGAGGTAAATATTGATCCCACATGCCCCAAAAGTCTAGTGAGAATGATCTCAACATGTATTATATGGTTTGAATAGTCCATTTTGATTTTCCATCTATTTGAGGGTGGTAAGTAGTTCTCAAATGAAGTTCAGTATCCAAGGCCTTCAGAAGACTTTTCTAGAATCTTGAAGTAAAATAGGGATCATGATCAGAAACAATCGATAGGGGTACTCCATGAAGTAACAAAACATCATTAATATATAATCATTCTAGACGTTCAAGTGGTAAATCATCCCTTATAGAAAGAAAATGTGATGACTTGGTAAGATGGTCAACAATGACCCATATTGCATCGTTCCTTCTAGGAGTCTTTTTTAGTCCCATGAAAAAAATCCTTTGTAATATTATCCCATTTCCACATAGGTATGGGAAGAGGATGCATGACTCCTCCAGGCTGTTGCCTTCCAGCTTTCACTTGTTGACAAACCATACATCTTGACACAAAATTTGAAATCTACCTCTTCATGTGGTCCCACAAAAAATGATTCTTTAAATCTCTATACATTTTGGTTCTCTCGGGGTGTATAGAGAAATTGGAACTATGAGCATCGCCCAAAAATTTCCTTTTTAGATCAGGTATATCGGGAACACAAATTCTCTTCCCAAATTTCAAAATTCCATCTTCATACACAATGTCGCTCAATCTCCCATCATTCACAGCTTTAATCATCTTTTTAAATTCTTCATCATCAGTCTGAGAACTCTTAATCCTTTCTAGTAAATATGGTTTTTCAACCATTTGAAAAAGTATTGATGTTTCACCTTCCATGGTAATTCCCATATCCGACTTCACTAGATCCATTAAAATAGGATCCCTTTCAATTCTCATCATCTTCAAATCTCCATGATCTTTTCTACTGAAATCATCTGCCACCTTATTTTCCTTCCCTAGGTGGTAGTGTATCATGCAATCATAATCCTTGAGTAATTCAAGTCATTTCCTTTGCCTGATGTTGAGTTCTTTCTATGAGAAAATATACTTCATACTCTTGTGATCTTTATAAATCTCACATTTCTCAACATAGAGATAGTGTATCCATATTATCAAAGCAAAGATCACAGCCGCTAACTCGAGATCATGATTAGGATAGTTTTTCTCATGAATTTCAACTATCGTGATGCATAGGCAATAACCCTATCATTCTCTATAAGGACACAAACTTGTGATTTCTTCGATGCATATTTATAAATAATGAACCCATCATTCCCTGATGGTAGAGTCAATATAGGATCATTGACTAATATTCTCTTCAATTCTTCAAAATATTCTTCAGACACTGTTTTCCTAAAAAAATAACCCCTTTACGTGTGAGCTTTGTTAATGGGTCAGCCAACCGGGAAAAATTCTGGACGAAACGACGATAATAACCTGCCAAACCAATAAAACTGCATACCTCAATTATACTCATCGGTGCTGGCCATTATTGGATTGCTCTTGTATTAGAAGGATCAATGGAAATTCCATTCTTAGAGATAATATGGCCAAGAAAAGAAATCTCCTGAAGCGAAAATTCACACTTGCTAAACATCCCATATAATTCATGTCTCATAAGAGTCTTCAGGATTGTGCGCAAGTGATTTTCATGATCCATGTAGTTTTTGGAGTATACCAAGATATCATCAATAAATACCATCAAAAAATCATTAAGATATTCCTTAAAAACTCTGTCCATTAGATCCATGAAAACAGAGGGTTCATTAGTCAATCGAAAATGCATTACTATAAATTCATAATCCAAGTACCTGGTTCAGAATGTTGTCATTATAATTTCTTCCAACTTCACACAAAACTGATGGTATCTAGATCTAAGGTCAATATTTGAAAAGTAATGAGCTCCATGCAGTTGGTTGAATAAATCATCAATGCGAGGTAGTGGATACTTGATATTTATTGTTATAGAATTGATCTTTCTATAGTCAATGTACAACCTCATAGATCCATCTTTATTCTTAACAAAAATGACAGGGGCTCCCCATGGAGAAACAATAGGGAGAATAATTCCCTTATTACCCAATTCCTATAGTTGTTTCATTATTTCAACTAACTCTACAGTGGCCATTCTATAAGAGGTCCTCAATATGGGTCTTGAAACAAGAATTAAATCAATGGAAAACCCAATTTCTCGTTCTGGAGGATGTCCATGTAAATCTTCCAGAAACACATCTACATATATTTTCACATTAGGTACATCCAATATTTGAACATTACTTTCCTCACCCATAGTTATTTAATTCTCTTCCACCACGATAATTGAATTTAGTTGAGATATTGGTGGTGGATCTAGATAAGAATCTAGTGATGACGATTCTGGTCTAAAGATAAGGTGTTCCTTTTCATCATCATCAAAAATCAAAACCTCCTTCTTCTTAGAATAAATATTCGAATCATGGTCTAAAAGCCAATCCATACTGAGGATTATATCAAACTCAATCATAGGTATGACGATGAGATAAACAGATAAAGAACATTTATATGCTCTAATCGTAATTGATTCACAAAACATTATAGAGATGATAATTCCATTAGGAGTTATAACTGACAACTCTCTTGTAAACTCATATTGTAAATATCTAATTTTCATAGAAAACTGGGAATATATGAAACAATGAAATGATCTTGAATCAAATAATGCATTTTCTAAACTTGAGGAAACAAATAAATTACCTGCCACCATGTCTTCCAAAACTTCTACCTCAGTAGTAGTGATAGCATAAGCCTAGCCTTGATCCCTTGGCCTTTTCTGAGGTAATTTTCCCTAACACTTAGGACATTCATTTTCATAATGTCCCATATCCCTATAGTTGTATCATTGAACATCGGTATCTTCTTTCTTCCCCTTGCAATCACGAGCTTGGTGTCCCATTCCCTTCAAGAAAGTACGAGGGTGTTTCTTGACATGTTTTCTACAGGATAGATATTCAACTTTTCCCTTCTTCCCCTTATTTCCATTTCCAGATTGATCAATAGATCTCTTCTTCTCTTTCTTTGCTTTAAAGTAATAATACTTAGAGAATTCTTTTTCTGTCTTGATAGAACATGAGATAGTATCTTCGTACGATGAGATAGTTTTTGAGACTAATTCTCGACGGATAAATGGTTTTAACCCATCAAAGAAATGATCAATCTTTCTTCTTCAGTTACGTATATAATCTACAGCATACCTCGATAACCTTTTAATGATAGCCTCATACATTGCGACATTCTCATCCTCCTTTTTCCTCAGACTCAGAAATTGTCTTTCCATGTCTGCTCAATGGTCACGAGGAAAGTATTTTTCAAAGAAAAGCTCTTTAAACTCTCTCCATTCCATATTTTATACTTCATCATCTTCATCTGTGTTTGGAATTGATGACCACCATTGATCAGAATCTCTAGTGAGGTGGTAAACTACCATGATAACATTTTCCATTTCACTACTCCCCAAGGCGTGGAATATTTTCTCTAAATAATTTATCAATTTCTCATCTACTAAGGTATGTGTACTCCCATTGAATGTTGTTGGTTGTTGCCTCATGAAGTGATCTAACATTGATCATCCACGCTGCAGATGAGCGTGCTCTATATGGGTAAGGTTATTATTCATAACCTGAGTGAGTTGTCCCATTATGGTGATTAGCTGATCAGTACCAGTTGCATCACCAGCTCCACTATAACTATCTTGAGCAGGAGGGAAATCCCTACATGGAGTGTGTTCATTGATATAGTTTCCATTTCTTCCACTAAGTTCCATTTCTATATAATGGCATAAACTAGATCAGTTTATGAATCAAAATAATTAATTTCATACTTGTTGAACACTTTACATAAATTGAACTATTCATTGATATAATCAATAATCATAAAAAAATGTTTTCTTTGAGGAAGTATGTAACACCCCGAGATTTTATGAAAAATATTCTTTTTAATTTTATTGATGTCGTGTGTTGTACGTTACAAAAAATGAGTCTTGCACAACACGCAACCCTAACTTGGCTGCATTACACGCAATCACGACTTTCCTCGATAGCGTGTGTTGTACGCAATACCGAGTTTCTCTAAACAACGATATGCTATTAAAATATTATTAAAACTAGCCGTTATGAATAGTAATAACCACTTTTTGAAATTTTTTAAATTTCATCATTCAAAATGGACTTCATTTTTGGATTCACAATATCGAAATTATCCTAGGGTGAAATTTTGATATTTTTCTGAAAACATTAAATTTTTTATGAATAGTGAAAACACTAGGTTACTATTTAAAAACCGAATTTTTATTTAAATAATTATTTATTTTATATTAATTTATTTTAGGTCAAAATTTACACATAATACCTATATAAGTTCAATGTAATTCATTGGAGTCGTTTTATAAAAAATTTAGATATATAAAAATTTTATTGAACTATTGACCGTCTTTTACCCACCTCCTAGGAGAATTCGCAAATTTACATAAAACATAATTTTACCGCTTTTGTGAATTGAATTTCAAAAATCCGTGGGACACGGTTGATGTCAGTAAGTAAAATGTGGTTCAATGAGATGAAAATAATTTTTGGTGAATAGTAACTTTTTAGTTTTATTTACCACGGTTAACAGTAAATAGGGTAATTAATGGTAAAAATGATATTATTATTACCCTAACACATGTCCTAACTATAATAGATAAATGTAATTCGACCAAAAACAACCTTAGGAATACGATATGACCATTTAGGCCCACTTGGATTAGATTAGGACATTTAATATTAATTTATTTAAAGAAGGGTTAAAATAGTAAAAATCAAAGTTTAATAAGTAATTCATTTTTAATATAGGGTTATACATAAGATAAATTAGACTATAAATATCCATTATAAATATAAAACGATTTACTACATAATGGTATTTTATTTAAATATTTTAGACATTAAATAAGTTAATTTATTTTTGACACAATGATGATGTAGTAATTATCTTATTAATGAAATATTGAAATAATTGATGTTATAAATACCCAAATAAATGTAATTTGAAACTTTTTAAGAAATAAAATAATTTTATAGGTTAATATGACATGTTATTATTGATTTAGTTAACTGTTTTCGAACTAATAATTCTGTTATGATTTTCACAAAAATCAATTACCAAATAGTGTCAAAATTGACATAAAATAGTTTTTAAAACAAA
Source organism: Viscum album (assembly GCA_963277665.1). Taxonomy (NCBI): domain Eukaryota; kingdom Viridiplantae; phylum Streptophyta; class Magnoliopsida; order Santalales; family Viscaceae; genus Viscum; species Viscum album. The sequence continues at coordinate 768,006,364 of OY728120.1, forward strand.
TATTATATTATTAATTGTTATGTTATTCCTAAAAATATATGGTTCGGCCAAATTACTTAGATAAGGTTATATATATTAATAATATAAAACATGGGGTTCATAGGGCTTGTTATAGTAAGTTTATTAACCTTATAATGTAAGAAAATAAGAAGACACGATAAAAGTAAAATTATTTAACTTAAGGTTAAATCTAAATGATAAAGTTAAAATAGAAACCTAAACTTGCCTAATTCGATTGGATGAGAGGATTTAGACCCATACCCACCTTATCTTCGAAATAAATCAATTTGGAGATATTAAAAAACGAATAAGACTTTATAATAAAATAATATATTTTTGTTTTTCCAAATGTGCCCCTCTCCTCCCTTATAAAAGGGAACCTCCTCGCTCTCTTCCTCACACCACATTGAGCCATCAATCTCGGCCAACCCCTAGAAAATTATCCTCTATACTTCCCTAGGAACATCATAGAGGTACTGGTTTTCTTCAAATACCAATTTTAGTGCCCTAAGAGGTGTTCTCGAAGAGGCGCTTCAAAGAAGAGGTAATGTTCATTAACGATTCTTTCAACTTTATTTATTCTTCAACTTATTCTTTATTTGTTTCATTATGAAGTAATAACATCAGTATAAATAATATACTGATATGTAATTATAAGTATGAAACTATCCAATTTCACCATCTATCCATCCTACGGAAAACGAAATCACCACGCGTGCATACGTACCGAATACCGTCTCCACGCCGTGGTGAAATCTGTTTTTCCACCAACACATTACATGGATGGGTATAATGGTGTAAAGATAAATATATATGGTTTTTATAACATAATACTTATTCTGATATATTATACTATCCACTTCAATTTTATTTAATAATTATTGGAACGATATCATCGCTCGTGCGTACGTACGGACTACCGTCTCCACGACGCGATGAGATTTATTCTCCATGTTAACCATACATGAATGATCATGTAGTTTATATAATGAATAATAGAATATATGAAATAATAATTCTACTGGATTTATGTATATATATATGTATGTCATCTATTTAGATTCATTCAATTCAATAAGGAAATGAAAACAGCATTCTTGCGTACGTACGGCCTACCGTCTCCATGAATAGTGTATTTCATTCCTTTTATTGATCTATAATATACATATGTATATGATGAATATATATTATATATAAATAATGTTTTCCATTCTGGAATTATTTAAATCAGGATATAAGTAATAATATCATGAACGACAAGTCAAAACACATGGGATAAATGAAATTATTTTACCCAAAATGCTGCTTTAACATGGGATTTACAAAAAACGGGTAATATAAAGACATAAGTGAAACATATATGATATCATAACAATTAATATGATAAGTCAATGGCATTATTTAAATCATTATACAGGAGGTTAGGATACGTACGAAGCATATCAGACCTAAGGTAAGGGATAATTATTCCAATATCATTCTTATCCGAGATTGTTTATTCGTAAGTATTTACTGGGGTTATATTTATCTTCAATGACCCTGATTTATAAGAATGGATTCTTGTATGTTTAATGTCCTGTTTACCCATTTTTTACTTTTACTACATGGAATGTAAGGAATATTTTTTTGTTTACGTTACGAGGAACTTTTTTGACTTTTCCAGAAAAAGTACGGGAAAATGTTTTTTTAACTTATACGGCATGAACGGATTTTTACGGTTTCATAAAGCCTAATTTTCATGAAGCTTAATCTATAATATTTCAAGACTATTTTCAACAAAATTCTTTTCTTTTAAAATTGCGTGGCATTTTGTGAAAAGAAAATTGATTTTGAAGAAAATGGATATTTTCATCAATAATTCATTTCAAGTGTTTTATCAAAACCATTTACATCTAAGATGACATTATTTCACATGTTTATTTTTGAAGTATCATGTCACTATGATTTACATGGTTTCACTTTTCTAATTGTGAAATTATAACCATTTTTTTGTATGTATTACGTTATAATGGAATGATGTTTATGAAACCTATTTTATTCTTGGGTTATTATGATTGATTTATGTTTATATATTGTCACACGAAAGAATGATTTCAATATGAGATGTATGGGACATATATCTCCTTCCAAATCATTGGGTAATGGTTTATATCTCATGAGATATACATGGTTGGAATGGTAAGTTAATCCGATTTAGTGTTATACGACTGAAATGAGGAGTGAACTCGATTCAGAAAGGGACTTTGTCGACTAAGATGGACTTGGTAGCAATGCCTTGTTTACTATAAAAATCACAACAATTGATGAATGGTTTCCACAATTACATGTTTTATTCCCATTCTATTTTATCATGATTAATGTTTCTTTATGATCTATGCCTTATGTTCTTCCATGTTTTATGTCATTGCTCAAGATTTTGTTGTTTAAACATTATGTTCATGTTTATAAGTTCAAATGTATATGATTTGTTTTATTTTATCCATGCTTACACTTACTGAGCATTTGAGATCACCCTTTATATGTATTCTTTTCCCCAGGATATTAAGAAAGGATTTAGGTAAGAAAACAAAAGGGGAAGATCTTTATGGAAGATATTGAAGATCTTTCACCACGATTATAAGATTACGTTCCAAGTTTCCAAAGACACAAAACTATTACGGTCCTTGTGTTTCTGTTTTTGTTATGTATTAAGTATTCCTAAAAAGTAATGTAATGTCTATGTATGTCATGCTTTGGGTCTCTACAAATTATATACTCATAAACCCTTCATAATGTTTTGTAATGAAAATGAGAATTATCCTTAGCATATCCCCTGGGAGTGTCGTAACCAAGAGTGCTGAAAGGCCCGTTATCGTGCACCAGTTCATGTTCGAGTCAAGATCAAAGCGGTGTTTTCGAGTTTTACACCTAGGAAGATCTATGCCAGAGCTGCCTCTACCTGCTCGTATCCAGACAACGATGTATTGTTCGGAAAACTCACAAAATCTCTACAATACCAAAATTCTACTAAGTTATTATATACTAATCCTCAAAGTCTATCTTAGTGATATGTGATATAATCAGTTTTTATCTAAATCTAGCTTCCATGATTTTTACTAAGCATCCTCGGATACCAACTATAACGCCCCAACCCCAGTTACCCAGATTCGGTGCATTATTACCTAACATTTTCATGATCACAAAAAATCATGTCTTGAATGGGCGATTAGTTTATTAGCCTTGGAAACACTAGATATATTCATAAGTGTTGCATTACATCAAAAAGTGAAAAAAACTACAACATTTCTTGTCTTCATATCCCCTCATACATTCCCTAGAGGTAATTCATAAAATACTTCTTCCCATCTAGGGAAAAATTAAAAATTTTAAAGGGGAGAGCTCAGATGCTTAGTATAGATAACAATATAGTGGAAACATTCATAAATAAACATAAACATTTTAGGAAATTTATAACTAAAACAAAAGCCTTTTAAACATTAAATTCAACATAATATGGAAATGATAAAATGAAATAATTCCATTTACTTATTGACATGGATATTCTTCTAGTCGAATAATCACATGAAATATCAATAACCACTTTCATAATGATATAATGCATAATTCCAGACTATCATAACCACATAGTCAAGGTCTTGTGCCAAGACTACAATTACAATTTTTTCAAAGCCTTGTGCCAAGACACTAGTTTGTCTCAGGAGACCTACTGATGCATCGAGGAGCTGTAGCGGGATCCACCTGGCACTTATTAAGTCCAATTCACTCCTCTTATGAATAGGTTTAATCATAACATAAACATTCGTATTAAAACTATCATACGAAATGTAAATACTTTCTACATAAACCATGAATGGTATAAAAATAACACATCCACATTCAAACATATAAAAAAACCTTCAATACTAGGTGGAAGTTTTGTATCATAATAAATCAACTTCAAATAATATTAAAATCAATCAAAGGATGTTGACATAGATGAAATCAAAACTGTTTGGGTGAAATAAATTTTTTTAAATCATTTAAAAGTCACATAATTATAAAATAAAACATTTACTTTGAATATATTCTTATAAGCTTGTACGGAAAGCTTAGATGATGTTATAACGGCTTAAAATAGCCGCACCCGCCTTATAAGTTAAAAAAGACATTCTTACCTTAATTTTGTCGAAAAGGTTAAAAAGGACCTTGTTTGGAAAATGGCAGAAATATTCCATTATAAAATTCTTAAAAAAGTCAACAAGGTTATACATTACTTTAAACCATAGTCTTTAAAATAGTAAGAATGATTTGAAATTCATTTTTAAGAAACATGGGTGTGGACGATAAAGAGGTCCCAGTAGATAATTACTTATAAACAACCTCGGATAATGATGAGATTGTGAAATAAAACCTTACATTGTACTTTTCCTTGGTTGAGGGTAGGTTAAAATCATATATAATGGTGAAATAATAGTTAAAAAATTATACATGAATCATATACATTAATATGATATCATATATGATCTTTTAACATTTCTTTGTTAATAATATTTTATTATTATCGTCGTTTCTGGTTTTCACTTACTTGTTTTCTTTTATATGTTTTGTAACATATGCCTTGTTTGTTATACATAGGTTGTATATTATTAATATAAAAAATGATATCACGTCCTTAACAATATTTTTAATCATCAAATGAGAATTAGACTTGCATGGATACCTTGGGAAATTAATCTCATCGCGTTCGTGGAGACGGTAGTCTGTACGTACGCACGAGCGAAAATAACATTCATTTGATATTAAAATAATATATAATTGGATGGTATATCATATATACAGATTAATTATCATGTAATATTTATTATTTATATGAATTACACATCATTATTATACCCATCCAAATAATAATGTATTGAATAACAATTACACCCCGACGTGGAGACGGTAGGCCGTACGTATGCGCGTATGGTGACATGTCATTCAAAGGATGGATAGAATACTTAATATGGTTTTAACATATTTATAATAACATCAAAGTATATATAAGATAATGAAGTTATTATTTTAGAATGGAAATAACAAATAAAGAAGAAGTTGAAGAATAAAGGAACATGAATGAGGGTGGTGAAAACAATACCTCTTCTTCTGGTTCTTCCTTTTGATTTGATCAAAAGTGCTCCATAGGGTGGATTTATGATCAAACTAATGCCTATAGGTTTAAGTGAGGGAATTTGAGGGAATATTTGGGCAGGTTTTGGGCGAACCAAAAAGCTTTGAAGGTGTGAATAATTGGTTTGAAGTGGTGTCCTTTTATAAGGGGAGGAGGGGCTCTTTAAGAAAACATAAAGTATTATTTTATAATAAATTCATATTCGGTTTATAATGGAACCAAAGTGGATTATTCAAAGAATAAAGTAGATATGGGTAGAAATTCTTTCAGCCAATAGATTTTAGACAGGTCTGGGTCATTATATTAACCTTATATTTTAGTTTTAACTCGTAGTTAATTAGATTGACATTTACCATGTCACTTTGTATTGTTATATTATATAGTTAATACACCTACAATATGCATCCAAGATACCACATTGTGGTACATTAATGATAAAAATATCATGATATAAGTCTTTTGGATGATCCTTATATTTTTAGGAATAGAATATCAATTAATAATAAAATGCTTTTTTAAAAACTCATTTATGTCAATTTTGACAATATTTAATAACTGATTTTTTAAAATCTCATAAAAACATTATTAATTCTAACCTAATTCATTTAGGAAATAATAACATGTCATATTAACCAATAAAATGAGTTGATGGCATCAAAACTATAAAATTATATTTATTTTTACATTTATTATACTAATTATTTTATTCTTTCATTAATAAGTAAAATACTGCATCATTATTGTGTCATAAATAAATTTAATTATTAAATGTCTAAAAATTATAAATAAACTATAATTAATTAGTAAATAATTTTATATTTATAATGAATTTTTATAGTCGAAAATATAACATATGTAATCATATGTAAAAATATTTTCTCTGAAAGATATATGCTTATGTCATTTTTGTATTTACATTAACTTAATTAATATAATGTGTCATTATCACTTACAAGTGATTCCATGCGGACCCAAAATCGACCCAAATATTCCCATGGTAGGAAATGTATCATACAACAGGTTCTGGACAAGTTTTAGGGTAATTTATTGTTATTATAATATTATTTGTTTACTCTTATTTATCGGATTTACCCTTTAACCATGGTAAATAAAATATTTACCGATGTAATTATTCAAACTATCTAAAATTAAAAGTTACATATATATAAAACTTGGACATCCTGATTCAAAATAAGTAATCCATTTTTCCAAATTCAAAACACAGAATTGTCATAAATAAATTTAAAATTAATTCTCGCTGTCAAAACAAAAAGCGTGTTTTTAAGAAATAATAACTATCAAAAGATTAACACTTGTTTATGTCTGGTTTAATTGTGAAATTATTTCCAATTACCAACATTGTATTAAATGGTCAAACTATAATATAAATATACTTTTAAACCACTAAAATTTATAATTTATGACTACTAATTATTTTGAATAAAAAAGTGTTTTTAAATTAAATGTTTTTAATTTTCACTATTCATCAAAATATAAAAGTTATCCGAAAAGTACCAAAATGTCACCCTAGACAAATTTCGATATTATGAATCCAAAAATGAAGTCCATTTTGAGAGATAAAATTTATAAAATCTCAAAAAGTGGGAATTAGTATTCATAACAGCTACTTTGATTGGTCGTAGTGTATTAGAATCTCGAAGTTGCATACAATGCATGTTATTGCATTATTCAAAGGGAAATGTACCATGGATGCTTGGGGTGTTATAAATAATATGGGGGAAAGTCCATGATTATGTGATCACATCCCCTTAGGATTAAATTCCTAATTATGCGGTGGAATTAAAATTAATCATACTAAAAAAAGCTAATTCATTAAATGATTCTGTGGCCTTGCATTATTTTATGACAATCTATTTTTCCCAGAAAATTATAAATTTTACTTTTGATATAATAGAATATTTATCATTAAAATCTCATAATGTAAGTATCATTGAAATAAATATATGTTGAGAAGTCCAATTTATTACTCATAATAATGCTTTACATGGTGACGTTTTCATAATACTTATGTTTGTCTTTGATATAATCCTCTATATATAATGGATTTCAATATATATTGTTATAATTTATTACATGTTGAAAGCAATAAAAATTTTTGTGGAAGAATTAAAATCCCCTTTCTTTAATGAAGAACCATCATCATATTATTCTTATATTCATCCACCAACTTTATCTCTACTGAATAAAATTTTTGGGGAGGAAAACTAGACAACATCTTGTGATTAATAAGGTGATCTTCTAATTAAATATGTACCTATTTTAAAAAAAAAATATTTATTTATTTCCTAAATAATTACCTGAACATCCCCTAATGTGTGAAGTTGGTTTTTATATTTATTTAATACCGGAAGAAAGAACAATATCAAAGACTCCATATATAATGGGATAGTTGAATTAGTGGAGTTGAACAAAAAATTATAGGAGTTTGGTAAAAGATGATTTATTACCTCTACGGTTTCAATATTGGGATCCCCTATTTTTTTATTATGAAAAATGATGGATCCATGTGTATGTGTACTTATTATAGGGAAATAAATATTATTGCAATAAAGAAAAATTATATATTTCTTCATGTTGATTATTTATTTAATCAACTTCACTGTTTTAATTTTTATTCAAAGATTGAGGTTCATTCTGGATATCATCAACTATGAGTAAGTAAATATTAAATTAAGAAGAAATTAATTTTGAGGAGGTTTGAATATTATCATTTTCCATAAATTCCATTTTAAATAAATAATGCACCCTAATTTTTTATTGACATAATGAGTTGAGTATTCGTGGAATATTTTGATGATTTTTGTGGAATAAATTTATGATATTATAGTGTATTCAAAATAAAATTATGATAATGAGAATCACATGGGTATTATTCTTGAGACACATAGAACGAATGAGTTATATGGTAAATTTAGAAAGTGAATTATGGATTTTTGAAATTTAGTTTCATGGACATATTCTCTCCAAGGATGGAATCCCAACTTATCCGATAATGTTAATGGAAATCATAAAATTGGATGCCCCAATGAGAATGACCGAGGAATGTAGTTTCATTGGATTAGTATGTTAATATAATCATCTAGTTTATAATTTTCCCTAATGGCTGACTTATTAACCAAGATCTTATATTAAGTTGTTATATCTATATATAAAAAGATTGTGAATATTGTTTTTGATGAATCGAAGATAATATTGGTTAATTCTCTGATCATAACATTACCATCATGAAATTGTGTATTTTTTTTATAGTGATGAATCAAGGAAGAAGAAAAAATTTTCCTTTAGAATAGTTATAGACTAATTAAAAATGAAACAATTTCTTTAAAAACTCTTTAATAGAATAATGCAAGTTATGATCATGAGTTAGCAGCTATAATATTTATTGTGTAGTTATTGATATTATATCCCTATGGTGAATGATGTGAGATATATAAAGATCAAAAGAGTTTGAAATATATTTTCTCATATAAGGAAGACAATAAGAGGAAAGGGATATGGCTCGAGCTACTTTGGGATTATGATTTATCAATAAACTACAAACCATGGAAGGTAAATAATGTAGATAAGTCATTAAGAATTATGGATCATGGTGTTCTGAAAAATATTAGTATTTATATACATGCTTCGTTCAAGGATCTAGAAAATATAGATATATGAGTTATTATGATAAGGGAAACATCACACCTCTATCAAATGGCTACTAAACTATAATTACAGGAAAATATATAATTATCTCAGTTTGGTGATGATAATTTTTATAAGAAAATTAAATATTTGAATGATGGTGAATTAGAAGACTTTATATATGAAGATGGTATTGTGAAACTTGGATAAAAGATTTGTGTCCCCTCTATAAAAATTTTGAAAATGAAATTATTAGATTATGATCATATTTAGAATTTATTTATACACCTTGGTATCAAAATGATGTTTTGTGATTTTATGTAACATTTTTTATGGGACAATGTGAAGCAGTAAGTTACCAATTATGTGTTAGGATGTTTACTTTAGAAATATGTAAAGGCTAAAAGATAACACCCTAGCGGAGTCTGGAACCTATACCTATCCCTTAATTGAAATGGTATGCAATTGTGTTGTAATTTTTCATATTACAACCAAGTACCATAAAAAGGAATGATTTGATATCGGTTATTGTGGATTCCCATACCAAATCTGTAACACACATAGATTTTTATGATGTTGATTTTTTAAAATTTATTTGATGTCATCTATTTTACGCTAAACAAAAATATGATTATGCTAAAAACACAAGAACTTATCCTATGGTATACAAAACACTATTCATATCATCTGTTTAACACAATGTCTAGTTCTTTTAATATAATTAATTTCATTCAAAACCAAGTTAACCGAACAACATAATATTATTATGTTAACTTATAACTGATACATTATAATGGTTGTTATGAATATTATTTACTGAATTTTGAAATGATTTATTAAAAATGTATATATAATGAATTATATTGTGAGGAATTATATATAAATTAAAATAAAACATTTTATAAATTAAAGGGAATATTTTTTGAAAAAAATATTGAAAATAAAATAAGTGAGTTTATAAAATAATAAAATTACTATTGATGGATTTTATTGATGAAATATATGTAATATATTAAATAAAATATTTAAAATTTATCTTATATTTTTCTAGACCTGATATGATAAAAAATTTATTTTTTTGATAATTGAAGTATTATTTAAAAAATGATTTTTTGTGACCTTTTGATGGAAAACCCATATTAAATACAGTTTTTTGAAATTATTAAAATTTTATTTGACAATATAAACATATTATTTTGAATAGGTATATACAAATTTACTTTTTTTTTTATTTTTTTATATTTTTATGATATCTTTCATGTTTTGATGATTAGTAAAAATAATCTAATTTTTAATTGAAATCACATCATTCAATTGAAATAGTTTATATGGATATAATTTATTATTGAATGGTTATAAATTATAAATATAATATTATTTTATTAGTTAATATTATTTAGGTTATTGGATTTAATTTTACAATTAATTTAGATGAAAATATATTTCAATATTTCGCAAGTTTTAACTTTTAAAAAAATTCTAATTATGACCACAAGATTACTTTTAAATTAATTAATATATATTCTATGTTTGAATTATGGAAAAATGGATTCTATAATTTGAATTATGGGGTCCAAAATATGTAACTAGATTTATTTTATTTTTGGAAAATATGAATAATTACTTTAATAATTTTTAGTAAAACGGTAAAATGCTAAATCAAGAAATTAAGGGTAAATATAATATTATAAAATTTTCCTAAAACATGTTATAATATAATTAGAAGTGGTTTTTTGTTGACAAATCATCCTTATGACAAAATGTAATCCTTTTGAATCCACTTGGATGATATTAGAACTTTTAATATATTTTGTTCAATTAAATGTTAAAGATATCTTACTCAAATTTTCATAAATATATTATTTTAACATAAGGTTACACAAGGGAACAATTTGACCATAAATACTATTTTTAAATATAATATGTTTTCATTTATCATTGTAATTTATTGATTATTTTATGAATTTAAATAGTTACCTTAATTTCCTATACAATTATGATGTAAACATTATTTAATTGAGGACAAATAAATAAATAAAAATTATTACAATTAATAATTTCTTTAAAAATACCAAAACACTATACCAAATCTTATTATTTGAGTATATATCGACCATAATTATCCAATTGTAGTGTTATTTCCCATTTGGGGCCACATGGAAATGATTATCACACTTGTAATTTTTTATCCAATGTAATGTTAGAGTTATCACATTCATGTTTTAATAAATAGTACATTTTTAATGTAGAAATTGAAGAATTTAAATTAGACTATATGTATTTTTATCAAACATAATGGAGTTTTATTTAACATTAGATATTGTAATTAATTTTTATTGTAAAAATTATTATATTAAATAACCACACAAAACTGAAGTTGTAATCATTTTATTACTAGAAAAATCCAACAATTGTTATCAAAAATATGAAAATAAATATAATTTGGGATAATTAATATATAATTATAATTTTATATATGAACATAACCTATACATAATATAAAAAAATATTTTATTTAAGTTAAATTGTTATCTTAATATTTTCAAAAATAATGGAATTGAATAGTGTCAAAATTTACAGTATTTATTTTGTAAAAAAATTTTGATTTATTTTATTATTTAAAAATCATAATATAATTTTAAAAATTTAGAATAATTATTTTGTGTGGTAAAATTTTCTAAATTATTAATTAATGGTATAATTGACATAAAATATGTAAACATTAAATTATTTTATTACAGAATAATTCCATACAACAGGTAAAAATAATATAGAAAAACTAGGGGTTAATTAAAATAAAAAAGTCTAAATTGATGGATAAAATTGTCTAATATTTATTGGATGATGATATTACAGCCATATATCATATAATATTTCAAAATATGACATTTGTTTCATTTTTTATGTGTACTAATATTATTATAAATTAATATTTTTGATGTTTCCAGTAGTGCCCGCAGCTCAATTATAAAAAGGAACCTCCTGCCTCACTTCTTCACATAACATTGAGCCATAAATCATGACTATCCACTAAAAATTTAAATTATAAACTTACATAGAAAATTTATATAGGATATGGTTTTCTAAAATTACCAACTCTAGTTCCATTAATAGAAGATCTAGAGGGAGTTCGCCGAAAAAGAGGTTATCTCCTCTACAAGTTATTTTAAAATTATTTCTTATTATACATCAAATTACTGAGTTTTTACATTATAAAGTAAAAATTTAAGGGATAAATTATATAATAAAATTTTTTATGGATATTTAACAACCATATTCAACCTTATGTCCATCCTATTAAAAACGAAACCACCGTGTGTGTGTACATACGACTTACCGTCTACAGACAGTGGTGTAATTTGTTTTCACCACCACCATACATGGATGTGTATGATGATGGAAATAATAACAATATATTATTATTATAAAATGAAAAGGATTCTAGAAAAAAATACATTGTCCATTTATATACCACTTCACAATTATGGGAATGATATTGTCACTCATGCATACGTATGGTCTACGATCATCATGATAGGATGTGATTCATTCTACATGATATCCATTAATGCATGAAAATATAAATAAATATAATGAATAAATATGGTAAATTTTATATTAATGAAATTTTTTAAATGATATAAATTTAACTTATGAAGGAGAAAACAAACTTATTTTAGAAAGCATGCATAATATAATGAAGTAGTAAATACAAGAATAAAAAGTAATAATGAAATGTTACCAACAAATGGATGATAATATGATCATATATGATATAATAATAATGAATATAATTCGTTAATAAGTCATTGGTGTAATTTAAATCACTATAAATCAGTATAAAATATATACAATGGATATCATTCCTATGGTTAGGGATAATTTCACCATATCTTTATAATCTGGGAGTGTTTATACGGAATTATTTACTGGGGTATATTTATCATCCATGTCCAATTTTCATAAAAATAATTCTAGATTATTTTAGTAATTATTTGAAAAAATGTTAATTTCGCTATTACCCCTATTTTATGTTTTAATAAATGGGTTGAGATTAATATTTTTCATTTTCTTAATGAAGTACATTTTGAAATTTTTGACCAAATTACCGAAAGAATATTTTATAACTTATATAACATGAATAGATTTTTATGATTTCTTAGAGCCTTAATTCACTTATGATTCCCTTAAATTAATATAATGTTATTTTTAAATAAAATGATATCTTTTAAAATATTCAGTCATTTTATGAAAAGAAAATGTTTTCAAAGCAGAAAGAGTGTTTTCATTAAGAATTAATTTAAAGTGATATCTCAAATGGTATTTATGTTTTATATTGGATATTATTCAAGTATATTATACCAAATATAACGATATTTTACATAGCTTTATTAGGTAATTATATTAATTAAACCATGTTCTTTATAAGGGTTATGTTATGATTGAATGTTGTTTATGAAATCCATTTTATTTCAGGGATCTTAATATGATGAATGATTTATTTTCCTCTGGAAAACATTTGTATGGATTTCATTATGAGATGGGTGGGACCAATATGTCCCTCCAATACATTGGGAAATTATATATATGTCATTATATAGATAGGGCTACAATGTGAAATGATTTTGATTGAATAATAAATAGAAGGAACCAGAATTGATCGTGATTCAGTAATACAAGGCTATAATGGTAAGTAAAACCATTTCATTCTTATAGGGATTGAACGGTACATAAACGTTGCTTGTTAATATAGGGATATAATGTGGAGTGAACTCTTTTCACTAAGGGAAATTGTCCACTATTATGGAAAAAAATTATTCTAATATTTTTCCTCAAATCCATCGTTTTTTCCTATAATATATTCTCATGGCTCATTTTCATTTATCATTTGTTCCTTATTAACTACAATTATTTACATCATGATTAAATATATTTATATATTAATTATGTGGTATTATTATGAAAAAAATCATGTTATTACATTCTTATATTCATTTTATGTGTGATATTTTCATTTTTTCCCGTAATGATTATCTCAGCTCACCCTTTTCATATGTTTTATTTTCCCCATTATATAAATAATGGTTTTATGTTTGAAAACTAAAGTTTTAGATCATTATGAGAGATTTTGATGATCCTTAACCAAATTAGAATAACATGTTGCAAGATACTAATGGCACTATACTAATATATTCTTTGGGTATCATTTTGTGTAATGTATTATTTATTCCAAAAAAGTAATATAACATTCATATTAATCAATCTTGTGTTGTAAGAGTTTGTATTATAGAGAAGGTATATCAAACCATAGGAAACTACCATGCAAAAACATTAGTATGATCCAAGAGATATTTCCAAGTAAATGTCTATGTTTTTCATAATGAAAATTATATTTACATGTTATAATCCTAGAATTTTTTTCAGGATCATAGATAACGTAGGATAAAACCTAAGATATCATAGATTGAAATATTTTTTGTAATTCCCTTAATTTTGGGTTTTCATATAAGATTAGTATTTCTATCACTCTTTCTACTATTTTTCAATAGACGAAAGTAGATAGAAAATACTAAATAAATTAATGTTTCAGATGTGGTGAACATGGGAATTAGATTTCCGAGTGGAAATTACATGTAGTGAATTGAGAAGGTGGTATGAGTATTGGTTATAAAACTATAGA